>CM028137.1:747032500-748282500 GCA_016271365.2 Neoceratodus forsteri
CGTAAACACATTTCGGGCAGGATGTGGAAAATGACAGCTGTACTGTTCACAAGGAGGTGTACAAAAATGACAAAGCTGAAAATCTGGCAGTAAAATATTGTGAATGCGCGAAGTTATGAGCCTGCGTGTAACAACTAAGCAACTTATCGCTTTCATAAAACAGGCATTTGTTGGATTTTTTCCACCAAATTTGGAACTTAGAGCTTTTTAGAGGGCACCTCACGTACCGCCACTGTCATTTACGTTAATGGGCCCTGAAAGGTGATTTCGCACAGTGACTGCGAAATCACCTTTTGAGGCCGATTAACGCCACATGACAGTGACAGAATTCATGAGGAGGGCCCCAAACCTCATGTTGAAAATTTGGTGCAAAAATTCCAAGAAATGCCTGAGATATGCAACAAAGTTGAAAAACCCTATTCACTCCATTATACAGCTTACCAGCATTTCCCTCAGTTCGCGGTCGGCTTTGAAGAGTGTAGACATGTTCCCGGTCCACTGAAGATCGCGGCCGGACTCCGGAGGTAAGTATGGGTGGGGGTGAGGGGATGCAGGATGCACAGTGGGTGGGTGCGGGTGGGGAGGGGCATCAAGACTACGAGGGTGGTTTTAGTTTTACAGGGGAGAAAACAAAGAAAACCATCACGGGACCAGTTTTCCTGTTGCAGGGCATTTGGCATGCTGGGGTGGGCTCTAGTGTGCCACAGAGACTTTTTTTTGGGGGGGTGTCAGTAGCTGAGCGGGGATTGGGCACCCTCATTTGGCTCACAACAGGGGGGGCAAATAATGCCCGGCGAGGATTGGGCACCCATTCGGCAAACAAAGACAGCGGTGGGGCGTGCGAGCCGAGGGGATTGGGAACCCCTCGGCATTGAACAATTGGGGAGAGGTGATGCCGACGTGGAGTGGGGCCCCTGTCAGCGTGCATAAACACAGCGGGGGGCGCCAGCCGAGGGATTGGGCACCCCTCGGCATTCCAGATTGGGGGTATGCCGACGGGGAGTGGGCTTTACCGTCGGCACAGTAAAACAGTGGGGGTTACTGACAGGGGATTGGGCTCCCCATGTGCGACAGCTATAAGCAGCTCACCGACCATGCTGATAATGGCGGCACGCACGCAAGCAAAGGTCCGCTGCATATGGCGAAACTTTGCTCGAATTGCAGCGGACACCTATAGATGATGCTCGCACCATTATGTATGCATGGTGTGGTGCCGGCATGCAGGCTGATTGGGGAATGAGGGGTGCACCTACTGATGTGTGCCCTGCATTCGCCCAACAGCGGCCGCACCCCCAAATCTGCACTCTCCCTATATGTTGGCTTTGCCTGCGGCAAGCCAACATAAAAAAGGCAATCAATAAAAAAACAATTAATACACATGACCTATTATGACTTTATAGGATGCTAGGATTGTCTCTTATGGCTGTAAGAGTGTCTCCTCTTGTTTTCTTAGGGCACTGGAACAGCTCACCTTCAGTTTGCAGTCCTTTTGCCCTTAGAATGCACAAAGTGACACTCCTACAGTCATATCAGCCCATACAGTTGATATGCTTCTGCTGTTTAATCCTTTTCTGAAGCCGTAGTCCTCTGTTCTCAATTTTATAACTGTTTCCACAGTAACAAACTGGGATATCATAAACAGAGGATTTTGACTTCACAAACAGATTAAACAATAGAAACAGATGAACCCTAAGGACAGGGATCCTGTTTTCATGCAAATTAACTTAGTAATGAAGGGCATAGGGACAGAAATGTGGACAATATCTAAAGTGTAAGCTAAATGTTGTCTAAATATTGTGTCTTTCACAGTTTTCTCAAAAGTGAAAAACTGTTTAAAGTACCTTATCATTTTTACATTGTGTTAAGAATAACACACAATGCAATTAGAACTTGAAATAGGTCCCATGGCAATAGCAGATGAAGAGACCATTTTGTTGCCCTGATGATTTAAATGGATATTTTTGTTTTAATTACTCTTTTTTGCCCCAGCCCAACCCCCATCAGTGCCATTCTTCTTGTGGCCACTGCTCGACCTCATCAGTCAAACTGACCCCAAAGACTAGCTTACCTGCTTCCATGGTGCTTAACCCCTAACAGCAAGGGGCTTCAGGGTGGCCACACCTGCTCTAGAGTCCAAATTTGTTGAAGGAACTGGTCTTCATGCTGCACAGATAATCACGCAAGGCTCATCATCTTGTCAGTGCTGGACCTTCCCTGTCCTTCCACCCTGAGGTGCCAGCAGCAACTTGTTGTGTGTGCATGTGTCTCCCCTCCCTGAACAGCCACTCTGCATGCCACGCCTCCCTGAGTTCCCCAAGCAGGTATTGTGACAGTGAGAGTGGACCAGCTTCCTAACCTGAGCAGGTCAGCATCCCGTGGGATGTTCTGATCTCTTCCCCCATCTGCCCTCTGGTGATCCAGGCAAATTCCCAAACATGAGTTGCCAGCAATGAAGTACTACTGCTGCACAGTCAGGGCAGGTTTCAATGGATAATTCTAATTAAGCAGCACCTCAAATTACTCCGTTTTTTCATGTATTTATTTTTTAATTTTTTAATGTTATTCATTTTTTTTCAGGAGGTTGACTAGATCAGGTGATCTATTTTCAGATGTTACTGGACATAAAATAATGGCAAACAGAATATTACACTGGAATGAAATGGCAATTTTACGAATTGTTAACAAGTACAGGTAACATTGGATTTGAGGTTATACTTTTTTTAACAAAATAAGCAATACTGTATGACAGATTGGCACCACTTGTCAAGTTGTCCAACAGTTAAGGTGTACCATGTGGAAATGTCCTCTGACCTGATTTTGTTTCTTTCCAAAATAAAAATGGCTCAGGTAAGACTCCCCTTTTCCGCTACTGTTTGACTGATTATCTTACGTGGGTTCTTATTATGTTATTTTGTTTTATTTTTATTTGTTCATTTTGTGGAGTTATTAGTACAAATGTATGTTTATTTTGAGTGAATTGAAATGTATTTATTTGGTTCTGTCCTAATCTTATAAAGCACCCTCAGCCTCAGGGAAAGGGCACTTAACAAATACAATTGTACTTACTTACTGAAATGTTTATGTTTAAATTAACATTGTTTTTGACAAAAATTATACTTTGCCATTGGAAGAGGATGTAGCTAGACTCTGCTATAAAATGTTGGTGTCTTCAGTTGCAGCCCTAGCACTTTGTTGTATCAAAAAAAAATCCCTTGCTACTGGGAATCCTCTTACTTATAATTTCTCACATTCCTTAATATTGCTTTAAACTTGTTCCTTCCAATGATGCTTTTGAAGTTGAAACATTCCCTTTTCAGGCAACAAACAGAGTTTGGAGCCTATTGTCACTGGTGTGACTATTTTGTATGTTAGATTTTCTGAAATGGGGTGTGTAGGGAACTATTCCTTATCGACACCCCAGTAGAACAACAGTCATCTGATTTGCCTAAGTTCTGTCCATTGACATTGCATGGTGTTGCTCTTGCACTGTAATATATCTGTATGACTGGTGCTTGTTTCTTTCATTTGTCCAATGGGACTCCTGAGGTCATTTGCTTATGGGTTGCCCATGTGGCTGAGGGAGGGTGAGCCCAGTTGCGGGGACCCTGAGTTGCTGTTCTGCCATGTGTACCAACTTAGGCAGGGAGATCCCGGCCATTGGGACCCCTTAGGAGTGGGTTCACTGCTCAGTGAAGGTCAGGGTGGAGGATTCCAACCATCAAAATTTCTGAGGAATGGTGCCACCACTTAGTATGACTCAAGGAGTGGGATCCTGGCCATCTGTCCCCCCTTCCCCCAAGGTGCAGTTCTACCACCAAGTGCGGCTCAGAGAGGTAGGATCCTGGCCATGAAGAATAGATTACTCAAACTGGTATCCCTGATTACCAAGACAATGTAAGTTCACTAGGAACTAGCACACTTACTCTATGTCTGTGCTTTGGTCAGTTGCATTATTCAAGAACTTGGTGCCACTTTTAGGTGGGTGGGGGTGATGGAGAAATAATCCATTTTCAAACTATTTAGACGGTGGGTATGATATGAACATGAATGCATGGAAAACAGCACAGAAACAAAAATCTACAGCAAAGCGAAAGGCCAGACTTGGGTTAAATAATAAGCAGATGCCAGGACTGCTGAAATATTTTTGACTGTGAAGTTAATTGTTAAAGAGGGACTCTAGACAAAATTTCTGGCATCAATAAATTCAGAATTTGGATCAGCGTATCCTCAACCAGCCTCATGCCAAAAAACAGATCTCTAAGTTACTTTGTTTAAAAATTACAAGTCATTTTGTAACCCTTAGTTCACAGCCTGTTCAAAAAAGCCAGTTTCAGAGCAAAGCTACTGATGATGTCATAACCTGAAATTTCAGCCAACTCCTCCCTGCAAGCTACCTTATATGACTTATTTCTCCTATGTTACTTAAAACTGCAGTTGTAGTAAACATCTGAAAATGGAAAACTGACACTGGGTGGGTCAGCACATGCACTTCCATAATGTGTAGATGCAAGGTACAGTACTTCAGAATGTGATGGGGGGTGGGATGCAGTGACAAACATGGCTTTAGAATGAAAAAGTTGTGTGCAATTTTTAGAATACTGCAGATATGAGATTTTGAAATGTCAACAGACTGAAAATGTGGAATGCAGTAATGACACAACTCAGAAAGTATCTGGGACACTTATTTTTGGAATGTGGCAGGGATGCTAAATTCATACTGTGGTGGTGTCATATATTTTTAAAATGTGACAGAGATACACAGTTTTGAAATGCAGGGGACACATAGTTGTGGAAGGTGGCAGGGATATGTAACTTCATAGTGTGTCATGGATGCATCAATTTGGCATGTGGTGGTGACACAATTTCCAAATGTGGTTGGGCTGCTTGATTTCAGAGTGTGGCGGCAACATGCAATTTTACAATGTGGCATGGACACAGAATCTCAGAATGTGTTAGTGACAGTTTCAGAATGCGGTAGTCACGTGCAATTTCAGAATAAAGCAGGGATGCATAATTGTGGAACATGACTTGGACATGCAATATCAGAGTGTGGCAGTGAAACTCATTTTCAGAATGTAATGAGGATGTACACTTTTTTAAAATATAGTGGGGATTTACATTTTCAGAATCTGGAAATGACAGGCAATTTTGGAATATGGAAATTTAGACAATGAAGACAAAATGTGAATACCAGATGAACTGCCAAGGACCAGACGTGTGGTTTCAGCAAAGAATGGACGAGACCATGCTAAGGCATGTTCAGAAACAAAATCCTTGCTTGGTTGTCAGATTTGTAGATATAAGAGCAACACCCTCACACACACCATGCCAAATGTTTTTGAGGCCCTCGTGCTCTTTTTCAAGGCGTACATTCAGACCATAAAAAAGAGTACGAGGGGCTTGAAAACATTCGGCATGGTATGTGGGAGAGTGCTGCTCTTTTTAACATGTTTCTTAAATAATATCTATGAATCAGACAACCAAACAAGGAGTTTGTTTCTGTATATGCCTTAGCATGGTATCCTCTGTTCTTTTCTTCAATGTGGAAGTTTGCACTCAATTTCAGAATCTGGCAGGAAAGTACAATTTTAGAATGTGGCAGTGAAACACAGTTTCGGAATGTGGTGGTGACATACAATTTGAGAAGGCACTATTTCACAGAAAGGGCAGTGACTGGTTGGAATGCGCTCCCAGAGGAAGTAGTAGCACTGCAGACAGTGGCCAATTTCAAGAGAGTGTGGAATAGGGCCAAAGGGAGGGTCAAAACTGAGGTGAGGGTGGGGATAATGGGAGGCACTAAGTTAGAATGGGGAGCAAAGGGAGATGGGCAGCTGTGGTTTAACTAAACAGCGTGCTGCACACCTGAGCAGACTAGACAGACTGAATGGCCTGTATCTGCTGGTAATTTGGTATATTTGTATGTAGGTCCGTACTTCAGAATGTGGCAGTAGTGCACAATTTTGGACTGTGGCAGTGATGCACAATTTCGTAATGTGCCGGTGAGGCACAATCAATCAATCAATTCATCAAACTCTTTATTTAACCAGGAAATCACTGTTGAGCAATGCTCATTTTCGAGGTGGACCTGGGTTTTTCAATAAAATCAATATACAACAATTAAAATATATACAATAAGTAAACAATAGGAGGCATTGACAGTGAGATATGTATAAATATAGGTCAAATGATACAACAATTATAAACAGACACACAATTATACAGTAAATATAGTGATCCAAGGATAAAGGTCAATAATACAAGTCTAGCCTAGGAGATAACTTTAGGAGGAAAGGATTCGGAATGCATAGTGATACCAGACAGGCCAGCAAGATCAAGGGCAGTGGGAAGGATGGTAGTGGGTGAGGCATGCGAGATTATGATGTGGGACAGCCACAAGTGCTAAGGTTATATGGTTCAGTCCAGGGAGAGGGTTTGTTACGGGTAAGAGAAGGAGGGAAGGGTTGGAATTCAATGTTGGTTCCAAGGTCCAAGGGATGTGGAAGTGACGGAATGTGGAAAGGGGAGAGGGAGGGGGAGCCAATTAATAGATGTGACCAGTCCTAGTGAGTTCTGTAACAACAGTGACTCAGAGTGCACTAGGATATTTAGAGGGTCATGAGTCAAAGGAAACAGATACAAGATTCCTTATTATAACATAGATGTAGTGATTTGAAAGCTGCTAAGCTGATAGGGTGAGTTAATTTCAAGGTTTTTTGCAACTTGTTCCACATTTGAGGTAGCACATAGCTTATGGCCACTCTGCTCTGCACAAATTCGGAATATGGCAGTGACAAACAGGTTCAGAATGTGGAGGTGATGCTAACTTTCGGAATTTGGCAGTGATGAACAGTTTCACAATGTGGTGGTGACGCACAGAGTCTGAATGTGGAGGTGATGCAGAATTTCAGATCATGGCAGTGATGCACAATTTGCTAATGTGGCTTTGAAACACAACTTTGGAGTGTGGCAGGATGTATAATTTTTGGAATTTGGCAGGGATGCACCATTTCAGAATGTAGCAGGGATGCATCATTTTAAAATGAGACTGGGACACACAATGTTGGAATGTGGTGGGGATGTGATGTACAATTTTGAAATTTGGTGGGTGCATACAATTCTCGAATGTGGCAGGGACAAGCAATTTCAGAATAATATGGTGTGTCCTGTCACATTCTGACAGCATACATCCGCACTATATTTTAAAATTGCCAGACCCCACCAAATCCCTTGTTGTGTGTCCCTGTCACATTCTGAGATTAAGTGTCCCAACATATTTTGAGATGGGACATCCCTGCCACATTCTGAGGATGCATCCACCCCCCCAACATTTTACAATTGTGCTTCACCTTGATATTCCATATCTTGGTTCAGCACTGCATTTCAAACCCACTTCCTGACATGTTCTAAAGTATAGTACCATGCATCTGAACATTCTGGAAATGCAAGCACTGCAGTCAACCATAAGTTAGTTTTGTTTTTTAAATGATTATACTACAGCTACAGAGAAACAGGTCCTATAAGGTTGCTGACAGGGAGGATTAGAATATGAGTTCAGGTTATGACATCATCCGTGGCTCTTCAGTGAAACTGATTTTTTTGAATAGGTAGTGAAATCAGGGGTTACAAAACAGCTCGTGACTTTAAAATGAAGTTACACAGAAACCCAATTTTGAGTGAGATTTATTGGGGGTATGCTTATTCTACTTTAACTCTATAATGTAACTCTGTAACACTTTTGACCTGACTTCCTCTTTAAGGAAATAGCAGTTTTTTCCTAGGGAGATAAAAATGACTATTTGATTGTCCCACAGAGGGGCAGCAGTCCTGCTGCAACCACCCCATCACATGTTTAGAGTGGGGAGGAGTGCTGCTTCAGCCACCCATCATGTTATTTGTTTTTGAAACCAGTTTAAATAAAAGAAACACTTTCTTGTATGGTTATAGTATACTGATCAGGAACAACTGGCAATGTTATCAGTATGCATTGCTAACCTGCTGCCTACTTGAGATTTCTCTCCCCTATCTGTCAGTTCTGTGCTCCTCCCTCCTGCTCATTGCAAGTTCTCCAAACCCCCCACCATTCTTTGATTGACATTTTGTACAGCATGTGCATCCCTCATTATTTTGGTGTCAACAAGATGATGGGAAGTCTGGGAGAGCTGTTACTGTTTGTTGGGCTGTGCTGTTGATTTGGCTTACACTTATAGTACTCTATAGCACACTGCTTGGGAAAGGGTGATCACCATTTGCTGGTGCAACTATCACAATTGGCCATGCAGCACAGCTTGTACTGTACAGAAGGAAGAGATCCTGTAAGAGATAATAGAATATCTGTGCTCAGGCCCTTTAAATCAATCCCCTTCCTCCTCATTCATCAGGGTTCAATCCTTGACGCTAGACAAATAGAACCTCTCTCAGACTGCAGAGCAGGGATGGAGATGGCAGATTATTCAGTGAAAACGTAACAAGCAAAACCAACTGAGCTAAATTCAATGTACCTGTGCAACTGATTTCATGCTTGTGTAACATAGATAAACTTTGGCTGTTCACCCCTTTATCCATGGGATATACCACCCTGTAGGGGTACAAAGGCAAGTAACCCCTTGAGAGGGTTCCACCCCTTGAGGTGGGAGACAGGCATGACGCTGGAGAAGGGGTGGATGGAGAGGCAAGAAAAAAATGCTGTTGTGTGGAGGAGGAAAGCAACCCTTAAATAGCTAAGAGTTGGCTAGTTGCACCACCTCCTTGAATTACAGACTATAGCCTTCCAAGTCAATGTGCCTGTGCAACTGGTTTTATGCTTGTGTAACATAGATAAACCTTGGGTGTTCGCCTCTCTATTCATGGGATAGACCACCCTGTAGGAGTATGAAGGCAAGGAACTCTAGGGTCAAGCTCCACCTCTTGAGGTTCCAATGGAGTGATTCCCTTGGCTAATGGTACCTTAGGAGGAAGCCCAAAAAAGAGAGTCAAGCAAAGCATACAAACTAGTGAACACTTATCAGGGTCGAGGACCTGTACGTAGGTCGGTCAGTAGCATAGGTTCAGTTGGTAGCATGGATCAGTTGGTAGTACGTCTGAGTAGAGTAGGCAGGAAACAACAGATGAATAGTGACCCACTCAGAGGTCTGACTGTAAGGCATGGAGGCCTGACTTCCTAAGGAGAGAGTGAGAGAATAGCCAAAGGGGAGACAGGACACTTACGGGATGGCCACATGCTCCATCCAACAGTGGAAACCTACCTAAGTGACATGGGGATTATTGCCTAAAGCTAACTAAATGTTATGACCTGTGGCATGGAGGAGAGAAAACAAACCCTTTGAGGAGCAAATCTCTGGGGATCCAAGGCCTAGGTCATCTTCCTCCAGGCTTGGCATGTTTTTGATTAGTGATGGCTCTACTGCTGCAATTTGAAAACCCAACCAAAGTGGGGGTGGACAATATTCCAATTTGGAGGAAGACTCTCACACTATCCCTCTAATGGGAATGCCATGCAGGGTTGTGAGTGAACTCTGCAACATGGCTTCTCCAAGGCAGGAAGAGGAGAGCAATGACTGCTGAGGCACTCAGCTGGCTTACCAATCTAAAAAGTAGTAAGTAATAAGTAGCATGTTAAGCATGTGGAACAACTGAAATGCTGAGTGATGGAGACCACACATAGATGAGACATGTTTTAAAGCAAGGTTCAGCACAAGGGAACCTGGGCCTTTAGTGGTGCAAGGCTAGCCAACCAGTCCATCAGTGAGTGCCAAATAAAGGTGGCAAATACTAGGAGGAGTTTAGTGGTAGAGGCAGTAGCCAGACGTAAGGTAATTAGGCCACATGGGGCCATGACTTTTCAACAAACCCCCCAGTCCCCCACCGTGGGAAAAACAAGGAAGCAAAGGGGAAGAACCGTGACCAACATGCAGATTTTAAAACTAGTTTGCAGCAACAACAGTAGCCGCACTGACCTCCAGGGCATAATAAAGCAGGGTGCAAAAGTAACTGAGCAGCATCCAGCAGCAATTAACTATAGCTTGTAGGGGTAGCATTCTGAATGAACATAGAACTGTAGGGAAAGGTAATGCACTGAAAACAGCAGCAATATTTGTGTGGTATAAGTTCAGGAAGCAAGACTGAGTTCCATGGACTAAGTTGCTTAGGTTATGGTGAAGCAGTAAAACAGGGAGAAGTTGTTAGCTAGGCAGCAAAGCTTTGAATCAGGTGTAATCAATTAAGGGCAGCAAGGCAGCAGATTGCAGTATGAGCTGAAACATACAATGACAATAGCAGGGACTGAGGCTTGCTAGGCAGAAGCAGTTTGAGCTAAAGCATACAGAGAACAATGCAGTGAACAGAGGGCTGCAATAGCAGGTGAGAAATGGAGCCTGGGAGTACAGGCACAGGGCAGCTTGAGGCAAGGAAACACAGAATGTAACCTGAAGCACAATTAGCAGTGTATACATAGGGCACTAGAAAACTAGAAAGCCCAAAAGAAACAAACAAGGCAAACACAAGGACAGGTGCCGGAGGGGCACCACCACACACAGAACCATGGAGCAGCCAGAGGCTAGTAATACAAACCAAAAGCAGAAGACAGACTGACAGAGATTCCAACTGCAAGGAAAAAAATACTTGTTTGTGGAGTAAGGAAAGCAGCCCTTAAATATGCCAAAGGGGGTGTGGCCAATTGCACTGCCCCCTTCAGCTACAGGCTATAGCCTTCCAGTTATTAGGCAGACAGTCTCTCCACTGACCCCCATTCTACCGACCACTCACCTCATATACGAAGGGTTTTGGTGATGTGATATTTTAAAACCAGAAGCTAATATTACTTCAAATAGTCAGTTAATAATATTTAATAAACTCTTAAGTATTAATCCCTTTGCTCCCACAACTTGAATATCCATGTGTTTGTTGATGTGTCTCAGATCCTCTGACAATCAATCATAAAAGTTTGAGATGGGCACCAGGGGTAATTACAGAGTTTGAAGGGGGGGTTTCAGCAGTTTTAGTAAGTGAACAGTTTGGGGGGTGCTCCTTCCCACCCAGTGGCTGTGTCCCCACTTGTGCATTGTGTCTTGTATGCTGCCTTCTTTTTTTTCTCTTCTGCAATTTGTGGTTCAGTTTTTCACATCCAAGTAATCAAAGAGGGAGGAGTATGGTATACAACTGAGTATGCAAAAACACTTGTGCATGCAGCAGTGCAGAGGCCAGCACCAGTGCTGTGCTAGTCATGTGTAAATCAGTGCTTGTTTGGTTGTGTTTGTAACAGAGTTCCAATGATGTCCTGCTGTTAGGGGCTGCTTCATACTCTACATGGCTGTTTTGGGGGTACAGATTATGATTGCAGGCACCTCTCCTGCGTCAAATATATTGGGCCCAATGATTTCCTTGCATGCATGTACTCCTGCATGCATCTACCTAACTGTTGCCAATAATAAAGAATAGAATGTCTTAAAATTCTAATTTTTTGATAACGTGTGAGTCCTACTGATGCCAACTGTCAGTGCTTTACCAGAAGCTGGAAAATCACTTTCCTTTGTCTCAGAGCCTACACCAACTACAGGTGGGCAGATAGTGCTTATGCAAGTAAATAGGAGGTGTCCTTTTTTAGTAGGATAAGATAAGCCAAGTACGTATCCCTGTCCAAGTTGTTTTTTAACTGTTTTTTTTAACTTTATCAACCACTGCTTGTGGTGCTTGGTGGCAGTTGTACCAACCATCCATGTTCCCCCCTCAGGGACCATGCTGCACGACAGTGGGTGGGGGGTTTAATCCTCTGTTGCCCCCTGAAGCCCTACCCCTGAGGATGCCAGCAGAAAGACAGAAGTCCAGGCTGTAGACATGCTACTGCATATCTCAGCCAAGCACCTAATCCTGCCCTCCCCACACACTGCTAGTCCCGAGACACTGCCCATACATCGACCAATGGCAGGAATGGGGCAGTGTGACAACCCTCCCCCCTCAGAGGAGGAGAGCATCCTGTGAGATGCTCAACCCCCACTCCTGACTGGCCCCAATAACCAAGGCTCATTCTCCAACCTGAATTGCCGGCGTCACTGATAGTAGTGCTACAGCTCCGTCAATGAGCCGGCCCATCCCTGTCCAAGTTTTGACTCTATACTCATGCTAAATAGTTCCTCGCAGTTCATCTTGTTTGTTCCCATCAGGAACTAGAAGGTCTCTATCAAATCTCTTCTCTCACACCTGGTCTCAAGAGAGTACATGTTCAGTGCCTTGATCTTCATATATCTGCCCTGTTGGTCCAGAATCATCTTGGTCACCCTGCATTGCACTGTCTCCAGCCTGTTTCTGTCCTCTTTAGGTGAGGACTCCAGAACTGAGCACAGTATTCACAGTGCAGCCTCCCCAAGTACCTATACAAAGGTAGTAGTACCTCCTTTTTCCTGCAGTCAGTACCCCTTCTGATACACTCCAGCATCCTATTAGGATTACTATGGGCCTTGTTACATTGGTTTAATAGTTTGGGGGAGTCACTGATTTTTACTCTCAGGTTCCTTTCCTCTGCTTTAGTACTCAGTGTAACTCATCCCATCCAGTACTCTCTCCTGTGCTGTTTGTTTTTACCTAGGTGCATAACCTTGCATTTTTTGGCATTCAAGTTTCAACTACCAAACCTTAGACCACCTCTCTAGCCTGTGTAGATCCCTCTGCATCTCCCCGATCCCTTTGTCACTATTTACCCTACCACAGAGCTTTGTGTCATCTGAAAAAAGACACAACTTGCCCCAGATGTCCTCTCCAATGTCACTGATGCACATTTTGAAGAGGAAAAAGAACCCAGGGCAGATCCTTGTGGCACCCCACTTGTGACCTCCATCACTTCCGATGTGACTTCATTTAACACCACCCTCTGCTGTCTCTCCTTCAACCAGTTTCCTATCTATTTAACTATGTCCCTAGCTATACCCAGGTCCTTCAGCTTCTTTATCAATCTTCTGTGTGGCACAGAGTTGAAAGCCTTGCTGAAATCAAAGTAAATCCACAGCAAGACCCTTTTGACAGGTATGTAATTCACCTATTGCTCCTTGTCCCCTTGTGTAGCAGGACTGCATCTGCTTCCCTCTAGTCTTTTGGAACTACCCTTGTTGGAATTAAGCTATTGAATAGCACTACTGGGGTTCAGCCAATTCTGCAGCCAATGCCTTAAGTACCTGTGGGTGTATCGCATCCAGCCATTGGGCTTTATTTATCTTTAATGCTTCAAGCTGTTTCTGGGCACTTTCTCTGAATAATGCTGGCTGCCTCATTTCAAGAATGCCCCTGACAGCTGTCTTGATGCTACTTTTGGCAGGGGCCCACTGTCTTCTCATGTGAAGACAGAGCACAAATAATCATTACGTATGGCTGCTTTTTGTTCATTTTCCTCTTGTACCCTGTAGTATCTTCCCCACCCCATGTAGTGTAACAATACCACATGCTTCTTCCTTTCCTAGCTTAATGTATCTGAAAATTTGTTTCTCCACCCGTGGGCCCCTTCACAGTACACAGCTGTATCTGCCTTTGCCTTTCTGACCAGCTGTTTTACTTCTCTAGTTTTTATTTGACACTCTCCCAATCCCCCCCCCGCATTTCCTTGTACCTGGTGAAAGTCTTTTTCTTGGCCCTCACTGCTTCTCTCACCCCTTCTGAGAACTATATTGATCTCTTTTGTACCTGTTTCATTTAGTAATAATTCTTCAATATTTCAATAATTAAAAACAATTTTTCAACATTTCAGATACTGTAGTGCTTGCTGTATAGCAGGTTATTTTTGCTATATTCCCAGGTAGGAGTTGAGCGTGAAATTTCCAGGTAAGAATGACGTACGAAAATAAAAGGATACTGTATAATAAAATAAACATAGCAGAAAATGTTTTCAGCCAATGTTTTCAAAATGTTATTAAGTAAAACTCAATTTTTAAAAGTACAGAGTAAACAAACAGTGCATTCATTCATGCTGTGAGCAGACATTTGCTGCATTGTAACCTCAGTCGATAACCTCACTTTATCCTCTGCCCCTTCACTCATTCACTTTAACATCAGCCTCTGTCCTTGGGAGGGTCTAAGTAAGTAAGCAGGAAAGTGTGTAAGTGAACTAACTGTAACAAGCATTTGTCAGTGCTGAATGTTGCTTGCTTGTATGTGCTGTGTAGGTATTTGGAAGTCAGTAGAGTGCAAATATTGAAAATTCACAAACTTACGAGCGTGCGTAGGAACTGCGCAACGTACGCTCATGAAACAGTCATTTTTAGGAAGTTTGTGACCAAATTTTCAACGTAGTCATTTTAAGACCTCTGCTCATGAACAGTGTCACTGTGATTTTCTTAATGTGTCCCATACATTGATTTCGCACACCGACTGCGCCATTGTGCGCTAGATGGGAGGAAACACGTTGTGGGCGAGATGTGAAAAATGACAGCTATACTGCTCATAAGGAGGTGTGGTAAAATGGCAATGTTGGAAATCTGGAGTGAAAATATTGAAAATTCGCGAACTTACGAGCATGCGTAGGAAGTGCGCAATGTACGCTTGTAAAACAGTAATTTTATGAATTTTTCCATCAAATTTTCAACATAGGCTTTTTGAGAGCCCACCTTATGAACACTGGCAGTGTCATTTCATTAACTGGTGTGGAAGGTGATTTCGCGTGACTAGCGAAATCACCCTTGATCCCGATTAATGCCATGACAGTGCAAGAATTCATGAGGAGGGTCCCAAAACCTACGTTGAAAATTTGGTGCAAAATTCAAAAAATGCCTGAGCTATGCAGCAAAGTTGAAAAAACTATCTATCCCATTATACAGCTTACGGCATTTCCTCAGTTCGCGATTGGCTTTGAAGAGTGCAGATGTCTTCCGGTCCACCGATGATCGCGTACTAGCTCGGAGGTAAGTATGGGGTGGGGAGGCAGGGTGCGCAGTGGGTGGTGACGGGTTGTGCGGGGGGTGGGAGACTGCGGGGACCATTTTTATTTACAGTTTTTTTTTGTTTTAAAGATGACTGGGACATTTGCCTTACTGGGGTGGGCTCCCAGCGTGGCAGCTGGAAAAACTGTTTGGGGGGCTGGAGCTGGCGGGGATTGGGCACCCCGTCCAGCCATAACTGCTTTTGCCATGCTGGGGTGGGCTCCCAGCATGGCACCGTGGAGGGACAGTAGAGCCGGCGAGGATTGGGTGCCCCGTTGGCTATATGATGAGTTGCCACACTGGGGTGGGCACCCAGCATGGCATGTACAACTCTGTTTGGGGGCGGAGCACAGCCGTGAGGATTGGGCACCTGTCGGCTATACGGTGTGAGGGGCGAGCACGCAGTAGGCGTGTGTGTGTGTGTGTTTGTGTGTGTGTAGGGGGAGCGCGCATGGGCAGGCGATATCTTATCACTGCTCACTGAAGCGTAGCTCCCCCTTTCAACTGTACTCCACTGCATTTTGGACTGCTGTCATAGACAGCTCCAGCAGCGATTGGAGAACTGCAGCCGCATCTGCAAACACACTGACTGAATTGGAAGAGGGCTGCCACACCTCCAAAAACTTGGATGATGGCACTATGTTTCTTGCACATGCATGCAAGCAACATAAAAATGGTAACAGTGGTCTTTGTGTCAGCTTATCTGAGTACATAGTACAAAGCAGAGCTCACCCGGTTTAAGCTGTTTCTGTGTGTATGTCCGCAATGCCAGCCTCAGTGAAACTGTATTCCTCTGTTTGTCCTAACCAACACTGCAGTTATAGTGTCTATGATGTCACAGTCCGTTGCCATTGTGAGCACCATGATGCCATAAAGAAAAACATTGTAAGATTGGGTGGGGACTCTTCAATGCTTTTTATATAGACCTCTCATATAGGCTATGAAGATATGCTCTAAACTCTGGAATGACAACTGAAATTCAAAACTACTATGTTTAATACTGGGGGTATGTGAGATAGAAGACGGAGGTACTGCCCATCAAGTTCACCCTCCAGTTCTCAGTGATAGCATTCAGCGACTCTCCTACTACTCATATACTTATCTAGTTTTTTTCAACCTGTATTTGTCCATCTGTTCCTGCTAACCAGTCCTTTTCCAACAACAGCCCCCAGCCCAGTAACCCATTGCAACCAGGTCTCACCCCACCTTCTGTTGAACTACCATGGGTGAGTGGGTGCCACGGATGGTGGTGCAGAGCCTGCAAGGTTGCTGTCCTCATCGCGCTAGTCGAGGTTGTTTCCTCCTATTTCTCCCCTACTGGAGGTCAACACAAATGCAGTGGCATGCAGATATGGCAAGAAGACACTGCATGCTCTCTGTGCTCATCCTGGGCCCTCTGAGAGGCAACCACTGCTGCACCACCTGCACCACAGTGATCACTTGTGTGGAATTTCTTTCTGCAGTTTAAAACACTAATCCACAGTTCATACATTTATTCCATTGTCCTAAGTCAGAACTTTTGTGAAGGTTGCAAACTTGCATTCTGAAATTTTAAAGAAGCACAATTCAGACTTTCACTTAAATTCCGACAGCAGAATTTTGTTTTCACACAGCCCTAGTGGCTAATTATTTTTTGGTTAGGAAAATTATCAAAAAAAGTATGAAAATGAAAATGATCAAAAAAGCAAAATGTATCAGTGGCAAATAGATAAAGCCAGCACTGTCCCCTGCCACCACCTGCCTGCCCAATGTTCTCCCCACAGAGAGTGCATGTTAGAAAGACTAATATGAGACTACTATGGGTGGGTAGTAGGTGTTTTGCTAATATCTAACTTCACTGGTGAATTGTTGATGAAGTGCAACATTTTGCACCATTTCTATGTATATTTTTAAAAACAAGTTTCCCCTGTTAAAAAAGCAATGTGCCTCTCCTCTCTCAGTTGTCACCATAAATGTAGTATGTAGGCCCCTTCCTGCCCCGCCCCAAGTCAGCAACAGTGAGTGTAACAGAACACCCCCCCACTCCATGAAAGGAGGATTAAATTAGCAATGCCCCTGACCCCGGTCCACCCACTCAGCACCCCCCTTTTGACCCCCAAAAAGGTTATGGTATAGTGGGGGGATGGCAACGAGCATAAACCCTCCTCTTACCACACATGCTTTTAGTAATCCAGATGGTACCAGCTGGTTGCCATCCTCCCTGATTAAAGCATTAGACAGTGTCAAGCAGAGTTGGAGGGAAGGCTGTGCTGGTCATGCTTATCCACTGTGGGAGTTCAACAAAACCTTTTCTGGGGTTGGGACCAGGGTATTGGGTTCCACAGGGTGGTGGGATGATTGGATTAATTTGATATATTATTACTGGATTAGATGGGTATGGGTAGGATTTTGCCACCACCAGGGAAAGGAAAACATAACTTACTTTGTATTTGCAACAGCAACTTCGATTGGACTTACGGAGGAAGAAGGTAGGGGGTTAGAGGGCGATGGGGTGGGAGGGTAATACTTTTATTTATTTAGTTGGTTATTTATTTATGTATTTATTTATTTGAAATTACTCCAACCATGATAACCCATTGAGATGCATAATCTCATTTTCATGGAGGTGGGTTTTAAATGGTAGGGTGGTGGAAAAAAGTTGAGCAACGTCAGAACACAGGTTAGGATGTTTTGTTTTGTTTTGGTTTACAGAACAATTGTCATTTTTTTTTAAACTATCTGGCAAAGTTGGCAAAGTCAGTAAATGTTAGCCCCACTATGGATATTGCAAAGTTCCCAACTTCACACCATGTTATTGTGGGAAATTTGATTTCACTGAATCATGAGCAGCAGCTGAAGCACTTCTCACAATTTATTTGACCTTGTACTGGAATTTAATAATTTAAAGTGAGTAGTGCTGTGCAAAAATACAATTCTGCCTATGGAATTATCATAATAGTTAGAATTTTACTCTTGTGAAATGTTGGAATGAACTTTGGCAACTTTTGCAAAATTTTGACTTAGGATGGTGGAATGAATGTGTTGACTGATGTATTAAATTGTGTGGCAGAGTTCTACAGAACAGTCATTCTGTAGTTCATGTGTATGAGTCTGCAATTCAACCAGAAGATTTCATGGAACAGGGCAAAAATCTGTGGAACATGTTCTGAGAATTCACATTTCACCAAAGTCAGAAGTTTGGAACATATCCAAACTTTTCTCGAAATCAGAATGCACAGTTTATGCCCAGCACTGAAACTGAGACGGGTCTTACCACAGCCAACTGCAATCTTCTTTCCCTGTTGGACTGTACTATTTGCCTCACTTCCACAGAATGAACTAACTAGACTAAGAATACTGTACTTTACAATCATATTGGGTGATTTGTTTTAAAAGCTGACCGAAGGAGTCACCACTGTAAAAGTTATGGAGACGTAAACAGGCTCTCATTAAGTGCCAGATTTAAATTTCTGCTGGGTACAATAGCTCGATATTTAATATCCTGCCTACAGTTTCACCAGACTCCTTTGCTGTTTTGTTAAAGTCACATGCCATGCCTCTGACTCTTTAATCCTCTGGAAATAATTAACTGTTCTCTTCTGTAGAACGCAGATGGGACAACACTCCTTTGATTATGAGGCCCCATAGATTTGGAACTAACTACAACTGTATTTCATAGAAAGTAAAACTCTCTGGTCCTTTTGAAACAGTCTTTAAAAGCACCTATTTGAACAATGCAAATGTAACAGTTTTACTTGACTCGCGGTATCTCTGTTAGCATGTTTCCTTAAGTACCAGTCCTAAAAAACCCACAACTGAACAATGCCAATGCAATTACTGTTTACCTGAACTGATGTGCATATCTAATAACATGTCCTATAAAGTACCTACTATCAGTGAAAACTGTATGTATTTCAACCTTGTTTGCCTTATGTGTCTGTTACTTTTTTGTGCTTGTGGCATTTTTCTACTGTCCTGGATTACCCCGTAAAGAGGCCTTGTGTCCAGCAGGCTTTACCCAATTACCAGAGAATTGAATAACTAAAAGAACATTTGATAATTTATGTTTCCTTGAAAAGCTTGGTCTGCATATTCTTATTATCTTTATATCATTGAAATGTTACTAAAAAAAATCAAGGGTATTTCTTTCCTCTGGTAGGGATCATTATCATCCATGTTAGAGAGTTATCCAGGACCATGTTCAAGAATTCTATGCCTATTTTATCAGCTGTGTTATGAATTCTCTAGTTTATATCAGGGAAATCAAAATACCCCATGAGTATCAGGTCCCTTAATTCAGCTGTAGTTATGATTTCCCTGAAGAGTTCGTATCTACATCTGTGTTATTATCAGGTGTCCTGTAGCACATGTCAATATGAAGTTTCCCATCTAATTCATTACGTTTTACCCAGACACTTTCAATGATGTTGCTGTACTAATCATATTACTAATGTCAATTACTAATAGACTGTTGCTAACATACACTGCTACTCTTCAAACTTTTTGTTCTTTCCTGTGATTACAAAACAACATCTTGCCTTCAATGTTATTAAACCAATTAGCAGATTAACTATGTCTAAATGATGGCAACAATGTTGAGATTGTTTTTCCCTTACTATTGTCTCAAGCTCAGACATGCTGAGTATATTTAGGCTACATGCATTTAGTTGTAAAAACCATATTTCTTCATTCTGTGTTTTTTAGCTTTTTTATTTAGTTTTTCTTGACCGGGAGGGCTAGGAAATTATGTTTAATTTTAGCCTCCTCTGGGGGGTGGGGGGGGGGCAAATTCAGTACAATCATGCAAACTGATATACTGTGTTGAATTAGGTTAAGCTGTTGATGGTATTTTAGTAAATGGGAAATGGGGTTTGGTGCATTTCGTGAAAGATGGGTAAGTGAACATCAATAAGCTCTCACATCCTTCTGATGTATCTTTGTGCCCTGAGCCTAAAAAGAGGGCCACTGAAATGTTCTCCCTCTGAGGAAAAAAATGAAAACACTGAGGCTTTAGCCTGTAAGACCCAGACAGTGACTATTTTATTCTTATACCTGTCAGCTAGTAAATACAAAGGCTGCCCAAGCATTGAAGCAGTTGAACATTTCTCCAGGGGCCCAGAATCGCATGCCCATGGGATGCATGGTAACGTGCACAGTTTTTGAGCAGTTTAGCACCTTTCTGCACTGGGTTACTGTGCAAGTGGCACAGAACAATGCCACGGTGCATTACCTGGTTAGTTTCCTGTTTGTAGGACCAGCAGGGACTCCAACTTGTGGGGGAACTTTGGAGGCTTTTGAACCGGTGTGCAAGAAATCGGGTTACCATTGGCAGCAGAGAAGTCAGAGCCTCCAGGGACAGTGCTTACTCTCTTGGGCATTGAAACTGATTCTGGATATTGGTAATGTTAATTGCCACAAGACAAACTGGAAACTTTAAGGGATCTCTTGCACAAGGTAGAGGGAGTTAAAAAAGTGACACTGCAGGACCTACAGGAGTTGGTAGGACACCTTAATTTTACATGCTGGGTCATACCCATGGGCCGGACATTTATGTGGTAGCTGGCAAAGAGGGGCCAAGGGTGTACAAAACCTCATCATTGGCTAAGGGTCATATAACAGTTCAGGGAGGACATACAGGTGTGACAGATATTCCTGGACCATTTCAATGGGGTGGCCATGTGGCAGGATCCCAGGGGTGGAGATTCATTAGAACTGTACAACAACACAGTAGGAGGGCTGGGATTTGGAGCCTATTTTCAGAGTGAATGGTACACATGGCAGTGGCCAGCAAGGTGGCTAGTGGCAGGATTGGGGAGGCAGATCACGCTGATAGAATTCTTCCCAGTGTTGGTGGTGCTTTGCATTTAGGGGGCTAGGCTGAGGGACAAAGTGGTGCACTTTAGGTTCGATAACATGAGAGTGGTGCACACCATTAACCAGCAGTTAGGTCCGAGGGGCCCCCTATGGGACTTGATGAGGGTGTTCATGTTAAAATGTATGCTGTTTAACATTAATTTTAGGGCAGTGCATGTACCAGGAGTTGACAATGGAATTGCAGATACTTTATTTAGTTCCAAGTAGCAGAGATTCTTTGAGTTGGCACCAGTGGCAGACAAATGGCCACAAAGGGTTCCACCATTTCTGTGGGAGGTGGTGACCGAGAGACTTGGAGATGCATAGGTAATTCCATTGCACCAAGAACCTGGGAGGCTTACTGCCAGAGGATTGAACACTACTACACTGCCACACAGGAAGCCACCATCTGGGCAAATGTTTGGCTCATTCTGGTGGACCAATTATGCAGGTATATCATGAAGAGGAAAAAGGCGGGCTGTTCACCTGGGGTAATTGGACGACATCTGTCAGGCTTGTCATGGTTGGCAAGGGTTATGGGATTTATGGATAACTCAAAAGCCTTCAAGGTGCAGATGCTCCTGGAAGGTTGGCGGAGGGGGATAACTAGTCATCCAGATGAGAGACATCCCATTACCCCAACAATCATGATCTGTATATGGGCAGCTCGGCCCAAGGTATACTGGAGTGCATATGATGGCAAGGCTGTTTGAGACATTATTCCTGATGGCCTGCTGTGGGGTGTTTAGGATATCGGGAGTTGACACAGACCACGGTGGTCAAAGGGGTTCCTGGGCTGTTGGTAAAGGATGTGGTCTCTGTGGCACAGAAAGCTTACATTCTATTGCGGAAGTCGAAGACTGAGCAGTGAGGGGCAGGATGCTGGTATGAGGTGAGGGCACCAGTGTGGTCTGGTTGGCCAGTGGAGCACATGATCAATGAATATTGTGTGTCCTGCCCCGAGCTGGGGAAAGCCTTTTTCCATCAACAGAATGGTTGGCAAGTGATGGCATATCAAGTTAGGTTCATTTTGAAAAAGGCTATTCAGCAAGTGGGGCTGAGTGAACGGGATTTTTGCACCCATTCCTTCCAGAGAGGAGCAGCAATGAATGCCAGGAGCATGGGCCTGTCTGGTAGAGAGATACAGGCATTGGGGCATTAGAAGTCCCAGGCATTCTTCAACTATGTTTGACCACACTTGCAATAATGTATTTTTGTCTCTTGCAGGCTCCAAGGATGACACCAGGAACATATGGATATGCGGGCACTCCTTTATTTGTGGGCAGCGAAGATAGCAGCCTGCCAGCCAGGGAGCAACCTAATGATTCCACAGCAAGTAGCCCAGATTTTGTGGCTGGAGATCAAGGGCATGCATTGGGGGGGGGTTTGTTTCCGATGCTTTGAGTAGAGGCATCTTGTTGATTCACCTGGGTGGTGAAGACCTGGGACACAGGAAGATGATGAATCTGCTACTTTCAGTGAAGGAAGATTTACATTCCGTTAAGGCTTGGTGGCCCCATACAATTCTCATCTGCTCACATATGTTGATGAAGGAACATTGGCTGCATGCAATCAGGGAGTGGCATAGAATAGAGCCTGCATGAGGATTAACAGAGAGATGAGAGTTTTTATGGAGTCCTTGAGGGGTACTGTGGTGAGGCATGATATGATTTACACCACTTGCCATTGCCTGGCACTCAGGAAAGAAGGGCAAGTGCAGGTAGAAGGTTTGAGTTACTTGTTAGAGGATTTTAGGAGTATCTTGGAGGACAGAATTGTGCTAGCAGCTTGGGGGGTCGGATCAGGACCAGCCTGTGGCAGCTCAGAGGGAGTACATAATGAAGGTAGTTGGGCAAAGGGGATGAGGCCAATTCTCCTGAAGGACTCATCACCCCTGGTTGGCATGAGGATGGTGGACCGCAAGACCTGGGCCCACACGGGGGGGGTCATGGTCCAATCTCAGCAGTAGCTACTGCAAGATCAGTGGTACAGGACGGGGGGGTGGCCACCAGAGCCTTGGCCATATGACCTTCCCTGTAATCATTACAGATACTTTGGCACGCATCATAAAGGGATGCCCAGGTTGGTGGGTGGTGCAGGTGCCTGAGGTATGGCGCATCCTCCCAGCAGCACATATGACTCAATTTATAATAGGAATATTAATATCGGTATTAATATTTTTTAAATGTTAGATAAACACATAGCTACAGCCATTTCTTCCAAGATCCATGTGTGTGTAACTGGGGGGCTGCCGGACAATACAAAGGTTGTCCAAGCATTGAAGCAGCTGGACATTTGTCCAGGGGCCCCTTCCTCATGGACCAGGCCTAAGGGGAATGATACCTCCCTCCCAGGAGTGGACAGCAGGCCCTGGGCACATCTCAGGGGGAGGTATCATCAGGCCTCCGTGGAGGGGGGGTTGGGAAGAGTTGGAGGGTTAACTGGACAAGTATCCAGTGTCTCTCCCTCTTTCTCCTCTAATCACTGGGACACCCACCCTCTCATCCCTCAGAAGTCACAGCAGGGGGTCAGATGAGATAGGCACCCTTTGACCCAATATGGGTGACCGCAGTAGGGGTTGGGGAGTGACTTTTTCCGTTTTTTCCCATACAGTGTTTTTTCTAGGTTTTTCACCTCCTTCAGAGGGATGTTATGAGTCAGGCACTAGGCAAAAAAATATATATATATAAAAAACTGAATAATAATACAAAATAAATGGAAAGATACTCAGTAACAAAGTGTGATAAGTAATAACAGAATAAGATAGTACTAGGAAATAGCAATCATACTGAAACTGTCACAGCCAGATGTAGCAGCTTAGGAGGAGTGCATAACGAAGGTAGTGGGGCAAAGGAGGATGAGGCCAATTCTCCCCTGGTCGGTGTGAGTATGGTGGATCACAAGACCTGGGTGTGCATGGGGGGGGGTCACGGTACAATCCCAGCAGTAGATACACCAAGATCAGCAGCACTGGACGGGGTGGTCACTGGAGCCTTGGCCATATGACCTACCCTGTAACCACTGGAGATACTTCGGCACACATCGTAAAGGGATGCCCAGGTTGGTGGGAGGTGCGGGTACCTGAGGTATGGCACATCCTCCCAGCAGAGCATGTGGCTTAATTTATAATAGGAATATCAATATCAGTATTAATATTTGTTAGATGTTAAATAAACACATGGCTGTGGCAATTTCCTCCAAGATCTATGTGTGTGTCTTTATTGGGAAAAGGGGGAATCGGGGGGCTACTGGACAAAGAGAAATGGAACCTTTGGAGACTCCTTAGGGACCAGTGGTTCTTCAGACCTCTCTTGGTCCCACAGCCTGATGCAGTTTGTCTTCCTCTCCCTCTGAGAAAAGGAGCAGGAAGTAGAAGGGTCTTCTGACCCTCTGGGCCCAAATGAAGGGATTACTTGGGAGGCAGCTGGGCAGCACCTTTTAACCACGTGACTCCTAGTTACAAACAGGAGCACACCAAAGCTATCCAGTTGCCCTTGAGAGTCTCTCAGCTGCTTGGCAAGCACCATGAGAAAGATGAGGCAGCATGTCATAGTGGAGGTAGCATGGTGCAAACACTACTGCACAGGCTTGGGAACCAGGAGACCAGCATTTGAATCCCAGCACAGTCACTTGCTAGAGCTGTCATTAGTACAGAATTCCATCAGTGGAATTTGCACAGAATGTCAATTCCACTTTTGAAATGCTTTTCTGAATCTATTTATAAATTCTGTGGAATTCCAGAAAACATGTGTATGACAACTACTGAGTAATATTCCCCTCATTATGCAATCTGTGGAATATTATTCCTCAGTTCGAGAAAGATGAATCCATTGGTTACATAAAATGTTGAATATTATTTTGTGGTCCATGCAAACCATGGATGACTAATCAGTTGTTTTTTTTTGTTTGTTTGTTTTTTGCAGTTAATCTTTTCATTGAGCTTTTGCTTATACTCAACATACAGCGTTACATGGTAAAAAAGAAAGATGGATTATACAGCTCTTTTTTTTATCATATAAAATTTTATTCAGTTTTCCAAGTACAACCAACCATGGTAGTAATGATATAGTGTCAACCATACAAGAAAGCAGAAACATCATAACGATGCTTTAAACATTACTAAGCTACAACTGCTAAGAAAGAGATACATATTGCATCCCACCACTGCTATAGGCCTTATAAACTTATATCTTATTTAACCTAGTTCCATGTGTATCCAAATATATTGCTAGGTTTCTGGGTTAACACATCTTCCAGATGATTATACAGCTCTTGATGAATGAAGTCACTATACCTGTATAAACAATAGAATGCATGTAACTAGAGGAAATGCCTTTCTAATGTACCTTGAGTTGATATCAATGGTAATGAAGGTCTTGAAAATAAAAGGAAAGAAGAATAGAACAATTATGTGAAACATACTCTGTAGAAAAAGACTAAGCTATTTACATAAACTAACAGAGATATCAGTGCTAGAATTATCGTAATCTTAAACTCCCTGAGTTACCACATTTCTGGTACAGTAATTACTGCAGTCATGTAAATAAAGGGCAAAGGGAACCCACTCCTGTTCTGGGGGTGATACATTTTAAGAAGGGTTGTCAGCAGCTGCTGTATTTCTTTAGGGTATTTTTTTGCCATGTGGGATATTCTATCTGATGTGATCACTCAAACCAAGCCTGCCATCAGTTCAGGGTAGGAGGGTATTTCTGCCGAGTGACACTTGCACAGCAACATCATCTTCGCTTGCAGGCTGAGAAGTGCCAACCATCTGTGTTCCCTGTTACTTTAGCATGGGCCATACTTAGGCCATGGATACAGTGTGGGGTTAAGAGTGGGACAGGACAGCCCAAGATGGCTGAGCCTAGTCTGCAAACCTGATCCCAGAATGGTTGAATAGAGGGGCAGTAAAATAATATATGTAAGAGAACCCCGCCTGCATAATTACAGCTGCAGCATGTGTCACAGGGCAGACGTTTCATCCTGTGAAGGACTGTCAATGTTTTATACCATAAAACAACCGAGCAGACAACCTGCTCATTGCTGTAGCACTGACCACAAAAGCACATTGCTTTTTAATTAGAAATAAAGAAACTGCTTACCACATCGCAGAGTTTCTCTCCTTTTATTAAAGGGACACTGTCAACCTTTTTTGCATCACATTATTTTTAGGTAAACGCCCACATTTTATGATTGCTTACTGTCTCTAAAATTCATTGATGTTGCTGGCTGTTTTATCTGCCTCCTTGTTTATTAGAACCAAAATGCATGGTAATGTATAGCTAAGCCCAGCTTTGTTTTGCTTCAAATCATTGAATTACTCTTAGTGAAAAAATCCTGAACATTAGAAACAACCTTAAACAGTGCAACCACTCATGATAAAATAATCTCCTCTACTCACAATGCATAATGAGTGGCTAGTTTGTGTTGAGGGACTTCCCAAGTCCAGGAAAGATGCAGTGGGAGCTGGTCAAGAAATATAAACAAACATGTTTTGGTGTGGTAACACCAGTATGGTGGACAGTCCATTTTTCATTTTTTAAAAGAAAAAAGGGATCTGAATTAAACTACCAGCTACATCAATAGTCTCTACAGAATGTGAACAATCATAAAATTTGTTTTTTAAACTAGGGATATTTTGAGGCCTAAGTGGGTTGACAGTGTCCCTTTAAAGTGCATAAAAATGCTAAACCAGACACTAGAAAGTGCAGTTTAATTCAAAGCAGTGGCAGGAAACCTGCGGCCAACTATAAAAACAAACACACGTCGGCACCTAAAACAGTGCACCGCAGCCATATTACCAGTCAGCAACCATGCAAACCAATGTGCACATACGTACTACATGTGCAAATCAGCTGATGTTTCACCAACAGGCTTCCTCAGAGTTGATTGGCTATCATTTTCCCATCTCATTTCATACTCCTTCTCAGGAATATTCATGTTTAAACATCTAACCTTAATAGTGATTGGCTCTTATCTATGCACGTACATATCTCTCACACACATCTCAGCAAACAAATTTACAGATTCATAAATAACTAGCTAGGGGTATTTCTTCATTTAATCTCCTTGGCTGTAGAGTGTCTAAAGTATGTATCCAGTAACACTTGCTTTGCAGGAGTTTATTCCCCAGATTTCCACCTCTTACTCCAATTTCTCAATGCCAGAAAAGTGCAGTCTAGCAGAAGAACCATGCTGCATCACTGGATAGCACTATGGGGAACATGAATGAACCCACACCAGCCAATACCAACCCTGGTACGAACTTTGAATTTTTAAGCTTTACTGAAACTGAGGGAGTGTCCATCGTGTTCGACCAAGCAGTATGCAAAAAACTGTTTGCTCCACAAGCAGGTATAAGTACTGCACAAATAAAACCAGATGGGATGTCATTAGAGAATTTAAAAAATAATTTGATTCACTGTCAAATGCATGCTTTCTCCCTGTCGCATTATTGGTGAGAGCATAAAATACCTAGAAGCATACGAATAAAGATTCTGCCTGCATATGGTTTAGATGACCAGGATTTGATGCAAGATTGGGAGAGAATATTAAAAAAGCATCAAGTGATTTAATTTTAAGCCTGATGAAAAAGGCTAGGAGAGACATTGATAGCATTCAGAAAGAAATTACTGAGATGGATGCAAACATTAAGATTTATGTTTCACACACAGAAGGTGAGCAATTATTCCAGAAGATTGAAGAACAGATTTCAAAATTTCATGAAGAACTAAAAGAATATAAAATGGGTAAACATAACAGGGATGACAGAGACTATGAACTGGGACAGGAGTATAACTGGCAGTGTAAAACAAGAAGGGAACCCTATAGATACCAAGGCAACTTAAATCGATTTAGAGAGAACAATTTTACATCTTCACCAGAAAGTGAAGGGGAAGGCCTGAGACAAGGTCAAATTAAAGTTTTTTTTTAGGACAACAGATGGGGAACATGGGTCAAGAATATGCTGCACCAACCTCCCAGCCACAGTATGGAAATGAAGGACGAGGAGGGGGAAGGGCAAACGGACAAGGCAGAGGTAGAGGAAGGCGGCCTTGGCAGCAATCGAGGCCACCATGGAGGTCCAATCGGAACAACAAATATCAATCATGAGCTTAACAGATCAGCCTCTCAGTAATGAATGGATAAGGGTACTGTAAAGAGGACTTTCATTTGTCCCTAGTTCTGATGTCAATCCCTTTCAATTAAGAGTTGACTTATTTAAATTTTATAGACAACTTCATTTAAAAACCTTTTTTTCACAAGCAGCACAAGAAAATGCACAGAGGGAGGTGGCTGATGACATACCGAATGAGGACCAAGATATAGAGTTCAATCAAAGGACATTAGGTTTGACTCCCACTACTGCAGTGCATGATAGAACATCTCGGGCCAGATATTCAAAACTTTGCCCCTGAGCTAAATTAGCACTGCCCAGCAGGCAAACTTAGCCTGGAGCACAAAGCAAGCTATATTCAAAAGGAACAGCCCAGGACAAACAGCTTCTGAATATAGCATGGGAATGAGGCTGGGCAAACTGGGCTGGGAGTGCAGGGCAAACTTAGCCCTGGAATATGACAGCTCTGAATATAGCAACCAGGAAGTGCAGAGCACAACAGCAACACAAAGCACAGCGACATAAAGGTAGCTAGAGGCGACCTGTGTGGCCAATGTGTGTTCCAGCAAATGCGTGGACCCAGTACAGCTGCAGGGAGCAGCCTATGGGAAAGTACAGTGTGCAAAACAGTATAATATTCCCTGAACCGTTAGTGCAGAGCTAAGGCATTTGCACGTGATTAGAGCAGAGCTAAGTTGTTTGCCCGGTGCAAACACGTTTGCCCCGCACTAAACTTTGCCATAGTCAAAAGGGACATGCAAATGAGCCTACTTAGGTAGTCTCTGGGCAAACATCCAGATTAGCAACTCATTATGCCTTGATTTGCGTGCAGTTTGCCCATCGTTACTGCAGGGTCCCACAGAGCCACCTGTAGGTCAGTCTGGAAGTACAGGGGCTGGCCAGGTCTGACCACAGCTCCACCTGTAGGTCAGTCTGATAGTGCACAATGATAGCTGCAGGCTACATATAATCAGTACAGCATAGCATAGCATATTGCACCCCAGGGGACAAGACAGCATAGGCACAGGTGGTGGTGGTGCTGCATGCAACTGTCACACTGTAGGTCATGCTACAGTGCATAGCAGACACTACAGTAGCAAGGGGGCCAGTAGTGTGAGGGACACAGCACTACCTATGGTGTGTAGGGCAGTGATGCTGACTGCACTGTACACAGTGACAGGCCCAACATGCAGGTGTTTACTGACTGTGGGCATTACTGTTACGCTGTTGTGTGATCCACAAATGCTGCACCTGTGGTATGGGATGCACACAGTGACATATACATGGCCGTCTGTGTGTGCTGTGTCTTCTGTACAGTTGTGCTGTATGTGGCGGGGGGGGGCACGTAGAATCCAACAGACACACAGGCAGTAGGGTATTCCCACTACTGGTCCATGTGCACTGCGTGCTGTGTTCCAGTCTTGTGGCCACATGAGGGCTGTGGTGAGGTCTGGCCACCCATACACCCTCCCCTCAATGGCCACCATGCCCACGGTGCTGCCTGTGTGCACTGGCATCTGTTGGGCACTACAGATTTATGGTCTGCAGGTGTGTGCTGTATTGCTACATTACCATGCTGACCTCTGTGGGCCCGATCACCCCTTTCTGCCTGTGCATGGTTGGGACCTGTGGCAGCTGTTGGCATCATGGTGGTGCCATCAGTTAGCGGCATGTGTCCTTCATGTCTGGCAGTTTCTAAGTGTCATACACATATGTTAGGGCCGCACAAGCTGTGCTAATGTCACTCTATCACCGTGCAAAGCAACAATGTCATGCAAAGCTGTTTGCCCAGGTTAAGACCAGCTTTTCCTGGGCAGTAATTTGGACCGTGCTATGGGTCGTTCTAAGTCACGCTAAACACCTTAGCACAGTGCTAGTCGCTGAATATCTCATTGCACTTGTATTCATGTTCACTTTGCCCCTTGCATATAATTATGGTTTGCCCAGCGCTAATGCAGTTTGCACGTGCTATTTGGCCTTTTGAATATAGCAGACCCGCGCTAAACCCGCGCAAACGTTTTTTGCCCAGTGCAAAGCTTTGAATATCTGGCCCCTCATCTTAAAAAGAAGTCAACTTTCCGTCCCCCTACATATGCACATCACAACATTAATGCTTTTTCGAGTTTAGTGGACAGCGATGTTTCAAAATTGTTAAAGAAATCTGAACATATGTATAACCATCAAAATTTAACAAAAACGGAAAAAGAAACATTGAAGGCATTGCAAGATAATTTGAGTCTGGTCATTAAGCCAGCCGATAAAGGTGGTGCAATTGTGATCTGAGGAGCTGAAAAATATGAATCGGAAATGGAAAGACAGTTGTGTGATATTAGATATTATGAATTAATTAATGACCCCACTGAGAGAATAAAACATCGGGCATGTGAATTCATCACTGAGAGTGAACAAAGAGGTCAGCTGACAAAGCAGGAATGTGAATTTTTGAAGGTGTATAACCCAGTGAAACCATGTATTTATTTGTTGCCTAAATTACATAAAAATGCCAGTACCCCCCCCCCCCCGGTCATCCTATTGTTGCGTCTACAAGATCATCAATAGAACCATTTTCATAATTTATTGATTGTCACCTGCAACCATGTGTTTCAGAGTTAAAATCATACCTCAGGGATACAAGTGATGCATTAAGAGAATTAGTAGAAGTACAGGAACATCAAGATATGATTCTGTTTACATTTGATATTGAAAGTATGTATTCCAATGTCCTTTATCGTGGAGGATTGGATGCATTATGCCATTATTTGAATCTGAGGGAAAATAATTCTATGCCAGAAACAGAATTTTTGTTCAAAATGGCAGACATGGTTTTGAAATTTAATTATTTCATGTACCAAAATAAGTTTTTTTGCTCAGATACGAGGGACAGCGATTGGTACAAGATTCACATCCAGTCTGGCAACTCTTTACGTGGGTGTATGAGAAGAACGTTATTTATACCAAAATGCTTTATTTAAAAAATGCTCACTCTTTTGGAAGAGATTTATCCATGATTATATGATGATTTGGACTGGCACAAATGAGGAACTGGATGTTTTCTTCCACTTAATGAATGGATTTGATGAAAATCTAAAATTTGCGATGCAGAGAAGCACAGAAAAAAATTATTTTCTGGACATTACAATTTGCAATGAGGAGGGGAACCTAAGTACAACAATGTTTAGAAAAAGCACAGATCAAAACAGCTTGCTGCATTATACTAGTGCCCATCCTCAGTCATTACGAGATAACATCCCTTTAGGACAAATGCTGCAAGTAAAGAGATTATGCAGCACCATTCAGGAAACAGAAAAACATTCAAGAGATATGGCACAAAGATTTATTGATCGGGGGTACCCGCCAGAAAAAATTAAAGACAGGATGGATAGAGCAATGAGTACAAAGAGGGAAGAGCTCTTAAAAAATAAAAATAAAATACAGGATGAACAACCAGTCACATTGGTGACAAATTTCAGTAATCAAAGTGGGGCTATCTGCAAAATTGTAAAAAAAAAACACTGGCACGTAGTACAGAATACAGCAAGATTTTAAAATAAAATACTAATAATAACACACAGAAGGGGTGTGAACCTGCATGACAAACTGGAGCACAGCTTCTATCAAAAATTTGTTGAACCAAAAAGAATGTGGCTACCAAATATCCCTAAAGGCAATTACAAATGTTCTCAGTGTAATAATACAGCGAACTCTGATGAAATCAAACATCCGATAACTGGGAAGAAATTTAAAATAACTTCTTTTATCAATTGTTCAACAGTGGGAGTTGTGTACCTGCTGATGTACCCATGTGGACTTGGTTATGTGGGACAAACTAGTAGAACATTAAGAGAATGAGTGACAGAACATAAATCCGCAATTAGAACTGGGTCACAGACTAATGCGATGGCAAGACACTATTCAGTGATGCAGCATGGTTCTCCTGCTAGTCTGCGCTCTTCTGGCATTGAGAAATCGGAGTAAGAAGTGGAGATCTGGGGAATAAACTCCTGCAATGCGACTGTTACTGGATACATACTTTAGACACTCTTCAGCCAAGGGGATTAAATTAAGAAATACCACTAGCTAGTTATTTATGAATCTATAAATGAATTTGCTGAGATGTGTGTGAGAGATATGTATGCGCATAGATAACAGCCAATCACTCTTAATTTGGATGTTAAACATGAATATTCATGAGAAGGAGTATGAAATGAGATGGGAGAATGATGGCCAATCAGCTCTGAGGAAGCCTGTTGGTGAAATGTCAGCTGATTTGCACACATAACACGTATGTGCATGTTGGTTTGCATGGTTGCCTGCTGGTAGTATGGCTGCGGTGCACTGTTTTAGGTGCCGTTGTGTGTTTGTTTTTATAGTTGGTCGCAAGTTTTCCTGCCGCTGCTTTGAATTAAACTACACTTTCAAGCATCTGGTTTAGCACTTTTATGCACTTTAATTAAAGGAGAGAAACTCTACGATGTGGTAAGCAGTTTCTTTATTTTTAATTAAAAAGTAATGTGGTGTTGTGGTCAGTGCTACAGCAAATGAGCAGGTTATCTGCTTGGTTGTTTTATGCTGTGTGGTCTCTGGTAGCTGTATTGCACCAAGCTGGTCACCAAGAGAGTGAGGAGAGCCCCACTTTTGTTGTTTTTGTATAATGTTTTATACCAATAATGAAGAATTTTGTTCTGAATGAGTTTACTGCGTGTGTCGGTAAAGGATCAATGGCACCGCTGGCCCAGTGGCATGGCGGGCTGAGGCATTCACACCTCTCTGAAGCCATGCTAGTGACCCGGGTTTGGGAATGGACTTGGATCACTTGCAGGCCTGGCTGGGAGAGGGAAGATTTAGCATCCATAGGACTGCTCTCTTCCCTCAGAGAGAGGGGATCCTGTGTTTCACCATTCGACTGCCACCTGGCAGAAGCCAAGTGGTATTGCATGTGAGCCCCACAGCTAGAGGGAAGGGCTGGTGTACAGAGTGCTTGGAGAACCTCCTCAGAGGTTGAGTGTGCTTGCACACTCTTTGCACTTAGTGTCATGCACAGGGTAGAAAATCAGAGGAAAAACGGAGATTGAGCTTGATGTCCTTCCTGCTGGTACTAGTGGCCCGCCCGATCCTGGGACAGAAGGAAAGGGAGACTTGGGGTGGCTGCAGTGCACTAGGACAGGGCTGATACAGCCACCCAGCCTGCCAAAGAGCTAGAAAAACCTATATGAAAAAAAGGTTCTATGGCAGAAGGACCAGCAGCTGTTTCAATTGTCTTCTCATATAGCAATATTTAGCATACATTCCATTTCGGTTTGGAATTAAGAGACTGACTGGGTACCTTATCCGTCACTGTTTGATATATGTGACTGCATGTTCCACGTTTATGGTTAAGCCATTTCTCCAAGGGGGGTTGGTGTTGAGAAGGTTACATTAACTTTTAGGAGATACTGTATTGAGCTGTGAATTTGCAGAAAACACCAAAAGTCAGATCTGGGGATTCATCATTTATTCTGCATCTCCTGAAATGTAGTTACTGTTCAGGTGATAGTGACTAATATGTCTCAGATATGCCAAACTCCTTTGTGTTTCCAGAAGGGCCATGAGGGAGATGTGTTGTCAATTTTGATTGGCGAGTTATTCCACAGGGGAGTATAGCCCAAGGGTCTGGGGTTAGTGCCCAAACATTTGTTCATTCTGAACCAATAAAAGACTGAGGACTGGATCACTGAGTAGGTTTTTAAATGTTTTGGAATGGGGCAATAAAGTAGGGATGTGAGGGCCTGCCCATCAGTTAAGGTTTGCTCTATCTGAACCCACTTGGGGGGGTGATGGATATAAAACTATTTTATTGTCTGTGTCACTCGGGGTGCCCAGAGATACTCAATGAACCATGGGAGGCCCTAGACTCCCCTGGACCAGTGGTTTCTCATTTTAGTGCAGCTGTATCTGAAACAGGTACCATCCCATATGAAGTTCCACATATACCTGTCAATGAGGTCAGCCATTTAGGTGGTGATTATATCGGAAGGTATGACAAGTTATACAGTAGTTTAGGGGTGAACATCAATTTTATTGTTGTGAGTTTTCCAGGAAGCATTAGTTGCAGTGTTTTCCATTTATCCCATTCTGTTCAAAGTTCTGCCAATGGGAGGGAGATGTTAGCTTCACACATTTTAGTACTATCAGGAGTGGCTCATATTCCTAAGTAGGTGATGGGTGTAGGTGACCAGCGAAGTCCTAGGGATTTGAAGAGAGTAAGATGACATTTGTTGTTTAAAGGGAGAACTTCAGTTTTTGATTGACTGATATACTCGGAGTCTTGATAGTGCAGTGAAGCTAGACAACAGAGTCAGTAGAGGTTGTGTTGATGTGGAGGTATCTCCTAGCAGTACTAAAAGGTCATCTGCATATAACATGGTAATATATTCCTCTTGCACTGCAGGTATGTCTTTGATGTGAGTACATTGCTGGATTGCCACTGCCAGTGGCTCTATTGCCAGGACAAATAACAGTGGTGACAATGGGCATCCTTGCCTTGTGCCTTTGGCCAAGGGGAATAGGGGCAATAGGAGGGAGTTGGTGAGTATGGTGCTGATGGGAAGGAGTACAGGAGTTGTTTCCATGAGCGAAAGTGGGGATCAAGTCCCAGGTGGGCTAATACCAAATGTAGGTAGCTCCTATCAATCAAATTGAAATCTTTTTTTGAAATTGATAGCTATAACCACCACCAGAGTGGGGGAGGAGTTAGCTTTGTACACAGAGTTAATTAAGGAATGCACTGTGGTCTGAGCTGAGCCTTCCTTTGATAAGGCCTGCCTTGTAGGGGTGAATAGGTTGGGGTAGGAGTTGATCTACAGTAGCCATGCAGCAAGGGCCTTGGCATGTATTTTGCTATCAACATTTATTAATGAGATTGGGCGATCGTTAGATGGTGATATTGGGTCTTCTCCTCTCTTTTGGGAGCCCTGTTATAACAGCTTCCCTCATTGTCGGGGGGCGGGGGTGTCAGAGCTTTCAGCTTCTTTCTATACCTTGCTTAAAAGGGAGAATATTATGGGGGCCGGGGCTTTTAAGAACTCCATGGGGAAGTCTAATCAGCAGTTTTAAAAAAATGTATTCAACATTTGGAATTTTGGAATTCCACTTCCCAATGGAATTCCACAGAATTATGAGGATTTTTGAAATTCTTCTGAATTCCAAGTCACTTAACCTCTTAGAGCTTCTCTCCAGTGTACTATGAAAATGGTTCAAAACCAGGTCCCCTCATAAAACAAGATATTGCATCTTAGCTAGACTTTCCTTGGTAAACAAATTGTAGCATTTATTTTATTGATTGAAAAGTGGTATCCGAGAAAGGCATTCCAGGTGTACCCCAAGGAAAAGAGAATAAGACCCATGAAAAATATATAGAAAATGGTGCGAACAAGAATATGTAGCAGTTTCTTGTATTGGGAGTATGCATAGAAACCATGGTACAAAAATATATTACAATAACATGATATGAATACAGAGGAGACAGGCATGCATACTATATATACAGAGATAGTTCAGACAAAAATATACAGCAAACACTTTTACTGGTGACACATACAGCAAAATTGGGTACAAGCAGCGATAGAAGTGGCAGTATAATTCCAGTATAGATACCAAATTTAAATTTCAAATTGACACTGTCAGGCCATGCAAGTTACTGACACCAAGTAGCACATTAGATTAACACATGGTGCAGAGGGAGTCTTGAGTAATTAAACAGCCAAGCCAGGGCCAGAGAAGGAACAGGAGGGAGCAAAGTGGTGTTTCAGCTGCTGTTTGAGGGAAAGATAGAAAGAAGATGGGTGAAGTTTGGGGATAATGTTGTTCCAGATGGAGATGAAGTGAGATGAGAAAGTAAATTGTCCAGCAGCAGATTTGGGGCAAGGAACAGAAAAGATGCAGAAGTTCCTAGAGCAGAGTGAGTATGAGGCACAGTGGACAAGGAATAGGAGAGAGGAGAGCTAAAAAGGATGGCAAGAGACATAATGTGTGAGGTGGCAGGAAGCAAGAAGACAGAGAGAGAGAGAGAGAGGTTGATATAGAGGGAACAGTGATGGATATAGGCGGCAATAGAGGCAAATCAGCAGAAACTATGGGAGGGAGTGTCCCATCTGGCTAGGAGGTGGTACCATAAATTACATCAACGCAGACAAACACCAGGAAAATCATCTTAGTGACAACTTGCTGGCAGTAAAAGGAGCTTCAAATAGATAAAGTGAGGCACATAATGAGGTTAGGGGTCCACCCACCAAAAACAGCTGCCGTGTATTATGGCTATGTAAATACTGTCATGTATTAGGCTTAGGGGATGCCAGGTCTCCCATCATAAGTGGGTGAAATCAAGTCTGCCGGTTCATTAAAAAAACTCATTGCAGTGACTTATTGCACCAAAAGGATATGAGGGTGGTTTAAAGCTTCTAGCAGGTTTATACAGATGTCAGATTGGTGGGGTTAGGTTTTTTTTTCCTATTCCACATGTGTGATCAGGGGACAGCTCAAATTTAGAATGAGAGAAGGATGAGTTGGTGAGAAAAAGATATCAGCCATGTTTGTGCCAGCAATCAATTTTAGTGAGCTGCCCATAAATTCTGATTGTGGCTAGGTCAAGAATTTCTGAACGTTGTTGTGCTGAGCACTGGCCATTAGCTCAGTTGATCAGTCAGGATTTTTATGGAACGCCTACAGTAAGTAATGAAATGCAAAAAAAAAACAGCAAAGAGCAGCACACACAAACTAGTGGAAACTGAACAATATGATTTATTAGAAGTGCAAGTTTACATAACGTTGACCAATTGCCCCTACATATATACTGCATAGCCCTGACTAGAGGCTTCCTCAGGGGAGGTGATACATAGGGGCAGCTGATCAATGTTCCTGTAAATTTGTACTTTTATTAAACCATATTGTTGGTTCCCACCAGTTGTGTGTGTTGTCGTGCTGATTTTTTTGCATTCATAATATTATTTCTGTAACTTTTGTGAAGGATCCGGGGTACATTTTCCTCTTTTGTTGTTTTTATCTACAGTAAGTACCCTTTACTGCAGTACTGCACACATGTATTAGTGCCAAATTACCAATGTACCTTTACCCCCAGATACTGTACCACAGTATTGTACTTCTGTATTCTTAGTATTACAATGGAATTACCACTGTAGCCTTATTCATATTACAGCACTGTATTTACAGTATGTATTAGTGTTGAATTACCACTGTACCTTTATTAATACCACAGTACTGCACTTAAGATATGTATTATTAGTGTGGAATTATTACTGCACCCATATTAACACCATAGTACTGTACTTAAAGTATACCACCATACTGTACTTACAGTATGTATTATTAATGTGAAATTACATTACCCTTATTAAGACTATTATTGATTCAATGTTTGGTGAATAGAGTAGTGCTCATGTATACTGTGAAACTTTGGCCTTTCTCTATTCCATGTCTTGGTAGATAAGCTGGGTAGTGTGTAGGGAATAGAGGGCACAGCAACAAGGGTGAGCAAAGTGCTGGAGGAGGAGGAAGAAGAAGGGGAGGATGGTGGGTGTTTGCCAACACACTAAGTGAGAGCTGCTGGTAGAGGCTGACTTCTATTTGGAATGTGAGAGGAGCTATTCCACCACATTGAACCTCGGGCTTCAGCCCTTCCATTCAATGTTTGGTGAATAGAGTAGTGCCTGTCTATACTGTGAAACTTTGACCTTTCTCTATTCTCACCCTTGGTAGATTAGCCAGGTAGCATGCAGGGAATAGAAGGTCCAAAAAAGGTTACCTCCTCCACCTCATGGAGAGTGTGACCAGTAACATGTAGAAGAGGAAAAAAAACTTGTGGAGGAAACCTTTAAGGACCCATGGATACTGACCTGACCATCCACAGGGCAAACTAAGAGAGGAGATGATTCCAAATGTCTGTATTGATTTCTGGTTCTGGTTTAGGATGTAGAATACACAGTGTGCTGAAGTACTTGACAGAATCGAAGGAGGTGACAAGGGCAGTAAGGGGAGCCAAAGCATCTACGGAACTCAGGCTGGCACAAGACATTAAGAAGAGGGAGAAGGACTTCTTTAGGTACATCAGGGAGAAAAGGAGCTGTAAGGACCACATAGTAAGGATTAGGAAGGAGGGGGGTTGGGTGGAAGCAGGCTGCGATAAGGCAGAAGCACTAAATGAGTACTTCTGCTCAGTATTTACTAAAGAGAAGAGGGGGTAACACCCAAGGAGGGAGAAATGGCAGAAACAGGGGAGAAGGGGTGATAGATGGGGAAATCATGGAGGGCAGAGTTAGGGAGGGTTTGAAGGCACTGAGGGTGGACAAGACACCAGGCCCAGATGGCATCCACCCCAGGGTACTGAAGGAGCTGGCAGAGGTCCTTGCAGGACCTTTGGCAGACCTATTTAATGCCTCACTACATTTGGGGTGTGTACCTCAAGACTGGAGGATGGCTCAGGTGGTGCCCCTCCACAAGAGTGGCCCCAAGGATGAACCGGGAAACTACAGACTAGTGAGCCTCACATCCATCGTGGGTAAGCTAATGGAGACTATCCTGAAGGAGAGGCTGGTGGCCCTCCTAGAGGCCAAAGGACTACAGGGCAGCAGACAGCATGACTTCATATGGGGCAGATCCTGCCAAACCAACCTGGTGGAGTTCTATGACTGGGTAACTAGGCAACTGGACAGGGGCCATGCAGTGGATGTCCTGTATCTGGACTTCAGTAAGGCATTCAACTTGATGCCATGTGGAAGGCTGGGAAATAAGTTAGTAGGCACAGGGCGGGTGCAAAGCTGGTGAGATGGGTAGGAAACTGGCTTCAGGGAAGGCAACAGAGGGTGGTGGTGGGTGGGGAGCTCTCACACTCAAGGGTAGTGATGAGCGGTGTTCCACAGGGCTCGGTGCTGGGACCAGTGTTGTTTGAGATATTCATTGCAGACATATCATGGGACATCAAGAGCAAGATCAGTCTGTTTGCTGATGATACCAAGGCAGGAGCAGTGGTGGATGACCTAGGGGGATGACAGGGATTGCAGAATGATCTGGCAAAGCTTGAGACCTGGTCAGACACCTGGCAACTGGTGTTTAATGCCAAAAAGTGCAAGGTGCTGCATTTTGGGATGAAGAACCCAAGGAGGAGTTACCAGCTGGGGGGAGTGCAGCTAGCCCAGACAAAGGAGGAGAAGGATCTGGAGGTGCTCATTACAGGGTCAGTGAACAACTCAGCACAATGTAGGAAAGCAGCTGCAAAGGTCAACAAATGCTGGGTTGTATTGCAAGGGGTCTATCCTCGAGGAGGGAGGAGGTGATTCTGCCACTGTATAGGTCATTAGTTAGACCACACCTGGAGTACTGCGTGCAGTACTGGTGCCCATATCTGAAGAGGGACATTAGTTACTGGAGGGTGTGCAGCGCATGGTGACAAAGACGATCAAGGGGCTGGGGGACTTATCATACGAGAGGAGGTTGAGGAGTTGAACATGTACTCACTGGAGAAGAGGAGGGACGGGGGGGACATGACTGAAACCCAAGTACATGGAAAGGAATAAACAAGACAGGTACAGAGGGCTGTTCAAAGTAAGGGAGGGAGGGGAGGTACACCAGGGGCCATGATATGAGACTGGAGGGAGGAAGGTTCAGGAGGGAGATGAGGGGCACTTTTACAGAGGGTGGTGGCTGGGTGAGCGTTACCTGCAGAAGTGGCATCCAGTAGAACAGTGGACTGCTTCAAAAGAGGATGGGACAGGACAAGGGGGAGGGTTAATGAAGGGGAAGGGAGGGGCAGCTGCAGAATAAGGGGTGCTAGCTGCACATTCGAGCAGACTTGATAGACCTCTACGCCTTTATCTGCTGACAAATTTCATATGTTCGTATGTTCGTAAGTCCATCTTCTGAGTTACTTGATGATGTATGCAGGAATGTTATTTCTTGAGGCTGGAGAAGCTGTCCATTCAAGAATGAATGTCCTAATTATGAATTATTTTATTTATTTAGTTTTTGTTGACCGGGTAAGTGCACTAGACAAATCCTGCCTATTTTCAGGCACGACCGGGGGGGGGGGATACAGATGAATGCCAACTGACCTTGAACCAGATTAAGCTGTTGGTGGTATTTTTTTAGTGAATGAGGGAAATTTGGCCAGGACACCAGGGAAATTCCTCTACTCTTTTCGAGAAGTGCCATGGGATCTTTAACATCCACCTGAACTACCACCAATCCAGGCAGATGGGACCTCGGTTTAACGTCTCATCCGAAAGACGGCACCTCAGAAGTGCAGCACCCCTCTCATGCTGCACTACAGTGTCAGTACTGGGACATTAACCCAAGTGCCAGGTGTGGGAACTGAACCCACAGCCCTCTGATCTCCCGGCCTCAGAGGTGAGTGTGCTACCTACTGAGCCACTGACACTGCTAAATTAAGTCTAAGCCATTAAAGAAAGGTTCAGACATGGTCCAGGAAAAAATTTTGGTCATAGGTGATTGTTTACTGGAGGTAAACAGAGGATTTGATGGATCTAAGTATGAGAAAGAGTATAAGTTTTGTCTAGATAAGCTGTCAGACTCCAATAATTATGGGTCAGATAATAGGTTATGAGAACTCCTTCATGTAATCAGTCTTTGAAGACGGTAATTGCAGGACATAAAAATTAGCCCCTTTTTGTAAATAGGCAATTTGAAGGAAGATGGCAGAGAAGGATGATGGAATAGTGAAGTCTCCAGGATGCAGGAATCTAAGGAAGGCTAGACTAAATAGTGGATGAAACCATGATGTTTGAGGTATAGTCAAATGGACCCGAGTTCAGTAAATCCACAATGTTTCATTATTGAGCCATCTACTGGAAGACAATGAGGAATTTACATGATTGAAGCTCTTTGGCTACCCAGTAGAAGGAATGTAACTGAAGGATTGAAACATGAAGACAAGGATGGAGTATGCTGTGAGGAAAATAACTGGATACTGGATAGGTATAGCTTAATTGTTCCATATGATGGTTTCACAGCTTTGATGACAAAGTTAGAATTCCTAATACACAAATTACGTGAGCAGAAATATTTAGGAAGGAATGCAATGTGCAGAATGAGGGATATTTTCGTGTTATGGAATAAGTAGCTCAGGTGGCAGGAGCTAGGCTGGCCCACATGTAGCACTGACTTGCTGGAGAGTACATTCTATCACATTATGAGATCACTACATAAGGGAGGAGTCTTAACTGAGTCTGCTGAAGAGTGGAGGTGAAAGGTCTTGATGAAAAAAATGGGATAATGCATCAACTGTGAAATTTGGATAGCCTGATATGGAATCTTTGTCATGTGAAATTATGATAACGAGATGACCAAGTCGTTTATGCATGAATGGCATGATGGAATAGGATAACGACCTGCTCCTGGTTGATGGTATTTCCTGTGGCTGAGTATGAGGAAAGATGGATATTGTCTGCAGAGACCAGAGATGACCCCAAGGAAGGCGAGTTGCTTAATTGGGTAAATCTTACAGAAGAGATGAAGATGAATTCATGCAATATGCAATGTCCAGAGGCCAGAGAAGTGATCCAGGATTGTGCAAAGATAGCAGGAAAGCCATGCACTGGAGATGCACTGGTGTATAATCTGAGATACAAGGCAGAAGAAGGGTCTTTGAAAAACATTAGACAGCCATATCAGGAAGGTAAATTGGGATCATATACTGTAGCTAGATCTGATTTGCCACAGCCGAGATTTGGATATCACAGTGCAATTCAAAAACTGATGATGTCAGTGCCAATAGGTAGGAATTGAAGGACTGACCTTGAAGAATTATCATCATTGCAAAGTTGAAGTATTCCAGGAGGGAAACAAGTTCATGTTTCATGCAAAAGAATGATTCGAAGAGGACTCCACTAAAGCTTGGATCCTATGGCGTTTATTGGGTGGTAATAGGACTTCCATACAGTTTGAATCCAAGATGCTGAAGAATTCAAAGAACATCACTAGACCTAGGGTTTTTTCTTCAGTCAGAGGAACTGATGGTTCTTGTAACAGTTGGACAGGAGCCGTATTACTAGCCGTGGAATGAGAATCTGGCAGATAAATCAGGAGAAAGAAATCCAACAGATGATTAATTGCAAGATGATGGCAAATGTGTAGTAATGCCCAAAAATAAAATGGAGGCAAAATGCTGATGCCATGGGCTGCTGCAGCTGCTAAACAGAAAATGTACAGCAACATAATAGCAGTCCTTCCAAGACATTCCATAGTGATGTCAGTGAGATGGATGAACAGGGAACAGTCAAAATGTGTCCAGGCAATCAGCTATTAAGATCCAAGAGCCAAGCTAAAGCATACGATAATTGATATGGCATTGTGGATATGAACAGAGGGTGCAAAACAGGACCCAGGAGTAATCCATTATGAAGACAATTGCAGAATAACTGATGACCAACAGCAGGTCCCTTCACAGCAGACTGAAGAACATGATGGTGGAAGGCATAATAGAGGAGCACTGAAATGTCTTTGGGGTCCATGAGACACCCAAGGAAGAAGCTGAACAAGAGATAGGAGGCCAAGGCTTCTCTACTTGAAAGGAAATCAGAACAGATCCTGTTGCAGCAGAGGCTGAATGTCAGGATGCAGGTAGACACAGTCAATAGTCAGGAGTCCAGAAGCTAAAAACAGCAATACTGTGGGAATCATGCCGCAGGAGATGAATCTGATGTCTGGGGATGGAGTGGTGTTGGCAGTGAGGTGGATGCAAATGGACACTTAGATGAGCACCCAGAGGAGGAGGAGGAATGTCCAGAGCACTGCTGATGGATGAGAGAGCAGAAGAAGTTGTTGCATCAGAGGCTGAAGAGGGCTGAGTTGGGAAGCAAGCTATGATGCAGACATACAGGAAGCAGGTTGCAAACTGAAGGGACATACACAGCCATAAAATCCTGAATTTCAGACAGCAGAGAAGATTCTTGTTGATGAACAGGTAGGCCAGGACTGGGATCCAGAATAGGATGAGGTTGAGAAGCTAGGAGAAAGCACACAAGTCCTGGATGGGGGCAGAAGCTGGGTGCTGGAATCCCTGGTATGTGGGGGTCAGCTATGAGGTGGAAGCAGTCCAAACCATAACAGAGGAGTTTGATGTTGAAGCCCTTCTATGGGCAAGGGGACCTGAGTAATAAATCTGAGGAGACATGGCATTACAACTTTGGGTGGTGGAAGCATGGTAGTGGTAGAGGCAGAAAATGTCTTGACTTTAATAAGTGCTGATGTAGTGGTTCAGATTCCAGGGAGGAACCAAGCAGCAAGGTCCTGGGTTATACTGATGGAAAGGCCCAGGTAAGGGAGAGGCAGCACAGAGTAGCCAGAGGATTCCCGTCTCCAGGTGGAGATGGCGAACTTGAATCTTGTTCATAGGAACAACGGACCTGAGAATAAGGTAGAACTAGAAATGGATGGTAACTGGATGAAACAGACGCCCATCCCCGGAAGACAGGGCAAGCACACCCACACTCGATACCTCATGAGATAGAGTTAAGGACAGAAACTGTCATACTGTTGACAGAGAATTGAAATGAAAGACACAGACTCACATCCCCGGTAGACAGGGCAAGGTCCCCTTCACTTGATACCTCACAAGGTAGAGTTAGGGACAGAGACTGTTGGATTTCTAGTATAGAATGCATTTGGTAGATAATGTAATTGGATTGATATAGAATACGATTGGTAGAGAATGTAGTTGGAAGACATAGACTCCCATCTCCGGTAGAAAGGGCATGCTCACCTTCACTCAATACCTTGCAAGGCAGAGTTATGGACAGAGTCTGTCAGATTGATGTATAGAATGTCATTGGTAGATATTGGAATTGGGTGAAATGGACTCCCATCCCCAGTGGACAGGGCAAGCCCACCTTCACTCGATACCATACAATGCAGAGTTAGGGACAGAGACCAGAAGACTGCTGGTATGGGCTGAGCAAGAAAAGAGGGAAGCTGGCTGCTATGTAGTAAAATAAGAGCAAAACAGAAATCATGAGCAGGAAGAAAGGAATAGGAATAAAGGGATAGTAGCAAGTAAAGGATTGAGAACATCAGGAGGGGGTAGAAATGCACACTGTGGCACAAGAAGCATACGGGACAAACAAAAAGCATAAAACAGAGAAGCGCTAGGAGGTCAGTTAATGGGTGCATATAGTTTTAAGCCGGGCAATGAGAGGAGAAGAGCACAAAGCTATAAATTCAGGGTTAGCTTGATGTTACACAGGCAGTATAAAAGTATTGGAATAAACTATGATTAACTAACATCGAAAGTAGCACCAAACAGACAGTACTGAGTGAACCAACGATGTGAGACAAGCAGCTTGGAGAGGTCAGGTAGGGCAGCTTTAAGGAATGGATCACCTATGGTGTACTATGAAGGCATGATCGGCACAGGTGATTTAATTTATATTCCATTGGGTACAAGGCACTGTGAGTATATGCCAGGCTGATATTGCAGGTAGTGTGCTGAGTAGAGTGTGGCAAGTCTTGATGACAAATGAGGAGTGCAAGCAAGGTAAAACAATATGTGTTTAAATGAAACCTCTGACTCTGGGCATGGGCAGTAGTGCTATGGGAGCACAAGCAACCTGGAAACAGCAGTGCAGATGGAGCAATGGCTCGGAGAGGAGTGAGAAAAGTCCAAAAAGGAAAAATGGCAATAGCAAGGACATATAGCACAAGAGCAAGATATGGTGGAGGGGGGGAACACAGCAAAAAGGCAGTGTCAAGCTGGCCTATGGTAGATGGAGAGGCAACACACTGGGTTTAAAGTTCACAGAAGAAAATGTACTTTTATTGCTTCAAATGTAAGTTATAGCTCCAGAAAAGCATAATCAGTAATTTCAACTTCTCCAGCCTGGTCAGGTAACATACAGGTTAACACAAAACAGTTCTTTCAGGCTGACTTAACAAAGGAATCTTTGAACCACCTATATGGGCCAGCAGTTTGTTCAATATACAGTCTCAAACAAAACAAACGGTTTCTGGGCCAGCAGTTTTGAATGCACATTCTCAAATAAAACACATACAGTTTTCCCTTTTTGCCTTATTTGTAGGCTGTTATCAGCAATACCTTCCACTCACTGTTTTTGGTCCAGTTGGCTAGACTGATCCTTTACCTCAGGACTCTCTTCTCTAGAACTGGTCGGTTTCTCAGCAGCAGGTTTCAAGCTTTGCCAAAGGCTGTCTCCAATACTTAATCATTCTCCTTGGCTTTCTGCTCTGGTTCCTGTCTCACATTCCACTCTCCATCTTGCAGGGTTCTCTGCATAGGAGTCTCTGCTCCCTGCAACAGTTTCCAGCTTCTAACCAACTCTTTGCTGGATTCTTTCTGCCTTTCAGCAATCCCTCTAATTAGCCGCACCTGGGGAGGCACCCCCCCTTGCCTGTTCATGTTGCATTCCCTGCATTTCCTCAGCCTCAAACAAGAGGTTAACCTCTCGTTTCCCAGTGTAGTGTTTACACTGTCACAGGCAGGATCTGGGAGGAAACAAAGGGGAGGTGAAACATAAGGAACAAGACAACAGAGAAAAGGAATGATGGTGGGGGAACAGGCACAAAGAAGCAACAAATGGGAAACTAGGACAATGATGAGGGAGGAAGGTGACAAAAAATGAACAAAAGAAAATGGAGTAAGGGAACAAAGGAAGGAGTGCAACAAGCAGGGAGCAAGAGGAGAACACAAAACAGACAGAGAATGATGGAATAGCAGCAGAAGCATGAAAAGAAGGAGGCACAGCCCACAAGCCATGCAGGATCCCAGAATGTTTGCCAAAATGCTAAGTGAGAACTACTGGGAGAAGTTGAGTTTTATTTGTAATGTGGGAGGAGCTATTCCCCCCAATTGAACCTCGGGTTTCAGCCCTCCCATTGAGGGAATACTCCTGACCAGTCGGAGAGCTCCTTTCTTCTGTGCATGAGACCTTTATTCTTGAAATGGGCACATTCGGAGCTTTTGTTTTTACATTTTAATATATTATTGATCAATCTCAAGCGATAATATATTAATACCGCCATGAGAGATACCACACTTACAGTTGTAAAAGTGGCCTCACATACATCCTCTGGGTATCAGAACCAATCTCCTTTGGTTCACAGCTCTCACACCCTAAGAATGCATGTGAGACCACTCTTGCAACTATTAGCGTGTCCTCAGTGACTACATTAACTTACATAGTACTGCACTAATAGTATGTATCATTAGTGGGGAATAACCTCTGTACCCTTTTTATTTTCACAGTACTATATCTACAGTATGGTATTAATAGTGTGGAATTACCACTGTATCCTTATTTAATACCACAGTACTGTGTTTACAGTATGTGTTATTAGTGTAAACTTACCACTGTACCCTTATTAATATGACAACAATGTATTTACAGAATGTATCATTAGTGTGGAACTACCACTGTATCCTCATTAATACTACACTTCTATACTAAGTATGTATCATTAGTCTGGAATTACCAATTTACCCTTATTAAGAAACACCTTCTGCTCCTGTTGTGCTCGAGCAATGTCGAGCTCATCCCTAGCCCCCTGGCAGCTATCTCATCCCTGGCTGACTTACCAAGCATTAAAGGTATCAGCTTTATGCATATCAATGCATGCAGCCTCCTAAAGAAGATTACATCTGTTCAGGCTTGGGTCTGACATACTATGCCCGATGCCCTGGTAGTCACTGAGACTTGGCTCAGACCTGGTATTGTTGACCATGAGGTAAATATCCCAACCTATTCTTTATTCAGAACTGAAAGGCAGACAAGAGGAGGTGGAGTTGTCATCTATGTTAAAGACAAATCTTCGGCCTCAGTCATCAACTCAACCTCAATCCCTAAAGAATTTGAAAGCCTGACTATCAAAATCGAACTGTCCTCTTCCATCTCACTCGGCATTATAGGATGCTATAGGCCCCCCTCAGCAGGGTTTCAACTCCTGGACCACTTAAGTAATTTTATAGGATCCCTGCCCCCGGAGTTTATTATATTAGGAGACCTTAATCTGGACTGTTTTTCCTGCGTCTGTTCCCCTTAAATCCCTGTGTGATTCCCTTGGACTATCGCAACTCATTACTGAAGCTACACGCCCTAATAAAAAGAACCTTTATGATAACACCCTGCTGGATCTTATTCTAGTAAATAAGCCTCACCTATTTTCCCATGCTAGTGTATTCTTCTCTGATATGTGACCATTGTTTCACTGCCTGTGTAAGATCCACCTTGAATCCACCGTCTACTTCTAAATTCACAATAAAGAGGTGTTGGCGCAACCTTGACCGCTGGGCATTTATCGCTGACTTGAGGGATTCTGTGAGATGGCAGGACTTCTACCTAGCAAAATCAGTGAATACGGTCTATGATATCTTCCAGGATATTGTGTTGGGGCATTGGATAAGTATCTGCCACTGGTTAAAGTACGATCTAAGAAAAAATTATCCCAGTGATTTACGGTGGACCTAAAGGCAGCACTGCATAATAGAGATTTGCTTTGGAAAACAGCTTGAAAAACAAAGTTTCCAGCTGACTGGACTTCATTTAGGAAAGCAAGGAATCTTTGTACTAGGATGGTCAGGGAAGCAAAAACCAACTATTTTCTTGCAAAACTTAACTCTTCCTCTAAATGTTCCTCCAAATTCTGGAAAACACTTACGGACAGTGAAGGTCATGCGTCCACAAATTCCCTACCCACAAGAATTACTATTGGGGCCACTACAGTCCCTTACAGAAATACAGATGTGCTGTGTACATGCAGAATGCATGCCACATGCTTAATTGTGCAATGTTTGCATGCGGTTCACATACACTAAGTGCTCCTAAGTAAAATAGGTCTAAAAAGCAAATCAGGTTCGCATGCTGCAAGCTTGACATGTATGCAGCAGGTAAGCTGGTGTGAACATTTTCTAAATATTATATCAGGTTTGTGTGTTTAACGCTTGACATGAGTGAAGCAGTTAAGCCGGTGTGACCATCATTTAAACATCACATCAGGTTCACATGCTGCACGCTTACCATGTGTGCAGCAGCTAAGCTGGTGCAAATCTCATCTAAAAAACACATCAGTTTCTACTTCTTATACTACTGCTAGCAATTAGAGTCATTAAAATACATTTTTTTGAATTCCCATAAAAATTAAGTAAACTCATTAATTCTGATCCTTTTGCAAGTTGTTTAATGGCTTTTGATTTTTGTTATTAAATCACCATTAATTTGTAAAGTATTGTTTGCTTACTGCATTAAATGCCTAGGATATAGCCTGTCAACTTCCCCCATTCCAGATGTACGAAGAGGGGATTCTGCGTTGTGAAGCCTATCCTTTTTGTTATGGACCATGCAAATCCCTTATGCATATTTAGTGCTACAAATGTGTTTCTCCATGACTGTTTCATCTCACTTACTTCCCCTTTGTCATTCTGTATTGAGCATATACACTATGGCCATGCTCAGCACTCTTTGTGCTGAGTAGAGTCTTGAAAGCATGTACCATACCTCACATTTTGTCACTGAATTGAGGGACATGGACACTCAAAATGAGGGACAATGAGGGACACTAACCCACATGATGATCAGGACACATCGTGGAGATGCAGTACCTCAGAACACAGTGGAAACCATTGCATTAGCACCTAAGAATGAATTTCTACCATTAACCAGGGGGTGCTGTTTACAGTAGGTAGGGCAGAGGTGCCCCCCCCCTTCTGTATTTGTGCCTAGGTTGTTCTTATGGTGTGGCAATAATGGCTTTAAATTTTGATTCAATCTTTTGCACAATAAGTGCCCACCTGGCCTGCGTGTGCTCACGCTGCAGGTACTCTTCAGACTCAACTGTGTCTGTATTGTGCTGTCCACTCTCTTCACCTATTAGTGGTGGCACAATCACATGTGATGTGGATGAGCTCCAGCCAAGAAGGAGCGACACTCTTTCCCACCACAGAGTAGACAGACTGCACAGTACGGCCTGGAGAAGTCAGTGAGCACTGAACTCTCAATAGCAGTGTTGTGGCAGCATAGTTGTGTTGTTCTACTCTTAGTGAGTCTCCATCTTCCCTGGTGGCTGAAGGGGCAGAAGGTGAGCTAAAAGCTAACTCAAGACTAGGCTATCTACTTACCCTACTAGGCTCGCCTAGCAAAAAAAACAGCACAGACCCCCACGACAGCAAGCTAGGCTTAGCAGCAGTGGTGACAGCAGTGTGGGTGGCCTTCAAAGGCCTTGATCAGTGCAGTGCAGCAGCAGCCACAGCAGCAACCAAGCAAGAAACAAGCAACCCAGGTTGGGTGGGATCGGTTGGTGAGGTGACTTGGTTGAGCACCACGTTAGGGACCTGTGATGTATGGTTCTAGCATCTAGCTTCTGATTGAAGGAGAGAGGAGTAGTGGGCTGCAGGTTCTGGCCATATGGCTGGGTAAGTAAAAGTAAAAATTTTTTTACAGGGGGATTGAGGAAGGAGGAAGGACTGAAATATTGAGGTGTTTTTCAAACTTCTTCACCTTTACGCAGCTTCATGACCCATAGGGGATGGCTACTGAATGGAATGGAATCAGGGAGAAAAGTCGGGACAAAGTTCTTTGGGGGAGGGGGGCGGCAGAACTTCAGCCGGGAAAAATGTTGGTTAGTAAACTGGTTCATTTAAGCCCAAATCTGATGCACTACTCTGGGGTATATACAGATGAATCTTATACATTTGAATGTTTCCTGATTTGCATATCACTTTTCAATCAAAACAAATAAGTTATACCTTTTAGAGGTGATACAGACATTCTAGAGCTGTCACTTGCATTAAGCAGTATGGTATGCACAGACTATTACAGCCTCACTATAGCCAGGCTTACGCCCCCCCCCCCCCACCTAGCCAGTGAAGCTGATCTCCACATCCCCATGCTCAGGCACATTGTGACAAAGGGCAAAGGAGACTTCAGGGGTGTGCACCATTGAAATGAATGGGGGTATTTTTTTTATTACTATTTTATATATTCTTGATGGAGAGTTGGAAATTAATGAAGGCCACCACTTGACTAACAATGGCCTTGTTAGTAGAACAGTGGCCTTCATTATTCTCCAGCTCACCATCATAACATGTAAAATAGTAATAGAAAATAACTCCATTCATTTCAAGGAGGTATGCACCAGCACTCTGACCCATTACATCATCTCCTAACAACTCCTGCCTCTAGCTTTTAGTACTCAAGTAAGAGACTTATTACTTATATCTATACTTGGTGGGTTGTCTGTAGCAGCATGGCCATACCTGCTATAGTTTGTGTGCATGGGGGGGGACTGGTCATGTGGGTGTGTGGGTGTCAATTTATTGCCATGCTTGTGTTTGCACCTTAAAGTCTGTTTGTGTGGAAGCATTCAAAACTATGGAAAGAAAATAGTAGGAGTACAGGGCAGATAGAAATAATTAAGTGGTTTTGTGGGTAAGTTTGTGTATTGGGGTGGGAAAAAACACGTGTTTCCATTGGTATGACTGTTACAGTTCAACTGTGAAAATGAGATGAGAGAGAGAAGAAAACTGAACAAACTAATAGTGGCTACAAGCATGCCGCATGTGTGCAGATGTATTCAAATACAGTATGTATTGCAGTACAAGCAAGTCACATGTGTGCAGACAGTATGGCTTAATGGTTAAAGGCACTGAACCACTAGCCACAACACTTGGAGGCATGAAGACCTGGGTTTGAATCTCATCAACCCCCACTTGTGTATGGTGTGATCCTGCACAAGTCACTAAACTTTTTCATGTGCAGTTATCAGTGACCACTTGTTTTTTTGCACGTATGTCACATACATGTAGTCTTTCTCAGTTTAACATAAAAAGCATGGTTTCCACACTTGTTTGCTGCACGCATGCCATATACATGCAGCCGGGTCCAATTTAATATTTAAATCATACTTGCGGCATGCATTTCATTTGGGTAGATTTATGTGTGCAGCATGTAAACATTTCATATAATTATTTCTGTAAGGGGTATCTGATAGGCCGACAATCCTTGACTCCCTCATTAACCACTTTGCTACCTCAGGTTTAGCATTTGATACCTCTCCCACTAGTAACTTTTGCTCTCAACTCGGTGTACAGAACCAAAAAGCTACTGTCATCAGCACTGCATTCTCCCTTCAGCCTGCATCCTTGAAAGACATTGAAGACCTCTAGCTACAACTAGACACCAGGAAGCGTGCTGGTGAAGACCTCCTTGACCCCTTTTTCCTTGGAAATGCGATGTCCTGGCTGCACCAATTACCCACCTCTTTAACTTATCCCTTTCTCAGGGTGACCTTCCTCCACTATGGAAAACTGCACATGTGATCCCCTTTTCAAAATCCACAGACCCTAGCGACCTTAACAATTACATACCTCTCTCTCTGCTCCCCATCCTGTCTGAACAGTAAGAGAAAATCGTGAGTGAACAGCTCAGGAATTACCTGGAATCTGCAAACGTGCTTAACTCTTTACAGTTGTGCTTTAGACCATGTCATAGCACCATCTCGGCACTTGCTAAGGTGACTAATGACTGGCAGTGTGACCTGGATGCCAAGAATTTTGTTTGTGCAGTATTTTTAGACCTAAGTAAGGCATTCCACACTGTCAATCACCATCTGCTCGTTATGTCCCTCCGGAACATAGGTCTGGACTCTTTGTCATTGAGATGGTTCTCCAACTAACTTTTAGGTCATCTCCAGCAGGTAAAAGCAGATGGGGAATTCTTGCCCCTAAAACCCTGCTAAGGGGTACACCACAGGGCTCAATATTGGGCCCCCTACTCTTTGCAATATATATAAACAGAGTTAATGCCAACCTTAACACTGCAAACGTACATCTATTCGCAGATGATACGGTACTTTATATCAGCAGATTCTCCCCAGAAGCAGCATGTAGTGATCTTCAGCAGGAGTTTAATCTGCTACAACTGTAGCTCTTGAACCAGAAACTTCTACTGAACAGTAAGAAAACAAAGGTGATGTTCCTCTCACCATCTTCACATATAATGAACTCCGCTGCCCAAAGAACCTTTCCTCATATCTCCTCACTCCTAGGTGAACCTTTGGAATATGTAACTACGTTCAAATACTTGGGCTTCTGGATTGACCATAGACTTTCATATAATGACCATGTTGAAGAACTTGTACAAAAGCTTAGACAGAGGCTTGATCTCTTCTATAGGATTAATCACCTGCTTACTCGAGAGGCCAAGAAGCGATTGGTCCAATCCACCTTCCTAACATTGTTGGACTATGCAGACTTCCTTTACAGTCAAGGCCCCGCCTCTGCAGTAGTCAAACTGGACACGCTCTATCATAGAGCCTTAAGGTTCATTACTGGCCTCCCTTTCTCTATGCATCACTGCTCCTTATATGCTGCTCTTGAATGGCCATCTCTCAAATATAGAAGACAGAGGAATGCCGCCTTTTGAACCTTCAGAGCTATTACTAAGAAGTTGCCTCAATATGTTTTGGATTGCCTGCCTCTAAGCTCAGGAGGCAAATATGCTTTGAGGAGTGCCTCCTACATCTTCTTTATTATACCTAAGGTCAGACCGCTCTTTGGTAGGACATCCTTAAAGGAAAACTCCATGTTAAAATCAGAAAAAGATATGTAGTAGTCTTTTTTTCTGTGTTCTAACCAGTTCCCAGCATTTTCTTTTCCTCTGGCTATGAGAGATGTTTTTCTAACTTTCCCTAACTGTTTTATTGCCCTTGGAGGTTGCCATTCTGGTTTCTTTTATGGCCTCTAGTCTTCCCAGAGTGCCCTTTGGTGTAATGTCTAATTGCCCCTGCAGGAAGCCAGTGTCTTGTTACAGGGTCTGTCATAGCTCAGCCACAGAGAAAATACTTCTTCCAGAGAAGACAAACTGCTAGATTTTGGGTGAGTGTAATCACTGTTATTTTTTGATATCATACCATGTCCTGCTATGCTCTGCTGTGTGTGTGTGTGTGTGTGTGTGTGTGTGTGTGTGTGTGTGTGAGTGTGAGTGTGTGTGAATCATGTCACTGTTTACTCTATTCCTCTCAGTCACTTTCAGGTTTTGCACCAGTACTAAGTAGCAAAAATTGAACATCACCTTATAGGTTGTATCATAGCAGGACAAGGTACTAATATCAAAACATAATAATGATTATACTAACCCAAAATGTAGCAATGTGACTTCTTCTCAGAAAGAAGTATTATCTTTGTGGCTGAGCTGTGACAGACCCTGCTAAATCTAAGGGAATAGCTACATCACTGTCACATGAACCAGGGTGCTTCGTAGGAGAAAGAAAGCCAATAAATCTATTTGTGATGGAGATCCCCAGGGATCGTAAAACTACCATACAGCAAGCAGGCTAATTTAGGAAAAACTCCTAATAGCAGACAGAGGGAAGGACACACTAGGACTTAACATACATATCAAAACACTCGACATAACATATGTTTTTGCACATTCTGGCTGGACTTCTCCTTTAAGTTACGCGTTACCCTCACTCTGGAACAAGCTGCAAGAAACATTGAAATTGGTCTACTCTATCAAATTATCAACATTCAAAACTCTTTACACTCGTTCTTTCAAGGAATCCTGTAATTGTTTTACCTGACCCTGCCTTATTACATGAATTGAGCCTCCCACTCTCCATCCTCCGCTGACCCCTATTCTTTCTGTTCCCTTATCCCCTCCCTCCCCTTGCCTTTGACCAGCATCCTGGGGTCCATCTTCATTCCATTGGTGGTCCCAGCAGCACTCTGTGATCAGTGGCCATCATATGGCTGTCACTACCCATTTAGTCTTCTACTACTCTGCCTCCTTCCTTTTAGGTGTCTGCCCCTTTCCCCTCACTTTATGGATCTATCCTTCTACTTCATACCTAATTTAAGAGCCCTCTCTCTTGCACCCTGTTTATTCCTTGTAACTTGTATTTATTATTCCCTTCATGCAGTCCAGAGAATTTCATGTATATTTTTGTATATATATTTTTACCAAGAATTAGTACTATTATCCATCTGAATTCTGTACATAATTCTATATTCAATTTATATTGTATTATTACTTGTATTATGATTCTATTGTGTATGTAACCCTTCTATGCTTGACTTTGGCTCTATACCCAGGTCTGCCTTGAAAATTAGCTTTGCTCAACGATGTTCACCTGGTTAAATAAAGATTTTGATTGTTGATTGATTGATTGATTAATACCAAAGTACAATACTTACAGTATATATTATTAGAGTGGAATTACCATGGTGCCCTTATAAATACTAGAGTACAGTACACAGTAAATATTATTACAGTGAAATTATCATAGTACCCTTATTATTACTACAGCACTGTACTTACTGTATGTATTAGTGTAGAATTACCATTGTATCATTATGATTACCACAGTACTGTGCTTTCACTGTGTGTTATTAGTGTGGAATTACCACTACACCCTTATTAATACTACAGTGTGGCACTCACAATATAAATTACTAGCGTGGAATTACCTCTGTACCTTCATTATTATCACAGTACTGTACTTAAATTATATATCATTACTGTGGAATTACCACTGTACTCTTATTAATACTACAGTACTGTATGTATGGTATAAAATATTAGTGCAGCATGACTACTGTATCTCTAATATTACCACAGTACTTAACTTACAGTAAGTATTATTGGTGTGGAATTACCATTGTACCCTTATTAATATCACATTACAGTACTTACAAACATATAAAGAAGATGACAGAATAAGTCCATTAGGGCTATCTAGTCTACTTGTATTGCAGGGTCCACAGCCTGAGCTACTGATTCTGCTCATCCCTAATTCTCCCATCCCTTCTATCCACCCCTCCCGTGACATTTATTTTCCCCTTATGTCAATCCCACCCCCTTTTGAAGCTGCCCACCATCATCGTCAATGAGACTACCACATCCGGAAGTGCATTCCAACTTTTCACAACCCTCTCAGTGAAGAAATGCCTTCTAGATTCCCTTCTAAACCTTTTCCCATTCAATTTAAGAAAGTTCCCCCTCTTGTTATGTTTTCCACTTGTCCTAAAGAGACTCTCCTTTCCACCCAATTTATCCCTTTCAAGTATTTGAAAGTCTTGGTCACATATTCATTCTCTCCCTCCTCTACTCCAGGGAGTACATGTTCAGGTCTCCTGACCTCTCCTTCTATGTTTTCCCTTGCTGACCCATAATCATCTTCATTGGTCTCCTCTGTACATTTTCCTGCAGGTTAAGTCTATTTTAAGGTAAGGGTGCCAGTATTGTACTCTATACTCCACATGTGGTCTCACTAGTGACCTATACAAGGGCAGTATAACTTCCATTCACCTACTGCTGAGTCTCCTAGCAGTGCAACCCACCATATCATTTGCCTTTGCTCCCAGTCTCCTGCAGTGCACAGAATGTTTTGGGTTGCTAGTTATTATCACACCCAGATCCTTTTCCTCATCTGTTACAATAACTGGACTCATCCCAGGTAGTACTCTGTCCTGGGATTCTTGACTCCAAAGTTCATAACTTTGTATTTTTTGGCATTGAATCCAAGCTGCCAAATCCCAGACCACCTCTCAAGCCTTTTCAAATCCTCCCTTAGGTCGTGTATCCCATTTGTTGAGTCCATCCTCCCATACAGATTGGTGTTATCTGTAAAAAAGCACAGTTTGCCCTTACCGTCATATGAAACATCATTAATAAAGACATTTAACAACACCAGACCTAGAACCAAGCCCTGCAGAAGCCCCCTAGTGACCTCTCTAGCATTAAATGATTCTCCCCCCCAATACCTTCTGGGTTCTGTTCACCAGTCAATCTTCCACCCATCTTGTCATCTTCTCCCCAACCCCTAGATCTGCCAACTTCCTAATTAACCTCTTGTTGGGTACAGAATCAAAGGCTTTGCTGAAATCCTGGAAGAAGATGTCCACTGCTTGCGCCTTATCCACTGTTTTGGTGACCTAGTCAAATAATTCAGTCAGATTCATTTGGCGTAACCTACCTCCTATAAACCCATGCTACTTAACATCATGAAGTCCCTGTTCCACAAGATACTCAACCAACCTTTCCTGAAGTATAGTCTTCATGAGCTTGAACACAACTGAAGTCAACCTGATGGGTCTGCAATTGCCTGGGTCATCTTTAGGACCACTCTTATGGAGGGGCACCACTTTGGCCATTCTCCAGTCTTGTGGTACCAAGGCTGACTCAGATGAATTATTGAATAGGTCTGCAAGTGACTCCAAAAGCTCTCCTGCCAGTTCCCTCTGCACCCTAGGGAGTACTCCATCTGGGCCTGGAGATGTGTCTACTTGGAACTTTGTCTACCTTATACTCACAGTATATATTATTACAGTAGAACTATCACTGTACCCTTCTTAGTGACACAGTAATGTACTTACAGTTTACTTTATTAGTGTGAAATTATCACTGTACCCTTATTACTACTATGGTACTGTACTTGCTGTATGAATTATCAGTGTGGTAGTACCACTGTACTTATTGAGTGCTTTATTATTGTGAAATTACCATTGTACCCTTATTAATACTACAGTACTACACTTACAGTATGCAATATTATTGTAGCATGACAGTGATCATGTCTTTCAAATTTTAAATGTTATGTTTTGTCTAATCACAGCACTTGATTTTGGACATCTAATTTTATGAGCACTATATAAGGCACTGCTAACTGTATGGTAATCAACTTTGATGAAGCTTGGAAGTGTCCAAGCAAAATGTTAGTGCTTTTGTCACAAAATTATGATGCGGGTAGTCACTACCAGTGCAATTCACTCGCTAGCAACAAGGTGATGGCTCATCTTCTGCATTGAGCATGTTGGAAATGTCTGGCACAGTTTCAGTAAAACAGTAATCCTCTTTATTCTTTGCCGTGTGTGTTAATATTCTTGTTGTGGGTGCTGTTGATTTTTTTTTTTTTTTTTTATGTCTAGCCTGACTTAAGCACCACGGCTGTATCCTGCTGCTTGCCCACAGTTTGTTTGATTACTTTTTATTATATGGCCACGAGATACAAAAGGGTTCTGGACTGGAAACATCATGCATTGTGGGCTAGGGATGGGAATTAAATATTGCTTCAGGAATTGTTAAATATGGAGGACCAATATTTAACAATCACAGATTTGTTAATATAGCCACAGAGATTTATTAATTTGAAGAGTGCTTCAAGAAAAGTCTAAAAATCTTTCTAATAGACAGCTCTCATTGCACTTGCTATCATTGACTGGTTGCCCTTTTCCTTTTACACTGAACCCTTTCATGTTTCTAAGCTGTACTGAGTGTTAAGTATTGTGACATGTTATTCCTGTTACTTGCCATGTATGGTACTAGTTAGTTAATAGTTAACTAAGCTTTTAAATGTAACATGTTCTCATTATATCCATCGCCTGTTTGCAGATTGTATGTACTTAAACCCCTAATACATGGAGTATTATATTTTATATTCCTGCTTGATGTACAGTATGTGTTCATGCCTGTAATAAACTCTGGGTCACCCCTGAAAAAGGGACCTCTGGTTCCACTGGCCTCACCTGGTTACCAAAATTCAATAAATAAATAAATAGTCTTTTACATCTTGTCAAGAGGTATCATGGGAGAAGTATGGGTCTTAAATTCTTTCTAAATTCAAGTTTATTCTTGTGGATTAATATTAATAAATACAATGGGAATACTGTCTTTTTTTGTGACTATATGTTTATTAAAGTTTTTCTACACTACATATTCACAATACATTTTAAAAGTTCTTTAGAACATTTAACTTTTAGATATCCATTTTCAAGAATTTCATTTCATAAAATAAAGAATTTTCTAACTACAATTTGCAGTATTCTGTAATATAAACAAATTGTTTTCAAAATGCTTGAATGTTTTTAAATATGTCAATTGTACATTGAGGGCCAGATATTCAAAACTTTGCCCCTGGGCTAAGTTAACATTGCCCCGGCGGGCAAACTTAGCCTGGAGCACAAAACAAGCTATATTCAAAAGGAATAGCCTGTAGCAAGCAGCTTCTGAATATAGCATGGGAATGAGGCCATGCAAACTGGTCTGGTAGTGCAGGGTAAACGTAGCCATGGAATAAGACAGCACTGAATATAGCAACCAGGAAGTGCAAACCACAACAACAACAACACAGTACACAGTGACGTGAGGGCAGGTAGAGATGAACTATGTGGACAATGTGTGTGCCAGCAAATGTGTGGACCCTGTACAGCTGCAGGCAGCAGCAGATGTGAAAGAACAGTGATCAAAACTGTATAATAGTCCCCGAACCGTTAGCGCCATGCTAACACATTAGCGCAGCTTTAGCGTGGAGCTAAGCTGTTTGCCCAGTGCTAAGATTTGCTATATTCAAAAGAGACATGCAAATGAGCCTACTTTGGTAGTCTCTGGGCAAACAGCCAAATTAGCATCTCATTGTTCCCTGATTTGCATGCAGTTTTCCCAGCGTTACTGCAAGGTCCCACAGCTCCACATGTAGGTCAGTCTTGAAGTACAGGGGCTGGCCAGCTCTGGCTGCAGCTCCACCTGTAGGTCAGTCTGACAGTGTATGATGGTTGCTGCAGGCTACATGTAAGCAGTACAGCATAACATTGTGTGCCCCAGGGGACAACACAGCATAGGCACAGGTGGTGGTGGTGCTGCATGCAACTGTCACACTGTAGGCCATGCTACAGTGCACAGCAGATACTATAGTAGCAAGGGGGCTGGTAGTGTGAGGGACATAGACATGCCTATGGTATGTAGGGCAGTGATGACCACTGCACTGTACACAGTGACAGACCCAGTTTGCAAGGGATTACTGACAGTGGACAGTACTGTTTTGCTGTTGTGTGCTCCACAGATGCTGCACCTGTGGCATGGGATGCTCACAGTGACATATGCATAGCCGGCTTGTGTGCTGTGATATCTGTACAGTTGTGCGGTATGTGGCTGGGGGGGCATGTAAGATCTGACAGGCTCACAGATGGTGGGGTATTCCCACTACTGGCCCATGTGCACTGAGTGATGTGTCCCAGCCTTGTGGCCACACCTGGGCCGTGGTGAGATCTGGCCACCCATACACCCTCCCCTCAATTGCCACCATGCCTACAGTGCTGCATGTGTGTGTTGGCATCTGTTGGTCACCACAGACGTATGGTGTGTAGGTGTGTGCTGTATGGACACACTACCATGATGTCCCCTGTGGTCCAGATCACCCCTTACTGTCTGTGCTTGGCTGGGACAGGTGGCAGCTCTTGGCATCATGGTGGTGCCATCAGTGAGCAGCATGTGTCCTCCATGTCTGGCATTTTCTAAGTGTCATGATCATATGTTAGGTCCATAATGCAGCTAATCCACATGCCTGCATAAGCACCAATGTCATGCAAACCTGTTTGCCCAGGGTTAAAGACCATCTTTTCCTGGGCAGTAATTTGTACTGCAATAAGGGTCGTGCTATGTCATGCTAAACACCTTAGCACGGCGCTAGTCACTGAATATCTCATACCACCTGTATTCATGTTCACTTTGCCCCTTGCATATAATTAGGGTTTGCCCAGCGCTAATGCAGTTTGCGTGCGCTATTTGGCCTTTTGAATATGGCAGACCCGCACTAATCCTGCGCTAATCCTGTATAAACAGTTTGCTCACCGCGCAAAGCTTTGACTATCTGGCCCTATATATTGTATAAGATCAACTATTTTAAGATTCTCATGAATGCTTTTTTTTTGTCTGTATATAGGTTACTGTATATTTGTCTATCAGTAGAAATTAGAAGAGATAGAAGGAAGAGATACAGAAAGTAGTAATGAAGATAGATGAAGGCAGATTGAGAAGCTCAGAGTAGACTTTGACGGCTCCATATAACAACTCATTGAGTTTAGCTAAATTTACATATGTTGCAATAAAGATAGAAAAAGTAAACATGAAACACATATCTTTCACACTATGAATTATCTTGTGTCTGTGTGTGTTCATTTCTATTTGTAATAAGTAAGTTACGTAGACCGTGCCACTTTTTATTAAAGCCAGGCATATTTCCTCTAAGGCCATGTCACAATCTTTCTACTTTAATTGCTTCTATGATTTCATTTTTCCATTCGCCTAAAGATAGTGATCTAATTTCCACCCAGAGGTATAGAATACAATTTTTGGCTGCTATTGAAATTAATGCTATTGTATATTTTGTTCCCTTTTCCAACAATGGGATATTATTAAAATATCCTACTAAACCTCTTTTCAGGCTCATGCTTTTACTGAAAATTGGGCTGTTTTCAAATTTTCTTTTTATATCTAACCAAAATCTTTGGATCTGAGAGCATGCCCAAAACATGTATGTCTGAGTTCCCTTTGGATTGTTACATTGGGACAGTTATCATTTGCTTTGAAGGCTATTTTTTTTTCTTTTGTGTTGGGCGTAGTAACCATTGTTTAGTAATTTGAACTGTAATGTTTTATTGTTAACTGAGTAGAAGGCTTTGTTGGAAAAGTCAAAAATTTCATCCCAGCTCCAACCTGATACATCTTTGTTCATTGCAGTAGATCACCAAGCTGTTTTTCCCTCAGCTCAGTCTCTCATTGAATCCACAAGAAATATGTATGTTTTGTTTGTATTTGGTTTATCTTTTATCATTCTAAGGTAGGTTAGTGTTTGGTGATGCCCAGAACAATACATCATCATTCTGATAATGGCTAGTTATGCTGTGGTTTACATTCTTATGGAAGTGGTTCTTTGCTCTAATTTATAATCTTTCTGCATGTCTGAGAAACTTTTAAATTGCCTCTCCTCTATTAATGCTGCAATTGTTTTAATACCTTTTCCCTAATCAGTGTTTACAGTTCTAACCCTTTCTATTAATATATTTGGGTTATTATATATTGGTTATTTTGTTGATTTAGATTCATGTTTAACGATTTGGAAACTCTTATAATGGTATAGATGAGTCTGAGAACAAGCTATTACCTGTTGGTCTCCCTGGTTTGGCAAAAAATAGAGAGCTTAGTTGTAAATTATTGTTTTTGACCAGGTCTGACTCAATAGTTAACCACTCTGTGGTATACATTTGTACATTATTCTTTAGAGGCCATTTTATCAATTGTTACATTTTATCAGCTACGTATTATAGTTTCAAGTCAGTGGTTTTTAGGCCTCCCACATATGTTGGGCTTGTAATTCTGTTGTATGCAATTTTCACTTTCTTGCTTGCCCATAGGAATTTGCTTAGCATGCCCTTATCTTTTGTAAACCATGTTATTAGTGATTTTGACTAGAAAGATTGCTATTGTAGCATCATTTTTAATGTTTCTAGCTTTACCTAAAAACGTAGAAGTAGTTTGATCCATTTTGTCAGTTTTACCTCTGTTTGTTTCTTAAAGATCAGCTCTGTACTTCAGCATGTGCTTTCATAAATAATCTGTTTCAGTTGTTACAATTTACTGGAGATTTCTTTTTTCATTTTCAATGTTCCTTTCCAAGATTTATAGTACATTTTGGTAATCCATCTAAAATGTCATTATTAAAAACATTTGAAGCCTTTTGCCTTTCCCCTGTTAAACTGTCAGTGCCTTTATTTATGACATAGTGGTGCTCACCATGACAACAGACTGTGATGTCACAAAGAGCAAGTGTGTGGTTAGCAGGGGAGAGTTGGATACATTTTGAAAGACTCAGTGAAATAATTGCTGCATTATTAACAATATTTAGTGGACTAACAGCAGGGTAAGTACAAAAATAGTAATGAATTAGAGAAAAAAACTAAAACATGATTCATGTAAAACTAGTGTTTTAAAGAGCTGCTGATGCCTCAAAGAAAACTTTGAAAAACATAATAATTAGGTACATTTCAGCTTGCACTCCATATATATTCTAGAAATTTCTCCTCATCATTATTTATTACTGAGGAAATTGGCATGAATATATGATCTTTATCCCTTAAGATTCATCTGCCTGAATGGCATACTCCATACTTCAAGTCATAATCTGCTATTGTGACATCACAATCTGTTGCCATGGGAGTAACTGTGATGTCACAAACGGTGCATTGTGAGTTAAGGTAGGGATAAAGCAATAGGACTAGATGAAAGTTACAGGAGTAAAGATCCTTTTTTCATGCAAATGACCTCAGTAATAAATAGCGAGGAGGAGAAATACAGACGTAATGTGAAATACAAGCTAAAATGTGTCTAAATATTAAGTTTTGTTAAAGTTCTCCTGAAGATGTCAGCTGCTCTTTAAGCTTTTAATTATAATAGAGAGTTGCTCTCTATCTTTGCTTAGATTATTTGAGGTTGTCATTTTAATGGTTCTACACAGATACATTCCTAAATAGTTGGTGTTTATCTGCACATGCAATACATGGGGGATGTCTTTTCTTCTGCATTTGATATTTAGAATTGTGTTTTTTCTATATTTATTTTATAGCCTCATAACATCCCAAATTCTTTAATGACTTATAGAGTAGCCCTTAATGATGTTTGTGGGTTCAAAATTGTGGGAAGAATGACATCCGCATAAATTAAGCAGCTATGTTGCCTACATAGCAGACTTATGCCCTTTATCTCCTTATGGTATGCAAATTTGCTGACAAGAGGGTCCATAAGTAAATGAAATAATAGAGGTGATAATCGGCATCCCTGTCTGGTACCATGGCCTAGTTTAAACAAGCATTTTTCAATGCTGAATGTTTCCTTGCATGGTGTATCTGTCAGGGCTGCATTGTGTTATTTGAAATATTTACGCCAAGCCCAGATAACCAACTGTCTGGGGAGTACAATCAGGATCCTTAACTGAATCTCATCAAAGACATGGTGGTTGATGATGGCCTTGAAGATACCATGGAACATGACTATACCACTGTACCACTCCATACATCCCACTGTACTGAAACAGGGCACCAAGTAATGTATGACCTCAGCTCATAGATGTTGGTCCACACAAGATGTATGATGAGGTAAATGACATCTGGCCACCTTCACAGTCAGAGACAGAGCCCTGACCCAGTGGAGAACCAAGAAAAAGCACTCCAGGCAGAGGGGAAAGTAGTGAACACTTCTTTACTGAAAGAACCAACAAAGTAAAGCTTTATAGGTAAAGTTAATATAGCTCAGTCAAACCAATGATAATGAAAAGTGCTCTTGCACTTTTCGTGTGTCTCTTAATCCTAGGTGTTGGCTACATCTTCTACTGGGAGTGCTCTTTCTTACACCTGCCTTTGATTTTCTTTCTTTTTTATTAGTATTTTTATTTGATTTTCAAAATAATATATGTAAATGACAAGCAAGTTCCATATTTTCTGTTTATTCTGAAGTTCCAGTAGTAGGCAATTATTCTTTTTAGTCCCATTACTGCTAATAGCAGCCAATTATTTTTACTGTTATTGGTACCAAAGAAGTGCGTGCTATCCCCAAATATAACATTCAGTGATCAGGTTTAACATACTTATACACACTGTTAAATAAATAAATTTCAAAAAGGAGCAATGACTGGGCATTTCAAAAGTATGAGGAACAAGTGCACTTTGGAGGGATCACATCTCCGGCATTTGTCTATTGGGAGAAAGCAGTGACACTGGCAATAATGATGAGGCAGTGACACCCAGACCGGGGCTTGCTGGAAGCACTGCAGATTTGGAGAGACAGAGAAAGAGTGAGTGAGTGAGTGAGTAAGTGAGTGAGTGAGTGAATGACTGACTGTGTGCACGATCAAACCTCAGAGATCTGTCCTCCATTGACTGACACACTGCTACTGCTATCTCCTACCACCTGCTCAAGCAAGAGGGCTCTATGAGTCAGATAGCACCTGGGAATCAATATCTCTGCAGTGACTGGCCTCCCAATCAGTCTTCTGGCTCCTGACCCCTGACAGTGAACCAACACATGCTCACACCCACATAGAAACAATGCCACCTGTGCTCTACAGAGTTACACAAACATGTCATTTGACACCGTATCCCACACACCCTCCTCCTGACCAAGCTCACCTGTGCTACGCTCTCTAGTTCAGTCACCAACTGGTTCCTATCCTCTCTGGTCAGCCGGACACAGGCTGTCAGGATCGGTAGCTCCACCTCTGCCCCTCTCCCTGTCTCAACCGGAGTACCAGAGGGCTCAGTTCTGGGCCCTCTCCTTTTCTTAATCTTCCTAAATGACCTACCCCTCAGCCTGCCTAAATTCTTCTATCCACATGTATGCAGATGATATGGTATTGTGTGCATCTGGCCCTTCCACTACTGACATGGCAATCATATTACAGCAGGACTTCAACAGTGTCCAGCAGTGGTTTCACTCCAATCAGCTAACCTCAATGCCAAGAAAACTGTCTCTATGGCCTTTGGCACAAGGCAGAGACTTTCATGCCCGCCCCCCACTTTCTACACCCTGGACTGGATTTCTTTAGAGGTCTGCTACTCCTTCAGGTACCTCGGGGTCTGGCTTGACCAGCACCTTGACTTTTCTGTACAATTTGATGCCATCCACTAAAAACTGCTCCCCAGGCTGGGAGCCCTGTACCGTAATTGTGGCTGCACCCCGCTGTTGGCACGCCATGCAGTTGTACAGCAAATGATCCTGCCTAACTTTGACTATGGTGATGTGGTCTATAGTGCTGCCTCCAAGTCTGCCCTGATTAGACTAGACCCCTTTTTCACTCCTTCTATCATTTCACCCTTGACTGTCCTTACTCCACCCATCACTGTACCCTATATTAGTCCCTGGGATTCTCCTCCCTTCAGGACTTAGCTCAGCCCACTGTGCATGCCTAACTGCAAAATTCTGGGATCAGTTCCTGCTCCCCCACTTCTCAGCAGTCCTGTCTGAATACTCACCTCCAGCATAAGTACTCAGAAATTTCTACATTCTTCTCCTTCATACCCTCCCCATAATTCCACCTCATCCAGACAAGCTGCCCTCAGCTACCGTGTGCCCAAACTGTGGAACTCCCTGCCTCCTAGCATTTGCCGCTCCAACCCCTTCCAGCACCTAAATTGTCTCCTCACAGAACATTTTTCCTCCACCTGCTTTTGTGAATAACACGCCCTCTGGAACTTGGCCACTAATGCCCCACTAGTTCTCATTCAACTCCACTCTATAAACCATGCAAATTGACCACCACTTGGCACCAGCATCCCCTCTCTCTTTCTGTAACCGTTTGTAGGTTTCTCTAACAAAAGAACCCTGGACATCCCATCCCTCAGTCTAATCCATGATCCACACTTGTGCATGTTTTGGTAAGGGTTTCATTTTGCTGGCCATCTTGGCAGCTAGTCCTACTGTCCTATATTCTGTGTATCTCCTAATTTATCCATTCCTGTAATGTTCATGATGTTTGATACAACTCACCTGTATGTACTGAACTGATGCATTGGATGTTTATACCTGTATCTACTAATTATCCATTCCTGAAATGTACATGTTTACCTAAACAACTCACCTGTATGTAATGAACTTGTGAATTTGATGTTTATCCCTGTATTTCGATCTGTATTTGTGCTGTATTATCGTTGTATCTAAAGTTCTGTTGTTTACATCCCAATTCCCCCTCACCCAGGACGTGTCTGGAAATGAGCAGTAGTCCACTCAGTATGCTCTCCTGGTGAAACTTTTAAATAAATAAATAAATAAATGTCTCTATAAGGTCTCAGTGATAGATCTCATGATCAATCAATATTTCTAAGCATATGAGAGGTGTATTTCAAATTACATTGAATTTATCCACACATGTGTATTAACAAATCTATAAATCTGGTCTGCATTGTCAGTTAGTATACAAGTTATGAATGGGGTGTGTCAGAAAGTGTTTGGCAGAGAGAAAGGGAGAGGGAACGAGATGACTAATTTCTTAGAAACTAGCTTGCAAGCACAGAAGGATAGTTATAATATTTGTTTACGTAGAAGGTAACGATGTAGCATTTCCGAAGCATAATATCACAGAGGTTTAAAGATAAGACATGTGGACATTAGATTTGTTTATTCTAAACCAGCATCTCAAAGAATTGACCGGACCTTCTTTACTCCTTCTGTATCATTGACAGGTAACCGGTTTGGTGGCATACCAACAGCAGAAGAGGTTAGCTCCTAGGAGGCCTATCCTCTTTTTGATGGGTTCCAGATATCGACTGAAAGAGAGGATTTGGGTGGTATCTCATTTTTGGAATGTCTGTTTTTGTTTTCTGGTGTCCAGAAAATAAAATTAGGTCCTTCATATCTCCTTATCACTTTTCTAGCCCAGCTTTCATTTACTTGTTGGACGGAGAACTGATAAAGGTATGAGACATGCACAACCCGAACAAAGTTTCTAATTCCTTAGGCTCTGGCTGCTACTTTGGGGCTGCTTGTTGTTAGGCGGAGGTGGAGCTGGTGCCAGTTGACTTTATGCAAATTAAAGTACTGAAGCGCTCTCTTATTGGAGCGCTTCAGTCCTTTCAAGCACACAAAGTTTACGCCCATGAAACTGTGACCACCATCATACTGAGCTTGCGTGGTCATTGCTGTGTCAGGGATGAGCCCAATGTAGATTGCTCTGTATTGGGCTAGTCCGTGACACACCTCTGAAATGCCGTTCTCTGAGAAAATGTTTCTTGTGTATGTGCAAGGAAACATAAAAAAGGGGCCATACTGTAATTCCATTCATCATTTCTACTGTGTCTGAGTCATTATAAAGTGTATAGCCATCTGATGAACTTATTTAGGAAGCCCTATTGTTCAAGAATGTTAAATAAGTAAGGCCAGTGGATGCAATCAAAATCCTTTTTAGCATCTATAGATAGTATTCCCATTTGGTTCATTGACTTTTTCAGCATCTTTCATCAGATGGAAGATCTTACACATACTGGACCTGATATTCATAATTGCACCTGGCAGTGGTGCAAGTGGGGGCACAGCACAACTGAGCTGCATTCGAGCAACCAAGGAATATATATTCAAAAGAGATGTGCCATGGCGCATCCCATCTGAATATATCACATAATGTATGCTGTGCAAATATAATGCACTGGCACATCCCCCTAGACAGGTCTGAATACCAGGAATGGGAGATGTGCCAGTGCATCAGAGATATGCCATGCACAAATTCCTGATATTCAGACACCGATATGCAAATGGGGCCATAATGCATGCAAGGCGCAAATGGGGCCATTTGCATGTCATTAGGCCTCATTTGTATGAGTTGTTCAGGGCTGGCCAACAAAATGCACATGGCATCCTGCACACCATGTGGTGCTGGCAACAGAGGGTTAGAGTGCCCCCCCATCCTGTTGCTCTCATTGCTGTATGTCATTACCAGTACTATCCCTGGTGGCCCAGTGGTACCCCCTCCCCTCCCGTAGCACCAGTCACTGTATTGTACTAAAATCATCATCCCTGGTGGCCTGGTGGCACCCTCCCTCCCCATCCCGACCCTCCGATCACCGAAACTAAATTACAATCATAGCCCTGGCAGTCCAGTGGTAACCCCTCCCCTCCCCTCCTGACTCCCTGATCAATGTGATTATATGGAAATGATGTCCCTGGTGGTTCAGTGTGTCTCCCCTTCCTGAACATACCTCCGATCACTCCTAATGGCAATCCATATGTCCCTAACAGCCTAGTGGTAACCCCTCCCCTCCTGACCCTCTGATCGCTGAAATGAAATCATAAACATTGCCCTGGTAGTCTAGTGGTACCCCCACCCCGCCGGTAACTGCGATCGCCCATACTGGTAATTCAATCAATTCTCTGGTGGTCAAGTGGCACCCCCATGCCCCCACCCACACAGGTTCCCCAGCTCACCCCCATCATCAGCGGGCAGCTAACCCACCCACATACCTCTATGACTGCCCACCGAATGACAGCTTACAGTAGCAGCTGCAAGCCCATTGGACCACACTCTGGACCAATGGGCATGCAGTGCATACTGTAATACTCATTCACAAATAGGTGAATAAATGACTTCATTCACATATCTGTGCAAGAGTATTACAGTATGCACTGCACAGCCATTGGTCCACATTGTGGTCCAATGGGCTTGTAGCTGCTACTGAAAGCTGTCATCTGGGGGCAGCCATGGAGGTATGTGGGTGGGTTAGCTGCTACCGATGATGGGGACTGTGGCTGGGGACTCGTGTGTGTGTGTGTGGGGTAGGGGTGCCACTGGACCACCAGGAATTGATTGCACTTCAGTACGGGTGGCTGTGGGTTGCCGGTGAGGTAGGGGGTACCACTAGACTACCAGGGCTATGTTTATGATTTAATTTTGGTAATTGGAGGTCAGGAGGGGAGGTGGGTACCACTGGACTACCAGGGCTATGTTTATGATTTAATGTCAGTGATCGGAGGAGAGGAGGGAGGGAGGGAGGAGGGTACAACTGGAATACCAGGCTATGTTTATGATTTAATTTCAGTGATTGGAGGGTTGGGGAGGGAGGTACCACTGGACTACCAGGGCTATGTTTATGATTTAATGTCAGTGATCGGGGGGGGGGTACCACTAGACCACCAGGAACATATGTGGATGATTGTGCATGGTGTTCTGGGAGGAGGTTGCCGCCCACGGCTGATGGCTGCTGTGTTGTGCACTGCAGTACAGCTGCATGCCTGTGGGTGGTGGGCACTTGAACCATTTTTTATGGGCTCAACTTTGAGTCTAGGTATGCGGCACATCTCTGGATTGTGCCAGCAGATGCCCCCCACATCCCTTGCTGAATGTCAGGATGTGCCGCATATGCATGGACACGCCCCCTGAAGATGTGCTGCATACATTATCTTTGCACCCCGGCACATTGAGAATTGCACTGCACAATTTCCACTTTTGAATATTGCCCTGGGTCACAGTACTGGGGTTGCACTGGCACAGCTCAGTTTCGCCAGGTACAATCCCTTTGAATATCTAGCCCATTATCTCCAGTTAGTCTACCAGTTAAGAAACCTGTATGTTAGGGAAGAATTGGGGTTTGTATAAATTTCTCTAGTCTTTCTGAAGGACATTGGCTATTATATGGTATATGGTCTTGCTGGTTTCTTTATTATCCATTGTGGGTTTTCTTAATTAGTTTGATTTAATAAGGGATGGATCATTTATTTCTTTTCAAGTTGTGGGTGGTATTTTCAGAAATTCTGAATTGAATCTATCAGTTACTGTATGTCCTATAATGCAGTAAAGAGTATGTTTTTTTTTAAATCCTAAATCTTAAGAATGTTAAATTAAGAGATCTGGGGCCAGATATTCAAAATTTTGTGCATGGCACAAATCGATTGCTACACGATTGTGCCGCATTTGCACCAGATTGCTATATGCAAAAGGCCAAATAGCACCAGTGCAATGTGATAGCACCAGCACTATGAGATAATGTATGCATGGCGCAAAGTGAGGGGTGAGGACATGCATACACGTGCAACAGTATATTCAAAAGTACAGCACCGTGCAATGTGCATTAGTGCAACATATAGCATGGCGCAAATTGTCACCTATGAAAAGGTAGTCAATTTTAGGCAAACCCAGGAAGAGGAAGCATGGACACAGCAGCAACAGGGAACACGGCTGTATGCGTCCAATGAGGAGGCAGTGTGGGAGGACTGCCACCCTGGGCCACTCCATATGCACATGCACACAAACTATGGAAAGCAATGCCCCAACACTGGGTGTGAAGTGCACACTCATGTAAATGATAAAACTGAGCTAGAACACCACTAGCAGCAATAAACTATTTGTAATGTATTGTAATGTGTACCTAATGTGATATTTGTATATTGTGTGTTGTTGTGCATTGTACAGTATGTCTGTATCGTACACCATTGCATCTCAGCCACAAAGTTAGTGTCTCCGGGTCATTTCTGACACTGGGCCTTGTCCCAGTGTGCTTATCTGGTGAACAAGGTGATACAGAACAATGAACAGAACACATACATGGCAGAAACATGCTGCACACAGATGGCACTGCCCATGTCACCATCATCTGGTACTGGTCCTAATCCTTCCAGGCATTAGTGGGTGCCCCAGTGCCCAGTGGACACCATGGCAGTGTGTCCATGCAGCACACACCTCCAGTTCTCCTACTGGTGTACACCAACACAATTCAGCAGACACATGCTGCACTGGGGGAATGGAGGGTGTTGAGGGGAGGGTGTACAGCTGGCCAGGCTGCACCATGTAGTAGGTACTGTCAAACAACTAGGGCAATCCACACTTTGCACATGTTCCACTGATTGGAATGCCCCTGGCAGCAATGTGCCAGTATGATGGTATGTTTGTCCCCCCCCCGAGGTACATACCCTACGCCTGTTGAGGATCCCTGCACCCACAGACAGTCACGTGTATGGTAGTGTGGGGATCCCATGCCACTGGTGCAGCACATGAGGGTCACAGCACAGTATCACTGTGGTGTCCACTGTCAGACTACACCTTCCAGCTGTGCATGTCACTGTGTGGATTGCACCAGTCACTGTTGCCAGACACACTGTAGGCATTGCTGTGCACCTCACAGTATCACCTACTATGGTACTGTACTATCTGATAAACACTGTGGCAGGAACAATGATTTGCCTCTGGCATGCAGCATGACCACCCATTCCAGTAGTGCTACTCCCCTGGGCCACATTAGTCTTTGCATCTGTGTCCAAACCAAGACTGCAGCTAATGTTCTGTGAGTTGTGAGCTGTGAACACACAAAGAATGGGGCTACCAACCTGTAATTCCAGTTGGACTTACAGGTGGAACTGTGAGCACAAAAAGGAAAGTGGCTACCTTACTGTAATTCGAATCTGACCTACAAGTGGAGCTGTGTGCACCATGTTACAGTGCCAGGCAATCCACATAATGATGCATGCAAAGCAGGCCGTAATGAGATGCTAATGTGGCTATTTGCCCTCGGATTGCCTGGGTAGGCTCATTTGCATAGCAGTTTTGAATATAGCAAACTTTAGTGCTGGGCAAACGGGATTGCACCGGGCAAAAGTGTCAGCGCTGCGCAAACATGTTAGCGCCGTGCAATACTGTAATGTTCCACTATATGGTTCTGCAGTATTTTGGCATGCACTGTTGTTTGCTGTTGTTGTGCTCCACTGCTTTGCTAGCACACATGTTGCCCACATTGTTCAGCCTTAATTCACTCCACCTCTGTGTGCACTGGGCCACTGTTGCAGTTTGCACTGCTCTCAGTTGCCATATTCAGTGCTGTCCTATTTGCCAGGCTATTGTTGCACTGCACTCTCAGCCCTGTTTGCATGCCTTCATTTGCACACTATATTCAACTCATTAAGCCCCGGGACTATTCCTTTGAATATGGGGCCCGATTCCAAGATGCATGGCACAACTCGTGGGCATATGCGAGTTGAGCCATGTGGCACTGTGCCATGGACCCTGTGCCACATTCCAAGACTGGCAGGGTCCCTGGCACCTACATCCTGTGACTTGCAGCAGGCATAGACTAGCACCACGAGAATGGAGCAATGGCCCTACATGACGCAAGTCACAGCCCACTGCGAGCTGCCCCCAAGCCACCCTGCCCTTGAACACCACCGCATGTACCAGCGGGCATTGGGGGGGCTGGCCAGGTGGCACTGGTGTTTGGTTGGGAACATTGCTTATCAGACCCTGGGGGTCCCTGACATTCAGGAGGTGGGGGGCATGAATGTGTTTGGAGGGCACGGGGAGCACTGCAGTACCTTTGCCATGGGGCTGCAGAGTGGGCATCCATCAATTGGCATGGATGGATGCTCCTTAGACCACCTCCATGATGGTCTAACTCTGCTGCACCACTGCAGCTCTTGGAATAGCATAAGTGAGTTACGGTAACCGCCCTTTTGGAATAAGTACAGTTGCTGCCATCACCCACCCTTGTGCCATGCCGTTGTGGGTTGCAGGCATAGTGGGTGGTGTAACCCACATTTGGTGCAACCCGCATATGGCATGGTGCAAGGCGCCTTTTGTAATAGCAAATGGCGTATCACATGATGTAAGTTGTGATTTACACCATGGGGTTTGGCGTAACTTAGCTTGCGCCATGCATAAGCAGTCTTGGAATTGGACCCATGGTGTGCAAATGGTTCCAGGCTAATTTTGCCCGCCATACAGTGCTAATTTTGCCCCAGGACAAAGGTTTGAATATCTGGTCCCTGGTGGTGTGTGTTTTTAAAAAAATGGATTTTTGGGAACATGCAAGGCAGAATAAGTTGGCTTAGATAGCTTTTGCCCAATTTTATGGATCCAAGTGTGAGTAAGATTCAAATAAGTGGGCTGTTGAATTTTCATTTGTTAATGTTAAGGCTACTTGGTTGATCTTATTTAGAAATGCAAATAAGCTTTATAACAGTGCTCAGAATAAGATCGTCCAAATAAAAATCCCTTCATATGCCTATGTAGCCCCTATTAAATTTAAAAAAATGGGGTTGATGCCGGATATGCAGGGTTGGAATAAGTGTGGGCAAATGCTAATTTGTTATGGCTGCTATGATCTTGTAAAGCTATTAGAGAAGTATTGAATGAGACTATTTCTTGTGTGATTGACATGTTAAAGATTAATATTCCAAGTACAACTGATATCTGCATTTTTAATGCTTTTGTAGAGCTCATTTTCCTCACAAGCTCAGATACTAGGGATTGCCACTATGATTACTAGATGATTTCTTTTTGGAAAATTGGAATTCCCTATATTTTTCTGAATTTAACTTCTATCAATGGATGTTTGATTTTAAAAGTGCTTTACTATTTGAAAGATTAATTGACCATATTTACAGTACAATCAAAATGACTTTCTATACTATACCTGGTGTGATATAATAGAGAATCTGCCCCCTATGTACAAACTTTAAGGTGCTACTTATTGCTAGTCCTGCCCTATATACCTGCTTTACCTTTTCATGTGATCTTCTGACTATCCGTGAATGTTGTTTTTTCACTTGTTTACCCCCCTGCACTGATTGGTCCCCTCCTCAGGTCTCAGCAGCCCTGTCATCCTGGCATCCTCTGTGGCTTACCTCATTCAGCTTGTTCTCTGAAAGCTTACTCTCCATGGGGGTGTTGGTGTGGTCCCGCAAACATAAATGACGCAAGTGGCACCTTGCATCAAAAACTGATATTGGAGAGTACATTTATATACATTTTTATGTTGCTTGCACGCATGTGCAAGAAACATAGTGCCACGAATGGAGATTTCGGAGGTGTGTCACCTCCTCCTCCAATTCAGGCACTGGGCTGGCAGGCGCGGCCCCTGTAAGCCAATGCATTCTGGAGCTGTGTATGACACGCTCCAAAATGCAGTGGCATACAGTTGAGGGGAGCTACCCTTGGGTGAGCAGCGATAAGGCGCTGCTCACGCAGCCTTCAGGCGTGCGCGGCCCCCGCATGCACAGATAGCCGACGGGGTGCCCAATCCCCGCCGGCCAAGCTGCTGTCGCCCCCTCCCTCAGAATGCTGGTGCCACGCAGGCCCACCCCAGCGTGGCAATCACTTATGTGAGCCGACAGGGGTGCCCAATCCCCGTCGGCTGAACGCCCCCCCAAAGTGCTTGTGCCACGCTGGGAGCCCACCCCAGTGTGGCAAACGGTCCCACGTTGTCTTTTTTTTTTTTCACCTGAAAACCAAAAACTGTCCCGCGGAGCTTCTCCCGACCCCCTCCCACAACCCGCCCCACCCTGTACCCAGCCTCCCCACGCCCCCGCCCCCATACCTCCGGACTCGTAGCGGCCCGACCTTCGGTGGACAGGAACACGTCTGCACTCTTCAAAGCCGACGCGAACTGAGGAAATGCCGGTAAGCTGTATAATGGGCTAGATAGGGGGTTTCAACTTTTTCATATCTCAGGCATTTTGGGAATTTTGCCAAATTTTCAACATGGGGTTTTAGGACCCCTTCTCATGAATGATGTCACTGTCATGGCGTTATTCGGGCTCGAAGGGTGATTTCGGCGCGGTGACTGTGGCAGTCATTGCAAAATCACCCTTCCAGCCTGAATACCACCATGACAGTGACATCATTCAAAGAAAAGATCCCTGTTGAAAATTGGAAAGAATTCAAAAATGACTGTTCTGATCGTTATGCAGTTCCTACGCAGGCTCGTAAGTTCACGAAATTTCAATATTTTCACTCCAGATTTTCAACATTGCCATTTTACCATACCTGCTTATGAGTAGTATAGCTGTCATTTTTCACATCTCACCCAAAATGTGTTTCCACCCATGTAGTGCAGAATGGCGCAGTCGATGTGCGAAATCAATGTACAGGACAAATTAAGAAAATCACAGTGACACTGTTCATGAACAGAGGTCTTAAAATGGCTATGTTGAAAATTTGGTGAAAAAATTCCTAAAAATGACTGTTTTACGAGCGTGCGTTGCACAGTTCCTACACAGGCTCGTAAGTTCGCAAATTTTCAATATTTTCACTCCAGATTTTCAACACTGCCATTTTACCACACCTCCTTATGAGCAGTACAGCTGTCATTTTGACATCCTGCCAAAACATGTTTCCCGCATAGCGCACAATGGCGCGTCGGTGTGCAAACTCAATGTATGGGACACATTAACAAAATCACAGTGACACTGTTCATGAGCAGAGGTCTTAAAATGGCTACATTGAAAATTTGCGAAAAATTCTAAAATGACTGTTTTATTGCCGCGCTATGAGTTCCTACACGCCGAAGTCCAAATTTTCAATATTTGCACTCCGATGACTTCCAAATACCTAAACAGCAGATAGAAGCAAGCAACATTCGGCATTGACAAATGCTTGTTATAGGAGTAATATGCAGTCTTTGCAATGTTCTTCAATGCTGTGGATTGAATTGAGTAACGTGTCTCTACATTTTTCCAAAAATTCAGAGGAATGGCACTGAAGTTCCTCTCCTGATGAACCGTCACGCTAACAACATGAAAGTGCTGGGGAATTAGTTCAAGTCTTTTTCACATTCAAAATGGCTTTGACTTTTATTTAATTTTGTAGTTTTTTAATATTGAGAAGAGTGCTGCCCTTTGTGTCTCTCCTCAGACGTTCAATCCTCCTCCTCCAGCCAGCCCTCTGACTCCTGAACTCACTTCCGAACTTGGGTCATCGATGTCGTAGGAAGTAGTGGTATCACTACTGCAGCACCGGCAGGCCAGCCAAGAGTTTTTTTTTCAATAAAAAATAAATTACCACAGTACAGTACTTACACTACATATTACTAGAGTGGAATTATCACAGCACCTTATTACAACTACGGCACTGTACTTGCAGTATGTATTCATGTGGGATTACCACTGTACCCCTATTATTATCACAGTTCTGCACTTAAAGTATATATTATTTGTGGGGAATTATGACTGTACACTTATAAATACTACAGTACTGTACTTACAGTATGTGATGTTAGAGAGAAATCACCACTTTAGCCTTATTAATTCCACAGTACTGTACATGCAGTATGTATTATTAGTGTGACATTTCCACTGCACCCTTATTGATTTGAGAGTTCTGCATATATGTATGATTAGTATAGAATTACCACTGTACCCTTTCTTTTTTTTTCTACTCAATTTTTATTGATGCACAGAAAATACACCAGTTTGACATTACATCACTTAATATGTTACTACTACAACTATTACTATTTCTAATACTGTTAGGGGAGCCTTGATAGTATCATTTATCTATGCTGTACATTGCAATTATATGAACAGAATCTCCTTCAAGTCCATAAATGTCTTTCTTTATACAGTCATAATGTGTTTCTTTTTCTTCTGTTCTCATTCTTCAGGAGTCCATTTGTTAGAAAAAGAAAAAAAAAAAAAGAAGGAACCTTCACCTGAGAGAGGAACACTAACCTGAATAAACACCTCTCAGTATAAAGTTATAACTAGAAAACCTTTCCTCTCCACCTGTGGTGCAGAGGGCCTATGGACCTCTGCTCAAGATTAGCTGACATCTGAAATCAAAAAATGTTTTCATGTTTTTTAAGACTCCCATTCTAAACAAAGCTCCTCTATCTATATCAAAATATTAAGAATTGATAACTATGTACACTTTAAATAAAGTATAAAGACCAAAATAAATACCGTGTGTGTGATGAGTTCATTATTTTGTCCACTTCTAAATACTCAACCAATGGGAATAGTAGAAAAACTGCAATATGAATATTAAAAGTTAATAGTGGATGGTTGATGGTAGATGGTTGAGCCTCCAAAATTCTTCTCCTCCATCTCAAAACCCGCCCTATTATTCCAAAAGGAAGGTGATGGTAATTGCAATTACAATCTCAATTTCAGTCACAATTTACCCCTCTCAAACCTGTGCTTCCTAGCCAGAAGCCAAGCCAGGATCCCCCCTTCCTGGGTCATTAGGCTGAGAACCCTTCTCATACCAATCCCTCCAGACCTCCTGAAATTTCCCTGTGTTAAGTCTAAGAGATGCAGTGATTTTTTTCCATCTCCTCCAACTCGAGTACCTTATCTTTCCAAATCTGGATGGAAGGTGGAGTCATGAACAACCAACAAACCGTGATACTCTTCAGGGCTGCCAATCTGAGGATAAGGTATAATTTCCCCTTGGGTCTGGAGAGTTTTAACTGGTCTATGTTAGGCAGGCCTAAACAGAGGGAACAGAAGGATCCAGACAGAGACACCCCCAAAATCCTTTGAATTTGGTCGTGGACCTGCTGTCAAAAACAACTGAGCTCTGGGCATTCCCAAAAAATATGGAAGTGGGAGCCCACCCCCCACATCCCCTCCAACATAAGTTGGAGTGTTCAGGGTTAAAATGTTTGGTAATTGTTGGGGTTCTGAAAAAACACATCAGAACCTTCCAGTGATATTCACCCCATGTGGGGGAAGCCATGATACGCAAGCTTTGATTAAGTATTCCTTGCCATTCTAAGCAGTCAATTTGTAAGTTGGTTTCCCTCTCCCATCTGGACTTGATTATACTAGCCTGCTCTGAGTGCTGAGCTGCAAGCAACCTATAAATCTGGGAGACAGGTTTCATCTTTACTCTTAAGGTTATCCAACTATAAAAAAGTTGTTCCAGATCTACCAGGGGTCTTAATAACTGTTATAGATGTGGGGTCTGATGGATGAAATGTCTTACTTGTAGAAACCGGAAATGATAATCCTTTCTAAGGCCATATTTTAACCGTAGCTGCTGAAATGTAACACAGGTGCCCCCATCTAAAAAATGAAAAAATCTGGTAAGGCCCCTACGTTCCCAAAACCTGTAGCCTAGGTCCATTTTAGGAGGGTTAAATGTTTCTTGGTGGAGAATGAGAGACAGAGGGCCCACTCCCACCAGGACTCCTAGACGTTTACGTAAAGTTAATAATGCTTTCAAAGTATGTCTGGTCCATGGATTTACCATCTTGTTCACTATGCCTGGGGATGAAGAGGCAGTGGGTAGAGTCCAAAGAGCCACCTTCTGGGCTTGCTCCGACTCCATGGTATACCATCTTGAATCCGTCCTCTGATTCATCCAAGCATAGATCCAAGGAGCTTGTGCTGCTAAATAGTAATCAGTAATATCTGGTAAACCTAACCCTCCCAACTCCCGTGGTGTGCAAAGTAACATTCTTTTTAGCCTAGGCCTTTTACCATTCCATGTAAAGCGTGTTATCAGATGTTCTGCGTCTTTCAAGAAAGAATTTGGGTGGGTGATCGGAAGTGTCTGAAACAGAAAAAGCAAATGAGGAAGCACATTCATTTTAATGGAATGCACCCTTCCTAACAGAGTCAAAGGGAGTAATTTCCATCTGCCTAGGTCCTGTTTCAAAGAATCCCAAAGTATGAGATAATTAGCAGAAAAGAGTTGAGTTATATCTGCTGATATCCTAATTCCCAGGTACCTAAGAGTATTGTGGGTTGCCCATGTAAATTGGAAATGAGACTGTACTGTATCTCAGGTGGGGGGCAACTACTGAGGAGAATTGCTTCTAATTTTGAAGGGTTGACTTTATAACCTGCTATTGTTTGGAAATGCTCTAAAATTTTCATAAGGTGGGGAAGGGAACTAACCGGATCTCCCAAATATATTAGTGTATCATCAGCATACAACAATATTTTATGAATCTGGGATCCCACTGCAAATCTCTCTACCTGGGGGTGTTGCCTGAATTTTTCTGCTAGGGGTTCTAGGGAGATGGCAAACAAAAGAGGGAAGAATGAGCATCCCTGACAGGTCCCTCGAAACAGGGGAAATCTAGAAGAAGTGCAGCCATTTACATTTATCACTGCTTCTGGTTGAGAGTATAATGTTGATACCGCCCCAATAAAGTTGTCCCAAGGTTAAATTTTTTTAAGCATGGCTTGAAGAAAAACCCAATCTACCCTGTTGAATGCCTTTTCGGCATCGATACTTACTGCTAGTTGAAATGTTGGGGATACCTTTTGAAAGGAAATTATGTTTAGGAGACGCCTGATATTGTCTTGTAAAAGTCTACCTGAAATGAATCCAGTTTGATCGGGATGTACAAGGTCCTTGATAATTAGTTGTAATCTTTGGGCCATTATGCCAGTGAATATCTTTAGCTCTGTATTCAGGAGGGGGATGGGTCTGTAAGAGCCGCAGTCTGTGGGGAGTTTTCCAGGTTTAAGTAACACTGATACTTGGGCATGGTTCCATGATGGGGGGCAGGGTGGGACAGTTTTAGGACCGCATTAAGAGCCTCAAGGAGGGTAAGAAGAAGATCTGCCTGAAAGGTTTTATAAAATTCGGCAGGATAGCCATCCAGCTCTGGGGCCTTAGCATTTTTAAGGGAAGAAATCTGATTCTTAAGCTCTTACATAGTAATAGGTAACCCTAACTTCTCCCTGCGGTCAACGTCCAAGGCTGGGAGGCAAATTCCAGCCAGATATTGTGCAATTTTGTCCTCATGGCCTGAACTTCTCTCCGCCGTGTATAACTTTTGGTAGAAGTCGGCAAAGCATTTTGTGATGTCTGACTGGGATGTGACCATACCCCCATCTGATTCTCTCCTGAGTTTCAACACTGCCCTAGAGGCTGCCTCTTTGCGTAGCTGAGCAGCCAATAATTTGCATGCCTTATTACCCTTTTCGTAAAATTTCTGTCTAGCAAACTGGCAACCAGCCTCTATTTTTTGGTTCACTATCTGGGATACTTTTTCCCTAGCTAGGCCATGTTCTTTCTTTGTTTCTGCTAGATTTTGTTGTTTGTGTTGAGTATCTAATTCAAAGATTTTTTTCTCCAGCTCCCTCTGGGTTTCCCTTCTCTCCCTATTGACTCTAGATATGTATGAGATAATTTTGCCTCTTAAGTAAGCTTTTAATGCATCCCAATAGATTGTGGGGAGGTATCTGTCAAATTGTTTAAGGAATGAAGCTGTTGAATCTCCTCTTTAACTAGTGTTTTAAATTCCTCCTTATTAATTAGGCATATGTTTAACTTCCATGCAGAGTTATGACATGGGGTCCCCAGCACCAACCTCACCGAAACAGGGGCGTGATCTGACAGGCTAAAGCTACCAATACTGGCAGAGTCTAAAGCCCAGGCCCAGTTTTTAGGTACCAATAGGAGGTTAATCCTACTGTATCTAGAATGCCTGGGGGAATAGAAAGAATAATCCCTTACAGTGGGGTGTAAAGATCTCCAGGCATCCATCATTCCATATTCGTAGATAGTGTGAAGTGTTGTTGAGGCTTTAGACCATCTGCCTGGCTGTGTTCCTGACTTGTCTAAATGAGGACAAAGTGTTGTATTAAAATCCCTTCCCATGATCTGTAAGCTAGAGTCAAAGCTTGGGAAGTCTGATAACATCTTTATCAAAAAGGCTGGTCTAAGAGTTTCCTCATTGGGAGCATATATGTTTAAGATACAACATTCGTGTGCCCCTATCTCTCCCTCCACATAAATGTACCTGCTTTCCAGATCAGACCTCACCCCTAGTTCCCGAAAATGGGAGGTTTTTCCTTAAAAGTATGGCTACTCCCCTTTTATGAGGTTGGTTTTGGTTTGAAGAAAAACAGATTTGCCCCACCCAAGATCTTGTCAGTTTTAAATGTTCCTCTTGTGTGAGGTGGGTCTCTTGGAGTAGGGCAATGTCTGTCTTAAAATCCCTCAATTCCCTCAGCACCCTGGCCCTTTTTATTGGGTTACCCAGACCTCTTACATTGTATGTAGTTATCTGAATCTCAGCCATATTCAGTCACCCAGAGCTCTGGTTTAGTCTGATCCCCGAGGACTCCCCCCCCCTCACAATATACAGTATTTGATGCTCATCACACACAATACTTTTAAAATATTAAAAAAGAAAAACCAACATTTGTTTGTCTTCACAACCATAACTATATACAATTTATTAATGGCTCCAGCCATTCTGATATGCTGTGCAGTTTTTTTTATAATACTAACCGTCCCATGTACTTCAAGGTGAAACTGGAGATGAAAACCATAACCCTAAATAGGTCCCGCCCTCAATTAAGATGGAAAATGGGGAGACCCTGGGGAGTCTACTTAATGGTACTCCCCCGCTGGCCACCACTCAACTTAGTGGTCAGTAGGGTAAAAGGGGGTAGGTGTACACACCCCCAAGAGAGACCAAAAGGGATTGGAGTGTACACTCGTCAAAACCTAACTCACTCCATCCAACATTTACCTAATTAAGTAAATTCAATCTACGGGGGGGTTGGGGAAGAGATTGTGATGGAATCCAGCCATAAAACCTTGGGCATAGACCCCTAAATGAAACTTTCTGGCAAGCCTTGCTGGCTGCGTGCTGTAAAAGCGTGATATGCAACTCAGCCAAATCTCTGTCACAGTCGGCCACCTCTCTTGCCGAGATGGGACTGTTTAATTTCTATTTAGCTGGTTCTGACCCCTTTGTAAGGAAAGAGTGTGCAGCCTTTTACCATTACAGATTCTTAAATGATTGCCCACTATTATTATTTGTATTTAACCATTAGGAAAGCTGTTATCAATGCCTTCCCAAGATCTCCTCCCCTCCCCCACTTAACTCCTGGCAATATCTTGGGCACTTCTATCGCCCACTTGTGGCATAAAATGCTGAAAGCCAGAAAGTATTTTGGTTATTCAGGAAAGAACATTTTTGTACTTTTACCCAGCCATTTGAACAGTTCATCAGTCCACCCCTTTAACATTTAGCGGTTGAATATGAATTCCTTCAGCCGCGGTTTCCTGTGCGTCTGGAGGCTTAGTTGCATTACGAATGTCCTGCCATAAACTTATGCTCTGGGATCCCGGTTTCTTCCGTGAGGTCGACTGCCAGGCCGAGGCTCCTAATTCCTGCATCGGAAAACATGCCTGCAGCTCCTCCACCCGAATTCCGTGTTCTGCCAAAAATTCCTTTGCCTCTGTGATATCCCCAAAGCGTTTAGATGCTCCCTCACCGATCTTCACCCCGAGTCTGGCTGGATAGTTGAGGTAGGCCTTGAAACCTTGCTGCTTCAGTAGTTTCATTGCTGTAAGGATCTGCCTTCTCTGTTGCATGGTTGCACCTGCAAAATCATGCTCAAAATACAACTGCTGGTCCCTGAAAGTTACTTCCTTGTGACTCCACGCTATCTTGAGGATCTTCTCCTTGACTCTGAAATCGAGGAAGGCAATGATTATAGATAGCGGTCTAGCTTTAGGGTTTGTTGGGGGGGGGCATCAGCACTCTATGTGCACAGACTATACCCAGGGGTGTATTGTTAGGCCAATTCAATACTTCTCACAGAAAACTCTCCATGAAGTCCAGCATATTGCCAGATTCGGTTTTCTCTGGGAGCCCATGTATACATACTGTATGTTATTCTGTCTTTGACGGTTCTCCAGCTCCTCCATTCTTTTAGTGAGTTGCTTTTCTCTGTAATGCAGATCTAAAAGTGCAGTACTGTGCAAATTGGTATCTCTGCAGTACTCTGTTAGGCAGGCCTCTACTGCTCCCACACACTTCTCTACTACCTGGAGCTCTCACTTGGTATCTGCCACCACTGTTTCCATGCGTTGCAGCGTATCTCCGACTTTGTGTAGCTAAGTGTAGTGTTGTTTTGATGTGATTACAAGCTCCGGTTCATCTCCAGAGTCTGTCGGTTGCTCTGGGTCTGCCTTCGTACCTCGAGGTCGCGGCTTGGTTGCCATCGGTTGCCAATCCAAGGTCCATTGATGTGTCCCTTTTGCCATGCTTGGTGACTCAAATTCTTATAGCTTTTGCCTTGTCACCATATGTAGACTTGCTGGGTTCAATTTTTTTTACTCTCTGATTTTTCTTAGGTGCCAGGATGGTTTCTGATTAATGCTGGGTGGAGCGGAGTCTCAAACTCAAGCAGCCATATGCAACGCTTGCGTCACCGGAAGTCCATCCACTGTACCCTTTCTAATATTACCATATTGTACTTATGGTAGATATTATTAGTGCTGGGAAGCCTGCACTCAGCAGGGGTGGTGAGGTCCACCAGAGCCCTTAAAGGGGAACTACTTTCCTCCTGCAGCTGAACTCTGGGAGGGGTGTTCACCCATCAATGCTGTGCAGTGACTGCCCTGCCCACCCCAGCCACCCACCCAAGGCCGGCCCTCAATTTATTGTCCCTTCTCTATGACATCACTTCCTGCTACCATTTTTTTCTAAGTCCCCACTTCTTCATTAGCAGGTTATACTCACCAGCCACTAGAGGGTATTTTCCTGCTTGCTCCCTATTCACTTTGAATTCCCACCTCCTCTCCTAACACTTGAGCCCTTCTATCCAGCCCTGCTACTCCACTCCTTCACTCTCATCCCTACTTAGTCCCTATCACTGCTCCATACCCCTATCCTTAACCTGGGCTACTATGCTGCTACTATACACCTTGCCCCTGCTGTCCACCTCCCAGCCCAAATTTCCATTCCCCCTGTGACCACTAGGAGTCACTATTTCACCACTCCACCCAGTTTCAGACCTAGCCTACTGCATCCTCCCAAACACCTGTATTTCCATTTTATCCTGCCGAGACCCTTATACAATCCACCACTATTCTAGATATAGGCATCATGCATACACATCCCCTTCTACAGTGCCTCACTATTTTAGTCATCCTGGTGCTCACCTTTCTCCAGCCAAATCACAATGCCAGCCCTCAGAGGCAGCACCCCTAGACCACCATATCTTATCTTATCTCAACCCCCCACTCTTGCCTCATGCCCTAGGCCCCAGCACCCACCTTCTGGCAGCCATCCCAACCCCTCTGCCTACCTGTGCTCTCCCTGGACCCACCTCCCCACCGCCATTCCTACCCTTCATGCCCTACCCATTTCCTGTACCCCTGCGGCCTCACCCTTATCTTGATGTCTAGCTAAGGATGCCTATGACTACCGCCCCATGGTTAGAGTTATTACTCTGCTACTGCTACTCTCTGGAAATGTCTAACCCAACCCAGGCCCTACTCCCACCAGTCCACCCAAGACATTGTCCTCAGGACTCCACATTGCCTCCCTGAATATCTGCAGCTTGCAGAAAAAATCTGCTGCACTCCAGTGCTGGGTCATTCTACACCAGCCTGACATCATTGCCCTTGTGGAGACCTGGCTTTCCAAATCCACTCCTGACTCCTTTGCCTCACTCTCTGCATACACCCTCTACCGGGAGGATCGAGTAGGCAAATATGGGGGTGGCTGTGCTGTTTTCATACGTGACACTAATGTTGGTTATGTGCTCCCTGCCTCCAAGCTCAATAATGGTGCCCAGGCCCTCACCCTCAAACTCGTTCCTGATCCCTCTAGGGGGCTGCTCCACCTCACAGTCTCCTATGTTCCCCCAAGGAACAAGAACCTGGCAATCTTGTCTCTTACAGATTATATCAACACCCTTCCCCACAAAGCAGAACAAGTCCTTGTTGGGGACATCAATGTCAATTGGCTTAGTCCCTCCGCCTTCCAAGCAAGGGACACCTTCACTGTCCTTGATCTGACCCAACTAGTCTCCTAGCCCACTAGAATCAATCCATCTAGTGGAACCAGTACCCTCCTGGATGTCATAGTCACCAACTGCCCCCACAAAATCCAGGACATACAAATCCTCCCAGACTCTTTAAGTGATCAGTCCCCTATCCTATTCCTCTGGTTCACCTCTACCACCAAACCAGTAGTCCAAGCCACCCTCCTCCCTGGTGGCCTGAATAAACTCAAGCAATTTCTTGCCCAGATCGACTGATCCCCCATCAACCAGGCACCCAGCATTGACTCTGCCTTTGACCTTTTCACACAGGCTTTTAACAAGGCCTGTGATCTCTATGCACCACTTACCAGACTCCGCACCAAAAAGCAAAATGCACCATGGATCACCCCCACCCTACTCCAAAAACTCAGGGAAAGGCATACCTTCTGGCACCTAGCCACTGAGACTGGCAGGACGGCAGACAGCCAAGCCTACAATGCTGCATGGAATAGGTGTAGGTAGCCCATCCGTAAGGCCAAGGCTGCTCACTACCAGGTCACCCTCACCTCCTCATGTGGGTCTGCCCGGATCTTTTGGGACAATATTAAAGAACTGAACGGGAAATCTCGCTCCCCTTCCCCGTCCCAGCTTACTATTGATGGTTCTATTACCACTGACCCCCTTAACATAGCTAACTGCCTTAACATCTCCTTCACAGACCTTAGCTCTGTCCTTCCTGGTAATTTCTTCGACCCAGCTCCCAATTCACAGCCCCCTGTCCTTCAATGTCCCCGGCTCTACTTGCACAAAATATCTACCCATGAAGCCATACCGTACCTTCTAAAAACATTAGGCAGCAACAGCCCCAGCAATGACTCCTTGGACCCCAAAATACTATGATTGGTCCTGGATGACATCCTAGTCCCATTTACAAGTTTACTAAACCGATCCCTCTGCCTGGGTCAATTTCCCAGTGTTTGGAAAATGGCTGTTGTCACACCTATTCATAAAGGTGGGAACAGGTCCACTGCCAGCTATTATAGGTCAATTTCCATTCTTCCCCCACTCTCCAAAGCCATAGAAAAAGTGATGGTTACACAGGTCACTGAGTATCTGACTAAATATGCCGTTCTGTGCCTAGAGCAGCATGGTTTCCGTGCAGGCCATAGCACTGGTACAGCCTTACAGGAATTCTCCAACTTTCTGCACTCCTCTCTTGACTCTGGCAACCTTGCTGGAGCAGTGTTCATTGACCTCTCAAAGACCTTTGACACTGTCTGACATCCCCTCCTACCTGACACCCTCTACCCTTTCGGTTTCTCTACTGGTCCTCTCGCCTGGTGCTCTAGATACCTATCAGCCCATTCCCAGTGCATCAAAATCAATGGGACACTCTCAGAGACCCACCCTGTCCACTTCAGGGTCCCCCAGGGCTCTATCCTGGCCCCAACTTTTTATTCTCTACGTAAACACCCTGCTCAGTGCCTGCTCCAGCAAAATTCTTCTGTACGCAGATGATGCCGTCCCTTATGCCTCACACTGAAATTCTGCCTCCCTCCAGGACTCTCTCCAACACACCTTCAACCAAGCAGAAAGCTGGTTCAAGGAGCACAGACTTGTCATTAATCTCAAAAACACCAAGTCGATGCTCTTCTCCCACCATCAAAACAAAGCAAGAAATAACCCCCTCCTTATCTTCCCGAGCAGTCAACACCTGCTCAAGCAAGTGCACACCTACAAATATCTTGGGATTACTTTTGACACTGCCCTCACTTTTCATGCTCACATTAATGCTCTTGTGTCTGCCACCAACACCTGGATTGGCCTCCTATACTGCCACAGGGACTGCCTTCCACCCGATGCTCTCCGACTGGCCATCACATCCTCAGTACTGTCCCTAGTGGATTATGGCCTACCAGGATATGGAGCCACTGATTACATGGCACTCAATAAGATCCAACTCACTCTGAACAAGGTCTGCAGACTACTGACCAGTGCCCTCAGGCTCACCCACACATGTCATCTCTATTCCACTGCTAATCTCCTCAACCTGGAAGAACGTTTCCACTACCAAATCTGCCTCCTAGCCAAGAAAATTCTACTCGGGCTCTCCCCCCCAGGGTATCTTCCTCCCTCCAACATACCTCCTCCACAGTCCCCATCTGCAGCTCGGACAAGTCCACTCTACTGGTACCCAGAACTAGGACTTCCCTAGCTCAGAGATCCTTTTGCTACAGGGCCCCTTCCTGGTTTAACACTCTCCCTGTAACCATCACTAACACTCCCAAAATGGCCTCCTTCAAAACTGCTTTTCGGAACCACCTGTTCAAACCTGCTGCTGTTCCTGTCACTAACAGGCTGCTCACATATCACTAAGTGCACTTCGACAAAGTCCTCTGGACTGCCTTCTCCACCCCTCCCCCCACCTGGTTTCCTTAATTTCCCCCTGCCAGATATCTGTATTTCTGTAACTACTGTTTTATGAAATGTACAAACTATATGTAACAATGTCTGTATACTACTGTGTAAAATCTGTATAAATCTGTATGTCAACCTACTGTAATATTGTAACACTGTTGGCCTCTCTGTGACGAGGTACCTTTGTAAACGAGCCTCTGGCACAAAGGTTGCAAAGCTGATTGTACAAATAAATAAAAAAAAATGAATAACCTAATCCCTTGACTGTAGTATGCCACAGAGTACTGTACTTACAGTATATATTTTTATATTAACTACCACTGAACCCTTAGCCCGGTATACCACAGTGCTGTGTGACAGAGTTTTTCCAAGGGCCCCCTCTCCTAAACTAGGAATGAGACAGAATGTTTCCAAAGGCCCCAACTCCTAAGTGAAACCCCTGACATGCTGACATGTTAAGTATTCAGCTGGGAATTTGACAGAGTGTTTCCTAGGGCCCCCTTTCCTGAACTGAGAAAGTGACAAAGTGTTTCCATGGGCCACCTTTCCTACGTGAACCCCCTGACATGCTGATTCATTAATTATTTAGCTGGGAATGTGACAGCATGTTTCTAAGGGCCCCCTCTCCTAAACTGAGACTGTATCAGCGTGTTTCCAATGGCCCCCACTCCTAAATGAAACCCCTAACATGCTGACTTAACATGTTTATTTCCCCAGATCACTTATTACTTGGTGCACCTTTGCACTGCTGTCTCCAGGTCATTCTCTAGAGTGATGCATGTGCAGTATAAATGCTGAATGGTGAAATCTGCAGGCCACTGCAGGAACTTCTGTGTCTGAAAAATTCTAATATTGGAACAAAGAGAAAAAAATAACACTGCGAGTATGATGCCTGGAACCATGGCACAAAATCTTTGAAAATGGTGATGACTACCACTGTATGCACAGTATATATTATGCATTGCTAGAAAAAGAACCAGCTAAGGGTGAAGCCTAAGCCACAAAACTAAGGAAATGCACAAGTATGCTGCCACTACAGCGACACTCGCATAGCGAACCCCCCACAGCAAAATCTCCACCACACCTAAATCGGCAGCAATGGGGGTTTTGCATCAAGACACTTTATGGCGACGGAGGGGTAAATATCTAACTCCACTGTCTGTGCAACATGGAGTTAGATATATATAGTAGGGGGTGTATGGGGGCACAGCCCCCCCCCACATTGTGCGTTGTGATGTTGCTGGTCTATTCGGGGTCACGTCGCGGTCAGGGGTTTCGATGGGTTCCCAGCACTGTAGCAAACATTGTGGTCAGGGTTGTCACACCAGTGTCATGGATCCAAATGCACATACAATATATGTTATTAGTATCAAATTACCATTGTTTCCTTACTGTGGTATACCACAGTACTGTACCGATAATATATATTGTGAGTACAAATAAAAAATGTACCCTTACCCTGCAGTACCTCAGTACTGTACTTATGTATTATTAGTGCCCTTACCCCGAGTATTATTAGTGTGGAAGAGTACATCACAGTACTGTACATACAGTAAGTATTATTAGTGTGGGATTACCACTGTACCCTTATTAATGCCACAGTGTCAGACTTAGGCAATAAGGTACAACAGGGTGTGGGATATTGGGGGATTTACTCACGCCTTGTGTGGTGTGTCACAAGGTGCAGCTGAGTGACTTAACCGTGCAAGAAGTGAGTAAATCCTCCAATAACCCACACCCTGGAGTGCCTTATTGTGATTATACAATGGACCCATGTGTAAAATAAATTTAAAATGTGTTTAATTATATTTTCTATAAATGCCTTTTCTCACCCATGGGTTATTGCAGGATTTACCCCCAGTCATGTGATGTGTTTTGACCAATGAGGTTACAGGATTTTCATACCCCCATTCTATAATTATGTATAATTAATGCAGAATTAACACTGTGCTCTTACCCCATATACTGTAGCATAGTACTGTATTTCAGAATTCATACTGTTAAATTACCACTACACTGTACCTATACCCCAGTATATCACAGTATAATACAAGAAGCGTATTGTTATTAGTGTTGAATTACCATTGCACTCTTACCCAGGTATACCACAGTTCTGTACTTATATATCATTAGTGCTGAATTAGCACTGTACCATTACTGCAGTACACCACAGTCATGTGCTTATGCATTATTAGTGGTAAATTACCACTGTACTAATTCCCCAGTATACCGAAGTACTGTACTTATGTATTATTAGCACTAAATTACCACTGTACCCTTACTGCAGTGTACCACATGTATTATTAGTGTTAAATTACCATTGTACCCATCTACCTATATACAACAGTACTGTTCTTATAATTATTGCTGATTTACAGTTGTACTCTTGTACCTGTATACGGCAGTGCTGTACTTATGTATCATTAGTATTGAATTACCAATATACCCATATACCAGAATATCGCTGTACTGTGCTTACAGTTATACTAGCATCAAATTACACCTGCACCCTTTCTCTGGTATACTGTCCTACTGTTCTTGTGTATTATTAGTGTTCAACTACAGTATCACTCTATCCTTACTGCATTATACCACAGTACTGTACCTAAGTATTATTAGTGTGGAATCATCACCGTACTCTTAATACCACAGTACTGTTCTTACAGTATGTATTGCATATTGTAATTTATACCATATTTACAGTAGTTATTACTAGCATGGCATTACCACTATACTATTATTGACACCACAGTTCTGTACTTACAGTATGTTTTAGTGTGGAATTACAACTGTACCATTACCCCGGTATTCTACAGTACTGTACATATAGGGCTAGATATTCAAAGGAGTTGCACCAGCGCAACACCAGAAATGCGCCCCAAGGCAATATTCAAAAGGTGGAATTGCGCAGCACAATCCCCGATGCGCCATAGTGCAAAGATAATGTATGCAGCGCATCTCCAGGGGGCGTGCCCATGCATACGTAGCACATCTCTATATTCAGCCGAGATGTGCCGCACATATGCTGGCACATACCGGAGATGTGCTGCACAGCTGGGCACAAAGCTGAGCATGGAACAATCATGCTCAAGTGCAAGTCATCCACAGGTGAACTGTCTTAATGCAAGGTGCAACACAGCAGCCATCAGCTGTGGGTGGCTTCCTCCCCCGAGCACCATACAGAAGCACCCACAAAAATACCAGGTGGTCCAGTAGTATTCCCTTCCCCACCTGTAACCCCGATCGCTGTAATAATGTCTTTTTAAGATCCCTGGTGGTCCAGTGGTTCCTCCCTCCCTGCCCTAAACCTTAATTGCCATTATAAAGTATCTTTAAAATCCCATGTAGTCCAGTGACACCCCCCCACCCACAGGACCCCAAGCCCACCCAGCTCCCCCAGTCACTGGCGGGCGGCATACCCACCCGCATACCTCCATGACTGCCCGCTGAATGACAGCTTACAATATGTGCTGCAAGCTCATTGGTCCACACTGTGGACCAATTGGCTTGCAGTACATACTGTAATAGTATGCATTGCATACTGTAACAGTCAGTCACAACTTTGTGAATGAAGTCATGCATTCCCATTTCCGGGCAGGAACACAATTCTGGTCAAATTGCTTTCAGTCACAGACTCCCTCACGTATGAAACAAGCAGGCCATAAGAAACAGCTTGCCTTCCAGTATTGCCTCTGCCAAAGAGTTACTTAAATAGCAAATTGTATCCTGCTGTGATGGTATCTGTCAATGTTTTTGGTCCCATGTTCTCCAGTTTCTGGTAATTTTTCCTGTGCTGTTATGCTTGTAAATTTTACATATTGTAAATTGTATACTTGCAGTTAGTGTACTAAACTGTAGTTGATTTTTTGTAATGCAATGTAAACAAGACTGTTTTACTATCTCTCTATGTTTCACCTGGTAAAACAATTTCAAAATAAACAAACATTTGTCAATGCCGAATGTTGTCTCACTGGTATTGGCACTGGTAGTGCCGGTGTTAGAGATGCATAATAGGAATGGCAGTGAAGTATTGAAGTGATGCCAACCCCACCACCACCCTGTAGAGACTGACAGGCATTGGGGTGTGCCTTTGGGTTTTCAGCTATAATGCTCATGCCATTGTACCTCACCATACCCTGTAGACACTGACAAGTGTTGTGGTGTGCTTTGGAGTCTTTGGGCATTATACTTAACCCATTACATAAGGAAATACTCAGAGGTGGGTACAGTATAGGAGAATGGGGTGAACTTTGTGGCCGAACACTACAAGGCACACCACGATGCCTGTCACTGGCTGCAGGGTGGGGGGTTGGGGTGGGGTGGAATGACGTGAGCATTACAGCCGATGATCGCAAGTCACACCCTGACACCTGTCAGTCTCTACGGGGTGGGAGGGTGCTACAGTTGGAAACCCTAACACCATAGTCGTGTGTTGGTATTTTCACTCCAACTTTTTAACATGGGCTTTTTGTGACCCCACCTTAGGAACAGCAGCACAATCAGTTTGTAAGCTAAAAGGTGGTTTTGCACAGTGGCTATGTCATTTGGCGACACAGGGATGAAAACACATTTTGGACAGGAATATGGAACATGACAACTGTATTGTTCATGAGGAGGCATACAAAAATGACAACGTTGAAAATCTGGAGTGAAAAAAATTAAAAATTGGTGGAATCATTAGCATGCTTAGAAACTGCGCAACACACGTCCGTAACCCAATTATTTTGTGGGAGTTTTTTAGCCACATTTTTAACATACATATTTTGGGACCTCCCCTCATGAACAGTGGTGCTGTGATTTTGTTAATTTGTCCCAAAAGGAGATTTCTCACAGCGACCACGCCATTGTACGCCACAGCTGTGGAAATGCATTTTGGGCAGGCTGTGAAAAATGACAGCTGTACTGTTGATAAAGAGGTGTGAAAAAATGGCAGTGTTGAAAATCTGGCATGAAAATATTGCAAATTTGTGAAGTTACAAGGGTGCGTGGAAACTACGCAATACACGCTTGCAACACAGTCATTTAATGGACTTTTGCCACCAAATTTTCAACATAAGCATTTTAAGACCTCTGCTCATGAACAGTGTCACCGTCATTTCCTCAAACTGTCCCAAAAACTGATTTCACACAGCAACCGTGCAATTCTGCGTCAGATATATGAAAACACATTTCAGCCAGGATATGTAAAATGACAGCTGTACTGCTCATAAGGAGGTGTGGAAAAATGCCAATTTTGAAAATCTGGAGTGAAAATATTACAAATTCACGAAGTTACGAGGGTGCGTGGATACTGCGCAACACATGCTTGTAAAACACTCATTTTATGGACTTTTGGCACCAAATTTTCAACATATGCATTTTAGGACCTCTGCTAATAAACAGTGTCACAGTCATTTTCATAATGTGTCTCAAACATGGATTTCCCTCAGCGACTGCACTATTCTGCACAGGAACTGCGAAAACAAATTTTGGCCAGGATGTGAAAAATGACAGCTGTACTGTTCATAAGGAGGTGCAGAACAATGACAATGTTAAAAATCTGGAGTGAAAATATTATAAATTCGTGAACGTATGAACGTGCGTACAAACTGCGCAACGCACGCTCGTAACACAGTCATTTTAGGGAGTATCATCACCAAATTTTCAACATAGGCATTTTAGGACCTCTGCTCATGAATAGTGTCACTGTCATTTTTGTAATCTGTCCTGAACACTGATTTCCCACAGTGACCATGCTATTCTGTGCTGGAAGTGCGAAAACACATTTCAGCCAGGACGTGAAAAATGACAGCTGTACTGTTCACAAGGAGGTGTGTAAAAATGACAATGTTAAAAATCTGGCATTAAAATATTGCAAATTCACGAAGTTACGAGCATGTGTAGCAACTGTGCAATGCACGCTCGTAAAATAGTCATTTTTTTTAATTTTTCCACCAAATTTGCAACATAGGCTTTTTGAGAGCCCACCTCATGAACACTGGCGCTGTCGTTTTGTTACTCTGTCCCAAAAGGCGATGCCATGCAGTGACCGCGAAATATCCTTTCAGGGCAGAATAACGCCATGACAGTGGTAAAATTCATGAGGAGGGGTCCAAAAAACCTCATGTTGAAAATTTGGTGGCAAAATTCCAAAAAATGCCTGAGATATGCATCAAAGTTGAAAAAACCCTATTCATTCCATTATACAGCTTACCGGCATTTCCTCAGTTCGCGGTCGGCTTTGAAGAGTGCAGATGTGTTCCTGATCCACCGAGGACTGTCACAATGGATTCTGGAGGTAAGTATGGGGTGAGGGGGGTGTGGGGAAGCAAGGTGCGCAGTGGGTGGGTGCAGGTTGTGGAGGGGCAGGAAGATGGCGAGGGACTTTTTTTTCCCACAAGAAAAAAAAAACATAGCAGGACTTTTTTTTTTACAGGGTATTTGGCATGCTGGAGTGGGCTCCCAGTATGCCACCCAAGTGTTCTTTTTTGGGGGGATGCAGTAGCCGATGGGGGATTGGGTACCCCCATCGGCACAGAAGAAAGGGGTGCATCATGCTGACGGTGAGTGGGCTCCCCCATCAGCAGATCTAACTGGGAAAGGGGGAAACTGAAGCTGACGGAGATTGGGCACCCACTCGGAATGCAGCGGAAATGGTGGAGGGGGAATTATGCCGAAGGGGAGTGGGCTCCCCTGTCAGTATTGTGACAGGTGGTGGAGGCAGTCACTGCCGCCATGTTGCCTGCACGTCGGGAATCATGATGTGGTCACGCTGCATGAGAGCTTTGCTCTCATTGCAGCAGACCTTTTCTCAGATGTTGTGGCTGCATTAGATATGCAGGGTGTCGGCCCCTGCTGCTGGTTGAATGGGGAATGAGGGCCACACCTACTGATGCATGCCCTGCATTCACCCAACAGTGACTGCACCTCCAAATCTGCAACTACCGAAATATGTTGGCTGCGAATGCACGAGCCAACATGATAAAAAAGTATAGCACAGCATTGTACTTACAGTATATATTATTAGTGTTACATTGCTACTATAGACTTAAACTGGTATACCACAGTACTGTACTTACAAGCATGTATTAGTGTTTCATAACCACTGTACACTTAGTTTAGTATACCACAGTACTGTGCTTACAGTATAAATTATTAGTGTTGCATTGCCATGGTACACTTACCCTGGTATAACACAGTACTATACTTCACAATATATATCTTATTAGTGTTGCATTACCATTGTACACTTATACCAGTATAGCACTGTACCAAACCTTTAGTATTTACTGTAAGTGTTGCTTTACCACTGTACACTCACCCTGGTATACCATAGTACTGTAAGCATTGTATAGTCATTGCAAAAAACTAAGTTAATGCATCAGTTCGGGTTGAAGATAAATCAACAAATATAGGGAAATATAATGTTAGGATTTCCAGCCCTGAAACACTTGCCACCCCCTGAAGTGAATGGGGGATGGAGTCTTCCATGGGGTTGTCATCTGTAATGCTCACCTCATTGCAGTAACAGAAAAACAAAGATGTGATGGAGACAGGTGTGTATGATTCAAACATTGGGGTTAGCGTTAGGGTTGACAACACCAGGAAAGACTCCACCCTGATTCGCTTCAGGGTTGGGGCAGGTGTTTAAGGGTTGGAAACCCTGACATCATATTTGCCTACATTTGTTGCTTTTTATTCAACCCTAAGTGATGCATTAACATAGTTTTTATTTATTTATTTATTTATTTAAGTTTTTGATTACCAGGTAGGTGTACTGATCCAGGGGACCATTTTCAGGCACTAGCCTGGCCAACAGTATGGCAGAATAAAATACATAGCAGAAAACAAAATTATACAGAATGCAAACAGAACAGTATAACAGTATAAACAGCACAGTGTACAACATGTTGGGGGAAATTAACATTTTTGCAGTGAATTTCCTTACTTTTTGAGATAGTGTAATTGTAACCTTATTTGTCTATGGGGGGTACAGGACCCTCTGGGTTCTTTGTTCCCACCCATGTATAGTTTTTGTGTTGTAACTTTTTATTGATTTTCAACAAAGAAAGTAAACAAACTTACACCAACAAGGCCAGGGCCTATAACAGTGAAGCAGAATACATATACTTAAAACATTAAACATTACCTATCTTATGGGGAAAGAGTAGGAAAGGGGAGGAAGGGAGAACAAAATCATTGCGGAGGAAGGGAAGGGAAAGGGATCAACAGGTTACTTACATATCCACATACAGGAAATTCCAGGTCATGTATAGTTTTTGAGATATAGAAATCATATCCATATTTGTGATAATCCCAAGACAGGCAGGTAAATGAAAACCTTTTGAACTGTAAAGTCACTGTTCGAACTGTAAATTTGCTGTTCAAACACTAACTTTACTGTTTGATCAATAAATTTACAGTTTGAACTGTTTTCATTTACCTACCTGTCTTGTGGCATCACAAAAATCATTATAATTCAAATATTTCTTCACCAAACCATCCAAAGGCACACCCTTGGCACAGACACACTCCTCCCTGAAAATTTCAGAGAACATTTTCATTCCATTTGGCCTGTAGATGATGGCAAAAAATCCCATGTTAACCAATGGGAAAAAAGCGTGTTTTTTTTTCATGATGTTTACTACTTTATATCTCTATAATCACACAAGATGCCATGGTGAAACTTTTCACATCTTGAGACCCAGGCAGAATAACCATGCATGCCAAATTGTGGGCTATTTTGTTGAAGTATGGCAAAGTTATTAAGGTGCAAAAGTTTGAATTTAACGTTGAAATGCTGTACCAACCCTTTGCAGTTCGACCAGTAAATTTAGAGTTCGAACAGTAAATTTACAGTTTGAACTGATTTCATTTACCTTCCTGTCTTGTAACTATCACAAGAATTGTTATAATTCAAAAACGTTAAAATATTTTTTCAACAAACCAAACAAAGGCACACCCTTGGCACAGATCCCATCATCCCTGAACATTTCAGATAAAAATGTCATTCTGTCTGGTCTGTAGATGATTACAAAAAATCCCGTGTTAACCAATGGGAAAAAAGCATTTTTTTCCTGATTTTTACCACTTCATATCTCAAACACCATACAAGATGCCATCATGAAACATTTCACATCTTGAGACTCTGGCAGAATGACCACGCATGCCAAATTTTGGTCTATTTCATCCAAGTATGCAAACGCTATTAAGGCGCAAAGTTCTGAATTTAACATTGAAGTGCTGTATTAACCTTAACTATAGTGGTGCTACCACACCACTATAATATTCTTAGCTTTTTTTTTGTTAATATTGTTTTATTAAACCTTTTTACAATGGTCTGCAGCATTTTGCATTACCGCTGTGCACTTACCCTGGCATACCACAATACTGTACTTTCAGTGTATATTATTAGTGTTGCAGTACCCCTGTATATTGGTATGCCAGCAAAACAGTAACATTTTGACAGCAAACTCCATCACAACGACAGTCTTGACAGGTTTTGAGATTGTTGCTGTGATGGACTGTTGGCTAAATTTCGCCATTTCACCAGTGATTCCCTCCATTTCTAACAAACTCTGACTCGGGGTTTGTCATATAGAAATCAGGGATGATGGGGGCTGTGCCCCCCCCACATGGGGGGTTCAGGGGCACATCCACCAATAGAAAAATCCACAATGTCTGATAGGCAAAATTTTTCCTGTCGACACTGAGGATGTCACCAAGCCACATGTCGACAACTTCGGTATTTACCTCAGTATACCAAAGTATTTTACCTACATTATTAGTGTTACATTAACGCTGTACACTTCCCTGGTAGACCACAGTACTGCCGTTATAGTATGTATTATTAGTGTTGCATTACCACTCTAGTCTTAGCCTGACATATCACAGTTCAGTACATGAATGTATGAAGGAATGAATGAAGGAATGAAAAACAAATGAATTTATGAATTTATTTAGGATAGGACTGTCACAAACCCACTCAGCAGGTCAGACCCTCTACTCCCAAAGTGCCAACCTCTGAGAACAGTCTTGTGAACAGTTGAACAGAACAAGGTAACCCTCTTGTCTGTTTTGTGAGTTTGGATCAACCTTTGGTCTCAAGTCTTGGTGGTATTCAAACTGTGAACCTTTGCTAGCATACCCAAAGCACAGGCTTAGATATTTCTGTCTTTGGGGGGCCAGATATCTTTGCCTACAGGCACCTAACCAGGTATACAGAGATAAACCCTTAAAAACTTTAATAAAGACCTCAGATTTAAAACGCTTCTCTTCCATTTTGGTATCACCCTTCAAGCTTATGCCTGGTGTCTGCTATAATCATATGTACTTTTCTTACACATAAAAGAAATTCAAAGACAGACCAAGTATGCTCTAAAAGAGTTTTACTAAAATAGATAAAACTATGTAAAACAAAAAATACAGAACTGTTATATCACAAGACATACAAATCTTTTAAAAGAACAAGGTTTAAACAGTGCAATTCCTACTTACAGTACTTAGATTTGACTCTCTTTATAAATACCTGTTTACAAGTGCTCAAGATGTTTCATTGTCAGAGCCTAGATAAAAGTGTCTCTGTGTAGTAAAACAATATTCCTTAAGCATACTGTATTGGCCAACCCCTTTTTGTGTGAGATCACCTAGCTCCTCCTCTGTCAGAATATATAAAAAATATATATCTTATACAAAAACAGGATGTCTTTTCAAAGTATTAAGTTCTGCAACTTCAGGGTAATGCATGTCCTTCAAATGACACTACTTTGATCTCATAATAAGCTTTCCCCTTCCAGGACATGAAAGCATCTTTATGATTTCACACTTCTATGTAATAACCTGGGTTTTTCCTCCAACGTCATAAAATGGATATGATATAGCAACTACGGCTGTAATTAACTCAGACAAACAGGATCCTTGATTAAGGCCTTCCATGTAACATCTAGTATCTAAAACTGTGTGTGTGATCTCACACGCTGTTTTCAGCATGTTCTCATGGCTTGCATCTTTCAGCTGAAACTTGGGGGGGGTGAGTTAGGTCATTCTAAGAGCATCAGACTTTCAGCAGAGACAGTCAGTAATACATTTTATATTAAAAAAAAAGGTACAGCACTCAGAACTGGCTGTCCACGTCACAAGGACTACTAGGCCACAAGCCCATTTACAGAGTCAACCTGCATCACAGTGCAAGTTACAGTATAATAAGTAAAATAAAACACACAGACATATCATGAGACACACTAGGACGTTACTTATCTTAAAACACTTAACAGATACTGTATACATTATTAGTGTTGAATTACTACTGTACCCATACTCCAGTATACCTCAGTACTTTATTATTAGCATCAAATTATTGTCACACCACTTCTGGTAGACCACTATAAACAACAGAGATTGCCCTGACAAACTGGTAAAGATTGGAGGTGATTTTTTCATGGTCACCAAACAAACAGCAGGAATTACAACTGTGAATAGTACAGATATAAATTTTTTATGTCTCCTTGTGCGTGTGCAAGAAACATTTTGTTTTGCTTCAGAGAACAACATTTCAGAGGTGTGTCACAGACTAACCCAATGCAGAGTAATGTTTATTGGGCATGTCCCTGACAAACTAATGACCACTCAAGCAGAGTATGATAGTGGTCACAGTTTCATGGGTGTAAACTTTGTGTACTTGAAACAACTGAAGTGCTCTAATGAGAGAGTGCTTGAGTACATTTATTTGCATAAAGCTGGCCGGCAAGCAACTGAGTGGCTTTATGTGCGATGTTCCTCGTCCCCCCTCCCCACACACACACACAATTTTTTTGCCTCTGATCCAACCCCAATAGGAAAGGTGCAGTGCTGAGTGTAAACTGATTCACCTTGGGGAAGTCTACAACAATGAGACGTAATCTGACTTTCATTGTCCGGCTGCTTTCCGCTCATGACTGAAAGCTTTAAATAGCTATGAGTGTCACTTTCTCCCCAGCTTTCTGTTCATCACAATCACTGTCAGCATTTCATTTCTAGCTGGGCAGAGCTCAATTGATAGGCTTCATCTACATCGCACCTCCCCACAACTGTTTTATTGTTGCCTGTGTTGTATTCTGAATATGCTCCTGGCCCCTGCCAGCCATTAGTCCTTTGATATTACATGGGGTTGAGCTTAACATTATTTTACTGGAACAGGGCATAGTGAAAACTGCCTTGGGCCAGTGTGACCCCCCACCGACTTTCCTGATTTGGCTAGTGCAATCTAGCCGCTATGGAGTTCATGGTCCTTTAAGGGTGTGTTCCCACTTGTTTGTTTTTTTTTGTTCTTGTTTTATTTGTCTAAATAGTCATTTGTGGTGTGTGGAAACTCCTCCCAAGCTGTCTGATGGGGAAAGAGACAGATTTCATGCAGACTGGATGCCTCAGAGGACTTAGGGTGGTTACACATGACACATCAAGGATTCCTTGTCTATAAGACAGACATTCATGGACTGTTGATGGTGCCCCTGAAGTTCCATCTTATGCTGTCAGGTAAGTCAAGGCTCCAAGAACTCACTGTTTAGCAGCTGAGCATGTGAAATAGACTCAGCCCCATACCGGCCTAAGACAGACTCACTCAGTTTAGTTACTTATGGAGAAGTTTAGGGGCTCGGGCTGGTGAGTCAGTTTGAAACACTACATGTGACATGTGACAGTCATCACAGAAGAGGCCTAGTATGCTGAGAAGGATGGGGAGGCTGGTGGATGAATGGTCGGGACTCTCGGGAGACAATAAGTGCAAGTCTGGACAGGGTGGTGGGAGCAAGTGCACTTAGCACTTTGAGTGTGCCATGGCAGACTGGGGCAGAAATTTCCCTGGCTGCTGCTGTCTGAGAATCATAACGTGCCTGAATGTTTCCACTGCAGTCCTCAGGCTTCCAGAGATCCTGCTGTTTTTGATTTGAAGATCAGCATGTTTGTGGCAGAGCTGTGAAGGAGCGAGGTGCAGTGTCAGTCTTTTCAGTCACCAGCGTGGTAGGGTCTCCTGCTTGATGGTACCAATGTCCTGCTTCATTCTGACTCTCAGAAGCAAGAGATTAATATGATCAAATCATCAAGCAGGTGAGGGTACCAAGCTCTGGTTACTGAAAAGACTGACACAATGCTTTGCTCCTTCATGTCACTGCCACATGCTGCTGATTGGATGTGCAAGGCCGAGAACTGCAGCAGAAAAAGATTCGAAGGCAGACACACTCAGAAACTGCTTTGAGATTAAGGGGATGGTCACTTGTGTATGCTGCCACTGAAAGCATCCCTGCAGCTGGTGAACTTGGGGAGCAGTGGTACAGTGGGGTGGGTCAGGGCTCAGGTGGGACTCAGTTGGAAGGTAGTGCCGTCGCGGACCTCATGCAGAGTGGCCCCCTGTAACTGGGCAGCTGCTGTCAGCAGCTGAATGAAATGTGCCACGGTCCTAATTTGTTTTCTACTCACTGGCTCAAATTCAGAATGCCATCCTGATGGGACTGAAACCAGAGGAGTGCATCCTTTGAGGAAACTTTTGGCTAGCTAGCAGTGTGAGCTGGCAGTAGTGGGTGGAGCACCCAGCAGGAGAGCACCACAGGGGAGAGGAGGCCTCATACCCTGTTCAACTAACTGGAGGTAGTTCTGTTTGTGTGGGAGCAGACTCTTTGAGTGGGGCTGTGAGTTTTATTCTTTTTAGAAATCGCACTGTGTTAGCTCAGAAATAGAAATTCAAACACTCACTATATGGCCAAAGTCCCATAGATTCCCAATTTGGGAGCTCGAGCTTCACACGTGAGAGTCATATCTGCAGTGGGGGTGCATCACAGCCTGGTGCATCATAATTGTTGGTCATCTGGATGACTCAAGTCAGGGCTTAAAAAGTCCTTCCAGCAAAGTGTAGTAAAAGACAAGATGCTCATTTCCAGGTGGGGGGGGGGGCAAAGGGTAATAATTATTGGCCCCGTGGCAGTCTAGCTTGTGTGGTGCCAGTATTGTGTTTTGGGTCACAGTGTGTTTTGATTTTAAAAGTGGCCAGCTGGTTAAATAAAATTAACAGAACTTCAATCCTTGCACTCAAGCTAAGGCATACTGGTGCGGCTAGGGAGAGGGAGGTGGGTGGTCTCACTGAATGTTTTGTGCAAAGCTGACAGATTTTGAGAGGCTGATGCAAACAGATGCCAACTGCAGACTTGACTAATGCCCACTAGTAACAGAATAGTGTGTGGGATGGAAATTAATTTTGTGGGGCAAAATTAAGGGAGGGTTGGGGATGGGGGTGAATTTCACTGGTGGAGGTCAGAATTCCGCATCTTTCTTGTCATGGCTTGTCGGGGTGCAGGTGAACTTGAGGCAGAAAGATCTGCTTGGTGACAAATAAAAACCTGGTGCACATGCTCAGCTCTTAGCTGTGGTGGGCAGCATGATAGTCAGCATCTCTGCAATGCAGTGAGCAAGCACCTGGCTGAATGGGTTCTGATGGAAACAAATAACTCAGAAACACTATCAAACAGTAAAACTACTGTTTTAAACAACTAAACTTTGCCAGTGCTCACCAGCGGTCAATACAAATCAAATCACTTATACAGGCTCTAAAGTGTCAGAAAGAGCACTACACTACAGCCTTGCCCAGAACAAGTGAGGTGACATGGAATGCCCACCACCAGGTACTCAGTGAACTTAACTGCCTACCTACAACTAACAAATACTTTCTTTTACATGGATAGCCGTCGCTCCCCCAACGGGTCTCTCTTACTAAGATGCTCATGTGAGGGGGTGATGCAGTATCGTGTTGCTTCATGTGTGTATTATTTCTGCAAAGGCTCCATAAACATCACGCCTACAATGAAAAACTGTGTACACCAGTCACTTACATTTACAGGGACACATTGATCATTCGGAATTGTATAGAAAAAATTGTTGCTGTTTGTGAATTTAATCTTAGCCGAGAATGGTCCAGTCCGCATTTTAAAAGGGAGGCGCCAAAAAAGAGGAAAGCCTGGAACTGTGACTGTGAGCAGATGGTGGAATTTCAGAAAACAAGGTACCCTCAATCTGCCACTAACACAGTACACCCCTGTAACATATACCATGTAAGGAAACATTTGTCATTGACAAACTCTTGTTTTTTTGTTTATATGTGTAAGGAGTGGATTGTGAGAGGGAAGAATTCTTATTATGTATTAATCTATTAAAATGTCAAATGTGTTTTACTTTTCAGAGCCTTGTTAAAGGTTTTTTTTTTTTTTAGTAAGTAGTGGTGGCAATAATGTTTGTGGTGGAAATCAGGGATGAGTGAAGTGAGTCATTTATTTCTTTATTTAGGTTTTGTTTACTGGGTCGGTAGGTAGGTACAATGGATTATTGAATGTATATTTTCAAGTATTACCCAGAGAGTACAAAAGAGCAACAGAACTTGATCAGTAACAAGCAAAGCACATCAGTCTTTCTGGTGACAATAAGCAACTAAGGAATTTTGCACATTATGTAATTTGCCAAAATTTCACATCCCACTTCCTGTTCTTGTTATAACCTGTTCATTTCTGGAGGATTAACATACTGTATGGGTCTCTGACTTTTTTCAGTCAGTTATGATGCAGGACAGTTTCAACCGATTTTATAATGCTGAGTTGCCACTATACCTTTACATGTGTACCACAGCACTGTACTTCTAGTCTGTACAAGTGTCAAGTTATCACTGTACCTTTACCCTAGTATGATACAGTACTTTGCTTACAGCTTATTATAGGGTGGCTGGTGAGTTCTACGTTAAACTTGATTTTTAGTTTCCTGCTTGCAGAAAGATGGTGTTACAAATTTACATGACACTCTCACAATTTGTTGTCTACATCAGAATATACAATCCCTGAAAGTGTCATGCAAATTTGTTTAGTATTTTTAATGATATTAAAGTGCAAAAAAATGCCATTTTCTCATTGATTTCAATGGTGTTTTTTCCCAAATTTTTGCTGTCCTCTAGATAAAAAAAACGATTGATCTTTAAAATGTGAAATTTTGTATGCTTGTGTAGGTTGGTGGGGAAGGATTTCCCTGGGATGGTTGATGCTTGGGAGTTTTGTAGTTTTTGAAATGTTTACTTTTGAAAAATTGTGTTTTTCTGGTCTCCAAGTCGGCTCCACAATCAATCTTGGATATAACATACCACATGCGCAGAACAGTTTCAATTTTGTTGACTGGAAAGAGGAAATCAAAGTAGTCAGACAGCAGTTAAAGTACTGCATGTGCAGAGGATAGAAGTCAATTCTGTGAAGTGGCTCAGTATCAGTTTTTGACAGTTCTCTCACTGGTCCCTCTTGTATACTTTTCAGTGTCACTTTTATTCACTTTTGATACATTTCTCAGGTTTGATCCCTTTGCTTTCTCTGCCAGGTTAGCTAGTGATAGGTTAACAGAGCACTTTCTGTTGGGGAGCTCCTGTCCACACATGGGACAAGAGGGGTTCTTCAGACTGTTAAAAAACGTGTCAACACAGACCTGACAGAAACTGTGCCCGTACTCCACCATAACTGGCTGAGTAAAGCTTTTCTGACAAACTGAGCATTTAAAATTTTTATAAAAGTCATCAGCCCACTTACTACAAGAGGAAACTAGGTTAGGTACAGATCTCCCCAATAAACACAGCACTTTTAAAGCAGTTTGTCAATTCTCTTCCATGCTTGAAGCCATTTAACTGCTCACAGTTTACTCCTTTCCGTTTCTGCTGCTGGTAATGCAGGTAATACACCACCCCCTACTGTGAGACCACCACTGGGGGGAGCAGTCTAGATCTCGGTCCCTTTTATGACTTTTAGCCGAGGACTTGTCTTGGGCCTCAGAGGTCTGGGAGAGCTCGACGACCCTGCCAGCAACTGAAAGCCTGGAACTCTGGAGTACTCTTTCCAGGAACTGGCTACCTTTTGCTCCAGCAGGACATATTTTAAAGCATGCTTATGTCACCTGAGGGTTGTTTGATTAAACTTCTGGCAGAGATCACCATCAGAGACTTTGTGATCAAGCCCAAGACAGAAGACACAGAGAGAGCATTCATCTGTGGAGGCAATCTTCTTTCTGCAGTGACAGAAGAGAGAGGATGAAGGAAGAATTCTCAACATGCACAAAATAAATGAATCTCTAATAAAAAAGAGATTCTAAAGAAATATGAGAGAAAAAACTATTGGTGACAATGGCGCGAAACTGTGTTGGTGCTTCTGCGGAGACTTGTGCAAATAAGTCGACAGTGGGAAAGAACTGAGGAGGTAGCAGGGCCACTCTCACCTTTATAAAGTTGATGATGTCAATGGTGTGGGTTGCCCCAGTTGTACTGCTGAAAATCTCCCATGTGGATCCTGCTTCACTGCAAGTGAAGTTCCTACAGTGTGATCTGATGACTGAGATATCCCCGAAGAAGATCCAGCTGAATCTACTTATAGTATTCATAATCATAATTTTATATATATATTTTTTTTCAATTGTTTAACCACGAGTGGCACACTAAGCTAAAATCTTGTTTACAAGTGTGATCTGGGAGCACAGGGAAGTTAAGTGACTTGCTCAGGGTCACACAATATGCAAGTGGGGGCTTCAGATTTGCAGCTCAGGTTCTTAAACCACTGCACTATACTGCCTCCCTCTATTCAACAAGTAACACAATCTGCTCTTATCCACAGTTGCAGAGTGAAACCACTGATCACGCCTCTGCCCCCCGGTCAGATCTGCAAACAGGATAAACTATGAAAAATAAGCTTTAAAAAAATCAAGTACTGTAACAATGCTCCACTGCATATAGCATAAATAATTTGCTTCATTAAAATTATAAATACAGATGAAATTAACCTACAACTGCTAGCAAGCTGTCAGTGCCAATGACTAGCAGGTGCATTGGAACATTTCACAGTGACCGCTCATTGACAGTGATTGACAGCTTTGTCAATTATTGTCAGTGAGTGTGTACTGTATACAGTATGCACTTATTCACAGCTCAGTCAGCAGCCAGCCATGGTTGTAAAAGGAGGATTGTTCTGGTTGCTGGCTGGGGGCGGGCTGCGCAGGAGCAGGGTGGTGGGCACTACTTGACAGAGTGGGGGGTCCACTAGACCACTAGAGATATGTTAATGCATATTTCACAGGATGTAGATTGGGATGGGGATGGACCACTAAACTAGCAAGGACATTATAAAGACATAAATAATGGGACGGCGATCGTCTTCAGGGAGCGGGGAGGGACCATGAGACTACCAGGGCAATTTTATAAAATAAAGAACAGGACGGGGACTAGAGATTAGGGAGGGTGAGGGACCACTAGACTACCAGGGAAATAATGAAACAACGTAACAGGACAGGGACTGGTATTGGGGAGAGGGGAGGAGAGGGACAACTAGATTACCAGGGAAATTAATAAATGACATAATAGGACAGGGATCGGCATCAGGGAGGGAGGGGAGGAACCATACCTCTTAACATCTCAGCATTAAGATTCATAGCACTGACCCTCAAAAATAAGAGCAAATGGCCAGAAAGTAGACCACTTTCATATTTTGAAGAATGCATTAATATGTCTTTAAATAGTGGGCCCCATATATTTAGTGTCAAGGAATGTTTCTGTTTAGCTAATTCTATGATTTAATAGTTTGCAGTTCCAGAAATAGTGCTAACATTGATAAAAACATAAGTAAACCTCTGGCGAGCAAGAAGAAATTTGCAGGTCCCAAAGGGTCCTGTGTGAATGAGGATAAGATTCCACACTGTCACAAAAAGAAAGGAAATTCTTCGTAAAAAAACTACATTAAGGCACCGATTGCTGTGGCTTAATGCCTGAAAAGAATCCAGGAAGTAGGGCGTTAGGCTTCATCCCTAACTCCCATTCCCACCTCAGGCAGCAACAGGAAAAACCATTATGGTTTCACATCTCTTACATCTCTGCAAATTAGGTGTGGGGTGTGTCTTGGAGTTGTGAACCTTAACGCTCACTTTACAATCCCAAGGCACACCCCACACCAAATTTGTAAAGATGCAAGAGAGGTAAAAACATAATGATTTTTCCTGTTGCTCCCTGCAGGGTGGGGTTGGGAGTTAGGGATGGAAACCCTAATGCCCCATTTCCTGACTTTTTGGCACCCAAACTGGTGCCTTAACATAGTTTTTTGCAAAGAATATTATTAGTGTTGAATTACCACAGTATACCTACCTTGGTATACCACAGTACTCTACTTAAGAATTATTACTTTTTAATTACCACTGCACCCATACCCCAGTGCACCACATACTGTACTTTCATTATATATTATTAGTACCACATTACCACTGTATCCTCACTGCAGTATACCACAGTACTGTACTTAGTATTATTACTGTTAAACCACCACTAAACTCATACCCCATATACCACTGTACTGTAATTATGAATTATTTATGTTGAATTACCACTGCACCATTACCCCAATATTTCACAGTACTGCACTTACAGTATATGTTATTGTTGTTGAATTAACATACTAACATACTAAAATGCCAGCAGAATAGGCCTCATGGTCTAGCGAGTCTGCTCGGGAGTCAGTACCCTGAATGGGTACTGTAACCATCCTTCTGGCTCCTCCCATGCTCACCCCTTCCCTCACTAGAGTCCCTCCCCTCCAGACAAGCATTCCTCAGCTTCACCCCCCACCAATTCCTGTCCTGGCCTCTCTTGAACCCCTCCACCACACATACCTCTACCAGCTCCCCAGGCAGTGCATTCCATGGTTCCACCACTCTCTCAGTAACATACCGACTCCTCCTCCCCCTGAGTCTTCCACCCTCCAGCCTCTAACTGTGCCCCCTGGTGACTCCTCCCACTTTTCTCTGAAGAGCCTCATTTAGGCTTACCTTATTTACCCCTTTTAGGTACTTGAAGACCTCAGTCATATCCCCCCATCTCTCTTCTCCTCCAGCGAGAATAGGTTGAGCTCCTCAAGTCACTCCTCATATGTCCTATCTCCAGATCCAGGATCATCCTAATTGCCCTCCTCTCAACCTGTTCTAGGAGCAGGATGTCCCTCCTTAGGTGCAGGCATCAAAACTCCATGCAGAACTCAAGGTGTGGTCTAACCAGGCTATTGTACAGTGGCAGAATCACCTTCCTGCTTCTTCAGGTAATCTCCCTGGTGATACAGCCCAGCATTCTGTTGGCCCTGGCCGTGGCCCTCCTGCATTGCTCAGAATTATTCATTCTGACATCCACCAGTACCCCCAGGTCTTTCCCCCAGCCAAAGCCTGCAACATGTCCCCTCCTAGGGTGTACACATGTTCTGGATTCCTACGCCCTAGGTGAAGTACCTTGCCTTTGTTGGTGCTAAATTTCAGTTTCCAGCTGTGTGACCATCTCTCCAAAGTATCCAGGTCCCCCTGCAGGGCCATCCTCCCCTCTTCCCCATCGTCCACTGCCCCCAGCTTAGAGTCATCTGCAAAGAGGCTCATTTCACACTTGATACCCTCCCTGATATTGGAGATGTAAGAGTTAAATAGGAGTGGTCCCAGAACTGATCCCTGTGGGACTCCACTTATGACCCCACTGGAAGACGACACTACCCCCCTACCACCACCCACTGGGTACATCCAGATAGCCAATTCCCAATCCACCTGACCATCAGTGTCCCCACCCCCATCCTACCCAGCTTCTCTGGCAGAGCCGTGTGAGGGACCGAATCAAATGCCTTGCTGAAGTCCAGAAAGAGGATATCCACCAGTCTACCCTGGCCGAGCGCCATTGTCACCCACTCATAGAACTCCACAAGGTTAGTCTGACATGATCTTCCCGGGATGCAGCCATGCTGATGATCATTTAGGTATGCCTGTTCTGCCAAGAACACCCCCAGCCTCTCCTTTAGGATGGCTTCCATCAACTTGCCCACCACCGATGTCAAGCTGACAAGTCTATAGTTCCCCAGCTCTTCCCTCGAGCCTCCCTTATGGATGAGCACAATATGTGCCTGCCTCCAATCCCTGGGCACCCTTCCCATCTGCAGAGAAGTGTTAAAAAGGGCCACCAGTGGTGCAGCAGGACATCAGCCAACTCTCACAGTGCTCTGGGATGGATGCCATCAAGACCTGGAGCTTTGTCCTTTATTAGGGACTTGAGGGCTTCCCACACCCTGCTGACAGGGATTTCAGCACCCGTACCTCCCACCCCCTTGGCAGATCCAGTGTGCCCCCTCCTACATGAAGCAGCTCCCTCCACACCCTGAGTAACAGCAGGTACCCCAACAAGCAAGGCCACTGCCCCTTCAGCCCTCTGTGTCCCCTTGCTCTGAAGCTCCCCAGCATCCTCCCTAGTGAATTCCAATGCAAAGTACTCATTGAGTACTTCTACCTGTTCTCCTGCCTCCTCTGCCCACCCCACCCCTATTCTCAACCTACTGAACTGCCCCTTCACTCTCCTTCTCTCCCCAATATACCTGAAGAACCCTTCTCCCTATTCCCTGCACCAGCCTCTGCTCCTTCCTAGCCTTGGCCCCTCTTACCACTCTAGTAACCTTCCTGGCCATTAGAAGATACTCTTCCTTATCCAATTACCACAATTTTGTTACCCAGATATACAACAGTAGTTTACTAACAGTACATATCATTAGTGTTGGTTTAACACACTATCCTTGCTCTGGTATACCACAGTACTGTATGCAGAGTATTTTTTAATGGTGTTAAATTACCATGCTAGCCATACCCTGGTGTGCCACATTATTATATGAATAGTACATAAGGTTGAATAACCACTATGCCCTTTCCTCAGCATAATATACAGTAGTACTTTTTGATGTATTATTAGTGTTGAATTTCCACTGAACTCATTACCCTGGTATACCAATGTACTGTACTTACAATATATATTATTAGTGTCAAATTACCATTAAATCCTTATGCCTGTATGCCACAGCATTGTACCTATAGCATAAATATTATTAGTGCTTATGCAACCCTGTCCCCAGTCAAGAGCAGCATCTTGCAACCAGGACCCCTTTAACTTGTTATACAGACAAGGCAACAAATCACAAGTTGACAGAAAATAAGTATCACCCCTGGCATTAGGGTAAAATACTTGACTCAGGCATCTAAGAGGTCAGGGGTTAGGGCACAAAATGACATTTATATTTACTCCGAGTCGAGGAGAGAGGTGCCAGGGCTATGCTGTGTCTCCTACCTGAGGGGGCCCCATAACATTTCACTTGGACTCACAGATGGATTGTCCAGAACCATAAGATTGAGATAGTATTGTATGGCTTTATTTTCTGACAAGATGTTAAGCAGATAAGGGTGGTCTCCCAAGGCTGTACTGTCCAAACAGATGACACAACTTGCAGTAGAAGAAACATTTGTTTTTACACAGAAACACAGGCAGTAATGCACATTCCAAAATGAACCTTTTCCAAAAACACAAACTATCCACCCCTTTGCTTCGGGATCTCTGGATTTCTGACCAAGTGTCTATATAGTGGGGGTTGCCACACACTTTAATTCAAACTCCTAATGATATGGACTATGATAACACCTGCAGGGGTTCTATGTGATAAGGGCAACCACCCAAGGGTAATCACCATTACGGTGAAGTCAGAGCACCAAAATCAATTTTAGCGACCTGACTCCCCGTTCGTGACAACAAAACAGTGCCAGGGATTTGAATTTTTAATGACGTAGGGTTGCACTCACACCCCTACTTAAGGATTCTCAACCCAGGGGGTGTACGTCTGGGGCCATGTAAATTAAATTGGCCGGCACAACAAAATGAACCTGCGCCTGGACCCAACCCAGCAATATAGCTACCAAAGACAAGAGCTGACCAACCACACCATGAGGCCAGCTCAACAGCCTCACCATAATGCTACCCTCAAATTCCCACCCACCCTCGCTGAGCATGCTCGCCCTCCCAGCATACCTGCAGTGACTTCCTGTCACTACGGTCACCAACCCACCCCATCTGGTTGCTGTAGCTGCCCGATAGCTGCTGTGCTATGTGCTGCGATTGAGTTGCCCTTTCGCGGGGTTGCTCAATTGCAGTCGCGAGCATCATGGTATACCCCTGCAGGCAATGGTGCCTATCTGGTAACGTTAGCCCTGACTGGTGATTAAAAGTGAGGTTCTGCCCACCTTGGCCTCTGCCAGTCTCTGCCATTCCATTTAGGACACACAACGGGATCCTTCAACTCTCTATGCCGACTCCTATTTGATAATTTTACTGCAACCGATATTACAATGACAACAACGACAGGTCACTGCAATATTGGCACAGGACCCCAGCACTGCTTTCTGGGGGTCTTGCACCCCATCCCCAAATCAACTTCATCTCAGAGTTGATTATTTATGCTACAGAGGGTGCAGGGGGCAGAGCCATCTGCATGGGGGATTCGGCAAAGCCCCCTGAAGAAAACAAAGTCTTCAAAGAACAGCTTTATGCCGACCACAATTGTGGTCGACATAAAGCCATTGCTGTAACATCATTCGACAATGAATGTATTGAACCAGTGGCATGGATCCCTTCAACTCCTCCTGGATTGCTAAAGGCGTCCTTTACTCTGGATTCCCCAACCCATCCTGGATTGCTAGAGACATCCTTTACTTTAATACATTACTTCAGCACATATCTGTGATGAAATGGGTCCTGAGTGAAGTGAAATCTAGCCAGCATAGGGCACATACACCAACAGACAACCCAAAAGTATGTACCAAATGCTCACTGTACACATGGTTTGGTATTCCCTTTGTTATAGGCATCTGGCAATATTTGAAGAAACATTCCTTCCTTGAAATCCATAGCTTTTACCAGAAACTCTTTTACTGTCTTTCTCTGGGCAGCTGTGACAATCTTAAGTGCATCGGGGGTTGCCCCTTAGAACTATTGATTTCTTAGTCCCTTCTCACATTTCAAAAGAAATGAACCCACTGGGGTCCAACTGACACAGGTCTGTACCACTTCTTTTAAGCAACACTGTTGTTCCACTCACAAGGGTGAGAACATTATGACCAGAGGTCCTTCACCCAGCCCAAAGGAGGCTGGCAGGCACCCCTTGCCCTCTGCTGGACAAAGCACTATTTCTTCTTCTCTCTCCAAACTGGAACTCCACACTTAACTCCCAAGATTCTAAACTGCTTCCCCTTCAGCTGAGCTAAAAGGCTTATGCTGCTGCAACAGTTCTAAATGACATCAATCATTTTCTACCTAGCCTAGCTAAGTAAATAATGATGTGTGTGTAGAGAGTTTCTGAAAAACTCCCTACTTGCTGCCTAGAGACCTACCTTGTCTAATACTGATGGGATTCTAGTAACCCCAGGGGACTGGGTGGTTACACTTAGTAACCATTATACCCTTATAAAATGGGCTCAAGATTTTGAGTAATTTCATTGGTTGTTAGCTGTGCATTAAGAACTGTCTAATGCATAGCTAAAACTAGTCCTGGCCAAGGGGAGGCAGATTTTTAAAAAATCAATGGGCCAATAGAATTTTTAAAAAGTACCTGACACCATTTTCTTCCCCTCGCTTAGCGTCGAAGAAACACAGGCACAAGATACCTTCACACCCCCCAACTCAACAACTCAGACCTAAAACAACTAAAAAGAGACCACTAACATTGTTTGTCAACCCCATTTGTCTGTTTCTCTTTTTAATAGCTATCACAGACTGACCTCTCAGTCTGACTCAACGGCTCACTCCTTTCCACTGCCAACACTCATCTTCAACTCACTCTTCCTCGTTAGAAACACACACATGCTTTTCAAAAAAAACAAACTGCCCATTTTTTTTCCTCAGTTCCTTTACTTTTGGCTTCTGACAACTGATCACTCACATACTCACAATTCGTCTCTGCTTTGACCAGTCTTCCGCTTGTTCCCTGTCCCCCAGCTATTACACACACTGCAATGACTTGTTAAAAACAGTCAAGTCACTGCAGGTAATACAGACCCTGATGCAATGGAAATGGATTAACTTTTTGGTTATTTGTTTATTTTCTTGTTCTGACCAGCATTCAGTGCTATAATACGCTTGCTCCAATCTTTACTATAGCTTCACTCAAAAAACGCACACACAGTAACTCACTCCTTATGGGCTCCATCCTAATCGTAGCTTGCTGCACAACCAGGTACATGTCCAAAAATACATAAATAAAAGAAAATTAAATGTTTTTGGGAGTGAGAATATGCCAGTGTGGCTGGGGGAATCAAGAGTGTTTAAACAGGAGTCAACTGGTAATCATAACAGTCAGTTTTAACTACAGTGGCCACAGTGAGTCAAAAGTCAGAGGGGTATAAAAAGACGACAGTGAATTACAGGTGGAGGAAGCATTTTACATCAAAACACATTAAAGGTTTCAAGTTTTTTCTATTTTAGCATAAAGTTTTTGATTTCTACATGCACGCAATATAAAAGGTCCATTTTATAAGCACAATAAGTCACTCTGGGGTCTGCATTAGTTCTAACACACAGCTAGGGAGCTGGATACACTCGGCCTGCACCCTTGTGCCTCAATACACCCCCTAGCCGTGCGTTAGAACTGTCTAATGCACACCCCATCATGTCTCATTGCTTACTTACCTAATAGCCAACTTTAGTCTTGGCTGAGTTATCTTGTAATAAAATTCTACAGTTATTGATTATTTTAATTATAATTTACTAAACAAGATATAATACCAGAAAGATGAGTTGAGATTTTTTAATATTTGTCTAGTGAATATAATATTATAGTTTAATTAGAAAATAGCTGTTTTTGTAATGTTAATGCTAATTGTGTGTGTATCACTTTATATGGGTGGTTTAAAAAGGTAACACCTGCTTGTGTAATTAACTTTCATCCCTCAGTAGAAGGTCTGAGTGTGGGGCTGAGGCGCTAAGGGAGCTAGAAGGAGAAATAAACTCCAGCAAGCACGTATTCGCTTCTTGTCTGTTATTTTACCGGGAGTGCAGATACAAATCGCAATTACTTACCTAATAGATCACAGTGCTGTACTCGTGTATTATTGGAGTCACAATACCACTGCACTCGTACACCAGTATGGCACAGAGCTTTACTTACAGAATATATTTTTATTCTTAATTTACCACAGTACCATTACCCTGTTATACCACAGTACTGTACTCACGGTATATAATGTTACTATTGAATTATTACTGTACTCTTACCCCAGTATACCACAGTGGTGTATATAGTGTATCTGTTAATGAAGAGTCTTCACTTTTACACCAGTACTGTATATTGTGGTACAGTTATATACCAGTACAAAGTTACACACATGGGGCCACCATAGTTGCATGCAGCCACCTTCATAATTCTGTGAGCCTATACATGTAGTGAAAGAGCAGCTGGTGGCTCCAGGATAACTTTAAAAAACAATATATTTGGACACTATTCAGCCTACTGTATATTTTACATTTGTCCTGTATTTCTCCTTTCCATAATTTATTACTGCAACCAAATGCATGAAGAAAGTTTTTTTTGTTTCTGAAGAGCTCATCAGCTCCTATTCCTTGCTCCCAACCTAATATCATGATACTCTGCTTGTGACATCACAGTTATTCCCATGGCAACAGACTGTGATGTCACAGCATAGGATTATTACTTAAAGTGGGGGATATATTGCAGGGAAAAGTGAACTCTAGAGACTAAAGATCCTGTTTTGTGCAAATGTACTCAGTAATAAACATAAGGGTTAATAAATCTATAGACGATAGATGAAATACAAGTTGAACTGTGTTTAAATAATCTATTTTCAAAAGTTTTTTGTCAGACATCAGCGGCGCTTTAAAGCCCCAACTAAAAATGTGAAACAATTGCCAATGTCTTAACATGACACATGTGGGAGATAGCTCTCAAGTTTGAAGACAGTAGGAAACTGATGGGCTGTACACTATGCTGAGGGACTTTTATGACACCAGACACAAGCAAAGTACAATTGCGATGGGAACATATGTTAGGTGATTCGCTTTAGGAGAAGGAGTGAGGAACGATTTGGTCTAACACATATGGTATTTGTAAAGATGCAGCGGGTTGATTCATGCATTTAAAATCCTTATTATTAAGGTATTGCAGCCTGGCTTCTCTATATTTGATGACGTTGGTACCACACCCCCGATGTTGGCGCTATGATAGGAATGAAGGCACATTACTGCATATATTGTGGAAGTGTCCCAAAACAGTGTCCTGGTGGAGAGCAGTAATATATAATATAGCCTGAGTTTTGGGCATTACTGTATCTGTCGATGCTTCACTGCTAGTTCTGGGGAATCCCGGGAAACTGGGGATGGATTAATGTATGTTAGTATGCCTGGTTCATGACCGCTATCACAGAAGTCAAATGCCTCTTGTTGCGTCGATGGAGATCAACAGACATACCAAAAGTTAGTGAGTGGATTGATTGCATGCTTACTGTGGTGTGTTTTAAGCGGATGTCATGTGTTGCCCAAGATAAATATGATTACATTGCTCAGGTCTGGAAGCCTTTCTTGGACTTCTTGGGAATACCTTTACCAGATGGATGAGTCTGATTGCCCCCCCCCCCGCACAGGTTCAGGATAATAGTGGCATCACAGTCCCCATAAGATATTTGCTGAGCCCTTTAATGGATGGCTGCAGAGGAGAGAATTGGTCTCTGGGGCTTGGAGGGTCCCCATCTTCTAGAGTCTCTCTCTTTTCTAGTCCTAGTGGGGTTCCCTCCTCAATATGGGGCATTATCTGATACATAAGTATAGTGCAGTGGGTTAAGGCTCTGAGCTGCAGATCTGGAGACCTGGGTTTGAATCTTATAGCTGCCTAGGTGCATACTGTGTGGGCCTGAGCAAGTTACTTAACTTCCTTGTGCTCCCAGGTTGCATCTGGAAACAAACTTCAACTTAGTGTGCTACTTCTGGTTAAACAATGTTCCCTTTCCCTACCTTCCTTTTTAGTTTTTTGAGGCTTAGTCTCGCTCCCTCAACTCAGCTGTGGAGGTCGCCATGTAATAGTTGGGCTTCAGAACCATATGCTCCTACAAGCAGAAGTTGATAGAGAATAGTTTAGCAGACTGATTCTACTCTTTCTCTGTAAGGGTTTTTTATTGTATCTGTTACCCAGACCTGAAGTTTGTGGTTCTATTTATCATTGGTACTCTTAGATTGTACTTCCAAGGAATAGTATATACTCCAGCCAGGGTCTTTATTTGTAGCTGGGCAATCTAATGTGTGTGCTGTATTTGTTGTTAAAATCAATAAATTATTAATAAAAAAATAAAACTGATGGACTACTTTATGTGCAAAGAAGGTCTTGTTGTTTCATGGCATGCTGGTCAGAAAATGCAGCCTGAGGCCACCGGCAGGTTCTTGCAGTGACACTTTGAGTCTACCAGCTTTTTTGCCTTGAGAGTATCAGTATTAGTGAAACAAATACTGCAGTTGTATGTTTCTAGTCCTGTGATGACAGATACACAATTACTGACAGTTGGGTTTCAGTGTAAAGCACGACTAATGTCAGTGTTTATCTATTGTGTTAGACCAATAAATTCTGTCAAAATGAGGTTCTCCAGAGCCTCACAAAGCAAAGGTGTCAGCTGTTCCTTATACAGTGTTACAGCAGCTGGTTAGTAATCACTGAAGAGAAGAGTACCTTATAATATACAGCTGGACCCCTCATTGTGGCTTCGAATCACGTTCCATTACCAAAACTCATTTACAGCTGGCTAACGGTACCCGTCCCAGTGGAGCGTGGCAGCCCCTTGTTATCATTCCATAAGGCTGAAGAGTTATTTCATCAATACACTCCAAGCACCTGCCTGGTGTGATGGATGGGATGAGGGTTTGCATGTTAGTAGTTTGGTTTCACTGCGTCTTACAAAATAAGGACCACGCAGCAAGATGCTGTGAATAGAGTCTAAGGAAACCAAGCCATCTTGTTTCTGAAATTCTACAAGGAATTACATTTTGGGAAAGGTGAGGGACTAACAGCACTGAAGCATGATTGTGATGGAGGCAAGTACAGTGCAGGCATCCCCACTGTGATGGATGTTGTTGCTGGTGAAAGTTAAGAGAGTGACAGCACTGGAGACTGAATCCCTCTATCAATAGGGCCAGGTACAGTTTAGGGCCCCTATATAGCAGGTTTCTCTGCACTGTAATGCACTATATTTAGGAACTGTATAAGGTGAGGGTCTTACAGCATAGAAGATTGATGCCATCTATTGATCAACAGGCCAGATAAAGTGCAAAGCATGCTTCCGCACATGATGATTTTTAGTACAGGCCAGATGAAGTGCTAAGCAGACTTCTGCACATGATGATTTTCAGTACTGGTGAAAGGTGAGAGACTGACAGCACTGTGAAGACTCAAGCCTTGTTAGAGTTTTACTCAATATTTTAGATAATGCAGCACTTATTTCATTGTGCCTTTCAAAATGATGCTGTCTTCTACTGACCTTACAATTTCTTCTTGTGGTACCATAGCCTGTTGTCATGGTGAGTTCCATGATGTCACAAACTAAGGCACTGTGAAGTCAGTCAGGAATAATCAAATGCTGTTGGTTTTTATACCCACTTTTTAGACAGGTTACCAGGATGTGTTTTAAACACTGAAGACGGGAGACTAAATATTTACGAAATTAAATGTAAGTGGATTGTAATAACTCAGACTTTCTGTCCATGAAAGTACGTGCTTAGATGCAGAGTTGCTCTTTAAATACTGATTGTCACAAGGATGTCATCCACCCACAGGTTAAAGGTTTATTTATGGCCAGAATCAATACAGAGGCAATGATTCTGCTGCAGCCTTTGTTGTCTGGGGAATTTATTTTATACAGCTTTTTTTAAATGATATAAATGTGAACAAAATAACCAATCTAAACTCAAGTTCAGTTTATCTCTTTCCTCTGTACATTTTCTCCATTCCTCTCTTTTGCTAACCTCCCCTTTGTCTATATTCTTGTAGTGAGACTGCAAATAACAGTCGTAAATACAAAAACTGGTTTTGTTTTGCATGATACTGCATGTAAAGATGTAATTTTGCTTCTTTAAGTCATTGCCAGCACAGGCAGATGCTGTATTTATCTGGAAAGTAATTACCAAGAAATTGGTATGCTTTATATCGATTAACATGTGGAAGAGAGGAAGCTGCCGAGCTACTCTGAGCAGACACAGGGTAAAAGGTTTGCTGATGACACTAAATTGGCCTTAATAGTGGACACAGCAGAGTATGTTAGTAGATCTTCTGTAGAGGGGCCTACACACACGCTGGGTTATCAGACAAGAAATGGGAGTTAGATTTAATGTGGGGATGTGTAAAGTACTTCACCCAGTGACAAGGCATCCAGGTTGCAGATTCACCCCATGAAGTGCAACAGTGAGTAACAGAACAGAAGAAAAGGATTTGGGGGCAACTGTGGACAGTAAATGGAAGCTAGGTAAGAAATCTGTTGCAGGCAAGAGGTAATGGAAAGCTGGGATGCATTACGAAGGTGTAGAGAGCAGGTCAGGGGAGGTGATCCACCCTGTATAGAAGGCCTTGGTTACACCACACTTGGACTCCTATATCCAGTGCTGGTCACTATGGTATAAAAAGGATGTTGAAAACGTCAGGTGGGTCATGTACTAGGCCACCAAGCTGGTCTGTGGCTTAGGAGGCAAGAGCTATGAGGATAGTGAATGTACTGAGGTTACCCAAAGAAAGGAAACCCATTGTTTTCAATTTTGAAACCTCCTCCATGTACTGGAACTGAACTCAGTAAACATTCAATAAAGAGAGATTTTTTCTTCCAGTGTATTGCCTGTATGAACTGATTTTCATACAGAATACAGTGACATCATCTCTCTGAAAACATATCTGCTGAAAGCAGTCTGGTACAACCAAAGGAGAAAATATGTGGGATAGCACTGGGCAACCTCAGAACAGGTGAGTCATATCCAGGTTGGTGTACAAGAAGGAGCCATACAGGTAACACACCACTGAGAAAAGCCAGATGAATTGCTTCTTTGGTAAAGGTACCTTAGTCGGCAGTGGAAAACAAGGGTGCCAATGCTTTTATAATTAGCATGACCATTACAGTTACTATGAAACACTGATGTGTGGATTTATATTTTTAGTAAACAGTTTTTTTAATGACAGATGCAGTTCAGTAAGTGGTGGATTCAGATGCTTTCAGAAGGCATGCCTGAAGGTTGACTGACCTACAGTATCTTGGTCACGAATATTCCTGCTGGCACTACTGTGCCTGGGACATCTTTAGGGGATCGTCAGTCAGGCAAAAGGATAGGTGGGTTCTCTTGGGCAGTTTGATGCCACATTCAGTCATGTGAGAATGCTGCTGCGGTAAGGATCTGTCAGCCTCCTCTAAGGTAAGTTCTGTTTTGTACATCATAGTACAGTACCCTATTAGTTGTCAGGCAGATCATTTTCTAACTGGCAAAAAGAAAAGAAAACAAGCATTTGTCAATACCGAATGTTGTCTCGCTAGCATTGGCATTAGTAGTGTAGGAGTTAGAGAGATGCATAACGAGAATGGCAGTGAAGTAGTGAAATAACGCTAACCCCACCCTGCAGAGACTTAACAGGCATTGGGGTGTGCCTTTGGGTCATTGGCCATAACGCTCATGGCATTTCACCTCACCCTACCCTGCAGACACTGACAAGTGTCGCAGTGTGCCTTGGAGTCTTCAGCCCTTACGCTCACCCCATTACATAAGGAAATTTGCTATGATGGGTACAGTATAGGAGACTAGGGTGAACTTTGGGGCTGAAGAGTCCAGGGCACACCTCGATGCCTGTCACTGGCTGCAGGGTGTGGGTGGGGGTGGAATGGCATGAGCATTACAGCCAACAATCCCAAGTCACACCCCCTGATGCCTGTCAATCTCTATAGGGTGGGGCATTATGGTTGGAAACCCTAACACCCCAGGCATTTGTTAGTATTTTCACTCTAAATTTTCAACATGGGCTTTTTGTTACCCCACCTCATGAACAGTGGCACTATCAGTTCATTAACCAAAAGGTGATTTTGCACAGTGACTGCACCATTTTGCGCCACAGGTGTGAAAACACATTTCAGGCAGGATGTGAAAAATGACAGCTGTACTATTCATGAGGAGGTGTTAAAAAATGCCAATGTTGAAAATCTGGAGTGAAAATATGAAAAACTGGTGAAGTCACTAGCATATGTAGAAACTGTGCAATGCACACCCGTAATGCAATTATTTTGAGGATTTTTTTAACCAAATTTTCAACATAGGTATTTTGGGACCTCCGCTCTGGAACAGTGTCACTGTGATTTTGTTAATCTGTCCTGAACATTGATTTCCCACAGTGACTGCGCCATTATTAAAAGTTGTCAAAGTTACGAGCGTGCATGGAAACTGCACAAGGCACACTCGTAACAGTCATTTTTTGGAATTTTTTCACCAAGTTTGCAACATAGGTTTTTTGGGACCCCACCCCATGAACAATGGCACTGTCATTTCATTAGTCAAAAAAGTGATTTCACGTAGTGACCATGAAATGTCCTTTAGGGACTGAATAACGAGATGATATTGCATGTGTTCATGAGGTGGGGTACCAAGCACCCCATGCTGAAAATTTGGAGCCAAAATTCAAAAAAATGGCTGAGATATCCACCTAAGTTGAAACCACCCCATTTATGCCATTTTACAGCTTACCGACATTTCTTCATTTTGCAGTTCAGCATTGAAGAGTTCAGACGTGTTCCCACTCCACTAAACATCACAATGTCTGACCTCTGAAGGTAAGTATGGGGTGAGGGGGTTGTGGAGAGGTGGGGTGTGCAGAGGGTGAGTGGGAGTTGGGGGAGGGGGGTGCAGTGGACAGTGGACCGTTTTCTTTTTTTTATTTCAGGTACAAAAAAAACCAGACAATGCACCACAGAACAGTTTTCTTTCTTTATAGGTGAAAGAAAATGAATGTTGGGCACACTGGAGTGGGCTCCCAGTGTGTCCCATGTGTACACCATGACTTTCGGGGGGGGGCCTGATGTTGGCAACACTGGGGTGGGCTCCCAGTGTGCCACACAATAGGGGTGGAGTGGGGGCAGTTACATGCCAATGTGATTGGTTTACTATGAGGCGGCAGCACATTGGGGTGGGCTCCCAGTGTGCCACACAATGCGGAGGGAGTGGACATGCTGACACGGGGATTGCACCCATGATGTCAGCTTCCTTTGGGGATTGTACGGCAGTGGATCCACTGCCATGTTTATTGAAATGTTTCACCATGAAAGGCACATACGGGAGGGGTGTCATCTCTGCCGCTGCATGACGAGCTTGTCTCTGATTGCAGCGGCGTGTTTATTTTAAGTTGGTAGCACTTTGCATATACTTGTGTCAGTGCTAGCATGCTGGCTCATTAGGGAATGAGGGACGCACCTACTAAAGCGTGCCCTACATTCGCCAACACTGACACACCTCTGCATTTCTTCTACTAACAGAAGATGTTGCTTGTGCACTCACAAGACAACATAAAAAGGGTAAAAGATGCAAAACAAATATGTCTCTAAATCTACTTTGGAAAGTGAATACTATTTCCAGTCTACTACTGAAACATTTGCTTGTTCTTTAAAGGGCCAACATTTTTCTCTCTGCTGCCCAGCACAGCTAAATCCCATAGCCAGGTGTTTTATAAATAATGTAACAGCACCTGGCCTGGAGAAAGCCATGGGAGTCAATTAGATAAAGTGCAAATTTACATATTAATAAAGATTCCCTTGAAAGGATACTGGGGGATAAAACATCTTTGTAGAAATGTGTTGGTTTGGAACATTTGCCTAATGGTGAAAGCATTGGCAGACATGAGGTGCACAAACCCCAGATTCTGATGGTTATCTCTCATGGCAGACTTGCTGTTTTGCATCTTACAGAGAAAAGTGTGTCCTCACCATCCTATCATCATTTCAAATTGTATTTTAAGAAAAATAAACACTGCTGATAGATAGATAGATAGATAGATAGATAGATAGATAGATAGATAGATAGATAGATAGACAGATTTGATCAGGTGGAAAGTATATGACCAAAGCTATTAAGATGTGCAGTGCATAGGAACAGACCCAGATGATTGCTGAAACATATGCATGCAATACAGGTACACAGAGTACACAGACAGAAGGCCTGACAGACATTCAACAGCAAAGCCCACCAGTAAATATGCAGACCGGTTTGCAAAAGAACATAGCATCTCATAATAAGGGAGTAAAGGAGAAGCTGACAGACAGTGGGTAGTTAGCTGGCTGTTGGAGTACAGTAAGAGCAATTCAAATGTAGGCTCCTTTAAATGGGTCATATACAGTGACAACAACAATTTTTGGTGGCCACTGAGCTCTTTAGAGGCTCAGTTAAAAGTGTTTTAGAAAAGGCAGTTTTTCATAGTAACACCCCCATCGCCAAGGGTATGGTTGTTAGTAGCATCCAGTGCACTTTTTACAGCTGGGCTTGGCCTTGGCTTGGTGTGGTCAGAGTGACTTAAAAGCACATGATGGAAATGACATGAGGTAAAAAAGAAAAGGAGGGACATGTAAGGAGGTGGGATCCTTGGAGAACCCTATGGAGTTTGATTGAGTGCATGGCTCAAGTTATGACTGGCTGGAGGGACAGAGTCTGTGGTGTGGCACAAGTCTCAAATCAGGTTTGGTCCCTAGGAAGGTGACCCATGCACAGCAAAGCGATGACACCAGGGGAATGGTGAGGGGCACGTAGGAGGTTATCCCTCAAGGGATATATGCATTTGGGTGGTTACACCATGTCTCCTTCAGCAACATTAGAAGTAGCAGCTTTACATTAGTTCAGTTCTTGGGACCAGATGGGGATTCAGGTATAAGTGTTCTTCCCTAGAAAAGGTGTCCTGATTATGGATATACATGAGTCACCCCAGGTTGAAGGAGGTAACTAAGGAGTGAATGATAAGGAGAACCAAGACTGGCATACAGGGTTGCCTGCCCAGGAAGCTGCCTGGGTAAATACCATGTTTAGGAATCAGCCTCTAAAAGGGTTGTGGTAAAAACGACACAGGAGGATGCATAAAGTGACAAGATGCAATCTGTACTATGTAAAGTACTCTGAAAAAAGGAGAGGAGTTCATAATTAACCTCACCTAAGAAGGTTTATTTAAGACTGTGTTTGATTTTTCCCTTACAGGATCACAGGACAGGGAAAGCAGGGAGCGGTACAGAGGGATAGCGGTGGACAGTTCAGCAGGTACAAAAAGCTACAACTAGCCAATCAGAGTGCTAGTGAGGGTATTTGAAAAAGGGACAAGTTTCTTTGCATCACCAGAGTGCCTTAAATAACCCTCCTTACCAGATCCACTAACAGAATGTGGCTTGCTCTCATCGTGTGACAGTGAACACCACTGATTGTTATTTTATTTAAGACCGCAATTGGTTTCTCCCTTACAGGACCACAGAACAGGGGAAGCAGGAAGCGATACAGTAGTGGATGCTCTTACCACCCCCTCACCCCTCCACCTACCCACCCTGTTCTTGATCTAAAGTTATAGGCTTCACAGTGATTGACAGGTAGAACTTCCTGTTGTGAACAGGAGTAGTGATTGACAGGTAAAACTTCCTACTGGGAACAGGAACTTCCAGCACAGCAGGCTCCAGCTTCACACCGGGTTACCAGAGAAGAAGAAGAAGAAGAAGAAGAAAAGGAAAAACCAAAATAAAGAGGAGAGGCAAACAGAAAACTCCGGACCCAGGGGAAGGTATGATATTCACAGGGATGGATAGCGTTGGTTGCCAGGGGTGCAGAGTCTTCTTCCACAGGGGGCACCTCTGGGCAGTAGGGTATTGCCCCAATTGCCAAACTCTGAACAAACTGAAGGAATAACTATGAGAAGCATGGGAAGAAATCTCCCTACTACAGCAGAGGCTGTACAGGGATGGGACATCACACCCTCATACTCACAGAACTCAGATCCAGCCTGGAGGACCACTCCAATGAAGGCATTCTGGTCCAGGAGGTTGGTAGGTGGTACAAAGGAAAGGCAGAAGAAGCAGCAGGAGGGATGAGGGAAACACATCCCCCATTTAAACCATTTACGCTTAAAAATTGCTTTTCTCCTCTAAGGAAGGGGTTACAAGCCGTACTGAGGAAGAGAACAAGCCAGCAAAGAAAAGAAGGAAGACATCCTGAAGGGACAAACAAAGGCAGGATTGCATTAAAAAATAAAACAAAGGAAAGAAGAATACTTATTGTGGGAGACTCCATGTCAAGGGGAGTGGAAATCCACCTAAGGGACTTTGCACAATCAGAAGTAATGATCAAATGCCTTCTGGGAGCTTCAGCAAAGTGAGACACCAAGAGCATTGGGAAATTGGTGGAAGGAGCAGGAAAGGACCTCACAACCATAGTACACCTGGGGATGAATGACCTGGCTAACCAGTCAGTGGAGGAGGACAAGCAGAACCTAATTAAACTAGGTAATCATTTGATCACTCATTTGTCCTCTCTAGCCTCCTCCGAAGTCCTCCCCATGTTAGGCAAAGGCGATAGCTCACAAAGGATAAAGGAAAAAGAAATCAAAGAATTCAATGGATGGTTATGGTGCTGGCATCAGGCTAAAGGCTACCATGTCATCGGAGCATGGGGAGACTTTTGGGAAAGGATGTTCTTCAGGTACAATGGTCTGTGCCTGACAAGAGAGGGAGCACTTACTCTAGGGCAAAAGTTTGATGTCACCATTTAAGCTGGGGGGGTGGGGTCTGAGGCAGATGGCCACAAAGAGTATGTCACATGGTAAGCTGAAAATGGCAAACAGCAATACAAAGACTGGTCATAGAACCCAATCTTAGGATGACAGCATAAAGAATCTGGAGAGATCACACAAGGGCAAAGGTGGGAACACTAAGAAGATGGGAAGCAAAACTTGGAGTGGCATGTATACTAATGCCCATAGCCTGGCGAACAAAATCTCAAACAAATTTAAAAGGGGTCTATTAAATAACTTAGAAAAGGAGTCTAGCTACAAAACCACTAGGCAACAAACAAAAGGGACATAGAAGGAGGGCTAGAGAAGCAGACAGCTAGATAAATAGAAGATTAAGTGTAGCATTATGTGGGGAGTGGTGCAATGCTGTGGATGTGGTGCAGCCACATTCAGGCAGACTTTCTGGATGCTGAAATGCTGCCCTATCTGCAGGCACCTCTCTGGACTGAGGGAAGAGGTTGCCAGATTCAGAGAGGAGGTAAACTGGGTCAGGCATACCTTCAACCCCATCAAGAGACTACCTAGTCCAAAGCTGCTGCCTCAAAGGATGCCAAGTAAGAGGAGCACTTGGATGACAGTGGGTTCTGGAAGAGTTAGAACTGTCAGGCAGAAACACATCCCAAAACCTATTCCACTACATAACTCACATGCTGCACTGGTGAATATGGATGGCCAGTTCGAGGCACCCATATTTGTGGAAAGGACAGATGTGGAGGTCAACTGGGAAGGTGATGTCAGAGGGGAGAGCAGTGGATCCCAGAGGAGGAGGAGGACATGAATCCTAGTGGAGGACTCTATTGTGAAGAGGATCCAGCTAGGAACAGGAGAGGTGGAGGACAGGGAGACGAGGTGCCTACCAGGTGCCAAGGCATGGAGGGATGGGAGGAGGATCCTTTGGATCACCCGGAAGGCAGGACTGGAGGGAGAGCTCGAAGTCATTATCCACCTAGGAACAATTGACCTGGCAAATGGGGAACCTAAAGCAGTTCAGGAGGAGTTTAGAAGACTGGGGAGGGGTCCCAAGTGAGTAGCTACTTCCATCACTTTTTTGGAAGTACTACCTGTGAGAAGCATGGGTGAGCATAGGGGCACCTACACCAGAAACTTTAACACATGGCTGAAGAACTGGTACAGTGAGCAAGGGTTTGGATTCATTGGTGACTGGAGACCCGCCTGGAAGGATGGGAGCTTATTTAAGCCTGACGGCCTGCATCCATCTTGGAGAGGAACCCAAATCTTTAATGAAACATTTAAATGCTACATTGGCAAGCATTTAAGCTAGCCAAGGGGGGGGTGGCAGGCCAGCAAGAAGGAAAGTTGATTGCCTACCCCCAGAAACAAGCAAAGGAACAGGGTACCAGGAAGAGGGGATATCACAGCAATGCAAAGTGCGAAAAACCGAGGAAGGGAAGAATAGAAGGGACACAGGTACCCAAGGCGTGGATAGACAGTCAGAGGGCAGAACACAACAGAAGGGCAGAAGGAAGGGTAGGCCAATCAAAAGGATCACCCCAGAAGGGGGAAGTGTAGGACAACAAAACAGGGAGGGAAGTTACATCATGGAGAGTCATGTGTGCCAATGCCAGGAGCCTTAGCAACAAGTTGGAGGACCTGAAAGCAGCTGTGGCACAGTCAGTCCTGGACATTGTGGCCATCACGGAGACCTGGTGTAATGATAACCATGACTGGGAGATAGCCATACCCAGCTATAACCTATTCAGGAGAGACTGGAAGGGCAGGAAGGGGGAGGAGTGGCACTGTATGTGAAAGATAAAATTAAGGCCACTGAGATCCAAGGGGAACAAGGAGGGGGGGATACATAGTAAAGGAAACTGGGGTGGTGGAAGACACTGGCGAGGGAGATCAAGAGCAAAGGGAGGGCAGACTGTAAAACATGGAAGGTCATACTAATGAATGCCCATAGCCTAGGAAATAAGGTTCCAGACCTGGAGGCCTTGTTGGCAGATGCACACCTTGACATAGTAGCAATGACACAGACATGGTACTCTGCTAATCATGGCTGGGAAGTCAATGTACCAGGCTATACGCTGTTCAGGAGGGACAGAGAGGGTAAAAAGGGTGGGGGAGTGGTCCTGTACATCAGAGATGGTATAAAGGCTACAGAAGTTGAGGGAAGACAGAGAGAGGCCGAGGTAATGCGGGTCACCCTGGAGCCAGAGAATAGAACAGCAATGCACACAGGGGTGATCTACAGACCTCCAGCACAGAAGGAGGATGTAAACAGGGAACTCATGGAAAACATACACGACATGGTAGTTAAAGGCGAAATCCTGCTACTGGGGTATTTCAATATGCCGGATGTGGATTGGGCCACCCACATTGCTGTTTCAAGCAGAAGCACAGCCATCCTTGAATTCCTGCAGGGGTTGAACTTAGGCAGCTGGTGCATGAGCCAACCAGGGACAAGTCAATTCTGGACCTGGTATGAACCAATGGGAACAGAGTCGAAGAAGTACAGGTCAAAGGGCAGCTGGGGTCCAGTGACCACCACATGGTGTGGTTCAGCATGGAGACATGGACTTAATTAAGCCACACGAGGTCAAGAATATTCAATTTTTGGAGGGTGGGTTTCACTGAAATGGGTAGATGTATACAAGCAGTCCTGGGGAAGGGAGAGGTAATAGAGGGGGTGGAAGAACAATGGGAGAAACTGAACGGAGCCATAGTGGATATAACAAACCAATGCGTTAGGATAGTGGCCAAAAGGAAAAGAAGAAGAAAACTGCTATGGTTCTCCAAAGAGGTGGGGGACAGTCAGGGCTAAAAGGCTGAGTTTCAGGAAATATAAGGGGGCCAAAGAGAGGAGGACAGGGAGGTCTACCTTGCATGTCTAAGGGAAGCACTGAAGGCTGTTAGAAGGGCGAAGGTGCAGACAGAAGAGGGCTTAACACAGTATGTAAACAAAGGGGATAAGGCATTTTATAGGTACATCAATGAAAGAAGAAAAACTGAGGGGGGATTGTGAGGCTCAAAGGGGAAAAGGGAGAGTGTAAGAAGGGGGATCTGGACAAGGCAGAAATACTGAACAAATACTTCTGCTCAATATTCACTAGGGAGGGGGAAGGGTCAAGGACCACAGTTGGGTTGCAGAGGCAATGGGGGGAGGTGAACACCAGTCCATTCACAGTGGAGAGAGTTCTGGAAGAACTCACAAAGCTGAAGTTGGATAAGGCCATGGGGACAGATGGCATCCACCTGAGGATATTAAAGGAGCTGCGAAGGGAATTAGCAGTGCCTCTGGCATCCCTGTTCACAGAGTCACTTAAAACAGGTATCATTCCAGAGGACTGGAGGAGGGCACATGTAGTCCCACTGCACAAAAGCGGCCATAGGGAGGAGGCGGAGAAGTACAGACCAGTCAGCCTCACCTCAGTGGTGGGAAAGATCATGAAGACACAGTTGAAAAAAAGGATAGTGGCACATATGGAATCCAGCAGTGCTCAGGAGCTTAGGCAACACAGATTCACAGCAGGAAGGTCATGTCAAACGAATCTAATAAATTTTTTTGATTGGGTGACTAAGGAACTAAATCAGGGAGGGGCAATAGATGTTGCCTACCTAGATTTCAGCAAAGCCTTCTACACTGGCTCACATAGAAGGCTGATTAACAAGACGGGTAGTCTGGGCATGGAAGACAAGGTGGTGAAGTGGGTTAGGAACTGGTTAACAGACAGGAGACAAAGGGTGGTGGTAAATGGCATACAATCTAGGTAGAGTGCGGTGACCAGTAGGGTACCACAGGGATCAGTACTGGGAGCAGTCCTGTTCAATGTTTTCATCAGTGACATTGCAGAGGGGCTGGAAGGAAAGGTCTACCTGTTTGCAGATGACCCCAAGATCTGCAATGGGGTGGATACTCCAGAAGGGGTGCAGAAATTGAAGAGGGACCTGAAGAAGTTTGAAAGATGTTCAGAGATGTGGCAACTAAGGTTTAATGCAAAGAAGTACAAAATAATGCACCTGGGTAGAGGGAACCCTGGGGAGAGCTACAGCTTGGGGGAGGTGAGCTGACTGTCACCAAAGAGGAAAGGAACCTAGGGATTATCATCTCTGATGACCTTAAGGTATCAAAGCAGTGTAAAAGGCGGCAGGGAGGGCCAGTGGCATGCTGGGATGCATAGGCAGGGGTATCATTAGCAGGAGGTGGGAGGTGATGATGCCATTGTATAAAACATTGGTAAGGCCTCACCTGGGGTACTGCATGCAGTTCTGGAGGCCACGCCTGAGCAAGGACATAAATAAGGTGGAGACTATCCAGAGAAGGACAGTAAAGATGGTGCAGGGCTTGCACCACAAAACATATGAGGAGAGACAAGGGACCTCAATATGTACTCACTGGAGGAGAGGAGACAGCAGGGGGACATGATTGAAACTTTCAAGTACCTCAAGGGCATAAACAAGACACAGGTGGGGGGACCTTTTCCAATGTAGAAAAAGTACCAGAACAAGGGGGCACAATATGAAATTGGAAGGGGTAGATTAAGAGGTAATGAGAGGACATTTTTCTACACAGAAAAGGTAGTCGATGCTTGGAATAGTCTGCCACAGGAGGTAGTGGGGGCAAGCACAGTGGAGGGGTTTAAGCATGCCTTGGACAGGCACAAGGGAAGCCTGAGAGGGGAGGGAGTGATGAAAAGCCATTGATCACATAGGGTCAGTGGCCACATACAATGTATAGGGACGACGGGCAAACTGGATGGGCCTAGCAGTTCTTATCTGCCGACAATTTCTATGTTTCTATGTTCTATGTTTCTATACTATGGGTTAAGCTTGAAAGAAAAATTGGGGCAGCCATCCGCATAGTGGTAGTCTATAGACCACCAACCCAGGTGGAAAAGACAGATATGGAATTGATGCTTGCCATCCAAAGAGTGGTGGACAAGGAGTAGGTGGTGCTGGTTAGAGACTTCAGCATGCCAGACATGGACTGGAGCCTTCCAGCAGCAGCAGCAGCCAGGAGCAGATTTATCCTGGACTCCCTTCAGAGAGCCTTTCTTAAACAACTGGTCATGCAACCAACTCAGCAGGAGGCAACGCTGAACCTGGTGCTCACAAATGGGGACAGTGTGACAGGGGTCACTGAAGAGGAGCACCTGGGGAACAATGACCACTGGACACTGTGGTTTGAAATAGCTGAATGGGCAGATCCCAGCCACACTAAATCACATGTCCTAGACTTTTGGCAGATTTTTGGAGCATGAGAAAATGCTTGGAAGAAGCACTAGCTAGAATGGGGAAGGAATTAGGTCTAATTTAGGAGTGTAAGAACAGCGGGCAGTATTTAAAACAGAGATAGCAAGTGCGACACAATCATGCATTAAGCAGGTCAGCAAGGGGAAAAGGAAGAGGAAATCCTTATGGCATTCCAGCGAGGTAGCAGAGAAAGTGAAAGCCAAAAGGACTGCATTCAAGCAGTACAAAACGACACAGACAGGAGGGGACAGGGAGGGATACGAGGAGAAACAAAGGCAAGGAGGGAGGGCAGTAATGGAAGCCAAAGCTCAGACAGAGAAGCACATTGAGAAAACATTTGTTAGAGGGGACAGAACCTTTTACAGGTACGTAAGTGAAAAAAGGAAGGTAAAGGGAGGGATAGTGAGGCTAAAGGGTGAGGGCAAGAGTAGTGTTAAGGATGACAACAGTAAAGCAGACATACTAAACAAATATTCCTGCTGTCTTCATAGTAGAGATGTTGCAAAATGTTATTTCGTCGGTGAAATTGCCACAAAATCAGCAATTTTGCCACACAAAGTATTTTGCAAAAGTGCTGCAAAATTGTGAAATTTCACATGCAATTTCATCCACAAATGCACAACATTATATTTATATTTCTTCCTTGTGTCAGTGGCCCCACCGCGATCACTGGCCAAATTGAATAACCCTTCCCCAAGTCACCCCTAGAGCATTTCCCAGCCATTACCCCCCAGCCCCCAATCTTAAAAAAAAAAAACAATCCCCTTACCCTTGTCCCTGGTATTTAATGGACCTTCCATGCCCCCCACCATGTCTTCAGTCAGATACCACCCTACCCACCCCAGTAGCCTGATTGGGCCACTGGCAGCTTCCGATCATTTCCATGGCCAGCAACCTGACTGAGCGCTCATGAATGGCGCGCTTGGTACAAGCACGCGCCATCTCGCTGAAGTGATCAGTCAGGCTACCGCCATGGAGGTGAGTGGAGGGCTCTGCCGGTGGCCCGATTGGGGTACTGGGGGGGAGTGGGGGGGAGATATCTGACTGAAGAGGCACAGGGTCATTATGTCGCAATACATAATGCTGCATGGCACTATCACTGCGTGATTAATGCCATGAGGCATCATGTCTTTGTTCTGTGGGGGTGGGTCCACCCCTGGACCCCCCTACTAAAGATTCTCAACTCCGGGGGGGTCCAACTAGGGGAGAGCACAGGTCTGGGTTTCGCCATGATGCCGTATGCTATTAAGCTGCATGCATTGTGACCCAGATGGACTGGAAGACATGGTGGGGTGGGTGGGGGGTTCACTAGATGCCAAGGACAAGAGAGGGAGTGTTGCTTTTTTTTAGAGATTGGGGGCCAGGATCATGGCTGGGGAGGGGAAATAACTCTGGGGGTGACATGGGGGGACATTTCTTTAATTTGGCTGGTGATTGGCCTGGGGGGTCCACTAGACACCAGGGAGTCATAATTAGTGGTGAAATTGAGAAATTTCACCTGCAAGTGGCAAATTTCTTCAGTGTGAAGGCAAAATGTGCCCATTCTGTGGGCAAAATCTTGCATTTCGCTCCACAAAATATTTTGCAAAATGCACAAATGCCACAAAATATTTTGCCAGGTGAAATTTTTCAATTTCGCACAACACTACTTTACAGTACTGTAGAAGTGGTGGGTAGTGGGCCAGAATGGAGTACAAAGGGGGGAAGGGCACAGAAATGGATACATCCCTTTCCATAGCAAAGGGTCCTAAAGGAACTGGAAGGAATAAGAGTCTATAAAGCTATGGGCCAGGATAGGGTGCACCCCAGGGTGCTCAGAGAGCTCAGAGAAGTGGTGGCTGTACCTTTGCCTTGCCTGTTTATCTGATGACTGGAAACAAGTGAGGTGCCCAAAGACTGAAGAATAGCTGATGTAGTCCCCTTATTCAAGAGTGGGAACAGAAAGGAAGTGGGAAACTACAGACCAGTCAACCTCACCTTGGTAGTGGGGAAGATTATGGAAGCACTATTGATGGAAAGATTAGTGGAACAGTTTGTGGGCAACTTTCTACAGGACTCAAGGCAACATGGTTTTACTGGGGGGAGGTCATTGCAGACTAACCTCACAGAATTTTTCGACTGAGTGACAAGGGAGGTGGATCGGGGCAGTGGGTGTGGCCTATCTCGACTTCGGTAAGGCCTTTGACACTGTGTCCCAAAGGAGGCTGCTGAACAAGCTGGGCAATATGGACGTGGGTAGGACAGAAGTGCGGTGGGTGGGGAATTGGCTGGATGGCAGGACACAGAGGGTGGTGGTAAATGGCTGTCACTCTGCACAGGGAAGTGTGACCAGTGGAGTGCCACAGGGATCAGTGCTGGGTGTGGTCCTCTTCAACATCTTTATCAGTGACATTACAGATAACATAGATGGGAGAATCTCCCTGTTTGCTCATGACACAAAACTCTGTAGGCAGTTGAGATTTAATGCAAAAAAGTATAGAATACTGCATATGGGGTACAGAAACCCTGGAACAACATATCAGCTGGGGGGGAAGATATAGCATGCTCCAAGCAGAAAAGGAACCTAGGGGTTATCATCTCTGATGACCTAAAGGTTGGGAGTCAGTGCAACAAAGTGGCTGGTAAAGCAAGGAGGATGGTGGGATGCATAGGCAGGGGCATCATCAGCAGGAAAAGGGAGGTCATAATTCCACTGTACAAGACATTAGTGAGGCCACACCTGGAGTACTGTGTACAGTTCTGGAGGCCTTATCTACATAAGGAAATAGACAGGGTGGGGACAGTTCAGAGTAGGGCAACCAAGATGGTACAGAGTTTGCATCACAAGTCCTACAAGGACAGGGTGAAGAACTTGAATATGTATTCCCTGTTGGAGAGGAGGGAGAGGGGGGATATGATAGAGACATACAAGTACCTCATGGGGAGGAACAAAGTGTAGGAAAACACTATTTTTCAGAGGAAGAGATGTTCCAGGACTAGTGGTCATGGGATGAAATTGGAGGGAAGCAGGTTCAGAGGTAATGTGAGGAAGTATTTCTTCATGGAAAGGGTGGTGAACAAGTGGAAAGCCCTGCCAGAGGAGGTGGTGGGGGCTGAAATGATTATGGGATTAAAGAATGCATGGGATAGGCATCAGGGGATCCTAGCAGTTGGGGGAAGGGGACAAACCAAGTTCAAGAGAAACTTGAAGAGGCAAAATAACATGTGCTATTGAGAAGACTAGGTGGGCCAAAGGCCCTAATCTGCCATCAGTATCTATGACCTGATGGCCTCAATGGCTGAGGCAGAGCTGGATTTTGTCTAAGTCACTGAGACATTGTACTCAGTGAGTCATGCCTGGGATGTAGAATTACCAGAGTATATCCTATACCGGAGAAACAGGAGTGGGGAAAAGGGGGGAGGCAAGTGGCTGTGTACATCAGGGTAGGAATTAAGGCAACAGAGATGCTGGGGGTCAGGTAGGGGCAGAGGCTTTGTTAATAACACTGGAGTCAGGAAGGGGGATTACAGTCCAGACAGGAGTAGCCTACAGACCTCCAGGACAGTGGGAGGAGATAGATAAGGAACTATTGGAATCCATATACAAAATGATGGATAGAGGGAATGTACTAGTTATGGGTGACTTCAATGTGCCCAACATTGACTGCATAACATACTGCAGCCACAGCAAGGAGCAGGGCTGTCCTGGAAGCTCTGCAAGGGGCAGGACTCAGGCAGCTGGTGATGGAGCCCAATGAAGAGGAAGCTATTTTGGACCTGGTGCTCACCAGTGGGGATAGGGTTACAGATGTACAGGTAGGCAGCAACCTAGGATCCAGCGATCACTTCACAGTGTGGCTTTCTGTGGAAAAAGAGGAGTCCTGCCACACAAGGGTAAAGATAATGGATTTCAAAAGGGTTGATTTCACAAAGCTTGGGGAATGTCTAGTGGGGGCATTACAGGGTAGGGAAGGAAAGGAGATGGTGGACAAGCAATGGACAAATCTAAAAGGGGCAATACAAGAAGCTGCAAAGATGTGCATCAGGCGGGTAAGTAAGAATAAGAGAAAGAAGAAGCTGCTATGGTTCTTCAATGAGGTAGCTAGGACAGTGAATGAAAAGAGGAAGGTATTCAGAAAATACAAAGAAACACAGGGAGAGGAAGACAGGGAAGCATACTTGGAAAAACTGAAGGAAGCCGGAAAAGCAGTTAGAAGGGCCAAAGCAAGTACAGAGGAAAGGATAGCCCAGACAATTAAAAGAGGAGACAAGACCTTTTTTAGATACATCAGTAAAAAGAGGAAGACTAGGGGAGGGATAGTGAGGATAAAAAGGAAGGCGGAGGGACTGCTGAGGAAGATCGGGAAAGGCAGAAATCTTAAATAAACATTTCTGCTCAGAATTTACGAATGAAGGAGAGGGCGAAGGATCACCATTGAAAGAGAAAGGTGTGCAAGGACAGGAGGTAAATACCAGCCCATTCACAGCAGAGAGAGAGAGTCATAAAAGAGCATGAAAAGCTAAAAACAGACAAGGCAATTGGACCGGATGGAATTCACCCCATAATACTAAAAGAGCTCAGAAGCAGAAGTATTCAATAAATCATTGGAGACAGGGGTGGTCCCGGCAGACTGGAGAAGGGCAAATGTTGTCTCTATCCACGAGAGTGGTAGCAGGAAGGAGATGGGTAATTATAGGCCGGTCAGCCTACTCTCAGTGGTGGGGAAAATGATGGAGGATTTGCTAAAGGAAAGAACTATGGAGTTCCTGGAATCCAGCAGACAACAGGATCCAAAGCAGCATGGTTTAACGACAGGTAGGTCCTACCAGACAAACCTGATAGAATTCTTCAATTGGGTCACCAGAGTGGTAGACCAAAGGGGCGTTGGATGTGGCCTACCTTGACTTTAGTAAGGCCTTCAACAGTGTTCCACATAGAAGGCTAATAAACAAGTTGAGCAAGCTGGGAGTGGATCACAGGGTGGTGAACTGGGTTAGAAATTGGCTAAGTGGGAGGACACAGAGTGTGGTAGTGAACAAAGCTCAATCCATGGAGAGGGGGGAGACAAGCGGGGTGTCCAGGGATCAGTGTTGGGATTAGTCCTCTTTAATGTCTTCATATGCAACAATGTGGAAGGGCTGGAGGGGAAAGTGTGTCTATTTGCAGATGACACAAAGATCTGCAATAGAAAAGGTACATCAAAGGGGGTGGAAGGGATAAGAAGAGATCTGGGTAAGCTAGAAGAATGATCAAGAGTATGGCAGCTGAAATGTAATGCTAATAAGTGCAAATTTATGCACTTGGGGCACAGGAATCCAGGAGAAAAGTATTCAGTGAGAGGGGAAATGCTGACAACCACCAAGCAGGAAAGGGATTTTGGGGTGAGTATAACAGATGACCTAAAAGTAACCAGACTGTGAGAAAGCAGAAAGGAATGCCAGCCGTATGTTGGGATGCATAGGGAAGGGTGTCTCCAGCAGAAAGGAGGAAGTGATGATGCCACTTTACAGATCACTGGTGAAGCATCATCTGGAACACTACATAAAGTTCTGGAGGCCACACCTCAGAAAGGACATAGACAAACTGGAAGTAGTCCAAAGGAGGGCTACAAAGATGGTGCAGGGGCTGCACCAGAAGACATATGAGGAAAAGGTAGCAGATCTTGACATGTATTCACTGGAGAAGAGAAGGGAGAGGAGGGATATGATAGAGACTTTTTAAATACTCAAGATTTTAATAGGGCCCAGGAAGGTCTTTTTCCGAGAAAGAATACTCAAAAACAAGGGATCATGATATGCGACTAGAAGGAGGTAGATTCAGAGGGAATGTGAGCAAATACTTCTTCACTGAAAGAGTGGTGGATGTCTGGAACAGTCTCCCCAAGCAAGTGATAGGGGTACAAACATTGAAGGCATTCAAGAATGTGTGGGATAGATATAAGGAAACCCTAGGGACAGTACAGAATGGGTACTCAAGGGACACTTAGGGTAGGGAATAGGGAATATGGGCAGACTAGATGGGCCTGACAGTTCTCATCTGCCATCAAATTCTATGTATCTATAAGAAAAAAGCAAGAAGGGGTTTAAGATCAGTGCCAGACAGGAGTGAGGTCATGGAATGCCTAGACAACAAACAACTTCCTTTAACTACATCTTTTAGGTGTGTAGACAGTGTGGGATAGGAGTGGACTCCAAAAAGTTGAGGACATGAGACATGGAGTACCCAGAGGTCTGGGAGGAGTACAGCCACTCATAAAATTGGTGCACAATGAGGTTTATCTCAGCAGGGCCAGTCGCTGTAGAGCCATACGCTCTACAGAGTGTGCCTTTTGCTTGCAGAGTTGGTAAACTAAGAGTTGACCCCCTTTGTCCCCAGACTCCCCAAAACTGTGTTTGGAGTGCAAGAGGTTCCATTCAGCTTGTTGGTGTAACAAAATATTTATGCAGTACTTCAGGCCCATGATGGAGGCAATTGGGGGGGGGGGTGCTCCAAGAGCAAGGTTATTCTTGAGCTGGGACTCCAGCCGCACCAGAGCATCCTTAAGAGATTTGTCTCTGCTTCCCTCTCTTTCCTTTGGGCAGAGGAGAACGCAATTATGCACCTCGCAGATAGGACTTAAATGCTTCCCAGGCCACTCCCTTTTCTACTTCTTCTATGTCATTAGTTTCAAAGTAGAAAGTGGTCTCCTTTAGAATCCGCTCCACAATCCTGGGTGCAGCTATCAACCAAGGGTTGCATCTCCAGCATGGTGACGCAGCTAATGTCCTTGGTGGCTGGAAGCAGAGTGCCACCATTGCATGGTTGTAGATGATGATATGGCCTATGCCTCCAGCAGATATGCTTGGGATGGCAGCCACATCTGATAACCAAAAATCAGTGTGACTTTGGGTGTTGTGAAGGGGGGAGTAAAAAGAATAGTTCCTTCCAATGGGGTTTGCTCTCCTCCAGACATCCACTAGCCCCAACTCAGTCATCAACCCCTGTAATGCTGAACATGATTTGAGCTGGCTGTTAGAGGAGACTTTGGATTGTTTGGGATCATATTGGGAGAATGATTTAAATCTCCCCCATTAAGAAAGGGTAACAGTGTTCCCCTTGCAGGTCAGCAAGGACTTGGTTGAGGCGAGAAATATATCAGCATTGTCCCCATTGGGAGCATAGACTTTGGCCACAATGACTTTCCCACCCATGAAAGCCAAGCATGCCACCACCCACTTCCCATTTGGGTTTGATAAGGAATTTTCTATGGTCCAGTTAAGTGCCCACTTAGACAGGATCATAACTCCTTTTGATTTGCTTGATAGAAAACTGTGTACCATTCGCTCACCCCCCTTACAGAGCCAGTGGGCAGTTTTCCTGGTGAGGTGCATCTCCTGAAGGAGTGCCACATCCTTCTGGTGAGATGTAAGGCATTGCAGGACTTTAGTTCTTTTAACAGCGTGATTCAGGCCTTTAACATTCCATGATAGCAGCCTCACCAGGGGGTCCAGCCCCCTGTAATACCATTGTTAGAAAGGGACAAGTCAAGCAGCTTGAGTACAGTATAGAAGGCAACCTGGGGGGGGGGTAAGAGATCCTGGGAATAAGGGAGTATAATGGGGAGGTTAAGCTACTCAATGCCCCCACTGGGTAAGGAGGAGTTATCAGACTACCCTACCTGAGTTTAAACCCTAATGGCAATGTAAAACTCACAGAAAGGTTTTAAAAGGTTCATAACAATCAATATAAACCTGCTAATAACTGACAGTTAACACTTCAGCCAACCAAGTAGTATGCTAAAAAGTAGAAGAGGTTAAGACAAACAAACAATACAAATTGCAGTCATATTCATGCATACACTAACTGGGCAATGGCTCCAACAGGCCACAGGATGAATTCATGCACAACAACCTGGCTAGGGATCCCTTACAGAAATAATTATACAAAATGTTTTAATACTGCACACATAAAATTACTAAAGTGAGATGCGTGCTGCCAGTATAATTTATTTATTTATTCCAGCTCAGATATATTACCAGCCAAGCTTACATCAGAGAGAATCAGTGTGGTGGTATTATATTCTCATCATTGCCAAAGGGACAAAGCTTTTATCTATACTATATTAAATTAATTTTAATTTGATTTACTTTATGCATCTATGTTGGTGCATTTTTAAAATGTTGTATTAGACTTTGTTGAATTGAGTTCTGGAACTGGGCCCATATTTTCTCAAACATTTCAAGTTTTCCTTCCTTAATATAATGAATTTTCTCAAGGTTTGTCATATCCACCATAAAGTTAATCCAAACATATATACTTGGTGAGGAATTATCCTTCCATTTTATAAGGTTGTATTTTCTTGCGATTATTATAGCCATAGTCACAAACAACATTTGTTCAGTGTTTAATTTGTTTGATGGAATTAATAATAGTATAAATTGGGGGGTAAGCTGAATATTAGTTTTTATGGCTTTTTGTATTATATATAAGATTTTAAACCAAAAATTAGAAAGATATGGACAAGAATGAAGCATGTGTATAAGCATGCTGGATGTTTTGGTGCATCTAGGACATTTTTCTGAAATGTCTGGGTTAAAGTGGTGCAATTGAGATGGAGTGTAATAAGTCCTGTATATTGCATTTAGTTGTACTTGTTGTAATTTGCTTGCTTTAATATTAGCAGTAAAATTAACAATTACATCTTGCCAGACCCTTTCAGTTATGATTGTGCCCAAATCAGCTTCCCATTTTTTGATAAGTTTTTGTTGATCCTTGTGATTGATATCGTCTAGATTTTTATAGATTAAAGAGATTAATTTTTTTCCATGTTTTTCTTCTAAGGAACATTTTTTTTACCAAGAGAGACACACTAAGCTGAAAGCTTGTTAACAGGTGTGACCTGTAATGATGATTTGATATTTTTTTTCCATGTTTTGTTGAATAAAATTATTTATTTGAAGGTATTGAAAATAGTGAGTTTGTGGTAAATTGAATTCTTGTTGAAGCAATGAAAAAGGTTTTATTTTATTATCTATAATCATATCTCTAATTTCTTTGATACCACAAGAATTCCAAAACTGGAAAACCCGATCGTGGTAGACGGTAAAAACTATCATTCTAATAAATGGGTGCATATATGTTAGTATTATATCCTCTTTAAGTATCTGATGGGCTTTAACCCATGCTACTGTAGTTGTGATAGTAGGGATACTAAGTTTATGGTTTTTAACATTTTTCAGATAAGATGAAAAGGATACTAAGCTTATGGTTTTTAACATTTTTCAGATAAACTGAAAATAATAGTTGTGTCATGCTTGCATATGGATGAGTGTTTATTTCTAATTGAATTGAATTAGTGGGCTCCTTTAAATTATGTGTCCATTCCCATATCGGAGTTATCTGAGCAGCTAAGTAGTATTTGTACATATCAGGCAAGGCCAATCTACCTTCTTCTTCTGATTTTGTAAGAGTTGAATTTGCTATTCTAGGCGGTTTATAGTTCCATATGAATTTATTTATTTTTTTTAATTAACTGAAATATTTCTGAGTAACTGTGATTGGAAGTGCTTGATATAAAAATAATAATTTTGATAACGTTTTCATTTTTACTATATTGATTCTACATATTAGTGTTAATGGTAGATTCTTCCATCTATCAAATTTAGTTTGAATTTCAGCATACAGTGGATTATAGTTTAAAGAGATCCATTGTCGATAATCTGAAGTTATTTGGACCTAGATATTGAATTTGAGTTTTAATCTGGCAGTTGAAGCCCTCTGGCATAGTAATATTTATATGATTCTTTAATTTCAATATTGTGGTTTTGTCCAAGTTTATTTTATATCCCAATATTTTACCATATTGTTTCAGTTGCGTTTGTAAGTTCTTTAATTGAAATATCAGGAAGAGAAAGAAAAAGCAAAATGTCATCAGCAAATAAATTTATTTCATAGATTGAATTGTTCATATTGATTCCATGTATATTTGGATCTGCAAGTATGATTTAAATGTTAAAATGGAACTGATTGCATGCAGATGGCATGCATGCAGCAACTAAGTGTGGAAACCATGATTGTAACCACACATGTAAAGGTTAAGTGACTTGCTCAGGATCACACTATACACAAGTGGGGGTTGATGAGATTCAAATCCAGTTCTTCATGACTCCAAGTCTCCTGGCTTGCAGTTCAGTGCCTTTAATCACTAAGACATACTGTCTGCATACATATGGCTCACTTGTACTTCAGTACATACTGTATTTGAATACATCTGCATACATGCAGCATGCTTGTAGCTACTGTATTGATTCTCAGGTTCCTTCTCTCCCTCATCTCAGTTTCACAGTTGAACTGTAGCACACATACCGATGGAAACACATGTGGTTTTTCCCACCCCAGTACACAAACTTACCCACAAAACTTCCTAATTAATTCTGTCTGGCCTGTACTCCTACTATTTATGCTTCCATACAAACAGACTTTAAGGTGCAAACACAAAAGTAGCAATAACTCGACGCACACTCACATGGCCTGCCCCCCCCATGCACACACGCTGCAGCAGGTATGGCCATGCTGCTACAGGCAGCCCAACAAGTATAGATATAAGTAAAAAGCCTCTTACTTGTGTACTAGGAAGCCAGAGGCAGGATTCTTTAAGAGATGATGTCCACGGGTCAGAGTTCTGGGGTGTACCCCACTGAAATTAATGGAGTTATTTTTTAATACTATTTTATACTGTACGATGGTAAGTTGGAGAATAATGAAGGCTGGCCACTGTTCTACTAACAAGGCCCTTGTTAGTTGAGCGGTGACCTTCATTAATCTCTGACTCTCCATCAATAATGTATATAATAGTAATAAAAAAATACCCCCATTCATTTCAATGGTGCACACCCCTGCAGTCTCCTTTGCCTTTTGTCATAATGTGCCTGAGTATGGGGATGTGGAGGTCAGCTTCACTGGAGGGGGACATAAGCCTGACTATAGTGGGGCTCCAATAGTCTGTGCATACCATACTTCTCAACTGTCCATGAATGCAGGAAACAACTCTAGAATGACTAACATCTCTAAAAAGTATAACTTATGTGTTCTTGACTGAAAAGTGATATGTAAATCACGAACAATTCAAATGTATAAGATTCATTTCTATATGCCCCAGAGCAGTGCATCAGATTTGGGCTTAAACCCACCCAGTTACAAAGCAATTTTTTCCTGGCTAAAGTTATGCCCCCCCAAAAAAGAACTTTGTTCCAATTTTCTCCCCAACTCCATTCCATTCAATACCCATCCCTTATGGGTCATGAAGCTGCCCAAAGGTGAAGAAACATGAAAAAAAAATCAATATTTCAGTCCTTCCTCCTTCCCCAATCTGCCTGTAAAAAAATGATTTACTTTTACTTACCCGGCCATATTGCCAGAACCTGCAGCCTGGCACAGTGTGCCACCAGCCCAGGTTTCAGTCCATTCCCCCTCTCTCCCTCTGCCAGAAGCTGGATGATAAAACTAGCCATCACAGGTCCCCAATGTGGTCTGCAACCAAGTCACCTCACCAACTGACCCCACCCAACCTGAGTTGCTTGCTTCTTGTTTGGTTGCTGCTGTGGCTGCTGCTGCACTATACTGATCAAGGCCTATGAAGACCACCCATACTGCTGTCACCACTACTGCTAAGCCTAGCTTGCTGCTGTGGGGGTTTGTGCTGTTTTTTTTTTTTTTTTTGCAAGGCTAGTAGAGTAAGTAGATAGCCTAGTCTTGAGTTAGCTTCTAGCTAACCCTCTGCCCCTTCAGCCACTAGGGGAGACAGAGACTCACTCAGTGTAGACCAACAAAAATATGCTGCCACAACACTGCTATTGAGAGTTCAGTGCTCACCAACTCCTCCAAGCTGTAGTGTGCTGCCTGTCTACTCTGTGGTGGGAAAGACAGTGTTGCACTTGCAAGACCCATGTGCTTTGTCTTGGCTGGAGCTCATCCACATCACATATGATTGTGCTGCTGCTAATAGGTGGAGAGAGTGGACAACACAATACAGACACAGTCAAGTCTGGAGAACACCTGCAACATGAGCACACACAGGCCAGGTGGGACCTTAATGTGCAAAAGATTAAATCCAAATTTATTGCCATTAGTGCCACACCATAAGAAAAACCTAGTCACAAATATGGGGGAGGGGGGAATTGCCCCCCACCCTACCTAAATGGCACACCTTCTAAATGGTAGAAATCCATTCTCAGGTGCTAATGCAATGGTTTCCATTGTGTTCTGAGGTAATGTATCTCCATGTTTCTTGATGTGTCCTGATCATCAGGTGGGTTAGAGTCCCTCATTGTCCCTCATTTTGAGTGTTCATGTCCTCATTTCAGTGACAAAATGTGAGGTATGGTGCATGCTTCCAAGACCCTACTCAGCACAAAGAGTGCTGAGCATGGCCATAGTGTATATACTAACATACTAAAATGCCAGCAGAATAGGCCTAACCATCTTTTGAGTCTGCTCAATTTTCAGCACCGGCACTGAGGGCTGATTTTGGTGTCCCCCCCTCCCCCCTTGGGTTATACTGTCCCCAGTCCCAGATGTTCCACCTGTATTGGCCCTGGTCAGATTTACCCTCCCCCTGTACCTGTCCCATCCCCTCTTAAACCTGTCCACTGTCTCCACCTCTACCAACTCCCTGGGCAGTGCATTCCATGACTCCGGCACCCTTTCAGTAAAATAACATCTCCTCCTCTCCCCTTCCTTCTGAGTCTCCTCCCTTCCAGCTTACACCTGTGATCTCTTGTTGCCCCACCCTCCTTCCTTTGGAGTACCCTGACTGGGCCTCCTTTATTTATCCCTTTCATGTACTTAAAGACCTCTATCGGGTGTCAGCGTGGCTCAGTTGGTAGAACATCCACCTCTGGACCAGAAGGTTGTGGGTTCTTGTCCCACACCGGGATAGACTTGCACCTAAAAATCGCTGGCATCCGAGTGCAGTATTGGGAGGTGCTGTACTGCTGGGGTGTGCCGTCCTTCGGATGAGACGTTAAACTGAGGTCCCTTCTGCCTATCCTGGTGTTGTCCTGGTGGGTGTCCAGGTGGAAGTAAAAGAACCCAGGGTACTCTTCGTAAACAGCAGGGAACATTCCCGGTATCCTGGCCAACATTCCCCTTCCCATAAACCAGTTCATGCTATTATCCAGGCTGTGTGTGGGTGATGATGTGCGATATGGCCACCACCACACATTCAGTCACTTCACTACCAGTCTAGCATTGGTTGTAAAGTGCTTTGGGATACTGTGTATGAAAAGCGCTATATAAATGCTGATTCTTCTTCTTCTTCTTCATGTACCCCGTCCCTCCTCTCCTCTAGGGTGTACATGTCGAACTCCTCGAGCCTCTCCTCATAGTTTCTCTCTCCCAGCCCCCAGATCATTTTGGTTGCCCTCCTTTGGACCCTCTCTAGGAGTGTAATGTCCCTCTTTAAATGTGGTCTCCAAAATTGTACACAATACTCGAGGTGTGGCCTAACCAAGTAGTTGTACAGTGGAAGGATCACTTCAGCCTTTCTGGAGGTAATACCACTGGCGTTGCATCTCAGCACCTTATTTGCCCTTACTGCTGCCTTCCTACAGGTCTCTGAGTTATTCATTTTGAAATCTACCGCTATACCCAGGTCCCTCTCATCCTCCATGACTTGAATCATGTGTCCTCTCAGGGTATACCCCATACCTGGATTTTTGACTCCCAGGTGCAGAACCTTGCACTTCCCTGCATTGAATTTTAGTTCCCATTTTCCTGACCACCTTTTCAGAGCCTCCAGGTCCTCCTGCAATGCCACCCTTCCCTCCTCCCCATCCACCACTGCACCCAGCTTTGAGTCATCTGCAAAGAGATTCATCTCACTCCTGATCCCACTCCTGATGTCTGAGATATAGGCATTGAACAGGAGTGGCCCCAGCACTGACCCCTGGGGACCTCCACTAGTAACCCACCTTGGGAATGTGGCTAATCATCCAACCACCACCTTCTGAGTATGCTCAGAGAGCCAATTTCCTATCCATCATAACAACTGTCTCTCTACCCCCATTTCCTTCAGCATAGCCAGCAGGCCACTGTGGGGTACTAAATCAAATGCCTTGCTAAAGTCCAGAAAGAGGACATCCACTGGCCAACTCTTGTCCAGGGCCCTTGTCACCCAGTCATAGAACTCAACAAGATTTGTCTGGCATGATCTTCCTATGACAAAGCCATGCTGCCTATCGTCTAAGTACCCAGTTTGCTCCAGTAACCCCCCTAGCCTTTCCTTGACAATACCCTCCATCACCTTGCCGACCACCGATGTCAGGCTAACAGGCCTGTAATTTTCTGCCTCCTCTCTTGATCCCCCCTTTGGATCGGCATGACATGGGCCACCCTCCAGTCTTGGGGCACCCACCCAGTCCTCAGAGAGATGCTGAAAAGCTCCACTAGATGTACTTCCAGGACATCCACCAGTTACCTCAGCACCCTGGGATGCATCTCATCTGGCCCAGTTGCTTTCTCCATCTGAAGGGATCTGAGGGCTTCCCTTACTCTCTCTACTGGAATTTCAGCCTCCATGTCCTCCCCCTTTTCACCCTGCACTGATGGGCCCCCACCTGTCTGTGGTGGCCACTCCCTTTCCCCTGATCCATTAGGGCCCCTGGCCTCTACCGGTCCCACCTCTTGCTCCAGTTTGCTCCCGCTCCCCTCACAAGACATAGCCCCTCCATCTCCCCTGGTAAAAACTGAGGCAAAGTACTCATTTGGGACTTCTGCCTGTTCCCCTGCCTCCTGTGCCCAACCATCCCCTATCATTGTCTTGCTGATCTGCCCCCTTATTTCCTTTTTTCCCCCTATGTATCTAAAGAACCCCTTGTTCCCCCTCCAGATCCCACTGGCCAAGGACTGCTCCTTTTTTGCCTTAGCTGCTCTCACCACTCTGGTGACTCTCTTGGCTGTCAGCTCATATTCCTCCTGATCTCTTTCACTCCTTGACCACTTGAAGCGCCTATAGGCCGCTTTCTTTTCCCTCACCACCTCCTGTACCTCCCGGGTCCACCAGCAGGGTTTTCTGGCCTTACCAAACCTATGTCTTTCCCTTGCACAGGATCTGGTAACTTCCTGTATTCCCCTCCTAATGATCCCCCACCTGCTGTCAACATCCATATCCGGTCTTATCCTGTCCAGACGATCTTTAAGGATCCTTCCCATCTCCCTGAAGTCTGCACCCCTAAAGTTGGTTACTACTGTCCTTGTTTGGCTTTCCTCCCCCCCAGGTCCAGGAAGAGCCAGACTCTGGAGTGATCACTCCCAGCCAATGGGTCCCTCCCCTCTAGGCCCCTAATCTGATCACTGTCTGGCAGGACCACATCCAGTGTCCGGGCCTCCCTAATTGGCTCACCCACCTATTGTGTCAGAAATGCATCCTGGAAGATATCCAATAGCCTCTGCTCTCTGATCACTGGAGATGTCATAGTCCCCCAGTCTGTTCCTGGCATGTTGAGGTCCCCCATTACCACTACCCTTCCCTTTCCCAGTCTACAGTGTCCCTTGAGATTTGCCACCAAACTTTCTTCCAGGACCTCTGCCAGTGCTGGTGGTCTGTATACCACTCCGACTTTTACTTTCTTACCCCCCTGGGTCAGCAAGGTGACCCAAATAGCCTCCACATTCCCCTCTGCCTCCTCTACCCCTCCAATACCCATGCCATTTATGACTAACAGTTCTACACCACCACCCCTTCCCTCCTCCCTATCTTTTCTGAACATAGTGTAGCCCTCCAGATTTAGGTCCCACTCATGCCCTTGAGTGGCTCAAGTCTCAGTGACTGCTGCCACATCTACCTCCCCCTCAACTAGCATTGCCTGGAGCTCAGGCATTTTATTTCCTAAGCACCTTGCATTTATCAGGACAACTCTCCACCCCTTTTCCCTCCTTTCCTTTCTCCCCCTTGAGCTCCCATTTCTCAGCTTCTGCCACCCACACCTAGTGACCCATTTCCACCCTCCCTAGCCCCCTAGAGAGTGGAGATATGTCCTCATTTATCATACACTTACTGACCTGCCCTTTTTGATCCCTCCCCTTCACAAGTTTAAACCCCACCTTTCGCTGATGAACCCAGCTAGTTTAAGCTTTATGATTTCCTTCCCCTCCAAATTAAGGTGGAGCCTGTCCCTAGCATACAGCCCCTTATCCTCCCAGGTTTCCCTCCAGTCCCCCACCAGGCCATACCCCAATTCCCCACATCACTCCTTAAGCCACTGATTTATGTCCCTAATCTTCATCTTGTTTTCCCCACTAGCCCTTGGCACTGGCAGGATTTCTGAAAAGGGAATGTTACAGCCTATGGAAAGGCATACCCTGGCCAACTCCTGGAACCTTGCCTGAATATGCTCAATACAGAATGACAAATGGAAAGTAAGTGAGATGAAACAGTCATGGAGAAACACATTTGTAGCACTAAATATACATAAGGGATTAATATGCTGCACATGTAAATCTACCCAAATGATATGCATGCTGCAAGTATGATTTAAATGTTAAATTGGAACCAAGTACATACACGTGGCATGCGTGCAGCAAGCAAGTGGGGAAACCATGATTTTTATGTTAAATCCGGAAAGACTGCATGCATGTGGCATGCATGCACAAAGCAAGTGGTCACTGATAACTGCACATGTAAAAGTTAAGTAACTTGCTCAAGATCACACTATACACAAGTGGGGGTTGATGAAATTCAAACCCAGATCTTTATGCCTCCATGTCTCCTGGCTTGCAGTTCAGTGCCTTTAACCACTAAGCCATACTGTCTGCACACATATGGCTCGCTTGTATTTCAATACATACTGTATCTGACTACATCTGCACACATGCAGCATGCTTGTAGCCACTGTTATGCTTTCAGTTTTTCTTTTTCTTCTCTTACTCATCTCAGTTTCACAGTTTATTTTCCCTGTGGCACACATACCAATGGAAACACATGTGGGTTTTTCCAATCCCAATACACAAACTTACTCACAAAACCACTTAATTACTTCTGTCTGGCCTGTACTACTCCTATTTTCTCTCCATAGTTTTGAATTCTTCCATACAAACAGACTTTAAGATGCAAGCACAAAAGTAGCAATAACTCAACACACACCCACATGGCCTGCCCCCCCACCCTATGCACACACTGTAGTGGGTTCAGCTATGCTGCTACAGACAACCAACCCAGTATAGATATATGTAAAAAGTATCTTACTTAAGTACTAGGGAGCCAGAGGCAGGAATCTTTAAGAGATGATGTCCATAGGTCAGAGTGTTTGGGTGTACCCCCTTGAAATCAATTGAGTTATTTTTTTATTACTATTTTATACATTATGATGGTGAGTTGGAGAATAATGAAGGCCACTATTCTACTAACAAGGCCCTTGTTAGTCGAGCGGTGGCCTTCATTAATCTTCAACTCTCCAGCAATAATACATAAAATAGTAATAAAAAAAATAGCCCCATTCATTTCAATGGTGCACACCCCTGCAGTCTCCATTGCCCTTTGTCATAATGTGCCTGAGCGTGAGGATGTGGAAGTCAGCTTCACTGGGGGGAGGGCATAAGCCTGACTATAGTGAGGCTCTAATAGTCTGTGTATACTGTACCGCTCAACTGTCAATGAATGCAAGGGACAGCTCTAGAATGTCTGTAACATCTCTAAAAGGTACAACTTATTTGTTTTGACTAAAAAGTGATATGCAAGTCAGAAAAAATTCAAATGTATACGATCCATCTGTATATACACCGGAGAAGTTCATCAGATTTTGGCTTAAACCCACCCAGTTACTAACCAATTTTTTTCCTGGCTGAAGTTCTGCCTCCCCCCAAAAAAAACAACTTTGTGCCATTTTTTTCTCCCCAACTCCATTCCATTCAATACCCATCCCCTATGGGTCATGCAGCCCAGAGGTGAAGAAACATGAAAAACACATTAATATTTCGGTCCTTCCTCCTTCCCCAATTCCCCTGTGAAAAAAATTATTTACTTTTACTTACTTGGCCATGTGGCCAGAACCTGCAGCCTGGTACAGTGTGCCACCAGCCCAATTTTCAGTCTGCTCCCTCTCTCTCCTTCCGCCAGAAGCTGGATGCTAGACTTGACCATCACAGGTCCCCAATGTGGTCCGCGACCAAGTCACCTCACCAACCGAACCCACCCAACCTGGATTACTTGCTTCTTACTTGGTTGCTGCTGTGGCTGTTGCCACTCTGCACTGACCAAGGCCTATGAAGGCCACCCACACTGCTGTCACCACTACTGCTAAGCCTGGCTTGCTGCTGTGGGGGTCTGTGCTGTTTTTTTTTTGTTTTTTTTTTGCATGGTGAGCCTAGTAGAGTAAGTAGGTAGCCTAGTCTTGAGTTAGCTTCAAGCTCACCCTCTGCCCCTTCAGCCACCAGGAGAGATGGAGACTCACTAAGAGTACACCAACAAAAATATGCTGCCACAACACTGCTATTGAGAGCTCAGTGTTCACCAACTCCTCCAAGCTGTTGTGTGTAGTCTGTCTACTCTGTGGAGGGAAAGACAGTGTTGCACTTGCAAGACTCATGTGCTCTTTCTTGGCTGGAGCTAATCCACTTCACATGTGATTGTGCCACCATTAATAGGTGGAGAGAGTGTACAACACAATATAGACACAGTCAAGTCTGGAGAGTACCTGCAGCGTGAGCACACACAGGCCAGGTGAGCACTTATTGTGCAAAACATTAATTTCAAATTTAATGCCATTATTGCCACACCATAAGAACAACCTAGGCACATATATGGAGGGGGGGCACAATTGCCTCTGCCCTACCTAAATGGCACCACTGCTTAATGGTAGAAATTTATTCTCAGGTGTTAATGCAATGGTTTACACTGTGTTCTGAGGTGCTATAGCTCCATGTTTCATGATGTGTCCTGATCATCAGGTGGGTTAGTGTCCCTCATTGCCCCTCATTTTGAGTGTCCATGTCCCTCATTTTAATGACAAATTGTGAGGTATGGTGCATGCTTCTAAGACCCTACTCAGCAGAAAGAATGCTGAGCAAAGTCACAGTGTATATGCTCAATACAGAATGACAAAGGGAAAGTAAGTGAGATGAAACAGTCATGGAGAAACACATTTGTAGCACCAAATATGCATAAAGGATTTGCATGGTCCAAAACAAAAAGGATAGGCTTCACAACACAGAGGCCCCTCTTCGTACATCTGGAATGGGAAAGTTGACTGGCTATATCCCAGGCCTTTTCTTTTAAAAAAATTTTTTGTATCTTCTGTTTTTGCTCCCTACACCCTTGAACTCTCTCAGGCTGCCCCTAGTCACCCTGCACCGCTCTACCAACCACCTGAAGTCTTGCTTCCTCTGAGATAGTCGCCATCAACCATCCACCATCCACAGCTAGGAGACCCCCCCCAGCTCTGAGCCCCCTGAGGTAGGGCCGCCTCCACTCTGGCACTCTATCTACAATCAAGTGTGCCACAGTGGTGATGGAAGAACAGAGAGGGCAGAGGCTAGGGTCCAGTTTGGTCATGTGGTGGCATGGCACAGAGGGGAGCCATCGCCTATCCAGGAGCAGGGGGTTTAATCATAAGATTTCTCCCAGAAGCACTGGCGTGCAATGTTGCCATCATGGCTGTGCTGTAGACATCTACCACACTCCTCCCCTTAATTGCTCTACACCTTGTTGCACACCCATTCTCCACCGGGTGTCATAACTGTGCAGGAAGAGCGCTGGATCCATCCCTAGGGAGAGGATGAGCAGTCCATTGGACATGCGATCCTCTCTCCCCCCACTGACCCCTGATGCCTGAGCTCATTCCTGAACTTGGGGTCGCCAGCGTGGCACAAGGTGTGGTGTCCAGCACATCAACCCTCAGCACCACCGGACTATACTATATCCTAGGCATTTAATGCAGTAAACAAACAATGCTTTAAAAATGAATTGTGATTTAATGACAAAAATCAGCAGCCATTAAACAACTTGCAAAAGGATCAGAATTAATAAATTTACCTAATTTTTATGGGAATTCAAATAAAATGTATTTTAATGACACTAATTGCTAGCAGTAGTATAAGAAATAGAAACTGATGTGTCTTTTTAGATGAGCTCAGCACCAGCTTAGTTGCTGCATACATGGCAAGCATGCAGCATGTGAACCTGATGTGATTTTTAAATGATGTTCACACCAGCTTAACTGCTGCACTCATGTCAACTGCACAACACACGAACCTGATGTAATTTTTAGAAGATGTTCACACTAGCTTATCTGCTGTGTGCATGTCAAGCTTGCAGCATGCGAACCTGATTTGCTTTTTAGAGCTGATTCGCTTAGGATCACTGTGCATGTGAACTGCATGCAAACATTGTACAATTAAGCATATGGCATGCATTCTGCATGTATGCAGCACACTTATATTTCTGTAAGAGATGGTGACCTATGGCCTATCAGGAAATAAGAGAAAAACATTCTTTACACCCTAGAAATAGAGCCACTTAGATAGTAGAGCTGTGTAAAATGGGAAAATTCTGAATTTGTGGAATCCCAATGAAATTTCATGAAATCTAGATTTAGTATGAGCCGTATTGGTCCTTACAAGAACAGATCCAGAAGCAAATGATTTGATACCTTTTAATGGACCAACATAGGTGTAACAACCAGAACCAAGTGTTCTAGCTTTCGGACCAACCAGTCCTTCTTCAGAAGCCTAATAGCAGTTATTTAGAAAAAAACATTACTTTTAACAGCTAGATCATGCAGAAAAAAAACAGAAAAAAATTCCCATTGGTTTAAAATACTCATTTAAAAAATAGAGATGATGATGTCAGAGAAGTTTAACAGCACCATATTACCTTCAGCTGGGAGGATCCCAGGGGTCAAAGGTGCTTTGTGCAAAATACATACAAAGAATCCTACTGCATATAAATTAAATTGACAAAGGATAACACTGCTGGAGCAGATTACTCTTAAATCAAGCTATAAGTGTCATAATGTGTATAAGAATGTGATCACTGAAAAACAACCCCCACCCAGATTAAAGACATACTAAGATTGTTTAGGACTCCAAGAAGTTTCAATGTACGCATTATAGACAAGAAGTTATCAGTCAAGCTGTCTTAAAACCATCAGTGCACACTGTATGATGTTTAAAACTTAGCTGGACCTATCACCCAGCTATACTGTCCACCTAGATATCATGCCTTATAAACTTCAAAAACCTCTAGTGTATTGACAGGAAGTTATAAATGATAATTAAATATAAATTGACAGTGTTAGTGTCAAATAACATACTCTTGTCGAGGACCACCAAGGAATTAAGACCATGTAGCCTGATATGTACTGATGTCAATAAATTCTCAGTCTGTAACAACTTGATGTACCAGAAATGTCTAAGGAATCTGAAAAAGATAAAAATTACATTTCTCTCCTCCTCTTCACATAAACAGTACACCCTACCCCACCCACATCCCCATAATGCCAGGGGGAATAACTAGCTTTAAGGAGATATTTTCACACACACACACACACACACACACACACACTCACACACACTCCTAATGAACTTTCATTCACATCAGTCCCTGCAACCGTTCCCCAAAGGAATTTAACTTGTCATGAAATCTCAAGTAAAAGGGATCATGTATCCTAATACCTACAGAGCAAAAATGTGACACTATTTAACCTTAATCCTATCTGTGTAGTAACATTTCCAAGGATTCATGAAATTCCAGGAATGTTCACATCATTTCTTTGGAATTTTGTGGAATTTTTAAAATTTAGTAATCTGGTCATAACTCTGTCATCCTTTAGGCTACTTCATTCTTATCATAGAGGGCCAATAACATGCCCAACATCATGAAATTTGGATGGATAGTTTCAAAGCTATAGGTCTTCAAAGTTTGTCATTTTATTTTTTGTGTGTAATTTCATGAACATTTTTATCTGTATATACCTCAGCGGTCCATTGGGTCAGAGATCTTAAATTTGGCATGATTCCTTGATGATAGGTGCTCTAACAAGGTACCAGATTTCATGACAATATGATGCATTGTCTCAAAAGTATGTGTGTTAAAAATCTGTCATTTTATTTTTTACAGGAAATTTTGTGAAAACATTTCATATGCATGTAACTCGGGAACCTTTGGAGCTAGACATGTATAAATTAGCAGGAATAACCTTTCGTAGTCCTTACAGAATGATTGAAAGATGGAGAGAACTGGGTTAGAGATTAGTAGGTTTCAGGGGGTTCAGAACTTTACCATGTAAATATTTGCAAAATTTTGTGAAAACTCTCAAAAATGTGGGAATGTTGTAACTTCCCATACTCTTACAAACAGCCAGCAGTCCAACTCTCAGGGATATAACCTTTGGGTGTCTAATAAAAATATGAGCGTCAAACCAAATTCTGCTGAGTTGCTGCATAAAGGGCTTTGTTTTCCTAGCTGGCATCTCCACAGTTAGACCAGGAAGTAAGTTGCCTCTACAAGCCCATAGTATCTTGTACACCTTCCACCTGCAGCCAGTCAGGGGTGTGATCCAGAGTTCCCTCCATGAGAACTGTCCATTATGCCACTCACTAGTAGAATTTCAGATTAGGCAGAGACAAACCCCCTTATTAATGGTCAGCTGTAATATGGCTCTTAATATTCTTGCCTCTCCCTATAGGAATCTTGTCAAGATAGCGTTAAGAGAGCAGAAAAACTTCTCAGGCACCCTTATGGGTATGTTCTGGAAGAGATATAGGCATTTGGGAAGTATTTTCATTTTAACTGTGTTAATATGCCCAATTATGCTGAAGGGGAGGCCATCCCACTACTCACAATCCTGTCATGCAGAGTTGAACAGTTTGTCATAATTTTCCTGAAACAAACCAGGTTTGTAGATAAAAATTCCCAAGTATTTTAACATACCCACTACTTTCATATATAGAACATTATTTTCCAGATGAGTATGTGGACCAGGACCTACCAGCATAATCTCACTCTTTGACAAATTGATTTTGTGGCTGGAAATTTTACTATACTCACTTAAGGGGTAATGGATCCTAAGCAGGCCCTGCTCTGAATTATCGAGGAAAGTCAAAAGGTCATCCGCTAACAGAAATAGCTTAAAATAGTTGTTGCCAGATTGAAAGCCTATGATAGAATTATCTGCTTGGAGTGCCGCTGTTAATTGTTCAAGGGACAGCACACATAACAATGGGGAAGGGGCACATCCCTGATGGGTTCCTCTTGTAAGGGTGAATGGTTTTGATAGTTTAACACTAACTGAGATCTGACCTGTGAGATTCTGATATAGGGTGGCCATCCACCTAAGCATATTGCTACCCAAGCCATAGTTTTCAAGCACACCAAACATGTACTCCCACTCTACACGGTCAAGCTCCTTTTCAACATCAAGGGCTAAAACTGCTGCTCCTGCCCCAGTACATCTCTTCCCCAAGCGCCATATAATATGTAGTGGCTTAGGTACATTATGCTTGCCTTATGGCAGCCATGTACAAAGCCTGCCTGATCAGGTTGCACAATATCACATAGGACTATTTCTAGTCTATAAGCTAACATCCAAGTTATAATCTTATAGTCAGATGTAAGAAATGAAATGGGCCGATATGACTCGCATTGTTTTGGGTGGTTTTCAGGTTTAGGCAACACAGATATTACAGCAGACCATGTCGAGTGGGACAGTATTCCATTGGTCAAACTTTCTTGAACCATGTCAAGCAATGGTTCTTTTAGGTCTGAACTAAAAACCTTATAAAAGTCAATGGTGAAACCATTGGGACCCAATGCCTTCCCTTCCTTAAGACGTTGCATAGCCCCTCTCACTTCATCTAAATTATGTCAGTTTCAAGATTAACATTTTGTTGTTGGGAGATTCTAGAGAGTGGGGCCTTGTCCAGGAAGTTTGGTATGTCTGAACCAAATGGGTGAGCCTCAGAAGTATAAAGCTGTAAACAGAAATTCAGAAAGCACTCCCCTATCTCCTCATCTGAATGCTTGTTTATCCCGTCTGGACCAACTATACAATTCATATATTTGGCACCTTTTCATGCTTTAATTGCAAGGCTAACAATTTCCCATAGGTGTCCCCTTCAAAATAGCTAGTAGCTTGATTCAGTATTAAAGTATGTTCAACTTTAGAATTGGTTAACTTGTTGCGGTCCCATTTTAATTTTTGCAACTGACTAAAAACACTGGCCAAAGGGTTCTTCATGTGCTGTTTTTCAATTTGGGTTATCTGGTGCTCCAGATCTTGGATGTGTTGATTTTCAGCCTTCCTGCTATGACTGGAAAAAGATTTATTAACCCACCTCAAGAAAGCCTTTAGGACTTCCCATCTGGCGGTCATTGAGGTTCCCCCCCCCCCCAATTCAGCTGGAGATACACAGAGATCTGATCTTTTATGTGCGTGATAAAAGCTAACTTTTTGAGTAGTACTGGATCCAGCTTCCAGGATCTTGGGGCAGATGAACCTCCAAGTACTGAAGATCCACCAGCACTGGCACATGATCTGAAATAGTTATAGATTCATATTTTGTGGCCTGAATGGCAGAGATAAAGTGCTGTGAAAGCAAAATATCATCCAGCCTAGCGTAATGTGTGGATGAATGGGAGTAGTGGGTATACTCCTGGCCAGTTGGGGAAGAATGCCTCCAGGCATCTAATAGTGAGTGATCTTTCATTAAATGCAAGAGCACCTTCACATTATTAGATAAAGACACTACCACAGGTAAGAATCTGTCTAAGACATTATCCTTAACACAGTTGTAGTCCCACATAGCAACCATAGGCCCTCAAAATCAGCCATCTGCACCGAACATTTATGAAAAAAATCCAGACGATTCATATTTGGTCCATAAACAGAACCAGTAGCTAATTTATGACCTGTGTTCAATAGAACCTGTAAAAGAACATGTCTTCCCCCCTGATCTACATAGGATTTGGTAACTACTCCTGGGAAATGCAGACAAAGCCAAATTGCCATTTCTCTTGCCTTTGAGGTGAAGTAAAAGCCAAACCATTCCCATCCCCAGTTCTTAGCTATGTGGACCTCTTCCTTTTTTGTCATATGTGTTTTCTGAAGACAAATAACATCCACCTTCATGACTCTTACCCTAGTTAATACCCTTTTGCAAAACAAATGGTTATTTTGGAGCACCATAATACATGGTGATCAGTGGATTAAATTGAGCCCCATAAGCCCTTTTCTGATCCATGCTGAGCACTGGCAGTGTTTTGCAAATTACCATCACATTTTTTCCAGTCTGCACATAAATTTAAACATTCAGGTAAGACAAAGTACAATACTTACACACTACCTATTTTACTCTCCCCCAAGGCAGCTGTCAGTGTAGGTTTGAGGGTCTCATCCGGCAGCCTAAACTCAAACCCCAATTTTTTTTCTCCACACTGAATGGAAGAAAAAGCTGCCTCTAGACAAAAGTTATATAAACCTTAGCTGAACTGTTTTAAGCTCCAACCAAATTTATTGCGTGTGACTCTCTGGTAGCCATTGCTGCCATAGACATAGTTCTTGTGTGCTGTTTGTCACTGTTACGTGCCGCTGAGCCACGTTATCACACACCATTCATTTTGTGCCTGTTGTCCAACATGCTAAAAAACATGCTGATTCACTTTATCAGTTTTTAAAATGTGCCTAATGCATCTGTTTGACTCAACAGATATTTATTGTTATGTATTATTTGCAGTTATTCATTGTCAGCAGCACTTTGCTAATAATGAAAATATGTTCCTTAGTGTTTCAAATTTTCTAGCAATTGTAACAAAATAATGTGAAGATGCATATTACTTATTTTGTTTCACATGCGATCTATGTGTAAAGCCTGCTTGAACCCCTTGAGCTTCGCTCTTGTAGTTCAAGAGACATCACACACCTCAGGTGTGTGAAAAAAACAATCATAATACACATTTTCACCACAGCTATTCTATATATATCCCCATTAGTGTGTTGAAAAACTCATAACTCATGAGTGTTGAAGTTGTGACTTAGTGAGGAAGGTCTTAACACTCGTGTGTGGTGATAAATGTGTTACAGTCAGTTCATGATATAAAGTATGCACATACTTGGGGCACCCCATTTTTGTGCATAGATCTGAAATGGAATACAATTGGTCACTTTTTATGTTGATTGTACACATGCACAAGAAACATACTGTGGCAAGTTGCCAGAAGCAGGTTGTGGAGGCACAGCACTGTTGTGGCCAATGCCCCCACAGCCTTTAAAGGCTTGGCCCACTTTCCCCAATGCCGTCGCACGCTGCTGCTGACCCTAGTTCAGCCAACATGCCACCAACTTGTAATGTTTTCACCGCAGCAATCAGGGGCCGCCTCATCATTGCAGCGTTAGCAATTCGCTGCAATGAGGGAGCGACCTGTCATTGCTGGGTGGAATGTTGCTACTGTAATATTGTTTGTTAATATGGCGGCAGCTTGCCACCATGTTCACAAACAATATTAAAGCACCCCACTGCTGAGGGAGTGCCCAAACCCCTCGGCAGCATGCGCCCCCCAGAACAGTTTTTGTTTGTCAATGGGAGCCCCAATCCCCGTCGGCTTCAGTCCCCTCCTTTGTTACACTTGCCGATGGGGGAGCCCACTCCTCATCAGTATTATGTCCCCCCTCCCACTTTGATTTGCTGACAGGGGACCCCACTCCCTGTCAGCATAATGGCTCCCCCCACAAACACACAGTACATTAGTGCCGAGGGGGTGCCCAATCCCCCTCAGCTGTTGAGCCCCCCCTTTGTGCTGACAGGGGTGCTCAATCCCCCATCAGGTACAGCTGCTCCCCCAAGAAATACTCCATTGGCACGCAGGGAGCTCACCCAAGCATGCCACATGCCCCTGTAAAAAAAAAGTGTCCCACAATGTGTTTTTTTTTTTTTACCTGTGAAAAAAGAAAACAGTCCCTCATGGTCTTCCTGCCTCCCCTCCCACAACCCGCACCCACCCACTGTGCACCCTGCCTCTCCACACCCCCCTCACCCCACACTTACCTCGGGAATCTGATGCGACGATCTTTGGTGGACCGGGAACACGTCTGCACTCTTCAAAGCCGACCGCAAACTGAGGAAATGCTGGTAAGCTGTATAATAGAATAAATAGGGTTTTTCCAACATTGATGCATATCTCAGGCATTGTCTGGAATTGTGGGACCAAATTTTCAACTTGGGTTTTTTGGGACCCCTCCTTATGAATTCTGCCACTGTCATGGTGTTATTCAGCCCCTAAAGGTGATTTCGTGGTCACTGTGTGGAATCACCTTTCAGGATGCATTAATGAAAAGACAGTTCCAGTGTTCATGAGGTGGGCTCTCAAAAAGCCTATGTTGCAAATTTGGTGGAAAAAATTCAGAAAATGACTGTTTTACGAGCGTGCATTGCACAGTTGCTACGCACGCTCGTAACTTCATGAATCTGCAATATTTTCATGCCACATTTTCAACACTGGCATTTTTTTCCCACCTCCTTGTGAACTGTCATTGTTCACATCTCAGCCGAAATGTGTTTTCACAGTTCTGGCACAGAATAGCGCGGTCGCAGTGGGAAATCAGTGTTCGGGACAGATTAAGAAAATGACAGTGACACTGTTCATGAGCAGAGGTCCTAAAATGCCTATGTTGAAAATTTGGTGACAATACTCCATAAAATGACTGTGTTACGAGCGTGTATTACGCCAGTTGCCGCGCATCTTTCGTAACCGATAATTATAATATTTTCACTCCAGATTTTCAACATTGCCATTTTCCCACCTACTTATGAACAGTACAGCTGCCATTTTCCCATCCTGGCTGAAATGTGTTTTTGCAGTTCCAGCACAGAATAAGTGCGGGCACTGTGGGAAATCAGTGTTTGGGATAGATTAAGAAAATGAGTGACACTGTTCATGAGCAGAGGTCCTAAAATCCCTATGTTGAAAATTTGGTGATGAAACTCCCTAAAATGACTGTGTTACAAGCGTGTGCTGAACTGTTTTCATGCACCCTTGTAATTTCGCAAGTTTGTAATATTTTCACGCTACATTTTCAACACTGCCATGTTTTTCACACCTCCTTATGAACAGTACAGTTGTCATTTTTCACATACTGGCCAAAATACGTTTTTGCACTCCTGCCGCAGAATAGCACAGTTACTGTGGGAAACCACTGTTTGGGACAGATTAAGATTGAGAGAGTGAGAGGGGGGAGTCACCAAGCTCAACTGAGCTCTGTCAGGACTGCTGCAGATTTATTTGTGGGCAGAAAAAGGCCCCAATGCAGGAGTGCAGTATAAAAGGGCAGCCTGCAGCACTCGGAGAAACAGAATGAGAGGGCGAGTGAGGGAGGAGGAGTAAGCAAACTCAACGGAACGCTGTCGGGACTGCTGCAGATTTCTTTGTGTGCAGAAAAAGGTGTCAATGCAGACAGGGGCTCAGTACAAAAGGGGAGCCTGCAGCAATGGGAGAAACAGTATGAGTGACTGACACGGGGACTGAGTGAGCTCAACGGAGCTCTATCAGGACTGCTGCAGATTTCTTTGTGGTCAGAAAAAGGCGCTAATGCAGGCAGGAGCCCAGTACTAAAGGGCAGCCTGCAGCGCTGGGAGAAAACAGAATGATTGAGTGAGAGAGGGGGAGTGGGTGCGCTAAATGGAGCTCTGTCGGGACTGCTGCAGATTTCTTTGTGGGCAAAAAAAAGTGCCAGCAGAGGCAGGAGCCCTGTACAAAAGGGCAGACTGCAGCAAAAGGACAAACAGAATGAGCAGGTGAGAGAGGAAGACTGAATGACCTCAACGGAGCTCTGTCGGGACAGCTGCAGATTTCTCTGTGGGCAGACAAAGGTGCCAATGCAGCCAGGAGCCCCATACAAAAGTGCAGCCTGCAGCGCCAAGAGAAACAAAATGACCAAATGACAGGGCGGGACTGAGTGAGCTCAACGGAGCTCTATCATGACTGCTGCAGGTTTCTTTGTGGGTAGAAAAAGGTGGCAATGCAGGCAGGAGCCCAGTACAAAAGGCCAGCCTGCAGCACCAGCAGAAACGGAATGAGCAAGTGAGACAGAGGGGGAGTGAGCGAGCTCAATGGAGCTGTGACAGGACTGCTGCAGATTTCTTTGTGGGCAGAAAAAACCACCAATGCAGGCAGGAGCCCTGTACAAAAGGGCAGCCTGCAGTGGTGGGAGACACAGAATGAGTGAGTGAGGGAGAGGGAGTGAGTGAGCTCAACGGATTTCTGTTGGGACTGCTGCGGATTTCTTTTTGGGCAGAAAAAGGCAGCAATGCAGGCAGGGGCCCAGTACAAAAGTGAAGCCTGCAGCTGTGGGAGAAACAGAATGAGTGAGTGAGAGAGGGGGAGTGAGCAAGCTCAATGTTGCTCTGTCGGGACTGCTGCAGATTTCTTCATGGGCAGAAAAAGGTGCCAAAGCAGGCAGAAGCCCAGTACAAAAGGGCAGCCGGCAGCGCCAGGAGAAACACAACGAGTGAGTGAGAGAGGGGGAGTGAGTGAGCTCAATGGAGCTCTATCATGACTGGTGTGGATTTCTTTGTTGGCAGAAAAAGGCAGCAACGCAGGCAGGAGGCCAGTACAATAGGCCAGCCTGCAACGCCCACAGAAATGAAATGAGCGAGTGAGAGAGGCGAGTGAGCAACCTCATTGGACCTGTGTTGGGACTGCTGCAGATTTCTTTGTGGGCAGAAAAAGCCACCAACAGAGGCAGGAGCCCTGTACAAAAGGACAGCCGGCAGCGCCAGGAGAAACAGAATGAGCGAGTGGGGGGGGGGTGAGTCACCTCAACGGAGCTCTGTCGGGACAGCTGTGGATTTCTTTCTGGGTAGAAAAAAGTGCCAATGCAGGCAGAAGCCCAGTACAAAAGAGCAGTCTGCAGCACTGGGAGAAACAGAACGTGCGAGTGACAGAGGGGCAGTGAGTGAGCTCAACGGACCAATGCAATCAACATTTGGCATTGACAAATGCTTGTTACTTTTAGTGAATGTATTAAACTTATTGAAAACATGCCAAGCCATCAAATGTTACATATTCTGAGCTGTCTACATACAAACATAGAATCTGATGGCAGATAAGGACCACTTGGCCCACCTAGCCTGCCAATTTTCCTACCTAACAGAGAAGCTGCAGATCCTAGTTAACCAACAGCTTACTTCCTCCTACCCCCCACTAGGACTTCCTTATGTCTGTCCCATGCACTCTTGAATTCCCCCACTGTTCTTGACTCCATGACCTTCTCAGGGAGGCTGTTCCATGCATCCACAACCCTCTCCATGAAAAAATACTTCCTCACATTACCTCTGAGCCATCCCCCCTCTATCTTCAAATTGTGCCTCCTTGTTCTTGCACATCTCTTTTTCTGAAAGATGCTACCCTCTTGGACTTTGTTGATTCCCTTGAGGTACTTGAAAGTTTCCATCATGTCCCCTCTCTCCCGTCTTTCCTCAAGGGTATACATATTAAGCTCCTTTAGTCTTTCTTCATATGTCTTCTGGTGCAGATCCTGCACCATTTTGGTTGCCCTCCTCTGGACAGCCTCCACTCTGTCTATGTCTTTGCGGAGATGGGGTCTCCAGAACTGCACACAGTACTCCAGATGGGGTCTCACCAACTGTCTGTACAGAGGGATAACAACTTCCTGTTTTCTCCTTGGTTGCTTGCTCTGACAAACAGGATGAAACATAATTAAAACTTAAATGTATTTAACCCCTGGCAGTACAGTTAGCACCTGTTTAACAGGTGTAATTAACATTATTAATGTCCATGGAGCCCCTGTCTAGAGGAAAAACTGTGCATACAACCAAAATCTGGTGTGCATACAAGCACATTTTTTTATCAACTGTATAGGATTGGGATTGGGATATGCCATTTATGTGCATATAACCAAAATATGCACACATCTGATGTGCTTACAAGTGGACTGTATTATATTTCATTACAATGGAGTATATATTTGATATATAGCACACCATTATTAATGTTTGTGTTAGTGTTTTACCTTGTTATAGCTTAAAAATACCTTCCTTTCCATTTTCAATTCTCTATGTGGTGGGCTATTCTTTGCATTCAATTTCCAGATTCTAAAGGGTCAAAGTGAAATAATAGCCATGATGTTGGAAGCTGAATAGGGGCTGCCAAATGGATTAGCAACTCCCTAACACTGCTTTATGTCCAAAAATCGGGGTAGCAGTAAAAAATATCATATTGGATTGTATGATTAGCAAGTTTCTAACTCATTTGCAAATGGCCCTGCTATATGCTGGTGTGCCTATGCAAAGCTGCTTACAGCACCTTACATATAGATGCACTGGCATATTTGCAAGTTTGGAGAGGTGGTAACTACCAGTTAGTGCCTTGCTAATTTCCACCTACCCAAACCAGGCATTATGGCCATTGTGCCTGCAGATGCCCCAAGCCCCCCCCCTCCGATTTCCCACCTATGTACTTTTCTAAAATCCCTAGTGGTCCCCCTGCCGCCTCCCCAATCGCCCCCATTGAATGACATACATTTTCTGGTGCTCTGATAGTCCCATCACCCTCCACCAATCATCAGCCTATGCAATGTTTAAAGTTCCTGGGACACTAGAGTGGTCCCAAGAGTGCTCAGCCCTTCACCCCACCCCTGCTGGCCCCTGAGCGACCAGACCCCATCCCAAACCTGGGTCACTGAGATTGTGGACAGTCCAGAAGATTTAAAGGACAACCAAAGCAGTTGTTATGCCTTATCCCTCTACAGGTACCAGCATTATGTCACTCTGCTCATTGACTGCCATCAAGTGGAGGTCTGGTAGCAGTGCAATATAAGTGGACTGCAAGTGTGGAATGCTCTCCTGTGTCATATGAACATACAAAGAAGCCAGCAGAAGAAGGCCATTTGGTCTATCAAGTCTGCTCGTATTGCAGGGTCCACAGCTTGAGCTCCTGTCCCTGCCCTCCCTCCCCACTCCTCCCATCCTCCCTACTCATGATCCTTACTTTCCCCTATGCCTATCCCAGCCTCTCTTAAAGCTGCCCACTGTCTTCGATGAGATGACCTCTTCTGGCAGTGCATTCCAAGTGTCCACCACCCTCTCTGTGAAGAAGTGCTTCCTGATCTCCCTCCTAAACCACCCACCTTCCAGCTTAAGACTGTGCCCACTCATGTTATGGTTGCCACTCAGCTTAAAGAGACTCTCTTTATCAATCCTATGTATCCCTTTCAAGTACTTGAAGGTCCCAATCATGTCCCCTCTCTCTCTCCTATCTTCCAGGGGTACATGTTCAGTGCCTTCAGCCTCTCCTCATATGCCTTACCTTTCTGACCCGCTATCATCTTTGTAGCCCTCCTCTGTACCTTCTCCAGCAGGGTAATGTCCTTTTTGAGGTATGGGTACAGTACTGGACTCCATACTCTAGATGAGGCCTTACCAGTGACCTGTACAAGGGCAGTAGAACCTCCTCTCTCCTACTACTGATCCCCCTAGATATGCATCCCGGCATCTTGTTTGCCTTTGCTGCTGCTTTCTTGCACTGCGTGGTGCATCCCAGCATCTTGTTTGCCTTTGCTGCTGCTTTCTTGCACTGTGTGGAGAAGGTCCAGAGGAGGGCTACAGAGTTGATGCTGCAACAAAAAATAACTTACATCTGGTCAGAATGCCTAACCTCAAGACCAAACAAATTATATCCTGGGACCTAGTGAGGGGTCTTTTTGTTAAATCCCTGTGGTTCATCAAAGTCAGTTTGCAGCCACTGCCAATTTAAGCAAACTCATCATACATCTGAAGTTGCTAAACTCAAACCAACTTCACCCTCAAATCTGGTCAAACCATCCACTATTTTAATATAGTTTGCACTCGAAATTGATAGACTACATTATAAAAGAAGTATACCTGGAAGGGGCTTTAAAGATTGAGCACCATAAAGTTTAATTGTATATCTCTAAAAATTATAAAAGTGGGGACTGCTGCAAAGTCTTCTGAATGACTTCAAAACTCACTGCAAAAAATTTGTTTCTCAAATTTTATTACCTGTACCCCCAAAGTTTTGCTCCATATATGGAGCTTTTTCAAGGAGATTTTACTTCCAAAGCTGTATTAAAATAAAGAATAATATACATTTAAATATAGTCTCCATAAAGTTCTTTTATACCATAAATTATTGCTGTATATAAATGTTAATTTTAAAGCCATGCTATAATACCATATATGTGTGCTAGCTTGAAAAGCTAATCATCTCTTGTATTTTAAATCATGTTATCAATATCTACAGCAAAACATAATATTTGTATTCACAGTCCATTAGTGAAATGAAAAATATTTGTGCCACCACCTCTGTTCAGTGCATATATTTTGATTAATGTGGCACACCTTAAAACCTATTGTCAGGTGACAGCCCATACCTGTCTGCATTAATTTTATCATTTTGATTGTGGTTTATAAATTTCAAATGGACTCATAGTCTTAAAAATGCAAAACACAAAAGAACTCTTAAGCATACTGCTTCACTCTTAATACTGAGTAGTGTGATAAACTGTGCCAAATTATGAAAAACTAAGTTTTACCTTACATGTTTAAAATGCCGTAAAATTCCAATGGCGTTCATGCAGAGGACACCCAACTGTCTCCCTTATTCTCTTGAGCCCACTGGACCCCCCCCCCCATGGAGTGACATTTGATGTCATGTCCATGCTGTTATGCTCCCACTGAAGAGAGAGTTCAGCTGCTGCTTGGCAACTGACAACAGACACAGCTGAAGCCATGACTGGGAGGGCAGCCAAAGGGCTCCAATGGACTTAGTTTATTTGTACGCTGACATCGGTCCTCAAATGCAGGGTAAAAATTTGTATTTTCTACAGTTCTGAGCTGAGGTCACCAACTTAGGAGGAACATTTTCTCTGCTTTACCCTTGTAAGGCAAGGGTTATCTTTTGATAGCATCAAATCATTTTCTATGACCCGGATCAGCTCAATACCATTACTCAAGCTCGTCAATCTGCCCAGAAAAAAGACTGAATCTTCCTTGGGAAATGAGGGAGTCTCAAACTCTGATTTTGAAATTCTGATGCTGGAGTGTAAAGAACCCACTAGCATGGTGGTATAACTGTAATCATAACTGCAAGTATCAACATATCATTTACTGGCTGTTTCCTTTTTATTGTAGGTGTGGAACTGATGTCCTGTTGAGGTCCTGAATGAACTTTTAAGTATTCACTTTCTGCACTGTCCTGTTGAGGTCTTCAATGGACTGTTAAATATTCACTTTCTGCACTTCTGGTTTCCTAACCCTCTTTTTTCATGATGTTATTGTTATATATTACAATACTTGATGTTTTGTCTTGCATTTAAGAATATGAGCAAATAGCTATACTCAACATCATTTTCTTATTTAGGGTGTATTCCAAAGTTGGGAATGTATTTCCTTATATTTTGATCAGCAGTAAAACCTTATTTTTCTGAATAGGTGCAGATTATTTGAATAATTGTGTTTTCTCTCTTTTAGGCAACAGGTGTAACTACTTGTTAGTAAATGGCTTATTTATCTCTCTCTTCTGTTTGTATATGTTCTGTAAATGTCCACACTAGGGCAGGGTGAAATTTAACTTTTGTCAGTGGAATACTAATGAAAGGATGATTTTGCTTTCATGAAATTTTCCTGAAATTTCTACAAAAAGTTTTCCCAAATATTGACAAAATTGTGATTTCGGTTATTTCCATCTAATTTAAAAAGCACGTGTCCAAATTGCACTACACTGTGACTTTATCAGTGTCCATACAGTGGTGTACCAAGCCTCAAGCCACCCAGCCAGCTCCCCTAGCTTATCCCCAAACTGAAGTCAATGGCACCGGAACACAACGTCCTACCAGCTGGGTCAATGGGTAGTCCTGAACATGTTTCTTCGCAACTTTGCTGTTTTTGGAGATTTTGGCCTCATGTTTTCAACATAGTCTTTTTGTTACTCCAACATATGAATATAATAGGTGTCATTTAGGAAATTCTGGCCAAAACATAATTTTGGTCACACACAGGAAAAGACATTTTCGGCAGGATTTGACCCCCAAACTTTTGCCATGTACAATTTGGAGGGTCATTTTCAAACTACCAGAATGCCCTACAAATATCGGCTATTAAATTTTAATATCCCCTGTTTGACCTTTGCTGATTTTACCTTAAGATCTGACAGATGCTTAGGCACTTTGCAATTATCTAAGAAAACTGTTCCAAGATACTGTATGTAAATTCTTTTACCTGTTCTAGAGAGGATTTAATATCACCCATGTTTGTTTCTACTGGCCAAAAACTACATAGTAACATAGTAGTTGATGGCAGATAAGGACAGCTAAGCCCACATAATCTACCCATATTCCCTGCCTGAATCAGCTGCTGCTGACCCTACTTGGTCATTGGCTTTTGCCTCTCTTCCTCACATCTAGGGTTCCCTTGTGTCTATCCCATGCATGTTTGTATCCCCCATTGTGGTAGCACCCACCACTTCATGGGGTAGGCTATTCCAAACATTCACCACCCTCTCTGTGAAGAAAAACGTCTTCACATTTCCCCTTATTCTGCCCCCTCCAATCTCATATCATGCCCCCTCATCCTTGTACAACTCTTTTACTGAAAGATGTTACTCCCCTTGCACTTTGTTCAAGTCTTTATGATACTTGAAGGTCTCTACCATCCCCCTTCCCTCTCTGTTCTCTCCTCTCTTCAAGTGTATATACATTGAGGTCTTTTAATCTGTCTTCATATGTTTTCTGATGCAAGCCCTGCACCATCTTGGTCGCCCTCCTCTGGACCGTCTCCAGCCTGTCTATGCCTTTGAGAAGATGCAGCCTTCAAAACTAAATACAGTATTCAAGATGAGGCCTCACCAGCATTTTGTACAGTGGCATCACCACCTCCCTTCTTCTCCTAATGATGCCCCTTCCTATGCACCCCAACATCCCACTGGCCCTCCCCACAATCTTATTGCACTGTATGGCCACCCTTAGGTCATCTGAGATGATTATCCCTAATACCCTCTCTTCTCTGGTGACTGTCAGCAATCCCCCCCCATTCTGTAGCTCTCCACAAAGCTTCTTAACCCCAGGTGCATGAGTTTGTACTCTTTTGCATCAAATTTCAGCTGCCACACCTTTGACCATTTTTCCAGCTTTCCCAGATTCCTCCTCATTCTTTTGACCCCCTCTGGAGTGTCTACTCTGTTTCAGATCTTGGTGTCATCTACAAGAATGTAAACCTTTCCCTCCAGCACTTCAGTAATGTCACTGATGAAGACATTGAAAAGGACTGGCCCTAGAACTGATCCTTGAGGCACCCCATTTTTGTCACCCTCTTTTCCTTGGATTTGATCCCATTTACTACCACCCTCTGCTTCCTGTCCCTCAACCAGTTTCTAACCCAGTTTTCCACTTTGTGGTCCACCCCCAGGCTCCCTAGTTGTTCACCAGTCTTGTTTAGGGTACAGTGTTAAAGGCCTTACTGAAATCGAGGTAGGTGATATCCACTGTTACTCCCTGATCTACCTCCTTCATCACCCAGTCAAAAAAATTCAAGTCAGATTTGTTTGGCATGACCTTTCTACTATAAAACCATGCTGCCTTGGATCCTGTGCTCCCATGGTTTCCAAGTGTTCCACAATCCTTTCCTAAGCAGTGCCTCCATAACCTTACCCACAACTGAGGTGAGGCTGATCAGTCTTTTGTTTCCTGCTTCCTTCCTGCTACCACTCTTGTGGAGAGGGACAATATTTGCCCTCTTCCAGTCCCATGGAACAAGCTCTGTACCAAGCAACTCACTAAACAGGGCCGCCAGTGCCGGCCCTCTGGTGCAGTGGCAAGACGTCCTCTTGTGATGCCGATATCCCAGGTTCAGGAATGGACTCAGGACTCAGATGGCTGGCTGAGCACAGAAGGATTGAGTGCTCGAGTGGCATCTCTCCTTCTCTGGGGGACAAAGGGATGTGAGTGCCCGGCACATTAGCGGCCCCTAGCAGAGGCTGGGGGATCTGTGGGGACCAGCACTGAAGGTTGTGGGAGGTAGATCAGATGTTGGGCATGCCTGTTGATGTCATTGCATGTCCCTCATCCAGGGAATAGCATTCAAAAAAAATCCAGACCGTCCATGATGGCCCTCCTCAGCCACCACTCCCTCTGCCATCTGTGTCCACTGAGGGGTCCTGCTCCCAATGGACCCACCCTGAGGTATCAAGCCAAGGCTAAGAGACCATTGTCTGTGAGGAGGGGGTGCCAACCTGGAGGCCCCACCCAGGGGGGTAAACCTGGGCATGGGGGGCTGCATGCTGTGCTGGGGCTGAGCCTTAGCATGGAATGGAACAAGGGGGGGTGGGTAAAAAAAAACAAAACAGGGCTGCCAGAGGTGCTGCTAGCACCATCTGTAATTCCTTTAATATCCTGGGGTGTATATTATCTAGCCCCATCACTTTATCGACCCTCAGTTTTGTGAGTTCGTCCAGTACCCTCTCTGCTGTAAAAGGACTGGTGTTTACCACTCTCTCTCCATTGTTTTCACTGCCTAGTTGTGGTCCCTGTCCCTCCCCCCCCACAGTGCATACCGAACAGAAGAATTCATTCAGTATCAATGCTTTTTCTAAGTCACCCTCTATGCAAAACCCTTCCTCCCCTTTGAGTATTACAATCCCTCCCCTGGCCTTCCTTCTATCGCTAATGTATCTATAAAATGTCTTCTCCCCCTCCTTACTGTCTGTGCTAATCTCTCCTCTGTTTGTGCCATCATGCTCCTAACTGCTTTCCATGCCTCCCTCTGTCTCTCTAGGTATGCCGCCCTATCCTCATCCTTCTGAGTCTCCTTGTATTTTCTGAAAGCCCCCATTCTGTCCCTCACTTTCTCTGCCACCTCCTTTGTGAAGCATAGTGATTTGTTCCTTCCTTTTTCCCTTGTTACTCAGCCTAATGCACTGATTTGTTGCCTCCACTATGGATTCTTTTAGGTGTTCCCACTGCTCCTCAACCCCTCCCCCCTTGATCCCTTCCTGACAGGGCTTCTTTTTTTTTTTTTGCCAATAATTACACTTTATTGAAAAGCATAACAAACATGTGCATAGGAACAATAGAAACAATAAGTTCTCCATTTTATACAGCATGCACAAAACCCAAACTAAAGCTAGCGAACAATTAAGCAATAATAAAAAAATAAGAAGAAAAAAGAAAGAAGGTATCCCCACAAACATACCCATCCCCCTCCCCCCTCCTCCCCACAGCTATCCATAAAATTAAGTACAATAAACTGATTAATAGATAAACATGATCATCTTAAATCATAAAAAATCCAGTCTTAGGAATGGGGAGAAAGGGTATTTAATATAGCTACTGCCTAAAATAAAAAAGAAAAAGGAAGATGGTCTATTACTCACCAAAAAAGGTGATGTGAAACAGTCCCGGATCAGGATTAGTATCCATATCTTTCTTTCAACTGATGAGTAAAACTTTTCCAATATTTATCAAATTTATGTAGGGAATGTGTAGATAAGTATACGCTCTTCGGCATGTAATGCGTTAGAAACTCCTCCCACCACTCCTTAAAGGATGGCGACCATACCTCACACCAGTGACGAAGTATCACCAATTTGGTGACCAATGCTATTAATGCCATTCATATCTTCAGGATGTTTCGTGAGATAAAATTGTATCTCCCCAAAATGCATATTTCTGGTATGAAAAATGGTGAAAGATCACAAAAGGGTCTCAACCCCTGTTTAACCATCTCCCATAACGTAGTACTCTTGGGACAAATCCATAACTCATGGAAAGTAGTAGCAATAGAACCATTACAGTTCACACGTGCTGGGGAATATTGACTATTCCACCGATGCATTTAGCGGGGACATATAGATATTATGTAACAACTTAAATTGGATGTCTCTTAGCCTATCCTGCTTTTATAAGTGTGTGAGCGCCTGTCCAGATTTCTTCCCACGCTTTTCGGGCCAATCCAGGGACAAATTGACGCTCCAATAGAAAGAAATTGGAGATAAATTAGAACTCATCTTCATAATGATAAATTGGTAAATCTTGGAAACCAATTTACCTGATAAACAAAGTCTAGAGAGATTATCCCATAAGTCCCCACTTGGACGAGATAGTACCTTTGCTAAAACAGACTGGATACTACTTCTAATTTGAGCCAGTCTTAGCAAGGACTGGGATTTAACCCCAAATTTTTCCGCTAATAGAGAAAGTGGGAGTATAGAGTTGCCTACGTAGAAATCAGACACCCTAGTCTTAAGTGAAGATGTTGAGAAAAACCTGACAACTGGTTGGTTCCCGATTAAAAGATTAGGGTTTTTCAACAGGGGCTGGGAGATGTCAAAATGCGGGTTAAGTTTTAAAACAGCATAAAGCTGATGTATAGCCCTAATGTCCCACCCAAGAGGTGTATTCCTAACTTTTCCTGGAACTTAGACCCAAGGAATATATAAAAGGGATTCCAGGTCAATCTTTATATCATTAACAAAAGTCCTGTCCAACTCTAGGCCTACAGGAGAGCCATCTATTTTACCTGACCAAAAAACAGCCCTAGCCATATGAATTGCTAGATAATATTTAAAAAAATCAGGTAACTGCTGACCCCCCATTTTACGTTGCCTACAAAGTTTAAAATAGGCTCTGCGAGGAGGTTTGTTTTCCCATATAAAATTCGAGCATAGCCTACTTAATTTCTTAAAAAAAGATTTAGGGAGGTATATGTTCAAATTAAGAAGGGGATAGAGAATTTTCGGCAGTACCACCATCTTAATAGTGTTACATCTCACCGAGAAAGGCAGGGCAAACCTTGTCCACCTTTCTAAATCTTCTTTAATGGCTTTGATAGGTTTTAAATTTAATTGGGCCAAGTCCTCCAGGTTTTTAGAAATTTGAATACCTAGGTATACTAAAGATTTAGTTTGCCACTGAAGGCCTAAATTCAGGCACCATCCCTTAACCAAATAGGTTGACAAAGGGTATAACATTGATTTAGCCAAATTTAACTTAAAGCCTGAAAAAAACGCCATAAGCCTCAATAAGGTCCAGGGCTCTGGGAAGTGACGCTGTTGTATCCCGAATATGTAGCAGGAGATCGTCAGCAAAAGCTGACAATTTATGTTCCTGGCCTCCAATCTCAATACCCTGAATTTTGGTGTCGCCCTTAATAGTTCGAATTAGGGGTTCTAAATATAAATTAAATAAATAAGGAGATAGAGGACATCCTTGACGGGTACCTCTTAAAAGTGGGAAGGTCTCAGAAATTAAATTATTGCTTTGAATTCTAGCAGTTGGGCAGGTATAAACAATTTGAATTAACTGAATAAAATGTTGGGGAATGCCAAATTTAGCTAAGGTTTCGAACATAAAAGACCACTCCACCCGATCGAAGGTCTTTTCCGCGTCCAAGGAAATCAGGGAGGCTTCCATGTTCGGGTTAGCAGTCACAGAGATTAGGTAAAATAATTTCCTAAAGTGGTCGGCCGCAGTACGACCCTCAACGAAGCCAGCTTGCTCCGGGCTAATCAACTCTCCCCAGACCTTCTTGAGTCTGGAAGTCAGTATTTTAGCAAAGATTTTTACATCTATATTCAACAATGAAATGGGTCTATAGTTCCCCACTTGATCTGTAGGTTTGCCTGGCTTGGGTAATAAAATTATTCTAGCTTCGAAGAGAGATTTATCTTTAACCCCATGGAGAGACCAGAAACTAAAAAGTTAGATTAGAAGCGGTGCTACTTCCAGTTTAAATAACTTATAAAATAGAGGCGTATACCCGTCAGGCCCTGGTGCCTTATCAGCCTTCAACGAGTCAATAGCTGACAAAAGCTCATCATAAGAAATAGGAGATATTAAATACAATCTGGACTCCTGTGATAAATGAGGGTGGTATATCAGCAAGAAAGCACTCATTTTAGAGAAAACCTGAGGGGAGTACGGCCGGCTCGTATACAACTCCCTATAAAAAGTCACAAAGATCTGCAGAATTTCTTTAGGGTCAGTAACCAACTCACATGAAACAGGGTGCTTCAGAGCCAGCACCCATCTAGATTCGGCCCTTTGCTTTAGCTGCCAGGCCAATAATTTCCCGGCCTTACTGCCCTGACCAATATAAGCCGCTTTCACTTTCCCCAAAGAACATAGCACCTTCTCCTTCATGGCTCCCGCATACCATGCCCTCAACGTAGAGAGTTCCTGATCTTGAGCTCCTGATCTCATACCCTCTTGCACACTCTCTAGTGCTTTAATCCTGTTTAAACAATTGGAGAGCTCCTGGTTATGTTTCACTTTCCTCAGTGAAGCAATTCTGATTAGCTCCCCTCTCCAAACCGCTTTAAGAGCGGCCCATGATTGGTCTATGTTAGAAATTGAGTCCCAGTTAACTTCGATGATTGCACAAAGATAGAAATCTAGCTAATGTTTGGGCATCTTTAAGTATATTGTTATTTAAAGACCATGAGTAAGATCTTTTAAAATATGGGAAGGATTCCATACAAGTTGAACTGGAGAGTGGTCCGAGATTACCCTAGGAAGTAACAATACCTCAGTAATCTCTGAAACACATTGTTGACTCACCAAAAGTAGTCAATCCTGGAGAAGGTGTTATGAACCGGTGAAAAAAGGTATAGTCCCGAATTGAGGGGTTAAACAACCTCCACAGGTCCCTTAATCCTAAAAATGAAGTGCATTCAGCCAGAGCTTGCTGGGCAGGAGAAATTTGCGATCTCTTACTTACGGATCTATCCAGTCTATCTGACTGGACTAGGTTCCAGTCCCCACCCAATATAATCACACTCTCCTTGAAAAGGGATAAAATTACTGCCAAATGAGTAAAAAAGGAGGGGGACTCTGCGTTGGGCCCATAAATAGACCCCAGTACAAGATTCACTCCTCCCAAAATGCCGAGACTATAACAAATCTACCATTCGGATCTGTGATTACATCCGAATGCGTAAAGGAACCCCAGAGCAATCAGGATTGCCACCCCGGCTAGCTGAGGCGTAATGAGCCCCAAATACCTGACCTACCCACTTTTCCTAAAATGGGAGATGACTCTACAAAATGTTGGGTTTCCTGTAAAAATACCACTGCAGGATGATAACGAGCTAGATGGTTCAAAACTAAATGTTTTTGCAATTATCTTCCCCTTTAATATTCCATGTGAAAAACTTTAGACTAGAGACCATATAACCAAACACACTTCCAAACCATAATATGGATAGCTGCCCTCCCCCAATAATCCCTTAACATCCCAATACCCTCCCACCCCAGATCCCAAATTATCCCCCAAAATGAACAACATGAAAACTACCCCCAGACCCGAAGCTACCTCACATATCGGTTCATAGTGCGCCATAGAGTCAGGGCACCCCTACTCCCAAAATAGGTAATATAGTAACTGTAAGCATGCAAACTTGCCAGCTAAGATAACAAGTGTTAAAGAGAACCCCCGCCCCCTCCCCAAAATCATAATGGTAATTACATAACTATACAATCCAGGTAAATGAGAAATAAAAGCCAAAAAAGAATCAGTCTTTCAGCGTCTTTTGTTAGTTGCAATAAGCATCAGTAATCCTCCGGTTTATAAAGCTTCACAGAGTCCCTTTCATTAAACATAATGGAAAATGGGAAAGTCATTTAAGTGATACTGCAATATTATAAACCCATAAACTGTAACATATTATAACCGAATGATCCAGCTACAAATCATAGTATCATAACTACTCAGAATGTCCAAAGAGACCACCTAGCCAGGGAAATAGTCGTTGAAAAGTGAGTTTAACCATCTTTGGCTCAGCTCTTCGGGAACAAGTCAGGCAATAACTCACGGAGCAGGGTTAGGGCCTCTTCAGCACTCTCGAAACATTTCACCCCGTCTTTGGTAGTGATCTCTAACTTGGCTGGATAAAGCATATGGTGTCGGATGCCCGCCCACAGCTTTGATGTTATGAGGCGAAAGGAGGCCTGGCTTGCCTCATTTTCCAAGTCAGATCGGGTGTTAACCGTAGTTTCTTGCCCTCCCATTGAAGTAAGGATACTTTCCTCGTTTCACGTAGAATATGCTCCCTGTCCAAGTAATTTAGAAGTTTAAATATTATGGGTCTTGGAGGATCAGATGGCAGAGGTCGGGCTCTCAGGGCACGATGCCCCCTTTCAATCACATATTCTGGACCATTTGGTGAGGGCCCAGCTGTCTTCTTTAATAGCTTCTGTAAAAATAAAAGCATATTAGGGCCTTCCTCCGCCTCAGGCAGCCCCAGAAGCACTAGATTATTGCGCCAGCTCCTGTTTTCTAAATCATCCAGCCGGTCCTCTAACTTGGCAATTGATTTTTTACACTCTGCAATGGTAGGCCTCGATTTCTCCTGCGCCCTCTCCAGTGATGATATCCGAGCTTCAGTGTCGGTAACCCGACGTGCCAACTGCGTTAAAGCGGGTTTAAATTCCGCTACATCATCCACCAACTTAAACAGTGCCTCTTTAATTACTGCCAGATCGCTGTGGATTTTACTCGACGAATCTTCTTCCTCGACCGCCTGTGGAGAAGAGCTACGGCGCGGCCGCTTCGCCTCGACTTCTTGCTCGCCGACCTGCATTCTGCCACACCAAACCAGCCAAAAACGATCTCTGGTGTACCGCGAGTCACTCCAAGGTAAATTGAAATAATGACGGAGGTGTAAATCGCACTAGAACTGGCAAGTTGTCGATTGGGATCGGGAGCCCACAACTAAAGCAGCTATTCCTCCATTGGCGTCACGTGATCCCCGACAGGGCTTCTTTGATCCCCCTCCCTATCTTAGAGGAGTCTGCCATCCTGAAATCCAGGACCCTTGTCTTTGTGTGGCTCTCCTGCGTAGAGATGCAGTGAATTTAAATTCCGCTGGCGAAGTGAACGTGAGGTGGGCACTTTGCATTGCCACTCCGCTATGTGGAGTGGGCAATGCAAAGTGCTCACTCCACCTTGTCATTACCACTTCGTGTTAAGGCGGAAGTCATTGTTTTTAATGGACTTTGCGTTCCTCATTATGATTCTAAGTGATCCACTTGGTGTTTCAGATTTGGCAGCCACCCCACACATCACATGGCTTACAGTACTGTAAGTCACATGCTCTTTAGCTAGGCAGGAAGGAAGTGAGTCATACAAGCAGACACTTTTACTGTCTCCTGTGCAGACGGAGAGAGAGAGAGGAGTGTGTTTTGTGACTGCTGATACTTTGAGATCAGAACGAGGAGATTTAAACTTTGATTTAGACCCAACAGCTTTTTTAAAAGCTACATTTTTTGTCTTTTCTGTCTGTACTCTTTTTTACTTAATTTGTTCTTTCTCTAAATTTTATTTTTTTTACAAAGAGGGACATCAGTTGCAAATTATGTCCATGCTGGAACTGCTGCTGGATCATCATGGGATCCCACATTAGTTTTTTTTCCCTAACACCATGTGCCCCCCCCCCGCACCCTCCTTGCTGTGTTATAAAATGTGTTCCTCTACCATCCCCAACCCTTGTATGTAATTATGCCCTTTTTTTGTTGTCTTCTGTATGTATTCTGAGCAGTGGAAGTATACTGTGCTAAACTGCATGGGTGCAGTTTTCTTTCCAGTCTGTGAATGTACTGCAGACACTGTCCAAATCCCTGACTTAAAAACACTTATTAATGAGTACAATGGTGGGGTGGTGAAGCCTGGAGAGATACTACAAAACAGGCATACAATACATCCAAGTAGCTAGTAAAAATATTAATGCTGTGATTCGTGATGTAATCGTAAATTGTGATTTGTGACTGCATTTGTGACCGTGAAGATAAAGAAATGCAAATGCCTATGGCTGTACTTCCCCGGGCCCCAATGAGGTGTGGCACAAAACTCCCCGACTTAAAAACACTCATTAATGAGTACAATGGTGGGGTGGTGAAGCATGGAGAGATACTACAAAACAGGCTTACAATACATCCAAGTAACTAGTAAAAAAATTTACTGTTGTGATTCGTGACATGATCGTAAATCGTAATTTGTGACTGCATTTGTGACCGTGATGACGAAGAAAGTGATTTGTATCACGAGTGACTCCTGATGATGGTCCCGACTTAAAAACACATATTAATGAGTACAATATTAATGCAGAATTATGCACCACACCAGTCCAGTACTCTGAAGGGAAGCCAAAGAAACAACTGTGACTTAAGTTACAGATGGAGATTGGGCCCTAAAGAGATGTGAATGCACAGAAAGATTAAGATTGCGCTGCACACTGAAGAGATGCAGATGCAAAGGCACAACACCTAACCAGTGCTCACCATCAGAAATTCAAATCTGGAAAAGAATATCTTTGCCGGTTGGGGCGGGCCACAGGGGGGCAGTGTACTGCACTGCACTGCTGCAGTAAGAGTCACTAGTACGAGTACCAGTAAAGATACCACAAAGAAGTACAAAAAATTACACAGCTGCAGTGGATAGCAGGTTCACATTGCTGAAGTTATGTGGCACAATAAAAGGTATCTGATTTGATGACACGCGTCACACACATAATCACACACACACTAAGTAATGCGTAGCAAATTGAAAACTTCAGTAATATAACCACATATTTTAAACAAACTAAAATTATGCACTGCTGCACCACAACAATCAGCAAAACAATGGCAAGAATTATTGAGAATATTACTGTGTGTACATTAACACAGTTATACAAGAAAAATATCACCAAAACAGAAAGCACTGTCTTTTTCTCCAAGTTAATCTACCTACACCACAGATACACCCCTCCCCCAAAGCACACTTCCACTGTCTCTCAGTACACAGACTGAATGTTGTACATTTACATTCAAAATACACACACAAACAATGAACGCTCGATATGAGCACAGGAGGGTTTCCTATAATCGATGAACTAAAGTTTCAGCAAAAAAAAATGACTCAAAAAGGCATTTTTAACAGCTTTTAGAAGGCTTGAATCACAGAGAGCTCTCAGAGCAGATTGTCTTCTACAGCTTCCTAGACACACTACCCTAAACTGAGGCTGTGCAGAACAATCTAGAGCCCATGTGACCTGAAATCCTATGAATCACTGCAAAATTCGCCTTTGGAGCTTAAAAACAAGGCGAAGTAAGGCGAAGTACATTGTTTTCAATGTACTTCGCCTTAAGAATTAGTGGAGTAGTGGTTTGGGAAGTTTTCAATGGACTTTGCGTTACCCATTAATAACACGAAGGACTCCGCTTCGCGTTGTGGAGTACTTCGCAAATTCGCTTTCACTCCGCGTTCCACATCATGGAGCGAATTGGGGCCACTTCCCCCATCTCTATTCCTGCGACACTGTACTGATGCTGAACCACACTGTATGGTGGTCACTGGACCCTAGGTGCCCATCCACCCTACCATCCTCTATCCTATCTCCATTGATCAGCACAAGGTCTAAAATGGCATTTCCCCCGGTGGGCTCCTGAGCCAACTACCTAAGGCCTGCCCTCTGCAAGGATTCCATGATGTCTTGGCTCCTGGCTAAGGCAGCTGCTGGGATGGTCCAGTCCACTAGAACTTTACTTTTTGTTCATTTATTTTTAATTTCAAAAATGCACATAATGGGCCTGATTCTCAAAGGTTGACACAGGACTTGTACAAGCCCTGCATCAAATCCTGTGGCTGTGCCACACATGTTGCTGCATTTTGCGCAAGATTCTCAAAGGTTGCGTGCATTTACAACACTTTACACCTTTAAGAGTGCTTACGCCAAATATGTGGCACAAACCTGTAAAATGGTTAGTGATGTTAGACCAGCAAAAGCTGTTTAAATTTGTGCCATGTGGTGCACAGGATCGAGAATCCCCATAGCCAGCCAGGGACTGAAGCAAGCCCCATGTGCCATGTGTTTGGTGCACCAGGAACTTGTGACAGTCTAACCAACCTGAGAACTGAGTCTGCGTCAGACAATATGCTTGCCAAATGTCAAACCTCTAGCTGTAACACAGACTGAGTTATAGCCAATTAAAGAATATCAGAAAATTACAAATAATTTCACAAAATTTTATGCAATTTTATTGAATTTTGTGGGTAGCATGTGAATAAGGAGAAGTGTTGATGCTGACTACATAAAGATGAAGTCAGAAAGGCGAAGTCATGTACAGCGACCTATAACATACAGCATCATGTCTTAAATGGTGACTCCGAGGTGCTAACCTACCCTAGTGACAAGGTGCACCTTGGAGTTAGAATCCTAGAGATAGTTGGGGGTACAGGGAGCACAGACTCCTATGGGGGAGCGGGGGGCTGAGCCCCCCACTCACTCAAAAGTACACCAGGTGCTGAGGTGCAACTGTATGTCTGTCAGGATGGCAACATACCTGGTGAGCCAGAAGGGTTGTCTATTGGTCCATCATGCTGGTTATGTGAACCACCAGGATAAGGTGATGCTGCCAAAAGTATACTGACGATACTTGGTGTATAATGTGCAATTGCAGATTTGATTTAGTAGCCTGTTCTTGTACGCCTTGTAAAATGCTGTAGAACTGCCTAAAAATTCTGGTTGCCATAATTTAGGTGCACCGTTTATGGACTCTCTATTGCAGTTTCACCATTTTGAAGTTTGCCTTTGTTTTTTCGCCCTTATCAAGTGGAGCCAATTTTGTGAAAACACAGATTTTTCCCAATGTCTCCAGTTTTTCTAATTTTCATTTACAACCAATAGGGAAGACTGAAAGCAGGAAAAGATCATTCACATATGCCAAGATGGGGCAGCTTAGGCCCAAAATATTTGGTAAATGGAATAAGAGTCACCAGGGTTAAGCAAAACATGATTTATCATCAAGTTAAATAGAAGTGATGCCAGCAAGCATCCTTGTCAAAACATCTGCTAGGCTGTACATGTAACCCCCAGGCACTGCTTGGTGCCCCCTGGCACCTTTGTGACTCTTGTGTTTGCACAGTTTAGTCCTCTGTTGCAGATTCTCTATGTTTAACATTAACAGCCAGCTTTGGCTTTGTGTTACCGGACCACGGGTGGATAGCCATTTGGGAGGGGTTACCATGACTATTAGAGGATGCCAACAAGAGGGGAAAGTTCAATTGGAGTTGGGTAGCTGCTGTCCATTGGTTGGGGATAGAGTAGGAGAGTGGCTGTTCTGTTAATGCTTATCAGGAGTGCACTCAGGACAGAGGGGGAGCTCAATGACAATGCCCTAATAGGTTATGCCAGTAACTCATATTCTATAATGTAGACCATCCAACATGATGACAGTTGTTGTTTAGGCTACCTGTGATTTGAGATCTGCTTCAGTGGTAATGGATCCTGAGTACTCCTCAGACAAATTTTGCCATCTGAAATGGAAGCTGGGATTTACAAAACAGTTCTAATGCCTTTGTTTGAACTTTTGAACTATGTATAACCTGCTAAGATAGCAAGACCTCTAAAGAAAGGCCTCGCAGGATGGGTATTCATCAGCTATGCTATAAGGCATCATTGACTTATCTTATAGCTCATGCTGCTGCTGCAGACAGGAGTTCCAGGAGTCAGGGTCCTGCTGGATACATTGCAGGACTGTCTGTGTGATGGTGCAGTTGGTTAAGGAACCCACTGGGCAGGCTGCCCTTCTCAATGTGATGCTCAGAAACTCAGAAGTGGTAGTAGGAGTGAGGATTGGGGAGCTACTATGGTCCAGTGACCACAACTCTGTATGGTTCAATTGGGCCTTTGGAAGTAGTAAGCCCTCATCAAAAATTGAAGTCATAGATTTCAGAACGGCAGACTTCAACTGGATGAGGAAACTGGTCTGGGACAAGTTGGTCAAAGTGGATAGAATGAATGACATGGAGGAAAGATGGGGCCATTCAAGGAGGCCACTCACAAGGCAACAATGTCTTGCATGAGAATGGTAATCAAAAGAAACATGTACAAGAGACAAGTATGGTTCTGTGGAAAGGTCAAGCAGTGATAGCGAAAATGAAAGCCTTAACCAGGAACCAGGAAAAACAATTGTAAGAAGAATGGGAAGAGTACCAAACGAGAACAAGGAAAACTAAGAGGACAGTCAAGAGTAGCAAAGACAGACACAGTGCTGCATATTGCAGATGGGGTCAAGGGAGCAGAAAAACAGTTGTTTAGCTATATTAGGGAAAAAATAAAGAAGGGTGAAGGAACTGTTAGGCTAAGAGAAGAGGTAGGATAAATGAGGATGATGGGCAGAAAGCAGCCATTCTTACTGACTACTTCTGTTCAATAGGGAAGACAGCGGGCCTCTACCAGAGAGTGGCATAAGGCACCTGTAAGGGAGATCCTGGAAATGAGGCAGCAAGCATTTGCCAGTGAAAGGGTTCTGAAAGGCCTAGCAGTCCTAAACATAGATAAGGCCCTAGGGCCAGATGGGATACATCTGAGGGTGCTCATGGAACTTGCAATGTAACTAACTGAACCCCTGGTAAGGCTATTTAATAGCTTAATTCAGAAAGGGGTATTTCTGACAGACTGGAGGGTAGTGGACATAATCCTGCTCCATATGAGGGAGGGACAAGGAGCACCTGGGTAACTTAAGACCGGTCAGTCTTACCTTTATTGTGGGTAAACTGATGGAGACACTATTCAAAGAGGACCTCGTGGACCACCTGGAGAGCAATGAATTCTCCAGAACAGTAAACATCACAAGATTGTGGCAGAGGGGTCTGGAAAAACTAGCCTGATAGCATTCTTTGACTGGGTAATGAGGTTAGAAACATAACAACATAGATGATAACAGCAGAAGAAGACAGACGGTCCATCTTGTCTGCCCATATTACCCTATCATACCCCAGGACCTATTGTCTATGCGGGGTTTATGCATACCCTGTTTTCCCTTTTGTTCTCCATATTTCCACCTTCCTCACCCTGCTGATTAACAACTATGCCGTTAGCTCTACCCCAGCTGTGTTTGAAGCCCAGTGATGAAACTGAGCAGGAACGTACAGGAACTCCGTTCCTATACCTTTTTTACAGCAGAAACGGAGTTCCTGTACTTCTTCCCACTGACACTGGAACTGAAATTCTTATACCAACAACATAATGACAGTTTCTGGCCCTGTGACCTAAAATCAGGGTTTCCATAACAACATTTGACTTGTACAAAAGTGCAATTTTGCTAGAAATACTTCACTATCTCTAACTGAATCTACTAGTGCCTAAACAGATAGACATGTCTTCACACAGATATCTTTCAGATTGAAGACCTTCATTCTGCATTTCATATTTGACAGTGCCTGAGTTCCTGTACTTCTTGCCTACCACTTGCACCACTGTTGAAGCCATATATGGTTCGGCCACCCACCACCACTGCTGGCAGAGCTTTCCATGGCTCAGCCACTCTTTCTGTCATATAATACTTCCTCACTTCTTTTTCAGATCTCCCCCCATTAACCTCAGCTCATGGCCCCATGTCCTAGCTTCTCCATTCCAGGTAAATAGCTCCTCACAGTTCACCTTGCTTATCCCATTCAGGAACTTGAAGGTCTCAATCATATCCCCCCGTCTCGTCTAGTTTTAAGTGAATGCATGTGTAGCATCTTTAGTCGATCCTCATAGGATCTGCCTTCCTGGCCCAGAATCATCTTGATTACCCTTTGTTGTACTGTTTCTATCCTGTCCCTGTCCTTTTTTAGGTGGCGACTCCAGAACTAGGAACAGTACTCTACGAGTGGCCTTACCAGTGACTTATTGAGAGGTAACAGTACCTCCTGCTTCCTACTGTCGAACCCTCTCCCAATGCAAGTGTTAACCTTGCTGAAGGACTTGTTATACTGGCCCATTTGTTTGAAGGTGTCACTAGTGGTGACTCCTAGATTCCTTTCCTCTGATATTGTGGTCAGCCGATCCCTCCCATTCAATACTCTTCTGGGGGTTTTGTTCCCTATGGGCATCACTGTGCAGTTCTTGGCATTGAATTTCATTTGCCAGACTTTGGACCAATTTTCCAGCAATTTAGTTCTCTCTGAAATTCCCTTATCCCCCCCATGTTGCCAGCTCTACCACAGAGTTTAGTGTCGTCTGCAGACAGACATAACCTGCCCTGAAATCCCACTTCTCTGTCACTGAGGAACACATTGAAGAGGACTGGGCCCAGGATAAATCCTTGTGGTACTCTGCTAGCAGCATCTCTTTCAACTAATCTGATCCCATTCACCACAGCTCTCTGCTGCCTCCCCTCCAACCAGTTACTTAGAAACTTTATTATTTCCCTAGCTGTACCCAGCTCCCCATCTTCTTAAGCAGTGTGGCACCAAGTTGAATGCCTTAGTGAAGCTGAAGTTAGTAAGTCTGCTGTGTGCCCCTTGTCAGCTACCCTGGATACCCAGTCAAAGAATACTATCATGTTGGTCTGACAAGACTTCCCTGCTACAGACCCATGCTTCTTATCATCCTGAAGCCCACTGTCTCCAGGTATTCCGCTAGGTCCTCATTGACTAGTGTCTCCATCAGTATTCCTACCACAGAACTAAGGCTGATGGGTCTGTAGTTTCCCAGCTGCTCCTTGTCCCTTTCCTTGTGTAGTGGAACCATGTACACCATCCTCCATTCCTCGGGAACCACCACTTGCTGCAAAAACTATTGAATAGCCCCACTAGGGGTTTGGCTAACGCTGATGCCAGCTCCCTACCCTCTGATACATCCCATCCGGCCCTGGGGACTTGTTTGTCTTACGGACTGCTAACCCTTTTTTGACTCTTTTGTTATTATTCTTATGCAGTCTCATTTCTGAGACCCCTCCATTAGCTGCCTTTAGGCTTCTCTCTGGTAAGGACCTGCTGCTCTCTGTAGTGAATATCAAGCAGAAGTAGTCATTCGGCATGGCTGCTTTCTGCCTGTCTTCCTCTATTACCCTGCCTCCCTCCGTTAGCCTCAGAATCCCTTCTCCATCTTTCTTTTTTCCTTTATCTATTTTAAAAAACTATTTTCTCCTCCATTGAGCCCCTCTGCAATACACAGTTCTGTGTTTGTCTTTGCGATCCTGACTGCCCCTTTGACCTCTCTATTTTTTTCCTGATACTTGTCCCAGTCCTTATCTCCCTGTTTTTCTTTTTACCTTATAAAGGCCTTCTTTTTGACCCTCATTGTCTCACTGACCATTTCAGAGAACTGAATTGGTCTCTTATACTTGGTTCCCTTCATAATTGTTCTTATGCACGCTTTCATTGTGCAAGAATGGCACCTTTTATGCCTCCACTTTTCTTCTACTCCCCTTTGCTGTCATTCCCAGCTACTCCACCCAGGACAAGTTCCCTCATTTAGTTGAATTTCACACTTCTGAGGTCCAGCACCTCAACCTTAGATAAGGGATTACTGGTGCCCAGGGCCAACTCAAACCATGTAGGATTGTGGTTGCTGGATGGATCTGTTTCCCCAACCCATACTCCATCTCTTTCCAAGTTGCTGAGTACTACAAACAGAATGGTTGATTGTCTAGTGGGTTCCCTGACCTTCTGTACCAGCATGCAGTCCTGCATGATACTCCTGGGTGCTGAGATGGCCCAGCCAATGTCTGGCAGTTTGAGACCTCCAACTACTACAACCTTCTCTTTTGCTTCCCATTTTGTATTTTTGCTCCTAGTTCCTTATCTCTCTCCTCTCCCTGCCCTGGTGGCCTATAAACCACACTCAAGTGAAGTTTTCTACCTGATGAATCTGTGAGCTGTAGCCACAGTGATTCTGCCACCCCCTTTCCCTCCAATGGATGCATCCTCTACTGCATCTGTTTCTTCCCTGACGTAAATGGCCACTCTTCCACTTCTACCCATCCATCTATCACATCTATACAAGGTGTATCCAGGGATCACCAGGTCCAGTCATTCTCTCTGGTCCAAGTTTCTGTAGCAGCCATTAGATCTAGCCTAGAGTCTGCCATTAGTGCCTGGAGTTTGCCAGTTTTATTAGCCAGACTCCTGGCATTGAGGCAAACCACCCTCCATCTTAGGCACTCACCACTCTTGGTTCTTGAATAACAAGGCCATCACAATTCCTTGATATCCTAGGTGTCTTGTGTTTTTCTTTTTTTTATGATCTATTTGGTCTATACTCTTCAATCCCCTGATCTCATTCTACTCTGCTGTTACTTCTTGTATACCTTGCCCCCAAAGTAGTGGATAAGGGCCATGATGTATATTTTTCTCTGCTTCAATTTCAGAAAGGCTTTTGACTTGGAGCCTCATAGAAGGTTACAGAAGAAGCTAGATGATCTGGGTGCAGTGAAGGACACAGTTAGATAGGTGAGAAACTGGTTGTAAAGGAGAAAGCAGAGGGTTGTGGTTAACAGAGTCAGATCAGAAGAGATGGAAGTAACTAGTGGGTTCCACAATGATCGATCCTGGATCCAGACCTTTTCAGTATATTTGTCAGTCACAAGAGAGAAGGAATCCAAGGCAGGCAACAGTAAACTCTGCCTCAGGGTAGACAGGAAGAAGTGGGTTAGGGAGATGCAGAGAGATTTACAAAGGTTTGAGAGGAGGTCAAAGATTTGACAGTTGATATTCAACACCAAAAAGTGCAAGGTAATGACACTGGGAACAACAGCCCAAAGCAATGTACTGGATGGGAGTATAAAGCCAAGCATGACCTCTGAGGAAACAGACCTAGGTGCCATCCTCCATGACTCCCTAAAATATTTAAGTCAGTGTAATAAGGCCTACAGTAAGGTGAAAATGATACTGGGGTGTACAGGAAGGAGTATGAATGGCAGAAAAAAGGAGGTATTACTACCTATCTATAGATCACAGATATGGCCCCATCTGTAGTACTGTGCCCAGTTCAGGAGTACTCACCTCAGGAAAAATATGGAGATGCTGGAGACAATCTGCTGGATATAGATTGAAGCCTCCCAGTTGCAGCTTCAGCCAGAAGCAGGGACATCCCATACACCCTGCAGGAGGCATTCCTCAGGCAGTTAGTCAGTGAACCCATACGTGATGGGGCAATATTGGACATGGTGCTTACTAACAGGGACAGTATTACACACTTCAAGGTGTGGAGCCATCTGGAGACCAGTGATCATCATACAGTGTGGAGCGATAGGGAAGTATATCAGGAAAAACAGAGGGAGGCAGGGAAAGCAGTAAGGAGTGCAAAGGCACAAATGGAAGAATGAATAGCTCAGGCAATATCTAAGGGGACAAGATATTTTTAAGTATGTTGGCGAAAAAAGAAAGACAAAGGGTGGAATTGAACAGTGGGGGGGCATATGGAGAGAGATCAAATAAAGGCAGGTATCTTGAACAAGTACTTCTGTGCAGTGATCACATTAGAAGGGGAAGGGGAGGAATCACAAAAAGTACCCAGTTGCTTTGTAGGGAGGGAAATGAACAAAAGTCTTTTTTTTGTGAAGAGTCAGAAAATCACTTACTAAACTGAAGGCAGAGAAGGCCATGGGGCCAGGCAGGGTTCATCTAAGGGTGCTGAGGGAGCTCAGGGAGGTACTAGCTGCATCTCTCACAGCTCTATTTAATAGATCACTGGAGACTGAAGTGGTCCCAGAGAAGTGGAGAAGGGCAAAAGTAGTCCCACTTCACAAAAGTGGTAGCAAGAAAGAGGTGGGCTGTTATAGGCCTGTCAGTCTGACCCCTGTGGTGGGTAAACTAATGTAAACACTGTTGAAGGAAAGGATTGTGGAATATCTGAAATCCAGTGGGTTACATGATCTTAAACAGCATGGATTCACAGGGGGAAGGACATGCCAAACAAATTTGATAGATTTCTTCATCTTGGTGACTGAGGAGCTACATCAGGGAGGAGCAGTGGATGTGGCCAACCTGAATTTCAGCAAGGCTTTTAACGCTGTTCCACATAGGTGCTGGTAAGCACATTGGATAACTTAGAGGTTGGCAATAAGGTGATAACCTGGGTAAGAAACTAGTTAGGGGATAGGAGACAAAAGGTAATGGTAAATGGAGTTTGTGCTGAGCGGGCACCTCAGAGGAGAGTGCTGGAGTAGTCCTCTTTATTGTCTTTATAAGTGAAATAGTGGAGGAGCTGGAAGGAAAGTTCTGCATCTTTGCAGATGACACCAAGATCTGCAACAGAGTAGACATTCCAGGAGGGAAAAATGGTCAGGGATCTCAAAAAACATTATGAGTGGTCAAGGGTATGGCAGTTGGGTTTTAATGCAAAAAAAGTATAGAATAATACATTTGGGCCATAGAAACCCTGGGGTGGAATACACAATGGGGGAAGTGATACTGACAATGACAAAACAGGAAAGAGACCTGTGGGTAATCATATATTGGATGACCCAGAAGTGGCCAGGCAGTGTAACAAGGCAGTTGGGAGGGCTAGTGGGATGCTAGGATGCATAGTTAGGGGTATCACCAGCAGGAAGATGGAGGTGGTGTTTCCCCTATATAGATCACTTGAAAGACCCCACCTTGAGTACTGTGTCTAGTTCTGGAGACCACATCTCTGGAAAGACATAGTGAGAGTGGAGGTGGTCCAAAAGAGGGCTACCAAAATGGTGCAGGGTCTGCATCAAAAGCCCTATGAGTAGATGCTAAAGGAGCTCAATATGTGCAATCAGGAGGAGCGGAGGGAGAGGGGGAATATGATAGAGACCTTTAAATATCTCACAGGGATTACTAAGATACAGGTGGGGGTTATTCTACAGAGAAAAAGTTGCTCTAGAACAAGGGGACATGCTATAATGCTGGTGAGAGGGACATTCAGGAAAGACGTAAGGAAGTACTTCTTCATAGAAAGGGTGGTGGATTCCTGGAACAGCCTTCCAGTGGAGGTAGTAGGAGTGCAAACAGTGGAGGGGATCAAAAATGCATGGAATAGGCACAAGGGAATCATTGGAGTAAGGAAGAGTGTTGGGGGGGATAGTGCTGTAAATCAAGTAGGGTCTGCAGCAGAAAAGAAGCTTATAAAAATGAGCAGACTGCATGGATCCAGCAGCCCTTATCTACCATCAGTTTCTATGTTTTTATGACAGTGCAACATATCGTGACCAAAATTATTCAGTGGCAGCAAGGCAGATCTTATCAGGATCAGCTGAAGGCACTGAGCATGTACTCACTGGAGGCCAGATGAGATAGGAGAGGTATGATGGAAACCTTTCAGTTCCTGAATGGAATGAACAAGGTAAACTGAGAGGAAATATTTAGCGTGAGCAGTGGATTAAGATCATGGGGACGTGAGTGGAAACTGATAAGGGAAGGTTCAAAAGGGACCTGAGAAAGTTTTATTTTACAGAAAGGGTGGTGGAGTAGTGGAACAATCTACCACCTGATGTGGTGGGTGCCAAAACCAGTACTGGTTTCAAACATGGCTGGGACTAAGTGACGGGCTTTGTGGTTGCTCAGGGTAGTAGCAGTAGGGTTGGGAGCATGGTGGTAGATAGTGTGGGCTAGAACCCTGTATGGACAATAGATCCCAGGTTAATCAGGGTTTTATGGGCAGACTTTATGGACCAATGGTCTTTTTTTATCATCATTGTCTATGTTTCTGTATGGGGTGAAGAGGTTCTTGTGTGCCAGTAGCCTCCAGCATTCCATGGGTATCCCTCTGTGTGCTTTTCCAAGAAACGATGTGGTGGTGATTGGATGGTTTGTCATTCAAGGATGTGTCTATTGTGTAATGCTGCCATGTTAGCCAAACATTCTTCTAACATCTCCAGCAGAGTTGTACCTCTACGTCAGGTTGGAGTAGTTATGTATTGTACTTGGAAGAATAAAGCCTGCTGCTTGAAGTGCCAATAACTGTGGACATTCAGTTCATGGCCTTTTTGTGATGATGTAAAGTGGTTTTTCCTTCTGTTTCCTATGCCTGTGGTCTCCCAAATATACATTTGATAGAACCTTGGCCAACCTCCTCTGTTGCAGCAGTAAGGGCCCTGAGAGTCCTAATGAAAAGGGGGTTTGGATGAATTAAATGTAGCACACTGACATCACTTTCAAAGCACATGGTATCCTATCGGGCATTAGTGTAAGATCAAAATGAGCAAGGGCATTGCCAGAACTTATTTCCCATTTAAGAGATCCTTTTGGAGAAAATTCACAGTGATTGAAACATATGGGCTTGCCTATAACAAGCCCTGAAAAAGAACATTGCAATAATATAGAGCGGGTAAAATACCAAGTCACCAAACTAGTCAGGGGTATGGAAAACCACAGCTATTGTATGGGGAGGGGTTTGTGGCCCTTAACTTTCTCACATTGTAGAAAGGGAGGCTGAGAGGAAACAGTGCATCAGTTTTTAGCATACTTAGAAGTATCAACAAGATCTAACAGAGAGAGAGAGATGTTTGATCCGGTGACCGCCAGCAGGACAAAGGCACATGCCTTGAAACTCACAAGTTGTAAATTCAGGGGTAATGTTAGGAAAACTTGCTTCTCCCACAGGGTGTTGAACATATGGAACAGCCTCTCAGCAGGGACAGTAGAAGACAGTAACGAGCTTAAAGGTAAGCCTCAAGGGAATCATTGGATACCCTGGGTAGCAGGGTGGGCGGGGGACACTTTTAAATGTGTACCTGTTTGCAAAGCATACTTATTCATACCTGCTTATAAAGTGGGGATGGTCACTCAAGGCTGTACTAGTGGGTTTGATGTCCTGGCTACACAGGGTATCCTTCTGGTTTGGCTAAGCGCATTAGCGCCATACATCCTGCTGGCTTTATGTGTCAACATCTTTCATTCTTGTGCCCTGTCTTCCTCAGCAATCTTTTGGCACCCCACTATCAATCTTGTTGTCCCTCTGTCATCAAAAGATATATCATGCAGATGATCAGCTGCAAGAGTTGCCCTTTAGTTATTTAGAGACAGGTACATTATGCGTATGTATAGGTGTGGGGGTGGAGCTATGTACTGCTCCTCTTCCATATTTCCTTGTCAATCATTCAATCAATCACTCAATCAATCAATCATTCAAAATCTTTATTTTGCCAGGCAGAACATCATTGAGACAAGCTCATTTACAAGATGGACCTGCGGCAAAACAATTGCCAATAGGGTTAAGACATAACAGGTTGAGTGAATGTACATAACAATTACATAGTAATAATAACAACATAATAACATATAACCATCACATGTAACAAGATACTTCCACCAGAACATAGCAATAGGTTCAACAGGAGGTAGCGCCATTTACATACAATTGCATAGATACAGATATATGAACATAAGGTAATGAGCTAAAGTTTATACAGTAAACATTATTGGAGGAGTCATAGTGGCAGTTCCTCTAGTGTCAAAGTGCGAAGAAGATTGAGATGTAAGATTCCTTTGATAAGTACTGTAGGCATGGCCTAGCAAGTGGGGTGGGAAAGGGAGGGGGTATAGGGAGTGGGGAAGGAAGGTCAGATGAGATAGGAGAAGGTTGGACATGATGGCCTAGGGAGGAAGGACTGTTCTAAGGGAAAAAGGCAACAGATGCCACAGGCAGTTTTTGGGGTTTAAATCCAATATCTGAAGCAAAAACAAATCGTGATGTTGGGACCTTGATTTGGACAATGACAGAAGGGAGGTCTCAAATGACGCCTCAGGCAATGGTTGAGGTTTAAGTACAGAATTTAAAGCAGTAACAAATTGTGATGTTAAGACCTTGGCTTGAAGCAATGACAGACCTCGGAGAAGGTCCTCAGGAACAAGGATTTGAAGAGGGAGTACGTGACAGGGGAAGTGAGCCTTAAGGTTTTCTGGATCTTATTCCAGAGTGTAGGAAGAGTGAAGCCTATTGAGGCTCTACCAAAGCGCGTTTTAACTTTAGGGATAGCCAGAGATCAGATGGTAAGACTTCTGAGAGAATAGGCACTAGGGATGCAGGGAGTTAGGCACGGAGGTAATTTATGAGTGATTGCCTTATATGTCCATAGAATAGCATTCTTTTGCCTTCTGAACCTAAGGGAGCTCCAGCCTACGGAAGAATAGAGGATGCAGTGGTGCATGTCATAAGGGGCATCCGAAATGAACCTAAGGGATCTGTGGTATAGGGCATCAAGCTTGGAGAGAGCTGTACTAGTACTATGGCCATATAGGAAGTCTGCATAGTCTAGGACAGGCAAGAAGGTAGCTTGGACTAGGAGTTTTCTATCCTCCTGGGTTAGTGAGTGCTTAATCCTGAAGAAAATACAAAGTCTTTGATGCAGTTTCTTAATGAGTTCTTCAATGTGATCAATGAAGGACAATTTGTAGTCAATCCAGACCCCCAGGCATTTGAATTGATCCATGAACCCCAGGGCTTCTCCCAAAAGGATGCTTATGTGAGGAACCTTATCTGTTTTGTTTTTTTTTTTAGATGAGGGGCCAGTGGAGAGAAAATCATGGTCTTAGTTTTTTTTGGCATTGAGCAGGAGTTTCAAGTTGAGTAGATTTTTCTGGAGGATGTCAAAATCATTCTGGAGGTCCAAAATGGCTTGATCCAGAGTAGATCTGTCAATGTATAGCACTGTATCATCAGTGACAAGATGGATACTAGATGACTTTAGGCCAGTGTCAATCTGATTAACATAAATGATAAAGAGAAGTGGACCAAGAATGGAACCTTGGGGGACACCTCTAAGGAGTATTTTTTTTGGCAGTAGGTTTCCTACAGCCTTGACCTGCTGCTCTTTGTCCACAAGATAATGTGTGAACCATCTTAGGGCCAGGTTGTCCACCCCAACTTTCTTCAATGTCACCAGGAGCAAATCGTGGTCCACCATGTTGAAAGCCTTGCTAAGGTCCAGAAACAAGGTGCATATGGATTGTTTGTTATCAAGTGCAGACTGCCAGTCATTTATAACATTAGCAAGGGTAGTGGCAGTACTATGCATGGGATGGAAACCAGATCAAATAGAGTTTAGTAGATTAAAGCATTCCAGATGAGATCTGAGCTGTTCATTTACTTCCTTCTCCAATAGTTTTGACAATGCCAGGAGCAAGGAGATTGGGCAGCAATTATTTAGATTGCAGGGGTCCCCTGATTTGAATAAAAGGATGACATGGGCCATCTTCCAGACCTTGGGGAGGGAGCACTGATTGAGAAACAAATTGAAAAGGTGGGCAATAAGGGGAGCCAAAATACACTAGGCCAACTTTAGGAAGAAAGGTTCAATCATATCCGTGCCTGCACTTTTCTTAGTATCAAGTTGAAGAAGGAGATCCTCAACTTATTTGACGGTGGCCAGACAGAAGGAGAAAGAGCGGTAAGGGTCAATAGATTCTGGATCATGGCAATCAGATGACTGACCAAGGAACTGTGCCCTGATGGCATTTGCTGGTGAGGTATCAAAAGCCATCCCTGCTGTGGCAAAATGATTGTTAAGGAGGTCAAGGATCTCATTTTTATCTGTAACGTGGGTACCACTGGTTGAAATTTTGTGGGGAAGTGTGCCAGCATTGTTATGGCCTTCTACCTCCCTTAAAGTTTTCCAAAACTTAGTAGCAGAGTTAATGGACGCATTAAGTTCAGAGCGGAAATAACTAGACTTCACAGCTCTGATAGTTTTTGTGCAGAAATTCCTTGTGGTTTGGAAAGCAGACCAGTCTGTGACCAATTTAGATTTTCTTGCTCTTTTCCAAAGAGCATCCATAAGGCAGTCTTTAGGTTATCTGTGGACCAGAGACAGGATTTTCTTTTGGTTCTGCTTTTGGTAACTGGGTCATGGAGGTCTAGGGTTTCGGTGAGTATTCCATGAAGCACCTTGTGCACCTCTTCCACAGAAAATTTCTGCCAGTTAGCATACTGGAGATTATAGAGAAAAGCATCTGGGAAGAAGTTCTGTTTACATCTCTTATGGATGTATTTAGAGGAAGAGGAGGTTTGGAGTTGCATCGACCTTATGCATGCAATGGCACAGTGGTCACTGATGTCGTTAAAGAATACACCTGAGTGGAAGAAGAGGTGAGGCTTGCTTACAAGGATTAGGTCAAGTAGGGAGCTAAGCTCTGGGTTTTTGGTGTTTGAGCAGGTAGCTTCATTAATGATCGGGGTAAGTTCATGGGCATCAAAGAATTATTTCGATGGTAAGGAGACTGGAGAGAGCCAGTCAAGGTTGAGGTCACCAATTATGGATACTTCTGATGAGGTGGTAGCTAGTATATCACTTAGGTGTTTGAGCAGAGAGAGGCTAGCTGAGGGGGGCTTATAGCACCCATTAATGCAGATAGAGGTTGATTTGGCTGGTTGAATTCTTAGCATGAGGCACTCAAACTCCTTAGAGACTGTAGTCATGTCCACCATAGTTGCAGTAATGTTGTCCCAGACATAGATGCCTATTCCCCGTCCCCGCGATTTCCTATCAGTACGAAACAAGTTGTACAAAGGAATTTTAAACTCATAGTCCAGGGTGGTTGGTCTTAGCCAAGTTTCAGAGAATAACATATGCTAGACTTAAGAAGCTAAATATATGATACCAGTGTGACCATATTCTAGTAGAGCAAGGGTGTGTGGGATGGAACAGAAGGAAGTAAACATGAAGCCACTGGTTATTTTGTCCTTTTAAATGCAGTAGATTCACAGCTCCTGTGTTAACTGTTTTTTTTTTAATTGATAGTATAATACTTTTTACAGAAATGTATTGTAGTTTTCGTTCTGGTTCTGATTTCTCCATGTTGACCCACCAGAAGTAGAAAACTGAGCCCCTACTCACCCTATTACATAAACACACACATACATATGTGCTATACACTATTATACAATGGCAAGAAAGAATCCTGTGCTCTGATTGGTCAGTGGGCCATCACAGCAGGGTTATTATCCTGGCATAAAATCCCTGCTGTTCACAGGTCTACTGGCATCATTATGCTGCTATGGATGAGCCTTTTTTGCATCTCCTCTTAAGAAACAAAAATATGTTTCTACTCTAATAAAAACATTCTTTAAAATTATGTTTTTTATTTTATGTATAACAATGAGCCATTGTATAATAGGAATAATGCCCTCCAGTGTGGGTGTTATGCTGGGATAACATCCCTTCTCAGGTGTTGGAAGCCCTCGGCCACTGGCCTCAGGCCCAACCACCCAAGGTGGGATGTTATCCCAGCATAACACCCACCCTGTCAGGCATTATTCCTTTAATTAATTGCATCACTGCACACCTTTTGTAAACACACACTCCAACACATGCTATCTACACACATTCACAGGGCACATGAAAAAATCCTTTCTACTGTACATCTACCATTCAACAACCAAACACACATACACTTTTTTTCTTGTCTATTTATTTATAGGTTTTAACACGATGGTACATTGAGCAACACTCATTCCCATATAAGGCTGGCCCAGTGGCATGAAGGATTGGTGTACATATGCCCCACCTGCTACCACAGTGGTGACTCGGGTTTGGGAATGGCCCTGCATCACAGGGGTTGGCCAGGGTGGAACAGGACAGAGCATCTGGAGGACTGCTCTCCTCTCCTCTTCCAGGGAGGGAAGATTAAAGTGCCTGGCATTAGCCTGGCCCCACACATCAGCTTGGGGCACAACAGCCAGGGACTGTCAGGATAGGGAAGGTGCCGGAGTAGTAATGGCTGATGTTCCACGTTTGGTAGCATGCATGGGGAGATCTAGGTGGCATTGCATAGCCACTTCTTCTCTGGCAAGGGAGGAAAAAATGGGGAAAAAATGGACTCATGGATGGGCACTGGATTCTAGCCACCTGTAAGCCATGCACCCGTTGAGAACTTGGGCCATACTGCCTTTGTGCATTTGTAAGTCCTAGTGGAAAATCAGGGAGATGGGGCTAGCGTGGCTGGTGTCCAGATGACTGCTTGGGGCCAAGGGAGAAAAAACATTAACTGGAAAAAAAAAATGATTCCCATATGAGGAAAGGAAGCATGGCGAGTGCATTGAGATACAGTAATTTATTTTTAAAAATCAAAGCATTAAAAAATGAAAATATAAAAGTATAATACTGTACAAGGCACAATATGCCAGGCAGAAAAATATTCAAGTTAAAATAGTGCAATTAATTAACAATTTAAGAATTAATTAACCTTGCAGATGACAGGTAATATGGTTTCCCTATTGTAAAACACATGTGTTTGTTAACTGGATAATGTAAAGAATAAAAATAAAGACTATAAGAACTAGAAAAGAATGTGTTTATTCTTAAACAGAGGAATCATTAGTATCTTCTGACAATTTCCCAATTTTTTTTTATAATTTTTAATAATGCTTGACATTTATGTATATGTATATATATATATATATGTGTGTATATATAGTATATATCTCTATCTGTTTCTATATATATATATATATATATATATATATATATATATATATATACAGTATATAGTATATATAATGGTAGTACGGTAGTGCTACCATAGTTAGGGTTGAGTAGCACTTTAAAGGTTAAAGGGTCAAATTTTGTACCTTAATAACTTTGCTACCGTTCATCAGATTTACCTGAAATTTGGAATGCACAATTAGGTGTGGTGGATCTTGGGCTCTGCCAAGTTTCGTACCAGTTGCACATACAGCTGTGGAGTTATTAAGCAACAACCAATTGCACAATGATGCTTTTTTGCAATTTCTTTGCTCTCACCTACAGGTCACACAGTTTGCACGACTGGTCCAAAAACTTCAGGGAATGTGTGGCCAGGTTCTCTGATGTGCCTTTTGAAGATTTCGTGAAAAAATATTGAACGGTTCAAAAGTAATTCAAAAAACAAGTTCCCATTATAAGTCAATGGGAAAAGTTAACAAAATATTCAACACTTTCGCAAATGCACTTTTTAATGTCGCAAATGGCCCTAGTAGTGTCACAAATCCACCATTTTTTTTCAGTTGGTGATCAGAAAAATGCTTGGCATTTAAATTTGAGACCCTCTAGGGACACAATACTTTCTGCATTCACCTAGTCAGACCCTGAGGTTGCTAGCCATGTCTTTATTTTGGGATAAAACACCCCAGAAATATGTTTTTCAAATTTCTGGAACCAGTAGTGTCACAGGCACGACACTTTCACAAAATTTTGCGAAAACTGCCACAAATTGCTACACTACTTATTCAGACTTGGCCAAAATGACAGGAATTCTTTGCCACCCTGCTGTGAAAGAACAGTTTGGTCTTTTGAGCTGAAATTTGGAGGGAAGGCAGCCAACATCTCACAGAAGTGCCTTTTGGTGGTTTGGTGAAAAAATATTGCATGGCTGCCAAGTTGTAGTACTCCGAAGTTGACATTTGTTCACATAGACTAACATGGTGGCGTCCGCCGCGCATTTTGGGGCTCGTATCTCGAAAACGGTGCGAGATACGGAATTGTTGTTGCAAGATGCATAGTCCTATGTAACAGCAACTACCTAGCCAGGAAAATCAAGATTTTTGTGAAATTTCAATTTTTTTTCTATGTTGTGCGGTTGCTGAGATATTAGCAATTAAGTACTTCCAATGCTCGTTTTAAGCTTTGATCCCCATTACAGTGCATACATTCTTTGTACAAACTGTGTTTCTGTATGCACCTGTTTGGCAAAAACAGGTGATGTGCTTCCATTACTGTTACAGTTACTGTTTCCACTTGTGTTTATGTCCCCATTTGCATTACCGTTCCCATGTATACCATCGTGTGCGTTACCCTTTGCGTTGTCATTCGCCCTTGCATTTTCGTTACTGTTACCATTTGCATTTCCACTACTGTTTCTGTTTGCGTTTTTGTTTGCGTCACCATGCGCATTGCCATTTGCGTTTACAGCAGCACTTTCGTGCGCATTTCGGTTTGTGTTTCCATAAGCGTTTCTGCTCCAGTTTCCGTTTCTGTTTCCTTTGGCATTATTCTTCATGTTAACTTTACCATTTACATTTACACTTGCGGTACCGTGCCTGTGTGCATTTCAGTTTGCATTTACGTGTCCCTTGCATTCGCATTTATATTTCTCTTCCCTTTCGCATTCTTTTGCTGTGACACTTAACATTTCCATTTAAAATACAGCTGCCATCACTGTTCGCATTACCAGTTGCGTTTTCGTATGTGCTTCAATGTCCGTTTGTGTCACTGTTCGCTTTGGTGTCACTTTGCGCTTGCATTTCTATTAACGTTTCCTTTACCATTTATGTTTGCGTTACCATATGCGCCACTGTACGCACTTCTCTTTGTGTTGCTGTTCCTGTTACTATGTCACATGACATCACAATTTCTCATCATCGTTCTCAAAAAGAAGGTAAATTAGAGACAAAAAACTCCATTTAATGTATTAGTTAGGGTTGTTCCACAGCAACAAAAGTGAGGAAATTCGGTGTTAGGATTGAAAGCCCCCTTGGACCCCCAGCCCACCCCACTGGCTGGCAGGGTGCGCGTTGGGTGTCAGTCTAACTCTCACCCCATTCTCCTATACCTCTGCTTCTTCACGCGTGATGGGGTGAGAGTTAAGGCCGGCTGACCCCAATGTACCCGATGCCGGGTGGGAGGTGGGCTGAAGTCCAAGAGGGCTTTCAGCCCCCTATGCAATTTCACTTGCATTGCTGTGGAACAATCCTAACTAATGCATTAAATGGATTTTATAATATATATATATATATATATATATATATATATATATATATATTATATATGATTTGCAATGTCTGTTTTACTCCTGGAGTCTCCAGCACTGACACACCAAATTCTCCCAACTAGAACACCATTACCCCAGGCAGTCCCCCATGGTGGACCTTTTATGCCCTTGTGCCTTCAAATCTCATCGGGATTGCCTTCAAGCCATGGAGCTGGTAGGTGAGGGCTAGGTTTGTGCTGGTCCCTCCATCGGTGGTGCATTGGTGCCACGCCTTTTCTCCTGGCAATGTAATCCCCCCTCACCCGATGGAGGCGTGACATGCACTGGGATGTCAAGGCACATGCTGAGGTCTGTCATGCCCCCCAGACAAGGCATGAGCTCGCTGCAACTGCAGCCACTGCCAGAGGCCAGGCAATTACCAAGCCAGATGCCACCCACTCCCATGGAGGAGATGAACAGTCCCTCGGACACTCAAGCCTCAACATTTGAACTGTTAATCATAGACACTTAAGTTATTTAAAATGAAAGCTTAGAGTCTGATCAGCATGTATAGATCCTAAGGGTACAGTTCTCCTATGACACTACAGCAGACTCGATAAACCATTATGGCCTGTATCTGCTGGCAGTTTCATATGTTCATACATAAATTCTTTCCCCGGGTAAGCATACAGAGATATAAGGATAATATCATTTACAGATGTGACCTGGGGGGAGGTGGGGAGTAGAGGGTCGAAGACTACGTTTACTGGCAAAGGCTCCTAGCTTCACCTGAGCTCTTTTCTTCTAGGTTGCTTAAAAGGACAGAGCAAATAACCTCACCAGAGCAAGGAAAATGATTAAGGCTTCTTTTGGCTAGGCAAATTTACTGTGTGTAATTATTTTTTTCTGTACGCACAGGGATTGTTACTGTTTGTTGCTAACATTTTATTGCTTTATTTTTCTCTGATTCAAATTGTTGTTGCTGGGTATACCTTCTGCTGCATTATTACAGGTGTGCCTACAGGCATGTGCTTACAGATTACTGCTGTAATCTTCTGATTGAAATTGTCTTTTGCAAGGTATATCTTTTGTTACTGCTTTATTTTTCTCAGTAGCAGAGTGTTTCTTACTGGGTATATCTTCTGTGAAATTATTACAGGTGGTGCTTTACAGGTTTTACAGTTTTATCTATCATTAGGATAAGCTTTCAGGGCTACTGCATTTGTTGCTGGCTGATTGTTTCTGCTCCTACCTCTTTGTTTCTTTCATCCATGGTTCTTCTTTCTTAGCAGGGGAAGGGCCCAGCCACCCACCCCCATCCCCAACCACCCCACATTACACTCCTTTTATAGGGTAGCACAGTCATGATATTTCCTGTAGCAAAGCAGGAAGGAGTGGATCAGAGTGGTATCCACAGTGTCCTCATTTATAGGTGCACAAGTAATTTAACTTGTTATAACAAGTTATACAAAAACAAACAAAACACAGAATCAAACTTTTGTTTTCATATTCCTCCTTCTAATTACTCTGACCAGGTTATAAACCCAGCAACTTATCTGGAATGGTTATTATTAACTGCAGGTACTGCAGTACACTTTTTAGAAGGGCAGTTTTACAGGATAAAGGACACTGTCCTACATGCTGGGCCATTGGATATCTAAGGACTCAGCTCCAGGCAGAATGGGCAGAGATTGCTTGCCTCAAATTGCATCTTCAGGAGGAATTATATTATAAGAACCACCCGCCATTTCCCCAACATCCAACAGAAGCACCTCAACTGCAGAGGGTAGTTAGTCCAGGAGGTTGGCAGGTGGTTAAGAGGGGCAAATTGGGTGCCTTATCACTTGGTGCTCTCCAATATATTATCTCCAGAAACCATATAAAAACTACAAACAGGCATCTACCTCTATCTCCAAAATCAAACAAAGAGGCAGAGGACACTGCAGAGCAGGACACTGCAGCACGGGAGCTAGCACAACAAAAGTCACCCAAAACAGGAACCAAAACAAAAAAAGCAAAAAGGAAATCCAAAATACGTCTGATCATAGGAGACTCCATGATTCGGGGTGTTGATACCTATCTCCAGCCAGGGGTAATGGTCACATGTCTCACAGGTACATCAGCATGGAGAGACACTGACCACATTGCTAAAATTGTACAGGAAGCAGGAGAAAACGTTGATGTCCTGGTACACATAGGGACTAACAATCTCACCAGCCAGTCAGTTGTGGAGATCAAGGAACACCTGACCAGGTTGGGTGACAAACTATCATCCATTTTGTCCAGCATCTCTTTCTCTGAGATCCTGTCAGTCTGGGGGGGGGGGCAGATGGACGGAAGGTCAGAAAAGGTGAGATAGGGGAGCTAAACATGTGGCTCAAGGGCTGGTGCCAGGAAAAAGGACACACATTTGTAGGGATCTGGCAACAGTTTTGGGAGTGAAAGTTTTTTAAATTTGATGGACTGCATCTGACTAAGGAGGGAGTCAGTGCATTGGTGCAGAAGTGTGATGTCTTTGCAGAATATTTAAAATAGTAAATGGGGAGAGGGGTGCAGCACCCAATATGACAAATGGGAAGAACACCCCTCCCCCTCAGCTAGTGGTCAAACAGGAATTCAGCATGTTAGTAGTTCATTTGCATCACCAGGTAAGGAAAAAGGTCTGGCTCCCCATACGATGCACAGGGGAAATGCCAGACCTCACCCAACAACTAACACACTGAAATCTGGCCAAAGGAAAATCCTGTACACAAATGCTTGCAGTCTGGGAACCAAGATGCCAGACCTGCAGGCAATAATGACAGAGGCTAAACTGGACATAGTAGCCATTAGCGAGACATGGTTTACCAGTAACCACACTTGGGGCACTTCAGTACCTGGCTATGTACTGTTCAGAAGAGACTGAGGTGCCAAAGGGGGGGGGGTGGAGTGGCCCTTTATGTCAATGAAAATAACAAAACTACAGAAATTCAGAATACACATAAGGAGCCAGAAGAACTGTGGGTCACCCTGGAAAAAGGAAATGGGACAGCCATACAAACTGGGGTTGTCTACAGGCCTCTAAACCAGGGGGAGGACATAGACACATTACTGTTAGAAGATATTCAAAACATGAAAGCTAAAGGGGAGCTTCTGATAATGGTAGACTTCAACATGCCAGATACAGATTTTGATCAACACCAGCAGGAACATCTGCCAGAACTAGACACATTGTGGATTCTCTGCAGGGGGAGGGCCTCAAACAACTGGTACAACAACCCACAAGAGACAAGGCTATCTTAGATCTAGTACTGGCTAACAGGAAAAGGATCACAGATCTCCGGGTAGAAGGTCACCTGGGGGCCGGTGACCATCACCTGGTATGGTTCAATTTGGCCACTAGAAATAAATCATCCCATTCCAAGGCAAAAATATGGGACTCCAGAGGAGCTGACTTAGATAAGATGACCAACAGAGTTAAGCTGGCCCTGGCAAGAAGAAATACAGGTGAGGGGGTACAGGTAAAGTGGGCAAGCATTAAGGATGCAATACCTGAAGCAACATCCCATTGTGTTACAGAGAAAAAGAAGTGTAAAAGATGAAGGAAACCACTTTGGTTCTCAAAAACAGCAGCAGAAAAGGTCAGAGTCAAAAGGCTAGCCTTCAGGAAATAAAAGGGAATGTAGCGGGATGAAGACAGGGAGGCATACCAAACTTCCCTAAGGGAAGCAGGGAAAGCAGTAAGGCAGGCAAAGGCCCAAACCGTGGAAACACTAGCACAAACAGTAAAAGAAGGTGACAAGACTTTCTGTAGATACATTAATGAAAGGAAAAAGTCCAGAGGGGGTATTGCTAAGATCAAATGGGATAAGGGGGCATGTGAGGAGGAGGACCATGTAAAAGCATCTATCCTAAATAGATACTTTTGCTCAGCATTTACTGAAGAGAAGGTAGGGCAGGGCCCACAGCTCAGCACCATGGACAGGGGGGTGGGTGTGCACTAGTCCCTTCACAAAAGAAAGGGTCCTACAAGAGCTCGATAAGCTCAGGGTGGACAAGGCAATGGGACCTGATGGCATACATCCCAGGGTACTAAAGAAGCTAAGGGTGGAACTAGCAGATCCATTATCAGAATTGTTTAGTGAGTCTCTGAGCACAGGAGAGGTCCCAGAAGACTGGAGAAGGGCTCATATGATCCTGCTAGACAAGAGTGGTAGCAGGGAGGAGGCAGGGAACTACAGACCAGTCAGTCTTACCTCAGTAGTGGGCAAGATTATGGAGGCACTCCTTAAGGAAAGGATAGTGCAAAACCTGGAATGCATAGGAGCGCAGGATCCAAGACAGCATGGGTTTAAAACAACATGTCCTGTCAAACTAATCTCATAGATTTCTTTGACTGGGTAACCAGAGTGGTGGACCAAGGGGGAGCAGTTGATGTTACCTACCTTGACTTCAGCAAAGCTTTCAATACTGTTCTACATAGAAGATTGATTAATAAGCTGGGTAGGCTTGGGGTGGGTCACACTTTGGTCAACTGGGTGGCAAACTGGTTTACAGGCCAAAAACAGAGAGTGATGGTAAACAGTATGCAGTCAGAAGAGATGCAAATCACAAGTGGGGTACCTCAGGGATCAGTCCTTGGGCCAGTCCTCTTCAATATCTTCATCAGTGACATTGCAGATAGACTGGAGGGTAAGGTTTGTCTGTTTGCGGATAACACCAAGATCTGCAACAGAGTAGATGATCCAAATGGGTGGGCAGAATGAGAAAAGATCTGGATATACTGGCAATATGGTCAGAAGAGTGACAACTGGGGTTTAACGCAAAGAAGTGTAAGATCATGCACATAAGAAAGAGAAACCCTGAAGCCACCTACAGGCTGGGAGGGGAGTTGCTGGCAGTCACAAAGGAAGAAAGAGACTTGGGCATCGTCATCACAGATGACTTGAAATCATCCAAGCAGACCACTAAAGCAGTAGGTAAGGCTAGGGGGATGTTGGGGTGTATTAGTAGGGGTATCACAAGTCGTAAGAGGGAGGTAATAATCCCTCTTTACAAGACATTAGTTAGATCCCATCTGGAGTACTGTGTGCAGCACTGGAGGCCACACTTTCACAAGGACATTAACCAAATTGAGGCAGTCCAGTGAAGGGCAACCGAAATGGTACAGTGACTGCAACAGAAAACATATGAGGACAGATTAAAGGAGCTCAATATGTATACCCTAGAGCAAAGAAGGGAGAGAGGTGATATGATTGAAACATTCAAACACCTTAAGGGCATTAACAAGGTGAAAGAGTCTAACATGTTTCAATATAATAAAAATAGCAGGACAAGAGGATACAGCATGAGATTAGAGGGAGGCTGATTAAGGGGTAATGTGAAGAAGTTCTTTTTCACAGAAAGGGTGGTGGATGCATGGAATGGCCTACCTCAGGAAGTGGTGGATATGAATACAGTGCAGGGCTTCAAACAGGCATGGGTTAGGCATAAGGGAGCAATAAAGATGAGTATAAATAGATAGGCCATTGACAGAGCAAAGGCTGATGGCACATTCATAAAGTAGAAAAAGAAATGAGCAGACTGGATGGGCCTTGTGGTCCTTATCTGCCTTCAACTTCTATGTTTCTATGTATAAACTACACACACTGGCAAGGAATACAGTTTTAGAGTTGGAATATACAGATGCTGCAGTGCAATTTATGCATTTTTACAGTGTGCTAATAACAGTGATTAGCCAACAGTCCAATGGAACAAAGGAAACTGGATTAAAGTCAGGTGCAGTCACAAACTGAAGTAATGACATTTCTGAGGTATACCTTGGCGAGGCAGTGCAGACTATCTCCCAAGGCCAGATTGTTCCACAACTATATACATGTTGTTAAATGTATTATTAAAAAGAACAGAACATTAAACATTTAGTGAACCATTTTATGTTTTATACATCGCTATGAACCATTTTATTTTTTTTATATTTAAAAGTGGTTCCTGTAGTAATATTAGCTGACTCCAGCCATTCATCTAAAAATATAAATAATTTTGTAGCCCTAACAGTTGGAAAGTCATCTCACTTTAATAAAATTATCTTTTGAAAGGTCTGACTTTTGGAACTACTGGGCCTAGAAACTAATTTTTTATTAACAAGCATTTGTCAATGCCGAACGTACGCGTGCAGGTATTTGCAGTGGTGTTTGGCATGTATGGTGCTTTACCCTAATGCCCTGGGGGATTGCTGATATTTGCACAATAAATTGTCAGCATGATCTTTTTGTTACCCCCATTGTGCACTACATAGGCGGAAACAAGTTTTGGGCAGGATGTGAAAAATGACAGCTGTACTGCTCATAAGGAAGTGTGGTAAAATGCCAATGTTGAAAATCTGGAGTGGAAATATTGAAAATTCGTAAACCTATGAGTGTGCGTGGGAACTGTGCAACGCATGCTCGTAAAACAGTCATTTTTAGGAATTTTTTCACCAAATTTTCAACATTGCCATTTTAAAACCTCTGCTAATGAACAGTGTCACTGTGATTTTCTTACTGTGTCCCATACATTGATTTTGCACACCGACTGCACCATTGTGCACTACATGGGGAAAGACGTTTTGGGCAGGATGTGAAAAATGACAGCTGTACTGCTCATAAGGAGGTGTGGTAAAATGGCAATGTTGAAAATCTGGTGAGAAAATATTGAAATTCGCAAGCTTACGGTGTGCGTGAGACTGCTGGCACTTGCGCTCGTAAAACAGTTATTGTAGGAATTTTTAAGCAAATTTTCAACATAGCCATTTTAAGATCTCTGCTCATGATCAGTGACACTGTGATTTTCTTAATGTGTCCCATACACTGAGTTCAAGACACCGACTGTGCCATTGTGCACTACATGGCAGAAACACGTTTTGGGCAAGATGTGAAAATGACAGCTGCAGTGCTCATAAGGAGGTGTGGTAAAATGGCAATGTTTGAAAATCTGGAGTGCAAATATTGAAAATTCGCAAACGTACGAGCGTGCATAGGAACTGCACAACGCACGCTCGTAAAACAGTCATTTTTAGGAATTTTTTCACCAAATTTTCAACATAGCCATTTTAAGACCTCTGCTCATGAACAGTGTCACTGTGATTTTCTTAATGTCTTCCATACATTGATTTCACACACCGACTGCGCTATTGTGTGCTACATGGGCGGAAACACGTTTTGGGTGAGATGTGAAAAATGACAGCTGTACAACTCATAAGAAGGTGTGATAAAATGGCAATGTTGAAAATCTGGAGTGAAAATATTGAAAATTCAGAACTTACGAACCTCGTGAGGAACTAGCAGCAACGCTACATCAAAACACTCTTTATTTTTTTAATTTTGGTAATCAACATGGGTTTGGGACCTTCTCATGAATGATCACTGTCATGGTGTTATTCAAGGCCAAAGAGTGATTTTGTGCAGTGACTGCGCATTGCCTGCGAAATCACCCTTTGGGCCCGAATAACGCCATGACAGTGACATCATTCATGAGAAGGGGTCCCAAAAACCCCATGTTGACAATTTGGTGCAAAAATTCCAAAAAATGACTGAGATATGCAATAAAGTTGAAACCCTCCTATGTAGCCCATTATACAGCTTACCGGCATTTCCTCAGTTCGTGGTCGGCTTGGAAGAGTGCAGACGTGTTCCCGGTCCACCGAAGATCATCGCACCGGAGTCCAGAGGTAAGTATGGGGGGTGGGGAGGCTGGGTGCGAGGGTGGGTGCAGGTTGTGGGAGGGGGTTGGGAGACATGCCGTGGGACGTTTTGTTTCTGAGGGAAAAAAGCGGCGTGGGATGTTTGCCACACTGAGGTTGGCTCCCAGTGTGGCAGAAGATAGGGAGGGTGAGGAGCTGACGGGATTGGGCACCCCATTGCAAACTCGCACGGGGGCGAGGAGCCGACAGGATTGGCACCCCTGTCGGCAAAACAAAGGAGCGGTTTGCCACACTGGGGTGGCTCCCAGTATGGCAGCAGGATGGCTGGAGGGCCATGGAGCCGGCGAGAAGTTGGGCACCCGTCGGCCAAAACAAACAACTTTGCCATGCTGGGGTGGGCTCCCAGCGTGGCAGGAAAGCTTTAGGGGAGCGTGTGACACGGGGGGGTGGAGCGATGATGGAGGGATGGCGGCGTGTGCTCATTATGGCAGCGGTGTTTTCCTTTGAAGCAGAAGAACACCTCTGTCATACTGAGCTCCTGCACCCATTGGTGCAGGACCACCATGCCTGCTCAAGGGAGCAGTGCATTGGATGGGAGAGGCACACCTCCAAGTGTGCTACTCTCCCAAAACATTCCTTGCGCATGTGCGCAAGCGAACGTAAAAATGAAAGCTTGGAGTACAGCCATTACAAATGAGCTCAGACAATACTGTTTTTATGTTTGCTTGCACGCATGTGCAAGAAACATAGTGCCATCATCGGAGATTCAGAGGTGTGTCACCTCCTCCTCCAATTCAGTCAGTGTGTTGGCAGGTGCGGCTCCCGTAAGCCAATGCATGCTGGAGCTGTCTATGACAAGCTCCAAAATGCAGTGGCATACAGTTGAAAGGGGGAGCTACGCTTGAGTGAGCAGTGATAAGATATCGGCTGCTCACGCACAGCTCCCCCCTGCCCAACACACAGACACCCATGCAGGCATGCGTGCCCCCACTCCCCGCATGCACGCACTGTATAGCCGACGGAGTGCCCAATCCCCGTTGGCAGAGCTGCGTTCCCCCTGCCTCCCCCCAAAGCCTTCGAATGCCACGCTGGGTGCCCACCCCAGCGTGGCAATAATGATATAGCTGACGGGGTGCCCAATCCCTCAGCTCCACTGTCCTAACCCCCAGTAGTAAGTGCCACGCCAGGAGCCCACCAAAGTGGGCAGCATCCTAGCTCACGGGGGTGCCCAACTTCCGCCGGCTGAACACCCTCAACCAGCCCTGTGCCACGCTGAGCCCACCCCAGTGTGGCAAATGTCCCACGCCATCCGTTTTACCTGTAAAGAAAACGGTCCCACATAGTCTCCTGGCCCCTTCCACAACCCGCACCCACCCACTGCGCACCCAGCCTCCCCACACCCCCACCCCATACCTACCTCCGGAGCTTGGCGCACAATCTTCGTGGACTGGAACACGCCTGCACTCTTCAAAGCCGACTGCGAACTGAGGAAATGCCGGTAAGCTGTATAATGGGCTAGATAGGGGTTTCAACTTTGTTGCATATTCAGGCATTTTTGGAATGTTTGCACCAAATTTTCAACATGGGGTTTTGGACCTTTCATGATTGATGTCACTGTCAGGCGTTATTCAGGTCCGAAGGTGATTCGCAGTCACTGTGCAGTCACCGCGTGAAATCACCTTCAGGCCTGAATAACATCATGACAGTGACATCAATCATGTGAAGGTCCAAAGCCCCATGTTGAAAATTTCCAGCTGTACCCAAAATGACTGTTTTACTGAGCGATGCTATGCAGTTCCTACGCAGGCTCGTAAGTTCACAAATTTTCAATATTTTCACTCCAGATTTTCAACATTGCCATTTTACCACACCTTCTTATGAGTAGTATAGCTGTCATTTTTCACATCTCACCCAAAATGTGTTTCTGCCCATGTAGCACACAATGGCGCAGTCGGTGTGTGAAAGCAATGTACGGGACAAATTAAGAAAATCACAGTGACATTGTTCATGAGCAGAGGTCTTAAAATGGCTATGTTGAAAATTTGGTGAAAAAATTCCAAAATGACTGTTTTACGGCGTGCGTTGTACAGTTCCTCTGCGCTTGTAAGTTTCTTGAATTTTCAATATTTTACTCCAGATTTTCAACATTGCCATATTTTATTACACTTCCTTATGAACAGTACAGCTGCAATTTTTCATATGTCGCTCAAAATGTGTTTTCGCACATGTAGCGCACAATGGTGCTGTTGGTGTGCGAAAGCAATGTTTAGGAAAGATTAAGAAAATCACAGCTACACTGTTCGTGAGCAGAGGTCTTAAAATGGCTATGTTGAAAATTTGGTGACAAAAGTCCATAAAATGACTGTGGTACGAGTGAGCATTGTGCATTTTCCACGCTCCCTCGTTACTTCATGACTTTGTAATATTTTCACTCCAGATTTTCACCAGTGACATTTTTCCACACTTCCTTATGAACAGTACAGCTGTCATTTTTCACAACATGGCTGAAGTGTGTTTTCACAGTTTCAGCGCAGAGATGCATGGTCGCTGTGGGAAATCGTTGTTCGGCACAGATAAAGAAAAACACAGTGACACTGTTCATGATCGGAGGCACCAAAATGCCTGAATTGACAATCTGCTGTACAAAATTCCCAACCTAATAATATTATGGGTGTGCATTGCACAGCTTCTATGTACGCTCGTGACTTCACCATTTTTTTAAATATTTTTACTACAGGTTTGCAACATTGCCATTTTTTACACCTCCCCATGAACAGTACAGCTGTCATTTTTTGCATCCTGTTCGAAATGTTTTTGCACCTGTGGTGCTAAATGCCGTAGTCACTGTGCATAAGCAGCTTTCGGTTAACAAACTGATATTCCCCCTGTTCATGAGGTGGGGTCACAAAACAAACATGTTGAAGATTTGGAGTGAAAATACCAACGAATGCCTGTGGTATTAGGGTTTCCAACTATAACGCCCAACCCTGTAAAGAATGACAGGCATCAGGGGTGTGACTTGGGATTCTTGCCTGTGATGCTCATACCTTTCCACACCCTGCAGTCAGTGAGAGGCATCGAGGTACGCCTTGGACTCTTCGGCTCAAAAGTTCACCCCATTCTCCTATATTGCACCCATCTCACCATATTTTCTAATGAAATGGGGTGCGCATAAGGGCCAAAGACCCCAAGAAACACCGTGGCACTTGTCAGTGTCTGCAGGGTGGGGTGTGGTGAAATGGCGTGGCCGTTATGCCTGATGACCCAAACGCACACCCCAATGCCTGTCACTCTCTGCAGGGTGGTGGTGAGGTTGGCTTCAGTTCAGTACTTCACTGCCATTCCTATTACGCAGCTCTGTAACTTCTACACTACCACTGCCAATGCCAGCAAGCAAACATTCGGCATTGACAAATGCTTGTTATGTATCAGTACTGTTCTAACAGTATTTATAATGTTCTGTATGTGTCAGTACTGTTCTATATGTATCAATACTGTTTGGACCTGTGTTTTAAGTATATTATTAATACATGTCTTTTATTTAGTTGTTTTTAACCAGGTATAGCACGCTAAGCTGAAAGCTTTTTTACAGGAGCAACCTGGGAGCACAAGGAGGTTAAGTGACTTGCTCAGGGTCACACAGTATGAAAGTGGAAGCTGTGGGATTCAAACCCAGGTCTGGTCTGCTGGATGTCACCAGATTTGCAGCTCAGAGCCTTAGACCACTGCGCTATACTGCCTCCTGACACAGCCAAACAGTGGCAAAAATATAGCATTGATTCTGTTGTTTTTTGCATCGATAGATTATATCATTACTAATGTTTTGTATCGCTACATAAAATAACATGATGGTTTAAAAAAATATATATTTTCAGCTTTTTTTTCTGAAATTTGGTATTACTGCATATTATTTAATTGGGAACTGTGTAGTTTTCAAATTAATTTCATTCATCATATGACCGTAATCATGTTTTGAACATTTTAGTCTCCCCTCTAGCAGTAACAAATCTTCCTCACTTTTGCATCAGAAGGTAATAAAGATAACTGCACAGAAGTTAACTTTGCAACAATGTACATCAAGATAACAATATACTGAAAGAGGTAACACTGTACAGCAAACAAAATAGAATACTGTGTGCAAGGTAGGAGTATAGGAGCAGGAACAGAAGCGAGTTGTGAAGTCACAGAGCAGAGGTTTAAGTGAGATTGTAACATGGCATAAAAAGGAAAAATGAAATGAAGCACTCAGATAGGTGCAAACACACCATGTGGTGCAGTAAAAACCATGGTCTAATACCGTAGTAGATCATGGTTTGTGATGTAATACCTTGGCAATCCACTACAGACAAGAAGCAGTATACAAGTAAAAGCAATATGCAAATAGTTTACAGTGTGCAGTTGTCCCAGCTTGTATTTGCTAAGGTTTTTCCTGGCACAGGATTTTTGACATTGTCAAGATTGTTCAATGTTGTAACTGCAACAGAAGTTTATGAGTTACTAAAGATTGTACATTTAAACTCCACATATACTGTTAATTATGCTGCAACAATATTTCTTTAGAAGTGAACAGTTACATACTGTTACCATCCCTTCTGATCTACTGCTTTCTAAGCAACTGTGGGTGCAATGCATTGTGGACGACTGAATAATATTATCTGTTCTAGCCTTGTCTTGGTGAATACACAGTGGTAAAGATGAGCATGCAGCTTCTATAACCAAAAGCAAAAATAACAGACACTGAGATAAACAAAGCAAAATTAAAGAGAGAGGATACTTCTATGGGTGAAAAGAAAAATAAATTGAGAGAAACAAAAAGAAATCAAAGAAACAGACTAACAATATTAGTCAAAACAAGTATTTGAAAGGTGAAAGCAGTAAACGTTATGTTGTTCTATGTCCTGCTGAGTTAGATAGTTTAGAGGGAAAAAAAGTGAAAATAATATTCCGCAAAATAGTAGTTGTTCGATAAAGTGTTTTTCAGATTGGCTTAATTCAGTACATTTGGAGAAACGGTGCTTGTGTTACTAGGATCGTTTGACAGCCACCTATTGGTCTGCAAAGGAACTGCAGGAAGAAAACTAAAATGTACCATAGCACACTTCCATCATGCAGTGCAGCCCATATCTTCTAATACACAGAGAGTAAAATCAAAGCACCTAGAATAGAAAGTGAACTGCAAGTTTTTGGAAAGTTATAAAATATGTTTTGATGTTAGAAAGCTTAAAGCTTGTAATGAAAGTTATTTTAACAAAAGTGAAATAGCAGCCACGATATTTCCAATAGGTGTGTTCCAATTGTTTTCAAGTATATGTGCATCATGTTTAACAGCTCAACATACAGTATTCTGAAAGTAAATCAGTGTGATTGTACTAATTTATTCAAAAACTATTACTCTTACACTCATTGCCATGTTACAAGCTGATTAAGCCACTCGAAAGGATGGGTCTACAGTGGAATTAATCCATGGTTGGTTGGTTGGACCCTCTCAGTTTTCGGCCTCGTGGTCCAACCCCCCCGCCCCAACCATGGATTAATTCCACAGTAGACCCATGCTTTCTCATGGCTTAATCCTTACATAGAGAAGTGGAAGAGTGAATCGAGGATGGCAGGCTGTTCCAGAGACAAGGACATCTGTAGGAGAGTTAGGCTTGACCAGAAGAGTATTCAAAGAAAAGGATGAAGAAGGACAAGAGTAAAACGTCCTGAGTTAATAGGACTGAGTTAGTGAGACAGGGGAAAAAATGAGAGGTAGAAGGATGGCATGAGTATCAGAATGCAGACAAGAAAGGTAGAGTGATAGCGATGCAGCCTTCAAGGAAAGGAAGTTAGAGCTCTGAGTGGAGAGAGCAAAGGTTGGTGGGGGGGGTGGAGTTAATAGCAAAGCAGAAGAAGGTGTGGAATAGTGAGGCCGGATGGGTAAGGGTGGATCTGGGGGCAGCATCATAAATTTGGTACCCATTTTCAAATGTCAGGAGGATCATTTTGAGAATAATTTCTTCATGAGCAAGAAGAGGGTACTGCATTTGATTTAGTACAGCACTCTCAATTTTGGTAGCAGTTTGAAATGGATGGCACTGATATGTTTGGAGAAGTTTATGTGATGATATAACCTGGTATTTAAATGACAAACCTTTGAGTCAGCACTAAGAACTCAACACCCAGATGTGGGGCTGGTCCCAATTTGCACTTTTACTTACTATTTACTGCAGTATAGTAGATAGTATCAAGCTGATACTGTTGACTTCCAAGCTGACATTTGTTGTAACTGGAAATCCCAGAATGCACTGCAGCTGACATCAGAGCAGGGCTACAGTAGTGGAAAATCCAATGGCCTGCACTGCACGTTTGAGATTTTATAAGACCAGATCAGATGTTTGCTGGTCCCACTGTTCTCCCAGGGCTTAGTACAGTCCTCTTTCGTTATACTTAGCCTCAGGAGAAAAGCGGGACCAGCAGAACAAAGATCAGCTTATAAAAACATGGGGTATTGGTCCAGTGGAGTATTGCTTGTCATATTAGTTATGTAAATTCATGAAATGATGTCTGATCAGTAGTGACTCCTCTTGGTCAAGATCTCATCACATGGTACTGCGTTAACCTAGCATATACTTTTGTTCAGAAGACACGATAGGGTGCATTAATTGAGTGCACAACCAGTCAAGGTCAGAAAGGTCAATAAGCTAAATACAGATCCTCAGGGTCAAAAAGGTCACATTAAAAATCTAACAACACAGCAACATAAAAGAATCATACTAATTAAAAAAAACACACACTTGAACCCCCAACAGCAACATCTCTTAAGAATCACGATCTGTAAAGGAAATCCACCCAACAACTTTGAAAAAACATACAGTACTTCCTACTCACACATCCAGTCCCCAAAAGTCTTATTGCTGCTCAAACAAGAAAACATTTCAAGCACCTAATAAAAATACAAAATGTATTACAAAACGGCTCTACCATGCCGGTTCGACATTCTGTATGTCGACCAGCATTTAACCCACAGGAATCATGTCGACTGCAAGTTGCAGTCTACATGATTCCTGTGTGTCTCCTGGTCCTGTATTTTTCATCGGGGGGTTTTACCCCCCGAATCCCCCATGCGGGGGGCTCTGCCCCCAAACCTCCATCTTTTAGATTCTCAACTCCAGTCAGAATTGATTTGGGGCAGGGGTGCAGGACTGGGAGACAGCATGCCTCTGTCTCGGGCACACCAACACAGCGACCTGTCGGCAAAGTGTCGATTTTGTTGACAGGTGTGTATTTTGTTGTGTTGGTGTTGCCATAAGGGGAGGGCATACCTTTCAAAACTATGATTCTCACAACAACAGAAACATGCTTACATACATCACTAAACTAGCAACAAAATGTCTGCAAACATTACTCTAAAAGTTAATAAAATATATATGTAGCTAGACTCAGATCCCATGGAAAGAACGGGAAGCACAAGCCAAACTTCCAGATTAGCCTCACTGATCATGTGAAAAGTACATGCTATTAAAAATCATGAATACCTATTTAAAGCAACAAAACAACCCACTCCCTTGCAGTGCAGCAGCACCCAACTAGTGCAATATACCAGGTGTAGCCTAATCCTTGCCACATATCTAATTTTGCTAATGCCCTAAAGACAGCCATTTTAAGATACAGCATCAAATTACAACACTACTATATGACTGAAAACTAACATTACTGAACATTCTATAAGTGGAATAAGGATTCCAATGGGGGGGAATTATGCTATGTTAATGTAACTCATGGTGGCTAAAGTCCCTTGCCCTTTTAGCTAAGGACCCCAACCAACTACTCAGTGCCTTATTACAGCATATTCCCCCCCTCTGCTGTGCCTTATTCATTACTTAATACAAGTTTGTTACTTTTGTTACCACTCCCGTTGGGTGGCAGGTTTTTTTGTTTTTGTTTGTTTGATTGGTATTTTTTTTGCTTATGAAAACTCTGACATGCACTGCAGGCTGTGAAATCTCCCACTGCTGCAGTCCTGCTCTGACATCAGCTACAGGGAACATTGAGATTTTTGGTTACAGCAAATGTCAGATTTGAGATCAGCAGAATCAGACAGACACACTCTGTTATACTGCAGCAAACAATAAGTAAAAAAAACTGCACATAAAGTGTCAGTTAGGACCAGCCTCGCACTTGGTTGTGGTGCTTATAGTGCTAACTGTTCCCCTTTAAGACTAAGGTATTACAAGCACAATCTAGTCACTGTCTGCTGCTGAGAGTCATTGGGACAGTTTTGTAGGATTCAGGGTAAGTTGATTGGACTGAAGCTAATTCTGGACTCTGTTAAAGTCATAGTGAAGATCCACATCTAGCCCTGGGACTGAGAAAACACTCACAAAAATCACTGTATCATCTGTGTAAATGTGGATGCACACAGAGGAACAGACTTTAGGAAGTTCATTCAGGAAAAAAGGGAAGCACAATAATACTCAGGACCCAGCCCTTTGGGACACCATTAACAATTTGGGTGGGAGGGGAGAGCGGACCCCTGATGCTGACTGACTGACTGAATTGAATTCTGTCAGACAGGTAAGAGCAGAACCAGTTGAATGCAGGACCTTAGAGAACCACATCAGCTATTTTGTCAAAGAAAAGTAGTAGGCAATAGAGTTGAATGTTTTGTCTAGGTCAGCAAATTGAGTACATGTCAATACTCCCTGACCTATCCCCTTTAAGACATGATCAGTAACTCTAAGAAGGGAGGAGGCAGAGGAGTTGATTTTCCAAAACTCCAACTGAAATAAATGGAGGAAAGAAGTCATGTCATGGTTGGAGAACAGTTGCAAATATTATGCCCTTCTGTTGAGCCTTAAAGAAGGCAGATACAAGGGACATATGAACCCTCTGATAGTGGTGATTGAATAGTGCTCGAAGTGATCCAAGCATGTTCTGATGGATAGCCCTACTACCCATCTTACAGATGCGACCACCAACCAACCAAGCCAGTATTTCAGACTGCTAGTCAGATTTTAGGGATTCAAGGTTGGATGGGTCGGAGGATGTCTGTATCAATCCAGGGTCGGATTTTTGGATCCGACCCTCTGATAGCCATGATCCATTGGGATCTAACCATCATGCCCCTTAGCTCTGATCAATCCCATTATTCTGACTGGATCTATTCATGGAATCCAAGGAGATCAGGTCCATAGTCAGATTCCATTAATATCCAATGGCATAGGACATATGCTCAAAATAGTGGCATCTGCTGGTATCCTACTTCAACAGATGCTATCAGAGCACCACTACCCTCCAGACCATGTAAGCACATATGCTCAGTATGCACATAAGGAAATGCAACATACCCTAACCCATTCCCCCCCTCATGTAAGAGTACTGTGTAGCGATACAGTGGTCTTGCAGGGAATACTCCAATTTGTAGATGGAATCAGAGGCTATATGTTACTTGTTATTAAATGTAGTACTTCACCATTTGTACTGAATTTTATAGTTGTTTTTTTTTACCCAAAATAGCCCAATCGACATGCATCGTGTTTGTAGGGAGGGTACTACTTCTATCAACTTCTGCAACTAAGCCAACAAGAGCACTGTGAGTTTAAATGACTTGTCCAAGGTCTCACTGCAAAGGCTGCATCTGACTCCAGTGGGCTTTCAAGCTGTCATCTGTTTTCCAAATTAGTTCTCTAAGTACTGGATTACACAGCCTTTTAAATGGGGACAGACAACACTGAGAGCCCCACAGTGTGGGGCTGATCCCAATTTGATATATTGACTCCCCCACCAGTGCAGTCTTGTTTTGCTATCAACTGTATGTGATTCTGGGATTTCTGGTTACAGGAAATCGCTTGGAAGTCACAGAATCAGCTTGATACAATTTACTATACCGCAGTAAACAGTAAGTAAAAAATAAGTCTTTACACACAGTATAAATTGGAATCAACACCATACTTGGGGGTTGGACTCTTAGTGATGACTGTTCCCCTTTAATTTATGTATCACTAACTATAAGGTAATAAGATTGGATGATAAATAGTTGATCCTAGATGTATTCATTCATTTATTTATTTAAAACATTGGGACAGGGAGAGGTACACTAAGGAAAGGGTTTACAGAAGGGATGACGAGGTACAGAAAATGCAAACACACAAAAATTACGATAAATAAATACAGGAAACAGTATCGTGACTGAGCAATCAACATCTGTGCTGCAGAGAAAACAAAAGAAAGCAGTTGGGTAAATAAATGCATGGCAATAATGCGAAAAGCAAAAACAAGAAGACTCAATAGCATTTGTAATTTACATGGATTAGATAGGGGTTAAGATGGCTGTAGTCCCCCTTTTTTAACAGACACCCACAAATCAAGATGAAGGCTGCAATGCTAGTGTGTGTGTGTGTGTGTGTGTGTGTGTATTGTCTTTGCTACTCTTCAGGTCAGGATGTAATCAGGATTGGGGCCAATAATTCCCCCACAGCCAGATGTTGGCTACAAAAATCCAAGCTGCTCATTGAAGTGAGACGCTGAGGGAGCCAATGAGGAGGAACTCATAACAATTTGCATCTGTTTGATTGAGTGCTGCTAACAGTCTTGTTAAATCTTTATAATAAGCCTCAGCTTTCCTCTCTGAATTTCCTCTACTACAGATCAAGGTGAAAGTTCATCATGCTAATTGTTAATTAAGAATTTGCTAGCTGAGCTATGGTCAGTTTGACTTGAAATGCATCAAACCTAGATTAGCTTTGGTATGGGTGGTAAGCAGCCATATAGTAGGTCAGAAGTAGAATAACTGTGAACACTACATGACCAGTGATCCCACACAACAGTCTACAGTGACACCTGATAAAAAAGGATGGGAACAGAATGGCAGTGAGCTCCTCCACACCCACTGATTCCCTTCTACACCACTGCTTATAGTGACTCCTGTTGAAAGAGGCTAAGACTGGAGTAGCTGAAATCTCTCTCATAGTCAGTACTCTTACACCACTGCCTAGAGTGGCTCCTGCAGGGAGTGACATGGGCTAACTCTGAACTCCCCTAAGGCTAGTGTTTCAACAGCATCACATAAAGTATCTCCCATTGGCAGACACTCTGGCCCTATTTTAAAATGTTTTAATATCCATGCTTAAGCACTGTCCACAAAGCACTCCGGCACCGTGCTTACCTACTCGAGTTCCCAGGCATAACTGTGGCAGTATTGCAAAGCACTGTGGGTGCCACAGTGCATGCTGGGATACTCATGATTGGGCATGGCAATGGAGTCAGAGAAGAATTACACCATTCGGTTTGGAAGCTCATTGAGAGCTTGGTAGTGTTTACGAGTCTTTTTTTTTTTTTTTTTCTTCCCAGCAGCCAAAATCAGAGATTGGTATGTGGTGGCAGGTACCTTAAACTGTGTTACAGCACAGTTTGCATCCACACTGGCGCTAACATGGGTTAGGGCAGCCATGTTGGTCTAAACCTGTGCTAAAACCTATGGTTTGAGAACATGGATTGTAGCATGGTTTTACCATGCTACAATCTGGATGCAATACTTTTCAACAATTTTAACAGAGATAAAATGGTTTCAAACATGGAAAAAATGATAGTGTGGACACAGCCTCTGAGACCGGGACTAGAGTAGCTATAACAGTCCCCAGACAGCCAGTGCTTCTACTCCATTGCCTGTAGTGACTCCAGCTGGGAGAAGCTAGGAGTGGAGAAACTGTGTGCCCTGTCACAAACACTCCTAATAACTGTCTACACAGTGACTCCTGCGCGTTGATGCTAACACCAGAATGAAGCACACTTGAGGAGTCAAAGATGTGCTGGTGCAAATGCAGTTAAATGTTTAGCTACTTATTATAAAGTGACATTTGCAGTAACATAAAAATAATAATGATAAAAGAGAGAGACCTGGTCTGACACTGAGGTGTCAATCTCACTATGCAACAAACAAACAAAAAAGTAATTGCACCAGCACTTTTTTAGCTTATCAAATGTGCTTCATTTTGATGTTAATACAGTGAAGAGACTGGCTGCCTGATGTTCATCCTCAGTGTTCAACAGGCCCATTCTTGTGGTGTGCCAATGTTTTTGGTCAGTTGTCGAACTCCTGCTGGCAGAGTCTGGGACTGGAGTAACACCAAGATCCCCCTAAACCATTAGTTTTCAGACTGTGTCATAATGAGCCACCCACTCTCCTCCCCCAAAGTCATGGAAAAGATCTTAAGCCTTCCCAAATATTAAAATAATCTTGGGACTCCCCATAGAATAATTGCATACTTTGCACAGTACATCAGGAATAAATTGAAACTCCTTTCATTAGTTGGCTTTCATTTTATCTGGCTTATTTTAACCCCCTTCCCTTGTAACCCCTCCTTATGCCAGCCTACTTGCTCTGCAATTTTGACTCTCGAGCCATTGTTACCCCTTGTTGCAGTACATTCATGGGTCATAGTGCTTGTTCTGTTCATTTCCCCTATATCTGGAATAACCTTCCCACCAACCTCAGCCTCTCCCTCACTTGCCCTGCTCTTAAGCAACTTCTCAGGAATCCTTTTGCTCCCTCCTGCTCTTGCTCCTAGTGCCTGTCTGCTATCCCTTGCATTTGGGCTCTTCTGCCACCAGTCTAATTGCTCAATTGTTTCTTCTTATTATTTTTTCATTGTTCCTATTTGTTTGCACTATTTATTGTTCATTTTTTAATGCTTTACTGTTTTGCAGTTACCTTTTAAATTGTATTCTCTCCCTACCCTTCCTCTAGTACACCTGAAATGAGCCTTGGCTCAGTGTACCTTTCCTGGCACCAATTTGTAAATAGATTCATAAACTCACCTACTAGTATTCTCTTTCAATTTGACTCATCCTTTCACTCAAAATATCTAAAACCTGAAATTTAAATACAGTACTTTTTCAGACTTGCTTGAGCCTCCCCTGAAACAGGTTGGGACATCCCCAGGGAGGCTGGCCTCACCACTTGAGAAACCCTGCCCTAAACTAGTACTCCTAGAACATTGTCAACAGTGTCTCCTGTTGAGAGTGGTTGGGATGGGAGTAACTCTGAGTTCCCCCACAGCCAGTGTTTTCTTTGCTATTTCCTACACTAAATTTGGCTGGGAGCGGATGAGACTAGTGTTTTAGTAAATTACCCTGCAGTCAGCATTCCCCTACCCTTACTGACAGTAAATCCTACAGGAAGGGGCTGATACCATTGCCGTGAGGCCTTCCATAGCCAGTGCTCTTACACCTACTGCTTTCAATAACATCAGTAAGGAGAGACCGGAACTGGAGCAGCTATGAGTGCAAAGTCATTGCTTCCTGCAATCCTGCACCATTAAATGCAGTGACTGCGGCTAAGAGCTGCTGAGGTTAGTTGTGAGCTCCAAGTCAGGCTGAGCTACAACACCATTACATACAATGTCTCCTGATGGGAGAGGCTGGGACTGAAGTAGCAGTGAATTCCCTCACCATCACTGCTTCTACGCTATTGTCTGCAGTGACTCCTGCTGGGAGAGGCTAGGACTGAAGTCGCTGAGAGCTGAGACACTAATGTTCCAATATTATTGTCTTCAGTGACTCCTACTGGCAGATGCTCAGACTGGAGTTGCTGTTAACTGAGCAGTCAGTGCTACTGTATTTCATTTTCTGTTGTGACTCCAGCTGGGAGAGGATGGCAGTAAGCTGTAAGTTCCCTGCTGCCAGTGGTCCTACAGCTCTACCTTCAGTGACACTGGCTGGGAAAAGCTAGGGCTGGAGTAGCTGTGAAATCCCCCACAGACAGTGCTCCTACATTATTCAGTAGTGACTTGCTGGGGCAAGCTGAGCATGGAGTAGCTATGAGCGCCATACACAGCGAGTACTACTGTACATCATTTGCTGTAGTGACTCCTGCTGGAGAGAGTGGGACTGGAGTAACTGTAAGTTTTCTACACAGTCACTGCTCTTCTGCCATTACCTAGAGTGACTCCTGCTGGGAGATGCTGGGAACTGGAGTAGCTGTGAGCTCCGTAACACAACCAGTGCTCTTTCGCCATTGTATATAGTGGTGAGAGTCTGTGAATAAAAGCAGCTGTGAGCTTCCAACACAGCCAGTGCTCCTACACCTTTGTTCAAAGTGACCCCAATTTTGAGAGGCCAAGAAGAAATGAATGAGTCTCTCCTTTTAATTCCTAGTAGGTTAGCAAGGGATATCTGCTGCCCTTCTCAGCTATGGTGGGAGAATGTCTACTGAGGAGAGTCTGTGCCTGCTATATAGACATCCCTTGGTTCAGTGCAGAGGGAGTTATTTGAATTCAGGTCCTGAGCTGCCTACCAGAGCTGTGATTTGAACTCCTGCCCATTTGCTGCTAAGGATCAGTGCCTGAGCTAACTCTGCTGCTGCACCTGCTCTGATGGTTTTATTGTTTCATTATTCAACCCCCTCCCCTTCCCCCTGCTGATCTCTGTGTCAGTTTTATTTTGATCCTATGCATTAATCCTGGATTTGGTAGCAATAAAGGGCTGTCAGTCGCGTAAACACAATTAGGGGTTTATTGTACAGGTGTGAAAGTCACCGACTCTTGCTCTGTCGCATCAGTAGCGTCTGGAATGTTGAGGATGGAGTGATTTGGAAGCAAGCCAGGTAAAGCTACAGGGGCAGCAGACAGTTCAATATTCAATGTGATAGCCTGTTTCATCTTTCACAGGAGCATATGCTGGGTTCAGAAAGAGAATGCTTTTGCACTGCTGGAAATGAGCCAGTGTTAGAAGGAATTGCATTTGATAACATTATGCAAGCCTCAGGAATTATGAGAATAACTCTTCCATTAAACTGAGCCCCCTCCCAATGCACACTGAACTCTGAACTACTGGGGCAATTTCAGAGCTGTGGTGGCACTAGCCATAAACTACCCTCCCCCCCATAAGTCAACAACAATGCTGTTTGCACTACTGCAATATCAGATCAATGGGGGTGCTGAGCTTCTAACACACTTTATAAGTACATGTTTCATGTCTCACTGGGGCTCAGTTCAGAGCTATGCACCTCTGTCTACTAAGCCCCTCTGCCATTAGTAAACAACAATGTTGTGTGAGGTAATGGGGATTGCTTCACAGCTAAGTGGTCCCTGTCTGTAAACTGAGGCCCCCTCCTTTACGAATAAATAGCAGCATTGTATGATACTGGGGCTCACTTCAGATGTATAGAGCCCTGTCTACATAGTAAGCTCTCCAACCATTATAAGTATGTAACAAACGGGCACCCTGCTGTGTCTAGGCTAGAGATGCAGCGAAGTTTTAATTCGCTAGTGAAGTGAATGCAAAGTGGTCCACTTTGAATTCACTTATTACCACATGAAATTTCCATTAAAAAGTTGAAATTCACCTTACTTTGCATTGTCCACTTTGAGTTCACTTCGAGTTCCAGTTTGATAAGGTGAAGTTGGTAAGAAACAGGCCACTGATCACATACCTGACTGTCTCTGCAGGTCCACAGGTTACATGATTCAGGGAGGCAGTTAAATAGGAAGGAAATCAGTGTTTTACTTTCAACAGTCTTCCTCAGCACCTGCAGCAGTGGAATGGCTTGACTAACGGATGCAGTGTCAGCACTCACTGCCTGTGTGGCATGTTCAAATGGCCTCAAAATTAATATTTCTGACTCCATGAGCCTCCATTGTTCAGTTGTCATAGACATTGAGGCCCCTAAACTGTCATGGCTAGTGTGCATAACTAGGTACTCAGCTGATGGCTTTGTACTGCTCATACAACCACTCTGTCATGTAAAGTGTTAAGTTCCATCTCATGACAACTTCAAGCTTGAAGCAGTGCTGAGGGAGTCTGTTTTGAATCTGCAGCTCCTTAAGTTGGTCAAGGGCCTTTCCAGAGCATGCAAAGTGGGCACGGATGTGGCATGCAACAGTCAGCATTTGCTTTATTTCAGGGTTCTACAGAAACTCCTGCATCACAAGATTTAAATAGTGGGCCATGCAGGGAACCCTCACAAAGCCACCTCTGTTGATACATTTAACAACGTTTGATCCATTATCACTAGCTGTGAAGTCAGCTTTTAGGGACAGGGGGTGCAACCACTGATCAGTTTGTGTCAGTAGCAAATCTAGCATATTTTCACCTGTATGGGACCCTGCTAGAGTACGCATTGCAAGTGTGGCATGCTGTCTAATGCCATGGATGTTGCTACCAGCACATTCTGACTTATTACACTGCTTTCCCATTCCACCATCACAGACAACCCCAGGCAGCTGTGCCTAATGTTCAGTAATAAACAGATAGGAACTACACAATCACACATGCCCCCACAATGCAAAGCATCATGGGCTGCATATGCAAATCACCACAGAATGTTATAACATTCATAACATTGTTATAACAGCATAACATTCTGTGGTGATTTGCATATGCAGCCCATGATGCTTTGCATTGTGGGGGCATGTGTGATTGTGTATTTTCTTGAAATTTGGCTTCCCAGCCAAATGCCCTTTGGGGTAACCCTTGCCTCAGTGTTTACACACAGAGGTTCTTTGTCTTTTAGATAGGAACTACGCTCCATGTTGCCACTTGTCCATATATCCATATTTAAGAGAATGTAAGGTGTTGTGGAATGTTGATAGGCATGTTTTACAGACTCTGTCATTGTCTGATATAACTTAGGGACAGCATGGGTGGAAAAGTCAGTCCTGGACGCGATCTTCTATTTAGGACATGTGCACGCTACAAAGCGCCGGAATCCCTCATTCTCCACAAAGAAGAATGGCAAAAGGTCAATTGCTAGCGTTTCTGCTACTGCAGCATTAAGATCATGATCAACTGCATGATTTGGTGGGTAGTTACCATTCCGGGCAAAAAAGCTGTGCAACGTGGGCTGCATTGTTCGGTGCTTCGCAGATGGCGTGCCAAATGGCTCTCCTCTGAGAACTGACATGGATGGAGTACCTTTTGACGTGTGATGGTGGGTGCACAGGTGACAAGCCAATAAATGTGGTTATTTTACCTGTTTTAAGTGCAGGGAATTACTGCATGGACCACTGCTACTCTGACTACTATGTGAACATTCAAAATCCTTCTCCTCCTCCTCCTCCTTATGCTTGTAGTAATCCTACAATGCTATTTCACCACTTTTACTGACATGGCTACATACACTAAAGGAAGGGGATACCATGCTCACTAAGGTGGATGAGGGTGAATGCCCCACTACAGCATTAGCTCCCCTCTGCTGCCGAGTCCACAGTACCATGTGCCTGCTCTTGAGATGAGTAGGCTGGCTCCCAGTGCTCAAATGGCTACCCTTTTTACCATGCTTCACACACACTTGGCAAAGCTGACAGATTGGCAGTTTCAGCGTCACCATCTTGTACGAAAAAAAAAAAACTAGGGATTTTGATGCCCTACTCTTCATATGTCACTCCTGGGGTTGCATATGAAATGGCAGTTTTGGTGGTGATGAAATGGGGGATATACTGCAAGGAGTTTGGTGTTGTGCACACTTGGACTTTGACTGAACATCACAATTGATGACTGTTACTTCAGGGTCAGCAACAGACACAGTTACATCATAACTTTCAGGGGGGGATTGATGAATAGACTATTGTCAAACAGCCACCTTCACTTTCTTTTTGTCCGGTTCACAAATGGGGTCACTAGCATCATCATCATCATCATCAAAATCATCATCCACAAGTTCACTTTGGACGCTGTCCTCCTGTGGAGATATTCTAGCCATAGCCTCAGTACTATCAACCACACTTTTTTCATCAACATCCGAATGTTTGGGTGGCCTAACCTAAAGATCAGTGGAAACACGAGACTGAGTCATTAGCATGATCAGAATCATGTTCAACTACTGTGGGGAGTGGGACATCAACTGCACTCAAGTCTGCAGATTCAACAACATTTTTCCCACCTGATAAGTTTGCCCAGGTTGAACGTGTAGCAATACTCATGCTGTTATCAACCATGCCTTCACTAACTTTACTACCAGCATGGTCAACAGCATCTCAAACCAGCACTGAAGTGACTGATTTCACTGTGAAAAACAGAGCTGGAGAAATCCCTTTACTTGCATCAACTGCTGCCTTTCCCTTCTGCTGTGTACTACCATGGCCATGACCACTACTCTTAACACTGCTAAACTTGCTACTAGCCCCTGATGAACCTGCCTCATCATCACAACTTCCACTGCTAATAGTCTTATTGGCAGCAGTGCCACAACTGGAAACAGCTTTCCATGAATGTCTCTTCGCTGGCATTTTTTAAGATTACACACAGACAATTAACAGCAACTTATTATTTGGGCTCTTTTGGGGGGATGGGAAGCAAAAAACACAAGAGATGCAGCTGCACATGCACAAATAACAAACGACCTGAACTAGTCTTCAAAAATCCAAAAGTCACAAAATAATACTTTGTTTTGCTTGGGGGTGGGGTTGTACAGTTTTAGCTACACAGACAGAAGAAGGGAAAAAAATTCCAGACAGGCTGAGAAATTCAGAGTACTGCTACTGCGGTGCTGCAATAAAATGTGTACCAATTTACACAACACACACACATTAAAGGTCAGCCACAGAAACTTTAACTGTTCAGTAAACTACAATACAGTCTTTTAAAATGACTGAAAAAATGCCCAGCAAACAGAAAAAACCTATAAAAAAATTAAGTAAAGTTATACAGTGTCTACCTGAACACACAAATAGTAAAAAACTACCCAACAAAAGTTGGAACAACTGCCTTTCTCACTAACCTCCCTTCTACACCACAGATCTGTCCCTCCCCTGAAGCACACTTCTACAGTGCCTGTCCCTGCAGAGATTGAATGTACTGAATCAAAATTAAATATTCACACAAAATCAATAAATGCTCGATGATATAAGCACTTAAGGGTTTCCTACAATCATTGTACTAAATTTTGACACAAACGTTTGTGGCAAAAATGCATTTTTAAAAGTTTTTCCATGGTTTGAATCTCAGAGCTTTGAAAGCAAACTGTCTCCAGCTTTCCAGTACACACACTACACTGAACTGAGGCTGTACAAAACAATATAGAGCCCATGTGACCTTAGATCCCATGAACCACTGCAAAATTCGCCTTAAAGAGCAAAAAAAGACAAGGTGAAATAACTCAAAGTCCATACAGAATAATGGGAACTTCCCGTTATTTTGGGATGGAATGTTTTTCATTTTGCTATGTGGAAAATTATGCAAAATTCGGGTTCTATGCGAAATACTATGCAGAGCGAATTTTAGACACTTCGCCTACCTCTAGTCTAGGGGTATATGGTGGTAGTCCTGTCAGACGAGCACTTGTCTTACATCACAGAACCAGTACCTGCACCATCACAGCTACCACCTTAAGCCTGGGACACTGCAGTAGGGACACCATAAACCAATAATCAATGGCGCCAATAAAACAGAGACCACATACAAACCGAGAACAGACATGGAGCTGGGATCAATTATTTAAATACCGCAGATGGTACATAGTAAAAGGGCATTTTCTTCTCAAATAACTCATTCCTCAGTACAGTACTAACTGCATCACTAAAGGGGCACAAATACATTTTATTTAAAAAACTAGGTCTCTTTCAACCCATAAAATATCCCTAACCTCCTTGGGGGAAGGGCGTCCCTTGAGCCCTGGTGCTCCCTGGACCAGTTGTGGCACTGTCCCAAAGCAGAGTGAGTACTACCCTTGGGGCAAGCTGTATATTAGCATATGTCTAGAAATGCCCAGAAGGACAACAAATATATGATAAGCATATCAACATATTAAATCACTACTAAGTATATAAAAATGGTTGGCCCAGTTGTGTGTACTTCCCTTTGACACTCCACTCATAGCCCTAGTGGCCCAAAAACAGACTTCTATGTTTGGCCCTTCACATGGGCACTTCTCAATCACAACCATTGCAGGGCCCCTTCTAACCTGATGATCACTTTTTTGGCTGCACAGCCAAGGAAAACATATTATTGTACCTAGGTTTTTTTTAGATTTTTAAGTGCATTTCTGTTGCAAGACCTACTTAGAGCTGCCTCTCATGAACTGGTGCTCCATTCACACTGAGGTCTGTGAATCAGTTCTGGTGGGAGTGGATCCACAAGGATCCTACTGACCATCCTTGAGGGTGGCCAGCTGCTCTCCCTGACAAGTATTCTGGCCCTTTTTCTCTCTGGAGTTCCCAAGGCCTTCCTAGGACACCCATCCTTCTGGCACCCCATGTTACTCTGGAGATCAGAACAGGGACCATTGCAACTCAGACCTATGGACCTGCCACCATCCCTGATTCCTTCCTCAAGATGCTTGATCGGAAACCAATAACAACCCCCACCCCTTGATTGTTGTCTTCCCTTCTAATAGACAATTGGGGGAGGACAGAACTGTAAATATTCATGAACGAGTTTCTTGCTTCTGTCTGAGTCAGAACACTCTGTACACAAACATTCTGACATGCTGTCACCAAGCTAATAGGGGGCCCCTGTAGAGAACAACTATAAATAAAGGACAGTGCTGTATCAGTAAATGGGGAGTTTGTCAGGGATATGGGGGTCCTGTCTATCAACAGAGTAACCCACATTATAGATACATGACTTTATGGTGTGAGCCACTGGGGATAATGTCACTGCTATAATATGGAGCCCTATTTATAAAATGAGCAACCCTCCACTCCCCATTATAAGTAAATTACAGTGTTGCATCAGATTATTTGGCTTATCCCAAAGATATAGTAGGCCTGTTTATTAACTGAGTCCCCCACTCCCATCATAAGTAAATAACAGTGTTGTGTCAGATCGTGGGGCTCAAGTCAGAGGTATAAGGGTGCTTTCTATACACTGAGTAGTTCTGTCACAATTATAAATAAATCTCAGTGTTGTGTAGACTACTGGAGGCTCAATGTATTGATATGGTGGCCCTGTCTAATTGGCTTTGTGGTACGAACCACGGTGGATCACGTCACTTAACATGGGGCCCTTTTTATAAAATAATCACCCCCTATACTCACATTAGAAGTAAATCAGAGTGCTGCATCATATATTCAGCCTGATCTCAAAGATATGGTGTGTGTGTCTGTCTATAAACTGGATCCCCAGTCCGATAATAAGTAACTCACAGTGTTGTGTCAGTTCTTGGGGCTCAGGCCAGATGTACAGGGGTTCTTTCTATGCACTGAGTGCTCCTCCACTATTATAAATAGATTTAACTGTTGTATGAACTACTGGAGACTCAATGTAGAGGTATGGGGGCAGTTTCAAAATGGCTTTGTGGTACAAGCAACTGTGACTCATGTCATTAATATACGGCCATATTTATAATGAACATTGGTCAATTCCAATGATTGCTTTATTTATTTATTGATTGAGTGATTCATGCATTCATTTCAAAAGTTTCACCAGGAAAGATTTACTGAGTTGCTAATAGCTCATTTCCAGATGTGTCTTAGTGGTGCGGGAAAAGCTGAGATAGATCTAGAGGTGCAAAGAAAAAAAAAGCTAAACAGTAATAGCAACATTACATTACAAAAATAGAAGTCGTATACAGCAATACAGTACATCAGAGGAGCATAATCATAATGATGTTTTGATTGCACGCTTTTATAATGCAAATTTGGCATGAACAAGTACATGGAAGAGAGAAATGAAATGGGGGAGGGGTGAATGATACTTTATGCTCTGGGAGTGGCTGTACTGGTTGGTCTGGTTGTCTTTTTAGTTATTCCAGATGGTGTGGGTAGACAGATCTCTGGGACAGTCATGGAGCCCAGCTTCTATACAAATGGTCTTCTTTCAGAATCATAGATGATGATGATGGCAGAAAAAGACCAATGGTCCATCAAGTCTGCCCATATTTGTAGGAATGAGAATTTACACAAAAAATGTGCATACGTATTTCAAATAAAACTGAAAAAGGTAAAACTTTCACCATGGAGTTTTTTTTTTCTTTATCCCCTGTCTCCAGTGAGGATGTCTTCTATCTCCTCACCTCCTATCCATATCCTTACCTTGCCTGTTAGGGATGGTCAGATTCTCTAGAATCTGTTCTGTCCATAGCTAGTAAGAATTTTGAGAATACGGAGTCCGATTCAATTCCACCTCTGACTATGAGACCAGCTGCAGCTTCCAGTTAGAAGACCACAGTCCAGCCACACTGGCTGGCCCCTCACCCTGCTCCTTCCTTTGCACCGATTGTTCAAGCCAACCAGAAGTACTTCATCTTGGCCCCACATATTGTCTGGGGGCTGAAAACATGGCATGTACTTGCATATTCTATTATGTGCCTCTTTCCGTGCGTCCTGGGCCTAGCAGCGCATAGAGCCCATTATAAGTTAACATAGATGGCCGGGGCTGTCTGTATATTTTCAAGTTTTCTTAAATGGAATCCACATTTTAGAATACAGCAGCCAATCCTTGGAGGACTGCAGCATCCTACAGTCACATGATTCAAGCTGAACAAGGGCTAAAAGAGTTGCATTCAGAAAGTATAAGGAGATGCACAGAGAAGAGGATAGGGAGGATAGCAAAAGGGTAGCTAAAGGGAACAAAACCTTTTTCAGATACATAAGCAAAAAAGACAAATATATGGGGGAGATGATGAGGCTAAGAAGGGCAAGGGAGGCTGTACAGAGGAGGATAATTGGGAAAAAGCAGTTATCCTGAATGGATGCTTCTGCTCAGTCTTCACAGTGGAGGGAGAGGAGGACAGACAACATAAAAGCAGCATGGACACTGGATGGGGGGGGGGGGGTGGATGAAAGTCCATACACAGAGGAAAGAATCCTGAAAGGACTTTTGAACCCAAGAGTGGATAAGGCTATGGAGCCAGACGGGGTACACCCAAGGGTGCCAAGGGAGCACAGAGAGGCAATGGATGGATTTCTGACAGCCTGTTCAACTGGAAACAGGAGTGGTTCCAAGGACTGGAGGACATCAAATATAGTCCTCCTGTGTCATAAAAGTGGCAGCAGGGAGGATGCTGGCAACTATAGGCCAGTTAGTATAATGTCAGTGGTGAGACGTTAATGGAGACACTGTTAAAAGGAAGGCTAGTGGAATATCTCAAATCCAATGGACTGTAGTACCTGAGGCAGCATGGGTTCATGTGTGTGTGTGTGTGTGTGTGTGTGTGTATGGGTCATGTCAGATGAAGCAGATAGATTTCTTTGACTGGGTGTCCAGGGAAATAGATCAGAGTGGGGTGGTAGATGTGGCCTACTTAGACTTCAACAAGGGCTTCAACACATATCACATATGAGGCTTATAAAGAAACTGGTCAGTTCGGGGAGAGTACAGCACTGACTGATGGAGAAGCGATAGGGGGCGGTAAACAGCACTCGGTCTAATAAGGGGAGGGTTACCAGTGGGATACGTCAGGACTCTGTACTGGATCAGCCATCTTCAATGTCTTCATAAGCAACATTGCAGAAAAATTCCAAGGGATGGTACACCTCTTTGCAGATAACACCAAGATCTGCTACAGAGTATATAATCTGGTGGGAGTGGAAAGAATATGAAGAGCTCTGAGAAAACTCAAGACATGGTCGAGGGTATGGCAGCTGAATTTCAGTGCAAAAAAGTGCAAAATCCTGCACCTAGGGCACAGAAACCTAGAGGTGTTGTATAAAATGGGGAAAGACATATTGACGGTCACTAAGCAGGAAAGGGACCTTGGGGCTATCATGGCTGATGACCTCAGAGTGGCAAGGCAGTGCAACAAGGCAGTAGGCAGCATCAGCAGGATGCTGGTATGTATTGAGACGGGTCTCACCAGCAGAAGAAGAGAGATGGTGTTACCTCTATATTGCTCATTGGTGAGACCCCACCTTTAGTATTGTGTCCAGATCTAGAGATCACATCTCAGAAGGGACATAGACAGGGTAGAGGCTGTCCGGAGGAGGAGAACTAAAATGATGCAGGACTGCATCATAAGCCCTATGGGAAAAGACTGAGGGATCTCAACATGTACACACTGGAAGGGAGGAGGGAGAGGCTGTACTTGAAGCTGTTTATGGTTTTGGCACCATCCACCTCTGCCAGAAAACCATTCCATGGCTCACCCACTTTTTCTGTCAAATAATACTTCTTCATGTCCTTTTTCATTCTTCTCCTCATTAACCTCCACTCATGGCCCCATATCCTTGCTTCTCTGTTCCTGGTAAATAACTCCTCAGTCTGCCTTGTTAATTCTTTTCAGGAATTCAAATATCTCTATCATATCCACCCTCTCCTGGTTTTCAGTGAATACATGTTTAGTGCCTTTAGTTGATCATCATGGGGATCTACCCTCTTGGCCCTGAATCTTCTTGACCACCTGCGTTGTACGTTCTCTAGCCTGTTGCTGTCCTTTTTCAGGTGGGCACTCAGAAATGGACACAGTACTCCAGGTGTGGCCTCGCCAACAACCTATACAGTTGTAGACCCCTTCCGCTAAGTATAGGGGTATAGCAGATGTTGAGGGGAGTGCACAGCTAACAGAGCAGCAGCTCCTTCCAAAACAAATCTTTCCTGCAGCAACATAGAATTAGAAGTGAGATGGCCTACCTTGTGACATCTTCAAGCGACAACACAGCTCACCTCGCCCCCAGACACATTGGTCATGGCCCCATGGTGGTGGATGAACTTCAGGCAGAACCACCACTTCTGGACCCCTCAGCTTTTGCTACGCCCCTTGAGAATGATGAAGGGGGGTGGATTTGAACCTTAAAACTCCACTCTGGAACCCACTGACACAGTTGGAGCCATTTTATAATAGAATTCATTAAGAAGCGTTGTTTTTGTGGACATAGAATTAAGTACAAATCACAAGCACAAAAGATGTCCAAAATCATGAAACTTTATTCTGGGTCGCAAATGATTAGGCCCAGAGATTTAATCAAGTTTAAAACTTGGAGCAGATCCATGGGGCTGAAAGGGCAGGCAGCCAACATCAAAATTGCAGGTTCTGGTACAGCATCTGCTTTTTCTCTACTATTTCATACTCTGGCTTTAATTTCTCATACAGCGTGCAGCAGCAATAGTTCTTTTATATCTAAGGAATTTAGACAGCAATGGCTCCTTTTCCTCTGTAAACTTCTTCCACAGAAACCCTTGACACAGATTCTTAGCTTGTAACTGTGATCTCATTTACCCTCTACTGGGGGAGTGATTTACTCCTACCCATGCTAGCTGAACCAAAATTAGACCTCGAGGTGCAGCAGCCTAAGCCTCCACGGCTGCTTCCAAACACCAAACCCGGTTTCTTCTCATCACCTCTGAGCCAGTGAGCCATCCTTGGGGCACACTCCCTTACCCACCTCCAGTATGAAGCCATAGCAAGTGGCGGCTCCTTTTCTTACCTTGTCACTGCAACCCATGGGAAAACACAGGCTCTTAACTGGGTCTGTCAGACCTACCACAGACATGGGCACGGCAGGCCCCAAAGTGAATCTCAGGTCTCAGCCTCCCACCACCTAACTGCTGCTCTCAGGTAGCATGCCACGAAGATAAAGGCCTCCCAGAGCTGCCACATCCAAGATGCCCTGCATCAGTGCTGCCACCACTGACACAGCCCCACTGTCTGAACTTTTCACTCCTTAAGAGCTCCAGGGCCCCCCCTTCCATTTTAATCTTGAACGGCCCGATGACCCAGGGTCTGTCTCCTCCTCTTAAGCCTCTGCAAATGTCCCACATGACCGGGGCCCTAAACCCACTGAAAACCCTATGACTGCTGCTAAGTTTACTTGCCCTCCCTAGAGGAGTACCACCCTTTCGACGCTCTGTTGCTACCACTGGCCAACCTGAGTAGGATGGAGGGGGGCCCCAAACACGGTCCCTACCAGACCGCCGACTCCTGTACTGTCTCTGCCCTTTCCTTTCCTGGAAAAAAACAAGGCTTTTATACCTTCCTTGAGACTGTCCCCTGGTGGCAGCAGTCTCAATCAAGGCTGAGAGGCCTACCACACTGTCCAAAACTAAAAAGGGAGGAGGGGCTGAAATTGGCTAGTAAAAATTGGCTGGTAAGCCTACCCCGTGAGTGGGAACTTACACAGTGGTTCCAGTACCTCCTGCTTTCTACCGTTGAACCCCCAATACACCCTAGCATCCTGTTAGCTTTGCTGAAGGCTTTGTTACATTGACTGGTTTGTTTCAGAGGGTCATTAATGATGACTTCTGTGTCCCTTTCCTCTGATGTTGTGCCCAGCTTAACCCCCCACCTCTCATCTAATGCTCTGGTCTTGGGTTCGTTCCCTAAATGCATAACTGCACTTTTTGGCACTGAATTTCAGTTGCCAGATTTTGGACCAATTTACCAGCTATTGCAGGTCTTCCTGCAACTCCCTCGTTGTCTCCATGTTGTCAATCCTAACACAGAGTTCAGAGTCAGCTGAAAATAGATGCAACATTCAGTGGATTCCCTCTCTTGTGTCACTGATGAACATATTGAAGAGGACTGGGCCCAGAATAGATTTCTGTGTTACTCCGACGGTGACCTCTCTTTCCTATGATCTGACCCCATTTATAACTCTGCTGCCTCTCCTCCTACCAACTCCCCATCCACCTTGCCATTTCCTTAGCTGTTTCCAAATTCATAATGTTTTTCAGCAGTCTTTGCAGTGGCTCTGAGTTGAATACCTTGCTGAAGTCGAAATAGAGTAAATCTACTGCATGCCCCTTATCAACTACCTTGGTTACCCAGTCAAAGAATACTACTACAGTATCAGGTTGTTCTGAAAAGACCTCCCTGTCACAGTGCTGCTGACTTTCCTGAAGCCCATTTTATCCATGTATTCTACTAGGTCCTCTTTGATTGGTGTCTCCCTCAGTTTCCCTACCATGCAGGTAAACATGACAGGTCTATAGTTTCCAGGCTGCTCCTTGTCCCCACCCTTGTGCAGCAGAACCTCATCTGCCATCTTACAGTCCCTGGGAATGATCCTTTGCTGCACACAGCTTTTAAATAGCCCCACCAGGGGTTCAATTAACACTGATACCAGTTCCCTTAGCACCCTTGGATTAATTCTGTCTGACCCTGGGGCCTTATTTACCATCAGGGCTACTTGCCCATTTTCAACTCTTGCCAGTAAATTTCTACAGTTTCATTTTCGAGACCCCTCTATCAGCTGCCTTTATTGCTCCTCTGCAGCAAAAGACCGCTTTACTCTCTAGTGAATACTGTGCAGAAGTAGTCATTTAGTGTGGTCACTTTCTACCATCCTCCACGTTTACCCTGTCCCCCTCCATTAGCCTGACAATTTCCTTTGCCATCTTTCTTTTCCCCTTAGATATCTAAAGAACTGTCCCCCCCCCCGACGACCGCCTCTGCAATATGCAGCCCTGTGTCTGCCTTTATGATCCTGAATGCCCTTTTGGCCTTGCCATTTTTATGTTTGCTTGCACGCATGTGCAAGAAACATAGTGCCATGATCCGAAAATGCAGTGCCTTACAGTTGAAAGGGAGAGGTACGCATCAGTGAGCAGCGATAAGATATCGCCTGCTCATGTGTGCTTCCCCCCCACACAGGCATGCACACTGTGTGCTTATGCTTCCCCCACACACACACACTGTATAGCTGACGGGAGTGCCCAATCCCCATCAGTTGTGATGCGCTTCCATCCCGCAACCCCTCCAACAGATTCCAGATGCCATGCTGGGTGCCCACCCCAGCGTGGCAACACATCATATAGCCGACGGGAGTGCCAATCCCCAATCAACTCCACTGCCCCCCCGCCGAGATTACAGGGTGCCACGCTGGGAGCCCACCCCAGAGTGGCAACAGATCATGGCAGTATGGCCAATGGGGGTGCCCAATCCCCCATCGGCTCCACGGACCCTCCCAAACAGCCTTCTAAGTGTCACTCTGGGAGCCCACCCCAGCGTGGCAAACGTCCCGTGTCGTCTGTTTTTTTAAAAAAAAGAAACCTGAAAGAAAAAAACCTTCCCTCGCTAAGTGTCCTAACCCAATCTCCCCCCCACCTCTCTGTGCACCCTACTCCCCAGACCCCACCTCACCCCATACTTACCTCCGGAGCTTGAGCGATGATCTTCAGTGGACTGGGAACACGTCTGCACTCTTCAAAGCCGACCGCAAACTGAGGAAATGCCGGTAAGCTGTATAATGCAATAAATAGGGTTTTTTCAACTTTAATGCATATCTCAGGCATTTTTTGGAATTTTAGCACCAAATTTTCAACATGGGTTTTTTGGGACCCCTTCTCATGAATTCTCTCATTGTCATGGCGTTAATTGGGCCCGAAGGGTGATTTCTCAGTCACTGCATGAAATCACCTTTGGGACCGTACATGAAATGACAGTGTCACAGTTCGCGAGGTAGGCCCCCAAAACCCTATGTTCAAAATTTGGGAAACAATCCAAAATGACTGTTTTACAAGCATGCATTGCGCTGTTCTACGCATGTAAGTTCGCAAATTTTCAATATGTTACTCCAGATTTTTCAATATTGCCTATTTTACCGCCTCCTTATGAGCAGTACAGCTGTCATTTTTCACATCTCACCCATAACGGTTTCTGCCCATGTAGCGCACGATGGTGCAGTCGGTGAGCGAAATCAATGTTCGGGATAGATTAAGAAAATCACAGTGAAGCTATTCATGAGCAGAGGTGTTAAAATGGCTATGTTAAAAATTTAGTGAAAAAAGTCCATACAATGACTGTGTTACGAGTGACCATTGCTCAGTTTCAATGCAGCCTCATAAGTTCATGGATTTCTAATATTTTCAGTTCAGATTTTCATCACTGGCATTTTTCCACACTTCCTTATGAACAGTACAGCTGTCATTTTTCACATCATGGTCGAAACGTGTTTTCGCACTTCCAGCGCAGAAATGTGTGGTTGCTGTGGGAAATCACTGTTTGGGATAGATTAAGAGAATCGCAGTGACACTGTTCATGAGTGGAGGTTCCAAAATCCCTGTGTTGACAATCTGCTGTAAAAAATCCCCAAACTAATTGCATTAGGGATGTGCGTTGCACATTTTCTGTGCACGCTCGTGACTTCACCAGTTTTTTTAATATTTTCACTGCAGAATTTCAACATTGCCATTTTTTGCACCTCCCCATGAACAGTACAGCTGTCATTTTTCACATCCTCTTCGAAATGTGTTTTTGCACCTGTGGTGCCAAATGGTGTAGTTGCTGTGCGAAATCAGGTTTTGGCTAACAAACTGATATTGCCACTCTTCATAAGGTGGGGTTACAAAAAACCCATGTTGAAAATTTGGAGTGAAAATGCCAATGAACGCCTGAGGCATTAGGGTTTCCGACCATAATGCCCCAGCCTGTAGAGATTGACAGGCATCAGGGGTGTGACTTGAGATTCTCGCCTGTAATGCTCATACCGTCCCACACCCTTCAGCCAGTGAGAGGCACTGAGGTGTACCTTGGACTCTTCGGCCCCAAAGTTCACCCCATTCTCCTATACAGGGCCCATCTCACCATATTTCCTAATGGAATGGTGTGAGCATAAGGGCCAAAGACCCCAAGACACACCGTGACACTTGTCAGTGTCTGCAGGGTAGGGTGTGGTGAAATGGTGTGGCCGTTATGCCTGATGACCCAAAGCATGCCCCAATGCCTGTCAGTCTCTGCAGGGTGGTGGTGGGGTTGGCTTCAGTTCAATACTTCACTGCCATTCCTATTATGCAGCTCTGTAACTCCTACACTACCAATGCCAATGCCAGCCAGCAAACATTCGGCATTGACAAATGTTTTCCCAGTACTCGTCCCATTCTTCATCTTCTTGCTTTTCTTTTGTACATTAGAAAGGCCTTCTTTCTAGCTCCTGCTGCCTCCATGACCCTTTCAGAGAACCTAGCTGGTGACTTATACTTGTTTCTCTTGATAACTTTTATTTTTGCATGTTTTTATTGCCTCTAGAATAGCTCCTTTTATAACCACCTATATTTCTTCCACTCCCCTGATGTTGTCTACCCTAGCTAACCAGCCCAGCACTATTTCCCTCATACACCCCTCATTGTAAGTAAATGGTACTGATGTATAAGTTATTTGAACTTACTTCAGTACTATTGGTTCTCTATCTAAAAGTAAGCACCTCCCCCATTATATGCACAAAGGCAATGTTATATAAGTTAGTGCCTGGGGCTCATTTCAGAGCTATGTTGTCCCTGTCTATAAACCAAACCCATCTCCCATTATGTAGTATGTAAACAGCAGTGTTATATGAGTTACTCTAGCTCAATTCGGAGCTATGGGGGCTCTGCCTAAGAACTGATCTCCCGCTCCCCGTGATAAGTAGACGTCAATTTGTTGTATGAAATACTGGGGTTGATGCTAGAGCCATTTGGGTCCTGTATATAAAAGGAGCTCCTTTCCCGATTATAATTAAATGTATGGCAGACTCGAATGAACTACTGGGGCTCGCTTCAGAGCTTTGAGGGCCCATACTGTTTATAAATTGAACCCTTCTCATTATAGTAAATGAAAGCATTATATAACCTACTAAAGTTCATTTCAGCTCAGTAAGGGCCATCTCCTGGTTGCACTGCTATAATCCTAACACTACTCAGTGTGCAGGTTTAAATCCTGATTCAAGACAAACACCAGTGGAATGTGTATACTGGTGTTATTTAATTACCTGCGGACAGCAGTTATAGCTAAACCACACACAACCTGGCACAGTGGTTGTTCAACAGACCCCTGGGTTTCACAAAGTGGGGTGCTTGAATTTGCCTTATATCTGTGGAAAGTATCCCCATGCAAGTATTAACTAAGATACATGGATGAATAAGACATGAGAAACATGCTTAGTGCTTTTGAAAACCAAAACAAGGCTCCTTAGAATTTAAGGAGTTCATTTTTAAATGCCCATGGACTCCATATTCAAAGTCCACCATTTGAAGCATGCTACAAATACCTGACACCCTTCGGAAGCATCAATAATAGCAACTACTATTCCCAGTAGTCTAGTAGTCCCCACCAATTTATCTTGGAATGTATATTTAACTGCAGCTACCATCCTGTATTTCTGTTGGTCTCCCACTGATGCCCATTGGAAGGCATGAATAATAGAAACTACTGCCCCTAATTGTTTAGTGTCCCCTTGCCCAGGCACTGTTATATAAGCTGTACCCCCCAACCCATCCACCCAGTCAGCATGCACCACCCACACCCCCATCCACATGTAACTCACTCTCCAGTAGTAGAAATTACTACCACCAGTGCTGCAGTGACAGTGGCCAGCACAGACCTTCCGTCCACCACATTTCCCAGCTGTCATGTGCATGACAAGAAGTGAGTACACACAACAGGAGAAACAGCTGATTCTGTAATATATATGTGCTCACTCCCTGTCATTCAGAGGGTGGCCTGCTGAGGTGGGGAGAAAAGGGTCTATGCCAGTCACTGTCTTCAGCTCTGCTGGAGTCCTTGTCAGAGTTTTGTAGGGTGAGCTGGTGCCAGATTGGGGGCAGGGGTGGTGAATGTTGAGATGGTGGACTAGGAAGTGGGGGGGGGTATTGTAATATATCAGGCATTAGTGCAGGAGGGGAGTACCACTGGACAGTTAGAGAATTACTTGCTTTCATTGGTGGTTGTGTCAAGAGGGAGGTACTACTAGAGTACCTGGGAATTATTCAATCAATCAATCAATCAGTCAATCAATGTATTTGTATACTGGAAGGTGTGTGAGCAAAAATGCCCATTTTCACAAAGGTTCAGTAAAGATACATCAGATAATATAGGTCAGAACACAAACACTTACAGTAACAAAATATTTACGGGGGGGTGACAAAAGCAAATATACAAGCAAAAATAGAATGGATAAGGCATATAAACAGTGCATAAGGTACAAAAATAGTGCCAAGTTTCTACATTGGTGTCATTGCACAGAAAAGCTCTCGGTCAATGAGGCATGTAATGGGTGAGGGGTGAGAACATGCTTGGCAGAGGTGCTAGAAAAACAGGTAGGAGGAAAGGGTTCAGCAGGATAAGGGTCAGGAAGTGACCAGCAGAAAGAAGAGGCACGGATAGAGCCCAAGGGGGCTGGCATGGAAGGGGGGTAGGGGTAGAAAAGTGTGAAATTGAATATTACTTAATTTCATTGGTGATTGTGATGGGGGGGGTAACACTGAACTATCAGGGAATTGCTTACATTCATTGACGATTGTAGTGAGAGGGGAGTACAACAGGAGTGCCCGGGAATTCTTTACCATCATCCGGGATCATGGTGGACTGGGGGGTACCACCAGCTCCCAGGATATGAGGGAACTAATGCATTTCATTGATGGTCAGAGCAGAAGAGCAAAAGGTTGTTTGCATCAATGCTGCCAGTTGGGGAGGAGGCGCACAACTTTGTGCACTGATTAAAGTAGGGTTAAAGAAGTAGCAAATAGACCAGCATCAGCAGCCTTTGAATATACCACAGCACACTGTATACAACAAGGTACCCTCAATTACTTGGACGTAGTGGCATATTCAGTGCATTCATTGAGCGCCACCCTGTCAATACCATTGAATATGCCTCCCCCATTTGAACATGCTATGTCAGGTTAGGACAGCACTACTCATGTTAGCTCCATGTTAACCTTTTGAATAATGGGGTGATGAAATAATCCACTGGTGATTTTAAACAGACATCTCACATGCTCACATTTCTGATTTCATTTAAAAATGTAAAAAATAAAAGTTTATGTCTATATTCCATTGGTTCCTCCGCTTTGCAAAAATTTAAAAAGGGGGCTTGGATGTACAGCAGTGTCATGGGGATTCTGTCCCAGCAATTTATTTATTTATATTTTGACCAAGTAAGTACACAAGATAGTTCAATGCCTATTTTCTGGCATGACTCAGAAACTGGAAACACCTGGGCCAGTGTGGTTTTGTCTCTGGTGGAAGTCGTAATGGGTAAAGGTGTTATCAAGCAAGGTGTATTACTGTTTATATCTAAATGTGGTATAATGTAATGAACAGCAGAAAGCTGGAACTAAATAAAAAAAAAGGGTTTTCTTATTCTTTGTTCCTATATTAACAGGAAAGGGAAAAAACTACCCTAAGAAAAACTCGTAGTAACGAAACATAAAGTTACTGATCGTAGTAAGTGACCACAGATTGATTTAATGGTGTTATTAGTGACATAATAAGTTTTATGTGACAAAAATAAAGAGAGAGAATGGAAGCCACAGCTAAAAGTAGTGATCTTCATCTAGCATATCTCCTCCATTGAGTCATACTTTTGGAACTGTATGGCTTTGACATCTGGACCACTTGGAAATGTTTTGCAAACTGGGGGGACACCCACTATAATATGTAAAGTTGGCATCTATGAAACATAGACAGCTCCATTGCTTGTCAGTTCTTTCTTCTGCCATCAACCGCTCATAACACCACAAAGAGAAAACACCATAATTTCTTTGACTTATTTTATTTCTTTTGCACTGTATTTAATTATATTACCTCTACATACCACCATTGAAAGAACATTTATTTAGGTTTTATACCTGCGGTTATGAGTTCTATAAGAAAGACATCCACATGGTTTGTGTTTGTCATTTGGGCCTGTCCCACAATGTCAGGGCCTGCAACATCTACTAGAGATCCAACCAGGCCACACAGAGATGCCAAAAGAAAGCTCTGGAAACCTTCATTACCATCAAGGCAATGGAAAGCTCAAGCCAAGGCCACAGACTCCAAACTGGTTTCTCCCATATGTCCGGACACTGTTGGGAAGGATACTTCTCAGTGGCTGGTGTTGTTCCCACCTAGGTCAGCGATGACTTCAGAGAAAAATAAAGTAAGAGACAAATCATCTTCCTCTAGCCATCACCACAAGCATAGAAGAGAAAAAAAACTGCTTCACTGGTGAGGCCAAGGTTTTCATTGAAGGAAGGTAAGTCCCTCTCATTGACCACTCCTGTGGTGTCGACTACAGTCCCCTGGACCATCACTGAGACACCAAGGTCTGGGCTTGGCTCTGGTTCTGCCATACATACTACAGACAGTATACCACCTTCGTCTGATTGTTCTGTCCTGTCACTGCCGGTAGTCACAAACCCTCTAACAAATGTTGTTGACTCCCAGGCTGTGTCAGCATTGTTTCCTGAAATGTTCAGTCCCATGAACTGAGCCTCCCCAGCTTGTACCATCATCATCGATGGGACATAGAAGCATGCCTGCTATTCTGCAATTTTAGCCACTGCCTCCATTGCTGGCTCAGTCAACTGCCCCCACCATCATTACAGATGACAATGAAGTGGAATATAATTCTGATCTCCTAAAAATAGAAGTGGATTTGGAGGATGAGAAGGATGAAGATCCCTATGAAGTGGGAGCTTCTTTCCAGTTCCACCCTCTCCTCTTGCAGTGAGGTCTCTGTGGTGTATATAACCCCAAGTTTCCTCCAGAGGATCCCTCATTCCAGGCCTTGCTCAGACAAATCATGGATGTCATGTGCTTTGAGGGTGAAGAAGAAGAAGACTCCATCAAAAGAAATGTCATGTAGTTTTTGAAGGTTACAGCTGCAGCTTCTGCTGTGGTGCCTCTTGTACATCATGCATTAAAGGATGCTACCTTTACTGACTGGCATAGGCCTAACACCTTGTCTGCAGTGCCTAGAAAGGCTGATAAACAGTACCTTGCTCTGTCAGTTAAGCCATATTATGCTTCCCAGCTTGAAACTGATTCTATAGTAATTGTGGCTTCTTGTGATTCTTTTGAGCTTATTTTGGATGAGACGTTAAACCGAGGTCCCATCTGCCTGTTCTGGTAGTAGTTCAGGTGGATGTTAAAGATCCCATGGCACTTCTCGAAAAAGAGCAGGGGAATTTCCCTGGTGCCCTGGCCAAATTTCCCCCATTCATGAAAAATACCACTAACAGCTTAATCTGGTTCAAGGTCAGTTGGCATTCATCTGTATCCCCCTCCCCCGGGTCATGCCTGAAAATAGGCAGGATTTGTCTAGTGCACTTACCCAGTTAACAAAAACTAAATAAATAAATAAACAAATAAAAATAAATAAATCAATGAGTACATTGCCTCCAGCCAAGAAATCCAGGAGGCTAGATGTAATGGGCAAAATAACTTATGCCTCTGTATCCCTGAGTCTCAGAACAGATAATTACCAAGCATGCATGACAAAATATCAAACTAGCCTGTGGAAAACTCATCAAAATAGCCTATGGAAATCTACTATGACTACCATGTGAGAAAGTGCAAAATAATGCACTTGGGGCACAGAAACCTAGGGGCAGAGTATAACATTTGGGGAGTGCTATTGACGTCCACTAAGCAGAGGAGAGAGATGGGGGTATTAATCTCTGATGACCTAAAAGGGGCAAAGCAGTGAGACGTGGCAGTTGGGAGGACTAGTGGGATGTTGGGGTTCATAGATAGAGATATCACCAGCAGAAGGAAGGAGGTGGTGCTCCCTCAGTATAGACCATTGTTAAGACCTCACTTCAAATACTTTGTGTACAGTTCTGGAGACCACATCTCTGGAAGGACATACACAGAGTGCAGGTGGTCCATAGAAGGGCAACTAAAATGGTGCAGGGTATGCATCAAAAGCCCTGTGAGGAGAGACAAAAGGAATTTAATATGCACACCCTGGGACTGAGGAGGGGGAGGGGGGATTTGATAAAGACCTTTAAATACCTCATGAGGGTAAATAATATACAGGAGGAAATATTTCATGCATGGCATAGCTGACCGAATATTTATGAGGTTTTGGTGGAGGATTCGTAGGTGTTGTCAGAGTTGGTTCAGCCTTCTGTGGTCCCTTCTCAGCTTGAGCCTCTGGAGACTACTGGTGACCATTTGGAACCTAGGCCCCAGGATTGCAAAAGTGGAAGAGTGACTCGGGCATCCAGTAAAGTGAAGTGATGTTTTTCTTCTGTATCCCATGGCTCCTTTTCACTTTCGAGTGGCATCTTTGAATGCGAACAGCATTAAGTCTCCTGTTAAGTGTAGACACACTTATTCACATTTTATACATGAGAATTTGGATTGTGTTTTCTTTCAGGATGTACGTTTACACTCTTCTGAGGAGTTGGCAGCTGCCACTGCTGGTTGGGTCTGGGGGGTCTGTTTTTGGTCGCAAGGCAGGGATATGTGTAATGGGGTTGGGATTTGTTTTTTTCTGTCACATATTCAGGTGATTCATCATGTAGAAATTTTGGAAGGCAGGGCCTTAGTTTTGGATATTAAATGGGGATCTATGCCTTTGCCTTTATTGAATATTTATGCACCTCAAGCTAAGTTTGATAGGGTGTCCCTTTTTAAATCACTTTATCCCTTTTTGTGCACTTCCTCTATGGTTATTCTAGGTGGTGACTTTAACTGTTCTTTACCTTCCCAGGTTTCTTCTGCTTGCAGGAAAAAGGTATATTGTGATGTGGCTTGTCTATCTCAACTACTTGTAGATGTTGGATTAGTTGATGCTTTTGGGCCTTCTGCTGATGGGTCTGGTAATACCTATTTTTGTGGTCCCCGAGCAACTCGGATTGATTATTTTTTCCTTTCCCCAGGGGTTGCAGTGCAGTCTAAATATTTGCAAGAGGTGACCACATCTGATCATAAATTGCTTAAATTAACCTTGTGTGATGTACCTGAGGTTCAGAGGGGGCCGGGCCTTTGGAAGTTGAATACTGCCTTGCTAGCTATCCCTTGCGTGGCTGATGGGCTTCATTCCCTTTTGTTGGCGCGTCAGTCTGTGTTTTTTTTATATGATGATTTAAGTACTTGGTGGGGGGATACCAAAAATGAAGTCAGGACCTACTTTAAGGTTATAGGTCGGCTTCATGGACGGTTGAGGCATGATGAGCTTCGTTATCTTAGAGGTCGACTTCATTTTTGGTCCAATCTCCGACAGCAACTTGGGTCTGACTGTCTTGACAGGATTAAGGAGTTAAAGGTGGAGCTGACATGGCTACAGTCACAGGTTTTATGGGATATAGAGCGGAAGCATAGGTATGGGATTCTTGGTAAGAAGCGGGATACCTTACCATTTGAATCTATGAGGCTTTTTTTATCCCCCCCTCCGCTTCTTCCTGGCTGTCCACTCCTTTGGGTCTCTATTGCCCCTCCCGACAGCCTGCCCCGACTCCCACACCGGCTACCAACCTCATATGGTGGTCCTCCCCAAGTAACTTGGCGTATCCCTTTCACCGGACGGGTTCTCCTCCTCCGAGGGGGAAGGCACCAGCGGGGGCAACCAGCGTTACTTCATTGGCCCGAGGTACCGCTGAGGTGTGTCAGTCGTGGGATCGGCAGCAACAGAGGGCAGAGAGACTGTCATCCAACCAGCCAGGAAGCGTTTTTCCTAGTTTTCTGTGGGAGTGACTTCCTGATGTCAAGGCATACGCCGACATCTGTCACTCCCCTTGGCCACCGAGCCCAGCCGTCACTGCTGTGCTCCCAACCTCCGCCAGGAGCCAGCATGCACTGGTGCACATCCCCCACCCTCCCCCCAGAGAAGGAGAGCTGTCCCTGGACGCTCCATCCTTCTCCCCTGAGCCGCCTCTGTGGACTCGAGTCCGTTCCCGAACTCGGGTCGCCGGTGTCGCAGATGGAAATCCAACCGCTGTGCCGATGGGCCAGCTATGAGGCTTTTTAAGGAATCTTGTGGTATGCAGTATCTGAATACTGTAGAGGGTGGACGAGTGTCAACTACTGAAGGCATTTTGGATACTATCCATGCTTATGCTTCTGTCTCTTTTAGGAGTAGATCACTTTCAGCTGCCTCTATATGTGATTGGTTCTCTTGCAGAATGTTACCTGTCCTAGCTCTGGAATGTCAGCATGCTTTGATACAACCCATCACATTGGAGGAATTAAAATCTGTTATTTGGTCTCTGAAACCAGGCATTACTCCTGGTTCTGACGGGCTGCCTCATGAGGTCTATAAGGCGCTGTGAGACATATTGGGAGTGGAATTTTGTGAGGTATTGAATGCAGGCTTGCAAGCTGGTGCTTTCCTTAAGAGTATGTTGCCGGGTGTTTTGCTGCTGCTCTATAAAAATAAGGGCGATCGAGGGGATTTGGCTAACTGGAGGCCTTTGTCTCTTTCAAATACTAATTACAAGATTTTGATGAAGGTACTATGTATTCGTTTATGGGGGATTTTGGATTCCTTGCTGCATCCTTCACAGTTTAGTGGGGTACCACGTAGGAGGGTTCAGGATGCCCTGATTCTTCTCAGGGAGCTTCTCCATAAGGGAACTTCAGGGGAAGTCTTTGGACATCTGGTCTGTTTAGACAAAGCAAAAGCTTTTGATCAGGTGGAATATGTTTATCTTTGGGAGACCTTACAGAGGTATGGTTTCCCATTACAATTTATAGGATGATTGCAGACATGCTATAAAGGTATTACTCTTCTACCAAGTGTAAATGGCTGGTTGGGAAGGGAGGTTCCGGTACATGGGGTGTTAGGCAGGGTGTCCTCTTAGCCCCTTACTTTATGTGCTTTCCATAGACCCCTTCTTGCATGCCTTAAATAGGTCAGATGATATTATTGGACCGTCAGTGGGTTGTGCTGATCCGCAGATAGTCTCTATAGAATATGCAGATGATCCGGTTTTGGTTTTGTCAGATAGGGCTTCAGCTGTTGCGGCGCTACTTCTATTGCAGTCCTTTTCTGACATGTCTGGCTCCTCCATAAATAAGCTTAAGAGCAGGATATTACCATTAGGGTATGATGCTGCTGATGTTGCTTTGCTTTGGGATATGCCTATTGATTTTGGGTATAGGAGAATTCTTGGGGTTTATTTTGAGGGTACTGATGCCCATCGGTACAATTGGGAAAGGCAGCTGTTGGAGGCTCGTGATAGAGTGGCGCTCTGGAATAAAGGCTGAATGACTAAAGCTAAACGGATTTACCGTACTAAGATGTTTTTGTTACCATATTTTTTGTTTGTAGCAGTGGCCCCCCCCTTTAGAATCATCTCTCTATAGTGTGTTTTTTCTTTGTTTGCGGGGAAGTAGGTTGAACCCAGTGCAGAGGGGTATAACATATTTACCTGTTAGTGAAGGGGGTCTAGGGATGTTAAATCCAGTGGTGTTCCTGCATAGTATTTTTATTTTTTATAATTTAGTTCAGTTGCTTAAAGGGGACAGCAAGGTCTGGTCCCCGTGGGTGGCTGAAGGTACTGGTCGCCTTCTGGAACAATGGGATTCTGCTTCCTTTTTGGCACATCAGGTTAGGCTGTGTTCCATGGCTAGCTACTTTCAGGTGATGTTTCAGAAACTAAAATCCTGGCATATTGTTAAACAATCTTTTTCTCTTCAATCACGGAAGCAATTTTACTGTGGTGTATTGCAGGATTTTTTTTATGCAAATCCCTGGTTTCGGGTTTTGTCCGTTTCTGATCAACATTCCAAGTTGCAATTATTAGTTAGTAAAAGAGTCCCTAAATAATATGTGGGATTTTTTATGGCTTTGTCTACATCAACGGTTGGGGGTGAAGGGTAACATGAAGCATAAAGAGCTCTCAGAGAGATTTGGTCCTAAGGAAGAGACTTGTACAGGGGTAGTTGAAATCATGCAACATTTCTTTTTTGACTGTCCTTTTGTTGTGCCTTTTTGGTCACTCTTCCATGCTGTCTGGCTGCTGAACTCTTTGCAGGGTCATTCTTCTGAGATCTGGATGGAGGGGGTTCTTCTTGGCTCATGGGTTGTTTATGATGTTGTCACAATCCATCTTTTGATGGGATACATTGGCTTTCAGCTTTGGTAGACTCAGTGCAGTCTTACGCTTCGGCAGCAATTTCAAACTGAACATCAGGTTATATTTACTATTAAGAAAACAGTACTCGGCTGGAGGATGCTGGAACAGGCGAAAGTCCACCCAGATCTGTATAAACTGTGGTGGAGGAAAATGAATTGGCTTGATACAGGCTAGAGGTTTGTTGTGGAGAGTAGTACTTCTGGTATTATTGTTTTTTTTTTCTGGTTCCGAGTATTTTTTGGGCATTAACATGACTTTATAGCCTACTGTGTCTTGCTTAATGAGATCAAGGGCGGCATATTTTTTTTTTTTTGCTGTTTATATGTTTTTTTCTGTATGATTACCTGCTCTTTATGGTACGGATGGGGGTGGGATTTTTTCTTTATATTAAGGATCTTTTGGTATTTATACTGTTTTGTTTTATTTTCTGTCCTTTATGAATTCCTTTTCTCTGTTGGAGGGGAAGGGGTTGAGTCTTTCTTATGAAGTTTTGGGACTGGGGACTGGATTTTTGTATTGCAGGTTTGCTGCAGCAGTTTTTTTTATTTCTTATTAATTGATATTATGTTTTTGTGTGAAGTAACACATTTATGTATTTTTCTTTAACAAAGTTCATGAACCATTCCTCTACTCTTTTAGTGTGGGGGGGTGCTTCACACTTAACACTCAGTTTTTAGGTCTCTAATGACTGAATTTTGAGTGTTGAATGTATGATATCATACTTATTCCTGTTTATTATTTGTTTTTTGCATTACGATTTTGTGTGCAGTAACACTATTGTGTCTCTGTTTTGCTTTCAGGTTTTTGATTAATAATTCCCCTACTTTTTTTTGTGGGGAGGCTGCATTTATTTATGGTTTTGGGACTCTGATAGGAACTTTTTGCATTTGAACGTATGCTGTAATACTTATTTCTGTTTACTTTTAGTTTTGCATTGTGCTTTGTGTGATGTACCACTATTATGTATATATTTTTTCTTTAAAGTTTTGAAGCATTCCTCTACTCTAATCATGGGGGGAGGTATGCTTACAATAATTTTATTTCTGTTTAGGGTTATTCGTAGGACGTACTACTCCTTTGTGTTTCTGTTTTCTCATTTTTGTGATTTTGTATGAAGGAATACTGATTTGTTTGTATGTTCTTTTAAGTTCTGAATAAAAAATGCCCCTACTCTTTTCGATAAGTGCCATGGGATATTTAACATCCACCTGAACTACCACCAATCCAGGCAGATGGAACCTCAGTTTAACGTCTCATCTGAAAGATGGCACCTCAGAAGTGCAGCACCCCTCTCATGCTGCACTACAGTGTCAGTACTGGGATATTAACCCAAGCCAGGCATGGGAACTGAACCCACAGCCCTCTGATCTCCCAACCTCAGAGGTGAGTGTGCCATCTACTGAGCCACTGACACTGATATTTCCTAGTTATCATAGATCCTAGTTAACCAACAGCTAACTTCCTCCTACCCCCCCCACTAGGACTGCCTTATGTCTCTAGGCACTGGAAGGGTGAGGGTGGTGGGACAGAGGCACATTCCTCAACTGGTATCATTATGTAATTCCTACACCACTCTGGTGGAGTGAGACTGCCTAGGGGAGACACCCACAATAGTGACCACAGAGGATGTGGGCTCTCCATAGTGGAGACTCCAAGGAGAGTGTTAGAGGACCCCAGAGGAAGAGGAAGCAGCTTCTGGTAGAGGGATGTATTTTGAGGGGCATACATCTGGGAACAGGATAGCGGGAAGAAGAAGCTTAAGTGTCTACCCTATGCCATGGCTGGGAGGGATGGGAAGCAGATTCTGATGATCACAAGGGAAACAGAATGGGAGGGAGAGATGGGCATCATTGTCCACCTAGGGACTAATAACCTGGCTAGGGACGGGATTGGATAGTGCAGGAGGAGGAACTAATGAGCTGGCTAGGGACAGGGATGGGATAGTGCAGGGGGGAGATTTATGAGTAGTGCAGGGGTCTTAGACACGTAACTCACTCAGTGGCTTCACTGAGGGACTGCCTGTCTATAGCAGGGGGAAAGGAGAGGGATCTCCACACCAGAAGCTTCAATTCATGGCTGAAGAAATGGTGCAGACAGGAAGAGTTTGACTACATTGGGGACTGGAGACCCACCTGGGAGGATAAAGGCCTATATAAGGGGGATGGCCTGCATCCATCCGAGAGGGGAACCACAGTCATCAGTGGATGGTTTAAATGTTACTTCAATGAACATTTAAACTAGCCGAGGGAGTGGCAGAAGGAATCGAGGAGGCAGAAACTGCCCCCACACACACAGGCTGAAGTACAGAGTAAGGAGAACCTGATGGGAGAGGAATCCCACAGGGTGCAAATTACTAAAGGAAGCAGGGTGGTAGAGATACAGGGGGAAGGGAACTGCAGTATTAAAAAGAGAGGGGAGAAGAAAGGAGGGCAAAAAGAAAAAATGTAGGGGCAACAAGCAGAGTGGAAACAAAATCTGGAAGGCCATGTGTGCAAATGGTAGAGGTCTAGGAAATAAAATTCCCAACCTAGAGGCAATCATGGCAGAAGCCAGCCTGGATATTGTTGCCATTAACGAGTCATGGTGCACTGAAAACCATGACTGGAATGTGGCCATACCAGGATATACTCTATTCAGGAAGGACTGGGTAGGTGGGAAGGAAAGGGGGGTATGGTGCTTCATGTCAGGGAAAGCATAAAAGTGACAGAGATACAGGGAATGCAGGGGGAGGCAGAGATACTGTGGGTCACCCTGGAGATGGGGAATGGAGGTACTGTTCATACTGGAGTTATCTATAGACCTCCAGCACAGGTGGTACTGGTAGAAGCCATTATCAAGATGGTAGAAAAAGGGGAGGTGCCGCTGGTGGGGACTTCAACCTGCCAGATATAGACTGGAGCCTCCCAGTTTGGCTTCAGCTAGAAACAGGGACATCCTTGACTCTTTGCAGGGGACGTTCCTCAGGCAACTAGTCAGTGAACTCACTCAAGATGGGGCAATACTGAGCCTGATACTCACTAACAGGATTAGTATTGCAGATATCAAGGTGGGAGGCCACCTGGGGACCTGTGATGACCATACAGTGTGGTTCAATATGAGGACAACTGTGGAAGTGAACCACACAAGGGTGAGGGTCCTGCATTTCAGTACCAGGTTAAAATGTCTAAAGCAAAATAGTGCAGATCAAAACTGCAAGGTCAAAGTAGCTAAAATAAAAACAGCTACAGGGACATACTGTAATAGTGAAGGTGAATAATACTTAGCAGTGTCCTTGTGGCTGTTCGGGGGATAGGGAGAAATGTTCTGTTGTAGGGTGTGCTACTGAGCAGCTGCTGTAGCTCAGAGAATAGAGCCACATGCAGTGGAGGGTGGCAGAGCATCAGTTGACTGGGTTCAATTCCTGGTCCTGTAACACTTTTTTTTGTGTGTGTTGGGTGTTGTCTCCCTCTCAACTTACCCTGTGTGTGTGTGTGTGTCTCTCCCATCCTGCACCTTTTGCACATCCTCATTGCCTTGCTTTTTTCTCCATCAGCTCCAAAACAATCCCCCCCCCCAAGGATTCTTCCTGTCCTTGAGTTACCTCCCCCCTGGAGGTAATTATATTTAATTGGGGGTTTCAGGGGGCATGAGCAAAACTCCCCGAAAACAGTCAGTTTGGTGTTCTGTGTGGTGCTTTTCATTTTTTTTTACAATTATTCTGCTTTTTCTGGCAGGACCCTAGTGTCGGAATTCAGCCCTGGTCATGACCCCCGAGACTCCCATCTACTACTAATTGCCGTTGCTTCTCCTGGTCACCCCCGGCTTACCCTCCGGAGGGTGGGGCCATGGCACTGGTCCCCGGTATTCCGGTGCCACAGGCTAGTATCTGGTTGGGAGAGCCTCTGGCGGCAGAGGCTAATTGAAGTCCCGGGGAGGGCTTCACAGAGACAGGGGTCCCGCCATGTTTTTCCTTCCCCTTGTAGGCTGGGGTGGAGACATGCAATGACACCCAGCATCTGTCCCGCCCCAGAGAGAGCACTGATTTTGCATCACGCACAGGGCGGCAACCCGACCTCCGCCAGATGTCACTCCTGTGTGATCACGGATCCCCCCTTCCCCTGGAGAAGGAGAGCAGTCCTAAGGACGCTCAATCCTTCTCCCCCCAGCCGGCCCTTCAATGATCCTGGTCCATTCCTGAACCTTGGTCACCGGCATCCCAAGCAGAAATCCAACCGCTGTGCTGGTGGGCCGGCCTGGTGCTCGTCATTTTAGCGCTCAACATTTTTCCAAAGCATTGTATTTGTTTTCGCGTTTATTGCTTCACAGTATTTGACCACGAGGTATATCAGGGGAAACAGAGGGAAGCAGGGAAAGCACTAAGAAGCATAAAGGTACAAACAGAAGGGAGAGGAGGTAATGAAAAGGGACAAAACATTTTTTAGGTATGTAAGTGAAAAGAGGAAGATCAGTGATGAGACTGTAAGGTTAAAAAGGGGAAGGGAGAACTATGCAGAGGGAGACCAGAAAATGCAGACATACTGAAAAAATACTTTTGTTCAGTCCTTTCATTTTTAATTTTTATGTTGCTTGCACGCATGTGCAAGAAACATAGTACCATCATCCAAGTTTTCAGAGGTGTGGCAGCCCTCTTCCAATTCAGTCAGTGTGTTTGCAGGCGCGGCCACAGTTCTTCAATCGCTGCTGGAGCTGTCTATAACAGCAGTCTAAAATGCAGTGGCGTACAGTTGAAAGGGGGAGCTATGCTTCAGTGAGCAGCGATAAGATATCGCCTGCTTATGCACGCTCCCCCTATACACACACACATATACATACTGCGTGCTCGGCCCCCCCACACACTGTATAGCCAGCGGGGTTCCACTGTCCCCGAAGTACAAGGTGCCATGCTGAGGAGCCCACCCCAGTGTGGCAACAGATGCTATCACCGGCAGGGGTGCCCAATCCCCGTTGGCTCCTGACGGCCCCCCCAAACAGCATCCTTGTGCCACACTGGAAGCCCACCCCAGTGTGGCAAATGTTCCACGTCGTCCTCCTGTTTTAAAAAAAAAAAAAAAACACCTGCAATACAAAAACAGTCCCTCGCTGTCTGGGCTACCACCTGCGCCCACCCACTGCGCACCTCACCTCCCCACCCCCCCTCACCTCATACTTATCTCTAGAGTCCAGCGCGACGATCTTCAGTGGACCGGGAACATGTCTGCACTCTTCAAAGCCGACTGCGAACTGAGGAAATGCCGGTAAGCTGTATAATGTAATAAATAGGGTTTTTTCAACTTTGCTGCATATCTCAGCCATTTTTGGAATTTTTGCACCAAATTTTATCATTGGGTTTTGGGACCTTCTCATGAACGATCTCTCTGTCATGGCGTTAATCAGGCCCGAAGGGTGATTTTGCAGTCACTGCGGAAATCACCTTTTGGCACCGATTAATGAAATGACATTGCCAGTGTTCATAAGGTGGGCTCTCAAAAAGCCTATGTTGAAATTTGTGAAAAATTCTAATAATGACTGTTTTATTTAGCCGCGGCGCTGTGCAGTTCCTACACACGCTCGTGAAGTTGCGGAATGTTCAATATTTTCACTCCAGATTTTCAACATTGTCATTTTGCCACACCTCCTTATGAGCAGTACAGCTGACATTTTTCACATCTCGCCCAAAACATGTTTCCGCCCATGTAGCGCACAATGGCACAGTTGGTGTGCAAAATCACTATATGGGACACATTAAGAAAATCACAGTGACACTGTTCATGAGCAGAGGTCTTAAAATGACTATGTTGAAAATTTGGTTGAAAAATTCCTTAAAATGACTGTTTTACGAGCCTGCATTGCGCAGTTCCTACGCACGCTCGTAAGTTTGCGAATTTTCAATATTTTCACTCCAGATTTTCAACACTGTCTTTTTGCCACACCTCCTTAGGAGCAGTACAGCTGTCATTTTCACATCTCACCCAAAACGTGTTTCCTCCCATGTAGGGCACAATGGCGCAGTTGGTGTGCAAAATCACTGTATGGGACACATTAATAAAATCACAGTGACACTGTTCATGAGCAGAGGTCTTAAAATGGCTATGTTGAAAATTTGATGACAAAATTCCTAAAAATGACTGTTTTAAGAGTCTGCATTGCGCACTTCCTACGCATGCTCGTAAGTTAGCGAATTTTCAATATTTTCACTCCACATTTCCAACATTGCCATTTTACCACACCTCCTTATGAGCAGTACAGCTGTCATTTTCACATCACCCACAGCATGTTTCTGCGCCCATCTAAGCGTGGCGCAGTCGGTATCTGAAATCAATGTATGGGACACATTAAGAAAATCACAGTGACACTGTTCATGAGTAGAGGTCTTAAAATGGCTATGTTGAAAATTTGGTCACAAACTTCCTAAAATGACTGTTTCACGGCGTGCATTGCGCAGTTCCTACGCACGCTCGTAAGTTTGCAAATTTTCAATATTTGCACTCCACTGACTTCCAAATACCTACACAGCACATACAAGCAAGCAACATTTGGCATTGACAAATGCTTGTTATTTTTTATCCTTGTAAATCTGATGAGCAAATTGCCCGTTTTCACAGATGTCAAGTTACAATAATAAAAAAGACATTGGCATAACAAATTATAACACTCATACAAATACATACAACAAATAGTTCAAGCAAATACTTTTATTCAGTGTTCACAGAGAAAGGAGAAGGGAGAAGGGAGAAGGGAAGGGCCACAAAAAAGTAACGGAAGTTTTGGAGGGAAGTAGGAGAGAGTCCTGAAGGGACTCACTAATCTGAAGGTGGACAAAGCAAGGGAGCAAAATAGGGTGCATCCAAGGGTTTTGCCAGTGCTCAGGGAAATACTGGCTGCACCTCTGATTGTTTTATTTAACAGCTCACTAGAAACAGGAGTGGTTCCAGAAGACTAGAAGAGGGTGGATGTAGTCACTACACAAAAGGGGTAGGAGGGAGGAGGCTGGCAATTATAGGCCAGTCAGCCTGGCATCAGTGATGGGAAAGTTAATGGAATCACTGCTGAAGGAAAGGATTGTGGAATATCTTGAATACAGTGGGTTATAAGATCCAGGGCAGCATGTGTTCACAAGGTGAGTTCATGTCAAACAAATCTGATAGATTTCTTTGACTCATGACAAAAGATTTAGATCAGGGTGGTGTGGTGGACGTAGCCTACCTAGATTTCAGTAATGCTTTCAACACCGTTCCACACAGGAGACTAGTAGGCAAGCTGGATAGCTTAGGATTTGGTCCAAAGGTGGTAAACTGGATAAGAAATTGGTTAGGGGATAGGTGACATAGGGGCATAGTAAATGGAGTTGACTCCAAGGAAGGAAGGGTGATCAATGGGGTGCCTCAGGGATCAGTGCTGGGACCAGTCCTCTTTAATGTCTTTATAAGTGACATTGCAGAGTAGCTGAAATGGAAGGTATGCCTCTTTGGGGATGACACCAAAATCTGCAATAGGGTGGACAATCTAGGTGGGGTGGAAAGCATGAGCAGAAACCTGAGAAAACTAGAGTGGTCAAGGGTATGGAAGCTGGGTTTCAGTGTGAAAAAGTGCAAAATAATGCACTTAGGCCACAGAAAACCACGTGCAGAGTACAAAATGGGTGGAGTGGTATGGATGACCACTAAGCAGGAAAGAGACATGCGGGTAATCATATCGAATGACCTAAGAGTGGTCAGTCAGTGCGACAAAGTAGTCAGTAAGTAAGTAAGTAAGTAAAATTTGTTTCTATAAGGCGCCCTTCCCAGGCTCAGGGCACCTTTATAAAATTACATAAGCATAAGCAGCATTTAAAACCACAATAATAAATAACATTTTATATATAACAGCTTCAATATAATTTACATTAATGAAATGCTTCATTAAAAAGGAAGGTTTTTAGGGCTTTTTTAAAGCCCACCACAGTCAGGCTATTTCGTATCTGGCAAGGTAGAGAATTCCACAGGATAGAAGCCATAAAGGCAAACATTCTTCCACCAGATGTTTTTAAGGTTACCCTGGGAATCTCTAGCAATCCCTCACCAGAGGACTGGAGGGAGCGGGAGGGGCAGTAAGAAGTCAGGAGTTCTTCCAGGTAGTGAGTCCCAACCCATGTAGGGCTTTATAGGTCATCAACATGACCTTGAAAGTGATCCACCATGGTACCGGCAGCCAGTGCAATTCGCGAAGCACAGGTGTTATATGGTTGGACCTTGGGCTTCCGGTCAACAACCTAGCTGCCGCATTTTGCATCAGCTGCAAGCGGTGAATATCCACTCCCAGCAGCCCTAGATAAAGGGCATTGCAGTAATCAAGATGACTGGCAACAAAGGCGTGGACCAGGGTAGGAAGATCCTCTGATGGAACCAGGTGTTTCACCCATGCTATATTCCTTGGATGGAAAAATGATGATTTGATCACGGCCGACACCTGCGCCCCTCAGGATCAGGCCCTCATCAAATATAACACCAAGGTTATGTACCTGGCCAGATGCCATAAGCGGGGTCTCCCCCAGAAATAAACCTGAGGGTTTTCCCACCTATGAACCTGACATCCTCACCCCCAGTTCCACCACCAATACCTCTGTTTTTCCCAGATTCAACTTCAGCCAATTGGTACTCATCCAATTCTGTATCTCCAGGAGGCAGTTGTTGAACAATGTACTTGACTCAGACTCCTGTTTGGGCACAAAAGATATATGGAGTTGAGAATCAGCGGGCATAGCAATGAAACTTCAACCCATATTGTCTTATAATGTCCCCCAATGGAAGCATGTACACTGCAAATAACATGGGGGACAGCACCGAACCCTGTGGCACCCCACAGTGTAGACAGTGAGAGGCCAAAGAATAAATCCCCAACATTGATCTCTGACTCCTACCCTGCAGGAAAGATTTAAACCAACTGTGGACCACCCCCCTTAGTCCACAGAAAAACCACAGGTGATCGAGCAGCACCCTATGATCTATGGTGTCAAATGCTGCTGAGAGATCAAGGAGAACCAAGATAGAATGAGTTCTCCAATCTCTCGCCATCAGGAGGTCATTTAGTACCCGAACAAGAGCCGTCTCAGTACTATGCCTTTTCCTGAAGCCAGATTGGAGAGGGACAAAGATACTGTGGATAGTTAAATGGTCCTCCAGCTGCAATGTAACCACCTTCTCGACAATCTTTCCCAAAAAAGGAAGGTTTGAGACCAGTCTGTAGTTTTCTGGGCAGTCAGGATCAAGGGAGGATTTTTTCAAAAGGGGCATACTATTGCCTTCTTCAAGGGATCAGGAAAGATCCCTTTCTCCAGTGACACCGCAACTATCCCAGTAAGGATTGGGCCAATAACCTCTACACACCTCACAAGTAGGTGAGAAGGGCCCGGATCCAATCTACAGCAGGTAGGCCGCAAAGTCTGGATGATCCTCACTATATCCATGACTGCCGGTTGACTGAAGGTGAACCAAGTCAATTGGGTATTTGTGCCCCTCAGTTGATCACTGTAAGACCCTATGGGAAGGCTTGGAACATCCCCTCTGCTGGCTGATCTCATCCCTGATAGTGGACACCTTATCAGCGAAGAACATCGTGAATTCCTCACACTGTAATTGTGACAACGCTCAACTAGCTTGAAGACAGACTGGACTGCACAATCTGTCCACAGTCCAGAAGATCTGGGTCGGTCTATTCCTCGCTGTAGCAATTTCTCTGGACAGGAACTCTGCCTTCCTATGGGAAATTGCTAACTGATAGGTCTTATAATGATCTAACAGTCTAAGCCTGTCCACTTCCATGTCAGGAGGGCTAGTGGGATGCTATGGTGCATAGGGAGGGGTATCATGAGCAAAAAGAGGGAGGTGGTTTTGCCTCTGTATAGATTACTGGTAAGACCATACCTTCAGTACTGTGTTCATTTCTGGAGACCACATCTCCGGAAGGACATAGACAAAGTAGAGGCAGTCCACAGGAGTGCAACTAAAATGGTGCAGGGTCTATATCAAAAGCCCTACAAGGAGACACTAAGCAACTTCAATATGTATACCCTGGAACAGAGGAGGAGGGGGAGTTGGGATGTGGCTGAGACATTTAAATACTTCTCAGGGGTAAATAACATAAAGAAGAGAAGTATTTTTTTGAAGAAAAGGTGCTCAAGAACAAGGGTACAAGCAACGAAGCTGGAGGGGGTAGATTCAGGAGAGATGTGAGGAAATACTTCTTCACAGAAAGAGTGGTGGATTCCTCAAACAGCCTTTCAGAAGAGGTGGAGTGGGCAAAAACAGTGCTGGAGTTCAAGAATGCATGGAATAAGCACAAGGGAATCATAATGGAAAGGAAGGGGAGAGGGTGTAAGAGCTGTCGATCGGGTACAGTCTGTTTTAAAAGTGTCAGTAGGGAGAAATGGGCAGAGGGGATGTTCCAAGCTGTCCTTATCTACCATCATGTTCTATATTTCTGTTTCTATTACTCTCTGCAAGGCAGCACCTGTACTGCAACACTGGTGGCATCATTGAAACAACAAACTGATGCTAGACACCAAAACTACATTGCACTACCCGCATGCTCCCTAATCCATCTCCCTGACTCTAAATAAGTTATTGCTAATATTGTTTTATAAAATGCTGCTACGCTAAATGGCTAAACATGCCAAATTCATCCACTCAGTCACAGCTTATTAAAGACACCCCTGATTTGTAGCCACCTCCATTTAGAAGCCACAGCTCAAAATGGAAGAATGCAATTGAAACCAAGGCTTCTAAATGATGAAATATAGTAGAGTTAGTCAGTGTTAAATTATTATGTGATGCTGGTAGAATATGTATGAAAAATATGATACATGGGACCACATGCTGTGAAGAAGCTTTAGAAGCTTAACATTCACCTTTGTTTTTGCAACCACTACTTGTTTACTGAAGAAATATAATTTATTTGCTGAAACCTTGCCTGGAGGAGGGTACCAGCTCTCACTTTCTCTTTGACTCTTGCCAGCTTACATTTTCATGTTTGAGCAAGCACCTTTCCACTTTTATATTTCCTTGTGTCCAGTAAGACACCAGAACCACAGCACTTATTTACTACTTCCTCCACTGTGCAGAAATATAAAAGGGGCCTGGATGTGTGGGAGTGTGATGGGGATGCTACCCCAACAAATTGGTTCATTTACAGTAGCTTTAGTTGATCAGCTAAGTGCACAAGACAGTATAATACCCATTTTCAGGCACAACCCGGAAACTGACGAAACCTGAAACAGTGTAGCTTTGTCTGTAATGAATCAGGTAAATGTGGTAACAAGCAAGAACTATTAGGATCGCAGAATTTTTTGAAAACTATTGTAAATCCTTAATTTCTTAATTAATTGTAATTCTTGATAAGCTGAAAGCAGCGGGTCTTTCTGATTCTGCAGTCAACTGATTTAGCTCTTACCTGGGGAGTAGATCACAAGCTGTCCAGTTAGGCAGCTCCACTTCATCACCACACCCTATCTGCTTAGGTGTTCCCCAAGGATCTGTTCTAGGTCCTGTTCTTTTTCTCATATTCTTGAATGACCTTCCCTCTAACTATTCCTATGTGTCCATTCATATGTATGCTGATGATACAGTTATTTTTGCATCTGAATCCTTTACTTGTGATCTTATTTTACAGCTTCAACTGGACTCTGACAATGTTTAGTGTTGGTTTAAGTCTAACCAACTATCCTAAGGCCCCCACCCAAAAACAATCTCGAAGACTTTTGGTACTCATCAGAGGCTTTCTAGATTTGCCTTTCCCTTCTTTTCACACCCTTGATGGTGCTAATATTGAGGATGTTTCCTCTTGTAAGTAACCTGGTGTCTGGCTTGACCGTCATCTTGATTTCTCTGTTCCTATTGATGCTATTAACCAAAAATTCCACCCCAGACTTGAGGCACTTTACAGGAACAAAGTGAGTATCCCACTTCCTACAGGCCATGAGATTATTTTAAAAATGATAATCCCTATTTTTGATTATCGTGATATAGCCTACAGTGGAGCTCCCAAATACATCCTTGCTAGACTGGACCCTCTTTTCAATTCTTTTTGTAATTTTGCTTTAGATTGTTCCATATGTACTCACCACTGTTCACTCTACTCTGCTCTTTCACTTCCCTCTCTTGATGCCAGGCAGCCTACCCACTGTGCTTCCTTTATTTCTAAATTCTGGTTTGGTTCCCTTCCTTCCTACCTTACTTCTGTCTTATCTCCTCCCTCAGCTTCCTGCTATCCTTTACTTAAAATTGCTTCTCATTCCCTTGCTATTCCTTCTATGAAGTCTACAGCTGGTCAATCTGCCTTTTCTTATTGCATTCCTAAACTTTGGTCTTAACTTCCCTTATCTATTCACTCTGCCTCTTCGGCTTTCTCCTTAAAGTCTCTCCTCCATGGCCTTTTTTCCTTCTTGCACCTGTCCTTGAGCCTCTTCCTTCTCCCTCACACTAGCTTTGCCCTGGCTGTTTTCCCCTAACCTGCTTCATACGATGTTCCCCTTTCCCCAGGACACATCTGGAAATGAACTGCTACCAGCTCAGTATGTCTTTCCTGGTGAACTTTTGAAATACATAAATAAATAAATAAATAAACAAACAAACAAATTGGGTTAGATCCAACCCATTTTTTAAATAACCAACCTCCAAACTTGGAAACATGAGGCAGTGAATTCATTGTATTTTAAGATAGCTAGAAGTAAAGCTTTGTAGTCACTTAAAGGGGAACAGTCTGCACTTGAGCCCCACACCCAAGTATGAGGCTGGTCCCAATTTATACTTTGGTCCTGATTCTCAAAGTTACTGGCATAGCATAAGGGCCTTGCACCACAGAGAATGGTGCAACGTGCCTCTTGCGCCAAAGAATGCCCCAGGAGTGATTCTCAAAGGCAGCCTGCGTCAACCGCAGGTGCTAAAGGGGGGTTGCGCCACCCATGCACCCCAAATCAGCTGTAGCATGGTGCTAGGGGGCATGAGGCAGAAGCAAGTGGCCACATTCCCGAAATTGGGATTCTCAAACCTCTCCTAGAGGGCAAAATTCTAAGTACTGTTAGATCTGCTTGGAGAATTTGCCTTGGGAGAGTTGCCAATATGTGGGAATGTGCCATGGTCCCCTTCCCCAACCCTGGTCCCCACTGTTATTATAATAAGTTCATGGTGGTCTAGTGGACCTTTCCCAAGCCCCGATCCCCTGTTATGATTAGTTAAAACATCCCTGGTGGTCCAGCACACCCCCCATCCCCAATCCCCCTTTATAAAGGACTCAGCAGAAATTCAGGGCCTTGCTACTAGATGCCAACCTGGAAAGAGTCATCTCTGAAAAGACCAGGGCCAATTACAAAATGGGGAACCACACAACCCTCGACTGGGCTCTGGTGTCACACCCCTCCAACTTTCGGTCCACTGGTATCATGGCAGATGCTCTTAGCAACCATTCACCCATCTTCTGCATCTGGAAAAATCATTCCCCCAGGGTCCCTCCTTGAATACTCTCCTCCCGAGACTACTCCAAGTTCTTGGATGATGCCTTCAATGCGTACATCAACAACCATGACTGGACCCCACATGGCTCCTCCCAACTCTAGACGAAGCCTTGGAGTTCTTCCAAAACTCCTTCAGCTCTGCAGCTAACCTGTTTTCCCCATTTAGGAAACTCCAAACAAAAGGAAGCTGCCATAGATGGATTACCACTGAGCTCAAATCTCTGATGGTAAACCGGGAAAAGGCATGTAAGTGCTACAAATACTCCAGCCTACCTGCAGACATTATGTCTTGTAAAAAACAACGGAATGAGTGCAAGCGTGCCCCTAAGATGCCTAAAAGAGAATATGTCAAGCTTCTCCAGCAAACTACTCTAACCAACTCACGGTCATTCTGGTCCCATATCAATGGCCTGATAAAGGGCAATAACAACCCTTCCTCTGGCCCTATTGAAGTCAATGGCCTTATGTCTAATGACAGTCATGAAATTGCAGCTGCCTTCAACAGTTACTTCACCAACCTGGATGGCTACAAGTCCAGCCTTACATCTATCCCTTCGGAGCACCCCTGCTCTGAGACACCTTGCCTCACATAGCCGCTCTTTCACCTATGATTAGTAAAGGTCAAGGAGGTACTCCCCCTCTTAAAGACCATCAAAGACAAAGGTTCTGGAGGGCCAGATGGCATCTCCCCTAAATTACTAAAGGAAGTGGCACCTGCCATCACTCTACCCTTCTCATGGCTAATCAACCGATCCCTGCTTGAAGGTACTGTATCCCATACCTGTAAAAAAGCCATTGTGATCCCTATCCCCAAATGGGGTCCTAAGGAATCCATTGGTTACTACAGGCCTATCTCGCTGCTTTGAGCTCTGGCCAAGATTCAGAAAAGACTAGTATACTGTCAACTTCATGACTTCCTTGAGGCCAACCGGTTACTAGCCTCCAAGCAACACGGCTTTAGGCAGAACCATGGCACTGATACAGCCCTCATAAAATTCTCAGCTGACGTCCTGGGGCCATGGACAAAGGATTCCCCACAGGAGCTGTTTTTATCGATCTATCTAAAGCCTTCGACCTAGTGGACCACAAACTCCTCCTATCCAAACTGACCTCCTTTGGCATGGATCAACATTCCCTTACCTGGTTCACCTACTACCTATCTGGTCACTCCCAGCAGGACAGGTGGAAGACTGCGACCTCAGATCCACTCCCCCTAAGTGAGGGGGTGCCTCAGGGTTCCATCCTGGGCCCCCTCCTCTTCTTGCTTTTCATTAATGATCTTAATTCCCACTGTGGAGGCAGCTCTGTCGTTCAGTACGCAGGTGATGCTGTTATCTGCTGGTCCCCGAGCAACCCGTCTGATCTGGGACCCCATCTGCAAGCTGACTTTGCCAAGTTAGAGTCCTGGCTTACTGAGAATAAGCTGGTTTTAAACACCACAAAAACCAAGGAATACTATTTGGTCAGAGAAACCTTGGTGCAGACTGTAGTATCTTGCTCCCGCTGGCTTCATCCACAGGCACCCGCATTGAGGTTGTGAGTTCCTTCAAGTACCTGGGGCTAACCCTGGATCAAGGGTTTACCCTCAGACCTCACTTGGACCAGGTAACCAAAGCAATGCACCACAAATTGGGCCTGCTGTACCACCCGAATGACCAGCTTATCCCCGAATCTAGAATCACCATTGCCAACAGCCTACTCCTTCCAACACTGACCTTTGCTGCCCCTGTTCTACAGGGGTTGGCTAAACAAGAGATGAGCAGGCTACAAGTTCTCTACAACAAAGTAGCTCGGTTTGAGTCAAAGTCCCACAAAAGACGGCATCACTGTGAAGCCCTTACATCCCTACAATGGCCTTCCCTAGATGGTCACCTTCAGTACTCTCTGCTCTGCAACACGTACAAGCTCATACACCATAATCCCCTGACAAACTGGCCAGTGTCCTGGTCCCAAACACTCAGCATGTACCCTACGAACCACTGGGCGTAAACTTCTAGTTAAACCCAGGGTTCGCACCACTGCCGGCAGTAAATCCTTTGCCACCACGGCCCCCGCCCTATGGAATAAGCTTCCTCCCCTCCTTCAGAACACCCCCTTCCTTGAAAAATTCCATAAGGGATTTCATGCTCACCTACTAGAAGCTAGCGTCTGCTCCTGTCAATAAGGGGACCAACCTTAGGCCAGGTCCTTACTAGCCTAGATGTGCACTGCTATATAAAGTAGTACTTTCCCTCCTGATTGCTACACTCCTACCCCAGCATATTCCTGTAATTTGTCAAATGGCATCCCCTGTATACTAATTTTGGCACACTGTCAGCACTGTTTATCCATGTATTTACTCTCCTTGAACTGCTCTGCACTTGTTCCTTTGTGTGCCTGTATACCTCTGTAACTAACATTGTACCTGTTTACCTCTGTAACTAAATCTGGGTCTCCCCCTGAAAAAGGGACCTTTGGGGCTCAGTGGGCTTACCTGGTTACCAAAATTGAATAAAATGAATAAAAATTAATAAACTTCCCCTCCCTGGTGGCTAGCTTCCTCCCATCCCAGTCCCCATTTTAAATAAGTAATTCCCATCTTTCATGGTCTACTGGACCCCACCAAGCCCCAAACCCCTTTATAATGAATAACTTCCCAACCCTGTTGGCTAGCAGTCCCCCATCCATGATCCCCTTTATAATAAATTAAATCCCATCCCTGGTGGTCTAGTGGACCCCCCCAAGCCCCGATCCCCATTCTGAATATTCAAAAATCCCTGGTGGTCTAGTGGGCCCCCACCTGGGCAGGCAGTGTTCCACCACCATGCTCTCCCATCCTGAACCCCAAGTCGACGACCGGCACAGCCCTCATCTCACCTCCATGGTAGGCCATCGACTAAACTGTCACTGAGTGCATACTGTATAGTGTACGCCCTCATTGACTGACTGCTGTCAATCAATGAGTGTGTGCATGTTACAGTACGTGCTCAGTGACAGTTAAGTCAGTGGCTGGCCAATGATGTGAGAGGAGGGCTATGCTGGTCGCTGCCCGGGTTTGGATGGGGAAGCAGGGTGGTAGGACACTGCCTGCAGGGGTGGTGGGGTGGGTGACAACTAGACCACCAGAGATGTTCTGAATATTCTGAATGGGGATCAGGGCTATTGGGGGGATCCATTAAACCATCAGGGATGGGATTTAATTTATTTTAAAGAAGTTTGGGGATGGGGAGATGGTAACCAACAGGGATGGGAGTTTATTTTAAAAGGGATCAGGGATGGGGGGGTCCTCTAGCCACCTGAGACGGGATTTAATTTATTTTAAAGGGGATCAGTGATAGGGAGAACACTAGCTACCAGGGATGGGAGTTAATTTATTATAAAAGGGATTGGGGATGGGGGGACTGCTGTCCACAAGGGACAGAATTTAATTTATTACAAATGGGATTGGGGATCAGGGATCGGGGCTCAGGGGGGCACTAGACCACCAGGGATTGTATAGTATACACTGGTCTAACTGCCACATGACCACACCAGCAGCAGCTTGCGACAAACCTCTCAGGTGCGCCCTCTCTTTGGTGCACTGCCACCTTTGCCGCAAGCTGTTGGACTTTACCACTGAGACCCTGCCCGATAGAGAATCAGGCACAGGGCCCCTGGTGCAGCAGCAGTTGGTGCAAGCTGTGATTGGCACAACTTGAACCAACATTTGAGAATAGAACCCTTTATGTGCAAAAACATGTTTTTTTTACTTACTCCAGAATATATCAGACTGATTCTGCTGACTTCCAAACTGACATTTTCTGGAACTACAAATCCCACAATACCCTGCAGCTGATATCAGAGCAGTAGAGCTGCAACATGGGGTGATTCTGTAGCCTGCAGTGCATGCTAGAGGTTTTATAAGCTTCAGTCAGATTTCTGCTGGTTCCACCCTTCACCCAGAGCTATGTACAGTCCTCTGTAACAGTACTTAGTGCAGAGAGAATGGTGGGGCCAGCAAACAAAAGCTTATGAAAACAGTAGCATACACTGAAGGCTGTTGAATTTCACACTACTATATCCCTAATCTGATGTCAATTACAGGAGATTTGGGGATTTGTAGTTATAAAACATGCCAGCTTGGAAGTCAGCAGAATCAGTCTGATACAATCTACTATACTGCAGTTAACAGTAAGTCAAACAAGAATTTGTCAGTGCCGAATGTTGTCTCGCTTGTATTGGCATTGGTAGTGCAGGAGTTAGAGATGCATAATAGGAATGGCAGTGAAGTATTGAACTGATGCCAACCCCATCCCCACCCTGCAGACACTGAAAGGTGTTGGGGTGTGCCTTTGGGTCATCAGCTATAACACTCATGGCATTTTACCTCACCCTACCCTGTAGACACTGACAAGTGTCGTGGTGTGCATTGGGGTCTTTGGGCCATATACTTACCCCATTCCATAAGGAAATCTGCTGAGACGGGTGCAGTATAGGAGAATGGGGTGAACTTTAGGGCCGAACACTGCAAGGCACACCTCGATGCCTGTCACTGGCTGCAGGGTGGGGGTGGGGGTGGGGGTGGAATGGCGTGAGCATTACAGCCAATGATCCCAAGTCACACCCCTGACACCTGTCAGTCTCTTGGTGAAACATAGAAACATAGATTTTGACGGCAGATAAGGACCGCTTGGCCCACCCAGTCTGCCCATTTCCCTACCTATTGGATAAGCTGCAGATCCTAGTTAACCAGCAGCCTACTTCTTCCTACCCCCACCCCCTAGAATTGCTTTATGACTGTCCCATGCATGCTTGAATTCCACCACTGTTTTTGACTCCACAACCTCCTCCGAAGGCCATTCCATGCATCCACAACCCTCTCTGTGAAAAAATATTTTAAATTACCTCTGAGCCACCCCTTCTATCTTCAAATTGTGCCCCTTGTTCTTGCACACCCTTTTTTGAAAGATGCTACCCTTGGACTTTGTTGATTCCCTTGAGATACTTGAAAGTTTCTATCATGTCCCCTTCTCTCTCCTTTCCTCGAGGCTATACATATTCAGCTCCTTAAGTCTCTCTTCTATGTCCTCCGGTGCAGACCCTGCACCATTTTAGTTGCCTCCTCTGGACAGCCTCCATCCTGTCTATGTCCTTGCGGAGACTGGGTCTCCAGAACTGCATGCAGTACTCCAGATGGGGTCTCACCAACTGTCTGTACAGAGGAATAATAACTTCCTGTTTTCTACTGGTGATGCCTCTCCTATGCATCCCGGTATCCCCCAGCCCTCCTTGCTGCCCTTTCACATTGCTTGCCCACCTTTAGGTCATCTGATATAATTACCCCAGGTCCCTTTCTATTTTTACTGTTGTCAGTATCTCACCCCCCATTGTGTACGCTCCCTGGGTTTTGTTTCCAGGTGCATTACCTTGCACTTCTTAGCATTGAATCTAAGCTGCCATACATTTGACCATTCCTCTAACCTTGCCAAGTCCCTTCTCATCCTTTCCACCCCACCTTGTGCATCAACTCTGTTGCAGATCTTTGTGTCATCTGCAAACAGACATACTTTTCTTCAGTCCCTCTGCAATATAAACATAAAGACATTGAGGACCGGTCCTAATACTGAACCCTCTGGTACCCCACTAGTAACCCCCCTTTCTTCAGAGTGGACTCCATTTACTATTACTCTCTGTGTCCTATTCTCCAGCCAATTCTTTACCCAGGCTGTCATCTTGGGACCCACTCCCAGGCTGGCTAACTTGTATATTATTTCTTTTGTGTGGGACTGTGTCAAATGCCTTGCTACAGTCTAGGTAGGCCATGTCCACAGCCCCTCCCTGATCTACTACTTTGGTCACCCAGTCAAAGAAATCTATCAGATTTGACTGGCATGACCTTCCCACTGTGAATCCATGCTGCCTTGGGTCCTGAGCCCCTCTGGCCTCTAGACACTCAACAATTCTTTCCTTCAGAAGTGATTCCATCATTTTCCCTACCACTGAGGTTAAACTAACAGGTCTGTAGTTTTCTGCTTCTGCCTTGCTCCCACTTTTGTGAAGGGGAATCACATCTGCCCTTCTCCAGTCCTCAGGTACCACCCCATCCTCCCATGATTTGTTAAAGAGGGTAGTCAGTGGTGTCACTAGTTCTACCCTTAGTTCTTTTAGAATTCTGGGATGAATCCCATCAGGCCCCATTGCTTTGTCCACCTTCAGTTTTAAGAGTTCTTTCAGAACCCTTTCTTCTGTAAATGGGCTGGTATCAACTTCTGTATCCAGAGTGTTTCTACTGTTTGTTTTAGGTACCTTCCCCATTTTCTTTGTAAATACTGAGCAAAAATATTTGTTTAATATCTCTGCCTTTTCACAGTCACCCTCTGCCCACCCTCCTCCTCTTTATTAAGCCTCACTAGCCCTTCCTTGGTCTTCCTTCGCTCCCTGATGTACCTATAAAAGGTTTTATCCCCCTTCTTAACAGAGCTGGCTGTCTTTTCCTCGGTTTGGGCCTTTGCTGTTCTGACTGCCTTCCCAGCTTCCTTTTGCTTTAACTGATACAGTTCCCTGTCCTGCTCCTTCTGTGATTCCTTGTACTTCCTGAATGCTTTCTTTTTCTCTTGAATCTTCGCTGCCACTTCCTTTGAGAACCATAGTGGTTTCTTACATCGTTTCATTTTGTTAATTTGGTTCATACAAAGGCTTGTTACCCCTGTGATGGCAGTTTTTATTATTCCCCATTTTTCCTACACCCATCCTTCCTGCCCATTTGCTAGTGCATTCCTTAGGCACTCACCCATTTTGGCAAAGTCAGCCCTCCTAAAGTTCAGTACTTTTGCCTTTGTGTGGCTTGACTCTATTGCTGTGTTTATTGTGAACCATACTGTTCGATGGTCGCTAGTTCCCAGATGGCTACCCACTTCTACATCTGTGATCCTCTCTTCATCTCCATTTGAGAAAACCAGGTCTAAGATTGCTCCCTCTCAAGTGGGCTCCAATACTAGTTGTCTAGGGCATGCCCCTTGTAGGGCATCTAGAATAACCCCACTCTTTGAAGTGGCTGCTGCAACTGCATTCCAGTTAACATCTGGCATATTCAGATCACCCATCAGCAATATCTCCCCTTTTTCTGCCATTCTAAGTATTCTTCCTATCATTTCCTTGTTCATTTCCTTCCCTTGAGAATGGGGTCTGTAAACAACCCCTGTGCAGATTGTGGTGCCATTGCCGGTCTCCAAATTTACCCACAGTGCTTCTTCTCCTTCCTGTTTTCCCTTTTGTTCTGTTGCCTTGATTCCTTCCCTTATGTAAAGAGCTACTCCTCCTCCTCTTTTACCCTCCCTGTCCCTCCTGTAGATAGTGTATCCTGTAATGTTTATGTCCCAGTCATGGTTTCGTGTGTACCATGTTTCTGTGACTGTCACGATATCCAGATGTTCCTCCTCCATCAAGACCACTAATTCAGGAAGCTTGTTACTCAGACTACGGGCATTGGTACTCATTGCTCTCCATTTTTTGATGGCTTTACCTTCTTTTGCAGCATCCCCCACTGGCCTGTCTACCTCGGTCTTTTTCTCATTTAGTACCCTGTTTTGTAGGGAGAGGCTGGGATTTTCCTGCTGCTTATCAGTGCCTCCCCCCTTGACTAGTTTAAAAGCTTGCCAATGAAGCATTTAAACCGATTGCTCAAAAGACTTGTTCCCTTCCTGGACAGATGCAGGCCATCCTGCCAGAAGTCATCAGCATGCATAGAAACTGCCCAACACACATCCATAACCCAATTATTTTTGGGATTTTTGTAGCCACATTTTCAACATAGGCATTTTGGGACCTCCCCTCATGAACAGTGGTGCTGCAATTTTGTTTATGTGTCCCAAAAGTTGATTTCCCACAGCAACCATGCCATTGTGCATCACAAGTGCAGAAACACATTTTGGGCAGGCTGTGAAAAATGACAGCTGTACTATTTATAAGGAGGTGTGAAAAATTGGCAGTGTTGAAAATCTGGCATGAAAATATTGCACATTTTCGAAGTTACAAAGGTACGTGGAAACTGCGCAATGCACGCTTGTAACACAGTCATTTTATGGACGTCCGCCACCAAATTTTCAGCATAGGTATTTTGGGACCTCTGTTCATGAACAGTGTCATCATCATTTTCTCAAACTGTCCCAAAAACTGATTTTGCACAGCAACCACACTATTCTGTGCCGGACATGCGAAAACACATTTCTGGCAGGATATGTAAAATGACAGCTGTACTGTTCATAAGGAGGTGTGGGAAAATGGCAATTTTGAAAATCTGGAGTGAAAATATTACAAATTCATGAAGTTACAAGTGTGTGTGGATACTGTGTGATGCACACTCGTAAAAGAGCCATTTTTTGAATTTTCATCACCAAATTTGCAACATAGGCTTTTTCAGAGCCCCCCTCATGAACAGTGGCACTGTCGTTTCATTAATCGGTCCTGAATGGTGGTTCCATGCAGTGACTGCGAAATCACCTTTCGGGACTGAATAATGCCATGACAGTGACTGAATTCATGAGGAGGGGTCCCTATAACCCCATGTTGAAAATTTGGTGCCAAGATTCCAAAAAATGCCCGAGATATGCACCAAAGCTGGAAACCCCCTGTTTATGCCATTATACAGTTCGCAGTCAGCTTTGAAGAGTGCAGACATGTTCCCGGTCCACCGAAGATCATTGCTCCATGTTCCGGAGGTAAGTATGGGGTGAGAGGGGTGTGGGGAGGCAGGGTGCACAGAGGGTGGGCGCGGGTTGTGTGGCGGACCACCGGAGTCGATGAGGGACCATTTTCCGATTTGCAGGTTTAAAAAAAAAAACATTGCAGGATGGTTTTTCTTTTACAGGGGCATTTGGCACACTGGGGTGGGCTCTCAGCATGACACCTAAGTGTTTTTTTTTGGGGAGGTTCTGTAGCCGATGGGGGATTGGGCACCCCCGTCAGCACACAACAAATGGGGGGGCATTATGCCGACGGGGAGTGGGCTACCCCATCGGCAAATAACGTGGATTGGGGCATGCCAACAGAGGGACTGGGCACCCCTGAAACCGGCTCTTCATGCAGCAGCAGTCAGCGCTGCCATGTTACAGAAGGGCTTCACCAGGAAAGGCACGTAGAGAGGGCGTGTTTTGGTGATGCTGCATGACGAGCTTGGCTCTCATTGCAATGGACCTTCTGTTAAATGTGCTTGCAGCATTATGTATTCCTGGTGTGGATCCTGCATGCTGGCTTATTGGGGAATGAGGGACAAGCCTACTGATGCATGCCCTGTATTCGCCCAACAGTGACTGCACCTCCAAATTGGCTACCAATGCAATATGTTGGCTGGCGTGCAAGTGCAAGCCAACATAAAAATGATTTTGCACAAAAATCAAAAACTAGACACAGATCGACACTTGGGTGTGGAGTTCTTAGTGCAAACTGTTCCCCTTTAAGCGAAGATTTCAAGTTTGCTTGTAATCCCTATATAACCAGTTTGGGTTACAAAATGGGATCCTGTCATTTTAAGGTTGGAAGTGCCAGCTGAGATATTCCTGACTTATGTGTTCAGGACCACCCAATAAAGTTGTGGTGCCAGTAGCATGAGTGAAGATGGCTCAGGAGAGGTGGGAAGGAAAGACTGGAGCTGAGGTGGTCCCACCCAAGAGTGCACCCTGAAGGTTGTGAGGTCTTTTTTGCACTCCAAATAGACCATCATTTAAAATGCATGTGTAGATAGGTCTGGGAACATGCCTGGAATCTGGAGGGAGCAGCAGGAATAAAGCCTCTCCCAGGTCAGCCCTGGCAGGAGGTGGTGAGTGTTGAAGAAAGTATGCCTCAGCAGTGATCACCCATAGCACAGCTTAGCCTAGGGAGTGTCATAGTCCTGGGGAGTCCTATGTCATCGATATCAAGATCATCTTCCTAGAGGTTGTGCAGTCTTGTGAGCAGAAGACACAGTGCAGCAATGTGGAACTGAAAGTAGTGTCAGGGTATTCTGGTCATGAGTTCAGCACTCCTAGGAATAGATAGTTGGGGTCTTTTTCACTTACCAGGGTTCAGTGTTCACATTTATGGAACCCAATCAAACAGAAGAGTATACAGGTGAGATCTTCCATGGTCAGGGATGGAGAGATGTCTCAGAGTCTCTTTTGTTTCCCTATTTTAGGGGGATGCTGCAGGGGAGCCCCATGGAATATCCCCGGAATATCCCCCGTAACAGTCTACGTATTGTGTTTGAATGTCTGGTAACTGCTTTTTGTATCAATTTTTATTTTGTAATAAGTAAACTACAGCCACCAATTTTCTAAACTCTGTATGAACCATGGGATTATTTATTCATACAGAATGTGTTTCTGGTATTCTGGGGATGAACTCCCATGTTGGTCCCTTCCAGTACCAAGTACAGCTGCCTGTCTTCTTTCTACCCCTTGTTTCCTGTGAGTCAACTCCTATGTGGCCTGGGTAAATGAAGAAGCTCCTGGGTAGGGGCATAGAAGTCCATTTATATTACATCACATACGAACCGCTTCCAGACATTGAATCAATTTACCAAGCTGCACCACACCACTGGTGAGGGGAGTGGCTACATTGTAGGTACCGTTGGGATTTTGTGGCTGCCGGGTGCCCAAGCTAGTGAAAAGTAAACATGAAATAATCAGCAAGGCAATGTAGTTTTTAGATGCAGTGCTTTATGGTGGATCGGTACAGATACAGGCCTTCCTTCAACCATGTCCTAGCTGTTGAGTCCAGATTTAATGCAGAAAGAAATATCCTTGGGCAGAATCTAGATGAGATTTCAAGTATCCATGGACCCCCAATATATGTAATTACAGGCATCCATATTCATTTTGTGATAGGGTGAGTCCCTTCCTGGGCAGGGAATTGGGTTGCCTCCCAATTGCATAGCCCCCTTGTGGATGGACTTGGCATCATAAAGGTCAGCACAGCAAAGCAGTGTGCAGCTTGTTTTAGCAGGGGAGAGAGAGAGAGAGAGATAGAGAGAGGCACAGTTGCACAAAAGAAAACAAAAAAAAAGAATATAAATAAATAACACCTTCTTTCAACAAGCAGCACAGTGGTTGTCTGCAGCATCATCTAGCATTGTTAGAAGTGTATGGTGAGACCTTTGACCACCAAAGATTGTGAACAAAAAAGTAGAAGTGATTTCTGGGGAGGGAAAAAACAAACTTAAAGATATCAAACTCATTTGCTGATGTTCCCCCTCTGCACATGTCTAGCATGCAGTCCATGATCAGTGATGTGAAGAGCATTTCTTGCTTGGCAGCAGGGGCTACTGAGAGCATAGAAGGATGAGAATACAGGCAGCCCAAAAAGTTAATTTGAGAGCAGTGTGGAAGACTAGCATCCAGTGTCTGGACCTGAGAACTGAGCCCTGGTTTTCACTGCCACTTGCCTATACCCTTGTGGAGACTCTGGGATTCTGGGCTCCTCCCGCAGCATGTGATACCAAAAATATGATGAGGTGAAAGTGGTGACATGCATATATGGTGGACATCTAAGGAGAGGTGGGGTTGGTCACAATCTGCAGTTAGTGCCCCTGTGAGGAGTAGAAAGTAGAGCCATATGACTCTGGAAGCAGTGTATTAGCTGACGTCATTTTACCAGCCAAGGCCTCAGAATATCTGAGTGTTGAATCTAACATTCACCTACCCCCCAGCCAGATGTGGTTGATTAACAAAAGAGCTCCACTGATGAAGAGATCCTGGAGATACATCAGAGGGAGGAGCAGGGGAAGCCCATATTGAAGGGAACATTGCTGTGAGACACACTACACAGGATGAGTATACTGGGTATGTCTGTAGCTGTTTGCCTGGGGATAATCCAGAGTCAGTAGAATTTTTCCCAAAGTTAATTTCTTCACTGGAGGCATCCTCTGGGCAAGAACATTTCTGGCTGCCACAAGGCTGCCCACACCACCAAGTGAGCAAGTTATGCCATGGAAAATGTAAGGTTCACTGTCTGTTGCATGATTTGTGTGACTACGGCCTACAACATCCCTCTCTACCTGAGTGGTCAAGGAAGATGGCAGATGAGCCCTTCCAGGAGTGACTGGAAAATGAAGTGGTGATCCATTACCACCTTCCATGCCCACTCAGAGTGATGGTTGAGGAGATCCACCATGAGTGACTGAGGAAAGAGGTATTGCTCTTCTACCCCCCTCTATGCCCACTCAGGGATGTGGTAGAGGATACATGTAAACATGCATACATGTATAGGGCCTATGGGCAGACTGGATAGGCCCAGCAGGCCTTATCTGCAGACAATTTCTATGTTATGTTTCTATGAGGGCCACCAGGTGTAATTTGAGAAGGAGGTGGTGGAGACGCTTACCCGGGGGAAAAGTGCAGGTATTTTGAGCACTGTCAACAAGTTAAGTAGAGACTCTGGCAAATTGTCCATGGATAGCAAGTGGGCAGAAGCATCTGGATACATAGGATCATCTTTGCAGATATGTCTATGTCCCAATAGGTGTAGTGGGTGCCAGTATCCCTACCCGATAGATGAGATGTGTATAAGCCTAACTCTGAGCAGTACATTTAAATCGTGTTGAGCTGCTTTGTTTCTCTCTGTGGATGAGTTTGTTTGTTCTTCAGGTTCTGGTGCTGTCGTGATGGTGCAGGAGCAGCTTTTAGAAACCTGATTATGGAGGTCTGCCATCTGCAAGCCTTGAAAACATAATTTTCTTGACAAGATGGTCCCGTGCCACGGCTACAGAACTCTGGCAGCAGAGTCTCATCTCACAGAAATTTTTCATGACAGCATTAAGAAATCTGGCTGTGGAGTTCTGACATAGGTGGAGCTTGTAGATATGGTCCAGTATTTCTCCCATGAGTCAGTCTGACTGGTCATTCTCAACTGTTTTCTACCTGTTTTGTACAGAATAATGACTTATTCATCATAGATAATGATTACTGTATATCTGTGCCATTTTGTAAGATGATTGATTTTCAGTGTCAGTGGCTCAGTAGGTAGCACACTCGCCTCTGAGGCCGGGAGATCAGAGGTCTGTGGGTTCGGTTCCCACATTTGGCACTTGGGTTAATATCCCAGTACTGACACTGTATTGCAGCATGAGAGGGGTGTTGCACTTCTGAGGTACCATCTTTCGGATGAGACCTTAAACCGATTTCCCATCTGCCTGGATTGGTGGTAGTTCAGGTGGATGTTAAAGATCCCATGGCACTTATCAAAAAGAGAAGGGGAATTTTGAGGGGAGAATGGTAAAAATATAATTCAGTTTCTGTCCATATCCAGGCTTAAATTGTCCTTCCATGAAGAAAAAACATGTTCAGACTTGTCCATTACCATGAATTTCTATTGTATCTGTCCAGTCTCTCTTTTTTTCTTATTTATTTCTAGCTCATTGGAACCCAGCAGTTTCTTTCTCTTCTTTCATTTTCTGATAATAAAGAAGTGCAGGCTAACCATAACTTATCTATCTGTTTCTTTGAGTATTTTTTCACATCTAGGTCATAAACTTGCAGCAATGAGACCTGTACATTATTTATAAACGCTTCTTTAACAACATAACATTGTTGTGATACCCATTTACATCTGGATTGACAAATATAATATTTAATAATGGCAAAGATCACTTGTAGAGCTTTTACAGAGCCGGGGTCCCAACATGAAGGAAATATTGAAAAGATCAACTCTGTGTAGGTTAATGAAGATAACCATGGAAGTTTCCAAATCCGAATGATCTCATCCCATAACTGTCGTACATAGGTACAGTCTAAAAAAAGGTGTTCTTGAGTCTCTAATATACTCAGACATGTATTTCTTGGGCAAAATCTTTCTTCTTTAGATTTATGCTTATTATTATTTTTTTACATTTAATCTACCGTGAATGGGCAACCACAGTAGGTCCCAAGCAAAATCTGGTATTCTTTCATTTGTCAATTGAGAAACTGCTGTAGTTGGTCCTCCAGCAGGACACATATGTAGAGTCACCACCTCTTGACAGACAGCTTCCATAATTGTAGGGTATGCTTGTTTTTTGGGGGCTGATAAAAGTTGGATTTAAGAAGCTTTCCATTTTATTAATTTCTGGAAGATATGTTTAACAAATGGTGGTACAATGTTTACTCTTGTTAATAACCTGCTTTTCCCCTGTGCCCATGCATCTAGACCAATTTTTACCCATTTTCTGAGTTACTTTCCTGCCAAATTTTAGTTATTTGGCCTTGCCAGCTTGTTGCATTAACATATAAAAATAAACTGTAATAAAAAACTATTGGATTAATAATGCCTATTCCACCTTCCTTAATGGGTCTATAGGTCACATCTCTTTTTATGGGGTTTAAGTGGCTCCCCCAAAATGCCCTAAAAAAATACTATATGATTTAGTTTCAAACTGCACCAGAGGAGGGAAAATAGCACTAATATACACAAAAATAGGAATCAACAAGGTTTTTATTAATAATATTCTTTTCTGTTTGGAGATTTGTCGATTAGCCCATGACTTAGATAAATTATCTGCTGCATCCATTTTATTTTCTCCAGTTTAAACAGGATAGATCCCCAGGGACAAATAAAACCCCTAAAATAGGGATAGGGTCTTGTGTTAATTATATTCCTGCATAAGAAGGTTGTACTAAATCTCCACCACCCAACTGTAACCCTATACTTTTGTCCATATTAATGTGAGAAACTGAAGCCTGTGAGTATTCTTTTAATTGCTGTACTATTTCCTGTTCATTAGTCAATTTTTGAAGGGCCAAAACAATGTCATCTGCATATGCCATTATGGATATTGGGCCTGCAGCCATTGTTAGCTGGAAATCTACTATCTTACTATTGCTCTGTATTGTTCTTAATAATGGGTCAATACAGAATACATAAAGCAAGGGGCTAAGGGGGCAACCCTGTCGTACCCCTCTTTTAATCTGTACTGATGGGCCCATCCACCCATTTACCCTAGGAATTACTTTAGCTGAATTATACATGTGTATACTCCATGTCACAAAAATGTCAGGTATCCCAAAAAACTTTAAGGTTGTAAACAAATAACTATGGGCAATGGAATCAAAGGACATCTGCTGATCTAAACTTGCAAAAAACCTTCCATCAGTTTGAGTTCTTTGAAACAGTTCTCGTAAAGTGATTAAGTTATCATATATCCCCTGTTTCTCAATAGAACATGTTTGTACCTGATTGATTAAAGTGCCAGCAACTACACTTAGCCTTCTGGCCAAAATTTTCCCCAATATTTTAAAATCTATATTCAAAATACAAATGGGTCTCCAGTTTGTTAAGAGTTCTTTATCACCTTTTTTATACAAAAAGATCAATTCAGCAATAGACATAATTTCTGGAATTTAATCAGACTGTAATAACACATTGAATACTTTTGTTAATTCTGGGAGTAGTTGCTGTTTGTATTGTTTATAAAATTCAGAGGTCAAACCGTCTACCCCAGGGACTGTACCATTTGATAAGGAAGAGATTGCTAACTGTACCTCCTTTAGAGATATTGGCTGTATTAAACCATCTTTCTGTTGATTAGATAACCGAGGAGGCTGAATTTTTGAAAAAAGGTTTTCTACAGTACTAACTATAGGAAGTGTACCTAAGGTATCACTTACATATTGGTGTACAGTATCCATAATACCTATTTTTGTATTATACAGATTTCCTGTATTATCTTTCAGCTGTGTAATTCTCTTATTACCAGCCCTCTTTTTATTGTCATTATAAGGGTCAAAGGTTTGTTTTCTACCTTCTGTTCCAAATCGTAATTCAGTTTGCAGGGATTTAGCTCTATTGTACAGTATTTGTACATTTCTTTTTTGAGCAAAGTAATTTGTTTTGTGTAATCTATTCTTAAGGATTCTGTTCTTGAAATCAAAGAATGTAGTTGTTTTCTAAGATTCAAATAATTCAAATAGAGACGTGTATTTTGTTTCTGAAATAATGTTCTAAAGTTCTGTTTCGAGTCTTCCCACCAGTTAACATACGAGTCATATATACATATAACAGATTTCCTTGCTATCATAATTATTCCCATTTCATGTTTATATATTCATTTTCCAGGAATAAAGCATTGAGTCTCCAAGGGTCCTTTCCACAAGGGGGTGTGGTTTTCCAACGGATAGTAATTTCTATACCTCTATGATCAGAAAAAGAAAAATCCCACATCTTTCCATCAGTTATATCCAGAAACTGTGAAACAAGAAAAAAATCAATTCTAGTAGAATGAGACCCTCTAATATAGGAAAAACTTCCTTTTTATGAACAGCCCTAATCTTTTAAGTTGGAGGTAGAAATAATATCAGCTAGGGCATTGCTATCACAAAATATTTTATTTGTGGTTAATCCCCTATCTGCTATAGACAAACTGCAATTAAAATCGCCTCCCCAAATAATTATTCTAGCAGTATGCAGATAAGGTTGCACTTTTTTGAACAATTCTATTTGACTAACTTTTCCTTGAGGGGCATATATATTTATTACTTTCAATCTGATATGATTATATTGGATATCCAACAATAAGGCTCCCCCCAATTCTATCTCCACCAATCTTGAGACTTTTAGATCTGGATTTAAGAATAAGACCCCCATACCATCACATAAATCCAGTCCCTGAGACCAAGGAAGCTCCTTTGTCCCATAACCTAGTGGCGTGGGAAATCTCTTATAGATTTTTAAGTCTAGTGTCTTGTAAACATATAAGGTCTACCTTATATTGAGATAAAGTTGTCAGTACTGTCACCCTGCGGTTGCTATTTTGTATACTGTTAACATTTAAAGTGAAAACCTTGAGTGATGACATTATAGTGCATGAGGTGGTACTCTGTGTTCTGGATTATTGTTTTCCACCTTTCTTTTTATATTTTTTCCTTTCCGTTTGTGACCTTGTTAACCATTTCTTTTTTACAATGTCTGTAGAACCAGTATCCTCTATCTCCGATGAATGGTCTTTGGAAATGGAAGACCTAGAAGAAGAATCAGAGTCAGCTTCATCTGATTCCTTGACTGATAAAGCCTTGTATTGATTCACTACGGTCCATTTAGGTTTACCTTGAGAAGTTTTTCTTCCTTTCCTTTTTGAGCCTGTTGTACTATTTGTTTTAGTATGAGGCCTTTTTTTGTGGGTCACTATGTTAAAGGGAGGTTCCATGTCCACTGGAGGGGGGGGGCATAGGTTCTGAAGCTGTAGAAGGCACTATTTCTTGTTGTGAAACCGTAAGTGTATCCTGTTCCAAATAATTTGAATCTATACCATCTTGTGGTGGGTCAGCTTCTTGGGCCTTAAGATGGATACCCTGTTCTTGACCTTTCTGAAGTAAAGTGTTGCTTGATAATTCACCTGTTGAAACTGTTGATTGGAGTGGTAGGTCATCCTGTATAATAGTAACACTGTCATCTTTCTTGTCTTTATCTTTTTTTTCTGTCAATGAAGTTCTTGCATCCGTTTCTCAGAGGCCACTGCACAACCTTTCTTTTGTGCTTGAGTAATTAAGGCTTCATGTGTTGTGACATCTTCTCCATTATGTGAAGCCCATGGACACAACATACACGAGTGGCTTTTTTCTTCACATAAATTGCTTTGAAATGTATTGATACAGGCACTTGCAAGATGACCAAGTTCTAAACAGTGTATACATTTCTGAGTGTCACAAGCATTGCCTAAATGTAGCCATGAACCACAGTGATAACATGATTTAGGTTAACCTGGGTAAAACAGGGAACCCCTATCTTTCCCCAGAAAAAAACAACCTGGAAGATGTCCAATTCCAGTATTTAACATGAAAAATTTACATTTTACCCTCCATCCCCCTGTCCAAATTTGTTCTGAGTCCAACACTGGAGGAGGTTGTTCCAGAACTCCACATCTTTTTTTTAACCAGTATAAGATGTCAGAAATATTTACTCCCTCATTCTTAAAGATGATGGTTATGGTGCATACTGCTGGTTTCGTGATAGGTATGGCTAAAAATGGGGACCAAAGAGATGAATTCTTGTAGTCATTGTATTTCACCCAAAATCTATCTAAGGCCTCCACAGTTTTGAAACTTATGTCGTAGTTGTATTCATCAGTATGAATTAAAGCAAAGATCTCAGATGCATAGAATTTCATTGAGTCCTTCAATAAAGTTCTTCCTATGTAAACCCTGTTTGGAGGGGTTTCTGGACCTCCTTTATAGAGTAATCTTAGAGCATTTCTTCTTGGTGCTGGTTCACCCTTATTTTTAAACAAATCAGCCATTCTAAGCATAGGTTTAAAAAAAATTATTTTATTAGGGTCCTGCAGATTTTGTTCCCCAAGTCCTATTGATAATGTCTCTTTCTGTCTTATCTGCTCAAAACATGAAACAGTAGGGTCAGTGAATCCTCTGTTTGCTCCCCCTTCATTCAGTTTTGAACCACTGCTAGATGATTCAAGGTGTTTTTGTACTAGGCTATCACTTTTATTTTGTAATACTACCTTAATATTACTGGTGTCTTGTTGTACTTTATGTTGAACTTTATGGTGACTAAACATTCCTTGATCAACAGAGTGAATTACAGGTGATTTTGGAGATGAAAGTAATTTACCAGTGCTCGTAATCTCTGTATCATTATATTGAGTGACTGCAGGATCTGAAGGATTCAGTTTCCAGGAACCAACACTTTCTGAAAGCCAACCAGCATTTTGAAGCGCATCCGCAGGGCACCACACTACTTCTGACTTTGATCACCAACTCTGGACACTCAGAGCTTTTTTAGGAGGAAGTCCCTGATCTGAATGCAACAAGTTAGAATCTTTACTTGAACTCCCCACCTGCCACGTCAGCGAACACCGATTTACAAGGTGCGGCAGCCACTTGCTGCTGTTCCATATCAGTACGAACATCAGAAGAATATAAAGGGATTTGCTCACCAGTAATAGAGTCACTGTCCTTCATTTCAGCAGTTTCAGGATGCGATTGCTGTTGTTCTTGATTCAAAGAAATTTCAACACACAACTGTTTTCCGGTAACCTGAGCCGAACGAAAATCTGGCAGTTCTTTATCCGACTGAGACGTGTCTACTTCCATTTCCATGTGAAAATTGTCCACTACAATTGAATCTGTTGTTGTAACCTTTACAGAATTCTCCACAACATTAGAAGAATAAGAAATATCCACAGAATCTTCGGTCTCTAGGGTTTTTGGATGTAGGGGAGGAGACCTGCTCCCCAGCCATCTGCACATCCGTGCACTCCGAGGTCCGGCGCAAAGTGGCCATCTTGGCAGACAGCCAGGACTCCCCCCCAGTGGAAAGTAGGGGTATTTCCCAGGTGCCCTGGCCAAATTTCCCTCGTTCACTAAAAAAATACCACCAGCAGCTTAATCTGGTTCAAGGTCAGCTGGCATTCATATATATCCCCCTCCCCCGGGTCATGCCTGAAAATAGGCAGGATTTGTCTAGTGCACTTATCCGGTCAACAAAAACTAAATAAGTTAAGTATATGTACTACTTTATTATTAAGTACAGTACTTGCATAATTGTTATTCACATTGTTGTAGCAGATTAGTTTGTATATGAAAGAAAATTGTCCATGCTTTCTTCTCTTTATCCATGACTATGTATGATCTGGATAGGGTATAGTGTCTGGGAAATTGTTAGTATCCCAGAGATTACTAGTCAGGATTCCCCACTGATGTAGGTGAGACCTTTAAATATGTTACAGGGGTAAATGATGCCCCCTTTAACTTGCTGATGGTAGCAAGTGTTTGACCAGGGAGAATATGGTTTACCCACTTTGGGGCAACAGCTGCAGGGCGACTGTCTTTAGGGCAACAGTACAATGCTGATGGTGATCACAGCACCAGGCATTTTGCTGTATGACCCTGAGTGGGCAAAACACAGCGGGGGCACATGAGTGGTCTTTTTGGAGGGCTGCATCCTCTTCACCCCCCAAAACTTATGATAATCACCTCCACAGCAGAGGTGTATTGGGCAAAGGGCGGCAAAACACATTTGGTGCTGTTACTGCAGGGTGCACCAACAACCAGTTCACCATTGTGACAGGCCAACTGGTTGCATCACCCTAATGCCATTGCCCTGATGCTGTTGCTCCGTCGACAGGATACGCCACATAATCAGGGTAGGTTACAAAAGGGGATCCAGACCCTTTAAGACTGGATGTAACAGCCAAGATGTTCCTGAATTGTGTGTTTGAGGACTCATAATATAGGGGAGGAGAGAGCCCAGGAGAGGAGGGAAAGGAAAGTTTGGGTTGAAGGTAGTCCTCTTCAAGGTGGCATCCTGAAGGCTATGAAGCCTGTGACAGTCTTCAAACCATCACCTAAGATACCTGCATAGAAAGGTCTGCATGCCTCTGGGATCTGGATGGAGCAGAAGGGAGGAGCACTTGCAGGATTGATCCCTGCAGCTGGGGATGAGTATTGAATGAGGTATATCTCAGCAAGAGTTGTCCACAGTACAGGTTAGTCTGGGAAATGCTGTGGTACAAAGAAGTACTATGTCCCAAAAGCCAGGTCATTCTCATAGCGCTTGCCAGCTTTGTGCGCCAAGGATGTAATACAGCAGTGTGGAACTGAGAGGGATTTTTTAGGGAAGGCTTACTGCCTATTAGGCTTTCCTGGGAATGGAGGGGTGAGGTTTCCCATGGTCAGTGGATAAAGGCAGGTCACAGATTTACTTTTATTTACCCATTTTAGTGGACTGTTATAGTGAACTCCTGGTGAATAGTCTCCACATCTGTCTATGTACTGTGTTTGAATGTGTTTAGTAACTGTCTCCTACATATCAATTTTTATTTAATAATACCTAAACTTGGGTAATCAGCTTTTTACCCTCCTTGTGGGCCTTTGATTTATTTATTCATACAGAATGCGTATCCAAGTATCCTACTAGTCCAAAGTACCCCACCCATTTTTTCCAGGACTTAGCACCTGTGTGTTCTGGGCAAATGAAGAATATCCTGGGTGGGGGCAAAGAGCACCATTTGCATCACATACTGTACAAACCTGGGGCCAGATATTGAAATGTTAGTGCAGGCACTAAGGGGTGTTTGCCCATGCTAACTGGGTTTTGCACCTGTTTTTTTGGCGGAGTCTATATTTAGACACCCCTGTGGTGCAGGCTACACCCATTAGAACCTGAGTGCAAATGTAACACTGCACCCATGCAGATGAGGGGGTCTCCCCGTGTATGGATGCAGCAGCCATTTCAGAGGTTTGTGTCAGTGGTAAATGGCACGCAAAGAAAATATCTTAACCAGGCACAACACCCTGGTGGTGGGGTGGATGTCCTGCATGTGCCTGCCCCCCTGAACACCCATCCTGGTGAAACAAGGGATGCCCTGATGTCTAGTGGTAACCCCCACCCTGCGAACCCCTTTCCTCTGTGGTAGACAGGTTACCCTGGATTCTAGTGGCACCTTCCACCCACTGATTTCCACATTCTATGTAGTAGAAATGCTGCCCTGATATCTAGTGGTACTCCCCCACCCTTTGAGCACCTCTCCCATGTAGTTTATATAATGTCCTGGTGCACAGCGGTGCCCTCAACTGCCCATCCCATTGAATGCAATGTAGTTATTAGTGTCTAGTGGCACCCTCGCCCCCCCAATCACCTGTTTTATTGAGTATCACTGTGGCCATGGTCTCCAGTGGCTCCCCAAACCCCACAATCACCCATCCGAGTGAGTATTACCTTAGCCCTGCTATCCAGTGGCTCCCCACCACCACCCAGCCCATGTCTTCAATACAAGCCCTGGAGTCCCGTAGTACCCCCACTCCTCCCTGAATGCCAGTTGCTAAACAAACCAGCACACATCGGTGATCCAGCAGATGCCTCACCCGCCCTGCCTGCACCCAGAACAGTACCCACCCTAGCATCAGCCCCCCACTGGGCAGGACAGGGCCATGCAGTGCATCCCTCTGTGGCAACCAGCACAGCCCTCCTCTCACCTCCTTGGCTGGCTGCTGTATAAACTGCAGTGAGTGCTCATATAGTATATAGTATACTGTATCCATGCTCACTGCAGCTTATATGGCAGTGGGCAGTGGAGGTGAGATGAGCACTGTGCTGCTTGCTGTGAAAGCATGAACTGCACAACTCCATCCTGTCTGGTAAAGTGGGAGTTGGGGCAGGTGCTATGCTGGGAGCAGGTGGGACAGGTGGGCCACCGCTGGACCACTGATGTGCATCTGTGCATTTGGTGACTGGCATTTGGGGGGAAGGGTGGTGGGTACCACTGGACTACAGGTCTTGTACTGGGGACATGAGCTGGGAGATTAGTGGAGTGGGGGGTGCCACCAGACACCAGGGACTATATTGCATTCAATGGGAAGGGTGGTCGGAGTCGGAGTCGGCACCACTGGACACCAGAGCATCATATAAATCATGAGTAATGGGGTATCAGAGGGTGGGGTGTGCTTCTAGACACCAGGGCAGCATGTCTACCACACAGGATGGGAGATCAGAGGGTGAGGGGTGTTTCTAAACACCAGGGTAGCATGTCTGCCACATGGGATGGAGGATCAGAGGGTGGGAGGTGCCAGTAGACATCAGGGGCATTGTACCATCTTCAGAACAGGTGTGAGGGGGCCCCTAGACACCACAGAGTCCATTTACATGGCCAAGATGGTGTGCAGGGGTGGAGGTGAAGGGTACTGCTAGCAACCAGAGCTGACATAGTAGGTGCCCACAGGATGGGCAGAAATGGGCTGCCATTTCCAATGCAAATGAGCTCATAATGGGCATGGTAATGGCCCCTTAGCACCTTGCATGCCCAATAGGTTCATTTGCATTCTGCGGCTGAAAATCTCACTGTGGCTCCTGGTGGCTATTTGGTCTGGAGACACAGTTCCCTATGGGCTAGATACAGTCCAGGTTCATGTTAGAGCAGCACAGATGGACTTAGCACTGCACAAACAGAGGCCAATATTAAGTCGGATAGCACCGGTGAGCTACCTGACTGAATATAACAGCCTGCGGGTCAGGCACAGGCACAAGTACAATGAAACCTTTGCATTCCGCTTTTAGGCTTTTTTCAATATCTAGCCCCTGACCTTTACTCAAGGTTAAAAATTAACATTTGATCCGGAGACATATCTCTGCAGTTTATCTGACACATTATTGAGACTTATGTATACAATTTATCATTTTATGTATGGTGTAAATTATAATGAATAATATTTTCAAACAATAAACTAAAACGAAACTTCAGACCAGGGTTCCTCTGCAGTGTGATTCATACCATCTTGCCATTAAATCAAAACTGTGCTTCATCACTGGTGAGGACTGTGGCTACAAGCTGATAAAAAAAAAGATTAAAAAAATAGACTGGGTTGTGCATCTCAGCGGGCTTGGGAAGTGGATAGAGGAATGGCAGATTAATTCACTGCTGAAAAATGCAAAGTAGTGCATCTAGCATAGAAGAATATCATGGCAAAATACCACCTAAATTTATAAAATGGGGAATAACAATGACCAAATAGAACAACCTCTTTGGTTAAAACACAGCACCTGACCATTGATTATTTACCAAGAGACTGCACAGTTTGTAACTAACTTGCCTTAAGCTACCTAGCAACATTCTAACTAAATGAAAACCAGCATTTGTCAATGCCAAATGTTTGCTTGCTGGCACTGGCATTGGTAGTGTAGAAGTTACAGAGCTGCATAATAGGAATGCAGCGAAGTATTGAACTGAAGCCAACCCCACCACCACCCTGCAGAGAGTGGCAGGCATTGGGGTGTGCCTTTGGGTCATCAGGCATAACAACCACGCCATTTCACCACCCCCTACCCTGCAGACACTGACAAGTGTCACGGTGTGCCATGGGATCTTTGGCCCTTATGGGCACCCCATTCCATCAGGAAATACAGTGATATGGGTGCGGTACAGGAGAATGGGTTGAAGTTTGGGCCCAAAGAGTCCGAGGCACACCCTGATGCCTCTCACTGGCTGCAGGGTGTGGGTGGGGGTGTAATGGTATGAGCATGACAGGCAAGAATCCCAAGTTACACCCCTGATGTCTGTCATACTCTACAGGGTGGGGCGTTATGGTCAGAAACCCTAATGCCTCAGGCATTCATTGGTATTTTCACTCCAAATTTTCAACATGTTTTTTGTGACCCCCACCTCATGAACAGTGGCAATATCAGTTTGTTAGCCGAAAACTGCTTTTGCACAGTGACTATGGCATTTGGCACCACAGGTGCAAAAACACATTCCGAACAGGATGTGAAAAATGACAGCGGTACTGTTCATGGGGAGGTGAAAAAAATGGCAATGTTGAAAATCCTGCTGTAAAAATCTTAAAAAAAACGGTGAAGTCACGAGCTTGCATAGAAACTGTGCAACGCACACTCGTAATGTAACTAGTTTGGGGATATTTTTACAGCAGATTGTTAACACAGGCATTTTGAGACCTCCGATCATGAAAAGTGTCAGTGTGATTTTCTTTATCTGTCCCGAACAATGATTTCCCACAGTGACCACGCATCTCTGCACTGAAAGTGTGAAAACACATTTCGGCCATGTTGTGTAAAATGACAGCTGTACTGTTCATAAGGAGGTGGAAAATGCCACTGGTGAAAATCTGGACTGAAAATATTACACATTCACGAACCTACGAGGGTGCGTGGAAACTGCGCAATGTTCACTCATAACACAGTCATTTTATGGAGTTTTGTCACCAAATTTTCAACATAGCCATTTTAAGACCTCTGCTCATGACCAGTGTCACTGTGATTTTATTAATCTGTCCCAAACATTGTTTTTGCACACCGACTGTACCATTGTGCACGCTACATGTGAGAAAACACATTTTGGGAGAGATGTGAAAAATGGTAGCTGCACTGCTCATAAGGAAGTGCGGTAAAATGGCACTGTTGAAAATCTGGTGTGCAAATATTACAGATTCGAAAACTTGCCAGCGTGTGTAGGAACTGGCGCAACGCGCGCCCTAAACAGTCATTTTGGGAATTTTTCACCAATTTTCAACATAGCCATTTTAACACCTCTGCTCATGACCAGTGTCACTGTGATTTTCTTAACGTGTCCCATACATTGATTTCGCACACCGACTGCGCTATTGTGCACTACATGGGCAGAAACACGTTTTGGGTGAGATGTGAAAAATGACAGCTGTACTGCTCATAAGGAGGTGTGTTAAAATGGCAATATTGAATATTTGGAGTGAAAATATTGAAATTTCGCAAACTTACGAGCGTGCGTAGGAACTGTGCAATGCACGCTCGTAAAACAGTCATTTTTAGGAATTTTTCCACCAAATTTTCAAAATAGGCTTTTTGAGAGCCCACCTTATGAACACTGGCAGTGTCGTTTCATTAAGCCTTCCAGAAAGGTGATTTCGCGCAGTGGCTGAGAAATCACCCTTTGGGCCCGAGTAATGCCATGACAGTGCAAGAATTCATGAGGAGGGGTCCCAAAAAACCCATGTTGAAAATTTGGTGCAAAAATTCCAAAAAATGCCTGAGATATGCAACAAAGTTGAAAAAACCCTATCTATCCCATTATACAGCTTACCGGCATTTCCTCAGTTTGCGGTTGGCTTTGAAGAATGCAGACATTTTCCCGGTCCACTGAAGATCGTCGCTCCGGACTCCGGAGGCAAGTATGGGGTGAGGGGGGGTGTGGGGAGGCAGGGTGCGCAGTGGGTGGGTGCGGGTTGTGGGGTGGGCAGGGGACTGCGGGGACCATTTTTTTCTTTACAGGTTTTTGTTGTGAAGACAGCAGCGGGATGTTTGCCATGACAAGGCGGGCTCCTAAGCGTGGCAGAAGGATGGCTCGGGGGCGTGGAGCCAGCGGAGATTGGGCACCCTCGTCAGCCATGGCATCTGTTGCCCGCGATGGGGTGGGCTCCTAAGCGTGGCACCCTGTACTGGGGGACAGTGGAGCCGATGGGGGTTAGGCACCCCCATCAGACGACAGCATGGGGACAGTGGAGCCGGCGGGGGTTGGGCACCCCGTCGGCCGTAACATCATTTGCCATGCTGGGGTGGGCTTTCTGCGTGGCACCTGGATGTTTTTGGGGGCGTGCAGCTGGCGGGGATTGGGCACCCCCGTCGGCCGTACAGTGTGGGGGGGAAGGGGAAGGTGCTTGAGCATGCAGTGTGCGTGCATGCACACGTGTGTGTGGGGGGGAGAGCTCTGCTCACTCAAGCGGAGCTCTCCCTTTCAACTGTATGACACTGCATTTTCAGCTGTCATAGACAGCTGGAGCAGTGATTGACGCTCTGCGACTGTGCCTGCAAATACACTGACTGAATTGGAAGAGGCTGACACCCCTCTGGAAAACTCGTATTTTATTTTTTATTTTTATTTATTTATTGCAAAAGATCGGAATTACAATCCTTTGAGTCATAGACTCTTTTGCAAAGGCTCCACGTCGGTATGATGGCACTATGTTTCTTGCACATGCGTGCAAGCAAACATAATGAAACATTTTTCATTAAAGAATTTGTTTCCACTTTTCAAACACAAAACTCACAACAGGGCAGCATAGGTTTCTTAAAAATAAATACAGTTCCTGGGTTCATTCAAAGGCACATGTCCTTTGTTTCCACATTTACTTATTCTACCAAGCAACAACTTAACTAAAGGAAAATAAAACATTTTTCCATTAGAAAACAAAACAAAATCAAACATTTTACATTTTATAAGAGCAATAACCCACTCCGGGGTATGGATTTCTTGAGAATCCAGGGAGCACTGAAATCCACTTGGCCGTTGACCTCATGCCATCCAATTCCAATGCATGCCATGTTGTAAGTTATTGCTTGTGTAACCCACTTTAAGTCGGGGAGCCTCGTTAAGGCTGGGTTTCTAGTCAAGCCTGACATTTTGTACACATGACGTTAGGACCAACCCTATATATATAAAGCCTGAGGCTTCAGGCTCAAGAGTTCTTATCCTTCTATTCCTTCATGGGTTATGTAGGACCTGTAAGTTGAGAGAAGAAAAAATGATATAGGTGCATGGGAGCCATCACCCTTATGGAGAGAGAGGTGGTCCAGAGAAAGGTTCCTTAGCTGGTTGCAATTCCTTGTGCTTCTGAGGCTCTGCTAGAGGGCCTGGGAAAGGCATGGAAGGTATGGTGAGAGGAGCACTTCACCAAGGCAGTTTCCCTCACTCAGCCACACCAGCCTATCTGCCATTTACATGGCCAACCTATCAGCCAAGCAGACACCTTGCTAAACTTGTAACTGCGAAGCCAACAAGTGCTGGGGGCATCAAACTATCTACCCCGTTTCTGGGACTGAGGTCTTGAGGTACCAACAAGTTTTCAACATAAATGCTATGTATGGTATGTGCACTGATATCACATCCAGAACAGAATTCTGGGTGGCTTGGGTTCAAATCCCCACTAAGGTACTTATTTCTTTTTCTCTTTTGTTTGTTTAAGTTCCATATAAAGTCAGACTTCACCCTTGTAAATAAACATCTGTGGTATATTCATTTTTATGTTGGCTTGCCGCACTTGCGCACAAGTCAACATCTCGGGAGAGTGCAGATTTGGGGGCACTGCCGTCATTGGGCGAATGCAGGGCACGCATCAGTAGGTGCGTCCCTCATTCCCCAGTCAGCCTGCATGCCAGCGCCACACCATGCATACATAATGGGGTGAGCATATCTAAGAAAAGGTCCGCTGCAATCCAAGCAAAGCTCGTCATATGCAACGGTCCTTTTCCTGCCGTGCTCGCCGCCATTATGAGCATGGGCAGTGAGCGGGCAGCCGCCTAATGTCTGCCGACATCGGGATGCCCAATCCCCCTGTCATTAACCCCCCCATCTTTGTGTGCTGATGGGGGAGCCCACTCTCCGTCGGCATAAACCCCCTCAAATGTTGAATGCTGGGGGGGGGTACCCAATCCTCCTCGGCTCACGCCCCCCCTTTCTTTGTTTGCTGACAGGGGTGCCCAATCCCCGTCGGCATCACTATCTCCTCCCCCTGTGTTGTGTGCCAAAGAGGGTGCCCAATCCCCCGTCGGCTACTGACACCCCTCCCAAAACAGTTAGTTGGCACACTGGGAGCCCACCCCAGTGTGCCAAATGCCCTGCAAAATGAAAACTGTCCCGCAATGTTGTTTCCTGTTTTTTTTTTACCCTGTAAAAAGAAAACTGTCCCATAGTCTCGATACCCCTCCCCACCGCACCCACCCTGCGCACCCTGCCTCCCTCACCCCCCACCCCATACTTACTCCGGAGTCCAGCGAAGATTTTGTGACCGGAACACGCTTACACTCTTCAAAGCCGACCGTGAACTGAGGAAATGCCGGTAAGCTGTATAATGGAATAAATACGTTTTTCAACTTTGCTGCATATCTCGGGCATTTCCTGGAATTTTGGCGTGAAATTTTCAACATGGGGTTTTTGGGGCCCCTCCTCATGAACTGTATTACTGTCATGGCATTAATCGGCTTTGAAAGGTGATTTCGCAGTCACTGTGCTAAATCACCTTTCGGGACACATTAACGAAATGATAGTGCCAGTGTTCATGCAGTGGCCTCTCAAAAAGCCTATGTTCCAAATTTGGTGAAAAAAATCCAACAAATGCCTGTTTTACGAGCGTGCATTGCGCAGTTGCTACGCAGGCTTGTAACTTCGCACATTCGCAATATTTTAATGCTGGATTTTCAGCATTGTCATTTTTGTACACCTCCTTGTGAACAGTACAGCTGTCATTTTCACATCCTACTTGAAATGTGTTTCCGCTCTTCTGCACAATAGCACAGTCGCTGTGGGAAATCAGTGTTTGAGCCAGGTTATGAAAATGTCAGTGACACAGTTCATGAGCAGAGGTTCTAAAATGCCTATGCTGACAATTTGGTAATGATACTCCACAAAATGACTGTGTTACGAGCGTGCGCTGGCAGATTGCACACACTCTCGTACCGCCGTGCATTTGTGATATTTTCACTCTGGATTTTCACCATTGCCATTTTTCCACACCTCTTGATGAACAGTACAGCCGTCATTTCACATATCCTGCCCAAAATCTGTTTTCGCACTTCTGGCGCAGAATAGCATGGTCGCTGTGCGAAATCACTTCTTGGGACACTTTGAGGAAATAATAGTGACACTGTACATGAGCAGGGGTGCTAAAATGCCTATGTTGAAAATTTGGTGCTGAATGCACATAAAATTCCAGTGCTGCAAGTGTGCATTGCATATTTCCCATGCACCCTTGTAACTTCGCAAATTTGGTATATTTACATGCCACATTTTCAACACTGGCAATTTTTTACACCTCCTTATGAACTGTACACCTGTCTTTTTTCACATCCTGCCCAACATGTTTTCCCGCACTGCACTACCAAACACCCAAAGGGACACCCTAATGCCTCTCAATCTCTGTAGGGTGGTGGTGGGTTGGCATCAGTTCAATACTTCACTGCCATTCCTATGATGCACTCCTGCACTACCAATGCCAATGCCAGCAAGCCAACATTCGGCATTGACAAATGCTTGTTTAACTGGGTTTGTTCTGACATCTGATTCTGGATTCTGCAGGAACTTAAAGTAAAATGCCATGTCTGTTTGTGCAAGGCCACCAATGCTTTGGCACTCCAAGGGGTGGGATGTTAGTGGCCATCTCTGGTCCCATGATTCATTCCTAACACAACACTAACTTTGCCAGTAGAGACCTATGTTAATGGCTTGTGCAAATGTATAATCATGAACACAGATTTCAGTACATTGCCTGTGTGAGGCATTAACTGAAAGATTTGTATTCTGACCCTCAACCATGAACTTCTAGGATGCTGTATAAAAATGGACACCTCTTTGTGACTATGTTCTTGGGAGTGCTATAATGAATATAACTATTGAGACTGTAATTGTGTTAGAAATGAGAGTATCTCTGTTTTATCTGCCCTGCCAGATGCAGGCATCCTGCTGGGAAATTGAGAGAGGACAAGTTAATGAGAAAACACAGGGCCCCCTGACACATATTGCCTCCACTCTTCAATGCAGCTTTGATGGGACCCCTGTCACTACCCAAATTCCACGGCTCTAGATAACCCTCACCTGACTAATGGGGGACTGGGCTACATAAACAACAGACAGAGTACTAAAATTGAGCAGGAAAAGGATCTGAACGTAATGATCAGCAACAACTTTAAACTGGGGCAACAGTGTGGGGAAAGAGCTAAGCAAATAAAATCATGGTGTGCATCAAGAGAAACTTTGCGGATTGATTGAAGGGTGTTGTAATTGGGATGACCTTGTACCAATCACTGGTGAGACCCCATCTTGAGTGAAAAGCACAGTTACTGTTCCCACAGATGAGGGAAGATAGCAAAAGGAATGAGATGGTGCAGAGGATAGTGACAAAAGTGACTGAAGGCTTGGAAAACATGGGCTATGAGGATTGACTGGCAGAACTTAGATGGTTGTCCAGAAAAAAAAAAAAAGAAAGAAGAGAGGATTCAAGGGAGATATTATTTCAGCATTCATTTAAGTATCTGAAAGAGAGAACTCCACCAGACCAAAAGCAGTTCTTCAGATGTACAAGGATGAAGGGACAAGGGGGACACTCCATGTCTTTGAAAACTGAAGATTCGAGAGAAATATAGTATGGGGAAGTACTGCTTCACAAAATGAGTGCTGATCACTGGGAAAAGACTTCCACAACAGATGCTATCAGCCACAAATGCTGCTACCTTACAGCTTAAACTACATAGAGGATAATGGATGGGCAACGTGAACAACAATGCTGTGTTTGCTTCAAGACATTGTCATGTCAACCAGTAGACCTCGAGAGTGAAGCAAGTGAGGTTTCAGTTGTCATAATAACCTTGAGAAGTAAACTCAGCATTGGTGTTCACTGTTGCCCATCTATTGTCGTTTATAGTGTATGGGGCAACTCTGCACATCAATAGAGAGTTTACTGATCTAAATTGCATGTGCCATTGTTAACTTGTCTCACCATGTCAATGGTCCCAACCTGGTCAGCTGAGCCAAAATCATAGACAGCATCTTGCACTTAACCTCATTTATTCATTTTTTGTGTTATTGTCCAGCAATTCTCCTGATCTTTAATAAACTGCCAGCACCCAGTGTTGTCTGGTTTGGAAAAGACTGCAGGAGCCTTCACTGATTGCTCATTTTTCTCCTCTGAAGTGACAAGTGACATTAACACAAAAAATAAATGAGTGACTGGCATAGTTGACAGGGAAAGTCGAGCATAAGGACATTCTATGTTATTGTACCCTAGTAGTGATATATTGAAGATGGCACAAAAGCAACTCGACATCACAACCAGGGTACAACAATACTGGGAATTTATTGAATTCCATGCTCAATGGCCCTCGCCTATACACCATGTATGAGTCTTGAAGAATGGGATAGGGTATTCCCACTGAGTTAGTTGGGGAAAGAACTTGATTGGTCAGTAGTCTTAGTTTTTTCTTAAACTGTCAGTGAGATGGGATATATCACAGTAATGCATTAAATATTTTTTCATATTTCAATTTTATTTGATTTCTCAAAAACAAAAAAGGTACAAAGACAAGACAACTTTGCATAATATGGTGAGCCTTCCTGAGAGGCAGTATAAGAACGGTAATGGTGAATCTGACAGTCAGTATAAAGTACAGCATGACTGCTACTACCTGAAACAGAAGAACTTGGTTATTCAGGCTGCTTGTAGGCAAGTCCATAAATGCAATACCAACATTTAATGAAGAAAACAAATGTGATCAAGAAAGTCCAGTGTGAGAGTTCGTAAACTGCTGCAATTACTCTGCCCATTACAGAAATGCATTAAATTTGTTGAACAATGAATTTATATAGACCCCCTGACAAAGACCCGGGAGAGGTCAAAGCACTGGTGGTGTTCATCCAGTTTTACAAGTTTCTTCATACCACTGCAGTATGTTTACTCTGCTATTTAAGTAAAAAGCAGTGTTCCCCATATTTAATGTGCTAATGTTATATTTTCTATCTTGCCTACATTTTCCAGGGAGTGCATATTTTTGTGTTGGTATTGGATGTTTTCAGCTGGCAACCCTGATATGCACCAGCTGACAGGGGAATACATCTTTTGTGTCTGATTTTCTGTCTTAGTTCTCTCTTCTGTCTTAGTCTTTTTTTGCTTTCCTGAATTCATATATTATTACAAAGAACAACTACAAGCAGGCAGTAGGGGTGTTGCAACTCTATGACAGCCCACTTGGGAGCCAGAATGGGTCTGAGTGTTGAGGTGCCAAATTAGGTAGGTGCACTGCCCTGGAATGTGGCAGGGTGGTGGTGGGTTCCATGGGATGCCAGGGACTAAGAAATAAAGGGGGAGTGTGGATGGGGGACCACTGAATCACCAGGGATGTTGGCAGCAGCCATGAAAATGTGATGTTTCGTGGCACAGACGTGGGCTCAAATGAGATGTTTGGGCAAGTGAGGGAAACATTATGATGGTAGCACCACTGGCCATGAGATTTGTCCATGACTTAATATCACATGACTGTTGCTGTGCTATGGAAAGACCTCCAAGGGGGTTGAAAGTCAGTATGTTAATGGGTATAGACCCTGTTTGCACATGCTAACATCAAGCCAATTGACTTGCATTACAATCTGTTTCCTGAGGAGACTCCTCCCCTCAGTGACAAAGCCTGCCCTTTGTGTATGGCAGTTTTTGCTGACAGTGCAGCCTTGTTCCACCCCAGATCTATGCCATTACCAATCATAACTAAGAATTGGGCACCAGCTGTCCACAAATACTAACGATAGGTGCAGATGTTGTAACTGTAACTTATTCCGATGTGGATGGTGGTCCCTTAATGCCTGTGGACCATGGAGTTAATGCGTTGTCCAGGCTGCTGGTTCTCTGCACCCCATTTATATTAATAAGCCTCTGCTGAGGAAACCAGTGAGTTACAGAGCGACAGCTCAAAGTTAATTACCATCCTTGTCCGCTGTTGAAGGCCAGCCAATTCTGAAGGCTATTCTTCATTACGAGCGATGGCAGATCGTTTTCAGGAAATTATTTCATCATGAAGTTATGAGAGATAAAATAAAACAGCAGTAAATGGGATGAGTGTTTGCAGGCAGGCTGCCTGCCCTCTTTTTCTTTTTTTTCTCTCTTGCATATTTCTTAATAATTTTTTGACCAAGGACCTTGCTTGACAGATGAGGGCGAGCCAGTCTGGGATCAGACATGGCCTACTGTTCAGGGCTCAGGACTGCCTGAATGGGACAGTTCTTCTGATTTGGCTAATTTCTCTCAATTATGAGCAACAGGCCATGAACTGCTGTCTGACCCCCACCTCCACCCCCATTGGTGTTTCAGTCACTCAACAAAGAGCCTTGTTTTCATGTGCCTCTTATAGATGCAGCCTGCAGCAGTGTCTATTCTGATGGCTATCTCAGTTGCTGGCCTAGGGGAAAGGGAGGTAACATGCTAGCAACCTCTTCTTATTAATAGCAACACCATGGATATTATCACATGGGGCGATTAACAACATCTGCTGTGTGTGTTTATGTATATGTGTTACATTTTTTTTAAACAAGTGCATAATCTAAATATTCTGCCTGCCAAAAAAAGCAAAGCAATTAAATCAAGTTGAGAGAGAGAGAGAGAGAGAGAGAAAGCTGTTCTTTACTTCTGAATCAAATAAGTGTTTGCATTTGTTGAGGAATTAGAGCCTTTCCTTGAATTTTAATGGGGGTGATCTGTCTTGTGTGTTTACCATGAAGAATAAGCTCCAAAACACAATGTCCCATCTTTCATGGGCCTTTCTGAGCTGAAGCTGATAAATTTGCATGTTTTAATGCCACTAGAGCATCCAGTCACACAACACAGTTAACTTGGGAGTGGAAGAATAACAAAAAGAAAATACTTGGGAGTGGGCTTAAGGAAACGAAACAGAGACTCCATGCCTCAGGCTCTTTTTGAGCCTGTCGAGGTTCCTTAACACACATTAGGAGAAGCCTGGTAAAATTACTAGTGCTGCATCTAACCATTCCTCAGGCATCCGATGTGAAATGTGTCAAAACCAGAGCATTTAATCTGCTTTATATAAAAAAGTATTCCTCACCTCACCACCCCAACTACCTACAAAAGCAGGAGTCCAGAATATCATTAATATTGAGGGAATGGAGGCAAATCTTGAATTCAGGGAGAGCTATCAGAAGATGCTGAGTGGACATTTACCTTTTACAAGGTCAGCTGGGCATGCAGATATGACAGCTCTAGGGGTTCAGTTTACTTTTGTAGGTGAATGCAAAAAAACTTCCTAGAGTGTACATTTGGAAGTGTTTCAAGTTTTTTGAAAGTAAAACATGTCCCCACAGTAGTGCTCTGTGGAATTAGAAAATTAATAATTTGCAGAATTCTGACAAAATTCTGTGAATCCTGTAGAATTTCATGACATTTTTAAAATGTGCCTATTTAGCCATAACTCGACCATCTATTGAGCTAGAGTCCTGCAATTTGGCATGATACATTATTAGGTGTCCTAAGGACATGCAAAATATTAGGACATTTAGATGAGTATTATAAATCAGTAACATGATTTCATCCAGTCTGCGTGCAGAGCCACTGTACCTCTTATTGGCCAAAATTTACTATAGGGCTGGTTTCACACGTGAAACACATGTGACCCACGCGTGCTGCTCCACACCCCCACACCTGGGTGTGCCAGCCGGCATTCACAAGCACCAGCCACCTATCTGCACCCCCACTCCCTCAGTGTGCAGCCGCATGGTGGAGTAACATGGCAATGTGGGGGTGGGGCACAGGATGCCAGTGAGCATACAATAGGATACCTAGCCTAGCTCCCATAGTGGATCCCTATCCGCTTGTGGGCAGGGGGTCCTGGGATGGCATGCACTGTCTTGTAATTCTCCAGCAAGCATTTGCCCAAACAGCTACTTCCAGCCCACCCAAGTAGCACAGTGGGCTGGGCTAACAGTGCAAGAGGGGTCCCGATGTCGGCGCCACTGGCTTTTGACGGGGGGGGGCATGTAACTACACAGAATGGTACTGCAGGATCCCCCCTCACTCACATGTCCTACGTGGGCTGTGCCTTTTTGCATATATGCTAGCATGTACACACCCCCGACATGCCCTTGGCCCTCCCCTCGCATGGTGCCACACGGCCGGTTAGGGATCTTGTGCACAGGGTGCTAGTACGCCCATTAGTGAATGCCATAGGGGGTGCAATAAGCACCACTGTGTGGCATTTGGTCATAGGAATGCTTATGTTAGCCAGCCTGGGAGTGGGTCCCAAGATGACTGCCTGGGTAAAGAATTGGCTGGAGAATAGGACACAGAGAGTAATAGTAAATGGAGTCCACTCTGAAGAAAGGGGGGTTACCAGTGGGGTACCACAGGGTTCAGTATTAGGACCAGTCCTCTTCAATGTCTTTGTAAGCGACATTGCAGAGGGACTGGAAGGAAAAGTATGTCTGTTTGCAGATGACACAAAGATCTGCAACAGAGTTGATGCACAAGGTGGGGTGGAAAGGATGAGAAGGGACTTGGCAAGGTTAGAGGAATGGTCAAATGTATGGCAGCTTAGATTCAATGCTAAAGTGCAAGGTAATGCACCTGGGAAACAAAAACCCAGGGGAAGAGTACACAATGGGGGGTGAGATACTAACAACAACAAAAATGGAAAGGGACCTGGGGTAGTCATATCAGATGACCTAAAGGTGGGCAAGCAATGTGAGAGGGCAGCAAGGAGGGCTGGGGGATACTGAGATGCATAGGGAGAGGCATCACCAGTAGAAAACAGGAAGTTGTTATCCCTCTGTACAGACAGTTGTTGAGACCCCATCTGGAGTACTGCGTGCAGTTCTGGAGACCCACTCTCCGCAAGGACATAGACAGGATGGAGGCTGTCCAGAGGAGGGCAACTAAAATGGTGCAGGGTCTGCACCGGAAGACATATGAAGAGAGACTTAAGGAGCTGAACATGTATAGCCTAGAGGAAAGGAGGGAGAGGGGGGACATGATAGAAACTTTCAAGTATCTCAAGGGAATCAACAAAGTCCAAGAGGGTAGCATCTTTCAAAGAAAGAGGTGTGCAAGAACAAGGGGACACAATTTGAAGATAGAAGGGGGGCGGCTCAGAGGTAATTTAAGGAAGTATTTTTTCACAGAGAGGGTTGTGGATGCATGGAACGAACTTCCGGAGGAGGTTGTGGAGTCAAAAACAGTGATGGAATTCAAGCATGCATGGGACAGTCATAAGGCAATTCTAGGGGGTGGGGGTAGGAAGAAGTAGGCTGCTGGTTAACTAGGATCTGCAGCTTATCCAACAGGTAGGGAAATGGGGCAGACTGGGTGGGCCAAGTGGTCCTTATCTGCCGTCAAAATCTATGTTTCTATGTTTCTATGTTATGGGCTGCCCTTGTGTGGCACATAGGCGTTCATGAATCATGGCCATTCTGCGTACAGCATGCTCTTGTGCAGCAGTATTAGGCGAGAGCACTCCACTTCAGCTCCAGGAGGGAGGACAGCATAAGTAAATTAAAACAAACACTCTAAACCTATTATAAATCACTCAAGCTAAACTCGGGTGATTTACAATAAGTTAATAAAACCTCTGAGGAGTGTCTCTTATGGTATAAGAGACAACTCTTATGAGGTTTGGCAGACAGAACTGCTCAGCTTTGTTTTGCGGTCCTCTTGCCCGGACTTATGCTCAGTCTCTTATACCATAAGAGATACACTTCAGAGGTCCTATTAACTTATAATTCTGTACATATAGGGGCTCAAAATCTGGCTTTTTATTTTTTGGGGGGACTGCTTGTGAAGATATTTATCTGCTTTTAAGAGGGCCTTCTTTGGAGTTAGTTTTGAGTATACTAGCATGCATAACCTTCTTGGAAGTGTCATGGAAACATTTTTCCTGAAGGCACAATGCCGACTGCAGTCGCAGTTGACATAGTGCAATTGCTGTAAGGGCTTTTGACAGAATTTCTGTCAAAGAGGCTTGGTGGAACCACTTACCTACTTGAGGTCCAATGCCTCTCTGGACAGGAGATACATCTTCACTCTTCAGTGCCAGAGCAGGAACTCAGGAAATCAGGTATGAATTTCAATGCATTTTTAATTAATACATATGACTCAGTCAGTTGTTTTATATTTTTCCCCCAAATGTTCAACATTGCATTTTTGGGAACCCTTCCTCACGATAAAGGTAGGTGAAATTCTTCAAATCCAGCCCGGAAGGTAATTTCACAGTCAGTCGTCTCTGGGGCAGCATTTGAAAACTGTCACCTAGCAGGTTTATGAGGTAGGATCATAAGAAGGGTATAATGAAAATTTGGGGTCAGTATATCAAAAAAAAAAAACAAAAGTTATGAAGGTACATTGAAATTTTTCAATGCTCGCTCACAACTTTGATAATTTTCAATATTCTGACCCCAAATTTTCAGTGTAGCTATTTTTTTCACATCACCTCATGAATGTGGCAGATGTCATTTTTCAAACCCTGGCCAAAACATGTTTTTGCTCATGCTGTGTGAATTGTCATTTCAAACAGTGTTTTATAAATGACACCTGTCACGTTCAGAAAAAGGAGTGATAAAAAAACCATGATGAAAATTTTGTGGTCAAAATTTATATAGAAATGTTGAATTGTTCCAGTGTTTACTCATAACTTTATTTTTGCAGATTTTGACCACTAATGTTCCACGTCTCCTTTGTGTTGCCCACCTCATGAACATGACAGGTGTCATTTTTACATTGCTTGTGCACATGCGCAAGAAACATGTTTGGCAGCTTGCTCCAGAAGCAGGTTGTGGAGGTGCGGCACTTTTGTGGCCAATGCCCCTGGTGCCTTTTCAGGCTTGTCCTGCTTTCCCCAATGTGGTAGCATGCTGCTGCTTACAGTAGTTCAGCCAGCGAGCCACCACCTTGAAAGGTTTTCGCTGCTGAAATCAGGGGCTGCCTCATCATTGCAGTGTCAACCATTCTGCTGCAATGAAGGAGCGACCCGTCATTGTAGGGCGTACCTTGCCATCCCTATGCTGCCCCGACCCAGTACATTTGCCGACAGAGTCCCTCCCATCGGCACCTGTCTTCTCACTCCCATTGTTGTTTGCGAGAGGTACCCAATCTCCCTCAGCTTCATGCTCCCCCCTCTAACAGTCTTTCTTTGCCAGCAGGGGCCCAATCCCGTCGTCTTCAGTCCCCCTTCAGTTTGCTGACAGGAGCCCTCCCGTTCAGCGTAATGTCCCCGATTTATTGTATGCTGAGGGGATGCCCAATCCCTGGCTCTTCCCTTGTGTGCTGATGGGGGTGTCCAATCCCTCGTCGGCCACAGTCCCCAAAACACTCAGGTGGTACACTGAGAGCCCAACCCAGCATGCCAAATGTCCCTGTAAAACCAAAAACCGGCCCACAATTTTTTTTTTTAAACCCTGCAAAACAAAAATGGTCCCTCGCTGTGTTTGGTGGCCCCTTCCCAACCCGTGCCCACCCTCTGCGCACCTGCCTCCCCACACCCCTCACCCCATACTTATCTCCAGAGCCCAGCGTGATGATCTTCGGTGGACCGAACATGTCTGAACTCTTCAAAGCCGACTGCGAACTGAAGAAATGCCAGTAAGCTGTAGCCTTGCTATTATCTTCCTCCCACTTGCTATGTAATCCCAGGATGTTAATGCATTAACCTTGCTTTGTTTGTTGCTCTTGATTATACCTGTTCTTGCTGTTGCCTGTTATGCCTGAATGTATTCCCTGTAATCTCCCGGGTCGCACCTGAAAATAGGCACTTGGTTGTCTAGTGTGCTTACCTGGTAAGCAAAAGCAAATAAATAAATAAATAATGCCATAAATAGGGTTTTTTCAACTTTGGTGCATATCTAGGCATTTTTGGGAATTTTGGCATCAGATTTTCAACATGGAGTTATTGGGACCCATCCTCATGAATTCAGTCACTGTCATGGCATTATTCGGTCCCGAAAGGTGATTTTGCGGTCACTGCACAGAATCACCTTTCAGGACTGATTCACGAAATGACAGTGCCACTGTTCATGAGGTGGGTTCAAAAAACTATGTTGCAAATTTGAGTGGAAAAATCCAAAAAATGACTGTTTTACAAGCGTGCGTTGCGCAGTTTGCACGCACGCTCGTAACTTTGCAGATTTGTAATATTTTCAATCCAGATTTTCAACATTGCCATTTTTCCACACCTACTTATGAATAGCACAGCTGTCATTTTACACATCCTGGCCAAAATGTGATTTTGCACTTCCAGTGCTGAATAGCAGGGTCACTGTGGGAAATCAGTTTTTGGGATAGACTGAGAAAATGACAGTGCAACTGTTCATGAGCAGAGGTCCTAAAATGCCTATGTTAAAAATCTGGTGATGAAAGTCCATAAAATGACTGTATTACAAGAGTGCATTGACCAGTTTCCCCGCACCCTTGTACAGTAACTTCGCAAATTTGTAATATTTTTATGCCAGATTTTCAACACTGGCATTTTTTCACACCTCCTTATGAACAGTACAGCTGTCATTTTTCACACCCTGGCCAAAATGAGTTTTCGCACTTCTGGCGCAAAATTTGGCAGGTCGCTTTGGGAAATCAGTGTTTGGGACAGATTAAGATCAAGCGAGTGAGAGAGGGGGAGTGAGTGAGCTCAACTGAGCCCTGTTGGGACTGCTGTGAATTTCTTTGTGGGCAGAAAAAGGTGCCAACGCAGGCAGGAGCCCAGTACAAAAGGGCAGCCTGCAGCACCAGGAGAAACAGAACGAGCGAGTGAGAGAGGGGGAGTGAGCAAGCTCAATGAAGCTCTGTCAGGACTGCGGCAGATTTCTTTGTGGGCAGAAAAAGGCACCGACACAGGCAGAAGTCCAGTACAAAAGGGCAGCCTGCAGTGCTGGGAGAAACAGAATGAATGAGTGAGGGAGGGGGAGTGAGCGAGCTTAACGGAGCTCTGTCAAGCCTACTGCAGATTTCTTTGTGGGCAGAAAAATGCATCAGCACAGGCAGGGGCCCAGTACAAAAGGGCAGCCTGCAGCGCTGGGAGAAACAGAACGAGCGAGTGGGGGTGGGGGAGTGAGCGACCTCAATGGAGCTCTGTCGGGACAGCTGTGAACTTCTCTGTGGGCAGAAAAAGGCGCCAATGCAGGCAGGAGCCCAGTACGAAAGGGCAGCCTGCAGCGCCGGTAGGAACAGAATGAGTGAGTGAGAAGGGGAAGTGAGCGAGCACAACAGAGCTCTGTCAGGACTGCTGTGGATTTCTTTGTGTGCAGAAAAAGGTGCCAACTCAAGCAGGAACCTAGTACAAAAGGGCAGCCTGCAGCGCTGGGAGAAATAGAATGAACAAGTGAGAAAGAGGGAGTGAGCGAGCTCAATGGAGCTCTGCTGGGACTTTGGGTCCTCTGTGGTCCTATATTACAGCAGGGTCTCTGGAGTGGAGAAAAAAGCAATGATTGGATACTTTAAGGATTGCTGTAAAATACAGATTTAGTCGTTCTGTTTATTTCTCTAACTGAGCTAAGTACTGAGTTATACTGTTTTGATTGCTGTAATAATACATATTTATTTGTTCTGTTTATTTCTCTAAGTGAGCTGAGAAATACTTGGAGTGCTATAGGATTTCTAACTGGGCTAAGTGAAACTATATGAGAGCTGAGAACAAAAAGTATGGTAGCTGAGGGGTGAAAAACGAACAAGGAGGCTTTAGGATTGCTACAGTAATACAGTACCTAACGGATGAGATTTGAGACTGAATTAACCCGGTCGGCAAAGGGGCAGTAGGGGGACTAGTGTGTGGCTGGACAGGAATTTGAGCAAATAGGGGCCTAACAGTTGTAGTAGGGTACAGAACCTGGGAGAAAGAGCCCGTAACATAAGATGGGGGCCAAAATTGGGCAGATTCCACATATTAATAGGGCGGGCATCTTTGGAAAGGTGGTGGGGTGTAACGGGGTGTGGGTCCACCATGGTTCTGGACTGGGCTTGGAGGATGGGGGCGGTGTATTGTCTGTAGACAACTGGCTAGTTTGAGGGAGGAACTGTGGAGGTTACGGAGGAGTCTAAGTGGCAGGCAGATGAGTATGGTAGGCATCCTGGCTGGGGGGGATAGGGGATGGCAAGGGGGGATAGAGAAAGAACAGCTAGGGACTGAAACCGACCCCAGTATCAGAGGCACTAGCAGAAAAGAGAGGAGAAGGGGCGGTACCCAATCCAATGCGAGGGGGGAGCCTCCTGATGGGGGAGGAAGAGACCTCAAGGAGTACCAGGGGAGAGAGCAGATTGCTGTGGGTAGGGAGGGACCAGGGGTGGGACCAAGGGTGGCAAGGAGAAGAACAAGTAGGAGGGGGGAACCGATAGGGGGAAGAGATGTAGGAGGGGTATTGACTAGAAATAGATTTGAACCTCTGCTATGGGAGAAAGAGGGGGAGCAAGAACATACTGAAGGGGGGTAGGACAAGCAGGGCATGAGAGGGATGGCAACAGGTAGGGGAAGAGATAGCGAGGATGAAAGGGTAGAGGGGGGCTAGTAAGGAAGGAGGGGGTGGTGACTGGAGGAGAGAAGGCTATAGAAGGGGGAAGGATGGGAGGGGCATCACTATCAGAGTAGAAGGGAATAGGGGCTCTAAATCGACAACAGCGGGGATAGTAGAGGGGTTGGAACTCAGCCAGGGATGAGGCAGGGTCGACATGGGAAGCCCAGTAGGAAGTAGTCTGGCTGGGAAGGGATTCAAGGGGGATGGAAGGAATAAGGCAGAGAAAAGGGGTGAAGCGGAAGTAGGGGTACAGATACAGAAGTCACAGAGGGAGCAGCTGGTGGGGGTAGGGCAGGGAAGAATGAATACTGGAGTGGTGGAAGGGGCATTAGAAGGGAAAGGGGGTAAGGGATGGGGGTGGTACTCATCCTGGGGGATTCTATACTGAAACGGGTGAGATGGGGTGGAAGGGGGAAGGCACAGCCGTATTTGGGGTTGAAGCTATCCCCAGGTTGACTGCAAGAGGGGCAGGGCAGGCACTGCTCAAGTGTGCAGCGAGGGGAGGAAAAAAACGAATTTTGTGTTGCATGTGGGTACGAACGACTTGGTGGGGGGAGACTGTGGAAGTAGTAAACGGCAGGTTTGAGTAATTGGGCAGGCAGTGTGAGGGGGTGAAGGAGTCGGTGGCATTCTCGGAGATACTGCCGGTGCCATGTGCAAGCATGGGGAGGAAGGGTAGGCTTGAGGAGTTCAATGAGTGACTAAGGGATTGGTGCCACACCAAAAATGATGGGTTAGTGATTAACTGGGGTAGGGTCTGGGGGGAATAGTGACTTGTATGCGGGGGACAGGGTACACTTAAGCAGGAAGGGGAGAGGAGTATTAAAGGCAGGATTAGAGGGGTATATCTCTACTAAGGTGGATTTAAACTAGTGGGGAGGTGGCCCAAAGACTGAGGTTGGTAGAAAGGTCTGGACAGGGCAGCCTAATGAGCTCACCCCCCTAGATATAGGTAAACGTGGAGGCATAGTAACCCTGGGAGGGGGTGGGCAGAGTGGTCTGAGTGTAATACACCCACTAAGAATAAGGAGGAGAAAGGGTGCAGACTACCAGGAAGAAGGCCAAAGGCCAATGAGGAGGAGAAGAGTGAGGAGAAGGAGGGGTATGGGTGGAAGGTGGTCTGAATAAATGGATAGAGAACTGGTTACAAGGGAGAGTGCAGAGGGTGGTGGTGGTGAGGTAGCTTTCGGCACCAAGAGCAGTGACAAGCAGCATGCCGCAGGGGTCAGTGCTGGGTCCAGTGCTATTTGGGCTCTTTATCTCTGATATAGCACATGGAGTGGGGAGCAGGGTAGTCTGTTTGCACATTATACCAAATTGGGGGTGGTGGTGGACGAAGAGGACGGATGGGAAAAACTACAGTGGGACCTAACAAAACTACAGACATGGTCGGTGGAGTGGCAGCTAGGATTCAGTGCAAAGAAGTGTAAGGTGATGGACTTCAGGGCTAAGAACCAGAAGAGGGACTATTGGTTGGGGATCACAGAGGAGGAGAAGGACCTAGGGGTGTTGGTAACTGGGAGCATGAGCAACTCAGCCCAGTGTAGGAAAGCAGCAGCGAAGGCAAACAGGATGCTGGGATGCATCGCAAGAGGGTTCTCATCCAGACACAGGGATGTGATTCTACCTCTGTACAGATCATTGGTCACACTGCACCTAGAGTACTGTGTGCAATACTGGAGGCCATACCTGAGGAGAGATATAAAGTTACTGGAGGGGGTGCAATGGATGGCAACAAAAATGTTAAAGGGAATGGAAGGGAAGGAAAGGAATATGAAGTTAGGCTGAAGGAACTGAACATGTACACACTGGAGGAGAGGAGGGATGGGGGGATATGATTGAAGCTTTTAACTGCCTGAGGGGGTAAATAAACCTAGCACTCAGGGGGTGTTTAAACTGAGGAGTGGAAGAGAGACAAGGGGGCATGGACTAAGGTTGGAAGGGGACATTTCAAGAGGGAAATGAAGAGACACTACTTCTCTGAGAGGGTGGTGTCTAGTTGGAATGCACTGCCAGAGGGGGTGGTAACATATAGGACAGTCAATAGCTTTAAGAAAGAGTGGGATAAAGCAAGAAGAAGAATCGGGGAGGGCAGGGGCTGGGAAAAGCGGTGCAGAAACTGAGGGGGAGGAGGCTGGGGCAGCTGCAATCTAGGGTGCTACCTGCACACTCCGGCAGACTTACATAGACCAATTGGTGTGTTCTGCTGGCAGATTCATATGTTCATATAGAAACATAGAAACATAGAATTTGACGGCAGATAAGGATCGCTTGGCCCACCTAGTCTGCCCATTTTCCTACCTAACAGATATGCTGCAGATCCTAGTTAACCAACAGCTTACTTCCTCCTACCCCACTAGGACTGCCTTATGTCTGTCCCATGCATTCTTGAATTCCCCCACTGTTCTTGACTCCACAACCTCCTCAGGGAGGCAGTTCCATGCATCCACAACCCTCTCTGTGAAAAAATACTCCTCACATTACCTCTGAGCCACCTCTCTATCTTCAAATTGTGCCCCCTTGTTCTTGCACATCTCTTTTTCTGAAAGATGCCACTCTCTTGGACTTTGTTGATTCCCTTGAGGTACTTGAAAGTTTCTATCATGTCCCCTCTCTCCCTCCTTTCCTCAAGGGTATACATATTATATGTTCATATGTATGTTAGTATGTAAAATCGCAGTGACGCTGTTCATGAGCAGAGGTCCTAAAATGCCTGTGTTGAAAATTTGGTGACAAATGTCCATAAAATGACTGTGTTACAAGTGTGCATTGTGCAGTTTCCATGCACCCTCATAACTTCGCAAATTTGTAGTATTTTCACGCCAGATTTTCAACATTGCCATTTTTCCAGACCTCCTTATGAACAGTACAGCTGTCATTTTTCACATCCTGCTCGAAATATGCATTTACACATCTGGCGCAGAATACCGCAGTTGCCATAGGAAATCAATGTTCGGGACAGATTAAGAAAATCATAGTGACGGCATTCATGAGCAGAGGTCACAAAATGCCTATGTTGAAAATTTGGTAAAATAATTCCACTAATGGACTGTGTTATGCGCGTGCATTGCGCAGTTTCCACGTACGCTCAGAAGTTTGAGCATTTTTTACATTTTCTCTACAGATTTTCAACATTGCTATCTCTTCACACCTTCCTATGAATGGTACAGCTGTCATTCTTCACATCCTGCCCGATCTGTGTTTTCGTGCATCTGGCACACAATGGCGCGGTCGCTGTGGAAACTCAAATTTCGGGACACATTGACAAAATCACAGTGCCACTGTTCATGAGAAGAGGTCCTAAATGCTTTCATGAGGTGGGGGCCACAGAAGGGCCATGTTGAACTTTTGTACTGCAAATACCAACAAATGCCTGGGGCGTTATGGTTTCTAACCATAACGTCCCACCCTTTACAGACTGACAGACATCAGGGGTGTGCCTTTGGATTGCCGAATATAATGCTCATGCCATTCCAACCCCCACCCCAGCCACTGACAGGCATCAAGCTGTGCCTTCGACTCTTCAGCCCCACAGTTCACCCCATTCTATATTGCACCCATTTCAGTGTACGTCCTTATGGAGTGGGGTGACTGTAAAGCCGAACACCCCAAGGCACAACTCAACCATTGTTAGTGTCTGCAGGATAGGGTGAGGCGAAAAGGCATGAACGTTATGGGTGACAAAACAAATGCATACCCCAATGCCTGTCCATCTCTGCAGGGTGGAGGTGGGATTGGCGTGAAGTTCAGTACTTCACTGCCATTCCTACTCTGCATCTAACTCCTGCATTTCTAATGCTAATACCAGCAAGCAAACATTCGGCATTGACACATGCTTGTTAAAATTCCCTCTTGTGCAGTCACACTGTGAAATCATCTTTCAGATGGGACTTAAAAAATTCCTCCAGTCTTGATCATAATGTCAGGTCATAAAAAGACTATGTTGGAAATTTGGGGTCAAAATCTGAGAGCCCACTGAAAATTAGATGTTGCCTCTTAGTGGACCTATCTTGGGTAAATATAAGCTAAAACTGTGTAGCATAAGACACCACTGAAAATGAGATACTGGTTCTCATCTAGTCTGTCTTGGATAATATATATAGTAAAAATGTGTACAAGCAGGACCCCGTACAACAGCATTGCATGTGGCAAACATTCGTCATTGACAAATGCTTGTTTTCTCTGCCTATACTGTCAGTGCCATGGCTCAGAAGTAAATAACCACTTTTGCACTTAGAACATTAAAAGATAACTGTGATTAAGTCATTTTTTTAGTTTGTTCCATCTTTGCTTTTGATGCCAGTTACCATTGACACCATGGAAATTAGTAAGTGGTTCAGCTCTCTCAAGGGGCTCGTGACCTGCAGCTTCCCACTGCTGACTTTAACAACAGTGGAGCGCAAGCTTTCAAAAGCCATAATAACTAGTTATTACAGCATTTGCTGTTTTTTGCAGCTTTTGAAAGGGCTTGAAAACAGTGTGATAATGGGGGTCACCAGTACTTATACAGAGAATAATACATGAGTGTGTATAACCGCCTACATTTTACACACAGCTAAGATAATGGAATACTACATAAACCCCAACAGTGAAGTTTGAGGAGTTTACAAAAGCATCCCACACCGAGAGTGTGTGTGAAATTTTGAGTTACACACCCACCCATGTTTTGTTTTTTATAATTTCTAGTAGAGCATTTTTAATCAGCTGGGATTTTTTCTACTAGTGAGCGGTGGCAATTGTGAGTTTGCCCAGGCTGCTGTCAGCGTGAGCATTATTGAAAGGCATCTATTACAAATGCCCAGTTGTAACTCAAAATTACAACTGGGTGATTGCAACAGGATTTTAGGAGCCTGTTATCCAAATATTCAAAATTCTCCACAGTAATTACAAAGGCCCGGATATTCAGACTGCGCCAGGCTATGGTGCAAGCCTGGGTGCAGCACAACTTGGCTGCGCAGGGGAGTTGACAGGGCGATATTCAACGGAGCTGCGCCATGGCACAGCATCATTGAATATCGCAGTCTGGCCACCCACAGTGTGCATGGCGCAGTGGCACTGCGCAAGTGGCCAGAGTGGAGCAGGGGGATGTGCTAGTGCAAGTTCCCTTGCGCTATGCGCAACAACCGCGATATTCAAAAGTGCACATGCAAATGGGGCCATAATGTATGCAAGGCACAAATGGGGCCATTTGCATGTCATTATTACCCCATTTGCATGCAAGTGCGCTGATCCCCGGTGACTTGCGCCTGGCGCCCTGCCAGGCAGTAGCCATCGGGGACCGACGCCCTCTGCACAGCGCGGCAATGCGCCCCACTGCCCGATCGCCGGCATATGTAGAGTTAGATTACTATCCCTGGTGGTCCAGTGGACCGCTACATGCCCGATCACGGGCATTTGTATTAAACAAAGCAAGTCCTAAATCCCTTATGGTCCAGTGGACTGCTCGCAGCCCGATCGCGGGCTTAGGTATGACAATTTCACGTCCTATATCCTTGGTGGTTAAGTGGACCGCTTGCAGCCCAATCTCGGGCTTAGGTATGACAATTTCGCATCCTATATCCCTGGTGGTCCAGCGGACCCCCCTCCCCACCCGCCCACTGAGCCCCACCTCCCGCTCCCCAGTCAGCGGCAGGCTGCAGCACCCACCCGCCTGCCGCCCGCCGCGCCGACTGACACCGTAGGTAGGGCTGTATGCCCGATGGTCGGCGAGGAGCCAGCAGGCGTGCAGCCCGATACCGTCACCACATTCAGATATGTGACTGGATCATTCACATATCTGGACTGTGTAGACGGTATGGCTGCATGCCCATTGGCTCACACTGTGGACCAATGGGCGTACAACCCTGACTCAGGTGTCAGTCGGGCGGCAGGCTGCAGGCGGGTGGGGTGCTGCCGCTGATCAGGGGAGCGGTGCAGTGGGGCCCAGTGGGCGGTGAGAGGGGTCCACTCAACCACCAGGATACTGGACATAATTTTATTATAAATGCCCGCGAACAGGCCACAGCTGTCCACTGGACCACCAGGGATATAGGACTTTGATTTAATACTTGACCGCGATCGGACTGCGAGCAGTCCACTGGACCACCAGGGATATAGGACTTTGATTTTCATACTTAAGCCCGCAATCGGGCTGACAGCGGTCCACTGGACCACCAGGGATTTTGGAGGATCATTGTTCTACGTATGCCCGCGATCGGGAATGGGGGGTGCCGCCAGGTGCAGCCAGAGCTCAGGTGGCCACCCACAGGTGGCAGCTGCCGTGTTGTGCCCTGCAATACGGCAGCTCACCTGTGGTGGCCAACCATGTTCCTTTTGGGGGCTCACCTGTTGTGCGCAGTAGGGGTTGCGCATGCATGGGCTCAGCACATCCCGGGCTGAATATCGGGATGTGCAGAGTATGCTTGGGCACACCCCCCCTACCCGTGTTGCATACATTACTGATGCTCTCTGGTGCATCGGGATTTGTGCCAGTCACAATCCCAATTTGAATATCGTGCCAGGGCGCATGAGTGGGTTGCTCATGGCCCAACAGGATTGCGCATGGCATAACCCTGTTGCGCCATGCGCAACCCTTTTGAATATCTGGGCCAGTGTGATAATTTACCCCATTACCTAAATTAGGATCAGAGACTCAACATGCTGATCATTACAAGCTGGCCAAAGTAAGAACTGTATCATGGGGGTTCAGGGTCTTGCCATGAGCAACAGCAAAGGGTTAAAAAAAATGCTGCTGCAGTTAATAGATCCGGCTATGTAGCAAAATACCACCCACTGTTCCTTTTTAGGCTATCAAGTAGTATCTGTTTTAGCCTAATCAGATGTTTAAAGAGAAATATTTTACATTTTTCTCAACCCCTTGTCTAATCTGATAGCTCCTTAAAATGTTTTGGATTGTTTTGCTTTTTTTATAATATGAACATACAAACATATGAAATTGTCAGCAGATACATGCCATACGGTCTATCAAGTCTTTTCGAATGTGCAGCTCCTAGTCTAATCTACTGAAGTTGCCCCTCACTCCTTTCCATCCATTTGATTTATCTCCCCAGACTGCCGTCTCCTACCTCTCCAGCGTCCCCTCAGTTTTGACCTTACCTTTGACCCTGTCCTACCCTCTCTTTAAAGTGTCCACAGTTTTCAACTATATCACCTCCTCTGGCAGCTCGTTCCACCTCACTAGCACCCTATTTGTGAAATAGGGCCTCCTCATTTCCCTCTTGAATCTTCCCCCCTCTAATTTCATACTGTGCCCCCTCGTTTTCCTCCCTCCGCTTAGTCTGAAAATGCCCTCAGTACTAACCCTATTCATGCCCTTTAAGTACTTGAAGATTTCAATCGTATCCCTCTCTCCGTTTTATCCTCCTGGGAATACATGTTGAGCTTCCTTAGTCTTTCCTCATATGATCCCCCTCCCCAGTCCAAGGATCATCTGTTACTCACTGCTGCAACCCCTCCAGTAGTCTGACATCCTTCTTTAAATAGGGGCACCAGAACTGCACACAGTACTCCAAGTGCCACCTCACCAGTGACCTGCACAATGCCAGGATAACTTCCTCTCTCCTTGAGGTGATTCCTCTGGCAATGCACCCCGGCATCTTATTAGCTTTGTCTGCCACCTTCCTGCACTGTGCACAATGATTCATGTCCACCGTGACTAGTACCCTCAGATCCTTCTCCTCCTCTGAAGTGGATAATTGCACTTTCCCAGCCAGTAGCTATTCCCAGGGTTTCTTGCTCCCAAGTGCATGACCTTGCACTTCTTAGCATTGAACCACAGCTGCCATGTTTCTGCCAGTGCTCAAACATGGTCAATGTGATAGGCAAGGTCAATGTGATAGGATAGATGTGATTTACTAATCAACCAACCATGAGGCACTTAGTTGAAGGCCTTGCTGAAGTCCAGATACAGGACATCCACCCCATGGCCCTTATCGAATACCCTTGTCACCCAATCAAAAAAGTCAACCAGCTTGGTCTTTCAGGATCTACCCAAGACAAACCCATGTTGCCTTTAATCCTGGAGACCATTCTCCTTCAGAAAGATCACCAGTCTCTCCTTCAGGATGGTCTCCATTAACTTCCCCACTACGGAGGTAAGGCTGACTGGTCTGTAGTTACCTGGTTCATCCCATGGCCCTCTCATATGGAGGGGCACCACGTGTGCCATCCTCCAGAACAGGGTCAGGCACCCAGTCCCCAGAGAGGTGTTGAACAGGTCTGCCAGAGGTCCCACCAGGATCTCTGCCATCTTTCTCAGGATCTTTGGATGCACACCATCTGGTCCTGGTGCCTTATCTACCCACAGGGATCTAAGGCCCTCCAATAACCTGCTCACGGGGATTTCCCCATCTGTTACCTTGCTCCATCCTTGTCCACCTCACCTCTCCCCTGTGGCATAGGCCCATCCTTCTCCCTGGTAGACACCGAACAGAATTACTCATTGAGTGCCTCTGCTTTTCCCCCAACCCTTTTACTGCCCACCCCTCTCATCTTTCTTAATCCTGAAAATCTCATCTTTACAGCTTCATTTCTCCCTTATGTACTTGAAGAAATTATTTTCCCCTTCTCTGATCCCCTGTGCCAGCCTTAGCTCCCTTGAAGTCTTGGCAGCCCTGACTACTGTACTCACCTCTCTGGATTTCCTTGAGTACTCCCCCCTTTTCTCATCTTGCTTGGATCTCTTATACCTGCTGAAGGCAGCCCTTTTTCCCTCACTTTCTCTACTACCTCCTTGCATGCCCAGCTTGACTTTTTGGTCCTGGCCTTCGTACTTTGGATCTTTGTATATGTGTTAGTGGCTTCTGCCAGACCCAGCTTGATGATGGACTATTTCTGGCCAGCATCTATGTCCAGGTGGATATTGGCAAGATGCTCTTTTAGTGTGTCTCCCACCCTACCAAAGTCTGCTCTTTTGAAGTCCACCACCTTTGCCTTGGACCTGGCTGCCTCCTTACCCAGATTAAGGAAGAACCACACCGTGCAGTGGTTGCTTCCTGCCAGTGGGTCCTCCACTCTTATATCCTGGAAGTGCTCCCCATCTGTCAATACAAGGTCCAGTATGTTTACCTCCCTGGTTGGCTCCATTACCCTTTGTATCAGAAAGCTGCCCTGGAAGTCCTCTAGGTGGACCTGTTCCCTGGCACTAGAGGTAGTCAGGGTGCTCCTGTCAACCCCTGGCAGATTGAAATCCCCTATTATCACAGCATTGCCCTTACCACTGAGCTTCCTGATTTGACCCCCCCCCCAATTTCTTCTCAATTTCCTTATTCTGCGAGGGTGGCCTATAAACTACCCCTAATCTAATGTTCCTCCCTTTTGAGTTTTGGAGCTGTACCCATAAGGCTTCAGCCCTGCCCTCCTCCCCCTCTTCCCTGTTGCATAATATCCTGTCCTTTTCATAAATAGCCACCCCACGCTCTCTTCCCCTTTTCTCTGTCCTTTCGGTACAACCTGTACCCAGAGAACACTAGGTCCCAGTCCTGACATTGGGTGGCCCAAGTCTCAGTGATGGCTGCTATGTCCACCTCTCCTTTAGCCATCAGTGCCTACAACTCTACTGCCTTGTTTCCTAGACTCCTTGCATTCAAGGAAACCACCCTCAAGCATGACCTCTGCCCCCCTTGCTCTTCCCTTCTCTTCTTCTGTTTCCCCATTGGATTCTCCTCCTTCATTTCCCTAAGTTGGGGGATGGCCTATAGGAGTCCCTTTTCTGGTTATTCTGTTTATCGCCCAACCTTTCACCCCCCCTTACTTAGTTTAAATTAATCTTAGTTTATATGTACCCTCCCAGCTTATGCTTCAGGACTCTTGAGCCCTCCTTACTCAAGTGCAGCCTCTCCAGTGAATACAGCTCTTTGTTCTCCAATGTTCTACCTCACCTCCTACCAGATTGTACCACGTAGTCTCACAACATTCCCCCAACCACTTATTGAACTCTTCAATTTTTTGCTTTCTAGCCATACATAACCTAGGTACCGAATAACCTCAGATAATGCAACTGATTGCCGTGCTTTACTGTAGAGCCTTCCAACTTCTCTGAACCCCTTCTGCACCTTTTTGACCTTACACCCTTCAGGTCTTTTGTACATTGATGTACCACAATGTGAAGTTTCTCCCCATCCCTCCTCATACATTTAGTAATAAACTACCACACCCTTCCTGCCATCATGCCTGGCATACATTTCCACCTGTATGTGGCTTTTTCTAGCACTCTTGCCTCCCCCATCTTATATTCTTCGGTATCAAGTCTCCCAGAATGATGACACTCCTGCCCATTTCCTGCTCTTCTCCTATGTATTTCCCATTCTTTTGTTTACAGTTCCGAGCGCCCCTCCTCTTTAAACTCTCGCTCCCCCCATTGCCTCCACTTGTTTCCTGCTTTCCCTCCCTCAGCCCCTCCCACCCTCCCTCCTCCTGCCTGGACTAACTTCTTCCCACCCTTACCAACTCCCACCTGCTCATCCCTTGCCTTTTTGTGACTGCTACTACTCCTCCTCCTCCTCCTGCCATAACACCCCCATACCAGTGCTACCCACCAGCACGCTGTCCTCGCTGCCTTCCACCCTGCTAGTTCCCATGTCACTGCCACTGCCCTTTACACTCACTTTCTCTGTGACTTCCTCCTCCTCCCCTCTTGTGCCTCGAAGTTACTGTAGCCAGGATAGAGAACCTGTTCCTAGACTCCCTCCCCTTGTCCTGAGCTTCCCCTATTGCCCTGCCCTGTGATTTCTTTCCATGCTCCATCACTGTTCCTATTTTCCCCCTGTACTTTACTACTCTTCACATTTTTGACTCAGTATCCACCAACTTCTGATGAGTTGCAGTTTTCGGCCCCTTTAGTCTCCCACCATATTTCAACCTCAATCCACCAGAAATGCCATCCACCAGAGTCCTTCTCTGGTCCCAGGACCCAGATGCTCCCCCCAAACCTCTCCCACCTCCTCTATTCAGTTAGCTTCTCAGCCATTCAACCTACTCCCTAAGTTGATCAAGCTGCCTACACACCATACACCCCATGCTCTCACAAAATCCCTAAGAAGATGACTGCCTCACAACCATTACAGCTTACCACCCTGCCTGCATTCTCTCTTGCACTGCTAACACCAAACATCCTCCACCTACATGCCTCTCCCTATGACTGCTGCCTGTTCCAGTGCCTAGGTCCCTCCATACTATCTGATACACCTACTTGCTGATGCCCTGCACAGCATGGCCTGTGACCGGCGGTACTCCCTGCAGACGCCACTTAGTCAGATGACACACTCCTGCTTCGTGACACTCATGCTTTGGGGTCGGTCATATGAGATGTTACTTGGCCCCCTGGAAAATACATAGTGGCTACAGTCGCCCTATTGGCTGAGCTGTGCCACGTGTCCAAGACCTTCTCCTGGCAGTCCCTCCCTCAGTCTCCCACTTTCATTGTCCTCCCACCTCCCAGTTCCACAGATACACTTTAATATGGTGGTGGCTCTCCTGTGGGGTGGACTGCCACAATGCCACCCTTAAATCCCAGTGGCTACAGCTGCCCTATTGGCTGATCTGTGCCACATGTCCCTGGTGTCCTTCTCCCTGCAGTCCCTCCCTCAGCCTCCCTCTTCTGTGTCCTCCCACCTCCCAGTCCCATAGATACACTTTAGTACATACACCCATTCCCCAAACACAGCAAATAAAGTAAGAAAAATTGTAAAAGTCCCTTTCCCAAGTCCGCACCCTGCTTCACTCAGTGACAACTCTCCTGTGGGGCAAACTACAACAATGGCGCTCTTAAATCCAAGTGGTTACAGCCACCCTATTGACTGAGCTGTGCCACATGTCCCCGGTGATCTTCTCCATGCAGTCCCTCCCTCAGCCTCCCTCTTTTGGCATCCTCCCACCTCCCAGTCCCGCAGATACACTTTAATACATATCCCCATCCCCAAACACAGCAAACAAAGTAAGAAAAATTGTAGCACTTCCCTTTCCAAGTCATCAACCTGCTCTGCTTGGCAGTAGCTCTCCTGTGGGGTGAACTACAACAATGGCGCCCTGAAATACCAGTGGCTACAGCCATCCTATTAGCCGAACTGTGCCACATGTGCCTGGTGTACTTCTCCCTGTAGTCCCTCCCTCAGCCTCTCTCTTTTGGCATCCTCCCACCTCCCAGTCCCACAGATACACTTTAGTAAATACCCCTATTCCCCAAACACAGCAAACAAAGTAAGAAAAATTAGAGCACTTCCCTTCCCAAGTCCGCACCCTGCTCCGCTCTGCAGCTGCTCTCCTATGGGGTGGACTACAATGATGATGCCCATAAATACCAAAGTCTACAACTGCCCTATTGGCAGAGCTGTGCTATGTGTCCCCAGAACCTATCTCCCTTGAGTCCCTCCCTCAGTTTCCCTCTTTCGGTATCCTCCCACCTTCCACCTCCCAGTCCCACAGATACACTTTAATATATACCCCTCTTCCCCAAACACAGCAAACAAAGTACGAAAAATTGTAGCACTTCCTTCCCACGTCCACATCCAACTCCACTCAGCATCAGTTCTTCTGTTGAGTGGACTACAACAATGGCACCCTTAAATCCCAGTAGCTACAGCCACCCTATTGGCCGATCTGTGCCATGTGTCCCTGGTGTCCTTCATCCTGAAGTCCCTCCCTCAGCCTCCCTTTTTCGGTGTCTTCCCACCTCCCAGTCCCACAGATAGACTTTAATACATACCCACATACCTCAAACACAGCAAATAAGGTAAGAAGAATTGTAACACTTCCCATCCCAAGTCCGCGCCCAGCTCCACTTGGCGGTGGCTCTACTGTGGGGCAGACTACAACAATGGCGCCCTTAAATCCCAGTGGCTAAAGCCGCTGTATTGGCCAAGCTGTGCCACAAATCCCCAGCATCCTTCTCCCTGCAGTCCCTCCCTCAGCCTCCCTCTTTTGGCATCCTTCCAGTCCTACAGATATACTTTAATACATACCCCTATTCCCAAAACACAGCAAACAAAGTATGAAAAATTGTAGCACTTCCTTTCCCAAGTCTACACCCCACTTTGCTCAGCGGTGGCTCTTACAGCATTACTGTAGGAGCTGTCTGCCCACCATACCACTGTGTTTATCTGGACCGCTAGGGGGAGGAGGTTGTGGGTTAGTGTTTACTGTTGTTTGTTTATGTTATCTGTGGGTTTTGTATTGCCTGTCAAATTCTTTAATAAAGTTTACTTCATTAAAAAAAAAATGTTCTGGATCTGAGGCTGCCCCAATGGCCCTGTGGCAATGCATCACACTGCAATACAGATGACCTGGGTTAGGGGGTGCCCTCTAGAAACAATCAGCTACAGCTCTGACCCACCACCGCGGTGAGTGCTTTCCTTCCTCTCAGCAAGACAACCTGCACAATAATTTTAAAGAAAATATATCCTGCAAAAAAACAATTTCAACCAGAGAAAAATAAAGCAGTAAACTGTACAACCTGTTAGCACAAAACAATAATAAAACCTGTAAGCACAAAAAACAATAGTAACACAACAGTAGCTCTGCTTAGCCAAACAAAGCCTTAATGTTTCTCCTTGCTTTGTAAATGTTGCTACTTGCTCTGTCCTTTCAAGCAAACCCTAGAAGAAAAAACATGATTTTCAATCAAGTATGTCATTTAGATGCCTGCTAGATCACTTTTCTGTGGTTGTGTCGTTACTGGGGCCTCTTGCAAGCAGCTTGTAGCAACCAACATTTGCCACAAGCTGCCATAAAGGAGGTCCCAGTGCCATAACTGCATCTGAGATGTGAAAATTGGGCATAGTTGCAGCATTTTGCTTCAGTGCAGCTGAGATGACACACAAGACTGGTGCAAGGATTAGAAACATTGAAGCTGATGGCAGATAAGGACCACAAGGCCCATCCAGTCTGCCCATTTTTTCTCCCTTATGAATGTACCATAGGTCTTTACTGTGTCAATGGCCTATCTATTCATTCTCATTTGTATTACTCCCTTATGCTGATCCCATGCCTGTTTGAATCCCTGCACTGTATTCATATCCACCACTTCCTGATGTAGGCTGTTCCATGATTCCACCACCCTTTCTGTAAAAAAGAACTTCCTCACATTACCCCTTAATTGGCCTCCCTCTAACCTCAAGCTGTGTCCTCTGATGTAGACACTGCATCAACTTTTGAAAATCTGTCCCAAGTGTTAATTGTGACTGAGAAGGAATGCATTAAACTCAGCAACAACAGAATTAGCTCTGAGCTGCATCGGAAAAGATAAGTGTAGGCCTTTCATCTGGATTTGATATTCAGTGGTTCCAGCAAAGGAAACCAGACCCGAGTTATTAATTGCACAAGTCTGTAAGCATATTAAAAAGGAGTGCATTTTGCTCATAACATCCAGCACTACATCACAGGTTATCTGTGGATTAAATAGATTTCAACACCCACAACCATGGTGCAAGCACTGGAAAGAGAAGAGCATACACTCCAACTCCTGAAGATGAAACTGGCAAAAAGAACTGCTACATGTTCAGGCACCACAAAAAAAAAAAAAAAAAAAAAAAAGGCCTACATACCAGGGTAAGAAGTGGGGCATAATATACTTATTACTAGTTACATTCACTAGATGTCAATATTTAGATGGAAGCAAGCACCCCTATGTTGCACCTGCTCGAGGCTTCATCAAAAGCTGTTGCTTTTGACTGGTGGTCATTTTATTTCAGTGCAAGCAGCAAGGGTTACTCACACTGGCAGAAAGGGCTACGTGTCTCTGATTGGCTGATTTGCACATGCCATGTTTAGTGTTTCCTCCAGGAAAAATTGTAAGGATGGGGCATATGTCAAGCAATGTATACATACTGTCCCTTTCTATGATATTTGATTTTTCTCCCCATTTATTTCTTGGAGTCCTTAATTGTTTTATCTTTGCACTTATTATTTTCTTGATCTTTGTTTTTTTCTCATTCTAGGTTGTTGTCTTATAAATTCTGAAACTATATCATAATCATATTAGGGACCAAGGCTCAGCTTGAAAGGTGGGGAGGCATAGGGGTGTGGAGAAAACATGGGGCTCAAAACAGAAGTATGAGGGTCAGGCACTCCCTTGCATAGATGCATTAGGGAAAGCCTTGCATGTTCATCATGGTTCAAACAAATAAAAAAAAGACTGACAAAAGACTCGGTGTACCTAGTAAGGGAACAGCCCAACACAGCAACTGAAAAAAATTACTGGCATATTCATGTAGAAAGTACGAGCAGTGAGCAGCAAAATGCAGATCAAAGCATGTGGAAGTATCACTCAAAGCATTGTGCATTTGTTTTGTGACCTCCTGCTGCAGATGCTGTCAGTATGTTCATTGCTGGACCTGCAAGTATCCATAACCATGGGGGAGGGAAGCAGGGGAAGTCACATGGTCAATGTTTACACCACCTCCAAAATCACTAGATTACCAAGGAAAGATATCTCCAGCAGAACACCAGAGATGTTTTCACAATTGATATGGTCCACATGACAGGTACATGGGTGGGGAGGCGGCAAGCGGTGAAATGGTTGGAAAATACTCCTTACTGGTTTCACTGGTTCTCAGTGGCACCAGTCTTGTCTGTGGCGCTACAGGGAATGTACTAGCTCCAGTCTTTGGACTCATTTAGATCAGAGTTAATACAAGCCCTGGTTATAGGGCCCTGAACATACAAAATGTGCCTTCCCAGCAACATCTAAACAGGGTTTTTCTGGGGAAACAGCCGGATCTCCACATTGCCCTCCTCATGCAGGGGATGGAGGACTCCTCACTATCTGTAGCTCAAATAGGGAAAGTGACAATACTGGTGGCCCATGTCACAATCTATGGGGCATGTAACATTGTCACTTACATTGCTGGTCACCATTTACAATTGACATTTCTGAGCTGGCCTGTAAATGCAGCACCAGCATTACTGCTCACAAGCTCATTGACCTGAGTTTGTGCTATGAGACTGGAGCATGAGAGAGCCACAGGGAGGTAGGACTGAATGCATCATTGAATGCTTAATGCACTGTGGTGATACAGTTGAGAGTCTATGGCATACAGGGGGAGGGGAGATCACTTGTGCCAGTGCTTCTGACTTGTCAGCATCGACCACAAAATGCATTCTTTTTTTCTTTTCCAGTTTTTGGTAACTGGGAAAGGACCACTAGGCACAAGTGCCAGGGGCAACCTGGGAGCACTGGGAGGTTAAGTGACTTGCTCAGAGTCACACAGTACGCAAGTGGAAGTTGTGAGAATCAAACTCAGGTCTGGTCTGCTGGATGTACCAAGCTTGTTCACAGCTCGTTCCTCTATCCTCTAGGCTATACTGCAAGCCCATTCTCTAAGTGGGATGGATTCAATGGGAAACAATGGCTGGTATTGTGCAGATAAAGATTTGCCTTGCCCCATGTTCATCACAGCACAGGCTCTCACAGACCAAATCCACATGATGCAACTGTGGAAGGAGGCAGGCATCTTGGGGACCCAAGAGTGTCAGCCAGGTGGAGCTCCAGAGGATGGGAAGTTGGCCCCTGGCAACATTCGATAGTGGTCCCGGCCATTAGGCCTGTGGAGGTAAAAATCATATAAAGACAGATTTATTGAATAAGAGAAGTAGTTTGCTTATTACTGGCACTTTTCATTGCCAGAAAATGTTCAATGCATTTGTTCCTTCTTGAGTACTTTCCAAGTACAGAACACATTGTTCTTCCACAGGGAAAGCTGATAAGTAATAGCAACACTTTAAGGCATGAGGCCCAACGTGGGACTGAGTCTGGCATCTCTAAAAGCGTTGCCACCAATCAAACTGTGATACAGAGAGTGTGTAGCTTACAGGGATCTATACAGTATGCTAATAAAACTGATTAGAGAAAGATTAAAATGGTAGCATTTGTTCCAAGGGGAACAGTCAGCACTAAGAGCCCCACACTCTAGTGTGGGTCTGGTCATAAATGGCACTTTATGTGCAAAACTTTTTTTTTCACTTTCTGTCTACAGCCTGGGACTGTACCTAACCCAGGGAAGATAGCGAGACCAGTTAACAAAAGGTTAGAGCCTATAAAATCTCTAACATGCACTGCAGGCTGTGGAATCTCCCGCTGTTATTGCCCTCCTCTGAGATGTCACTGGCTGGGGGGAACCCTTGGGCAACTGGGGTAGGCAAATCCCAGTGATGGAGTGGTGATGGTACTGGGGGTCCTGACATATAGGGCCACCTGCCAGAGATGGGGCACTATGTAGTACATAAAAAAGTATATTTATAGGATGCAAACAGATGAGGTCTGAAGAGCCCGCAGGAGGAAGGCAGTCAACGACATGAGCAGTCTTCCCGAAATCCTGATTTCCTGGCAGCTGATTGTTGAAAAATTACAGGGTTTTATATAATGTTCACTTACACTTTTGAACTGGAGGGGGTGAGAATTTGACCAGAGCAATAATAGTAAATCTGATACAACGTGTAACCCACAAGGATTTAAGTAACCTACATTCTTCATAATTTGTTTCCGTCTAAATCCCAGATGGCCAGTCCCCTGGCATCTGTTTCTCTGACTGAGTGGGGACAGAAAGAGGAGCCACATCAGTGCCTTTACAACAAGCAAGCTATTACAGGCCTCTGAAAATAAAGGTCAAGCACAAAGGGAGATGGAATTTCATTAGTGGGATGAGGATGCTCCTTGACTCCTTTTTCTAAGGACTGTTTATGTCACATTTTATTCTGTAAGGTATCCGAACAGTGTGGCAAAATTAAAGAAACCATAGAACTGAAAACGTTGGTAAAGATATGTCTATGCATAAGTCATTTGCTCAGTACCAAACTAAGGCAATAGCAAAAATCATATTTTGCGTTATATGACACTATAAACAAAGTGGAGAAGTGAGATAACCAAGTTAAAACAAAATAAGAAGTAGATTCTAAACAATTAAATCAAAGACAATGGTTGAACTTACTTAAAAATGCCAACAAAGGGACTGTAAATACTAAGAATAGATCAGTTCAATATAATTAATACAAAGGGCCTATTACACCCCAGAGAGATTATGTGAGATGGGAGCCAAATAAACTAATAGATATTCTCATGGATGTAAGAGGAAGGGTGCCTTCCTACATCAATTATGGGAAATACTGGATGCTCAAATGTCTGATGGTCTACACATGGTGGAATCAAACAGTATTACACATTCATTCACAATGTTCAGATGCTTTTGTTAAATGACAATATATCTTTACCACATGGCAAAATATAAGCATAGAAAATAACTTTGGGCATAATGGCTACCAAGCAACTGATTTTAGTAAATTGGAATGTAGAAGTTTTAGACTCCTTCAGAGTACATACATGGCTACTGTAAATTCCTGGACACCATGCAAACTGAAAAACAGACTGTTACTTTTTGTAGGTCAGACAGATTTAACAAATGGAAAATGGAAAGAAATGTATGTAATGCTACCTCCCCTAATAAACATACAATGAATGAATTATAATAAGCATTACCCATTCTTGTTTTCATGTTTGCACTTGAGCAAAGTGAACATGTTGCTGTAATAGTGGATTTGAGAGGTGTCACTGTCAGTCCGATGCAGGGCAGTCTGCAGTGGGCGTGACAGTGTCAGATCAATCATCAGCCAGGCTGCTCATGACACTCTTCTGGGCTTGCTGTGCAGAAACTTTGTGAAGTTTAAAGAAAAGAGCAACCTGAATCACATGGTAGGTCTTTCCTTTCATCTGCATGATATTACCCAGCAAACAGATGATCACATGATCAGCCTGCGCCTCGTCCTCCCCACAACACAACCTCCCATTGCCACATATACCTAACTCCTCCCCTTCACTTCTGGTGCCCAAGTCCAAAATCAACACCCTTCCACTGCCAAGTATCCCTCCCACCTCCCACCTACCAATCACTTCCAGTTCCTGGTCTGTGAAATGAACTTCCTCCCATTTCATAGTATCCCTCCCATCTCCAATTGCTTTTCATGCCCCTTCTGAATTTTCCAACACCAGGGTACCCAATCCCTGGAGCCAGCTAATACCTCAACCCTGCCAGTTTCCACTGTGCCACACTGGGGAACCCATCTCTGGTGCCGCCAAACATGATTAAAGATGTTTCAAAGTTTTAATTTACCAGCGAAGTTGCTGCGAAGTGGCGAAAATTCACATTCACGGAGCTTCACAAAGTTTTCCCAGACCTCAATAATTTTGACTTTGCCCAGATCATGATGTTTTCCTGGCAAAGTGCAAAGTTTAGCCACACTGGACCCAATGCACAACACCAGCAGGGCATGCATAGGATGCGTCCATGCAGTGTGGGTGTGCATAAGTGCCGAATGCATGCACACAACCCTGCGACGACATGCACAACGTGCACACAAGACACTATGCAGGCTGCCAGTGTGCCATGTATGCAGGGACGTGGTCATGTAGATGGCATGGCCAGACCTGCTGAGCGCATGCACAAACGTGCAGACTGTGCCCATACACGTTCCACAGGGTGCGCACACATACGAGTGCCCAAGGGCTGCTGTAAGTGGCCGTGTAAGCCAGAGAGACTGACAGCAGCCATAACAGCCGGCACATGGAGGGGAGCGGGCCACCAGTGAGGGCAGCACACACCTGTGGTGTGCTGCTGATGGCTACGTGGTGACCGTGCAGCATGAGTGACACCGTGGCTACCCAATTACTGCTTGTCCCGGCCTGAACATGCCAGCCCAGGTGAGCCATGCATGACAACACCACCGAGGGCCATTCAGGTGGCACATAGGCATGTGCACCGTCAGACATGCACATGGTGAGCGCTGATCATGGCACCATGACACGCCACCGCTGTAGCTGTGGACACACAGAAGACCATGGTACAGTGCCAAGGCCCCCCCCATCTCCACAGACACTGCACACACCCCAGGGCTGCCACATAGCCCAACACCTGCTCACCAGACATGCTGCCATAGGTGAATCAGCATGCCCCCCAGCCTCCCCCTGGCATGGTCCACCCCCACTGGAACAGCGGCCTGGAAAGGACTGGGCCACCCCCCAAATGCCAGGGCATAGCCCAGCACAACTCCCCCCCACAAGCACACATACACATATGCACGCACGCGCGCACACACACACACACACACACACACACACACACACACGTCAATGACCACACAGTGAAGTATAATATAGAGACTGCAATAAGGCAGACAGTAAGGCATGTTTTAAAGGCAGTGCCTACCAATACCTCACAGGTAAACAAACCAAACCCCCATCCGCAACAGCCGGTCCCCACCCCCTCATGATGCCAAGGCTGACACATTGGCCCCTGCCTGGGGCAGAACCCCATCTCCTGCAGCAGATGCTACCTGCTTCCTCTTCCTTGTGGGCCAGTTTACCTCACTGCTGCTGCTGCTCTCCACCTCCTCCTCCTCCTCCTGCTTCTCTTGTGGCCAGACAATGCACCTCAGGACCATTCTCCGTACCAGTCCCCTGTAGTGCTGTGGAGAGAAAGGGGACAGTAAAGTCAGTGAGCAGTGCCATGCCCCCCAACATGCAAACAGCCTGACCCATGGCATGGCATGAGGCCCAGGCCCCCCCCCCCGGATCCAACATGCAAGCAGCGTGCCTGTGACCCACTCAGACCTGTGCTTGGAAGAGCTGACATGTGCCGCGCTGCCTTTGCTGTCCCACTGCAGCTGCTGTGGGCATGGTAATTAACTGTGCACATGCTGAGTTGTTGACACACTAGTGGTAGGTCCTGTCACAGTCCAACAGGTGTCCCCCTACCCCACCTATAGTTGGTGGTGCACCACTGCCGCCACACACTTACCCTGGATAACATGGTGAGATGCCACAGCATCCATGGCTCAGTGACATCCACCTCCCCCTCATAGTGTGTCTCCCCATCAATGGTCACCCTCCAGAAGTAGAGTGGCATGGCCATGGGCCTCCTCCATTGCCATCCAAAATGCCCCCTTGAGTGAGCCACCATCACAGCCACCCAATCCTGCTGCTCCTGTCATTGTAGGCTGATGAGCATTGGCATGACCAAGTCATCCTGCATGGGGATGGAGAGGGGGACACAAGAGTAAAGAGGATGCTAGTAAACAGTGGCTGACAAGGGCTCCCCTCCTAAACACACATATGCCCTGAGAGTGTTACTCACCAGCTGATAGGCCTTTGTCTGCCACAGTGTCCCATATCATTCACTGTCACAGAACTCCTCCTCCACCACCCTCCAGAGCTACTGTAAGAACCATTCCATCCTGCAACACTGACCGGCACATACATAGATACATAGACAGTGTCGGCAGATAAGGGCCTATGGCCCACCCAGTCTGCCCATTTAAGTTTGTAAGTTCAGTTTATGTTTTCCAGGAAGTCTGTTGCCCCTTACCCCTGACCTCCAGAATTCCTTTATGTCTATCCCATGCATTCTTAAATCCTTGATTGTTTCAGCCCCCACCACTTCCTCTGGCAGGGTGTTCCACTTGTCCACCACCCGTTCTGTGAAGAAATTCTTCCTCACGTTTCCTCTGATCGTCCTCCCTCAACTTCATCCATGCCTCTGGTCCTGGAACATCTTTTTCGCTTAAAATAGTGCATTCCTGCACCGTGTTCCTCCCTGTAAGATACTTGTATGTCTCTATCATATCCCTCTCCCTCCTCTCCTCCAGGGAGTACATGTTCAGTGCCTTCAACCTGTCCTCATAGGACTTGTGATGCAATCCATGCACCATCTTTGTTGCCCTCCTCTGAACCTTCTCTACCCTGTCTATGTCCTTACGTGGTAAGGTCTCCAGAACTGCACAGTGTACTCCAGGTGCGGTCTCACTAGTTCTTGTATATGGTGGAATTATGACCTCCCTTTCCTGCTGGTGATGCCCCTGCCTATGCATCCCAGCATCCTATTCTTTACCTGCTGCCTTGTCACACTGTTTCCCTGCCTTGAGGTCATCAGAGATGATAACTCCAAGATCCCTTTCCTGCTTGGTGCATGCTATATCCTCACCCCCCAACTGATATATTGTGCCAGGGTTTTTGTGCCCCATATGCATTATCTTGCACTTCCTTGCATTGAATTTCAACTGCCAAACCCCTGACCATTCTTCAAGTTTCTGCAGGTCCCTTCTCATTCTGTCTACACCCTCTGGTGTGTCTACTCTGTTACAGAGCTTTGTGTCATCAGCGAACCGTGAAATTCTGCCTTCTAGGTGCGGCCGCTGTTCTTATACAGTGTCATAGGGCATGCTGTGCAAATGCCAACTGCCATGGCATGTCAGGCCACGTGCTGCATGGACCGCCAGCTGCATTCTGCCACCACTACACATGGCATGCAGGCGCATGCCTGTTTATGTCCCTGCTACCATGGTACAGTGCTGCACAGGCCACCTGCCAACACAGACAGCAGCGGTGTGTGTGTGGGAGGTATGTGTGCCTGCAGGGAATAACCATCATGGTGGGCATGCACCTGTGGGCCTGTTGCTGTGGGCCATACACCAGCAGGCCCAGAATACAACAGGGGGTCCAGTAATATACAGGACAACCAAGCCCAGTATTGGACACACGTGGCCACGGCCATATAATGGTTGCATGAGAACATGGCATCCCATGGCATACATTGGGGATACAGTACTAAACAGGGAATGGTGGACTCATGTCCTGCTGTAGCGAGCATGCCAGCATGGCACTCGGTGTGCACTGTCACCATCCCACTGCACACACCATTGGCCATACTGCCCACTGCTCAGGACACATGACATTTCTCCATTGTGCGATGCACACACCACAGTGCCATGTCCTGTATGCAGCACAGTGGCATGGCTGCATAGTGCCATGCATCACCAATGGTACATCTGCTGCATTGCACATGGCAACGCACACAGTAGGCCGCATGCCACAAGCATGAGACAGCTGATGCCATCTGGATGCACTGTTCCATGTCCAGAGCATATGCTGTGCAATGGCGGGATGTGCCCAGGACTACTTTTCAGTCTGTACCTGTGGGATGCAGTGCATGCCTGGGCCAGGCAACATCAGCCACAGGAGCACATGTTCAGGCCACGCCTGTCCATTGGCGAGCTCAGGGACACACATTGCATCGAGCGGTTATGCCTGCCATGGGAGGTGGTGGAACAGATCTGTGATCTTGTCTGCGATCACGTTGCCCCGCAGACATGATGCTCCATGGCCATGATCATTAAGACCAAGGTCACGTGTGTGCTGGCCTACTATACAGCCGAGTTGTTCCAGTGTGTAGCAGGTGATGGCATCAGTGTCAGTCTGTCATCAGTGTTGCATGCATTGGTACAGGTCACTGCACACTGCCAGCACACACCAGGGAACACACAGACCTCCTACAGATGGACAGAATGACGAACATCACCTGTGTGGTGGATGGCACAGACATCACCACCCTCACTCCCTCCATAGTGGAGGAGGCCTATCAGAACCAGAAGGAGTTCCATAGCATGAACTGCCAGGTGGTGTGTGATGTGGCCAGCCTGTTTACAGATGTCTGTGCATAATTCCCAGGGTTGTGCCACAATGCATACATCCTGGATGCCTCTGGCCTATGCGCATTGATCTGTTCTGGACAGATGGACAGTTGGCTGTTGGGTGGGTGTGTAGTGCATATGGGGGGGTGTCCATTGCCTTGCCATTCACAGTCTGATCTGTCTCCCATTCCCCACAGGTGACAGCGATTATCCACTATGGCCATACCTGATGATGCCCTTCCTGGCACCAGCAAATGCAGCAAAGGAGGACTGCAACATGGCACACCAGTGGAGAGGACTATCTGTATGTTGAAGATGCAGTTTCTGTGCCTGGACCACATAGGGGCACCATCATGCTGACGCCACACCACGCTTGCCATGTCTTCACCGTGTGCATGTGCTGCACAATATGGCTATGCATCGTGGGCTACCAATGCCAGACTACCAGCCACTGGACATGCCACCAGGGCATTGGGGTGATGACCAGTGCCATAGTCAGGAGACAGCTGTGGGCTGTGCAGCCCTTGCTGTGCTCATGCATGGGACATTCAGCTTCTAGCCGCTATGTGTGCCATGCACGTCGATGCCCATCAATAGCACTGAGTGGGCCCCCGGCGATGGTCTGCATTCCTCTGTGCAGCACCCCTCCCTGTGATGGTGTGAAATGCCCTGCATGTGCCCCATGATGACACATGACTGAGTATGCATGGTGGCTGTGATGCCACGGTGCTGTGCACGCACCTGCACCATGCCCCATGGTTGGTGTTTGGTGACAGGGCACACATGCCGCTGATTCAAGCCCCTGTACCATGGCAAGGTAGCCAGATGGACAGAGGTCTTCCATCCCTGTCATGCCACCGTCCTGCCTATCTATGCCATCATCCACCCCAGTGCCACTACTGTGTGTACCCCATTCGCTCCATGGAGCACGTGTGTGTGTGTGTCTGTGTGTGTCTGTGTGTGTGTGTGTGCCACTCTCACACACCGCCACCACCATGCTGCACCACCATACCTGTCCATTATGATGGGGGTGGGCCATACGGTGTGGCCTGCACCCTTGCCATGCACCATGTCTCCCATTGGTGTGCTGGTCCCAGGGCCCTCCTGGCTCAGCCCTTGTGTCGGGGGACCTACGGCATTGTAGTTCCTGCTGCTGGCTTACTGTTCGTGGCCACACTGGATGTTGTCCAAGTGCCATGCATGTCCTCCAGTTGGCTAGATGTGGCGTATGTGTCCTATGTGTTACTGCACACTGTGTCCTCTGTTGTGCCGCCATCATTGGCATATATGGCAGGATCAAGGGGCAGGGCCACATAGCAGGGGCCAGCCTGTGCTGCCTACATGCTACACTCCACACCATCTGCACCATCCGTGGGAATGCCCACTGCCTCTCCATGGTGTGCAGTTTGCTTTGTGCATGCTACACTGTTGGCTGGTCCTGCACTCCGTGCATATCTGCACTGTGTATACGATGGCTTTCTGTGCACTTTGCACCTGTTCATGCATAGGGCCCAAAATGCGGAACTTTGCGGGTGAAATTCTGCATTTCGCAGTGAAATTTCACGCTTCGCAAATCAATCCGCATGCGCAAATTGTGCAAAATTTGTGGATTAATATGTGGAGCGAATTTTGTTGACTTCACCATCTCAAAACATGACATTGACACAGGGGAGTTCAATTCCCAGTGTCAGTACCTGAATAAAATCAGGCCTTGCTTTCATTTTTAATTGTTTTAATTCCTGTAGAAAAAGAAAACAGATCATAGATGTTTGTTGCCACTGTCACCCATCCACTGCCATTATCCTGCCCCCACCTGATCCCCCCCCCACTCAGAACCCACTACTCCACACCCCTCTACACTTACTTACCTACTGGGAGTCCAGCGCCATAATCATCTCTGGACCAGAAACATATCCTCACTTTTCAACACTGGACCGGAAAGTGAGGAAATCATTGTTCAGGCAGGCAGTCAATGTATTTCAACGTATTTCAATGCATTTTGATTTTGTACTCATAACTTGGTCATTTTTGAATATTTTCCCCCCAAATGTTCAACATGGCCTTTTTGGGACCCCACCACATACAGGTAGGTGAAATTTTTCAAATCCAGCCCAAAAGGTGATTTGGCAGTTACTCAGTGAAATCACCTTTTAGGCTGGATTTGAAAATCTTCAAAAGAACTCCAGAGCAAATGCACTAGGGCATGGATTATCCTGGAGGATATTGGCCATACAGCCAAATTTTAAAGAAAACACAAATTGCTCATACCCCAATAATGCAAAGCATCGTGGGAAGCATATGCAAATGCCAATGAATTAATTTGGACTGGCTCAACTTTAAGCAGCATTGCTTGGTGCCAGAAGGCCTCACAACACAATCAGCAAAGGCTGAGAACAGCAGACACAGACATGTGTTTCTTCCTCATTTGGACTTATCAATGTGCCATATCTGTATCTCAGCTCAGGGAGAGGGAGCCAACCAACCTATAGGGGATCTTCTTTGTTTTGGTCATGAGCAGCCCAAAGTAGAGAGAGAAGAGAACTACAAAAAGAACTCCAGAGAAAATGCACTGGGGCATGGGTTATCCCAGAGGATATTGACCATACAGACAAATTTTAAAGAAAACACAAATTGCACATACCCCAATAATACAAATTCATGGGCATTTGCATATGCTTCCCATGATGCTTTGCATTGTTGGGGTATGTGCAATTTGTGTTTTCTTTGAAAATCTCTACCTACCGAATTTATGTGTTTTCACATGAATATTTTATAAATGACAGCTGTCTTGTTCACAAGGAAGGTTCACAAAAGGACTACGTTGAAAGCTGTAACTTGTTAACATTGTTTGGATGGCATGTTCCACAAAATGAACCAGAGGGCAAAACTAAATGTGCAGCTGAGTAATACGTACAAATGTTAGACTGTGTGTGAAATTATTTAACATTTAGAATCACTTGTATTTATACTGGTGATTATGTGTTATGTGTGTAACTTTTTTAAAAATTGTAATTTGTATTTATACTGTTTTTATCTCTATATGTTACTCACATGGGTCACCATTGTAAATGAGCTATACTCAATGGAAAAAGGTGACATTAGATTTCAAAAAGGTACAAAGTGCAGTGCAAACATTAGCACTGTGCCTTGTGGCTGCCCGAGTGTCCAAAAGTATTGGCCCAATGCTAAGCCACTTAGCACTGGGTAGAGAGGGCTCCCAAAATAGGCTGCCACAATGACTTGCTCCCACGATAAATTTCCCATATTCTGAGGAACCCATGGAAATTAACTCATTGGGTATGCAAGGTGCTAAGAGGCGATTTGCATGCCCACTATGGGCTCATTTGCATTGGTAGCTTGGCAATTTAGGGCAGCACCACCCCCCAATTGCCCGGTCCCAGAGAGCTATCCCTGATGCTAGTGGTCCCCCTATGCTGATCAGCAGCCAGATATTTGAAATAAATCAGTCCCTGCTGCTTGTGACCCCCCCCCACTGATTGCCATCCTGATGTTAAATATAAAGCAACCCCTGGTGTCCAGTTGACCTCTCCCCACCCGATGTCCACCTGATCCTAAAAATAACATTCCCTGGTGTCCAGTGGACCCTCCTGATCCCCATCCGATCATAAAAATAACTTTCCCTATATCCATTGCCCCCCCCACCCAAAACCTGCCTGACATATAAATATAATGTTCCTTGGGGTTCAGTTGTCCCCCTATTCCAGTCCCCTGTATTTTAAGTTATACCGTTCCCTGGGTACTAGCAGACCTTCCTCCCTATCCCCGATCCCCTGTATTACAACATTATACCATTCCTTGGGGTCTACCAGACTCCACCCCCACCCAGCAGGAAAGTGCCCACTGCCCTGCCCCCCATCCCGACCCTGAGTGAATGACCAGCACAGCCCTTCGCTTTCCACCATGGCCAGCTGATGACTAAGCTGTCAATGAGTGGGTACTGTAACAGTACGTAGTCACTGACTGCTCAGTTGGTAGCTGGCTGTAATCGGGAGTGGAGGGCTGTGCTGGTTGCTGTCTCAGGGTTGGTATGGGGGAGGGGTGGTGGAGCACTACCTGCTGGAGTGGGGGGCCACTAAACACCAAAGAATGGTATAACATTTGAATAAAGTGGATCAGGGTTAGGGAGGGGGGTCTACTAGACACAAGGGAATGGTACACAGTTCTAATACAGGGGATAAGGCATAGCAAGGGGATCTGCTAGACATGAGGGAGTGGTATAGCTTAAAATACAGGTGATTGGGATGGGGGGTAACTGGACCCAGGAACATTACATTTATACATCGGGAGCATGTTGGGTGGGGGAGGGATCACTGGATGACAGGAATACTTTATATTTAACATAGGGCAGGTGATTGGTGGGGGACCACTAGCACCAGGGACTGATTTATTTCAGACATTGGGCTGGCAGTCAGTGGGGAAAACCACTAGCCCAGGGACTGATTTATTTCACACATCGAGCTGGTGATCAGCAGGTGGGGGGGACCACTAACACCAGGGAAAATTGTTTTTCATTGGGCTTGTGATCAGAGGTGGGGGGGGGTCACTGAACACTAGGGAATGTTTGTTTTTTATATTGGGCTGACAATCAGTGGTGGGGAGACTATAGCACCAGGGAAAGATTATATGTTGCATTGGGACGGTGATCGGCAGGGTGACCACTGGACACCAAGGACTCCTGTCTTGGGGGTCGGGGGTGGACACGCTTCCTCCACCATCTGCTACGGTTGCACAGGAGTGAGTCATGTTGTAGGTTGGTGGTATCTGAGCTGCACAAGAGAACCTGCACAAAATGGCCTTGCATGGCAGAAATACTCTGACTGTTGGACTACACCAATATTCGGGTCTCTGCCCCTTCATTAGCATTGTGCCCCCTTCTAAATATTGCCCGGGTGCAAACCCTGTTTGCCCATGCTAACTGGGCTTTCCAATATTGCACATTCGCACAAAACCCAGTTTGTGCCTGGGCAAACCTTTTATTATCTGTCCCCTGATGTCCAATTATCTAACCAGAATCCACCAGAGAACAAAGCCCCTTGTCCTAGTTATTTGATACCAACTTCAAACAAATTCCAGGTTTGAAGTCCAATGTAAATAAATGAGCTTTAAACATATCCACTAATAAAAATATTTTTTCCATTTTATCATATTGGAAGCTTCTTTTAGTGAATATTGATGGCTTAAATAATAAAATTAACGGTTTACAATGCATAAATTTTCCACAAACATTTGATGTAGTGATGCTTCAAGATATATGGTGCCCACAGGCCGATATTCAAAAGTCTGTGCAGGTGCTAACCGGTGTTTGTCTGTGCAAACCAGATTTTGCACTGGAATCCAATATTCAAAAGGATCAGTTGTACTAGCAAACAGACTTAGCACCCAGGCAAACCACAGTGTTTGGGGGTATGCGGGGGGGGGTGGGCACAGGAATATCAGCGCAAGTCGATATTAAGCAGATTTGCACCACGCAAAAGGGTTTATCATGGTCCTTTTACAGCACGTAAATACCGCTGAACAAATCCTCCTTTTACTCTGTGCAACCCTAGTGGCTGCCGGAGGTAATGTTGCCAACTAGCCAGTTAGCCACTAGGGGAGCACACTCATGCCTGTGGTCCATGATACCCACCTCCAATTGCCAGCCCATAGTTAAGAAAATCTCTCCATGGTGCTAGTGGTCCCCTTCTAATTGTCAGCCCATATTTAAAATAAACCCTACCTGGTACTAGTGCCCCCCCCAATCACCAGCACATATTAAAAATAAACCCTTCCTGGTGCTAGTGCCCCCCCAATCACCAGCACATATTAAAAATAAACCCTTCCTGGTGCTAGTGGTCCTCCTCTCTCCTATCACTAGCCTCTATTAAAACTAAACCCTCCTTTGTGCTAGTAGTTATCCCCTCCCTCCGATATCCAGCCCAAAGTAAAATCTACAACCCTCCCTGGTACTAGTGCTCCCCCGTCCCTCTGATCACCCGCCCCTATTAATGCTTGCTGTGCCATCAACGTGTACAAATGTCCTAAAAACCTATATGTTCTAAATCTTTTGGCAGCCTAAGGGCTAAAAATAAACCTTCCCTAGTTCTAGTGGTCCCTCCTCCATTTGATCCCCTTCCAGTAGCAAAACATCCACAGTACTGATAGTTTCAATTCCCTAATCCATGGTATGTAGCACCTCCCTACTATGGCACCAAACACTCACCCCCCCAGTCACCTTACCAGTATCCTTGGTCTCACAGGTGTGCGTACGGTGACCTGTGCAGCCCTCCTCACACCTCCTTAGCCAGCTGCCATATGTCAAGGCAGGGAATGTGCACCTTATTTATAGGACAGGATGATGCACCCTGTCCTATGAATAAGACACGCACTTCCTGCCAGAATATATGGCAGCTAGCCAAGGAGGTGTGTGGAGGGTTGCGCCGGTCACCCTATGTGCATCCGAGGCACCAAGAATACTGGTTAGGTGACACTTCGGGTGGGTGTTCAGTGCCACGGTATGGTGGGCACTAGATGTCAGGGATTAGGGAATTGCGACCAACGGTACTGTTGATCTGTGCCTGGGGGGGAAGACCACTAGAACCAGGGAGAGTTGTACATTTTACTACTGACGGGATCAAAGGAGGAGGGACCACTAGAACCAAGGGTCTGCAAGTTATGGAACATTCTGAATCTCATTTCCTTTACAAATATTATTAAATTACAAGTCAGCATCTTCTGAAATGTTGAAATACAATATGCACTCCCTTAATATAATTTGTTCAAATAGAATAAAACGGACAACAGATAGTTTACAAGATATGGATCCGAAGTTATGATATTCTGACCATAACATCTATAAGAAAATGTTAACTGATTGGAGATTTTCAGTATATGTGGGTAACATTAGTAACATTTTAGCACCATTATACATCAGCAAATTATCTAAATTTAAAACGCAAGGATGGTTCAATTAAGATGTGGAGAAGAAAAAAAGCATTAAATAAATATGCTAGATTGACAAAAAATGCAAATTCAGCAGAACTAGCTTGTGCTAAATTAAACATAAGAGATGAGTGAAAATGCAGCTTAGCAAGATTGCAACACATGTAAGATGTGCACTAAGGTTATATCCTATCCCTGGCATGCCTAGGTTTTCATAAAAAGAATACTACTGTTCCCTGATTAGTGGCAGATGTGACGAAATGGTGGCATGTATTTTTGGTAGGTGAATAAAACTGGATATATTTTTTTTTAAACCCAGGACAGGAGCCTTTGCCTTTTTGCCTAGAGCTGCACACCGAATGGTTAGTTGCTGGCAAGCCATCCTGTTTATTCCTTTCAGGTATTTGAAGGTTTCTGCCATGTCCTCCTTTCCTCTTCTGCCGCCCAGGGAATGTATGTTCAAATCAATCAGTCTCTTCTCATAATTCTTCCTGTTACCTGTGCATCATTCTGGTTGCCCTCCTGTGGAACTATTCTAAGCAATCTTTATCCTTAGTAAGGTGAGATTTTTCAAACTGTGCCCAGTACTCCAGGTACGCATCACCAGTGACCTATAGAGAAGCAAAATCACTTCATTTCTTCTTCTAGAGAAGGCCCTGCCCTTGCACCCTGGTATTTTTTTGTCCTTCCCATATGCCTTATTGAATTGTCTAATGGTCATAAGTCTGTCACATACCCCTGTATAACAGCCCCCAGGTCTCTTTCCTCTGAAGTCTGCTCTGTTGTAAAACACACACACACACACATGCGTGCACTCATGTGCACACACACACACACAATGCTTTGATTCTGAATTTGTCCTGCACATGTGCATGACCTATATCATGCCATCAGAGATCATCTCAGATATCCTTGAAGCTCCTGATAAACAGGTGTAAAGAAATGTTAGAAGAGCTGAGGTATACAACAAGGAAAGAGGCAGGAGGAGCAAAAGGGGATGGAGATACAAATAAAATACATAAATAGAGAAAGTACAAGATAAAATATGCGGAAAAGCATGCACAAGTGAGTTATTATAAATAGAATTATAGATACTGTAGGTGAGGGTGTATTACTCCCGAGTGATATGCATTCCCCTATTTGTTATTTTTTGTAATATATGGATCCGATACAAAAAATACCATGGCTCTGAATAGTTTTTCTGTTATCCTGTGACAACGGCTGCCCAAGCACTGCTCTGAACACTGACTTACTCTGAGCACTCTGTGTCAAATTCTACTGCTGCTGCTTCAGTAACTCCAGTCATTAGTTCTGGTACCCAATCCTACCTGTTACTTGTCTTTCGGTGGTGAGTCAAGGCAAGATCATCCAGATAATGCTTTAAATGTAAAAAGAAGAAAAATGATATCACCAAATTGCGACGACTACGATTTACTCTCATGAAGCGAGAGAGAGTCCCCTAGTTTTTCAAACTGTTTTGCCCTCCCACAGTCGACTAGCAGCCAACCATATAGCACACTTTGGAAACTGTCACTCTGTGTGTCTAGCAACTGCACGTCACAGCATAGCAACCAGCTATACAGTAGCAGATGGTCGTGTGCTTGCACTGTTGTGTTTCTCTGATAATACTATTGTTCAGAGCTCAGAAGGATAATATTATGGGCTCTGAATGATAGTATTACACCAGAGAAACGATGGTATTGTCACTTGTGAGCAGTGGTATTACCGAGATTTTTTTGTATGCATTTCTAACATATTACTTTTGCTTATCCATATATTACATTATTGTATGCTGTATTTTCTGTTAAAGCCATAAGTGTTGCATTTCAAAATTGTTTGTTTGTGAGTTGTTGGATGTCACTTTAAATGAATTTATGTTTAATGGTCTGTCCTATTGTTCATAAATAAACACAACAACAACACTGAATTAAAGACAAAAAAGAGCCTAGGCCCCAACAGGGGACACTTGTTTAACCCTACCCTCTCAAACGGAGCTAATATTGAGATGGTTGACTCCATCAACTATCTGGGAATTCATCTTGTTTAGGACGTCACCTTTAAAGACCATATCAATTACCTAGTGGAAACACTTCACCAGAAAGTTGGACTCCTATACCGGCTAAGCCCCTACCTCACCAAAGAGTCTCGTTCACATATAACCAACTAAACTCTATCACCCGCCCTTCTCTATGATCTCCTGTCCTCCTCTCTATCAGAAACTCTGAACTGGAAAAACTGAAATTGCAATATCATACAATAGCTCGCTTTTCAGTCAGTGCCCCACCGAAGGAACTCCATTGCAAAGTTGTTGACCTCCCTCAAGTGGCCCTCACTCATCTGAAGACCTGAATATTCATCGTTATGCCTCTGCCCTCAAACTTATAGGTCCGCATGCTCTGCTTGACCATCACAGCCTGTTAATAAACAAACCTGTAAGATGACCCCTTAGATCCTCAAACAGAAAGCTCCTACAGGTCCCCAAGGTTAAAACAACAGCTGGTAGCAGGTCCTTTGCAAACTATACCACTGCCATTTGGAATGCCCTCCCCAATGCTCTGCAGAGCTCTCCTCCCTGGATTGCTTTAAAAAGGGCCTAAAAACTCACATTTTAGAAAAACATCAATGTAATTGTTGCTGCTGAAAAATAACTTACTGCTCTGTTGTATTATTCTGTTTATATAATGGCAGCACTCAACCTGCCCATGTTATGCATAGGACCACACCTCACCAACTTGAATGTACAATGATGTAAATTCACACTGTAGTCCTAATACATGTTTATTGTTAATTACTGAGTATAATAATAATAATAACATTATTTGTATGAAGCACAATTCAAAGACTATCAAAGCGCTTTTACAAAACAATTAAAACCATAAAATTTAAAAACCACTTAAAATGACAGAGTCCATAAATTAATAGTCAGGATAGGCAAGAGAGAATAAATATGTTTTCAGAGCGGATTTAAAGCTCTCCACAGTCAGGAACCCCTTAACCAAGCAGGTAGAGAATTCCACAGGGTAGGAGCTGCAAAAAGTGAATGCACAGGCTCCAGAAGTCTTCAAATGAACCATGGGAATCTCTAGTAATCCCTCCTCGGCGAAGCAGAGCAGTCAGAGGTGGTGGTAGAGACAAAGGAGCTCTTGTAGATAACTCGGGCCCTGTCCATGTAGGGTCTTGTAGGTTAGCAAGCCAACCTTGAAGGTAACCCGCCACTGAACCAGCAGCCAGTGCAGGCCATGCAGCACAGGTGTGATGTGTGTGATGGGTAATGCTGTCCATAAAAGTATTTATTGCTAATTTCTACCCCTTCCCTGTCATAATAAGCACTAAGCTATCTTTGTCATGTAACCTGTATCATATGTTTCTCTCCATCATCAAAACACTGTCTGTAACTGTAACCCTGTTGTTTAATTATTTGTAATTAATTCCATGTCACCCCTGAAAAAGGGACTCTCTGAGGCCCAGTAGATTCACCCGGTCAACAAAATTCAATTAATAAATAAATAAAAGAAACCAAACTCTATTGTTTCTTCATGAACATTTGAAGGCCATTAATTACAGATGGAAACTGGATGCAAATCACACCTGATAGAAATGTGTGAGTGAGTACTTACTCAATAAAAATGAACAACAAAACTACACCAAGAGCTCATACTTTAAAGCCTAAATACCTCTGTGAGGGAGCTTAAATGTAGTTAATACCATACTGTGCTTCACCATTCTACACTACAGAGTTTACATGTAGTTGACACAATGCTGTTCTACACCATGCTAAACTACAGAGCTTACATGTAACTTTCTCAAGCAGAAAAATGAATTCCTAATACAAAAATCTTTGAGCTCTTGACTATTATATTAGACACAAATATTTGGGAAAGGTATTCGAACAGCTCTGGTAATCTCTTTATTGCAGCATGGTACAGCATATTGTGGTGTTAACTACATATAGACTCTGTAGTGTAACATGGAGTAGCATAGTATGTTGTTAACAGCATGCAAGCTCCGTGGTGTATCATAGCACAGATGGCAGCAGAGGGTGCAGAACACACAGTGCACCAAGAGGCCCAAGCTTTGACTCTGATCCAGACTTAGGTACCATATTTAAAGCTGCTCAAGATCTACCACACACGGTACAAACACTGGGCAAAAAGGTCAACTCACTTGACAAGAATGTGGATTCATTCACTCAGAGGATCACTTTGTTAGAAACTATGGATGCAACTGTACAAACTTAGATGGCACAGATGGCAATGGCCACATGTACTCCCTGGAAGACAGGAGAGAGAGAGGGGACATGATTGGGACATTCAAGCACTTGAAAGGGATAAATAAAGTTGATAAGGAGAGTCTCTTTAAGCTGAGTGGCAACCATATCACAAGGGGGCACAATCTTAAGCTGGAGGGTGGAAGGTTTAGGAGGGAGGTCAGGAAGCAATTCTTCACAGAGAGAGTGGTGGACACTTGGAATGCGCTCCCAGAAGAGGTCTTCTCGTTGAAGATGATGGTGGGCAGCTTTAAGAGTGGCTGGGATAGGCATGGGGAAGGTAAGAAGCATGGGTAGGGAGGATGATGGGAGGAGTGGGAGGGAGGGCAGGGACATTAGCTCAAGCTGCGGACCCTGCAATACAAGTGGACTTGATAGACCAAATGGCCTTCTTCTGCTGGCTTCTTCATATGTTCGTATGTTTTTAGCCTCCATCTCAAACATTTATAGACCTTAGCTTGGCAGGTTAATGTTCAGCTCCTGGGCCTCCCTGAAGAATGGAGAGCCAGGATATACTGGGGCTTGTGATCACTTTTATTAAAATCCCTCTTGGACTTGGATTTACATGGCGACATCCATGAGGCATATCGCATTACAACAAAGAGGAGAGCAGAAAGCACCGCTATGACTCGAGCCCTTCTTATATTTACTGGTGGGCCTCGTATATGAGAAAACATTTTATTGCAGGCACAAAAGAAGGGAAATTTGCAATTTACAGACAGCTCCCAACTATTCCTCTTTCTAATCTCAGCTACTCCACAAGATAATGGCGTAAGGTCTCTGATTTGGTCCACAGCAGTCTGAGAGCTCTTTACGCTTTCACATACGACTCCCAGACAAATTATGCATTTCTTATGCAGGCCAAGTTTACCTCCTCAGTTTCACAGGGAAAGCAGGAGAATGTGTGGGAAAGATTTGAGAAGATTTTGCACTACAGCCACAGCTACTGGACTCTAAGGACAAGGAGAGTAGAACTTCATGGTATCCTGTGACATAGGCAACCACAATTGGGCACCTACAAAAATGACAACTCAGTCGCGGCTCCTGTCATCAGGGCAATCCAGCATGGAGGGCAACTGGATGGGGAGGTTTGAGCATATAGCTACAGGATGTCACTACATTTTTCAATTTTTTATTTTAGTCTTTGGTAACCAGGTAAGGCCCACTAGGCACAAGTGCCTGTTTTCAGGAGTGACCTGGGAGCACTGGGTGGTTAAGTGATTTGCTCAGAGTCACACAGTATGCAAGTGGAGGTTGTGAGAATCAAACACAGGTCTGATCTGCTGGATGTATCAAGCCCGTTCACAGCTCACTACTCTAACCTCTAGGCTATACATGCATCGCACATTGGGGAGGGAGAGCATGCTGCTCAGTGAGGGGTGGGAGGGAGGATGGATTGTAAGGGTGGTGCTGCAGTAAGCTGCTGAGCTGCTGTCTTGGTGTGGTGGATGGGTTCAGGGCTGGCAGCACAAGATGCTGGGTTCAGGTCTGGGTACCTTTTTTATTTTGCCACCCTGCGACAACCACCCCCTGGAGTTGAGAATCCTTCAGTAGGTGGGTACAAGAGAAGCCCCTGCATTAACAAGTAAATCCTAAGTCCCCGGCCCTGGGTCCCCGGCGTACTTTTGCTGTGCGCCGGCGAGTACATCGCTGAAATTTATTTTCAGCAATGTACAGTCGCCTTAACTGTGATCACTATTCTGTGATCTCCATTATCACATAAATCTGACTTTCATAGCAGTTTTTAGATTAATCAAAAATTTAGACCTTTACAAAAATCTGCATGCTGCTGTTTAACTGCACAGCTGGGATTTCTATCCTGTGTCTCCCCCAAGTATTTTTGTTGTTTGAGTAATAGGTCCCTTTCCCAATCCTGCCTGTTCTTATATTTAGATGTAGTTCACATTGTTGTACCCAAGGAGGCAGTTAAAATATAATAAAAGTAGTATGTGTTTTGGCTCAGTTCTGTGGACACAACATCGTTTATGGAGGTCCATGGCCTCCTTGTCTCAGAGCCTTGTGGTTTTGGGGATAAGGCACTATGTGCAGTGATACCATTCTCCTCAGTGCACGTAGTGAGTTTCCTCAATAGGTGGGTAGTTTATAACTGTATTGCATTTTATATAAGCATGCTTAGTCTATGCATTATCTGGGGTATCTTTATGTTACAGTGAGTTGTACAAATAAATGTGTATATTTTGCCTTGGGTTTTCTTGTTCGTGAACCTGGGGCAGACTTAAGTAATTTCACAGTGAAAGTTCTCCCTTTTGACAAGTTAGAGGTTTATAACTTACATAGTTCAGTATGTTCTTCATATTGGATGTTCCTGAAATTCATTCTTACTATACCAGTTTTTATCTATGTTTGAAAAAGTATATAGGCCGAGTTGGAGCAGTTAGCAAACCAAAATGTGTCTTTTAATTTGCATTTGCGAACTGAGTAACCGTCTTCTTTGCATTCATGGACTTAAAGAGCCATGGATAGGCTCACTGGATTGTTGATACACCCGGATATTATCAACTTTATTAAATAATATCTAGCCCATGGTCTTGCTGCAATATGCCTAGTGTTATGCAATTTCTTGTTAAGAAATAAGTATTTCTTATTAAGTATTACGTTCAAATGACTTGTAAGACTATACACAGTATAGTCTGGATATACACTTAACATGTGCAACAATGAAAGATAAGAACTCTTTCCTGCTATTGCATTCCTTGATGTATGTTTTTTATGCCTTGGGGAAAAAAGAAATGTTTTCTCAGCATCGTTTTGATGTAAATGAATAAAAAATAAATAAAAAAAACATGTAAACTACATGGTGTAGTACTGTGCAGCATCGCACGGGGTCAACTACATGCAGACTCTGTACTGTGGCATGGTGCAGCATAGCATGGGGCCAGCTACATGTAACTCTATAGTACAACATGACGTATCATAGTATCATAATAATGTGTCAGCAGAAAAGAATCATCCTGGCCCATCCAGTCTGCCCATCTCCCCCCCCCCCACTTGCCACCGGTGCACAAGGAGCCTATCCTCTGTCCTCTAACCAATCCCTTATGTCTATCCCATGCTCTCTCGAGTCCCTCTACCAGTTTGACACCTACCACCTCCTCAGGTAATCTGTTACAGGGTTTAATCACCCTCTGAGTGAAATAACACCCCTTTACATTACCTTTAAATCTTCCTCCTTCCAATCTTAAAGTATGATCTCTTATTTTAACTCCAACTTTCCTTTTAAATAGACTTCCTTCTCTCACTTTATTTATCCCCTTCATGTACTTGAATGTCTCCATCATGTCTCCTCTCTCTCTTCTAAACTCCAACAGATACAGATTTAATTCCCTCGATCTTGTCTCATATGATTTCCATTGCATACCCTGCACCATACACATATCATCATGTATTACATATCATAGCGTATCACTGAATGGTCCAACTATGTAAAGTCTGTGTAAAAAGCATTTACCTCTCCCGTTAACCTCAAAGTGCTTTTGTTTATGATGTCATAGGTCTCACCATGATAACAGGCTGTGATGCCACAAACAGCAATTGTGAGGTCAGCAGGGGAGAGTCAGATACCTCTTGAAAGAAATAGTGAAATAAGTACTGCATCATCTGCAATAGTTAATAGACCAACAACAAGGAAACATACAAAAAAAAACAAAAAACTAGAAAGCACTACAGTTAAAACATAACTGGTATCCATCTAGTGGTTTTAAGCTTTTTTTTATTATAGTAGAGAGTTGCTCTTTAAGCTTTTTTTGTTTGCTTGCACGCATATGCAAAAAACATAGTGCCATCATCGAAGATTTTGGAGGTGTGTCACCTCCTCCTCCAATTCAGTCAGTGTGCTGGCGCGGCTTCTGTAAGCCAATGCATGCTGGAGCTATCTATGACAAGCTCCAAAATGCAGTGGCATACAGTTGAAAGGGGAACTGTGCAGGTGAGCAGCGATAAGATATCGCCTGCTCTGCGCAGCTCCCCCCCACACACACACACGCCCGCACGAGCGTCGCAGCCCGCCCCCATACGCACTGTATAGCCGAAAGGGGTGCCCAATCCGTCGGCTGTGCTGCGTTCCCCGCCTCCCCAAAGGCTTCCAAAATGCCACGCTGGTGCCCACCCCAGTGTGGCAACTCAATAGTATAGCCGATGGGTGCCCAATCCCCATTGGCTCCACTGTCCTCCCCTCAGTAGTAAGTGCCACGCTGGGGGCCCACCCCAGCATGGTAATTCGATCATAGGCGGCCGGTGCCCTAATCCCCCCTTTGGCTGAACGCCCCATCAACCGTTCTTGTGCCATGCTGGGAGCCCACCCCAGTGTGGCAAACGTCCCACATCATTCTTTTTGTTGTTTTTACCTGGAAAGAAAAAGCGGTCCAGCGTAATCTCCTGACCCTTCCCACAACCCGCACCCACCCACTGCGCACCCTGCCTCTCCACACCCCCCCTCTCACCACATACTTACCTCCGGACCTCGGCGCGATGATCTTCGGTGGACCGGGAACACGTCTGCACTCTTCAAAGCCGACCGCGAACTGAGGAAATGCCGGTAAGCTGTATAATGGGCTAGATGGGGTTTCAACTTTATTGCATATCTCAGGCATTTTTTGGAATTTTCGCACCAAATTTTCAACATGGGGTTTTTGGGACCCCTTCTCATGAATGATGTCACTGTCATGACGTTATCAGGACCCGACAGGCGATTTCGCAATCACTGCGCCGAAATCGCCCTTCAGGCCTGAATAATGCCATGACAATAACATCATTCATGAAGAATTCACTTTCATGGTGATATCCCAAAAATGACTGTTTCTGATGTATGCGTTACGCAGTTCCTCGCAGGCTTGTAAGTTTACAATTTTCAATATTTTCACTCCAGTTTTCAACATTGCCATTTTACCACACCTTCTTATGAGTAGTATAGCTGTTATTTTTCACATCTCACCCAAAATGTGTTTCCGCCCATGTAGCGCACAATGGCGCAGTCGGTGTGCGAAATCAATGTACGGGATAAATTAAGAAAATCACAGTGACACTGTTCATGAGCAGATGTCTTAAAATGGCTATGTTAAATTTGGTGAAAATATTCCTAAAATGACTGTTTACTGAGGTGCATTGCGCGAGTTCCTACGACGCTCGTAGAAGGTCGTGAATTTTCAATATTTCACCCAGATTTTCCACATTGCCATTTTACCACACCTTCTTATGAGTAGTACAGCTGCCATTTTCACATCTCACCAAAAACGTGTTTCTGCTATGTAGCGCACAATGGCGCATGATCGGGTGTGAGATCAATGTAAGGGACAAATTAAGAAAATCACAGTGACACTGTTCATGAGGTGAGGTGTTAAAATAGCTATATTGAAAATTTGATGAAAAAATTCCTAAAATGACTGTTTCTGACGTCACGTTGTACAGTTCCTATGCACGTTAGAGTTCGCGGAATTTTCAATATTTTGACTCCAGATTTCAACATTGCCATTTTGCCACACCTTCTTATGAGTAGTACAGCTGTCATTTTTCACATCTCACCCAAAACGTGTTTCCACCCAGGTATCGCATAATGGCGCAGTCGGTGTGCGAAATCAATGTACGGGATAAATTAAGAAAATCACAGTAACACTGTTCATGAGCAAAGGTCTTAAAATAGCTATGTTGAACATTTGGTGAAAAAATTCCAAAAAATGACTGTTTTACTGAGCGCACCGTTGTACAGTTCCTCATCAAGACGTCGTTAGTTAGAATTTTCAATATTTTGACTCCAGATTTCAACATTGCCATTTTGCCACACCTTCTTATAGGTAGTACAGCTGTATTTTTCACATCTCACCTAAAACGTGTCACTTCTATGAAGCGCATAAATGGCGAGTCGTAAAGTAAATCAATGTACAGGACAATTAAAAATCACAGTGACACTGTTCATGAGCAGAGGTCTAAAATGGCTATGTTTAAAATTTGGTGAAAAATCCTAAAATGACTTTTTGACGTGCGTTGCTACAGTTCCTATGCATGCTCCGTAAGTTTGCAAATTTAATATTTTCACTCCAGATTTTCAACATTGCCATTTTATTAAACTTCATATGAACAGTACAGCTGCAATTTTTCATATGTCGCCCAAAATGTGTTTTCGCACATGTGGCGCACAATGGTGCTGTTGTGTCAAGAAAGCAATGTTTAGGACAGATTAAGAAAATCACAGTTACATTGTTCATGAGCAGAGGTCTTAAAATGGCTATGTTGAAAATTTGGTGACAAAAAGTCCATAAAATGACTGTGTTCTGAGTGAGCATTGTGCAGTTTCACGCACCTCGTTAGTTCATGACTTTGTAATATTTTCAGTCCAGATTTTCACCAGTGACATTTTCCACACTTCCTATGAACAGTACAGCTGTCATTTTTCACAACATGGCTGAAGTGTGGTTTCACACTTTCAGTGTAAGATGCATGGTCGTTTGGGAAATCATTGTTCGGCAGATAAAGAAAATCACAGTGACACTGTTCATGATCGGAGGCACCAAAATGCCTGAGTTGACAATCTGCTGTAAAAAATCCCCAACCTAATTATATTACTGGTGTCGTTGCACAGTTTCTATGTCATCTCAGTGACTTCACTTTTTTAATATTTTTACTACAGATTTGCAACATTGCCATTTTACACCTCCCCATGAAAGAGTACAGCTGTCATTTTTTACATCCTGTTCGGAATGTTTTTGCACCTGTGGTGCTAAATGCCATAGTCACTGTGCATAAGCAGCTTTCGGCTAACAAACTGATATTCCCCCTGTTCATGAGGTGGGGTCACAAAACAAACATGTTGAAAATTTGGAGTGAAAATACCAACAAATGCCTGAGGTATTAGGGTTTCCAACTATAACGCCCAACCCTGTAAAGAATGACAGGCATCAGGGGTGTGACTTGGGATTCTTGCCTGTGATGCTCATACCATTCCACACCCTGCAGTCAGTGAGAGGCATCAAGGTATGCCTTGGACTCTTCGGCCCCAAACTTCACCCCATTCTCCTATATCGCACCCATCTCACCATATTTCCTAATGAAATGGAGTGCGCATAAGGGCCAAAGACCATAAGGAACACCGTGACACTTGTCAATGTCTGCAGGGTGGGGTGTGGTGAAATGGCGTGGCCGTTATGCCTGACGACCCAAACACACATCCCAATGCCTGTCACTCTCTGCAGGGTGGTGGTGGGGTTGGCTTCAGTTCAATACTTTACTGCCATTCCTATTACGCAGCTCTGTAACTTCTACACTACCACTGCCAATGCCAGCAAGTAAACATTCGGCATTGACAAATGCTTGTTATGTTAGTAATGTAACAAGACTTTTAAAAAAAAAATCATTGCCCTTGAGTTTTCATGAGTATTCTCATCAGGTTTTCTGAGCCATACTGTAGCTGTTTAATATCCTTATTCTTGTGACTAAGATGTAATATCATCATGTAACAGATACCACTGTCTGATCTTATGGGACACTGGAGGCGTCCGGACTAACTCCAGACCATAGCACTTTGTTAATTATTTCCAATCTAAAGCAAACGCTAAGGCTGGCTAAAATGGGTGAAACAGGGCATCTTTCAAGACAGGAGGAAATGGACAAATGAACATGGAATGAAAAAAGACTACAGTAGCTGGAGTTTTTGCTATGTCATGGTTTGCTAAGCATGAGCTGCTGACCTATCAGAGCAGTGCTCATTGTTCAGTAATAAATCATGACATAGCTATGGTCAGAACTCCAAATAACTGTTTCTGTGAAGAAACATACACAGGATTGTGCCACAAAAAACAAAACAGTACAATGTTTTCTTTCTCATCAAAACCTTTATTTAGGTACAGCTACAGTAAATATGAATGGAACAGTTGGGGCTAAGAATCCCATTTCTGAAAAAGGGAACATTACTAACTACTACCAAATAATAATTTCCATCCTCTTTTAAGAGCTAGTGGCTCCTCTGTTGTAATCACGCTGTGAATTTTCCTAAAAATGAGAGGAACTCTGTGAAAGTTTTTGATGTAGTCTTAAATTTAACATGGAAATCGAATGTTGGCAAAACCGCTGCACACATTTTGCCATCCACTGCATCTCTTGTATCGGAAGCATCCGGAGTGATGTCATCAGCTGATGTGCAGTGATATCCCATGTGTGGATATAAGGGTATAGAACATGCTTGTACATTGAAAAAAGAAAACTATTGGATATTCATGCTTAGAAGTGTGAAACCATCTGATTTATATGACCATTGGGAAATTAAACCATATGTATTAGATTGAGAAGTTACTACTTATTTCTACTGCCCGCTGCTGTGATGAATGTTATTCTCTTTCAAAATAACAAAATAATATAATAATGCAAAAAAAAAAAATTCAAAGAGTATTCTTTACCACCTCTAGATAAAATAAATGACTTTCGATGCTCACCCTTATTTTGGTTCAGTGTTCTTTTTTACTGTTTTCTTTCATACATATATATTTCACACTAGAAATAAAATGCAAAGATGCACGTTTAAACATTTATTATGCGTTTTCTTGCAGGTGTCTCACTCATGTCTAGTCTTGTCTTCGATCAGCATTTGTTGATCACACCTGCTTTGTCAGATTGCAAGAGCCTTTTTCCGTTTTCTGTCTTTTTATAAATTTGAACAGCCAATATTTCACCAGTATCAGTTTGCAATAAGCAAATAAAAACAGAGTTGAAAATTATCAGTGCATATAGAAACTGATTTTCAGTTGTTGTATAAGATTCTCGTAGCTAGGTTCTATACTAACTGGAACTGTTTTTATATATTGTTTCTAAATTTTTCTTCAAGCTTTTGTCTATGTGTTTTTATGTAAATTTATTTTCTTATTAAGGTCATGTTTATTCATAAGATGTTAATATAAATTGATGTCACTTCTCTCCCACTAACCATGCCCCTTGACGAAGGGTTTCCGACCCAAAGTGCCGGAGCAAGAAGTGGCCAGTGGTTATGTCTGTGTACCTTCTATCTGTTATTATTTTTTGCAATATAGCATTTGATATTCTGAAGAAAGTTCTTGCTTCTGCTGTCTTCGAGTGCAGGTACTTTGACTTTCCTGCATATCCCATATGTGCCCTGCGTAGACTGCCTGGGGGATGGAGGAGTCTGCCATTTGCCTTTGACTGCAGCGAGGAGCACAAGAAGGCAAGTTTCATAGGTTTCATAGGTCAGTTATGTAGTGCAGTGTATGTGTCTGTTTGTCTATGTAGTGTGCATGTCTGTATATATAGTGCTGTATGTGTGCATCTGTGTGCATAGATTTATGAGGTTTTATGAGTGTTAGTAGTTATCCATTCATCTGTCTCTTCTGTGTTGTGTTCTGTGTGTCCAAACATCTGTTTATGTATCTGTCTTTCAATGTGTGTGCAGTGTGTGTGTGTGTGTGTGTAAGTGCATGTGCGTGTGTACGCACATATGTACACATGTCTGTGTAGGTAATATTTATTTGTGTGTCTGTACAGGTAGTGCTGCATGTATGCATTAGTGTATGTAGCAGTGTGTGTGCATGCATGAGTATGTAAGCAGTGCTCCTGTGTGTATGTATCTGTGTATGCTATGTTTTGTGTGAATCTGGCTATGTAGTGTGGGATGTGCCTACAAAAACAAAGAAACATAGAATTTGTAAGCAGAAAAGGATTGCTTGGCCCATCAAGTCTGTCCAGCTGTTCCCTGTCTAATTTGCCTCTGCAGACCCTTACTGGTCCCTGGCATCCCTCTCATCACTGCCCATTTACTAATATTCCTTTATGTCTGTTGCATGCATGTTTGAATTCCCCCATTCTTTTCATCTCCACTACTTCTACTGGCAGTCTGTTCCAAGTATCTATCACCCTTTGTGTGAAATAGTACTTCCTCACATCTGTCTTAAACTCCCTCATCCTGTTAAGTTGCATGCCACCTGTTCCTGATGTTCTTTCTCATTTGAAAGAGACAATCCTCCTGCACCCTGTTGACCCCTGTGAAGTACTTGTAGGTCTCTATCATGTCATCTCTTGCGCTCCTCTCTTTCATGGTGTACATGTTGAAATCCCTCAGTCTCCTCATGATACTTCTTGTGCAACCCCAGCACCATTTTAATTGCCTTCTTCTGGACTGTTTCCACCCCGTTTATGTCCTTTCTGAGGTATAGCCTCCAAAATTGGACACAGTACTCCAGGTGGGCTCTCACTAGAAAGCTATACAGTGGAAACACCACCTCCCTCCTCCTCCTACTGGAGATACCCATCCCTATGTACCTTAGCATTTCACTACTTCTACTAACTGCTTTGTCACACTGCCTGCCACTTTGAGGTCATCAGTAACGATAACCCCAATGTTCTTTTTATATTGGCTCACGCATGCACAGCCAACATATTGTGGTAGTAGCACATTTGGAGATGCGGTCACTGTTGGGCGAATGCAGGGCACGCATCAGTAGGTGCGTCCCTCATTCCCCAATCAGCCTGCATGCCGGCTCCACACCATGTGGGTGAGCACATCTAAGAGAAGGTCCGCTGCAATGTGAGCAAAGCTCATCACATGCAGCGGACCTCTCGACGTGCTTACCCTGCTGAGACAGAAAAAAAAAAACATGGCGGCACACTGCCAGCCATAATGCTGACTTTGGGGGTGCCCAATACCCCTGTTGGCATGCCCTGCCCCCAATGTATGTACCAACAGGGCAGCCCACTCTCCATTGGCATAAAGCACCCCCCCATTTGTTAAATGCCGAGGGGGTGCCCAATCCCCCTTGGCTCTTGCCCCCCCTTTCCTTGTGTGCTGACGGGGGTGCACAATTCTCCGTTGGCTAAAGCATCCTCCCCCCCAAAAAAACATTTAGGTGGCACACTGGGAGCCCACCCCAGAGTGCTAAATCCTCTGAAAAATAAAAACAGTCCCACAATGTTTTTTTTTAACCTGTGAAAAAAGAAAACAGTCCCTCGCCGCTTCCCTGCCCCCTCCCACAACCCGCACCTACCCTCTGCGCACCTCCTACCTCCCCACATCCCCTCACCCCATACTTACCTCGAGTCCAAGAATTATCTTCGGTGGACCGGGAACACGTCTGCACTCTTCAAAGCCAACCACAAACTGAAGAAATGCCGGTAAGCTGTATAATGGCATAAATGGGGTTTTTTCAACTTTGGTCCATATCTCTGGCATTTTTTGGAATTTTTGTACCAAATTTTCAACATGGGGTTATTGGGACCCCTCCTCATGAATTCAGTCACTGTCATGGCATTATTCTGTCCCACAAGGTGATTTCACGGTCACTGCACGGAATCACCTTTCCGGACTGAGTAACAAGATGACAGTGCCACTGTTCATGAGGGGGGCTCTCAAAAAGCCTATATTGCAAATTTGGTGGAAAAAATCCCAATAAAGGGCTGTTTTACAAGCGCATGTTCCGGTGTTTCCACGCACGCTTGTAACTTCATGCATTTATAATATTTTCACTCCAGATTTTCATAATTGGCATTTTTCCACACCTCCTGATGAACAGTACAGCTGTCATTTTACAAATCCTGGTCGAAATGTGTTTTTGCACGTCCGGCGCAGAATAGCACGGTTGCTGTGCGAAATCAGTTTTTGGGACAGTTTGAGGAAATGACGGTGACACTTTTCATGAGCAGAGGTCCAAAAATGCCTATGTTTAAAATTTGGTGCTGAAAGTCCATAAAATGACTGTGTTACAAGTGTGTGTTGCGCAGTTTCCAAGCACCCTTTCTAACTTCGCAAATTTGCAATATTTCCATGCCAGATTTTCAACACTGGCATTTTTTCACACCTCCTTATGAACAGTACAGCTGTCATTTTTCACATCCTGCCCAAAATGTGTTTCTGCACCTGTGGCGCACAATGGCATGGTGACTGTGGGAAATCAACTTTTGGGACAGATTAACATAATCACAGCCCCACTGTTCATGAGGGGAGGTCCCAAAATGCCTTTGTTAAAAATGTGTCTAACAAACTCCCCAAAATAATTGGGTTATGGATGTGTGCTGTGCAGTTTATATGCCTGCTCATGACTTCACCAATTTTTCATATTTTCATTCCAGATTTTCAATGTAGCCATTTTTTTACACCTCCTCATGAACAATACAGTTGTCATTTTCCACATCCTGCCCAAAATGTGTTTTCATCCTGGTGTCGCCAAATGGCATAGCCACTGTGCAAAACCACCTTTCAGCTAACAAACTGATTGTGCAGCTTTTCATGAGGTGGGCTCCCAAGAAGCCCATGTTGGAAGTTTGAAGTGAAAATACCAACACATGCCTATGGTGTTAGGGTTCCCAACTATAGCACCCCAATCTGTAGAGACTGACAGGCATCAGGGGTGTGACTTGGGATCATCAGCTGCAATGACTGTGTTTGACATATGCCTGTATTTTTGCCTGATTCCTAAATGTACTCTGATTTTTTGTCTGCCCTGATATTTGTTGCTTGCACTGTTTTGTCCTCTCTGTGATAAGGTACATTTGTAAATGAGCCTCTGGCTCAAAGGTTGTTAAACTTGATGTTCTAATAAATAAAATAAATAAATAAATAATGCTCACACCATTCCATCCCCAACCTGCAGCCAGTGACAGGCATCGTGGTGCGCCTTGCACTGTTTGGCCACACCATTCACCCCATTCTCCTATACTGCACCCACCTCAGCATATTTCCTTATGGAATGGGGTAAGTATAACGCCCAAAGACCCCAAAGCACACCATGACACTTGTCAGTGTCTACAGGGTAGGGTGAGGTACAATGGCATGAACATTATAGCTGATGATCTAAAGGCACACTGCAATACCTGTCGGTCTTTACAGGGTGGGGGTGGGGTTGCCATCACTTCAATACTTCACTGCCATTCCTGTTATGCGTCTCTAACTCTGGCACTACCAATGCCAATGCCAGCGAGACAACATTCGGCATTGACAAATGCTTGTTCTGCTTAGTGATGTCTGTATCTGCTCCCCATCCTATGCTATGTTTCTGGTTTCCTATGCCCTAGCTGCATGATTTTGCACTTTTTGGCATTGAACCCCAACTGCCATGCTCTTGTCCACTCCTCAGTATGAGCTGGGCAGTGTGTCCTTGCATCTCTGTATGTAGTGCTGTGTGTACATCTGTATGTGTGCCTCTATGTGTGTTCCTCTTCTTCTCTGCATATGTAGTACTGTGTGTGCATACATCTGTGTATGTAGTGCAGTGTGTGCCTGCATCCATATATTAAGAGCTGTGTGGGGGTTTCTGCATATGTATTGCCTGTGTGTCCATCAGAGTATGTAGTGCTCTGTGTGTGTGTGTGTGTGTGTGTGTGTGTGCGCATGCATGCTTTTGTACTTAGTGCTGTGTATATGTGCGTGTCTCTGTATGTAGTGCTGTGTGTATGTATGTACAGTACTTCTGTGTGTATTTTAAATTTCAACCTCTCTAAAGGTTCAGGATCAATGTCATTGAATGAAAACATTGACTTCTGTTACATCTGCAATACATACTCATTCTCTATCCCAGCATCAGTGGCAAAATGGAAGGACCTTCCTCTCCCTCAATAGATCACTGTGGAAGAGTATGCAGCAGGAAGGAGGAGTAGAAACAAAAATGACTGACAGAATATGAACGGGAGTTTTCATTGTAGACATCCCTGCCAGTTCCCCTTAGTGGAGCATAAGCTCATTCAGCCGCACCCAGTCTGTTGCCATAGACTGGTTGAGCTGATTAGGGAATGGCATCATGATTAGTTAAGCCATCAGGGAAATTTTTGTTCAAGAATTTATTCCTGGCAGTAACTATAATACAAGACATCCACTGAATAGCAAGCAACTTGGGAAACATGTGCATAACAGAATGAGATAAGGGAAACAAACATTTGCCTGTAAATGTGTGGGAGGCAATTATAGAACCACTTTCGGAAGAAGTCTGTGTAACAACTGCAATTCATTCTTGTTTTTTTTAACAGAAGATTTAGAAAAGGTGTCATTTAAGGCTGCTTGACATAGCCAGCAGACTTCTTGTGCACACTCCACAGTAGGTCTGCAGGAAGGAAGTAGGGAACCTACCTCATGAATAATAGACTACTTTTGTGTAAGAGTTCAGTGCTTCAGATAGGACCAAATGCATGTCAAGTGTTCTGAATACACATGGACAGCAGAAACTGGGGGCTCGATTTTCAAAATCACAACTTTGAAGCAAGGTGCCAGTGACAAACAGCTGTGATACAAGTGGCACCTTGCAGCAAGGTTTGTAGCAATCCAAATTTGTGAAGGCAGGCTGCATAAAAAATTAAGACACCATGTGCCAAAGTCATCCTGTACCACCCTTGTGGTAAAAGTGCATGTGTGCAAGGTTGCAAGGGTGGTTTCTCAACAGGAGGGGGGCTGCACCTTCCCCATTTTTGGAATTCCAGAAGCTCCACCATGGTCGCAACAGCAGATTGACTTTAGACCAACCAGGAGCTGGTCTAAGGGCCAAGCACCACTATGGGCAGAGCGGTGTTTCGGGGGACCTGCAAGAAGGGTGCTGGAGGCAGAAGGAGCATGGGGGCGCTCTAGAGAGTGATACAGGCAAGGCAGCAATGTCAAGGTGTGGAGGTGGTACCCAGTGGGAGTTTGCCACAGCCATAGAGCACCCTTAAATTATGCGATCTAAGGGCCCTCTGAAAATTGAGCACTGGATGTCTCTGTATATTCCTGTGCTAGAGAAGAAAGGCAGGGACACAGTCAGCCTGCGACTAAAAAAGTGAAAATATAGTTTCTTGCACAGATCAATGCACCCACAGAAGTGTCGCTAATCAGGATAAAGCTACTAAATATGTATGAGGATAGCATCACCATAAAACTCTGTTCCAGTCATATCAAAGAAGTATTATCCCCTTACAAGCAGAGGTTAGCATAGTAGTTTGGGGCTAAAATTTTTTGACACTGCTGTTCCTACTCTTCAGGTTAATTGTTTTATGTGGAGGCCCACTCCCCAAGCAAAGCTCTTTCTAGGCTTCAAGCAAAGCCTGAAAATCCTATTATTGTCACAAGTGTTAGTTCATGCATTTTAGGAAGATTAAGGGTTACATTTTGTGTGCATGAGTCAACTGTGGTGAGATCTGAGTACTGACGTAGAAATCAGAATGTGGCACTAGTTGAGATATTTCTTTTTAAATTTACACACATGCACACACACACACGGATTTGTATACAAAAAAATGCTTTGCACTGGGTTGTAGGCTTCAGAATGAATGCATATGGATGCAGTATAGTGCAGTGGTTTAAGGCTCTGAGCTGCAAATCTGGTGACATTCAGCAGACCAGACAGGGATTTGAATCCCACAGCTTCCACTTGCATACTGTGTGATCCTGAGCAAGTCACTTAACTTCCTTGTGCTCCCAGGTCGCTCCTGTAAAAAATCTTTCAGCTTAGTGTGCTACTCCTGGTTAAACAACTAAATTAAAATTAAATTAAATTATATGGCTTGGAGAGATTTACAAACAAGCATTTGCCAATGTCGAATGTTGTCTTGCTGACATTGGCATCGATAGCGCAGGAGTTGAACAGATGCATGATAAGAATGGCAGTGAAGTATGACAGTGATGTCAACCCTACATCACCCTACAGAGACTGATAGGCACTGAGGTGTGCCTTTGGGCATCGGCCATAACGTTCATGGCATTTCAGCTCACCCTACCCTGCAGTGCGACAAATATTGCATTGTGCCTTGGGGTCCTTGGGCCTTACACTCACCCCAATCGGCCATAATGCTCATGGTATTTTACCTTACCCTATTCTGCAGACACTGACAAGTGCTGAGGTGTGCCTTGGGGTGTTCAGCTTTACAGTCACCCCATTTCATAAGGAAATATGCTGAAATGGGTGCAGCATAGGAGAATGAGGTGAACTGTGGGGCTGAAGAGTCCAAGGCACACCTGGATAACTGTCAGTGGCTTGAGGGTGGGGGGGGGTATGGTATGGCATGAACATGACAGCTGGCAATGCAAAGGGACACTCCTGATGCCTGTCAGTCTGTACAGGGTGGGATGTTATGGTTAGAAACCTAATGCCCCTGCCATTTGTTGGTATTTGCACTACAAATTTGAAACATGGCATTTCTGTGACCCCCACGTCATGAAAGTGTTTGGGACCTCTGCTTATGAGTAGTGGCACTGTGATTTTGTTACTCTGTCCTGAACATTGATTTCTCACAGTGACCATGCCATTCTGCGCCAGATGTGGGAAAACACCATTCGGGCAGGATGTGAAAAATGACAGCAGTACCATTCATAGGCAGGTGTGAAGATATGGCAGTGTTGAAAATCTTGAGTTAAAATATTAAAAATGCTCAAATTTAAGAGCATACGCAGAAACTGCGCAATGCACACTCATAACACAGTCTTTTAGTGGAATTATTTCACTAAATTTTCAACATATGCATTTTGGGATCTCTGCTCATGAACACTGTCACTATGATTTTCTTCATCTGTCCTAATCAATGATTTCCCACAGTGACCGTGCCATTGTGCGCAAGTTGTGCAAAAATACATTTCTGGCAGGATGTGAAAAATGACAGCTGTACTGTTCATAAGGAGGTGTGCAAAACTGACAATGTTGAAAATGTTGAGTGAAAATATTATAAAATCTCAAGTTTACGAGTGCACATGGAAACTGCGCAATGCACGCTTGTAACATACTCATTTTGTGAACTTTTGTCACCAAATTTTCAACATAGGCATTTTAGGACCTCTACTCATGAACACTATTTCTGTGATTTTCTTAATCTGTCCTGAACACTGATTTCCCACAGTGACCGGGCTATTCTGCGCTGGTAGTGGGAAAACACATTTTGGACAGGATGAGAAAATGACAGCTGTACTGTTCATAAGAAGGTATAGAAAAATGCCAATGTTGAAAATCTGGAGTGAAAATACTACAGATTTGCAAAGTTACGAGCGTGCATGGAAACTACGCAATGCACGCTTGTAAAACAGTCATTGTTTTGATTTTTTTCACCAAATTTGCAATATAGGCTTTTTGAGAGCCCACCTCATGAACAGTGGCACTGTTGTTTCATCAATCGGTCCCGAAAGGTGATTTCGAGCAGTGACTGTGAAATCACTTTTCGGGACCGAATAACGCCATGTCAGTGACTGAATTCATGAGGAGGGGTCCCAATAACCCCATGTTGAACATTTGGTCCAAAATCCAAAAATACCGAGATATGCACCAAAGTTGGAAAAACCTATTTATGCCATCATACAGCTTACCGGCATTTCTTCAGTTTGCGGTCGGTTTTGAAGAGTGCAGACATGTTCCCGGTCCACGAAGATCATCTCACCAGGTCGGAGGTAAGTATGGAGTGAGGGGGTGTGGGGGTGTGGGAGGTGTAGTATGCAGTGGGTGGGTACGGGTTGGAGGAGGGGACCGCGGACAGCGAGGGACCATTTTTCACTTTGCAGGGTTAAAAAAAAAGTAATAGACATCACGGGAAGGTTTTTTCTTTTAACAGGTACTTTTGGCATGCTGGGGTGGACTCTCAGCATGCCACCTGTGTGTTTTGGGGTGGGGGACTGGAGCCGACTTGGACTGAGCACCCTCTTCGGCACATACAGAGTGGTGGGGGTCACATGAGCTGAAGGGGATTGGGCACCTCCCTCAGCACACACAAGAATTGGGGACATTATGCTGATGGGGCTTGGGCACCTATCGGCAAATTAACTTAAGAGGGGGCTTGCCAACTGGGGGACTGGGCATTCCCATCAGCTTTCTCAGGGACTGTGAGAGGCAGCGGCTGTCACTCGGCTTCAGTCAGGACTGTGAGAAGTTGATGGGGAAGCCGCCGTCATGTTGCTTGCCAGGGGACACCAGATGAGGCAAGCAGTAATTGGCTGCTGCAATCAGGGACCACCCCATGGCACTCCCTGATTGCAGCAGCTAATTTCTCTCAAGGTGGTGGCACGTTTCTCAAACTGCTGTCATAGGCAGCATGCTATGCCATTGGTGCCACAGAGCCCGGCCACAAAAAGCAGTGGCGCCATTGGCTGCAGCAGGACCGCACATCCGAAACCCCGCTTCTCCACTGAAGCAACCACAATATGTTGTCTGCGCTATGTGTGCAAGACAACATAAAACCAAACTGGATATTATCTGTCTTCTATTTTTTTATGCATCCTACTTGCTACTCTTTCTTTCAAGCTGCCTCTTTATTATGCTGTTTTTCAAGCATGTTACTTCTGACTGTAATTGGTGTCATATAAGTGCATTGGTCTGTAATGGACTTGCCATTTTGGTGAAGGAGTGAGTACGTTGTTTGCACTATTATCTTGTCTCTCTGAGGGCCTGTAATGATTAATCTAGATACTTTATGTGGTTACTTGCTGGACTGTTGCAAAGGAAACAGTCTGTCACTTTTTGTGGTCCTCTTTAGAGGAGAAAAAAAACAATTTTATGTAGTGTAATTCAGTTTCATAATCTATTTCAGTTTATTTACATATGGTGGCCATGTTGAGATACCACATCTCAGTTTCAGTAGGGTTCTACTTATGCTTGGGAAAGCTTGAAGTCTTTTAATACCATTGTTACTTTGATTTTATCTTGACACTGCTGTTACTTTTCTTCTTGTTAATTGTTTCACATCCCAAAAATGGGTTGCTCTTGACACTACTGTTTCTATTCTTCTTGTTAATTGTTTGGAGGTCTGCCCGTCCTCTCACCAAAGCAAATAGTTTTTTTTAAGGTTGCTTGGCATAACCGTTGGAGTCACAATAGGCGCTTTTACACACAGGTTTATGTAGCAGAATAACTGTTACGGAAACAGTATTCGGTTACACCCCTTGTGTGTAAAGTGCATCTGTTTCGTTCCATAGGCGAACGTTCATCCAAACCGCAATCTCTGCTTTTCACGGTTTGCACCGCTGTGTTCCGTTTCGTCGGGCTGTGTAAAACAGCCATTCTGAAGCGGTGCACAAACAGCAATAGAACAGCAAGCTCTGTGGGGGTGCCAAAACACAAATGGAGATGGGAGCTGCCGGACAACTCGCTGAGTGTAAATGGATCCTAAAAACGCAACAGAGCACAACAGCGCCACAGGTAATGCTCATTTCGTTTTAAAAACCTGTGTGTAAAAGCACTTAATGAGTATGAATCTGATAGGAAAGAAGTGGAAAATGTACCCTTCCGTCATGGACTGGTGTGTTGTCCATGCTAAAGAAGCCACATAGACTCTGTAGAAAATGAATAGACCTGTGTGCAGTTTAGTGGAAAAGAATATTGAATTGAAGAGTAAAATGACTAAAAGGAGGGTATTTTGTTGTTGTTTTCTTTTCCTTTGATAATGTTCAGAAGTGGTTAAAAGGATATAAATGAACACACATAAGCAGAAAAGGGAACTAAAGGGCACATTGGAAAACCTTTATTATTCTGGCTAGAACTAGAAACTATCTCCATAGGTATAGCAGCATTAAGTAACAAGCACGTGTCGATGCCGAATGTTTGCTTGCTGCTACGAGCATTAGAAATGCAGGAGTTAGACAGATACAGAATAGTAATGGCAGTGAAGTATTGAAGTTCACATGAAGTCCACCTCCATCCTGTAGAGATGGACAGGATTTGGGGTAAGTGTTTTGGTCGTCGCCCATGACGGTCAAGCCGTGTCACCTCACCCTATTCTACAGGCACCAACATGTGTTGAGCTGTACGTTAGGGTGTTTGGCTTTGGCATTACAGTCACCCCATTCCATAAGGACAGATGTTGAAATGGGTGCAGCATAGGAGAATGGGGTGAAGTCTTGGGTCACAGAGTCCAAGGTACAGCTCGATGACTGTTAGTGGGTGGGGGTGGGATAGCAGGCAGTACAGGCGGCAAGCCAAAGGCACACCCCGATGCCTATCTGTCTGTACAGGGTAGTACGTTATGGTTATTAACCGTAATGCCTCAGGCATTTGTTGGTATTTACAGTACACATTTTGAACATGGCCTTTTTGTGACCCCACCTCATGAAAGCGTTTGGGACCGCTTGTCATGAACAGTGGCAGTATGATTTTGTCAATGTGTCCCAAAAACTGACTTCCAACAGCGAAAGTGACATTCTGCATCACATGTATGAAAAGACAGATCAGGCAGGATGTGAAGAATGACAGCTATACCATCCATAGGGAGGTATGAAGAGATGGCAATGTTGAAAATGTGTAGTGGGAATATTAAAAATGCTCACAGTTCCGAGCATACGTGGAAACCGCGCAACGCATGCACATAACAGTCATTTTAGGGAGTTTCATCACCAGATTTTCAACATAGGCATTGTACAACCTGTGCTCATGAACAGTGTCACTGGGATTTTGTTAATGTGTCCTGAACACTGATTTCCCACAGCAACCACAGTATTCTGCGCCGGAATGGCAAAAACACGTTTCACCCAGGATGTGAAAAATGACAGCTACACTGTTCATAAGGAGATGCGGAAAAATGGCAATGTTGAAAATCTGGAGTACACATTACAACACAACAAAGTTCTAAGTTGTATGCGGAAACTGTGCAACGACGCCATAACACAGTCATTTTATGGACTTTCATCACCAAATTTTCAACATATGCATTTTAGCACCTCTGCTAATGAACATTGTCACTGTCATTTTGTAATGTGTCCCAAACAGTGATTTCCCACAGCGACTGTGCTATTCTGCCTTGGAAGTGCAAAAACACATTTTGGCCAGGATATGAAAAATGACAGCTATACTGTTCATAAGGAGGTACAGAAAAATGGCAATGTTGAAAATATGGCGTGAATGTATTGCAAATGTGTGAAGTTATGAGCGTGCATGAAAAGTGCACAAGGCACGCTCGTAACGCTGTCATTTTATGGACTTTTGTAACCAAATTTTCAACATAGCCATTTTAGGACCTCTGCTGATGAGCAGTGTTAGTGTGATTTTCCTAATGTGTCTCGAACACGGATTTCCCACAACGACCATGCTATTCTGCGCCCGAAGTGCAAAAACACATTTGGGCTGGGATGTGAAAAATGACAGCTGTACTGTTCATAAGGAGGTGCGGACAAATGGCAGTATTGACAATCTGGAGTGTAAATATTGCTAATGTGCAAAGGCATGAGCATGTGTGGAACCTGCGCAATGCACACTCGTAACACAGTCATTTCATGGACTTTTCTCACCAAATTTTCAACATAGGCATTTTAGGACCTCTGCTACTGAACAGTGTCAGTGTAATTTTCGTAATGTGTCCTGAACATGGATCTACCACAGCGACAGTGCTATTCTGCGATGGAAGTGCAAAATCACATTTCGGACAGGGTGCGAAAAATGACAGCTGCACTGTTCATAAGGAGGTGCAGACAAATCACAGTGTTGACAATCTGGAGTGAAAGTATTGCAAATGTGCGAAGGTATGAGCGTGTGTGGAAACTGCCCAATGCACGCTTGTAACACAGTCATTTTATGGACTTTTTTCACCAAATTTTCAGCATAGGCATTTTAGGACCTCTGCTAATGAACAGTGTCACTGAGCTTTTCTTAATCTGTCCCAAACATTGATTTTGCACATCAACTGTGCCATTGTGCGCTACATGCACGGAAACACATTTTGAGCAAGATGTGAAAAATGACAGCTGTACTGCTCATAAGGAGGTGTGGTAAAATGGCACTATTGAAAATCTGGAGTGCAAATATTAAAAATTCATGAATTTAAGCGCATGCATGGAAATTGCGCAACGCACGCTCGTAACACAATCATTTTAGGAACTTTTTCACCAAATTTTCAATATAGCCATTTTAAGACCTCTGCTCATGAACAGTGTCACTGTGATTTTCTTAATCTGTCCCAAACATTGATTTTGCACACTGACTGCGCCATTGTGTGCTACATGTGTGGAAACACATTTTGGGCGAGATGTGAAAAATGACAGCTGTACTGCTTATAAGAACGTGTGATAAAATGCCAATGTTGAAAATCTGGAGTGCAAAGGATACAAATTCGTGAACTTAGGAGCGTGTGTAGGAACTGTGCAACGCACGCTCATAAAACAGTCATTTTTAGGAATTTATTTACCAAATTTGCAACATAGCCATTTTAAGACCTCTGCTCATGAACAGTGTCACTGTGATTTTCTTAATCTGTCCCAAACATTGATTGGGCACACCAACTGGCCATTGTGCGCTACATGCAGGGAAACACATTTTGGGTGACGTGAAAAATGACAGCTGTACTGCTCACAAGGAGGTGTGGTAAAATGGCAATGTTGAAAATCTGGAGTGCAAATATTAAAAATTCATGAACTTATGAGCGTGCATAGGAACTGCGCAATGCACGCTGGTAAAACAGTCATTGTTTGGAGTTTTTTCACCAAATTTGCAACATAGGCTTTTTGAGAGCCCACATTATGCACACTGGCACTGTCATTTCATTAATCAGTCCCAAAAGGTGATTTCGCGCAGTGACGGTGAAATCACCCTTTGGGGCCTGATTAACGCCATGACAGTGACAGAATTTATGAGGAGGGGTCCGAAAAACTCCATGTTGAAAATTTGGTGCCAAAATTCAAAAAAATTCCTGAGAAATGCATTAAAGTTGAAAAAAATCCCTATTTATTGCATTATACAGCTTACCGGCATTTCCTCAGTTTGCGGTCAGCTTTGAAGAGTGCAGACGTGTTCCGGTCACCAAGATCATCTCGCCGGCCTCTGGAGGTAAGTATGGGGTGAGGGGGTGGGGAGGTAGGATGCAGAGGGTGGGTGCGGGTGGGCAGGGAGACCGCCGAGGAACTTTTTGTTTACAGTTTTTTTCAGGAAGACGGCGCGGGACATTTGCCACACTGGGGTGGGCTCCCAGCGTGGCAGCTGGAAAGCTGTTTCGGGGCTGGAGCCAATGGGGGATTGGGCACCCCATCAGCCATAACAATTTTGCCACGCTGGGATGGGCTTCCAGCATGGCACCTGGAAAGCTTTTTTTTGGGAGGGGGCGTGGAGACGACGGGGGATTAGGCACCCCCATCGGCCATACAGTGTGTGCGTGGGGGGGAGAATGCATGAGCACGCAATGTGCATGCATGCATGCATGCGTGTGGAGGGGGGAACACTGCTCACTGAAGTGGAGCTCTCCCTTTCAACTGTACAGCACTGCAATTTCAACTGCTGTCATAAACAGGTGCAGCGTTCACTGGAGAACTGCGGCCGCACTTGAAAGCACACTGACTGAATTGGAAGACAGGTGCCACACCTCTGAAAACTCGGATGATGGCATTATGTTTCTTGCACATGCGTGACGCAAACATAAAAATAAAACCCCTGTGAAACTGAGATGTGGCATTTCAGCTCAGCTATCCCAGGTAAATACCCTATAGGAATGGGTGAAAGCAGTATCCTGGTAAAAATGAGTTATTGCATTCCACCTGGCTTGGGCTATCCTGGGTAAATACAGTATAAAAATGGATGAAAACAGGACTATACTATACATGAGTGATTTCATTTCAGCTGGGCTGTGCTTGGTAAATGCAGCATAAACAGTCATAGGCTAAGTCCATACATGTTTGCTTGGTTGTCTTTTGTAAGACTTTTGTCCACTGCCTTCCATCCTGCAATGTCAGTAGTGTAGCCCCCACCCAGTTTTCTTCTACAACCCCCACCACTACTTTTTTTTTGTATATTCTTTTCAGTCCTCCCATTACTGGTCCTTTAGGTCTCTCTCCAGCACTGCCTGAGTCCAACCCACAGTCCCGATCAGTCTGAGCTCTCCCACTCCTTATCTCCGACATCATCCTGGTTGCTTCATGGCAACAGACTACCCGGCTCTGAGCTCCCCGGGGTCAGGGCCACTGTAATTCCTGCTAGCGCTCTATCTGAAGGGTCCAGTTGCAGCCAGGGGAACATAGGACTCGGAGACTGGATGGGAGAGTCTGACTGTGAGCATGGGTAAGTTGGATAGGCAGGCCTTCGCCTACCCTGGTGCCAGGGCTTTTCACATTTTTCTTGATCCCCCCACTAGTCTGGCACACTGGGAGCCCACCCCATTGTGCCAGAATCCATTTTGTTTTCACCCGTAAAATAGAAAAAACAGTCCCACAATGTATTTTTTTTAACTTGAAAATAAAGAAATTGGTCCCATGTCATTCCCGCCTGCCCCCTCCCCCAACCTGCACCCTCCCTCTGTCCTTCTCGGTTGCTGTGCAGAATCACTTTTGGGACTGATTAAGGAAATGGCAGTGCCACTGTTCATGAGGTGGGGTCCCAAAAAGCCTATGTTGCAAGTTTGATGAAAAAAACTCCCAAAAATGACTGCATTACGAGCATGCATTGCGCAGTTTGTACACACACTCCTAACTTCGCCAATTTTTAATATTTTCACTCTAAATTTCCAACATTGCCATTTTTTCACATATCCTTGTGAACAGTATAGCCATCATTTTTTGCATCCTGCCTGAAACATGTTTTTTCACTTGTGGCGCAGAATGGCACAGTCACTGTGCAAAATCAACTTTTGGGACAGATTCATGAAATCACAGTGCCACTGTTTATGAGGGGAGGTCCCATGAAGGACATGTTGAAAATTTGGTGAACAAATTCCAAAAAATTATTGCGTTACAAGCCTGCATTATGCAATTTCTATGTATGCTCGTAACTTCGCCACTTTTTCATATTTTCACTCCAGATTTTCAACATTGTCATTTTTTCACATCTCCTTATGAACAGTACAGATGTCATTTTTCACATCCTGCCCAAAATGTCTTTTCACAGCTGTTGTGCCGAATGGCGCTTTCACTGTGCGAACTCACCTTTCAGGATTGAGTAACGAAATTATAGTGCCACTGTTCATGAGGAGGGGTCTCAAAAAGCCAATGTTGAAAATTTGGAGTGAAAATACCAACAAATGCCCAGGGCATTAGGGTTTCCAACAGTAACGCCCCACCCTGTACAGACTGACAGGTGTTGGAGGTGGGGCTTGGGGTCATCGGCTGTAGTGCTTATGCCATTCCACCCCACCCTGTAGCCACTGTCAGGCATCGAGGTGTGCCTTGGGGTCTTTGGCCCTAAAGTTCACCCCATTCTCCTATACTGCATCCATCTCAGCTTATTTCCTAATGGAATGGGTGAGTGTAAAGGCCGAAGATCCCAAGACAAACTGTGGCACCTGTCAGTGTCTGCAGAGTGGGGTGAGGTGGAATGGCATGAGCTTTATGGCCGACGACCTAAAGGCACACCCCAACACCTGTCAGTCTCTGAAGGGTGGGGGTGGGGATTTGCATTAGTTCAATACTTCACTGCCATTCCTATTATGTATCTCCCAAACTCATGCAGTACCAATGCCAATAGCAGCAAGCAAACATTCGGCATTGACAAATGCTTGTTATAAGAGTTTCTTATGTCAGCATACTTATATGAAACACCTGACCTATGGGAGACATGTTTCCAAGCTGACATGCAAGCTGATGATCTTTCTGAGAAAAGCTATACCAAGAAGAGAGTCCTATCACAGATAACTTGAAGCTACATGTCCCACAGATTGAAAAATTTGACACAGACAGTTTTTGAACTTTGCTTTTTATGGACTGAACTAAATTGCAGCACACTTATCATGCTGTTGTCTGAAATCAGAGTGGCGGGAATCAAATCAAGCATCAGTTATGAGGGGTTTGACAACTAGTTACTGGTAACTTTTTAAATCTTTTTCATGCTTAGGTTTATTTATTTCGTTTTTGTTGTCCGGGTAAGTGCACTAGACAAATCCTGCCTATTTTCAGGCACGACCCGGGGGAGGGGGATACAGATGAATGTCAACTGACCTTGTACCAGATTAAGCTGTTGGTGGTATTTTTAGTGAATGAGGGAAATTTGGCCAGGACACCAGGGAAATTTCCCTACTCTTTTCTATAAGTGCCACGGGATCTTTAACATCCACCTGAACTACCACCAGTCCAGGCAGATGGGACCTCGGTTTAACATCTCATCCGAAAGACGGCACCTCAGAAGTGCAGCACCCCCCCATGCTGCACTGCACTGTTAGTAATGGGATATTAATCCAAGTGCCAGATGTGGGAACTGAACCCACAGCCCTCTGATCTCCCGGCCTCAGAGGCGAGTGTGCTACCTACTAAGCCACTGACACTGACATTAATGTAGTTAGACATATTTTGTTTATACAGTTAGTATTTATCTGTGGGATGATGAGCTTTTTTATAATGATCTTTTTGATATTTGGCATTTTCACTTTAAGTAGCTTTATATTCATGTGATGATTAGTTGCCATGATTGGCTTAATGTCTGAAACAACCACAGGCATAAGAGCCTTGAAGAAAGGGAGGGTTTATATTATGCCCTTATGGCCCCTCTTAGCATGGAAATGGAAGAAACCTTTATCCCAGCACACGTCTTATGATGTCCTAATATGTGGACATTTTTCAGAACCTTGAACAAAATACCACTTAGGGAATTTGAGAGGACTTTTAGCCTGTACGAAATCATGCATATGGCAAGTAATATGTCAGTTTGTATTATATCAACAGGACACTCTGTTAACAGGCTTAGTATAAAACATTTTGCAGGAATGTTATGCAGTGTACAAGAATGATTTGAAGTCAGTGCCTCTTGTTGAAGTAAGAAAATTATGGAAAATGTGTTTGGGGTACCTTCTTGAATCCAAGAAGGATTTATTTTTCTTTTATTGATGTATATTTAAGTTGGTTTTCCTCCATTCAGTTTGTATAACTTTTATTTTTTTGGAGGGGTCCTATTTTTACTTTTCTTTCTAATGTATATATTTAACATTGTAGTTTTGTTTATTGTGTATTTTGAGTTTGTTTTATTAAAAAAAAAAATAGTAATACCCTGGCTCTTCATTAATACGTGCCATGGGATCTTTTACTTCCACCTGGATGGTGACCAGAGATGGGCAGAAAGGGCCTCGGTTTAACATCTCTTCTAAAGGATGACACCTCAGTTGTGCAGCACCCCCTCATACTGTACTACAGTGTCAGTTACTGGAATTACACCAAGTACCTGGTGTGGGGCTAGAACCCACAGCCATCTGCTCTTCTGGCCCCAGAGGGAGCATGCTACCTACTGAGCCACTGATAGTGCAAGCCTAATGCTTGGCCCAGTCCAGCATTTCTTGCAGTCCGTACACACTGGATTAAGAGAAAGGGAAGGAGACCCACTACAAGGGGTAGCCAGAGTAGTATGTACCGTGGGCAGTAATCTGGAGGGTTGTTAAGGAGCAGACTGTGAGCTGTGCAGGAGTATGTGGAGTGGGTTTGAGCTGAAGGTAGGGCTAGGCACACTGCTGGGAACTAGAAACACCTCAGATTTTAAAAAGGGAATTAAATGAATACACAACAGAAAATCTACACATCTAAAATTGAAAATGGGATTCTGGCCCAGTGTTGCTGAAGGCTAAGGCACTGGATGCCAAACCTCGCGCTACACTAGCAACCAGGTTTCGGGAGTGAGCTCGGGCCACTGGGTGCTGGTGGGGGAGAACAGGATTGAGTGTCTGGAGAACTGCTCTTCTGTCCCAGGAGGGAGGGAGGTTTATGATTCTGCATTTTGGTGGTTTCTGGTGGTGACTGGGGGACACAGTAGCTTGTGGATCCATCAAGCAGGGGACTGGCTGCAATGGCATTCTTGTGGGCATGCTCTGGAGCATGCACGCCCACGCTGGATGCATTGCACATCCGAGCCATAGGGGAGGGAGAACAAAGAAACAACCCTGGGCCTCGGTAGGCATAGGTGGGTCGAGTGGCAGACCACCATGCCCAACGCTGGATCTTCCAGCATGCCTCCAGTTGCTCACTTCACAATACCTGGTCCTCCCACTAAATTCTCAGAAAGGTCACTGGAGAAGTTGGTGATCCAACCCCAGGGACATAGATCTGGGGGTTGGAGGGCTGGGGAAAGTGAAGAGGAGTTCCCCCCGTTCTCAGGTAAGGCAGGGGATTTCATGTGGGTGGGATACGGTCCATCGGGAGTCCCACTGGAAAGAGGCTGAGGCTCCAGAGAGAAGGGGCATAAAGAGAGTTAAAAAATAATTGTAAATGGGTCTCCAAGTTACCTTTTAAGCACTTTAGCAATGCAGATAAACTAAAGGCTCTTTTACACTACCTGATCTGCAACATTGCTAGTGGTGTGGATGCGTTGCACAGATGCAGATCAAGCAGTATAAAACTGTTCCAGCACATTCTAAGTTACTCCACTGCAGCATGGGATGATCACTGTTTTGTTGGGCACTTGTACTGGTGCAGGTGTTTTTTGCTAGCATGTAAACACACTGTTCCACCTGCACCAGTACAGCACCCCACACCAAGGCAACAGAAAGAGCTGTACACACATCATAAAAAGGGGAAAATAGGAACTGGCGCTTGGAGTCTTTTTCAATAAATACATGCTCTCAAAATAATCTAGCCTGGCTAATCAGACTGCAAACCAGGTTTAGTTAGCCTAACCATTTCTAGTACAAATACAACTAAATAAATAAATAAAATAGGTAACGAAAGCAATCTGTAATGCTTTGGGGGGGGGAGGAAATTTTAATGGCAATTTGAAACTCATTATTGATTCAGATGGTGGCGTAAAGTACTATACAAACTGTTGAGCTGGAACTGTAAAATTGTGAGTTGTATGCTAGTGACATTTTGGGTGACCTCCCATGGAAATACTGACTAGAATGCCTGAAGTGTTGGATGCACCTGGATCTGCCCCGATGCTGATGGGTGGTTGTGTAAACACATAGCGGCAGCAGGAATTGCAATATTTATGTATAAATGCAATTTTATTGGCTCTCTTTTTTGATGGCTTCACAGAGATGCCCTAAGACTTTTTCAAACCACCTGACAGAATCTTGGGTGGATGGTGATGTCATTCAAGAAAGAATGGCATAATTTTCCTCAGGGTCCTGGCAGCTTAGAATATGCACAGTACATCAGATCATGAAATTACAAAAATCAGTTGTCACTTTAAACAGTATGAAATATACTATAGGAAATTAAATATTTTATAACATTCACAGGCTAATCAGTTAAACTTTGGGGACAATATTATACAAGACAAGAGGTGCCTAAATATAACAAGGTCATGTAATTGTTTTTCCCATTTTCCTTGTTAACTAACTAACTAACTAACTACCTAACTAACTAACCTAAACGCAATTCTATTTTGATTCATTCCATTAGCTGAGGTTCTACTACTCTCAGTATTTATGCATTTTCTCTGTAATGAGTTTTCCTCCTCCTAGAATTTATACCATTGCCCTTGGAACCCTTCCAAAATATTTACTTGTATCCTGCATCTCTTCCTAATGTGTAATTCTACCTTATTCTCTGTGAATGTTAGACCTTTATTCATCATCCCCTAAATAAGCACCTCTTTTACTGCACCCTCGCAGTATTTTTGCCTTTACCCCTTCTTTCTCAACATTTACAGTTTTACTCTGGTACCCACTCAAATATCAACACCATACTCTGCACTCCCTCTCAAAATTAACACTTTACCCCACACCACCATGTATGTTTGCATTTACCCCTGCACTCTTCCCAAATACACACCACTTACACTCCTCCCAACACTTGAAGCTGTCCCCCTGCAACCTTTCTGAAATTTGAATTTGCGCCCTCAAAATTTGTACTTGCACCCCTCTCAAAATGTGTCCCACTGCTGAACTAGGCATACCTCACAAACTATGTTCCACTAACATCTCACAACTTTAAACTGGGGTGCAGACTTGGAGAGTAGTGTGTGAAAGGTAGTATGTATTTGTGGAGTACTGTGGGGCAAAGGGTACTAATTTACAGTGTATAGTGGAACATCGTTGTTCACTGAAATCTAGCGCTCTCAAAATGTTGTTCTGCTGCACTAGTGACATCCGTAGTGCAGCAGAACCAAAAAGTGATGTCTGCAGGACAGCAGAACGACTTGTCATTCTGCTGCAGTGCGGATGTCACACATGGTGTCCTCAAGCAGCAATCTGACAGTTAGACTTATTTTAAAAAGAAAGCCGTATTATTATTTTTTTTTTTTGAGGCAACGACGTTCCACTATACACTATACAGAGCGGTGCATGCGTACCATTTAACGGCAGGGCTGTTCTTTCACCTCGTTGGTACTATGACGACTGATTACCTCTCGAGCTGCGCTCTCGAGGTAATCTGTCATCATAGTACCAACTCGATAAAAGAATAGCCCTGCTGTTAACTGGTACTCATGCACTATCCTGTATGTGGATGACTATAATTGTAGATGTGTAAATTGTGTGAGGGTTGCAAAGGAAAGAATGCAGATTTTTGGCTATGTTGTGATTGATGCTATTTGTGCAGGAATTGGGGTAAAATGTTTGGGAAAGTGTGTGGATTGTGGAATGAATGTTGGGAAAGGTAAAGAAGTAGAAGAAGTAGAAATTATGGGAAGAGGGGAGGTAGGGGTAAATACCATAATTTGGAGAGTGTAAGGCAGGGGTAAAACTTTAAAAGGTTTAAGGGGCAGGGGCACAAATCCTGGGAAGAAAGAGGGGTAGAAGTTATATATTTTGTGTTGGCTAGGGGAGAGAACGTGGAAGGTTGTAGGTTTGGGGGAGGTGTGCAGGTGAGGTACAAGTCTCAGGAGCCATGGAATAGGGGGTACAAATGTTGGAGAATTATACAATATAAATTTGGGACATGCACAAAAAGGCACATAGCTTGAGTGAGTTGGGGTTGGGTGGAAGACTAAATTCTGGGAGGGGCAGTGTAGATATTGGGATGGGTGCAGTAGGAGTACAAATATCAAGGATGAAGGGGCAGATTTAGGATGGCATTCAGAGTTTTTTGAGAGGTGCAGTGGTATACATTTTAGGAGTGGTGTAGTGGTAAGTTTTTATTTCCAGAGGTGTATAGGACAAAGTGTATAGGTTATAAGACTGGTACAAGGTCAGATTAGAAACTGGGAAAAGTGTGGACATATTTTGGAATAATTACAAGGGGACAAAGTAGAGGTGTACATTTTTCTGGGATTATACATTTGGGGAGAGATACTCAGTTAGTAGTGTACTTTTGGAAGTACTATGGGACCTCAGCAAAGGGAATGAATCTGAAAAGAGTAAATAAGGTGAGAGTTGTGGTGGCTGCATTCAGGGCTTGAAAGGGAACCCAGGAAACCAACATTTGCATTTTAAGAGTATGAGAGTTTTTTTTGGGGGGGGGAGGAGGGGGGTTGATACAGAGATCAAGAGGTTGGTGATCAACCTAGGGAACTTTCTACATATTTACCATTTTGTTATGGCTGGTATAAATCCATTAATAAAAGCCCCATCAGAAAACTTGTAGCAAAGACTGAATTTTGATATTTCACAATTTGATATACAGCATCTACTAAGCTAACAGGACCTGGAGGAAAATGATGTTAATTGTTGCTTGACTGACATCAGCACTCATCCAAGATTCTGCTAGCTGATTTGAAAAAGTCTGAGGGATTTATTTGTAAAACCATCATATAAGAGAGGCGAACAAAATAGCATTTATACATAAGTAACTGGAATTTCTGAACTTTATTTTTAACAAATGAGACCGCGTTGCCCTCATGGTGGGCAAACAGAACATTTGTAAAGCATTGTATTTGATCTTTAAGCTATTGTCAGTAAAGGGAAAAGAAACTAAAAACAACTTGGGGTGTTACTACATTGACTCTATCCTCATTTTGTGTTTTCCTACCACCAATGTCTGCCTTCTTACTCTAGACAAAGGCCTGCCTGAAGAGTATATTGATGTACAAAATCAATGTTTTAAAAATGATCAGAACCTAAAAAAAAGGTTCTGATAAAGTTCTTGTACAAAAAATGGCATAGGTTCTGGGTCATTCTGAACTTACCCAAAATGGTGGTCCCATACCTAATTGCATGATGTTGTATTTTAGCGTTCACTTATGTTTGTGCAAGGAACGTTTTTGAACTATGTGACAAATGAGAGGTGCCATGCCAATATACAGCTGAAACTGCAATGGGTTTGGCAGTGTACACTAATGACCAAGCACTTTGGTCATGACAGCAGTTCAGCTTTGTTGACGTGGTGCATGCTGGATATGAAAGAAATGAACCACTCCGGTGGGAGCGCTTCATTTCTTTCTGTTGCCTGAACTCTGGCCATGTGCATTAGAGTGCACTCTAATGTGCACGGCTGGAGTTATGGACGCTGTAGTCTCTCTCCCCATTTTCACTCCTCTGCCCCCCCCTCAAGGCTTCAGTGTTAGCTGCGGTGTCACTTTCTCTCCCAGTGCTCGCTTCTCAGCCCCCCCACCTCAACACTAGCCACAGTGTGGCTTTCTCTCCCTTCTCCCGGTGCTCGCTTCACTGCCCCCTGCCTGAACATTAGCCGCAGTGCGACTTTCTGCTAAAGCCGACATATGAGTGCCCAATCCCTGTGTCTGCAATAAAAAAAACAGCACCACCACTGAGAGACACTGGGAAGCCCACTCTCAGTGTTTCCATATCTAGACCCCTTCCCCTTTAGAAATTTCCAGACTGGGTGGGCCAAGCAGTCCTTATCTGCTGTCAAAGTCTATGTTTATGTTTCCCTGTAAAAAAGAAGATGGTCCCCCGATGTTTTTTATTTTTTTTTAAACCTGAAAAAAAAGAAAACAGTCCCTGTCATCTCCTCATCCCCCCATCCTGGCCCTCCACTGTGCAGAACTCCCGCTCCCCTTACCCCATACTTACCTCTGGAGGTTGGCGGCTGCGATCTTCTCTGGACCGGGACATGTCTGCACTCTTCGGAGCTGAAGCACGAACTGAAGAATCAAAGTAAGCACTATATAATGGCTGTCAATGGGGGTTTCAACTTATATTGATATCTCAGCCAGTTTTTGGAATTCTTCCCCCAAATTAACATAGCCTTTTGGGACCCCACCTCATGAACACTGGCACTGTCATTTTGTTACTTGGTCCCAAAAGGTGATTTCGGTCACTGCGTGAAATCACCTTTTGGGACTGATTAACAAAATGACAGCACTATGTTCATGAGGAGGTTCCAAAAGCCCATGTTGAAAATTCAGAAACAAATCCGAATAAGCATTCGCTAATGCCGAATGCTGACGCCAGCATTGGCTTTGGTAGTGCAGTGCGGAAACACATTTTGGGCAGGATGTGAAAAATGACAGCTGTACAGTTCATAAGGAGGTGTAAAAAAATGACAGTGTTGAAAATGTGGCATGTAAATATTGCAAATTTGCAAAATTACAAGGGTGCGTGGGAAATGCGCAATGCACGCTTGTAACACAGTCATTTTATGGACTTTTGGGACCAAATTTTTAACATAGGCATTTTAGCACCTCTGCTCATGTACAGTGCGGCTGTCATTTACTCAAACTGACATGCGAAAACACATTTCGGGTAGGATATGTAAAATGACAGCTGTACGGTTCATCAAGAGGTGTGTAAAAATGCCAATGGTGAAAATCCAGAGTGAAAATATTACAAATGCACGTTACGAGTGTGCGTGCAAACTGCGCAACGCACGCTCATAACACAGTCATTTTATGGAGTATCGTCACCAAATTTTCAGCATAGGCATTTTAGGACCTCTGCTCATGAACAGTGTCACTGTCATTTTTGTAATATGCCTCAAACACCGATTTCCCACAGCAACCATGCTATTGTGCGCCAGAAGTGCGGAAACACATTTTGGCCAGGATGTAAAAATTGACAGCTATACTGTTCACAAGGAAATGTAGAAAAAGGACAATGTTGAAAATCTGGCATGAAAATATTGTGAATTCGCAAAGTTACAAGTGTGCGTAGCAACTGCGCAACGCATGCTCGTAAAACAGCCATTTTTTGGATTTCTTCCACCAGATTTGCAACATAGGCTTTTTGAGAGCCCACCTCATGAACACTGCCACTGTCCTTGTGTTAATCAGTCCCAAAAGGTGATTCCGTGCAGTGACTGTGAAATCACCTTTCAGGACCGACTAACGTCATAACAGTGACAGAATTCATGAGGAAGGGTCCCAAAACCCCCATGTTGAAAATTTGGTACAGAAAGTCCAAAAAATGCCTGAGATATGCATCAAAGTTGAAAAAAAACTATTTTTTACATTATGCAGCTTACCAGCATTTCCTCAGTTCGCAGTCGACTTTGAAGAGTGCAGATATGTTCCCGGTCCACGAAGATCATCACACCAAGCTCCGAGGTAAGTATGGGTTGGGGGTGCGGGGAGGCAGGGTGCACAGTGGGTGGAGTGCGGGTGGTGGGTAGGGAGACTATGAGGACCGTTTTTGTGTTACAGGTGAAGAAAAAAAAAACATTGCAGGACAGTTTTTTTTCACGAATGTTGGCATGCTGGGGTGGGCTCCCAGCGTGCCCCTAACTATTTGGGGGTTGCTGCAGATGACGGGATTGGGCATCCTCATTGGCACACAATGCAAGGGGTTAATTTATGCCGATGGGGAATTGGGCATCCCGTCGGCATACAAGGAAAGCCGGGGAGAGGCCGAGGGGATTGAGCACCCCAAAGTCAACAGTTGAGCTAGCCGCCACATACTAATAATGTCGGCGACACATCCAGGAAGGTCCACTGCGCCTGATGAGCTTTGCTCGGATTGCAGCAGACCTTTTCTTAGATGTGCTAGCCACATTATGTATGCCATGGTGTGGCAAGGCATGCAGGCTGATTGGGGATGAGGGGCAGCACCTACTGATCGTGTCCTGCATTGGCCCAACAGCGACCGATGCCTAAAAGCTACACTACTACGCAAGATGTTAATGTAAGCGCGCCAACATAAAACTGATTATTATGAGTCGTTGTGCACTTTCTATGCATGCTTATAACTTTGCCAATTTTAATATTTTCACTCCAGATTTTCCACAATGCCATTTTATCACACCTCTTCATGAACACTACAGCTGTCATTTTTTACATGCTACCCAAAATGTGTTTTCACACCTGTGGCACAGAATGGCATAGTTGCTGTGCGAAATCAACTTTCAGGATGGATTAATGAAATCACAGTGTCACTGTTCATGAGGTGGGATCCCAAAAAGGCATGTTGAAAATCTGGTACAAAAATATCCCAAAATGCCCGAGTTACATGCAGTTGTTGAAATTTCGCTACGCTTGCACGTAACTTTGGATTTTTACATTTTCACTCCAAATCTTCAACATTGCTAGTTTTTCACACCACCTCATGAACAGTATAGCTGTCATTTTTAACATCCTGCCCAAAATGTGTTTTTGCATCTGTGGTGCCGAATGGCACAGTCGCTGCACGAAATCACCTTTCAGGATTGAGTAATGAAATAATAGTGCCACTGTTCATGAGGTGGGGTCCCAAAAAGCCCATGTTGAAAATTTGGAGCAAAAATATCAACAAACACCAGGAGAAGTAGGGTTTCCAGCCATAACCCCACTCCCCAACCTTGAGACAGCAGATGTCGAGGGGTGTGCCTTGGGGTCATCAGCCGCAATGCTCACGCCATTCTGCCCCCACCCCTACCCTGCAGTCACTGACAGGCATTGGGGTGTGCCTGTGGTCTTTGGCCCTAAAATTCACCCATTCTCCTATACTGGCACCCAGCACAGCTTATTTCCTTGTGGAATGGGTTGAGCATTAGGGCTGAAGACCCCAAGGTACACCGCAATGCCTGTAAGTGTCTGCAGGGTGGGGGTGGGGGTGGAATGGTGTCAGCATTATGGCTGATGACCCAAAGGCACACCCCCAACACCTGTCAGTTTCTACAGGGCAGGGGTGGGGGTTGGGCGTTAGAGTTGAAAACCCTAATGCCTCATTAAGGAAGTAATCAGGGAAGGACGGTTGACATCACCTACCTTGATTTCAGCAAAGCCTTCGACAATGTCCAACGTGGAAGGCTGATTAACAAGATGGGTAGTCTGGCCATGGGGCACAAGCTGATAAACTGGGTTAGAAACTGGCTGACTGACAGGAGGCAGAGGGTATTGGTAATGGGATCCAATCCGGGGAGGGAGGGGTGACCAGCGGGGTACCTCAGGGATCAGTCCTGGGACCATTTACAGTGGAGCTTCCACCATGCAGCACCCACCACTCTCACTGCTGCCTTCTCTCTCTTCTGAAGTCAATACTAGTATCAAACAGCACTGCAAATACCTGCAAGTGAACGTTCAGCATTGACAAATGCTTGTTTTCAATGTATCCAGCTAATTTTGAATTGGGCTATGAAAGGGTTACATTGGCAGGAACCCAAAAGAGCTGAGTTCCCCCTCCTCTTACAAATGTTGTGTTATTGTTCTCTACTCCTCTCTCTGTTGCCTTTCTCCTCCGAATATGAAGAGACTGACACCTCCTACTATAGACATGACAGCCTCACCCTATCTTAGAAATCTAGGAATTAAGTTTTCTACACATCCCAAATTGTCCAGCTCACTTTGAATCAGGGAAGGAACAGAATGCAGCCAATATAGGGTCATCCTCTCAAGGCAATCAATCGATGTGACAGCCAGTCCTTCAGATGTCTATTATCTACTGTGATGATTAGAGTGACTGACAGAAGAAAAAACATAATGACCTTTGACCCAGGGGTCCTGCGCTGATCATTATCTCTTGACGACTATTGCCAAATAAAAGAAAGACACAATAGCAGGGATGCATTTGATTTCTGTGCCAGAGAGTGTACTGTGCAGACAGGTATGCTCTTAAGAGGTCATTTTTATTACACAACTAGTGAGGCTCGCCTGCATGAATGTCTCTCCTTGTGCTGTGCAGGAGCTCATGTTTTTTTCTTTAATTACCTGTGTCTCATGTGTCACTGAAGAATGTTATTATGCTCCCCAGTTGTTGCTGGCAAAGTTTAATCAAAGGTAATAGGAAGACAGTGCTGAACCATGGTGATCACATTAATCACAGTAAGCACGGGCAACCTTCCCAATCAGCCCCTTTATATTTCTCAGCTGCATACCCTGTACAAGAATTGTCGCTGGCCAGAGTTCATTCTAGTCAGCCCCAATGAACATTAGGAAGAGTGATGCTCACATCTGTGGTACTGCAGGGGCGGGCGGGCTCTTCCATGTCTCCATCATCTTCATAACTTGAGTGCAGGGGCTTAGTGAATGTTGGGGGGTGGAAGCCAAAAACTTTGATGGTCCAAATCTGGAAGTCATTTCAAATTTTGGAAAACAAAGTAAATCCCAGCTACCAAGTTGGAAGCTGAACAGCAATTTTCTAACAGAGACAACAGTTTTGAAGTTAATGAAAATATTACTGATGGGATTATACCATCTTGAGAACATAAATTATTTTTCTGATCTGTGCCTGCAAAATTGGAAGTCGCCTAATTTTCTTTGTTCTCTTCTGTGAGTCACATAATTCCTCAACTTTTATTTTGAAAGGTTTTACTTGATTTTGGACATCAAATTCTTACAAAATTGAAAAATGAACAAATAAAAAAGTTTGCAAAAAATACAAAATAGGGTTAACAGGACCCTGTTTAACTTAATTAAAACAATGTGGTACAATTTTATTCTGTGTCAAAGGATAATTGAGGCATGTTGTGTGACCCATGATCCACGCTGGCTGGAGTCAAGAGCCTACCCTCACCGTAAACGTCCTGAACATGTTCTAATAAAGATTCCTGAATGACGTCTAACAAAGAACTCCCCATCATTTAGAACAAAAGAAAAATCCTTTTAAAAAGGCTCAAGAAATACGAAATAATATTTCACATATAACTAATGTTTACAAATACATGCAAATTAGACGTTTATGAAATGAGGTTCCAAATCAAGAACCTCTGTTTTTTCTGAAACCAGAACCTTTTCACTTTGGAACTGCCAACCCCTCATCCGCAGCTAAGTATTACCCAAGAGTCCACCAGGAGAAAACTGGAGTTGTCTGTGGTGGTTACATAGAGCATTATGGTGGCAGAAAGGAACTAGAGCCCATGTCTGCCCCTCCTGTTTCACAGCAGTGATTGCACCACAATTTGGAAATATTTTACAGACGTTCATCCAAGCTTATTAGCTGGAATGCAACCCCTGCTCATACTGTGTCACCCTAGGTACTATCCTGTATCACAAATCAGGCTAGTCCCCACTGGCACAATGATAGCATTACCACCCATAATGTCATGACCTGAGTTCTGGAGTGACCTCGGGTCATTGGTGGCTGGTCAGGGAGAGGAGGATTGAATGTCCCAGAGGATGTCCTCCTCCTCCTTCAGGGAGGGAGGGAAGGCAGCCAGCTCTGCTGTTATACTGCCATCTGGGTGGCCACAGGTGGCAGTGCAGTCGGAACAGGTAGTGGGCGGGATGTCAGCTGATGTCACACTGCACAAGCTTGCATGCATACTTGTGAGGCCTTGCCAAAGATGTTCTGGGGGTAATGGGAGAATGGTGAAACTACCCTGATCGGCTAGATGACACCGGCCACTTGCAGGCCCCACATCCGATTATCCAGACACTGCCTCCCACAACCGGATCTGTTCTGCAGTGGTTGTGTGGGAGTACCACCACTTCTGCCAGAGGGGGAAGTTCTGGGGGAACAGAGGAGGTTATGTTAATATTCCTGGGGATGCCAGGGTGAAGTGGCTGGGACAGCCAAGCAGATGGAGGCCAGCCAGAGGGCAGGGGGACAAATACATTAATAAAAATAAAAATCAGTCTTGTTCTGTTTTAAAAGCCCTAACAGTGCTGGCTTCCACTATCTCACTGGGTAGGCCATGCCTCATGCTAACCACACTACATGCAAAGTAATACTTTCTTACGTTTTACCTTATATTACCACTGCCAATCTGAGTATATACCTTCTGGTTATGACTGCACTCACCAGCTTGAACAGCTGTGCATGCCTCACCCCACATCCCCCCTCAACCTTATCTTTTTCTTCTTGAATTTTAGAAGTGAGCATAGCATTTCCTAAAAGCGCTTGGCCCAAAGTTGTTAATCAGCTTGATGGCCCTGTGCCAAAACCACATGATCTTTTCAACTGCCTTTCTAAAATGCAGTAGCCAGAACTGGATACAGTGCTCCAGGTGCAGTCTAACTGGGACCTTGTATAGAGGAGGATCCCCTCCCTTGTCCTGCTGCCTCCTGCATCTCAACATTGTGTTTCCCCTCCTGAATGCAGCAGCACATTGTCTGGCTTCAGTTTACTGTGCACAGTTACCCTTAAATCCTTTTCCTCTTTTGCAGTGTCCACAGTTACAGAAAAGAGGGTGATTGTATGACCTGGGTTTCCTGCCCCTAGGTGAATGGACAGACTGCATGGGCCAAGTTGTCCTTATCCATTGTCAGACTCTATGTTTCTATATTTTAAGTACCTTGGAGTTCTCAAAAATGAAAACCTATACCACCATTTTTCAGCCCATGCCCCAAAAGGGTGTAGGTCCCCTTACAGTTCATCCCATTCCTCTTCCCCCAAGTGTGCAGTATAGCTGCATGGAATGCAGAATTATAAGTTCAATTAATTATTCATGAGCTCAAGTATCTCACTGATTGGCTGCTACACCCGTCTGAAATTGTTTAGAAATGCCCTGCACTGTAGCCATACTCTGCACAAAATACTGTATCTGCCATTCCATGTTTATCGTCACAGTTTTAACAAATAAAAACAAAGAAAAGGTGAACAATTCTGCATTCAAGTAAATAATTACTATACTAATCCTTGTGTGGCCAGCACGTCAGCATCACTCTGACATGTTAAGAGAGAGGAGAGGCAGTATAGCACAGTGGTTTAAGGCTCTGAGCTGCAAATCTGGAGACCTGGGTTTGAATCCCACAGCCCCCACTTGCATACTGTGTGACCCTAAGCAAGTCACTTAACTTCCCTGTGCTCCCAGGTTGCACCTGTAAACAAGCTTTCAGCTTAGTTAAACAATTGGGGGGAAAAAAAAACAAAAAAAAAAGCCAGTATGGCCATGCAGTAGTCTCAGCACCGTGTAACAAAAAGTAAATAAAAACTTATTAAAAATGTCATTGTGATTAGATTATATTCACATAATGACCTCCCTAGCTAGTCATTTCCTGGGATTTAATGACCAGATGGTGGGGGTTTGCCCTCGGCTGTGCCTCAGCCCACCCTTCTCCCCAAACAGTCATTAATCACCTGGAAGTGACAGGCTGTTCAGTCATTATTGCTTAATTCCACCAGCAGAATTCATGTGAAATGACAATTTCACTTCCAAAATGCTCTTCAGAATTCATTTTTAATTCCATGAGATTCTGAAAAGCATTTCTATGTAAACCACAGAATCATATTCCACGGCATATGTAATCAGCGTAATATTGTTCCACGGCTTACGTAAAATTAATATGCAGTTGACATAAACTTGAGAATACAATTGTGGGGTTCACATTGCACTTCTGAAATTTCAGAATTCCACTTCTAAACAAATTCTGCTGTGTTAGGCAGAGTTTCCAGAATTACTCAGAATTCTGGTGGAAGTGGAATTTAAAAATTCAGCACAGCTTTAGTTTGCTGGTACCATTACAGTACATCTCCTTCTTCTAGTTCTAATTTCATTTTGGGATTTGGTGCTCCAATTCCTGCTTCGTTTTCTGATTCGACATTCCTTGCAGTCTTAATAGTCCAATTCAGGAAGACCTACATAGCCCCCTCACCAGGCTCTTGGAAGATATGTGCCATACGTACCAGTGCTTGATGGGTCCACAGCATGGCACTCTGTATTCAGAGTAGGTGGGATGGCCCATCAGACGTGAGTGAGGGCTATGTGTCTACTTAACACAAATCCTGCACATGGCTGCCAGTCCCCACAGAGCAAGTCAGTGCCTATGATTCAACACATACGCATGTCTTCTTGCTTCCACTGTACATTCATGTAGGTGTCTAGTCCTGAATAGCCCTGAAAGAGCTTCAATCATGTTTCCATAACTTTTTTAATTATATATTTTTTTTATTCTCCTTTGCCCTGTCGGTCCTCCATCATTCTGGTGTTACAGCCCCGTCACCCTGACCTCTGCTGGGACTTACTGCCAGCCATCATTTTCAGGGTTTGCCCCCCTGGTGGGGTTGGTGTGGGTCCCCAGTCCCTCACTGAGGACTGGCCCAGCTCAGGCTGGTAAGCCCAGATAGTCAGGGTTGGGACCTACATGCACCTGCCGGCATCCTGCCGCCAGTGTTTTTTTTTTCCCTTTTCTGGTCCCATCATGTGGGGTGTGGTGTACAAGGACATCCAAGCGCAAGCCACACACTCCTGCGTGAAGTGCGCCATCTGCCACACGTCCCAATCTTTAGGCCTGGGCTGCCTTCCCCCTAGCTTCCACTAGGGGACAGGAAAGCAGCAGGCTATGCCTACCCACCCCCCAGGAGGAAAAGAGTAGGACTATGGGTGCTCAATCCTCCTCCCCCCGGCCCACCCTCTGACACCTGGATTCACTTCCAAACTCTGGTCATTGGCATCACGAGGGGTAGTGCTACTTCTGCACTGGCGGGCCAGCTTAATTGTATTTGTATTGGCATTTATCTGTTTTCTCATTACAGGTACAATGTGTCTTCATATACTATACATTCACTTAAGTACAGAGTGGACATAACAAGACTTTTTGCACTTAGAAACATAGAAATTGACGCAGATAAGGACCACTAGGCCTATCCAGTCTACCCATATTCCCTACCTGCATCAGCGACCGCTGACCCTACTTGGTCATCAGCTTTAGCCTCTCCTTCTCACCTCTAGGGTTCCCTTATGCCTATCCCATGCACGTTTGAATCCCCCCACTGTGTTAGCTCCCACCACCTCCTGCGGTAGGCTATTCTATGCATCCACCACACTTTCCATGAAGGAAAAACTTCCTCACATTCCCTTTTATCCTGCCCCCCTCCAGTCTCATATGATGTCCCCCCCATCCTTGTACATCTCCTATACTGTAAGATGTTGCCCACTTGCACTTTGTTTATACCCTTAAAATACTTGAAGGTTTCTATCATATCTCCCCATTCCCGCCTCTCTTCCAGTGTATACATACTGAGGTCTTTTAATCTCTCTTCATATGTCTTCTGGTCCAAGCCATGCACCATCTTAGTTGCCCTTCTCTGAACTGCCTCCACCCTATGTCTTTATGAATATGTGGCCTCCAGAACTGTACACTGCACTCCAGATGAGGTCTTACCAGTGTTTTGAACAGTGGTATCACCATCTCCCTTTTTCTGCTAGTGATACTCCTTCCTATGCACCCCAACATGTCACTGGCCTACCAACAGCCTTTGTACACTGTTTGACCACCTTTAGGTCCTCTGAGATGATTATCCCTAAATCCCTTTCTTCCCTCGTGACCATCAGCAACTCCCCCCCCCCATCCTGTAACTCTCCACAAGGTTTCTGTACCCTAGGTGCATCATTTTTCACTTCTTTGCATTAACTTTAAGTTGCTACACTTTGGACCATTTTTCCAGCTTTTCTAGGTCCCTCCACATTTTCTTGACCCCATCTGGAGTGTCTACCCTGTTGCAGATCTTGGTGCCATCTTCAAATAGGCAAACCTTCCCTTCTAGCCCTCCAGCAATGTCACTAATGAAGACATTAAAAAGGACTGGCCCAAGGACTGATCCTTGAGGCACACCGCTGGTTACCCCTCTTTCCTCGGATTGGATCCCATTTATCTCCACCCTCTGCTTTCTGTCCCTCAGCCAGTTTCTAATCCAGTTCCCCACATTGTGGCCCACACCCAGGCTACCCAACCTGTTAAGCAGTCTTTTATGTGGAACCCTTCTTGTTCTTGTCAATACCATCATCTCTAAAGCAGTATTTATACATTCTGACTGTCTATGAATTGGCTGTAAAATAACATCTACTTAACAAAACTATGTCTCATGGTGATCTCATTGCTAACAGGTTCTACATTTCACTTAAGATAATTTTATGTAAGGGTATCATGCACTATTTCTATTAATAGAATTGTCCCAGAACATGAACTACCCACTGGGTGTTTCCCAGGTTAATTCGTTGTTAATGGTGGAGATGAAGTAAGGACTTATCTTCCGTTGTACCCAGCATGGGTGCTAGAGACATTGTGGAGGGGGAGGAAGCTAAATAGCTGAATCAAGGGGTTACATCTGATCGGTGGGCCATGATCCAAATGATTCAGCTGTTTTATTGGTTGATGAATTTGATTAAAGCTTGAAGATTGGTGGTCAGGCCAGTGGTCAATCTGTCCGTATGATAAATATCCATGACTAAGTCTTCCCACTCTTGTTGGGTGGGACAGACAGGCATCAGTCAGTGCCTGGTGATTTCCTTTTTCTCTGCAGTTCCTTAAAGGAGAGAGGGTACCAAAGGAACAAGGTAATTTAGATTGTTAAAGTGGGTGTTCAAGGTATTAACTCTTTGAATGCCTGAGCCACCTTATCCCAGAATGGCTGAATGACTCTGCAGGTCCAAAATATGAGTGTATGTGTGGCCTATGGCTCTCCACATTCCCTTCCACAGGAGGATTGCTTTTGTAGATAATATTTTCTGGTAATAAGAGCGGAGTATGAAAGATGCATACTATTGTTTTCCATCCAAATTCTTTCCATAAGAATCCAGGAGTAAGTTTATGCTGATGTCCACAAATTTTTAACCAGGCTGACTCTGTCAACTCCACTCCCACCTGTAACTCCCATTTTATTTTTATTTTGTCTGTTTGTTCATCCAAGTGGTCTTGAATTATGTGGTGTGCCATAGACACAAAATATGTGTGTGTGTGTGGGGGGGGGGGACTGTTCTAATATTTGAATTATTAAATTTATCAGGGGTGCCACTGCCACTCAGTCCTGTATCAAGCCTAATCTGTTCCCTAGGCAGCGCTGGAACTGAAGATACCTGAAATGGTCTATATTCCTGAACTGGAATTCTTGCTGGAACTGAGCATCTGACTTTTATACCCCAACAGAGTAGTACTGATAATTACATTTCAGTCCCTCCCTATGCCACCTATGGAATGTTGCATCATATAGCACTGGGGTGAATTGATCATTTGTAATAATCTATTCCAGACATCAAACATCTTTTTTATTAACTGGGGAGGTTAGTAATGCTCTCCAGATCTCTAATAATGCCTTCTTGAAGGAGACATGTTGAGGGAGGCATCCCTCTGCCTTGCATGTAAATAAGTACTCTTGCAATTTGTACTCATTTTCATCTTTCTCTATTTCAATCCAGTATGCCTGGTCTCCTAGGGTTAACCAGGCCAGTACATGTTGTAATTGAGCTACCTTACAATAACTTTGCATATTCAGAAGAGCCAATCCCCCATGTCATTGTGAGGCTTGCAGTAGGGAATAGACCACCCTTGTTTTTTTACCTCTCCAGAGATACCTGGAGATGGCCTTGTCCCAAGCCCTGGGGCCTTCCATTGGTGATTCTAGTGGTATCTTTTGAAAAAGTTATAGGAATCTTGGTAGAAAGTTCATCTGTATCAAGTCTTCAATAAATTAAGGGGAAGGGCAAGCAATTCCATCTCCCTAAGTCTTCCACAATCTGTTGTTTTAATTTGTGATAGTTTAGCTGATATACATTGTCCAGGTCCTTAGAGATGTATATCTCCAGGTTCTTTCATAACTGTTTCGGCTAGCAAGATGGACAAAATATTAATATTATTTTTTTTTATTTCAGTTTTATTTGTAGGTTTTAGGATACAGTACATCATATTGTGCATTGTCTGAAATATTTAAAAGATCAATTTCTGGAGAAGTAACATAACCTAGAAAATAAAAGAGGACAACACAATTATTATACACTTAATGGTTACAAGCCTTTTGTTTAGCAGCAACTGTACCTGCTATTTATTGGGAACTGACAGAGTAAACACAGAAGCAGGAAACATAATGGCAAGCACAGATGACCCCAGCATCATCCAGTCCCACCCAGTAGCCAGCCCCTGGACAACAATGTTTGAAGAAGACAAGAACAGATGGACAGGGAAGTGCAATTTTGGTGACATGGAGGCAGCGTCCTCAGTGGATGGAATCACCTGGAATTATATTCTTCACAGGACAGGTGCTTTAAAGGAGCGGGCAAAAGACATAGCCAAACTCTGGAAATAGATCCAGACTGAGATCACTACAATGGGCAACTGTGCCTGGGTGGTCAGTGAGTTGAAGCACAAGTGGCAGGATCTAATGGAGGCTACCAATAAACTGTTCATGCAGCACTGGAGAGGCAAGAGCCAGATGGACAGAGGTGGGAATACATCCCTACTGCCATCTATTGATCACTGGATTGCCAGAGTACTATCTCAGGGATTCATTGATGTGGAAAACACTGGAGTGGATACACAGAACAGTGAGCACTGTAGTACAGTGAGATGCACCAACACAGAGTAAACAGAATCTCATTTTAGCAACCACACAGATGTAGTCCTACCATAGCTCTAGATGGAAGTAGGCAGTGGACACCAGCCCACATAACCATGCAGCCAACATCCACATGGAAGAAAATATTTTTACAGCTGAACCTGGCACAGAAGTATAGGTCTATACAGTGGCCCTCAGTATACACGCCTATATTGGGTCTAAATAGTGGTTTGGCAAACTTCTATCTTATCTAAGCTCCTTGCTACAACCATTCCACAGTACCTGTTATAATCAGTCCCAAGTAGGTTGCTAATTCCAGGCCACCAGCTGCAAAAAAAAAGAATAAAATCTTAGTTAAGTTACATTTAACTTCAGATTCCTCCTAACTTTGGAGCAATGTACCAATAGGTATTACTGCATCACACAATCTCCATGGGTTAAAACAGAAGCTGCAACTTCACTTTATACACCCCTGTACTGCCCTAGCTGACCTGTCTTGCCTAAGCCTAGAGCTTGTAGTTTATGCTGTTGTTTGGATAACCCATTAGTTTGCATGTTATCCTCCCCACCTATCTGGGGCTACCCCAACCTGCTTCTTGCTCTGTCTTGATTGGTATGACTGTACATCTTTGTTTAATTAGATTGTGTGCACGGCTTCTGACTGCTCATTGTTTTGTTCCTTTTGTTTTTATCATTTCTTCTCCACCCCTTCCAGAAGGTGGCAGCTATAAAGGAGACTGTTGCTATATCTGTCCTGGCTGAAATAAATCATAAATGAAAATGAAATGGGTGTATGTATTCAACTTATGTGGCTCTCAAATACACTAAATAAATGTGTTATTTGGAATGACTGGGGACTTATTCTGGAAATAAATGAGCCAAACAGGAAATAATACATTTTTTCCACTTTTGGGCTCATTGTTTTTTCCAATCCAGTCTACTTAATAGACATCTTCGGCATGCCAATCAAGCACAGATGGCCTTTGAAAATAAGTTCTATTCTAAAGGATTTTTTGCCTAATAAAAACAAATCTCTTTGAAATTTGATTCAATTAAGTCACTGTGTTGAAAATGAAAACCGTGCTTGCACTATATTTTTTACCTTGTATCTGTCTATTTATATGTAAAAATGTCAAGAAAAACACTAGAAATTTCACTGGCCAAGAGGCGTCACCTAACTGTGCACTAAATCTCTATAAATGCCCAGTCCAGAATCTTCTTTTCCTCCCTAAAAAAACATACTTAGAGCCATTTTATAAGTATAATAAACCCCTGGAGGATGTGCATCGTAGGATTTTAATGCACTTCCCAAGGGTGTAAAGACACTTACCCTTTGGCCTTGTGCCTTATTACACCCCTGAGGCATGCACTAAAATTGTGTAATGCACATCCTGTTGTGGCTTATTACTTACATTTTATACCTGCATGGTAGTGCAGGTATAATTAGGGCTGAGTAGCCACTTCTATGTTAAACCCAAATATTTGCACTTTAATAACTTTGCAACCATTCATCTGATTTGCCTGGCATTTTGCATGCATTGTCTGCTACCGTAGATCCCTGGTTCTGTCAAGTTGAGTTCCAGTCGGATGTGAGATTGTGGAGCTGTGGAGTGCCAAAAAAAGTGCAAAACGATACTTTTTTGACTATTTTTGGCAAATTCTTTGCTCATCTCTACAGCCTGAACAGTTTGTCTATTTGGTCCAAAATTGTCAGGGTATATGGGGACTGGGTCAGGGAAGTGCCTTTTGAAGGTTTGGTGAAAACATATTAATCTGTTCAAAAGTTATTAAAGTTTAAAGTGTCCTATTATAGCCTATGGAAAACAAATATATGTCTGCCTCAAAAGCACTTTTTACTTTTGCAAGTGGGTTTGGTGCTTTCATGCTGCCGCCATCTTATTTTCAGTTAGCGAGGTGGAAAAAATGTTGTAGTTCAAAAATTACTGTCTCTAGGTAAACACCAACACTTGGGTTTACCTAATCAGGGCCCCTAGGAACACGACCCTGACATTAGTTTTTTACCAGGATGCCCAGAAATATGTTTTTAAAGTTTTTTCCACCATCTTAGCCATGGAACTTTTGAGAAACGTCTGTGGACTTTCGTGAAAGTTCCATGGGTACTTTTGCGAAAGTCCCACATCTGCAATGGCAGGACTTTCACAAAAGTTCCAGAGTAATTTCGCAAAAGCTCCCCCGGTGGGAATGTCATGAAATTCCACAGAACTTTTGCAAAGGTTCTGCAGTTCAACAGCCCAAAACATCACTTTCTTTGCCACTTCATAGCAAGACAATGGTTAGGACTTTTGGACAGAAATTTTCAGGGTGGCAAGTCCTTGCCCAACAGATGTGCCTTTTGCTGGTTTGGTAAAAAAAAATTACACTTGTTCCAGAGTTACAGCAGTCCAAATTTGCAAATTTTCCCATTGGATAACATCGTGGTGGCCATTGCGCGCCTTTCGGTGCCTATATCTTGAAAACTGTTCAAGATATGGATTTTTCACTAAATGCAACTTAGTACATGCATAGAGGTGGCTGGGTCATGAATACAACCATGAAATAATTTTTCTGTAGTTGCTATGGTTACTGAGATATTGCCAAATAAGCATTTCAGGGGTTACTTTGAATGCCTCCAGGCCTGTGCTATGTGTCTGTACCTGTGGATAGGTGGTAGCGCAGGGCCAAGAGGGTCTGCTCTCCCAGCTATGTATACTATTTATGCTAAACTGGCAACACTGGGCCCTCCTATGCTATGTCTGTGCACTCATAGGTGGGTGGGGGTTCAGGGACCAGAGGGCCCGCTCTCCCACCTACCGATACGATTATGCAAAACTAAAAGCACAGGGCCCTCCTGCACTATGTTGCTATACTTATAGGTAGGTGGGAGCACAGGGCCCAGAGGGCCCACTCTTCAACCCATGGATACTGTCTTGCAATACTGGGAGCACAGGGCCCTCTTGCACTGTCTCTACACTTATGGGTGGGTGGGATCATAGGGCCCAGAGGGCTCATGCTCCAAAACATACATCTCATTATGCAAAACTGGGACCACAGGGCCCTCCTGAACCATGCCTGTACACTGATGGGTGGGTGGGAGTGCAGGGCCTGGGAGGCCAGCAGTTCCACCTATGGATACCATATGAGTAACATTTTACTTTTTCAAAAAGAAGGTAAATTCATTGCAAAAAAACTCCATTACTGCATCAGTCAGAGTTGATTCAACACCAACAAAAGTCTGGAAATTCTATGTTAGGGTTACCAACCCTAACCCCCTCACATCCTCTCACCATCCACAGACCAACAGGTGCCGGGGTGTGCTTTGGGGTTGTTGGGCCTAACTCTCACCCCATTCTACTATACTATACCATCTCAGCTTGTTTACACATGGAATGGGGTGAGAGTTGGGGCTGATGACCACAAGCACACCACATGCATGTTGGTCTGTGGATGGTGGGATGGGTGGGGGGTAGGGTTAGTAACCCTAATATTGAATTTCCAGACTTTTTTGGAGTGGAATCAACCCTAACTGGTGCATTAACAGAGTTTTTTGCAATTAATATATGTATATATATATGTACTATCTATATAACAGGAGTAGGAGTAACAAGCATTTGTCAATGCCGAATGTTTGCTTGCTGGCATTGGCAGTGGTAGTGTAGAAGTTACAGAGCTGCGTAATAGGAATGGCAGTGAAGTATTGAACTGAAGCCAACCCCACCATCACCCTGCAAAGAGTGACAGGCATTGGGGTGTGCGTTTGGGTCGTCAGGCATAACGGCCAACCGCCACGCCATTTCACCACACCCCACCCTGCAGACACTGACAAGTGAAACAGTGTTCCTTGGGGTCTTTGGCCCTTATGCGCACCCCATTTCATTCGGAAATATGGTGAGATGGGTGAGATAAAGGAGAATGGGGTGAAGTTTGGGGCCGAAGAGTCCAAGGCATACCTCGATGCCTCTCACTGACTGCAGGGTGTGGAATGGGATGAGCATCACAGGCAAGAATCCCATGTCACACCCCTGATGCCTGTCATTCTCTACAGGGTTGGGTGTTATAGTTGGAAACCCTAATACCTCAGGCATTCGTTGGTATTTTCACTCCAAATCTTCAACATGTTTGTTTTGTGACCCCATCTCATGAACAGGGGGAATATCACTTTGTTAGCCGAAAGCTGCTTATGCACAGTGACTACGGCATTTAGCACCACAGGTGCAAAAACACTCCGAACAGGATGTAAAAAATGACAGCTGTACTGTTCATGGGGAGGTGTAAAAAATGGCAGTGTTGTAAATCTGTACTAAAAATATTAAAAAGAATGGTGAAGTCACGAGCGTACATAGAAACTGTGCAACGCACACCCATAATATAATTAGGTTGGGGATTTTTTACAGCAGATTGTCAGCTCAGGCATTTTGGTGCCTCCGATCATGAACAGTGTCACTGTGTTTTTCTTTATCTGTGCCGAACAATGATTTCCCACAGTGACCACGCATCTCTGCGCTAAAACTGTGAAAACACACTTCAGCCATGTTGTGAAAAATGACAGCTGTACTGTTCATAAGGAAGTGTGGAAAAATGTCACTGGTGAAAATCTGGAGTGAAAATATTACAAAGTCATGAAGTAACGAGGGTGCGTGGAAACTGCGCAATGCTCACTCATATCACAGTCATTTTATGGACTTTTGTCACCAAATTTTCAACATAGCCATTTTAAGACCTCTGCTCACGAGCAGTGTAACTGTGATTTTCTTAATCTGTCCTAAACATTGCTTTCGCACACCAACAGCACCATTGTGCGCTACATGTGCGAAAACACATTTTGGGTGACATATGAAAAATTGCAGCTGTACTGTTCATAAGGAAGTGTAATAAAATGGCAATGTTGAAAATCTGAAGTGAAAATATTGAAAATTCGCGAACTTACGAGCGTGCGTAGGAACTGTACATGCATGCTCGTAAAACAGTCATTTTTTGGAATTTTTTCACCAAATTTTCAACATAGCCATTTTAAGACCTTTGCTTATGAACAGTGTCACTGTGATTTTTAATTTATCCCGCACATTGATTTCGCACACCGACTGCTCCATTGTGCGCTACATGGGCGGAAACACGTTTTGGGTGAGATGAGAAAAATGACAGCTATACTACTCATAAGAAGGTATGGCAAAATGGCAATGTTGCAAATCTGGAGTGAAAATATTGAAAATTCACGAACTTACGAGCTTGCATAGGAACTGTACAACGCACGCTCGAAAAACAGTCATTTTTTGGAATTTTTTCACCAAATTTTCAACATAGGCATTTTAAGACCTTTGCTCATGAACAGTGAAATTTTCAACATAGGCATTTTAAGACCTTTGCTCATGAACAGTGTCACTGTGATTTTTTAATTTATCCCGCACATTGATTTCGCACACCGACTGCGCCATTGTGCGCTACATGGGCGGAAACATGTTTTGGGTGAGATGTGAAAAGTGACAGCTGTACTACTCATAAGAAGGTGTGGCAAAATGGCAATGTTGGAAATCTGGAGTGAAAATATTGAAAATTCACAAACTTACAAGCGTGCATAGGAACTGTACAACACACGCTCATAAAACAGTCATTTTTTGCAATTTATCCACCAAATTTTCAACATAGCCATTTTAATACCTCACCTCATGAACAGTGTCACTGTGATTTTCTTAATTTGTCCCGTACATTGATCTCGCACACCGACTGCGCCATTGTGCGCTACATGGGCGGAAACACGCTTGGGTGAGATGAAAAATGGCAGCTGTACTACTCATAAGAAGGTGTGGTAAAATGGCAATGTTGAAAATCTGGAGTGAAAATATTGAAAATTTGTGACCTTCTGACGTGCAGGAACTGCGCAACGACGCCGTAAACAGTCATTTTGAGGAATTTTTCACCAAATTTTCAACATAGCCATTTTAAGACCTCTGCTCATGAACAGTGTCACTGTGATTTTCTTAATTTGTCCTCAGACATTGAATTTGCACACCGACTGCGCCAACAGCGCCTACATGGCGGAAACACATTTTGGGTGAGATGTGAAAAATGACAACCATACTGCTCATAAGAAGGTGCTAAAATGGCAATGTTGAAAATCTGGAGGAAAATATTGAAAATTTGCTAACTTACAAGCCTGCGAGGAACCGCGCAACGCACACCAGAAATGTCATTTTTGATTTTACCACTAACATGGTTTAGACCCTTCATGAATGATGTCATTGTCATGGTGTTATTCAGGCTGCGCGGTGATTTCGCACAGTGACTGGAGCAGTGATCGCGAAATCACCCTTCGGGCCCCAATAACGCCATGACAGTGACATCAATCATGAGAAGGGGTCCCAAAACCCCATGTTGAAAATTTGCAAAATTCCCAAAATGCCTGAGATATGCAACAAAGTTGAAACCCCTATCTAGCCCATTATACAGCTTACTGGCATTTCTCAGTTCGCGGGTCGGCTTGAAGAGTGCAGACGTGTTCCCGTCCACCAAGATCATTGCGCCAGAGTCCAGAGGTAAGTATGGGGTGAGGGGGTGTGTGGGGAGGCTAAAAGCGAGGGTGTGTGAGAGTTGTTGGAGGGAAGGGAGACTACGTGGGACCGCTTTTTCTTTACAGGTAAAAAAAACAACAAACAGACAATGGGATTGCTTGCCACGCTGGGGTGGGCTCCCAGCATGGCACAAGGATGGTTGGGGTGGCTTCAGCCGACAGGGATTGGGCACCCCTGCCGGCCTAAGGATTGCTTGCCACACTGGGTGGGCCCCAGCGGGCACTTTACTACTGGGGGAGGGGCAGACAGTGCCGCCGACCGCCGGCTGTATCGAGCGATTTCGCCACGCTGGGGTGGGCACCCAGCGTGGCATTTCAGAAGGGCTTTGGGGAGGTGGCGGGAACACAGCACAGCCGACGGGATTGGGCACCACGTCAGCTATACAGCGTGTACGCGGAGGCGCACACCTGCGGGGCTTCGCCTGTGGGGGAGGCCACGCGTGAGCAGCCTTAACTTATCTCTGCTCACTCAAGCGTAGCTCCCCCTTTCAACTGTATGCCACTGCATTTTGGAGCTTGTCATAGACAGCTCCAGAATGCATTGGCTTACAGGGGCCGCGCCTACCAACACACTGACTGAATTGGAAGAGGAGGTGACACACCTCCGAAATCTCCGTTGATGGCACTATGTTTCTTGCACATGCGTGCAAGCAAACATAAAAATCACAAGATAAAAAAGATATTGTAGCTAGTGACTTCAGTAGCAGCAACATATCAAAAAATATTGTTGTTACTGTTGTCACAATGGATAGTTTTAGGGTTACTGCCATCACAGTGGAATTGTGAACCAATAAAAGCAACTGAAGATAAGCGGCATATTTCGAGTCAGTCCATTGCATATTCCAGGCAGAAAGATAGAATAGATAGATAGATGTAAGCAATAATACCTGCCAGGGTGGGCAGCAATGGGCAATACCAGACTTCCCAGGGGTGTAAGGAGGCCTGACATCACAGGTGGAGGGCCTTATAGCCCCTGGAAGGTCTGGTATTGCCCATACCACCCACCCTGAGGGCATTATTGCACTTAAAAAATGGGCACTGAAAAAAAAAACCAGTTTAATAAAAAAGTTAATCAAAAATTAATTTAGAATAACTTTTAGAATGAAATAGTTCCTCCACCTGGATTAAAATACCTTTGCCCCTCCCCCAAACACACACATAGACAGGGCTTTTGGGAGTAGTGGCAGTCTTTACTTACAAAGAAGTAGCTTACAAGAAATGAGTCGATAAGTAAAGAAAAATGAATTTAGCAAGTGTGTGTAGGTGTGTGTATGTGTGTGAGAGAGAGAGAGAGAGAGAGAGATGCACTACCTGTTTTGTTCCACCCCTAGCCATTCATTGTGGTCTCCCAAGCAGTCGACATGGTTACATATGTACAGTGCAGCTAGTATACCCGCTCCCTTTACATGCCATGGGGAGGGATGAGCGCTGTAAACAGTGGGAAAATAGCATAAGCACGATAGCCAGTTGGGACTCAGGAACAGGGTTTTGAGTTTTTTTTTAATATCTGCCTGTGTTACTGAGTTTCTGCAATCGGGATGATGGTGGAGTGGCAAAGTAAGCGACAAGACCTATGGCTCAGAGTCACCCCACCTCTGGTTCACAGCTTGAAGTTGCTGTTTTTTTTTTTTTGCTTTGTTTTTGTTTTTTTTCAGTATACCTTCTCCCTTTACATGCCATGCAGAGGGATGAGCGCTGTACACAGTGAGAAACTACAAAAGCACGATCGCCGGTTGGGACTCAGAAACAGGGTTTTGACAGGTTTTTTTTAATATCTGCCTGTGTTATTGAGTTTCTGCAGTCAGGATGATGGCAGAGTGGCAGAGTGAGAGACAAGATGCACGGCTCACCCCACCTCCATTTCACAGCTTGAAGTTGTTGACTTTTTTTTGCAGTATACCCACTCTACATGCTCCCTTTACATGTCATGGGGAGGGATGAGCGCTGTACACAGTGAGGAACAGCAAAAGGGTGATCGCCAGTCAGGACTCAGGAACGGGGTTTTGACAGTTTCCATACCACTCCCCTTTTCACAGCTGTTTTTTTAATGATGTATGACCCCTCGTTATCAAGTTTGAATTCCCTTCCTTCAGTTTATTTTTTTTCTGGGGAGCGGGTTACTGAACATGGTCACACTAGACTTCATTAAACACCAACAATGGACTGCTCAGGAGGTGTGTGTGTGTGTGTGTGTGTGGTGTAACTGCCCGGTCGTCCCTTTTGTTTTCTTGTATTATAATTAAAAAACAAAAACAGTAGTTTTGATGCCTGGTTCAGTGCAGTAATGAGCTGGGCTGACGGCACTGCAGTTTAGAGGAGTGTGGCTCATTTGTGGGATGGCAGAGGAATGTTAGGGGTGCTACGAGAAAAAAAAAATTAAAACAGTGATGTCTGTTTTCAGGTACAGGGAAATAAAGTCAGCTTGTGGCAGTAGGCTAAGCAGGGGCAGATGGTTGGAGGAATGTGGTTGGTTGCCAGCTCTCGCTAGGTCAAAGAAAAAAATGGCAGCTGTTTAAAACTCAACATTCCATTGGGACATTAATACTACATAATAATCAGGCAGGCAGAGACCAGGACTCATTATTTCCCAGTCTGTTGCCTGATATGGACCAGCTACTTGATAAGATTAGCCAATCACAAAAAAGAATTCTCCCTGCCCATTTACTAAAGATAGATAGATAGCTAGCTAGATAGATAGATAGATAGATAGATAGATAGATAGATAGATAGATAGATAGATAGATAGAGCATTTACAAAAAACTTTGTTAATGCACCAGTTAGGGTTCCAGTTCATACAAGAAATGAAGGGAAATGTAGCATTAGGGTTTCCAACCCTAACTCCCCACTCCTACCCCCCCAAGCAGCAAAAGAAAAAAAACATTAGGGTTTTGGGTCTCTGGCATCTTGGTGAATCAGTGGTACGAATGTATGAGCATACGAGTTTGCCAGCAGAAACAGGCCACATGATCTATCAAGTCTGCTCAAGTGTGCAGCTTGCACCCTTGCCTTGAAGCTACCCTACCCTTCCCAATTACCCCCCTCTCACCATGTCCCATCTCCTTTTGTAACTGCCCACTGTTTTACAGGATACCATCTCCTCTGACAGAGCGTTCCAGTCTGCCACAACCCTCACCGTGAAAAAGTGTCTCCTCATTTCTTTCCTTTGTCTTCCCCCTCCAGTATAACACCATGCCCTCTCATGTCCCTCCCCCCTCCTTAGCTTGTATATCCCTTCAGTACCTGTCCTGTTTATCCCTTTCAGGTACTTAAATGTCTCAATCATATCCGCCCTATCCCTTCTCTCCTCCAGGGAGTACATATTCAATTCCCTCAGCCTCTCCTTGTATAGCCTGTTGTCCAATCCCAGGATCATCTTTGTCACTCTGCACTGTACCCCTTACTGTAATCTTACATTCTTCTTCAGATATGGGCACCAGTACTACATGCAATACTCCAGGTGTGGCCTGACCAGTGACCTGTAGAGAGGCAAGATCACCTCCCTGCTCCTGGAGGAGATTCCTCTAGCAATGCATCCTCGCATCGTGTTGGCCTTTGCTGCCACCCTCCTGCACTGCTCTATACTGTTCATGTTCCAAGTTACAACCACCCCTACATCCTTTTCTTCCTCAGTGGTACCTAGCTGCACTCCTCCCAGCTGGTAGTCCTTCCCTTGGTTCTTTGCTCCGAAGTGCAGTACTTTGCACTTTTTCTCATTGAACTCCAACTGCCACACTTCTGACCACTCTACCAGTTTGGTCCAGTCGTCTGGCAGCCGCTGCCATCCTGCTATGTAGTCCACCACTGCGCCCCCAACTTGTTGTCATCAGTGAACAGTGGTGAGGATTTTCTTTGGGTTGCCATATCTAATGTTTCCCCTCCTCCCCAGCCCATAGACTCTGAAGCACAAGGTACAGCTCCAAGCCAATGCCCCATAATAATACACTCTTCAAAGATAGAGAGCTATGTCTCACCACATGTTGCCAACACAATCTGTTGTAGCTGTCTTTATGTCTAACATTGTTTGCTGAGTGAACAGGGTGGGCATTAGGGTTGACAACCTCAAAGAAGGCCCTACCACTGATTCGCCAAGATTTTGGAGACCGAAAACCCTAACGTGTTATTTCTGCTTCGTGGGTTCATACAAAGGTGTGTGGGAGCTAAGTAGGCCAAAGATAAATAGCCCATAGCCGCTCCCTTCCAGTATCCCCTAATCGGTGACTTTGCCCTCTTTCATTATATAGTTATCCAGCTGGGTTTTGAAATGTTGCTTTGATTTGGAAGAAATGAGCGACAGTGGGAGCTCATTCCATGGTGCCACCACCCTCTGTGTGAAGAGGGCCCCCCTGTGGGGGTGGGGGTGGGTGAGGAGTTCAAGTTGGAAACCCTAATGCCACATTTCCTTACTTTAGTGGCATTAACTGGAGCCCTAAACTGATACATTAATGAAGCTTTTGTAAAAATGTCCTTTCTTTTTGAGATTGTAGAATTGTATCCTCATTCATGCAGGTAACCTTTAGGATCTCCTTGAACAGATGCAGACTTGCAGGGCCCTTTGGGCCCTGCACCAGTGGAAGAATTCATCCACCTAAGGAAGTGCTGGGCTCTTGCAGGTCCTGCGCTTCTGTGCAGCAAAGGATGCCAAGAATTCATGGGGCTGTCTGGTGTGTTGCAGTCGCCAGGAACCTCTGTTCATTGCACTTCCATGTGCCACAGATACAGATGCACAGGGCAAAAAGTCCATCTGTCAGCAATGTACAAGGCCCTCTGCCACCCACAGGTACAGAGGTGCAGGCCATATGTCAAGAGAAGAGTTGTCCTCACTATATGGTACCCAGGCCCATGTAAGTAAAATTTCAAAACAATTCAAATCAGAACCTCAGTATTAATAGCTCCTTAGAAAGATCTCCACTGATAAATTTTGAAAAACAATGACAAAGTAATAGTATAAAACTAAGCCTTAGGGGCCCAAAAATGAAAGGGTCAAGCTAAGGATTTCTACTGAAAGTGAACAAGAGTCTTTGCAGGATAGCTATTAGAACCTCCCAGTTCCAACATCGGATAAAAGTAAGTTCAAAGAGAACTGCAGTTCTACTGGGAGACATTCTCAGCAAATTAAATCTGAGATCCCAGAAATAATACAGGAACTACATCAGACAATCATAGGATTATAAGAAATTGCTGATAGAGCAAAAGTGGATGAAAATAAAATGGAGAGACAGATCACTTACTCCTCCTTCTTAGATGAAAATATAGTACAGATCTTAAAAAAACACATGTGGCATGTGTAGCCATCTTAGTACAGCAAGTAATATTAAAAAACAAAATTGCATCCTTAAGAGAAGATATTGCAATCAATGGAGCATGTCTGGAAGAAGTTTTAGAATTTCAGAGAAGAAACAAAGAATTACAAAAGAATCATCAGTCTCCATAGTTCTTGTTTTTTGGTTTTTTAACTCTCTTTACTCCTCCTCCTCACTGGCCCCATAGACCTCTCTCCAGTGGGGTGTGGGGCACCCATTTCCAGCCCAGCCTGAGGTCCACCTGTACCAGTTTACCTCTCCCAGGAGCTCTCCTACAGCCGCACTGACCACCTCACCCCCACCAGCTCTGAGCCTCCTGGCGCGGGACTGCCATTTACTCCTCAGGTGCTCTGTCTACAATCTAGAACAGCGGCCAGGGAGTGGAAGAAAGAGACAGCAACTGGCCAGGTAGGACCCAGCTGTGAGCATGGGGGACATCCTTGGCCCCACTTTTTCAGGGCTCTTCTGTGCATTTCGTGCCTTGGAGGTGTGGGCATGCAATGATGGCAAGTGCGTAACGGGCGTGCTCCCACACCGGTCTGCATGCCCTCCTCCATTGCCTCCAACCCTCTTTTGAGTCTCCCATATGTCACGCTGCCCCCAGTCTCCACTGGGAGCTGCTGTCACAGCAGGAGAAGTAACATACCCACCCCCAACAGATGAGATGAGTCCTCCGGATGCTCAATTCTCTCCTGCTCCTGCCTACCCCCGATGATCCAAGCTTACTCCTGAACCTGGGTTTCCAGCATGGCACAAGGTGTAGCATCCAGTGCCTCAGCCCTCAGTGTCACTGGGCCAGCCCATCTCCATAGTTCTGGATGAAAGAAATCAATCTATTAATGAAAATGAATTCTAGAAGCTGAGTTTTACAACTACAGAAATACCAGAAGAAACAACTTCAAAAGAGGGGAAAAAAAAAAACACAAATACTCGGCACAATAATTTAGTGGCATAACCCCTGGAGAAAAAAAAAGGGAAGGATGGCCCAAGAATTAGTCAAAATGATCTGATGTGAAAAAAGAATGATACTGGTGCAGAGATCGAGGTATTGCCCCACTTTCCCACCACACATGAACAGTCCATTATTGACCACTTGAAGCTGGATACTTTGGCAGAAGTAAGAGCAATAATTACACCAAGAGGTATGAGAATTCAGATATACTTAACATCTTTTCATATATGATATGTGTAAAGTTATTAGGGTTGGAAATTGCATTTGATAATATTTCTGAAGTCATAAAATGTGATGACCTTTCAACAAAAAAACAATCTTTTGATTATGGTTAAATATGGGTGGCTCTCTACACCTGGCATATTGCATCAGAATTAACACACGCACACACATATATATATATATATATATATATATACACACATATATCTATATATATATATACTTTGCAAACATCTGAGGGTGAGGGTCTCAAGCCTAACGCTCACTTTGTTCCATCAGTAAATGAGCATTGATGTGTACAGTGAATGAGAATGGTGTGAGTATTAGGCTTGAGACCTTCACGGCACACCTCACATTGATTTTATGACTCCAGTGTGGGGGTGAGGAGTTAGGGTTGGAAACTCTAACATCATATTTCCCTACTTTTGTCACTTTATCCTGAACCCTAACTAATGCATTAGCATAGCTTTTTGCAAAGAATTTCCTTATTTCTTGAGATAGTGTAATCATAGCTTTATTTGCCTGTGGGAGCACAGGGACCTCTGGGCCTTGCGTTCCCACCCATCATTAGTTTTTGAGATAGACTAATTGTATCCTTATTTGCCAGCTCCCATCCCTCAATAGATGTGGATGTTTACATCATTGTGGAAGAGCCCGGCGCTCCCATTTATAGGACAACAGCAAATAAATTGTCAGCATATTCATCTTATTACCCCACCGCATTTACCCAGTACAGAAACATTTTCAAATCCCCACCAAAACATAATTCCATACAACTCCAGCAACATTCTGTGCCACAGGTGTGAAAACACATTTTGGCCAAGATTTGAAAAATTACAGAGATGACATACATGAGGTGAGATAATAAGAAGGTTATGTTGAAAATTTGGGGTCAAAATATTTAAAATTTCCAATGCTACGAGTGTGTGTAGAAAAACTGCAACAAATGGGTATAATTTTTGCCATTTTAACATATTTTGATCCCAGATTTTCAACGCTGCCATCTTATTACCACACTCCATGTTGCCAGTACAGAAACATTTACAAATCCCCGCCAAAATGTAATTCTGAGCAACTGCAATGCCATTCTGTGCCACAGGTGCAAAAACACATTTTGGCCAGGATTTGGACAATGACAGCTGTAACATACAGGAGGTAGGGGTAATAAGCTGTCTATGTGAAAAATATTAAACATTTCCGAAGTTACAAGCTTGCATAGGGTAATTGCAACAAATGGTCATAACTTTGCCATTTTTACATATTTTGACCCTAAATTTTCAACAAAGCCTTCTTATGACCTCACCTTATGAACAATATGACAGTCATTACGCAAATCCTGCCCAAAAGTTGAATTCATCAAGCAACTGCTAAATCACCTTTCCAGTGGGAGTTGTGTAGCAACAGTCATATTGTTCATGAGGTGGGGTGCCCACAAGACAATGTTGAAAATTTGGGGTTAAAATGTTAAAGTTATGCATAAAAGTTGAAACCTCCATTGAAATACATTGAACCGCATTTTTGGGTACCTTTGTTTCTCATATGGCAGTTGTCGGTTCCAGCAGCAAGACGTGTCTTCGATCAGGAGAGTGGATCTCAAATCTGAGACCTGTTCAGGAGAGTGAGGTGTGTGGGTGTACGGGGTGGTGTGGTGGTGTGCTCATTGAGAAGTGGGAGTAGGGGGTGATCGATCTGATCAGCAAGGGACCTTTTTTTTTTTTTACAGGTTTCTTAAAAAGAACACAGAGGGACTGTTTGCTTTATTTCAGCTTCTGCCTTGCAATCGTAGGGTGCGGGCTGCCACTAGACACCAGGGAAAAAAGAAGACAAATGTGGGGCTATGATCAGAGGGTGGGGGGTGCAACTAGATACCAGGGAACTAAAAAAAACTGTAGGCACAGCAATCAGAGAATGGGGTACCCCTAGACACCAGGGCATCATAAAGAAAAGAGGAGGACCATGGTCAGAGGTTGGGGGGCTGCAACTAGACACCAGGGAAATAAAAAAAAATGGTTGGAACAGTGATCAGAGTGTGTGGGGTACCACTAGACACCAGGGCATTATAAAGAAAGAGGGGGACCACAATCAGAGGGTGGGGGGTGCTACCAGACACCATGGAAATAAAAATAAACTGCAGGGACAGTGATTGGAGGGTAGGGAGTACCACTAGACAACAGGGAAAGATCGTGGAAAATGACTGGAGAACAGGGGAGGAGGGAGGGACCACTAGTCTACCAGGGATATAAAAAATTAAATACATTACAAAAATAACATATGGGAGGGTAATATGAGAACTGGGGTGGGTTGGGACCACTAGACTACCAGGGAGATATGACAGTTTGATCTGTCATAGAACTTTACTATTCAAAGTTCTTACAGTTCGAACAGTAAAGTTTGAACTGTAAAGAACTTCGAATGATCATTTTCCGATTGAGTGATCCTTACAAAGTGTGTGAGGGGTGATATGATTCTTGCCCCCAGAACACATACTTCACCTGTACGTTTTTAAATAATAATTAAATAATGTTGCTAAGCATGTGACTGAGACCTAAATACAGGAGGTCTTGGTCATTCCTAACCATGTAGGAATTCTTTAGAAATTGAATTTTTTTAGATACTTTTTTCTCCTTGCCCCTGCCTGTCTGCTCCCTTCTACTGGCAACCCACTGGGATTCTGGCCACCGTCCACACTCCTGCACTCCTAGTTGAGGGCTGCCATGTCCCCTGCGGCTTACTCCCTGCAGCAGGGTGGCAGGGATCCCCCAACTTCCCACCCCAAATGGATCCAGATCAGGTGCACCCTCTCAGAGCCTTCTGAATGGCCATCCAGCCGCTCAACAAGGATGCTATTTTCTGTGTTCACATTCCCCTTGAAGCTGGGGGAGTGCAATGACCCCAGGTGGAGGGAGCATGCAAGTATCCGCATGCACTCCCTCCAGGCATCTGCTCCCAGCTCCTCCTTAAGCAACTGCAGCGCTGTGTCCCCCAGCCTCTGCCAGGGGTTGAACGGGCGCCGACAGTAGAGGACCCCCCTCCCTGGAGAAGGAGAGCAGTCCATCAAATGCTCAATCCTTCCCCGTCCCTGCCAACCTCCGATGACCCGTGCTCATTCCTGAACTCAGGTCGTGGGTGTGAAGCGAGGTAAGGCATCCCACGCATCAGCCCTCGGCGCCACTGGGCCAGCCTAGAAATCTAATTTTAAAATGGAAAAAATAAAAGAAGATGGTGGAAGCACAAAAAGTATTTCTATGAGTTTGACCAGTAAATCCTTAACAAATAACAGTTCAAATGGTTTTCAATAACCTCTATTTAACATAGAACTGTCTATACAACCCTAACTATAGGGGCTATGCACCACTATAATATATCTATATATTCATATATATATATATATATATATATATATATATATATTCATAGCAAAAATCTCAGTTTAATGCATCAGTTGGGGTTCGTTGACAGTGTTCCCACCCCCTTGCACCCACCACAGCCCCACTAACAGGCATTCAGGTGTGCGTTGGGGTTGTCGGTCCTAACTCTCACCCCATCCCATGTTTAAACAAGCTGAGGTGGTGCAGTATAAGAGAATGGGGTGAGAGTTAGACCGATGACCCCAACACATACCCCGATGACTGTTGGTGGGGCGGGTGGTGGGTTGCAAGGGGGTGGAACCCTAACATCGAATTTCCTCACTTTTGTCACTGTGGAACAACCCTAACTGATGCATTAAAACAGTTTTTGCCATGAATTTCCTTCTTTTGAGAATGTGCACTATAAATAGTGAAGTAACGGTAAGGAACCGTTAAGCCGCAAACAGTATTGCACACGGTGATGCAAACGAACGGTAATAAAAACGCAGGCGCAAATGTTAATGAAAACAGAAATGCAAATGCAAGCACATATGGAAATGCAAATCATAGCACGCACGGTCATGGTAACGCAATTGGAAATGCAAACACTTATGGTAACAGCAACGATAACGCCAAAGGAAACACAATCACAAATGGAAACGCAAATGGTAGCGCGTACGCAAACGCAAATGGAAATGCACATGGTGATGCAAAAGGAAATGCAAACAAAAACAGTACTGGAAATGCAAATGTTAACAATAATGCAAACACAAGCACAAATGAAAACGCAAAGGGTAATGCATACAGTGGCGTAGACGGGAATGCTAACACAAACCTTTATGGAAACGCAAGTGGAAACGCTAACTGTAACAGTAACGAAAACGCACACCCTTTTTTTCCCCAAAAGTTGCATTGAGAAACACAGTGAATACAAAGAATGTATGCATAATAATGGGCCTCAGAGCAGAAAATGAACACTTGGAACACTAAATTGCTTATATCTCAGAAACTGTATGACGTAGAAATAAAAATAAAATTTCATATAATTTATGACTTTCCTGTCTAGTTTTGCACTTAGCTCCCTAGCAGGGGGCAGGGGGCTAAGCATTTTTCTGATGAAAAGTCCGTATCTCAAGGCGTTTCCCCGAAAGGCGTGGCAGACGCTATTATGTTAGCCTATGGGAAAACTTTGGAGTACCATAACTTTGCAGCCCTTTAATATTTTGTCACCAAACCACCAAAAGGCACATCTGTGGGATATTGGCTTTCTTCCATCCAAATTGCAACCCAAATGACCAAACCATTCTTTTGCAGCAGGGTGGCAAAGATTTCCTATTCTTTTGGGCATAGTGTCGCAAAGTAGTGTCACAAATCATGACACTTTCGCAATAAAATCACGAAAGTGTTGAATGTGTGACACTACTTTGCTACACTACTGTTTCCAAAATTTCAAAACATATTTCTGGGGTGTTTAACCCCCGCCCCCAAAAAGACATGGCTAGCATCCTCAGGGCTCGACTAGGTGAATGCAGCAAGAACTGTGTCCCTAGAGGGTCCCAAATTTAAATGCCAAGCATTTCTGTGACCACCAGCTGAAAACAAGATGGCAGATTTGCACACTACAGGAGTCATTTCATACACTAAAAACTGCATTTGCGACAATGTCAAACTTTTTGTTAACTTTTCCCATTGACTATAATGGGAAAATTGTTTTTTGAATAACTTTTGAACCGTTTAATATGTTTTCACGAAATCTTCAAAAGGCACATCAGGGACCCTGGCCACATGTTTCCTGAAGGTTTTGGACTGGTCGCACAGACCATGCAACCTGTAGGCGTGAGCAAAAAATGCACAAAAATACGTAAATACGACTTTCTACGGTGCTATGTAGCTCTGCAACTGTATATCTGACCATTACAAAACTTGGCACATCCAGAGATCTATGGTACTGCTTTAAGCATGCAAACTTTCAGGCAAATCTGTTATACGGTGGTGAAGTTATTAAGCTGCCAAATTTCACACTTTAACCTTAAATGGAGTACTCAACTCTAACTATAGTGGCACTACTGTACCACTATCATATATATATTGGGTTCACCACAATATATCCAAGGCACACTGCCTTAAGGGTAACTGGTCCATTCCACTGGGGTGTCAAACAGACGAGGCATACTGATGAGTCCTGGTAGGACGAAACACGTGTCTATGTCTTCTGTTAGCACCCTTTGCAAACTGTGTGAGAGGCCTTTCGGCACCATGCAATTCTGCTTAAAGTTGGACCAGCATAACATTCTGTGGTGATTTGCATATGCAGCCCATGATGCTTTGCATTGTGGGGCATGTGATTTTGTATATATATATATATCTATATATGTATATATATATATATATATAGATATATATATATATATATATATATCATCTATATATATACTGTATAGATATATACACACACATATATCTCTTTATACGAGTCTGTGTCTTCTGTTGGCACCCTTTGCAGACTGTGTGAGAGGCCTTTCAGCATCATGCATTTCTGGTTAAAGTTGAACCAGCATAATATTTTGTGGTGATTTGCATATACAGCCCATGATGCTTTGCATTATGGGGGTATGTGTGATTTTGTATTTCATATATATGTGTGTATATATATATATATATATGTATATATATATATATATATATATTTATATACACACACACACACTTAAGAATGAATTTCTTGGGAGAACAGGAGATCGGGGATCAGGGAGGGACCCTACACTACAGCAATGATATTATATTTATAATGGGTGGGAGAACAGGAGATCAGGGACTGGAGAGGGACCCTACACTATGGTAAAATCTTTTTTTTTTTTACCATTGGGTCCACGACTGGGGTGGGGGAGGGCATCACAGCACTATGGGGAATGTTGCTGTGTGGGGCTTGGGCTGGGGGAATGTGCACTGCCTCATTAATGGCATGCAAATGAGCCCACAAAGGGCATGCTAGTGGCCACTAGTGCCTTGCATGCCTTTGTTTGTGAATAGCACTTTAGTGCCTGAGCACTATTGGCTGTGGGACCATTTTCCTGGCTGTTTGTGGGGGCAGCACTGCTATGTATTCCAATGATTTTTCTGGGTTAGCACTGACCCTGCCAGCCCTTATTCATAGTCAGAGAGCCCACTGGGCTATCCAGCTGTAAGTAGTTCCATTGCCCACCAGCGCAGCTGAGCAGTTCAGCGCAAACTTTTGCACCCACTTTGTGCTACCTTTGTGAATCCTGGCCAAACTGTGGAAAGAATAAACTGAACCAGATGTTCTATGCTTACGTATGCTTAATTGCTATAAACCACTGAAGAATTTTCTTTTAAAAATGGAAAGGAAAACGTAAGGTGTAGTATGAGAGTTGGACATGTGAAGAAGACAAAAAGAAACTGGCAAAATATGTGCAGTATAATTAAAAAGAAAACATCCCAAGCAAATATTCAAAATCTAAATATTTTTAGAAAACAGTACAAATCTTATGTAAGAACGCAAAAGCTGGCCCACCAGAAAAAACTATGGGAGAATATGATTACTGCAATAGAAAATAAAGATAGCAAACAATTCTGGAAAATTGATTGCTATGGGAACTAATCAATATAAGAATCAAATAGATTCCTATGTTTCACGTACAAATGGGAAGATTATTTTAGGAGTATCTTTTTAAACACACAGTATCTTTCTGGAAAGGAAATTGATGAAATAGAGGAACCATTGTCTTGGATTACTAAACAAGAATTAAAGGATCCAATAATCAGCTTTAAGATCAATAAATCTCCAGGTCCAGATGAAATACCTGTTGAATTCTATAAACTTGATCAACAGTGGTGGTCAGATCTATTAAAGGACTTCTATAACACAGCCATTATGTATGGGTTTACTCCAGATACATGTAAAGGCAACTTCATGGTCACAATTTTCAAAAAAGGGGACAGAGGGAACCCTGCAAATTATAGACCAATAAACGTACTGGATAACATGGCTAAAATATATGTAAAAATACTTTTAAACAGACTTCTGAGTTGGATTGAAAAGCAAAAAATTCTCTCACATTTGCAAGCAGGTTTTAGAAAAGAACTAGGATCCACCACACAAACTTTTTTTTTACTGTTGCACTTGATAGAAAACTACTGCACTATTAAAAATCAGAAGCTTTGTGTAGCTTCTGTCAATATTTCTGCAGCCTTTGATTCTATTATAGGATCATATTTATGGACTAAATTAAGGGAACTTGGAATTGATCAAAACTTATTAGTTGTGATAAAACATCACTACTCTAATACATGGATGAAAATTAAATCACCACATATGGGAACCTAAGTGAAAAAATTGAAACCAATATTGGAGTGCGACAAGGGTGTGTTCTTGCTCCAACAATGTTTATTATTTATATTAATGAAATTCTACTTGAATTAAACAAATTAGAATACCAACCACCAAAGATCCTAAAGCAGTATGTGCCTATCCTCGCATACGCCAATGATCTAGCGATTATTTCCACTAGCAGATCAGGATTACAATGAAGCCTAAGAACTCTTGACATTCTATGTCTCAAACTAAATCTATATACATAGCACTATTAAACCAAAAGTGATGATCTTTGGCAACAAAAAAAGATACAAAAACTTGTATCTAGCAAATAAGCCTGTGGAATATGTCCAGGAATTTCAATATTTGGGTGTAATATTTAGTTATCTTAAGAAATGTAACTATTGTCTATTTTATTTTGTTGACTCATTGTTATATGTTCGAACTCAGATTGCTGCTATGAATGTATGTATTGTATGTAACTACAGGACAACTTTGAAGATGGGTCCCAGGACCTAAAATTTAATCCTGTCAAAAAATAAAGTTTTAACTAACTAACTAACTAAACATATTAAACATTCCAGTAGTAAAATGTGGATTACAAAAGGTGTATTAAAGTGATTTAATGGAATGTTTGGTGGCCTGTCAGTGGTGCTGATGTTGAAAGCCATTAATGTCAAACTTGTAAATCAAGGACTACATGCTGTGGAAGTATGGGGAAATACAGCTATGAATCCATTGGATTCCATATTAAAGTCCTTTTATAAGCAAACGTTAAAGTTACCTAAGAAAACACCTAACTCTTTGATTAGGACACAATTAGGACAGATGGGTATGAATAGCATCATACATATAAGATGCATACATTTCTGCATAAAATGTTATTACAGTCTTCAGGAACAATACTGTCAGACTGCATTAAGCAGAAAAGAAAAATATTTACTTCTAAAGATTTTCCAGAGATATGGTTACGTAACATCTATAAACTGTTAGACTTGTACAATATTACTTATCTTAAAATTTTAACAGAACAAGAAATAATGATACATCAATCTTACTCAAAATCAATTATCAGACTAATTCAACAAAAAGCTAAAGAAGAGGATCTGGTTCACATTACTTAATTAAAAGTCTCTAAGTGGCTGGTAAAAAATACTGAGGAACACTCATTGAAAATTTACCTAAAAACAATACTCAATCCAAGATACAGGAACACTCTTACTGTCTTCAGAGTTGAGTTATTTCCCAGCAATGTTCTAAATCACAGATATAGAAAGAAAGATGTTTTATCCAGAAACTGTGAGTGTGGTTTACAGGAAGTTGAGGACCTACTACATGTAGTACAGTGCTGCCCTTTGTTTACTAAAAAACAGATGACATAGGAACAATATATGTACCAACAATATTAATTTATGACAGATCCATTGTTCAATGCAGAAAATATGGATATCTTGGAAAAAAATTGCCATGTTCCTGTTGAAAGCTGTAAAGCTTATGAATCTAATTTTTCAGGCAAATAACTTGTCAAAATGCACAAGCTATAGTTTCTAATATGAATTAAATGGGCTGACTGAATTTTTTATTTTTTTAGAAAAGTCCTACTGGACTTTTTTTTGCCACTTTTTAGGGTACAGAGATTATAGGTAACAAAATATTGTAGAGGATATAGGTATCCAGACCCAAACCCTTCAATGACCTGTTTTAACTTATGAAGAGCAGTACTTCTCTAAGAAGAGTTAGCTAAAAACCTTTGGACATATTACCCATTTTTATGTTTGCTTGCATGCATGTGCAAGAAACATAATGCCACCATACGAGTTTTCATAGGTGTGCCACCCCCGCTTCCAATGCCCTACTTCTTTTTGCAGGCATGGCTGCACCACACCAATGAATGTCCCAGCTGTCTATGACAGCAGTTCAGATGCAGCAGCATACAGTTCAGAGAAAACCACCGTTACCATCAGCAGTGGTAACATGTAGGCAATTTGCATACTGCCTTCGGCAGGCAATTTGCATACTACCATTACCTACATGTCACCACTGCATCTGAACTGCTTTGCCCAATTTATTTGCCAATGGGGAGCCCACTCCCCATTGGCATAATGCACTCCCCCATCTGTTGTGTGCCGAGAGGGTGCCAATCCTCCTCAGCATCATGCCCCCCCAGACAGTCTTTATTTGCTGATGAGGGGCCCAATACCCATCGGCTTAAGTCCTCCTTCCCCATAATGCAGGCAGCACACTGGGAGACCACCCCAGTGTGCACAAATGAAGCCTGAAAAAAAACCTTCCCATGATGTTCTTTTCATTATTTTTGCCCCTGAAATAAAGAAAATGGTCCCTCATGGTCGTTTATGCCCCCTCCCACAACCCGCACCCACCCACTGTGCACCCACCTCCCCACACCCCCCTCACCTCATACTTACCTCTGGAGCCCAGTGCGATGATCTTTGGTGGACCGGGAATATGTCTGCACTCTTCAGAGCCAACTGCAAACTGAAGAAATGCCGGTAAGATGTATAATGGCATAAATAGGGTTGTGATTGGTTGGCATCCATGGCACTCCAGACATTACCTCATGGGTTTTAGCCCACCTGATAGGCTAGTGATGCACATGACCCAGATCAAATTTCTAGCATATCCAGGTCCCAGAAACCCCTGCTCTCCAGTTTCGAATCGTGCATCTGATCAGACAAGAAGCACACCAGGAATCCCTGTCTGCTCCTAGAAGGTAAGAATCAAGGATTTATATCACTAAGTTGTTCTCTCCAGGCTGATTCAGAAAGCAGGTACAACAGTTTTTCTTTGGGGCTTTGCATATTAGATTTTCCTGGATTTTACCAGGAGCAGTAACCTAAGCTAGCCCCTTGCCTTAGCGTTAGCCACATCAGGTGATTCCTAGCAAGATGTGGATCATAGTAGGCATATCTGAAGGAAGTGGAACTCCTTGTGTTTTTCTTTCTGGCAGGCTATTCCCTCAAATGCTGCTGGTTGTGTCCCGCTAGCCGTTTATTATGTGCAACGAGTTCAGTCCTGTGATGGCCCTATGGGCTAGGCCCCTTCTCGGGCCTAATTTAGCAGATCCTTCGGTTGCCCCTATGCGCCCCTCCTTCTCGAGCAAACGACCACTCGCAACAGCGCTCCCATGCCTGGTGGCCTATCGCTCTGTTTGCCACCCGTTTCTACAGTTCCTGGCCTCAGCAAGGCTGTGGGAGGACCAACGGCCTGTTCCGGCCAAGCACCGACCACGTGGCGCCTCTCTGGCTCCGCCGCCCCCAGCAAGCCGCCCTCCTCCCATCGCCTTCTCTGCGGATGGAGGCCTCGCCCTGTTCCCCACACCGCGGGCTGAACCAGTCAGGCGCTGTTCATGGGAAGCATGGTCGAAAGCAGCAGGCGACTCCATAGGCCTGTTGGGCCTACTGCAGCCCGCCAAAACTCCCCTAGCCGCCTCAGGTCTTCCAGCTGGCTCTGCACCCCAGGCCTAGCAGCTAGGCCGGGCCAAGGGTCTGATGGAACTCCGCCCCGGACTTGTCTGGGCGGGGGAATTCTTCTAGCCTTTCTCGGCCCCCCTACACTGAGCTGCTACTCCTGGAGGGTGTAGGAGAGCCTCCAGCCCCACCCCAGCAGGACTTCCAGGCGTCTCTGTAGTGCATCCATTCTGCCACGCCTCACTTTGTTCCACCCCCGAACTCGTGGGGTGTGGAAGCGCGATCCACCTTGCTCTCTGGCCTCTCGAGGTGAAGGGAAGGTCTGTGGATGATCATTCCCGTTTTCCTGGGGGTCTCCCCCTTGGGTCCCTCCCATAGCGACCCTCCAGTGGCCCCCCACTCCTCCCAAGCCTCCTGCTCCTGTTGCTTCACCCGGGACTTCAATCTCACACCTACCACTTGGGTCCCTCCCATAGCGACCCAAGTAGGTAGCCTGATTCACCTGGACTCCATTCCCGGTCGCCACGGCTCCCTCCCATAGCGAGCCGTGGCACCAGACCACTGACCGTCAGCCCTTCTCTCTGGCCTCGATGTGCGGGTCCTCACACAGCACCCCTCAACCTCAGTTGGTCTTCTGGAGCAGTAAGGGCAATCTGTCCCAGTCACCTGGTTAAGGCACTAGCCTCCTAACCCAGGGATTGTGGGTGCAATGTTTAAAAAAAAAAAGGGGGGGGAACCGTGGGGCACCATACCAGCTCCGTTTCTAAGTATACCTTCTCTCCTTCCAGATGGTGAAAGCAAAGAAATGCTCCTCGTGCAGTGCCACCCTCCTCCCCCAAACTCCGGGCCCCCTCTGCGCAGCCTGCCTCCTGGACGACGATGATTCCTCCCTTGAGCAAACCCCGCCCCTGGCCCCCAACAACCCCGGACCCAGCAACTCTACGTGGATGGACCCGGGCTCCCTTCTGATCCAGAACCAGCAGGCCGCGGTTGCCATGATGGACAGCCAACAGAACTTTATGCTCAAAATCATGGAGAAACTGGAATCCCTCACCCAAAACAGGGCAAAGCCACCAAACTCAGAACCTGACAAGGCAGGAGGGCAACCAGAGGAGCTTCCAAACTCTGAGGACACTCTTCCGGACACCCCGCGCAACAGCGCGCATGAGGTCGGGGAGTGGGATGATGCAGGGGAAGAGGATGAGGCAGACTCAGATGCAGAAGATATGGAGCTGCAAACGACATCTTCTCTGACTTTGAAGTTATGCTCATTTGACACGATCCCGGGCTCATGAAGATCATCAAGGCCACCATGGGTTTCGACACCGAAGAAAGCAGGCCCGAGTCGAAGCTTGACCCAATGATTCAGCTGAGACCTTCAACCACAGAGACTTTTCCCGTATGCCCGCAATCGAGGACATCTTCAGTACAGAATGGCAACTTCAACCGGCAGGATGTCGAATCGCAAGAATCTGGACAGAATGTACCCGTCCAAGGGGAAAATCGGATGCCTGGTGCAAGGCCCCCACCATCGACTCCCCAAGTGGCGGCCCTTAGCAAAAGACCGCATTTATGCGGCACAATAGCCTCAAGGACCCAATGGAAAAAATGGTCGAAGACATGCTCAAGAGGGCATTTGAGATTGAGGGCACCGCTGCTAAGGCGACCACCACAGCCATCTATACGACCTGGGCACAGATCCGCTGGCTCGAGGAGCTCTAGGAGCAGGCCATCCCTTAGTCCAGGGAGGCAGAACTGTTGGAGTGCACCTTGGATGCAGCCAAATACCTAGCTGATATGGCGGTAGACACCCTGCGTCTTCAGGCAAGGGCCACCGCCATCACCAACCATGCTCGTAGGGCGCTGTGGCTGAAACTGTGGGACGCAGGACCATGAGTCAAAAACATTGTTACAAAACTTACCGCCACTGGGAAAAAATAGTTTTCGGGAGGGCTGCAGGATTATTTGAAGCAAAAGGAGGAGGCAGAGACCTCCTCAAGAATAAGTCCAAGTTCTCCTATCTACCCTCCTCGAGGCGGAGGTTTCGGGGAACAAACCATACCAACCCCGCAGAGGATACACATCAACAGGGCCACCTTTTCGAGGTAGAGGCCCTTCCCCGGCTTCCGTGGGTCTGCACCTTCAGAACTATCAGCCTCATCATTCAGACCCGGGGCCAAAGTACCGGAGGTCGAGGTAGAGGTTTCAAGGGAAAGCAAGAGTGACTGCCCCTCCCAAAAGCACGGGCCATAGACCTGTACCCACCAGTGGGACAAAGGCTAACTCTCTTCGCCCACCGCTGGATCAACACGACATCGGACAGATGGGTCCAAGACGTGGTAATCAAGGGGTAATCATAGAGCTATCCCACGCCCATATTCCACACAGGTTCGTCTCCTCCCCCATAGCCAGGAGAAGGGCGTCCCCACATCAGGTCCAACAAATCTTGTCAGAACTAATTCGGAACAAGGCCATTCAGCCCGTGCCAGTACCAGAGCAGAGGCTGGGGATTTACTCCATATTCTTCATGGTACCCAAAAAATCGGGGGAACTCAGGCCCATCCTAGACCTGAAACATTTGAACCGGCATGTAGTCTCCCACCGATTCAAAATGGAGACCATCCGATCCACCCTACGATGCGTTCGGGTAGGCGATTTCCTAACGTCCATAGACCTAAAGGACGCCTACCTCCATATCCCCATCATCCGGAAACACAGGCAATTCCTCCGCTTCCACATCCTAGGTCACCACTTCCAGTACCAGGCTTTGCCATTCGGCCTGTCGTCAGCCCCGAGAGTCTTCACCAAGGTCTCCATAACCCTGGTGGCCAGACTCAGGGAACAGGGACTGGACATCATCTCGTATCTGGACGACTGGCTCATCCGTGCACGGTCCGAAAACCAGGCACGGACACACACGGAATCTGCCATGCAGGCACTCGAAGACCACGGTTGGGTGGTAAATCGAGAAAAGAGCCACCTCAGCCCCACTCAACAGATCTGGCATCTGGGAGCGCTCATCAACTCGCCCAGGGGTGGGCAAACCGCCCCCGCGAGTTCATAACTGATGGAGCTGGCACGCCAGATGAAGGCCCGCCGCCACAACAATGGGAAGGATAGCTCAGTTGTTGGGCTGTATGCCTCATGCATAGACCTCGATGCCCTGGGCCAGGTGGCACATGCGCCCACTCCAAACTTATGTCCCATCGCTGGGGCACCGAGCGAACACAATCTACAGCGTGGTACCACTACCCCATGCAGTGAGATCCTCCTGGCATGGTGGACGATGGAGGGAATCTGACCAGGAGTCCTCTGAGCCCTCGCCCAGTCACCATAGAAACGGATGTGAGCCTCTCTGGTTGGGGAGCTTGCCTGGGAGACACAACGGCACAGGGCCTATGGTCACCAGCGGAGGTGAAGCTCTCCATCAACATCCTGGAGATGAGAGCCGTGTTCCATGCACTGAAGGCATTCAAGCACCAAATACTCGGTCAGTCGGTTCTGATCCATTCCGACAATCGGGTCACGGTGGCCTACATAGCAAAGCAAGGTGGGACCAGGAGCAGGGCCATGATGAGGGAGACAATGGCAGTCCTCAACTGGGCCCAGGCCAACCTCACCCATCTGGGCGCGGTTCACCTTGCAGGAAAGCTGAACGTCTGCGCAGACTGGCTCAGCAGACAACAGGTACACCCGGGGGAATGGCAATTACACCCGGCCCTATTCCAGATGATCCAGACGACATGGGGGCCCATGTCCATGGATCTCATGGCATCACGGGAGAACACTCAGGTCAGGGAGTACTACTCGAAGTTCAGGGACAGCCTCTCCCAGGGAACGGACACCCTGTCGCAAACCTGGAGGCGGAAGAACTCCTACGTCTTCCCAACACTTCCCCTGATCCCCCAGGTCCTAGCCAAGATACGGGAGTCAGGCCACACGGTTATCCTGGTGGCCCCTTACTGGCCGCACAGGGCATGGTTCACAGCAGTCCAAGAGATGTCGCTAGCCAGCTTCAGGATACCCTACCGCTCGGACATGCTCTCGCAGGGGCGAGTGCTCCACCCGACCCCGCGGACCCTGAAACTCACGGCCTGGCTCCTGAGAGGAGGAGACTGAGGGCAATGGGGTATCATGAGTCGGTCATCAGCACCCTACTTCAGTCCAGACGGGCTTCCACCACTTCCACATATGGGAGACAATGGGCCATCTTCACTCGGTGGTGCCGGGAACGGGGCAAAGTTCCCGAGCAGACTGACATGGCCACCATCCTCCTATTCCTCCAACAGGGAGTGGACAAGGGACTAGCGCACTCTTCCCTCAGGGTGCAACTGTCAGCCATAGGCCTCATTGACGGATACTCCCCAGGAGCTCATCCCGACACCATACGCTTCCTAAGGGCAGTAGAGATCCTCCGACTGAGGACTTGACCGACCATCGCCCCGTGGGACCTCCCAATGGTCCTTGAGTCCCTCAAATCGGCTCCTTACGAAGCCCTCCGAGAGATGGACCTGTTCTGGGTTGGCCTCAAGACATGCTTCTTGGTGGCAATCTGCTCGGCTAGGAGGATCGGAGAACTTGAGGCCCTATCCTGCACAGAACCCTACACAGTGTTCACCCCACTAGGGGTCAGTCTGAGAACAGTCCCAGCCTTTCAGCCAAAGGTCTCCACCAGTTTTCACAGAGAGCAACTCATCGAGCTGCCCACTTTCCCAATGGGCCCCCGCAGGGCCCCAGCATGCCCCCACATCACCTCGATGTGGGATCAGTCCTCTCTGTGTACTTAGCCAGAACCCGTCCCATTCGCAAGACAGACAGGCTGTTCGTCATCTCGAAGGGGCAGAGGCAGGGTAACGCCGCCTCCAAAACCACCATCACTGGGTGGCTAAGACGCGTCATCCAGAATGCCTACGCAGCAAACCGGATGACTCCACCCCAGGGGATCAAGGCTTACTCCACCAGAGCGGTCGCCACTTCCTGGACGGAGAGAGCCAGCGTATCCTCAGAGGACATTTGTATGGCAGCCACATGGAGCTCCCTACACACGTTCACCAGACACTACAGGCTGGAACAATTACAGGCCATATGGCCCACCTTCATCACCCAGGTCCTGGCGGCAGCATCCTCAACCACTCACTCTTAGCCCACTCTATTTCCCACCCGGGGTACTCACTGCTTCTTATCTACCCATGAGGTAATGTCTGGAGTGCCATGGATGCCAACCAATCACAATGGGTGTTTACTCACCTGGTAAAGGTGATTGTGTTGGTTGGACATCCATGGCACTCCAGCCCTCCCTCAGAGTGCTCAGAGTGACCGGTTCCGGACTAGGGGATCCTCACCCATGTTAGGCTCACAGGGGAACAGACAGAGTGATTGTTTCTAATGATAAATGACCAGTCAGACCCTCGGGTTCGAGACTAGACTGTAAATAATAGAGGAATAAAGAACAGGCCCCAGGGCCATTGCTACTACGTCGTGGTCCGTTTTCCTCTGTGTCTCTTATCATCTCTCTTAGTACTTCTCTCTTAGCTGTATCTGCACTGTATGTTTTTTTCTCATGCACTAATTAACCTTATTTCAGCTATGGAAGATTCGAACTGGAGAGCAGGGGTTTCTGGGACCTGGATATGCTAGAAATTTGATCTGGGTCATGTGCATCACTAGCCTATCAGGTGGGCTAAAACCCATGAGGTAATGTCTGGAGTGCCATGGATGCCAACCAACACAATCACCTTTACCAGGTGAGTAAACACCCATTTTTTCAACTTATGTGGATATCTCAGCCATTGTTTGGGCTTTTGCCACCAAATTTTCAACATGGGGTTATTGGGACCCCTCCACATGAATACAGTCACTGTCATGGCATTATTCAGTCCTGAAAGGTGATTTTGTGGTCACTGCATGAAATCGCCTTTCGGGACCAATTAACAAAACGACAGTGCCACTGTTCATGAGGTGAAAAAAATGCAAAAAATAACTGTGTTACGAGTGTGCATTCCGCAGATTCCATGAACCCTCTTAACTTCGCAAATTTGTAATATTTTCATTCCATATTTTCAAGATTGCTTTTTTCCACACCTCCTTATGAAGAGTACAGCTCTCAGTTTTCACATCCTGGCCAAAATGTGTTTTCGCACTTCCGGCACACAATAGCACGGTTGCTGTGGGAAGTCAGTGTTCGGGACAGAGTAAGAAAATTGCAGTGACACTGTTCATGAGCAGAGGTGCTAAAATGCCCATGTTGAAAATTTAGTGACAAAAGTCCATGAAATGACTGTATTATGAGCGTACGTTGCTCAGTTTCCATGCACCCTCGTAATTTTGCACATTTATATTTTCACTCCAGATTTTCAACATTGGCATTTTTTCACACCTCCTTATGAGCAGTACAGCTGTCATTTTTCATATCCTGCCTGAAATATGCATTTACACATCTGGCACAGAATAACGTGGTAGCTGTGGAAAATTAATGTTCGGGACAGATTAAGAAAATCATAGTGACAGTGTTCATGAGCAGATATCACAAAATGCCTATGTTGAAAAAATTCCACTAAATGACTGTTACGCGCATGTGCTGTGCAGTTTCCATGTATGCTCAGAATTTCAAGCATTTTTAATATTTTCACTACAGATTTTCAACATTGCCATCTCTTTACACCTCCCTGTGAGTAGTACAGCTGTCATTCTTCACATCCTGCCCGATCTGTGTTTTTATACATCTGGCACAGAATGGCACGGTGGCTGTGGGAACTCAAAGTTCGGGACACATCAATAAAATCACAGTGCCACTCTTCATAAGAAGAGGTCCCAAATGCTTTCATGAGGTGTGGGTCACAAAAAGGCCATGTTGAAAATTTGTAGTGCAAATACCACCAAACACCCTAGGCGTTAGGGTTTCTAACCATAACGTCCCACCCTGTACAGACTGACAGGCATCAGGGGTGTGCCTTTGGATTGCCAATTGTAATGCTCATGCCATTCTCCACTCCCCCACCCTCCAGCCAGTGACAGCACTGAGGGGTGCCTGGACTCTTCGCCCCAGAGTTCACCCCATTCTCCTATACTGCACCCATTTCAGTGTATGCCCTTTTGGAATAGGGTGACTATAAAGCCAAACACCCCAAGGCACACCTCAACACTTGTTGGTGTCTGCAGGGTAGGGTGAGGTGAAATGGCATGAACGTTATGGGCAATGACCCAAATGCACACCCCAATGCCTGTCCCTCTCTGCAGGGTGGAGGTGGGGTTGGAGTGAAGTTCAATACTTCACTGCCATTCCTATTCTGCATCTGTCTAACTCCTGCATTCCCAATGCTAATACCAGCAAGCAAATATTCGGCATTGACAAATGCCTGTTAGAGTATTGTTTTTGGTATGATATATGTGAATAGCCACTCTTCATTTAATTTTGTTTCACTGCTGCAAGAAAAGCAATCCCAAGGGGTTATATTGGGAAAACTGCTGAATACCTCCAGAAACTCCATACTGTGAAAATCTTTTGCAATAATATGCCACTGTAATATGAATTTATTTATGTACATACATAAAGTCATACTCTGCTGATATGGTTTTAAATGAGGAATGTCTTTAATGAGTAATGATATGCTACCGTTCTACGAAGTTATTTATGTATATACATATAGTCACACTCTGCTGATATGGTCTTAAATAATGAATATCTGTAATGAATAAAGAAGTTGCACTTTTAATTTTTATATGTAATGACCAAATGGTCGATCAATAAATTTTAAAGTTAAAGTACAGAACTGACAGCCCTCAATAAGTAAGTCAAAGTATGCAATCAGCAAACAAGCTGGCAGGTAGCAAATAGGCCATGGAGGTGGGAGGGTGGCTCAGCATCAAGTGAAACAACAGACAGAAATCTAAAAAATTGAAAGCAAAAACTGAAAAACAAACAAACAACAACAAAAAACACAATCCAAATATGTTGTTTACATAACACATACAGTGCCATGGGTTCAAATAAGCTGCTTATTTACATTTGTGAGGAGATGGGACTTTTACAACTAACTTGTGACTTTGTTACTCACGAGTTGTAGTCCCATCCACTCACTCATGGATATAGACCAGCTTATTTGAACCCCAGACATTGTATTTCCTTTTAATAATCAATAGACGAAACTCAATTCAATTTTACATACTGTAGTGTCATTCATACAAAGTGCATCCCAAAGTGCTTTACAGTCCAGGAGAGGGATGTGACAGACTATTGATGGCAATTTCCAGTGCACAGGGAAATTCAAATAACAGAGAGATAGATTAGGTGAAGAGAGGAGATAGAAGAGAGAGACAGAAAGAGAGAGAAAGACAGAGAGAGAGAGAAAGAGAGAGAGAGAGAGAAAGAGAAAAAACAAAGAAAGAGGAATAGAGAGAGAGAGAGAACTAGAAAGTGGGAGAGATAAAGAGAAACAAAGAGAGACAGAGACAGAGATTACAGATAGGCTGAACGCATGGAGGATAATTGACTTGCACAGGGTCACACAGAGAGTATGGGGAGTTGGTACTGCACGATACAAACATGCACACACACACACCAGTATATCAAAAATTCCTGTTGAAAACATCTCAGGCCCACCATTACCCTCAGCAGATGTATTTTCTTACTTATTAATATGATGGAGCAGAATGATACAAAATTCAGAGGCTAACTTGGCCCCTTGGGTGGCTGCACCAACTCCAATTACACTGCCCTTTAACATGTCACATCCTTCCTGTACGACAGGGACTAACAAGCGAGATCATTACCCCTACAACCTCTTTGCAGGGCAACAGTAGTTTCCATGGTAGCAAAATCAATTTGCAGTTTTATAAAAATGAAAACATTGAAGCAAAATTAAACATCATATGCAAAATCAAGAAGCCCTTTCCCTAAAGGAAAGTCATTTGCAATAGAAGGGAGCAGTAACATCCCTGTTCGATGTCGAAATATTTTTAAGCTTCTGTTTAGTGGTAATGAAATACAAATGAATGCAAAGCTGTCTAAACTGCATTTTCTCTCTGTGGAGAAATCTGACTGCAGAAAAGTCATACAAATGCTGTTTGTACAGTATTCCTGAGGATTCCGCATTACAGCTCCTGGTACTCCCAAAGATATGCTATAGAAATCCCTAGAATGCATGTTTTATACAAACATGTGGATTTGGGGAATGACTCAGAGACATCACATTCAACTTTTATTTTCCTTATGTACAATTTATTTACTGAGTATAGCCCAACTGAGAATGAAGATCTCATTTACAGTGAGATCCTGTTTAACTCATTTGTACTGGTGAGAGGACTGAAGCCAGTGCTGGAATTACAGAAGGGCTTTCCAGGGCTCGGCCCCCATAGCCCTGAATTGAGTCCCAGTAGCTCAAGCATCACTGCCATTGACTTAGAATAGGACTGGGACACATCAGTTTAAAAATAGGACCCTCAAGAGCCCCCCAACTCGCAAAGCTCATAAAGTATAATTCCAGCATCAGCTGAAGCATCGAGAGGTTAGCTAACTTGCTCAGGTCACACAGAGTGTATGCGATGCTGGTGGATTTGAACCTTGGTCTCTTTTTTCCCCAAGTCATTGCTCTGACCCGTAGACTACACTGCATCCTTTAAATTCCTGCCTGATCAGCAGGAAAGGCTGGAGTTTGGGGGGAAGGGGCATTGGTCTGCATTAATAGAGACACTCTGATAGTATACTGCATGTCCAATCCAAATCCCTAGCTCCAGTACCTGGATCCACGAGCATAGCCCCAGATAACAGGGCCTGAATTTTCAGACACTTATGGCATGATTTTGTCACACTTGCAGTACCTGTGTGACCCCTAGGACACCATATCTAGTTTCACACTCGTGCCTGGTGACTCTATAGGGCCCACCTCATAAAGGGGGTTGGGTTCATTCTCTCTCCTGTGGTAGAGAGTTTCAATCCAGAACAAATAATAAATAGTGCAGTGCCTCCACCCAGAGACAATAAGTGGGCCAGATGTTATGTGCAGTACCTCCCCCGGGATGCAGTACCTACCCACTCCCATACACCAGACTGGACCACCCCCTGGCCACCAATAAAACAGTTGTTACCTTCACCAATAAATACTTCAGTCAGGGTACAAAAACTAAGCACACACTCAGAAGAAAAATTCAACAGATTAACAGTGCTTTTATTCAAAAACACCAGCCTGGTAGCTGGAAGGCAAGAATGGGTTAGACAGTTGCAAGTCACCTTGAGCACTCCCACCCTATAGCAATACCCTCTGGGAGCCACTGTACTGTGGGTCGATACCAACCTCTCAGATCCCACACAGTTTAGAAACCACCAGTCTGATCAAGAGGCACAAAAAAGATGAACTGTACTACACAGGGTGCGGCAAACTCTTCAACTGGTACCAATAGTAAAACAACAATTTCAAGTATGTGACAAGAACCAGTGACTCTGGGTATCCAGGAATAACACTAGACTCCTGGTGCAGGCCTGATAGCTACATTCCCTGGGATCTTTTGATGGTGCATTGATGGAGGCCCCTGACCAGCTCTCTTCTCCTCTGTGGTGTGGCCAGTTCTGCTAAAGCTGCTGCCTGTACTCTCCAGCCAGCAAAGACTCCCTCAGACCCAGGCAAGCGGGGGGGGGGGCTCTGACGGGGCCACATTCCACAGCCTGATGCACCATGCTCTCTTCTCCTCTGCAGTGTGGCTGGCTCTGCTAAAGCCATTGCCAGTACTCTCCAGCCAGCAAAGACTCCCTCGGACCCAGGCAAAGTATGACCATATTGAGTGGACGATTTAATTTCTGCGCCTTACACTGCCTGCTCCTGACTGGCAGCTTCTCCCTGCTACCTCTTTCCCTTTTGGCCTAACTAGAAATTGCAGCTACTGGCAATTCTATGCCACATTTTGCTTTTCTGTTTCTCTAGGTTAACAAAAAAAAAAAGAAATATTTTGTTCCTTTACTTCTTGTCTAAGTGGTAGTTACTGTGTAGAACTATTTTAGCAAATATTGCCACTGTTGTTAATTACTGTTTAGAGTCATTTTACAGTGCTAATACTCCATAACTGTGTAGTGTGAAAATACCTGCTTAGCCAGACACTGTGTTTGCACTTTTCCATTCTGTTGTTAATTTCTCCCAAATCTCTCTCTGTCCTGCCTACACCCCATACTGCTCTTGTGTCTTCTCTACTTGTCTTCCCCCCCACCCACTGATCTCAACCTATATCAGATGACTTAAAGGTGGGCAAACAATGTGAGAGGGCAGTAAGGAGGGCTGGGGGGATACTGGGATGCATAGGGAGAGGCATCACCAGTAGTAAACAGGAAGTTGTTATCCCTCTGTACAGACAGCTGGTGAGACCCCATCTGGAGTACTGCGTGCAGCTCTGGAGACCCAGTCTCCACAAGGACATAGACAAGATGGAAGCTGCCCAGAGGAGGGCAACTAAAATGGTGCAGGGTCTGCACCAGAAGACATATGAAGAGAGACTAAAGGAGCTTAATATGTATAGCCTCGAGGAAAGGAGGGAGAGGGGGGACATGATAGAAACTTTCAAGTACCTCAAGGGAATCAACAAAGTCCAAGAGGGTAGCATCTTTCAAAAAAACAGGTGTGCAAGAACAAGGGGCACAATTTGAAGATAGAGGGGGGTGGCTCAGAGGTAATGTAAGGAAGTATTTTTTCACAGAGAGGGTTGTGGATGCATGGAACCGCCTTCTGGATGAGATTGTGGAGTCAAAAACAGTGGTTGAATTCAAGCATGCATGGGACAGTCATAAGGCAATTCTAGGGGGTGGGGGTAAAAAGAAGTAGGCTGCTGGTTAACTAGGATCTGCAGCTTATCCATTAGGTAGGGAAATGGGCAGACTGGGTGGGCCATGCAGTCCTTATCTGCCGTCAAATTCTATGTTTCTATGTTTCTGTATTAACTTGTGCCTTCCTTCTTCTTCCCTAGCAGGGGTCCCTGACCAGGCCACACTCCACAGCCTGAGGCACCTTGCTCTCTTCTCCTCTGTGGTGTGGCAGGCCCTGCTAAAGCCACTATCCATACTCTCCAGCTAGCAAAGACTCTCTCAGACCCAGGCAAGGTATGACCATACTGAGTGGACAATTTAATTTCTGCGCCTTACACTGCCTGCTCCTGACAGGCTGCTTCTCCCTGCTACCTCTGTCCTTTTGGCCTCACTAGAAACTGCAGCTACTGGCAGTTCCATGCCACATTTTGCTTTTCTTTTTCTTTAGGTTAACAAAAAAAAAAAAAAAAATATTCTTTTACTTCCTGTCTAAGTGGTAGTTACTGTGTAGAGCTATTTTAGCAAATATTGCCACTGTTGTTAATTACTGTTTAGAGCCATTTTACATTGTAAATTCTCCCTAACTGTGTAATGTCCAGTTTCCCATTAGCAGATTATAAAGATCTGCCACTTGAGAGACCTTAGTTCTTTTTTGCAGCATGACTGAAGTAAGAGGATCTTTCACTGTCAACTATAAGCCATTTGCACTTTATAGAAAGCAAACACTAGGGGTGCAAATCTGAAATAATGGCATTCAGTCAGTAATTTAACTTGCTACAATGCAACCATTTGCTCATTACCTCCTGTTTGTGTTCCTCCATCTCCTGTCTTCCCCTTGCCCCTGTGCTTCAAATACTGACTCCCATTCCATGCCTGCTACACCACTACTATGCAATTCTGGCCTGTTGCATGCTGCAGTCCCCTCTCCAGCCACATTTAGATGGAGGCATTTCTCATTACTCCCATGTCCCTCTCTAACAGCTATCGGTATGTGGAACTCTGTGTGTACCACACTGTCCCACACGACTGTTGGGACCATAGGAGGCCTCATCCTGTTCACTCAAATATCCCTCGCAGGTCCCCCTTGCAGACTGTACCCTCAATCCACACAACTTAACAACCAACAGTCAGTGATAAATGTATATAGCACCATCACATCTTATAACCTTGGGGTCCCAGGTAACACACTGCATGGGCACCATATACCCTGAACTCATGAACACCAACCAAAAGATAATAATAATAATAATAATTTTATTTAATATAGCGCCTTTCAAGTCATCAAGACGCATCACAAATACACAAAATACACAGACAGAAAATAAGAATAAAATCAGTGAAAACCAGGAAATGCTTTAACCCAAAGGAAGGTCTTCAGTGCCCACTTAAAACTGCCCACAGTCCAGCACTCCCATAGCTGACGAGGTAGAGAATTCCAGAGGGATGGGGTGGTGAACATAAAAGCCAGAGCCCCAGATTACTTCAATCTAACCCTCGGAATCTCCAGCAACCCCTCATCAGCCGAGCGGAGTTCTCACACAGGTGTGTAAGGAATCAGAAGTTCTTTCAAGTAGTCAGGACCCAATCCATGTAGGGTCTTGTAGATTAACAAACCTACCTTAAAGGTGGTCCGCCACTGAACTGGCAGCCAGTGCAGATTGCGCAGCACTAGGGTTATATGAGATCTCCTTGATGCCCCAGTTAATAAATGTGCAGCCGCATTCTGCATTAGCTGCAAGCGGTGGATATCAACCCCAGGAAGCCCTAGGTACAGGGAGTTACAGTAGTCAAGGCGCGAGGTCACAAAGGCATGGACCAATACTGGCAAGTCACTGGATGGAACAAGGTGCTTGATCCTGGCAATGTTCCTAAGATGGTAAAAAGCTAACTTGACAACTGCTGACACATGATGATGGAGGGTCAGACCATCGTCAAGTATCACTCCCAGGTCATGCACCCGATCAGAGGTAAGGATCTGCTCGCCCCCAGAAATAAACCAGAGGGCGAGTCTCTCCCCAACCCCTCTATCCTGTGACCAGGGTCCACCACCAAAACCTCGGTCTTTCCTGCATTCAACTTCAACCCACTGGAACTCATCCAATCTTGGATTTCAGCGAGCAAGCTGTTAAATACTGAGAGGACACGCACCTGGTTGGGCGTAAAAGACAGGTAGAGCTGGGTATCATCAGCATAGCAGTGAAACCTCAGCCCATACTGTCTTACAATGTCTCTGAGGGGCAGCAAATACACTGCAAACAACATGGGGGACAGCACTGAGCCCTGGGGTACCCCACAAGGCAGAGGGAAAGACTCAGAAGTAAATATTCCTGAGACAACTCTCTGAGTTTGACCAGTGAGAAAAAATGAAAACCATCTGAGCGCTGTACCTGTCAGCCCACAGATGAACCTCAGGCACTCCAGCAGAACCCCATGATCAACAGTGTCAAAAGCTGAAGAGAGATCAAGGAGTACCAAGATAGAACGGTTCCTCCTATCTCTCGCCATCAGGAGATCATTGAGCACCCAAACCAGAGCCGTCTCAGTACTATGCCTCTTACAGAGACCAGACTGGAGAGGTTTGTATAAATTATGAATGGTTAAATGGTTCTCCAGTTGAACTGCCACCACTTTCTCAATAACCTTTCCCACAAAAGGAAGGTTCGAGATAAGTCTGTAGTTTGCAAGAGGCTCTGGGTCCAAAGAAGCTTTCTTCAGCAGGGGTGTCACCACCGCTTCCTTCAGGGAGCTAGGAAACTCACCCAATTCCAGGGAGCACCAGACAATCTGAGCAAAGACCGGGCCAATAACATCACTACAACCCAAAATTAGGGAAGTAGGGCCAGGGTCTAAACTACAGCATGTGGGGCGCATCTCCCGGACAATCCTCATAATATCAACGAAATCCGGTAGGTCAAAGGTACTCCAGGAGATACCGGGCACAGTGACCAAGCACTGGTCAACCATATCTCCCATAGAATGGGATGGACGGATCTCTTGCCTGACGTCAGCCACCTTATTCGCGAAGAATTGAGCGATCTCATCGCACTCAGTTTGTGAAAAAACTCAATGGAGCTGTAGACAGGTTGGGTTGCACAACCTGTCCACAGTTCGGAAGAGTTGAGCTGGTCGGTTCCCAGCAACAGCGATTTCCCTTGACAGGAATTCTGCCTTCTTATGGGAAATCGCTGATTGATAGAGCTGATAATGCTCTAACAAAATAAGGTGGTCGGTATCCAAGGCAGATTTACGCCAGCGACGTTCTAACCTGCGACCCTTCTTCCACAATTCCCTCAATGACCCATCAAACCATGGGGCATGAAGGCGAAGTGGAAGGGGACGAACACGGATTGGAGCAATCTGATCCAGAGCTGAAGTAATAGCCTTATTATAGGCCACCACTAAATGCTCTGGATCGTTGCTGGTCTCAGCGAGCACCGAGAGGTCAATCACCGCCACCAGGTCTTCAGGGACCACGTAAAGGGCGGTAAGTGACCATCTCCATAGGGGCAGACCTACTCAGGGGGGCAGAGAAACTGAACCTCACGGTGTAGTGATCAGACCAACCGACAGGTTCCTCCCCCAAATCGAAGGCCTCGATCCCCAGGAGAAAGACCAAATCAAGAGATTGACCACCATTATTGGTAGCTGAGGAAACAACCTGTGTGAAGCCCAGTAATGTCAACAACTGGAGGAAGTGTTGTCCAAAAAGCGAGGATTCGTCATCGATCCAGGCATTGAAGTCGCCCAGAACCATCAATCTGGGTGACTCCAATGCCATGTCGGCTGCGAAGTCTGCTACTTCCTGCAGGAACAGTTTTCCATTCCCTGGTGGATGGTAGATGACAGCTATCCTGCACCCCACACCAGTTACCACAGTGCATTCAAATGATTCAGTCTCCTCAACTGGAACACCAGTGAGGCCCAATTCGGTCTTGAAACAGACCACTACCCCCTGCCCCTATGATCCAACTTACGCTAGACTCTAGCAATTGGAGGGAATAGCTGCCTCCAAAATTGGGGCAGCATTACCATCCAACCAGGTCTCAGTGATGCAAGTCAGATCCGCTGTTCCAACTAAATCCATAATCAGTGCAGTTTTGTTCTTAATGGATCTGACATTGCATAACAACGCCCAGGTTGAACAGTGCTCATGGGCCGTCCCGGCTACTTGCCCACCCAAAAAGGAGGTGCCCTTGGATATGGGGACTAGACATGGATTACCATGTTCCAGACTCCATTTCGCCTCAGGGCGTCTTCTGATCTTAACCACCTCTATGGGAGAAACCCGCTCATTTGAGCTCCAATGTCCGTGCCTCCTAACCCATCTCTGCCCCCTCGCCCTACGGACAATTCCCTGCACCCAACAGCATTGGTAAACAAAGGCTGGTAGTGGGGGGAAGAGAACAGGAGGAAGGCATGGAGAGAGGACTCCAAATAGTGCAGGACAGGGGGAGCAAGCAGACACATTCTACCAAATACCCCCAGACTGTGGCAAAACACCACAAACAATCCTAATTTCTAAATAAAACAAAAATGCAGTTGAATTTAATAAAAACTACAAATCACAACACCCCAAATCCCAAAAACAACAAAACAAGCTAAAAATAAAACAACTTATCAAAAAACAATAACTAATGAAACCAAAACCCCCAAATAACTGGCTGCTCTTGGTAACAGGAGCCACTAATAAAGCAATTAAAAAAAACAAAATAAATAATAAAATAAAATAAAAATAAAAGTAAAAGAAACAAAAAAAAACCCATGCTACACTATACTCTCACTATGGTAGCCGGAGGAACAAAGTGGTACTCTTACTACCAGATAAAAATAAAATGACACTACAAATAAAATTAATATGAATATTAAATTAAAGTCAATTAAAAAATGTCGGGAGGTCCCAGTCCTGAGCACTCTCACTGCCGGATCTTCCAAAGGTGCAAGGATACTCCAGATGCAAAATATCAGCAATAAAAATACAAATTAAGCCAAGATTGATGCATATCCAAAGCCAGAACCCCTGAAACACTCTCACTGATTCAGGGGACACAGAGAGAACTTCAGGACTGAGTGTAATCCCTTTGCTAAAACCCAACAGGCTATCCCCAGCCCACCACCAGGCTATAGCAGAATACTTTGAGACCCCAAAGGAGCTCACCCAAATGGTCACTTTGGGGACCCTAGAGGAAGGGACCACCACCCACTGTTTCACAAGTGAGAGAGACCCCCCCCCCCGCTCCACTATAGTCAGAGGGGCCTGGGTTCACCAAAAAGGGCAATAAAAGGAGGGGAGAACCTTAAGAATCCCAGTCGAACAAAACCCACAAAGTTAATCAAAGTCCAATATCAGAAGCTCAGCTCAGAAATAGTCCATTTTCTTCACAATTAGACCTTTACAGAAGTTAGTCCGGGGCCAAAAGAAACCAGGCCGGGATCCAATGAGACTCTGGCCTCAGTACTCACAGACCAGGACAGCGTCAGCCAGATATGGAAGAGGAATCCAGCAGAACAGATAAATCCAAAAGTCAAGCCAAGGAAATCCAATTCCCCGAACAGTCCACAGACCGTGGTCACAAAGTCAATAAATCTTCATGCACCAACAGGTCGTGATATGTCCCAAAACGATGTTGAAACAATTACTCCCAACACCCAGCTCGTAGCAGTTAATGTAGTAACCGCCCGCCCAACCGATTACAAAGTCGGCAGCTGTGTAAGAAAGTAAAGCGGCAACTCGGTTCAGGACAAAAAATGAAGAAAAAGCTTTTAACGTTCTCCTAAATCCTCCGCAGTCCAGTGTCTTAGGGTTTCTTAACTTCTCGGCAGTCCAGAGTCTCAGCATTCCAAAATCCAAAATCTAGGAATAAAGAACAGGCAAACAAAAGACCGTACACAATCCATAGAAAAATAATATGTAAACGAAACAATAATAAAACGGCAAATAAAACATTAGACGAAACTATAAAACAATTCGAAGTAAAAACACTTCGACTGCAGACAAGTAAGTGATTTACATGCCCAGCCTGGCAGCCATCTTTAAGATCCCTCTATGGTGACACTCTTCCCTGGGTTTGTTGCACACTTTAGCACCATGAAAGAATGATTGTCCATTAAGAGAAAATGGGAATGGAATATTAAACTCTTACTGCACCATCTCACTCACCTACTACTGCTCCTAGTCCTGCTATCAGGCAATGTGCACCCAAACCTCAGCCAGCTACCCCACTGGTTCAATCTGTCACCTAAGCCAACAGGGCTAACCTGAAAGCATGCATTACTTGGCACAACCCCTACATTCTCTCTGTAGTTGAGTCATGGCTCTCTCCCAAAATACCTGACTCTGCCATCATACTGCCAGGAAACACCCTATTTAGACAGGACCATCTCTGAAAAAGAGGTGGGGGTTGTGTCTTGTACATCAGGGATTCCCTACAGAGACATATCTTACCCACACCCAGTTGTAGTGACAACCTGCATGTCCTGATCATAAAACTAGTACTGGGATCACTTAACAGGGCTCTTACGGTACTCTCTGTTTACATTTGCCTAAACTAATCGTGGCTGGCACCAGTGACCTGATGGAATATGTGAGCACCCTGGGCCTAAATACTGAAAACGTGATGCTGGGAGATTTCAACATCATCTGGCTTTCCTCTCTTGCTGTCCCAGTCAAGGATACCTTATCAGCTGTCCACTTCTCCAAAATGGTCGAGACACCAACCTAAGTCAATTATAAAACTGGGACCAGCACTCTCCTTGATTGGATACTCTCTAACCGGCCTGCTCACATCTCCAATACTACTGTTCTCCCTGATTCATTGAGTGATCACTCCCCATTACATGTACTTGGGCCTACAATTTCTGCAAACAACCTCCCAGAACTATAACAAACCGTGTACTACTAAAAGGTCACCTTGCGCTGCTAAAAGCAGACCTCCAGTGCATAGACTGGTCAGAACTCTATGAAGCCAATGACGTGGTTATAGCCCTGGACCACTCCATAAATAAATTTAACACCATCTGTGACTAGAGATGTGCGAAACTGGAAAATTTCGCCCCGTGAAATATTACAATGGCGCATTTATGTGAAGTATTTCGCTTGGCGAAATGTGAAATTTCGCCCGTGGTTGGAAGCGAAGTTCTGCACCCAAGCTCGTGACATTTCACTCACAGGTGAAATTTCGCCACCCACGGTGAAATTTCACCACTTGCAGGAGTAATTTCACCTCCCGCGGTGAAACTGTGAGTTCTCCAACTTCTCCCCGTTGTCTAGTGGTCTCCCCAACCATCACTGGCTATAAACATTAAATAAGCACCCCCTCAAAGTTACCCTGCTGCCTCGTTGTTTTTTTAAAAAAAAAAATATATATATATATATATATACCCATCACTCCCTGGTGTCTAGTGGACCCCCACTCCATCAATACACAGAAGCACCCATCCCAGCTCCCCAGTACCTGATCAGGCCACTGGCACAGTCCTCCACTCAGCTCCATGGCGGCAGCCCGACTGAGTGCCATCGAAAGACTTGAATGCTTGAATGAGCATGGTATGTGCTCATTCATTCAAGCGCCGGTGGCGCTTGAGTCAGGCTGCCAGCCGTGGAGATGAGTGGAGGCCAGGCCGGTGGCCCAATTGGGGTACTGGGGAGGAGCTGGCTGGGTGGGTGCTGCTATGTACTGATGGGGTGGGGGGGTCCACTAGACACCAGGGAGTGAAGGATATATATATATGTATATACATATATTTTTTTTAAACAAACAACGGAGGTGGCAGGGTAACTTGAGGGGGGGGAATGCTTATTTAATGTTTACAGCCAGTGATAGCCAGGGGGGACCACTAGACACCAGGGAGTGGAGGAGGGTGAATTTTTTTTTAATAAAAGAAATGAGGAGGGGTGCAGGGCAACTTGTGTGTGTGTGGAGAGGTTCAATTTATGGTTGTGGCCAGCAGCGACAGGCAAAATTGCAGGCGAAATTTCACTGCAATTTCGTGAAACATTTCCCCCTGCGAAATTGCAGATTTCGTGGCAATTTCACCTGCAAAATTTTATTTCACTGCATCTCTATCTGTGACAAGCATGCCCAAATAAAGAATAGGAAAATAAAAGGACATTGCAACCCCTGGATCACCCCGGACCTCTTGGATCAGCTCCATGCCAGAGATCACTTATGGCAGAAAGCGAGAGCACATGGCACCGCAGCTAACATCCAGAGATACAAAAAAGCTCATAATGAGTGCAAGAAAGCCATCCAACTCACCAAAAGCAAATTCTACAAGAAAGTCCTCTCCAGCTCCTGGAATAACAGCAAGTCGTTCTGGGACAACCTCAATGACATGACCGGCAAGGATCCCAAAACTGCCCAGTCAATGCTCATGGTTGACGGCGCACCATCCTTGGACCATCTTCTCATAGCCAACACACTTAACAACGCATTCACAGACCTAAGCAGTGTACTACCAGAGGACTACTTTAATCCCCCAACCCTGGCTAATCATAATACGACCCAGCAACCATCTTCTAATTTAAAGGAGTCTCAGAAGCTGAAGCCAGAAAGTACCTGAAGAAGGCTCTGGGGAAATCACAACACAGCAGGGACACCCTGGACCTTAAATTTGTCAACCTGGTCCTGGTGGAAGTCCTTGGACCACTAACTAAAATAATCAACCTCTCCCTTTGCTTCTCAAAGTTCACCCAGTGATGGAAATCAGCAACAGTAACCCCGGTGCACAAAGGTGGGGACTGGACTCTGCACAACAACTACAGACCTATCTCCATACTCCACCCCTATCCAAAGCTCTAGAGCAGATTGTGACAGATCAGCTTGTTGAGCACCTGAACCAGTACTAACTACTCTGTCCTGAACAACATGGCTTCCAATCCAGACACAGTACCATCACAGCCTTACTTGAATTTACTGTTTTTGTCCACCACTCACTAGGCCTAGGTCTTCTGGTAGGGGCAACTTTCATCGACCTATCTAAAGCATTTGAAATAGTGCACCATGAGCTCCTTCTGGAGCAGTTGTCTGCCACTGGTTTCTCTCCAGAATCTGTATGCTGGTTCAACAGTTACCTTCACAACAGCTCCCAAAAGTTCAGGACTGGTGATAGCATCTCCAATGGTAAACCAGTTCATTCTGGGGTCCCACAGAGGTCAATTCTGGGACCCCTAGTATTCAACTTATTGCTAAACCAACTGCCAGCCACCTGTCTGAGCCGAATGCTCCTATATGTGGATGATGCGGTCATATTCACCAGCATCCCTCATCCCGAACAGCTGGCAGTAGAACTCCAAAGGGGGTTTTCATCTGCTGAAAAATGGTTTAAGGAGCACAAACTAGTCATGAACTGCAAAAAACAGACAATGATGTTCTCCAGCTCCCAAAGCAAGTTCAAGGCCTTCTCCCTTGCAATCATGAATGACAGCAGAGACGCTCTGGAGCACGTCTTGCAGTTCAGGTACCTGGGCATCACAATCGACTCTACATTGTCATACAGTATGTCTGACACATTGACAGTACAGCTAGTGTGATCAATACAAGTATAGGGATTCTTTACCATCACATGCTCTGTTAAACATCTGAAGCACTGAACCTGGCTATCAATAGTTCAGTAGTCTCCCTCATCAACTATGGCCTGGCTATTTATGGGTTGGCGACTGACACGGCTCTGCACCGCATCTCCATTGCAATAAACAAGGTGTGCCACCTTCTCACAGGTGCTGCAAGACTCATGCACACCAGTGATCTCTACACCTGGGCAGGATGGCTGCAACTGAAGGATAGAATAAAATACCAATCCTGCCTCCTCACCCAGAAAGGCTCTCTCAATCAACTACCTGCTGGGTCCAGAACCTCCTAACCCTGCACTTGAGCACCCAACTCACAAGAAACTCCACCACTCAGACCTACAAAGTACCTAGATGCCACACTGCCTTGGCACAATGTGCTTTCTGCTATCGTGCGCCTCTTTGGACCAATGCCTTACCACCTGAAATTACCAGTGCTGCAACCATTGGCTCATTCAAATGCAAACTTTGGCAGCACCTTATTACAACCAGCAACTGTGGCTGCTACCATTAGCATCCTCTTTTGACTACAACCACCTACTTGCACTTTGCCTCATGTCAACACTATACATTAATGCATCCCAACCTCGGCACTTCAGGTCACTATCCTACCTCACACCCTGTGCCTCCTCTTCTCCTCCCAAATATGATGCCCCCTCCCACTCCCCCCCCCATCATCTCCCTAAGCCTGCTCCTCCTACTTTCCTCTATGTGTTTGCAACTCAGTAGGGTGTCCTAACTTCAGATACTGGCAAACTGTTATACTGCCTAAGCTGATCAATTTTGTGTGTACCTTATTATAACTCTGTCCGAACCAAATGTAATCCTGTAATGCAGTACCTTACTGTCTTTGTAAACTGACGTGGAACCTGTAAATGAGCACCCACCCACTCACTGGTGTAATCCAAGATCTCAATAAAAAAAAAGATTAGCAAGCTTGCAATTTAACATCATAATAGGCTGAAAGAACTTGAAATACAATAGGAAAATGCTTCAAACTCAACTGTAATCCAAATGCAGTAACGGTAATTCAAAAATTGGAAAAGTACAAAAGACCCAGCCAGCAACATCGGCATTCATGTGACCCATGGATTCAGCAGTTCAGTTGAGACAGGAGATAGCACACAGCAATAGGAGAAGCAGCAGTCAGGAACATGGCCCAATGGCCTGGGGATAAAGCACTTCCAATGCCTTCAGATGTTCTTCAACAGCACAGCTCTTCTGGTTCACACCTTTCAGGATACAGCTCTTCTGGCTCATCTCTCAGATACAGGAGCACTACGCAGTGGCTTTCCCCCTTCACATGGAGCCCACACCCCAGGAGCGACCCCTATGGTCAACTCCCTTCCAGATCAACAGTAACCCCTATACTCATGGCACACACACCCTGGCTCCCTGTTCCTTGACCCATCTTACTAGATAAGGGGTAGCAGGCCCTTACCTGGCACTGGAGCAGCCTGAGTAGGATACAGGTATAGCTCAGTAGCTTTGGTGTGAGCAGTGGCCCACAGGCTCAAACTGACTGCAATTTCTTCCCTCGGGGACTCTTCCAGAATACTTTCTGAACAATAAAAGGCCAGGGTTAGCCTTACAAATCAAGTTTACTGAATGAACCCTGGTGAGGGCTCATAGGATTGTTGACCTGGCTAGGTCTCTTGCAAGGTCTCACCAGCAGCCAGACAGAACACCTCAGTGTCCCCCTCAGACTGCCATGAGCTCCTCAATAGCCCAGAAACATCTTTTTCTAATTCAGTGTCTCATTGGACAGTTAGGGATGTCCATCAGTCCTTCTGCCCTGGCCTTCCCTCTGATTTACTCCTTAAGCCTGCCAGTCCATTTGGGAGTGTCCTTACTGTATCATCCCCCCACAATCCCTTGCTGCAATTGCTAGGATTTTCTAGCCCTCTGATTAGTTCACTGGCAAAGTCAGGAGTCATTAAAATGGCTGCAGCCATATCGGATGGAACATGGTTCTACAAATATCCTTACTTTATTATACTGTATACATTTGCCCTTGGTTGTGTGTTGCTCTCCCTGGGACCTATTGTAACCTTCCTGGGCTATTGTTCTGTGTGGCTGTGACGGTCTGTAGGGTAGTGGGTCCACAGTAACAGCACACTGGCAGAAGAGAATGAGAAGCAAGGGGGAGGAACCCCTATAGCTTACACTCCAACTCAAACTGGGGACTGGATCAGCATGATGTGATGCATTAAGGTGCAAACAGTAGCAGTGATCCTTTGTGGAAGGGTTGTGGGATAACAGATGGACCAGACACAGAACTTTAGGCTCAACAAACAATCTCTGTGTGATGTTTATTTAAAACACAGGGGATAACCTTAAACAATGGCATATCCCTTCTTCAATACATCGGTTTGCAGCAATAGACTATGCATGTCCTTCCTCTGCGTCAGCACTCACTGATCTACTGATCTATCTTTTCAGTTTAGATTAAGCATCCCCTATGTTTGTCTTGTGAGTTTGGGTGATGGGGAGCTCAAAACAGAAAAACCCCCAAACAAGCTAAAGACAAACGACCTCAGTTCAGAAGCACTGAAGCAAGGGTTACCCTAAAGGGCATTGGCAATAAAGCCAAGTTTCAAAGAAACACAACATCACACATATGCCCATAATACAACACATCATGAGATGCATATGCAAATCACCATGAAATTTTAGTCTGAGTCAGCTTAAAGCAGGAATGCATGGTGCCAAAGGGCCTCTCAAACAATCAGCAATTTACATGCATTTTAACAACACAACAGGGTTTTTTCTGATATCTTTACCCCGGTAACTTAATTTTTATAATACAGTCCCCTAGTAACTTTTTACCTTTATCAAAAACATCTAGTGCCGTGGTATTTTCAACATTTACAGGTTTGATACACATAAGGCATATACATCAAGGCATTTTATGACTTAGAGCTGTTGCATACCAAATCCAATAATAAGGAACACAGCCTGCTGTTTTACATCAACTCAGAGATCACCACAATAACCTCCCTGTACAAAGACCTGAGAGGGAAAAGGAAAATTAAAAAGGTCACTATAGCACAGTCAAGAAAGGGGAGGGGGTGCCCATAGGTGGCCAACCTTATGAACTAGAAATTGTAAAGGATAGATTAGGCAAAAAATAGAAGAACTGTTGCAACAGATTTAAGAAAAGGTTGGTCCTCGAGTGGCAGGATCTCCCTGTCACATCCTGGTGTTGCCAGTTCCCTCTGCCAGAATCAGGGGACCGGGACTGAAGGAACACAGCTGCAGCAAAGGGCACAGAAGGCATCGATGATCATGCTGCAGCACTGCCTTGATCACCCCATGTCACACACATGGTACAGCAAAACAAAGCCAGCAGCTGCAACACCAGCAACAGTACTGACTTGGGACCTCAGGAGGGCAGCAGCAGCAGTCCAGGTATGACCCCTCCTGAGGATGGGGTTACACTCACCCCTAGATCATTAATTGTTTTCTCAACAGTTTCACAAGTTCCATCCAGTGCTTGTCTGAAGGAAATAATACAGGAAACAACAACTAACATTTCTACCTAAACAAATGCTTCCTAGCTAGGCTGGTCACAGGTTTCATAGCAATGTAACAATGTCAACAGGTTCAGAATTAACAGTTTCACAGTCATTTATATATAGGCAATTTGATTCCTATCTGACCAATACTTCCAATGTCCTGCATCCCAATGTTATAACTTAGGACTATTGAAAACAATACAGGGTATGGTATAGATTCCACAATACACCACATACAGTGGCAGGTCAGTGGGGGCAGCACCAGGAGTGTCATAACTCAGCTTCAAAATAGGTCCGGCAAGGCAATGGGACTTCGTTCTTGGGCACCTGAGGGTGCATTTCTCTCCTCTGTGGGCAGTGAAGAAGGTTCCTCAGGATGAGCTGATTCATTTACAATATCTGACTTTTGGTCAGATTTTATGTGATCTTCCACATGCTCTATTTTAGGGATAGCTGGTCTTGCTGGGGGTTCAAAAGGCTTTGCATCTGGGTCTAACTGTGTGGGTGGAGTTGTTGGCATCCATCAATCACTGGAAGCATTTAACAGATGAAGGTCCACAGTGAAATGATAATGAACAAGGTCACCATCTTTATCAGATGAATCTGTCACATTGGGTGCTGGTTCATGTGAAGGCCTTTCTGGAGGCCCGAGTGGACAATTATCTAGGTTGGTTGCAGGCTGACTGGTTTGCTTCTGTGGTTGTGGAAACCTCTTGTTTCTATTCTGTGGGGAAGTACGAGGCAATTGTCCAAATCTGGCATGCACTGTTCAATAGGGAGCAAATGGTTATGGTGCAAAGCTTTACTGCTGTGGTGATCCCCCTCTGGGCAAATGCTGTACACTGGCAAGTCCGTAATTTTTTTGTGACTACATATGGAATTTTTCCCCATTGGTCTGCAATTTTATGCTTTCTGGTCAGCCCCAAGTTTGGAACTAAGACTCTTTCTCCAGGGAGTAACTCTTGGCATCGGACACCTTTGTTGTATCTGGTTTTGTTTGCCAAGTTTCTCTTGGTACACAACACTGCAGCCAGGCTATAGGCACCATCCAATTGCTGTTTTAATCTTTGAACATTTTTAGTGTAAATCTCTAGATTGTCTCCATTAGATAACACTCCAAATGCAAGGTCCACTGGGAGCCTGACCTCTCTCCTGAACATGATCAGATATAGGGACTGCCCATTTTGACTCCAATTTGTTTTTTTTACAATGGTCTATAGTGACCAACATAGTTAACAAGGTTTTTAAATCTTTCTGGTTTTGAGTTCGCTTGAAGTGGTTGGAAGTGGTCTGTGACTTCCCAGTCAACCAGAAAGACTGCAGCAACATGATCAGCTGACGTTCAAAATCCTGACAATGGTTGTAATGAATTCTCTTTGGCAGTCCACAATGAACAAAGTAATTTTCAATCAGAATATTGGCTACAGTTGTTGCCTTTTGATCTTTTGTGGGAAATGTTTGGGCATACCTGGAGTAATGATCTGTCACCACCAGAATGTTGGCAATATTCTTTTTGTCTGGTTCCAAGCTCAAAAATTCAATGCAAACCATGCCCATGGGAGCACTTGAAGTAATATTCACCAAAGGGGCTACTCATGTGGGTAGTGTTTTCCACTGGATGCATATGCTGTTTACGATAGTTTTCCACCTCTGTACTCATCTGGGGCAATAGAACCTCCTTCTAACTTGGTTCAACATTCAGTCAACACATAAGTGTCCGAACTCATCATGTAGGGCTTTGAGAGCCTGTTTTCTGAATCTGACTGACAGTTAACAACTGTTTTTGGCCTGGCCCATCACTGCAATGTGGCTCTCTATAAATCATGCCTTTCTGTATATTCAACTTGCTCCACTCTTTCTGTAGCAGGGAGGTGCCAGGATGATTCACTCTGACAAATTCTGGGCATCCCCATTGTTAGAGAATTTCAGCAATATCTCAGATTTCACTGTCCTCCATTTGCGCTTTTCTCCAGTCTTGAAAACTCATTTGTGGTAAAGTGGGTTTACTGAGAGACACAACATTACAATATGCTACAGGTATGCAGTCTGAAGATTCACCCACAATGTCCAGCACATGAAGTGGTTCACTAGGGTTTCTCAATTCTTCTGGGTCATATCTTTTGCACAAACCTTGAATGGCAATCTCTGTGATTTGGATCCATTCTGGCCCTGACACCCCTGAATGTGGTCCTCCGGATAGTATGCCATCATCAGTGTCACTTTTTCTGGGGTGATACTCCACACAGTAATTTTATTTTGAAAGGGATGACAACCAACGATGGCCTGCCGCATCCAGTGTTGCTGTCCTTTGCACATAGGTGAGAAGGTTGTTATTAGTGTGGACTGTAGTGAGGGCCTATACAGATACTCGTGGAAATGATCGACAACTGCTCATCTGAGTTCTAAAATCTCCAGTTTGTGGGCCAGATAATTTCTTTCTGATGGCAATAAAATGTGACAGGCCTAAGCTACTGGCCAGAGTCCTTGTGGGTGTTCTTGATATACTGTAACACTGCTCCCAACCCACTGAGACTGGCATCTGTGTGCAACATATATGGCTTTCTGGGGTCTGCATAGGCTAACATAGGGGCATTGGTCACCTGTCTGATTATCCCTTCAAATGCTCCATCACAAGGTCAGGTCCATCTGGGGCCAAACAGTTCATGTACTCTGTAGTAAACTTTTCCAGGAATGGACTGTGGTACCCACTTGCTTGTCTGGTTGGCAGGAAGATACCCTTGGGTCAGGTCCTGCAGTGGCTTGTCAATGTGGGTGTAGTCTTTAATGAATCAATAGTAATAACCAAAGAATCCCAAGAACTCTGCAGTTCTGTCAGCCAGGTTAGTGGTGTCATGGTGGTGATTGCCTGGAGATAGCTGGGATTGATATGGATGCCATCTTGGGGCACAATGTGACCCACATACTTGACTGAGGTGCTGAAGAACTAGCACTTGTCAATGGACAGGTTACAAACATATGAACATATGAAAGCTGCCAACAGATAAAGGCCTAGTGGTCTATCAAGTCTGCTTGAAAGTGCAGCTAGCACTCCTTATTCTGCAGCTGCCTCTCCCTCCCTCCCACCCTCCCGTCCCTTGACCCTTCCCTTGGTCTGTCCCAGCCCTTTTGAAGCAGCCCACTGTTCTACTGGATACCACTTCCGTCGGTAAAGCATTCCACCCAGCTACCACCCTCTCCATAAAAAAGTGTCTCCTCATCTCCCTCCTGAACTTTCCTCCCTCCAGTTTTGTATCATGGCCCTGGGTGTCCCTCCCCTCCCTTACTTTGAACAGCACCTCTGTACCTGTCTTGTTCATTCCTTTCAAGTACTTGAAGGTTTCAATCATATCCCCCTGTCCATCCTCTCCTCCAGCGAGTATATGTTCAACTCCTTTAGCCTCCTCTCATATGGTAAGTCCCCCAGCCCCTGGATCATCTTTGTTGCTCTGCACTGCACCCACTCCAGTAACTTAATGTCCTCTTCAGATATAGTCAAATTGCCAATTGCCTAGTTACCCAGTCATAGAACTCCACCAGATTGGTTTGGCAGGATCAACCACTTACAAAGCCATGCTGTCTGCTGTCCTGTAGCCTTTGCCCTTCAGGAGGGACACCAGCCTGTCCTTCAGGATAGTTTCCATTAGCTTACCCATAATGGATGTGAATTTCACCAGTCTGTAGTTCCCCGGTTCATCCTTGCGGCCACTTTTGTGGAGGGGCACCACATGAGCCATCCTCCGGTCCTGAGGTACACACCCTGAGTGTAGTGAGGCACTAAATAGGTCTGCCAAAGGTCCTGCCATGATCTCTGCCAGCTCCTTCAGTACCCTGGGGTGGATGCCATCTGGGCCTGGTGCTTTGTCCACCCTCAGTGCCCTCAAACCCTCCAGAACCTTACCCTCTGTGAATTCCCTGCCCATCACCCCCTCCCCCTCTGTTCCTGCTCTCCCTCCCCCTTGGGTATTATCTCCCCTTCTCCTTAGTAAATATCGAGCAGAAGTAATCATTTAGCACTTCTGCCTTATCACCCCTGCTTCCACCCAGCCCCCCCCCTTCCTAATCTTTTCTGTATGGTCTTTACAGCTCCTTTTCTCCCTGATGTACCTGAAGAAGTCCTTCTCCCCCTTCTTAATGCCCTGCACCAGCCTGAACTTCTTACATGCCTTGGCTGCCCTTACTGCCCTTGTCACCTCCTTCAATTCCTTCAGGTACTCCTCCCTGTCCTCCCCCCCTCCCTGTTTTTTTGTACCTCCTAAAGGAAGCTCTTTTCTTCCTTACCTTTTCCATGACCTCATTGCTCGCCCAGCTAGCTTTCTTTGCCCTAGCCTTCTTGCTCTGGGCCTTGCTGCAGGTTCTGGTTGCCTCCACTATTCCCAGCTTTATGAGCGCCAACCTCTGGTTAATGTCCATATGAGGTTGATTTCTGGCCAGGTACCCTTTTACCACTTCCCCATCCTCCCAAAGTCAGCCCTCCTGAAGTCCAGCACCCTTGTGCCAGATTCCACTCCTTCCTTGCCCAAATCCAATGTGAACCATATTGAGTGGTGGTCACTCCCTGACAGTGGTTCTTCCCCTTAGTTCCCCTCACAAACTCCCCATTTGCCAGCACAAGGTCAAAGGTATTCCCTAACCTGGTTGGTTCGCTGACCATTTGCATCAGGAAGCTGTCCTGGAAGGCATCCAGCAGTACCTGCTCCCTTCTATTCCTGGTTGTTGAGGTACTCCAATCCACTCCTGGCATGTTGAAGTCCCCCACGATCATCACACTACCCTTCTCACAATAGTAGTAGTGGTAGTAGCTTTATTTACGCATGGTGCCCTTCCCTGGAGGGCCAAGGCACCATTACAAAGAACTAAATAGCAGAAGCATCAATAAACAACAAGATAAATAATATCATTTAAAATCTGAACAATTAACAGCCCATACAACAACCAATAAATAACCAACAGCCAGGTTGCATTACTATAACCAATGTTCATAAATAGCAGAGTAGTTTGAGCAACTGGGCTTTGTGCTGTTCCAGGGTTGTCCTGAATAAAATAATGTCATCCCAAGTACACAAGGCATTTTGATGGGTTCATGTCACACCGCTCCCTTCATTACCTGTTGGATGGTGGCTGGTGCCCCTGAGATCCCTTGTGGCATTTGAAGAAACTCTTAGGACCACAGGGGACAGACGAATATACTCTTTTCTCAGTCTTGCTCAGCCACAGGGATTTGATAATAGCTGGATCTCAAATCCATCACACAGAACCATTGACTTCCTTTCAGGCTATCTTGCACTCATGGCATAGCGTTCTCATCGGGTACAGTTCTTTAGGTTAGAGTTCGGTAGTCCACATACATTCTGACTGTCCCACTCCTCTTTCTGACATCTACAATTGGTGATGAATAGGGGCTCCTAAATTCCTGAATGATGCCTGTGGCCAGCATCTCCTGCCAGTGCTTTGGAACATCATCTATACTGATGGGGGCAAGTCGTCTCAACCTTTCCTTAAAAGGTTTCTTATCCATGACACAAATGCGATGCTGTACATCCTTGGCATAGCAAACATCCCATTCCTTCAGGATGAAAACCTCTGTTCGCTTTGCTAGCTTTTCTTTTTTTTTTATAAATGATTTTATTTATTTTTCTTTTGTAACCCTTGCAGGGCCGCGGACCGATATATCACTTCAAAATTCCTATATGCTCTAATTCTGTCAGCAGCCTAAGGGTTAAAACCATTCACAATAAAAATACAACACATAACAGTAAAAACAAACAAAAAAAAAAAAAAATGGCCTTGGTAAGTAACCCTATGGAGTTACAACTCTAAGAGTATATAAATGTACAAAGCAAGACAAATTTATTGTTAAACAGTTGAAGATAAATACTCTATAGAAACATGTGTGCCTCCAAAAAAGCAACTTTCAGTGAGGTAATTCCAACACTTATGAACTCATGTACCTCTTCTACAAATGCATCTACATAGACATAGACAGGATAGAGAAGGTTCAGAGGAGGGCAACAAAGATGGTGCATGGATTGCATCACAAGTCCTATGAGGACAGGTTGAAGGAACTGAAGATGTACTCCCTGGAGGAAAGGAGGGAGAGAGGAGATATGATAGAGACATATAAGTATCTTACAGAGAGGAACAGGGTGCAGGAATACACTATTTTTAAGCGAAAAAGATGTTCCAGGACTAGAGGGCATGGGATGAAGTTGGAGGGAGGATGATTCAGAGGAAACGTGAGGAAGAATTTCTTCACAGAACGGGTGGTGGACAAGTGGAACACCCTGCCAGAGGAAGTGGTGGGGCTGAAACAATCACAGGATTTAAGAATGCATGGGATAGATATAAAGAATTCTGGAGGTCAGGGGTTAGGGGCAACAGACTTCTTGGAAAACATAAACTGAACTTACAAGCTCAAATGGGCAGACTGGGTGGGCCATAGGCCCTTATCTGCCGACACTGTCTATGTATCTATGTATCTGTAATCTAAATACTGTTGAAATGCTTCAAAGACTAAGCCACTCACAGATGCTTAATGCTTAATGATCTTATAAAATTTGGTAGTTATGCATCATCAACCTCAGCTATGAGGAATGGGGTCTCTTAAATCCCTTGAACCTCAAACCTACCTGATGAGCTACTTTGTGTCATGTACAGAGTATAATTTTGCCTGTAAACAGAAATTTGAGAGTATACTTGAAGGGGGAAGTGGGGGATTTAAGCTTCGGTAAAAACTCTTGTTCTGTGGGTCAGATGTTATATGTTATCTTATTCCCTTTTGGTTCCCCAGGTGTAGGTTGGTCAGCCAAGCAGCCCAGGTATGTTGTCAAACTTCTCTCTCACACCTCTGATTCTATATAGGACTCCGAGGAAGGAGATTTTGACCCTAACCTGTATGTAGCATTCAGCCCTATAGAGTGCTGTGGGGGATCACCATCACATAAGGATCTGCCACTTAGCCTCCATCACTAGTATATGTATTTGTCATTTGAGGCATGTCTCTGTTTCATGGAGGAGGGAATAATCACCTAGTAACCAGAGCAGAGGTGAGGAAGGTAGTGGCATCTGCAGAATTTCTTCTGTTGTGCTGATAACCTCTGCCCAAAATGGACACACTTCTGTGCAAGTCCATAAGATGTGTCCAATCTGACCTGGAGAATTATGGCATCTCCAATATTTGTTGGAAATGTTGAGACCCATCTTTGCCAGACTGTCTGTTCTGTGCCACCAACCTAAGATCTTCTTTTGTATGAGCTGTGTTTTTGGGTTTGGGGACCCCCAGTATGCCACTGCCCAGCAGTTATGCCATGCTTCTGGTGATATCGCTACCTGTTGATCTGCCTTCCATTTTAAGCAACGAGTTTCCCAGTTCGGGAGAGCCAGGCCTTGAAGCTGCTCATAAATTAAACAGCTCCTTATAGGTTCATTTCCAGTCCATTTGTCCACTGATTCAGCCATTGCTGGGGATGATAGTAGTGGGATTTTCCTAGCCACAACTGAATCACGTGCCTAAACTGTTGATATTTCCAGTGGTATCAGCTGGTAGTTGAAAGTCTGTCCTCAATTGTTGAAAGTATTTCAGTGTTCCTGAGTGAGGACAAATGACATCTCTTAGTACCCTAATTCCTTGCTTGTCCCAGAGCGTCCAGTGGACTGTGTCTCCTGCAATTGACAGCTTGGGATTATGACAAAGGGACTCAGAAAGTTCAAGTGAGAAGATACACCATGCAGACCTTTTCTGCAGCTGCTGGAAAGATAGTCTTGTGAATTCCATGGTTGGGGTGAGAAAACCATCTGGAGGGTGGGTGCTCCGAAATAACAGCTGTAAAGGCTAGTCACCCCTCAATGCTTCATCAGTTTGAAGCCACAAGGGGAGAGGGGCTAGTAGATTTTTTAATCTATGCCATAGATACATAGTTTTGTCGGCAGATAAGGACTGCCTGGCCCATCTAGTTTGCCCATTTTATCTACCTTTAACTTATGCTGCAGACTGTAGTTGATCTGTAGCTTTCCTACTCTTCCCCTTTTTTAGGGTTCCATTATGTGTGTCCCATGCATTTTTGAATTCTTCAACTGTTTTTGCCCCTACCACCCCTGCAGGGAGGCTGTTCCAAGCACCCACCACCCTCTCTGTAAAGAAATACTTCCTTACATTACCCCTGATTTTTCCTCCCGTCAGCTTCATCTCATGTCCCCTAGTTCCATCTTCTTTTCTGAAAGATGCCACCCTCCTGTACCATATTGATCCCTTTAAGGTATTTATACATCTATAGCATGTCCCCCCTCTCTCCTCTCATCTCAAGAGGATACATATTGAAGTCTTTCAGCTTCTCCTCATAGGATTTCTGGTGCAGCCCCTGTACAATTTTTTAGCCCTTCTTTGAACTACCTCCACTCTATGTACTTCCTGAGATGTGGCCTCCAAAACTGGACACTGTACTCCAGATGTGGTCTCACTAATGACCTCTTTTGATGTCTTGTACAGCATGTTAGGCCTAAGGCCAGGGGGCATTTCACCCTTCAACCCTCTGGGGTGCACTAGGAGTCTTTATCCCAAATCTTGGTTTACATTGCCCCCATAAGAAAGTGAAAAATAGCTTATCCAGCTTATTCCATCAATATGTCAAAATTTTCACAAGCAAGTTAGACATACAGTAATTAATTTTGGGAAGGGCCATTATTTGGAAGGCAGCTATCTTGCATAGTAGAGTAAGGTGCAACTTGTGTGACCTTTCAATGTCTAACTGCAGCTTGGAGATCAATGGTTGTTTACTTAAGGCTACCTACTCCTTAGTATGGGGGAATATGTACATATCCAAATATCGGATTTCTCATGGGGCCCGATTAATCTGACAATCCCGCAACTGGGGAGGGGTGGAGAAGAGCAGCCTTTTAGTGGCAAAAGCTTGGTTTTGGCCCAATTCACCTGCAAGCCTGAAAAGGTACCAAAGAGTTATAAGAGGGAGAGAGGAGCTGGAAGGGATCGCTCTATCACTGATAGTGTCAGGAATATATTATCACCATATAATAAAAGCTTATGGGAGTTTGTACCCACTTTAATCCCTCTAATGTCAGGGTTCTGCCATATAGCCACTGCCATGGACTCCACTGCTAACATGAACAGCAGTGGCAATAGTAGACAGCTTTGCTGCATGCCACGATGAAGACAGAACTTATCAGATAGTATGCCATTAATTAGCACCATCGTGGTGGGAGTGGAATAAAGTGACTTAATGTAAGAAATGAAACAATGACCAGCGAGTACATGTTGAACTCCTTCAACCTTTTCTCATATGGCAACTCCCCTAGTCCCGTGATCATTTTTGTAGCCCTACGCTGCACCCCCTCCAGTAATCTCACATCCTTTTTGAGGTATGGGCACCAGTACTGCACACAGTACTCTAAATGTGGCCTCACACATAATGGTAGCTAAAGGACTTAGGTCTAAAGAACTTGTAACCCTTGTCTATGATTCTATGAAGCCATTACCTGTACTCCCCTCAGCCAGTAGCTGTTCCTTGGATTTCTGGCTCCAAGGTGCATGACCTTGCACTTCTTAGCATTAAACCCCAACTGCCACTCCCTAGATCAGTGTTTGAGTTTAGCTAGATCATCTCCGAGTGCTTGCCTCTCTTCCTTATTGTCCACGTTTGCACAAATCTTAGTGTCATCCACGAATAGGCAGATCTTATTCTTGACCCCCTCTGCAAGATGTCCAATGAAGACACTGAACAAAACAGGGCCCAGCACTGAACCCTACAGTACTCCACTTGTTACTGGCTGTGGCTTGGATGTCTCCCCCCTTACAACTACCCTCTGTTGTTTGCCGTGCAGCCAGCTCTCAACCCATCACACCAGTTTTTCCCTCGCCCCCATGTCCCTCAGCTTGCTCATTAACCTCCTGTACAGCACAGAGTTGAAAGCCTGGCTGAAGTCCATATACAGGACATCCACAGCATGGCCTTCATCAACCACCCTAGTGAACCAGTCGAAGAAGTCAATCAGGTTACTTTGGCAAGATCGTCCTGTGACAAACCCATGCTGTCTTTCATCCTGCAGGCCATTGCTATTGGGAAAGGTTATCCAGTGTTCTGATGTTGTCTAAAGCCTGCCTGCCTTTCAGGAATTCTGTCTGTGATGGATGGACTAAATTCAAAAGTATGTTGTCTAGCTGTGTGGCTAAAATGTTAGAAAACATTTTAGCATCTGTATTTATTAAGGATATAGGTCTGTAGTTATCACATACCTGTCTATCCTTGCGCAGTTTGGGGAGGATGGTGATAGTGGCATCTAGCATTTAGGGGTAGCGCTGCACCATGAGTCACCTCTTGCAAAAGAGTATGGAGTTATGAGGCCAGGTCTTGTGCAAATACCTGGAAGAAATCAATGGAAAGACCATCTGGGCCTTGTGCTTTCCCCTTTGCCAGAGCTCATATAGCCCCCCAAATTTCCATTAGGTGTTATGGGGGCATCTGGTGTGGTTCACTCCACAGTATCAATGCTGGGCAGGTTTAGCTCCTTAGGGAATTTAACTATTTTATATTCAGGTGGGCATGGTCTCTTTACATAAAGATCTGCATAGAAGTCTTTGAAAATGGTACTAATCTGTTGGGGATCAGTGACCAATTTATTCATGGGCATGTGTAGAACTGGGATCTGAGTGCTTGCAACTCATTGCTTCAATATGTATGCCAGGATTGTTGAGGACTTTTCATCTCCCTCCCTCCCTCCCAGTAATGTTGGTGGAGAAAGAAGTTCAATCTTTCTGCTTGCTGATGAATTATTGTATGCAATTTTTATTCAAGCTGTGTTATTCATTGTGCCACTTGACTGCTATGCCCTGAGCCAGCTTATAGGGCTCACTTTGCCTCCTAGAGCTGTTGCTGCAGTGGTCTGAACTTTGTTTTTCACTCTTTACTTAGTTTTGCCAAATAACTGATAATTTGGCCTCTGATGGTGACTGTGAAAACCTTCCAGTGCATTTGTTTATAGGATCTCAACTGTCTGTTGATCTGAAAATAAGTTTGTATCTCCCCTCTAAGTCATGAGGTAAACTCTTGCAATTGTAATAATAATGGGTTAACCCTCCATCTCTGTGTTCAAGGGTAAGTGCCTGCTAGGAGGAGTTTGACTGATGCTGTCGCGTAATTAGACACGACCAGAGGATAAATGCCTACTCACAGATCAGGCATTGCATTTGTGCCCAGAAGAAAATAATACAACCTACTTTGAGAGGAGAAGCAAGCAGAGTGGTATGTATAAACTGGTATGTATAATCTCACTCTATGGGATGAAGAACTCTCTACATCTCCAGTAATGCCAAGTCCTTGCACATCTTGGTGAAAGCCTGCCTAGCCCTTACATGTGGAGAGGGGCCCAGTTCTGGTGGGGCCCTGTCTAATATAGGATCAATCACCAAGTTGAAGTCACCGCCTATAAAAATTAGGCCATCTGATGTCATAGAATATATTAGTTTATGTGACAACAAATTCCAGTCTATCCTCATTGGGAGCACATATGTTTCAATATTAAAATATCCCTGAGGTGCACCTGCCCTTAAACCAGGACCCATCTCCCTTCTTTAACTATCTCTATGGCTAATATCTTAAATGGGAAGCCTCCTTTAATAAGGATAGATACACCTCTTTTCTTCATGGAAAAGCAGCCAGATCTCAATCCCAACCCATTATTGTCGCAGTTTGGCCACCTCCACTGCAAAAAGGGGTGTCTCTTGCAGTAGGACAATATCACACTGTAACTTTTTGAGTGTGGACAACATTTTGTTTCTTTTAATGGTGTGGTTAATCCCTTGAACATTCCATGACATTTACATTCTGTCATTTGTAAGTCTAGTTCATGATTTAATCTCATGTTGATCGTCCTTACCTGAGCTGGAGAACTATTGATACAATGTGGGCTTAAGGAGGTTGTACATAGCATATGCTTTACAGTATGACCCCAGTGTGTGTGATAACCACTATTAGTGCAGAGACCTGTGATACTGAGGGAAAAGCAATTGCCCTGTCATGTTGGGCTGAGAATCTGTTCACCTCTTCAAGGCTGTGTCTTCAAGCATCTGTGAGAAGAAGCACCTAGTTCTAAGATTCATAGACTGTGTTCTATCTAACAATATAAAAGGAACTTTAAACAATCCATGGCCTCTCCTAATGACAACTGGAAGGGTGTAAGTCTACAAAGGTAGACTTACCTGTCTACTCACTTCACACTTTTGACCCTACCTATCTGCACTAGAGAGGGTATGCTAATTTCAGAACTAAGCAGCAGACTTAGTTCTGAAAAACAATAAAATCACCCCATAAGCTGTAAATTAAACCATGCATGTGGACCTTATCCGTGTGGGGGCCCAAAAGCGGTGAGGCTCCCTTAGGATGTCAGCCTATTAGTTATTGCATTTCTAAGGCATGTAGAGTAGGGGGAGAGATGAAAGGGGGATGGTGTGGGGTGAAGAAGAAAGGGGGAAGGGAGGGGAGGAGGGAGAGAGGGGGATGATGGGTAAATGTGAAATGAGGGAGGATGATACCTGTAGCCATGGTGGTCACTAGGAGTAACTGTGCCTAATCTATACACATCCAAGCCAGAGGAGGGATGAACTGGGCCCTGCAGATTGACCATCAGACTAGCAATAGTACCCTCCACCTGTGTCACGCCAGCCAAGAAACAGGAAGAGGGGTAGGGGTTGGGAGGCAAGGGGGAGTGCATGGACACTTGAAGGATGCCGCACCAATTAACCTGAGTTCCCACTTCTTAGTTCCAATGGCCATTTCCACAAGAACTTCATGATCAGGCTCCAATTATCTCCCAATATGCTGATTGAGAAGCTTCCATTGACTAAGGGGCACTGTCCCCAGGTGAGTTAATGTTGCTTCAGTCTCATGGACCTAGACTAAGCCCTATTCATGACCTTCCTATGTTGAGGAGAGTATCCCACCTGGGTTTATGAATCATAAGAAATGATGTGCAATATATAATCATAGCTATATTGTACTGCTCTTGGCCCCCTTATACGTGGGCTCATTTGGGTAAAACCATCCAATGGGGGTGTCGAGAGCTGGTGTCCGACTCAAAATCAGGGTGGTATCCACTCAATCCGGGGACCATCCTCTGGTCCCTTGTTTAAATAGGCACAAAGATTTTTAATAGTGTACCAGCCTTCTGTGGGAACAGCAGGGCTGTGGCAGCATCTACAGCAGAGTCTAGTTCACACCCCCCTTGGCCCTCCTTAATAACCCTCCCCTCTCCACTACAGGTCCACTGTGCTAACCCTTTACAGGAGTGCATATTGTTGTCTGATTAGCCAATGAAGTAGTTCATTATGGTGCAGGGGGCATTGCTTGGTTGTTCAGGATAATGACTGAGGGTGGTGATTCTGACCTACTATAAGTGAAGCAGAATTGGGGGTAGTATTAACAACCCAGGTCACAACCCTCATTTGTGTATGAAGGACTGTCATAAGAGGGCTGGTTCAACCAGATTGTGTGTTGTCTTCATGGGGACCTGGATAAGGCATCTCTCTTCCATAATGGAGTGCCTATGTATGTGGTACAGTACATGCTAGTTACCTTGTGAGCCTTTCAATGGCCCAGAGGTCCAATACCAAGGTTAACTTTGTTTACCTGATGGAAAGTATACCACAGCACAGCTACTGATAAGACCCACTCAAATCGAGTCCCTTGTAGCTGAACCACTTAATATGCCAGACCAGGACACAGCAATGGAAAATCCTTCAGCTAGACTAATAGATATGCCTATAGATAATTCAGTAGTGCCCCCCAACTTCTATTAGTTCCTTCAGGTGAATTACTGGATCCTTCAACAGCCCCCACTAGACAGATAGTTGTGTTGGGAGATTCCATGGTTAAATACAAAGACAGGTGTATATGTGATTTAGACAAACAGAAGAGAATAGTGAGCTGATATCCTGGAGCCAAGGTTAAGGATCTGGTCAGAATGGCTGATAATATAGTCAAGGGAATTGATGTCAAACCATTAACAATAATACATATTGGGGTCAATGATGTTATGAGGCAGCCAGTTATGGAAATTCAGAATGATTTTAGGGTATTGGGAGATAAACTGAATACTATAGGAAGTGCTGTCATTTTTTCAGAGATCTTACCAGTACCACGTGCCTCATACCTAATGCAAAATACCATAAAATACTTAAATTTGTGGCTGAGGAATTGGACAAAGGAACATGATTTTGGTTTCTCAAGACACTGGGATTACTTCTGGGACAAGCAAAATTTGTTTCAGATTGATGGATTGCATTTAAATCATATAGGGAGTAGAATATTGGATTCCAGAACCAGTAATGCTGTTAACAAAAATTTAAGCTGGGTAGGACCAGGAGACTGAGGGAATACATAGGTGAACCATCTACAAGGCAGAACGTTAAGAAGGTGACAGTGCTTAATACAAATTTAATGTTACACTTCAAAACACTAGAAGCCTCAATACCGGTAAATTATTGGAGTTGGAGGAAATTGCTGATTACAATAAATTGAATATTATTGCAGTAACCGAGATATGGTGGGATGATGCAAGTGATTGGAATAAAAATATCAAAGGATTCAACCTCCATAGTAGGGATAGACTGGGCAGGAGAGGTGGAGGAGTGGCATTGTGTATAAGGGAAGGTACTGAATGGCATGCTTTGGATTTTCATGATGACACTCCACTATTATGTGAAACCATCTGGGTTACTATTTCCTGCCATAAGGATAGAAATACAACTTTGGGAGTTTTTTATAGGCCACTAAGTTGTTCTATCAATGTGACTTGATGGATTGATTAGTCAAATAAATTATTTTTCTGAGGGAAAGGACATTATCATCATGGGAGACCGAAACATGCCCAATATCAACTAGGAGGACATGTCAGCAGACTCAGTAGTTGAAAACAGCTTTATTGAGGGTATCCTCTCAAATGATTTAAGGCAATTGGTCAATGAACCTACTAGAGGGATTAACATTTTGGATGTGGTTCTCTCTAACACTGGGGACGAAATCCACAGAATCACAACAAATGCCCCCTTTGGTTCCAGTGACCATTTAACCATTAGTTTCATAATTAGAAGCAGAAAATAGGCTATAAAAGGGAATACAGTAATTAAAAACTTTAGAAAAGTAAACTACTCCACAGTTAATAGAGTGTTAATTGAAACTGATTGGGAAGATATTCTGGAACCTATGAGCATTGAATGTTCTTGGACATTCCTGAAAAATGTTATTAATAAAGTACTGGATAAATACATGCCCAGTAGAAAAATGTATAATAGGTCTGTCAAAAACCCAGCATGGTTCACTAACGAAAAGGATACTGGACTTTAGAAGGGCCGACTTTGGCAAAATGGGTGAATACCTGAGGAATGCATTAGCAAATGGCCAAAAAGGAGGGGTGGAAGAACAATGGAGAAAAATCAAAACTGCTATCATAGAGGCAACAAGCCTCTGTGTGAAACAAATAAAGAAAACAAAGCGGAGTAAAAAAACACTATGGTTCTCAAAAGAGGTGGCAGGGAAGGTTAAGCAGAAAAAGGATGCATTCAAAAAGTATAAGGAATCACAGAAGGAGCATGACAGGGAACTGCATCAATTAAAGCAGAAAGAAGTGGGGAAGGCAGTCAGAATAGCAAAGGCCCAAACCGAGGAAAAAATAGCCAACTCAGCTAAGAAGGGGGATAAAACCTTCTATAGGTACATTAGGGAGCATAGAAAGATTAAGGGAGGAATAGTGAAGATTAATAAAGGAGAGGGGAGGTGGGCAGAGGGAGACAGTGAAAAGGCAGAGATACTGAATGAATATTTTTGCTCAGTATTCACAAAAGAAAATGAGGAGGAGTTACCTAAACCAGACAATAGAAGCACTCTGGATAGGGGGGTTGACACCAGTCCATTTACAGAAGAAAGAGTCCTGAAAGAACTCCTAGAACTCAAAGTGGACAAAGCAATGGGGCCTGACGGGATTCACCCCAGAATCCTAAAAGAACTAAGGGAGGACCTAGTGACACCACCAGACCACACTTTTTAACAAATCATGGGAGGATGGGGTGGTACCTGAGGACTGGAGGAGGGCAGATGCGATTCCCCTTCACAAAAGTGGGAGCAAGGCATAAGCAGGAAACTACAGACCTGTAAGTTTGACCTCAGTGGTAGGGAAAATGATGGAATCAGTTCTGAAAGAAAGAATTGTTGAGTACCTAGAGGCAAACCGGGCACAGGACCCAAAGCAGCATGGACTTACAACAGGAAGGTCATGTCAGACAAATCTAATTGATTTCTTTGACTGGGTGACCAAAGTAATAGATCAGGGAGGGGCTGTGGATATGGCCTACCTGGACTTTAGCAAGGCATTTGACACAGTCCTGCACAAAAGACTAATAATCAAGTTAGCCAGCCTGGGAGTGGGTTCCTGGGTAGCAAACTGGCTGCACAACAGGACACAGAAGGTAATAGTGAATGGAACACATTCCAAAGAAAGGGGGGTTGCTAGTGGAGTACCTCATGGCTCAGTACTGGGTCCAGTCCTCTTTAACATCTTTATAGGTGACATTGTGAGGGTCTGAGGGAAGGTATGCCTCTGCAGATGACAAAAGATCTGTAACAGAGTTGATACACAAGGGGGGTAGAAAGGATGAGAAGGGACTTGGCAAGGTTGGAGGAATGGTCAGACATATGGCAACTTAGATTCAATGCAAAGAAGTGCAAAGTAATGGACCTGGGAAACAAAACCCAGGAGAAGAGTACACAATAGCAGGGGAGGTACTAACAACAACAAAATGGAAAGGGAAGTGGGGTAGTCATATCAGATGACCTAAAGGTGGGTAAGCAATGTGAGAAGTCAGTAAGGAGAGCTAGGGAATACTGGGATGCAAGGACAGGCATCACAAGTAGAAAAGGAAGTGGTTATCCTCTGTACAGACAGTTGGTGAGACCCCATCTGGAATACTGTGTGCAGTTTTGGACACCCCATCTATGCAAGGACATAGACAGGATGGAAGCAGTCCAGAGGAGGGCAACTAAAATGGTGCAGGGTCTGCATCAGAAACCATATGAAGAGAGACTGAGAGAGCTTAATATGTATACCCTTGATGAAAGGAGGGACGGGGGGACATGATAGAAACTTTTAAGTACCTCAAGGGAATCAACAAAGTCCAGGAGGGTAGCATCTTTCAGAAAAAGAGATGTGTAAGAACAAGGTAGATAGAGGGGGGACAGCTCAGGGGTAATGTGAGGAATTTTTTTTTCAAGGGGAGAGTGGTGGATGCATCAAACCACCTTCCTGGGGAGGTTGTTGGATCTAAAACAGTGGGGGAATTCAAACATGCATGGGACAGACATAAGGCAACTGTAGTGGTGGGTTGCAGGAAGTAGGCTGTTGGTTAACTAGAATCTGCAGCTTATCCACTAGGAAGGGAAATGGGCAGACTAGGTGGGCCAAGTGGTCCCTATCTGCCGTCAAAGTCTATGTTTCTATGTAAAATTAGGAAGATGATACATGAAAAGAGGAAATTAATTATGCAAATGAAATCCATCCAACTGACAGCAATGTTTCACGTTATCAGCATGCAATTAGGGCATCAAAAAAGGCAATCAAGACAGCTAGAAGAAATTTGGAGTTTACTATGGCTCATACAAAAGATAACCTCAAGAAATTCCATGCTTATATCAGTACTAAGAAAGGGAAGTCTAGAGGATTAGGCCCTTTAATGGGGCACTAGAGAGGTTGAAGGTGCAGGACGTCTTTTTCAGAGCTCCGCTAAACAAAGCTCCTAAATCTGTTAAAGTCCTTTAAACTGCAGTGGTTTGAAATATTTATTTATTTATTTATTAAATTCTCGGATTACAAATACCTCTGAGCAGAAACTGCTCGTTTACAAAGGTTCCATGCCAAAGGATGAGGGTCAACATATATACATAGGTAGTAAAAGAATGCACAATAAACAACCAAAACAACTAAAAGAAAAAATAATGGCACACTCAAGAAAAGTTAAGGACCTAGCAGAGGCTAGGCTGGATAATATCGAGAAATTCCTGTCACCTAAAACAGGGAAAACAGCTCCACTACGAGGAGACGCTTTGGAAGGGACAATGGCCTCCCCTGTAACAGTGCATCCCAAACCGGGCACTAAGCCAAAGGCACCTAGAAAACCAACACTGCAGAACATACAGATCCTTTTGATGGGGTTTCAGGAAGAATCCCATTTGTCTTTCGAAAAAGTGAATGGCACTTTAGCAGAAATTTCATTCAAGTGTTCCCAAATGGAGGGGAAGCTACAAATTTGTGAAGAATGAATGACCACAATAGAGAACAAGCATTTGACAATGCCGAATGTTGTCTTGCTGCCATTGGCAGTGCAGGAGTTAGAGACATGCAGCATAGGAGTGGCAGTCAAGTATTGAACTGATGCCAACCCACCCCCACCCTGCAGAGAGTGAGAGGTATTAGGGTGTCCCTGTGGGTGTTTGTTAGCGCAGTGTGGGAAAACATGCTGGGCAGGATGTGAAAATGACGGCTGCACAGTTCATAAGGAGGTGTAATAAAATGTCAGTGCTGAAAATGTGGCATACAAATATCTGAATTTGCAGAGTTACAAGGTGCGGGGAAATAGGCGAGCAAACGCTTGCAAGACTACCAGTTTATGGGCGTTGACACTGAAATTTTCAACATAGACATTTAGCACCTCTGCTCATGTACAGTGTCACTGTCATTTCCTCAAAGTGTCCCAGAAGTGATTTCGCACAGTGACCACGCTATTCTGCAGAAGATGCGAAAACACATTTGGGCAGGATTGTGAAGTGACAGCTGTACTGTTCATCAAGAGGTGTGTAAAATGGCAATAGGTGAAAATCCAGAGTGAAAATATCACAAATGCGACGAATGCGAGCATGCGTGCAATCTGTCAGCCTTGCGCTCGTAACACAGTCATTTTATGAGTATCAGCTCCAAATTTTCAACATAGGCATTCTAGGAGCTCTACTCATGAACTGTGTCACTGTCATTTTCATAATCTGGCCCAAACACTGATTTCCCACAGCAACTGCGCAATTGTGCGCCAGAAGTGCGGAAACACATTTTGGGCAGGATGTGGAAAATGGCAGCTGTACTGTTCACAAGGAGGTGCACAAAAATGCTAATACTGAAAATCCGGCGTTAAAATATTGCAAATGCGCGAAGTTACGAGCCTGCGTAGCAACTGCGCCAATGCACGCTTGTAAAACAGGCATTTGCTGGATTTTTTCCACCAAATTTGGAACATAGGCTTTTTGAGAGGCCACCTCATGAACACTGGCACTGTCATTTCGTTACTGGGTCCCAAAAGGTGATTTCGCGCGGTGACTGCGAAATCACCTTTCGAGACAAATAACACCATGACAGTGATAGAATTCATGAGGAGAGCTAAAAACCCCATGTTGAAATTTGGTGCCAAAATCAAAAATGCCTGAGATATGCAGCAAAGTTGAAAAAACCCTATTCATTGCATTATACAGCTATCGGCATTTCCTCAGTTCGCGGTCGGCTTTGAAGAGTGCAGATGTGTTCCCAGTCCACGGAAGATCATCGTGCCAGAGTCCGAGTAAGTATGCGGTGAGGGGTGAGAGGAGGCAGGGTGCGCAGTGGGTAGGTGCAGGTAGGGAGTGGGGCATCTAGACTAGGTAGAGATGGTTTTTAGTTTTGCAGGTAAAAAAAAAAAGCAAGGACAGCGACAATTTTCACATTACAGGGCATTTGGCATGCTGGGTGGGCTCCCAGTGTGCCACCTAAGTGGGATTTTGAGGGGGTGTCAGTAGCCGTGAAGGTTGGGCACCCTCGTCAGCACTCAACGGGGGTAATGCCGGTAGGGTTGGGCACCCCGCCAGCACACAAAGAAAGGGGGAGCGGCAAGTGATTGGGCACCCGGCATTCAACAGTTGGGGTGATGCCGACGGGAGGGGCTCCCCATCGGTGGGCAAAGACGAGGCGGCGAGATGAAGGGATTGGGCACCTCCTCGGCATTCAACAATGCGGGGGATGCTCCCGTCGGCACACAAACATGGGGGTTGCCGACAGGGGGATTGGGCACCCCCAATGTCAGGAAGCGTGAGGCGGCCACCCGCTCGCTGACCATGGTCATAATGGCTGCGAGCAAGGCAAGCAAAGGACCGCTGCGTATGACAAGCTTTGCTTGGATTGCAGCGGACCTTTGCTTTGATGTGCTTGCCCCATTATGAATGTGTGCTGTGGCGGTGGCATGCAGGCTGATTGGGGAATGAGGGACGCACCTACTGATGCATGCCCTGCATTCGCCCAACAGCAGCCGTGCCCCCAAGACCCGCACCAGAGCAAGATGTTGCTTGCACAAGCGTGCAAGCCAACATAAAAAAGAAGATAAACTGTCCGGGAGAGTTATGACTCTTGAAGGTGCAGTCAACACATCTCTACATGAGCAACTATCGAACATTGCAAAATTCGAGAAAATTGAAAATGCTTTGTTAACAAAGACTCTTCGACTGATAGGCTTACCAGCAGACATACCTGTGGCTGAGTTGAAATCATAGGTGAATGGTATAATTACAGTGTTTTTTTCCCCTGGACCCGCCATTGATTCTTGAGTCTGTCTTTATTCCTCAATCACAAAATATTAAGGGTAGTGTTGGAGCTAGATATGTGATTTGTACTTTTTCAACGATTCTACAGAGAAACCAAATTCTTCAGTTTGCCCAGCAAAGAAAAGGCTTTCAATACGAGGGTCAGTCCCTTCATCTATACCCTGATTTCTGCTTGATTACACAGTGCAGGAGGAAACATTTTTTGGCTATCAAAGCAGAGTTTATTCAGGCTGCTGTATTACAAGCTCCTTCTAAGCTTAAAGTTTCCTTTCAGGGAAAAGATTATTTCTTTCTAGATATGGATGCAGCCTGTGAATTCTACGAAAAAAATGTTGCAATACCAACTGATTTGGGATCTGACCTTGAAGAGGAGGAGGAAGACGTGGACACTACTCATTATGTGCCTGTGAAATAAATGATTAAGGGCTTTTCCTTGTAATTGTTTGGGAGCCCTGAATTTTTCAAATATTTAAGGCTCTTATGGATAAAAATTGAAAAAAAAATTGACTTGAGAATAGAGACATGTAGGCACTTATTGGCCAAATGGATGCTTAAGTATTTTTCTTTTAGATTTGATGTTAAAGCTTGTAGCATGAAAAAATGGGTAAAGTGTTTGTTAAAACAAATACCACAAATTTAATGACTTTAGATATTAAATTTTTCTTATAATCCCCTAAAAGTAATTATACTTTTGTTTGTACTTTATAGTAATCCTTTTTCAAGATGTTCTACTTTTGCTAATGTTAAATTCTGTGTAACTCTTTTTTCTCTTTGAACAAAAAAAAAAGTATAAAAAAAGGATTAGGCCCTTTACAAATTGCAAATAATACCATCAGTGACCCTAAGGACATGGCTGACCAGTTTAACAGGTCATTCTGTTCCACTTTTAGTAATGGATTAGGCCCTTTACAAGAAAAATTTAATATCTAAAGTCATTAAATTTGTGGTATTTAAAAATTTAATTTAATATCTAAAGTCATTAAATTTGTAGTAATTGTATATGTCTGCTACTGTACCTACAATTTGATCCTTGACCTATCAGGTCCATCTTGTAAATGAGCTTTGCTCAATGATGTCCGCCTGAATAAATAAAGGTTTTGATTGATTGATAGTAAGGGTAGTGATCAGGTGTCCTTTAGTTATGACATGTCCAATAATAATAATGCTCAACAACATGCAATTAAGGTCAGTACAGTCTATAAAAAGCTCTTGGATCTGGATCGAAATAAATTGGCAGGGCCAGATGGGTTTCACCCTGGATTCCTGAGAGAACTCAGTACTGAACTGGCACCAGTTCTAACCAAGGTCTTTAACAAAATACTTGACGAGGGTATTGTCCTGTTTGATTGACGTAAAGCTACAGTTATTCCAATATTTAAGAAGCATTTGTCAGTGCTGAATGTTGTCTTGCTGGTGTTGGCATTGGCAATGCAGGAGTTAGAGAGATGCATAATAGGAATGGCAGTGAAGCATTGAATGGATGTCAACCCCCCCCCCACCCTGCAGAGACTGACAGGCATTGAGGTGTGCCTTTGGGTCATCAGCCATAACGCTCATGCCATTTCACCTTGCCCTACCCTGCAGACTCTGACAAGTGTCGCATTGTGTCTTGGGTTCATCGGGCCTTATACTCACCCCATTTCATAAGGAAATATGTTGAAATGTGTGCAATATAAGAGAATGGGGTGAACTTTGGGGCCGAAGAGTCCAAGGCACACCTTGATGCATGGCACTGGCTGTAGGGTGGGGATGGGGGTGAAATGGTGTGAGCATTACAGCCGACAATCCAAAGGCACACCCCTGACGCCTGTCAGTCTCTATGGGGTGGGATGTTACAGGTTAGAAACCCTAATGCCCTGGGTGTTTGTTGGTATTTGCACTCCATATTTTCAACATGGGCTTTTTGTGACCCCACCTCATGAAAACATTTGGGACCTCCGCTCATGAACAGTGGCACTGTGATTTTGTTAATCTGTCCCAAACATTGATTTCCAACAGTGACGCGCGCCATTCTGCGCCAGATGTGCAAAAACACATTTTGGGAAGGATGTGAAAAATGACAGCTGTACCATTCATAAGGAGGTGTGAAAAAATGACAATGTAGAAAATCTGAAGTCAAAATATTAAAAATTCTAAAAGTTAAGAGAGTGCGTGGAAACTGCTCAACGCACACTCATAACACAGTCATTTTGTGGAATTCTATCATCAAATTTTCAACATAGGCATTTTGGGACCTCCGATCATGAACAGTGTCACTATCATTTTCTTAATCTGCCCCGAACATTGATTTCCTACAGCGACTGCACCATTGTGCACCAGCTGTGCGAAAACACATTTCGGGCAGGATGTGAGAAATGACAGCTATACTGTTCATAAGGAGGTATAGAAAAATGGCAATGTTGAAAATTTGGAGTGAAAATATAAAAAATTCTCGAAGTTACGAGCATGCATGGAAACTGCGCAATGCACACTCGTAACCCAGTCATTTTTTTTAGAATTTTGTCACCAAATTTTCAACATAGGCATTTTGGGACCTCCGCTCATAAACAGTGTCACTGTGATTTTCTTAATCTGTCCCGAACATTGATTTCCCACAGCGACCATGCCAGTGGGCTGGCAGTATAGCCTAGAGGTTAGAGTAATGAGCAGTGAACAAGCTTTGTACATCCAGCAGACCAGAACTGCGTTTGATTCTCACAACTTCCACTTACATACCATGTGACTCTGAACAAGTCACTTAAACACCCAGTGCTCCCAGGTCACCCCTGAAATCAGGCACTTGTGCCTAGTGGGCCTTACCTGGTTACCAAAGACTAAAATAAAAAAATAAAAATGTGCACCAGATGTGCGAAAATACATTTCAGGCAGAATGTGAAAAATGACAGCTGTACTGTTCATAAGGAGGTGTGAAAAAATGGCAATGTTGAAAATCTGGAGTGAAAATATTAAAAATTCTTGAAGTTACGAGAGTGCGTGGAAACTGCTCAATGCACACTCATAACAGTAATTTTTTGGATTCTTTAGACCAAATTTGCAACATAGGCTTTTTGGGAGCCCACCTCATGAACAGTAACACTGTCATTTTGTTAATTGGTCCCAAAAGGTGTTTCAAAGCAGTGACTGTAAAATCACCTTTCAGGACCAAATAATGAAATAACAGTGACTGAGTTCATGAGGTGGGATCCCAAGAACCCCATGTTGAAAATTTGGAGCCAAAAGTTGCAAAAATGGCCAAGATAGCCACCTAAGTTGACCCACCCCCCATTGATGCCATTATACAGCTTACTGGCATTTCTTCAGTTAGCGGTCTGCTCTGAAGAGTGCAGATGTGTTCCTGCTCCACCAAAGATCACTGTACAGGGCTCTGGAGGTAAGTATGGGGTGAGGGGGTACAGGGAGGTGGGGTGCACAGAGGGTGGGTGCAGGTTAGTGGAAGGGGGCACCGCAGACAATGAGGGACCATTTTCTGTTTTAGAGGTTAAAAAAAAGGGAACATCACGGGAAAAACATTTTTGCACACTGGGGTGGGCTCCCAGTGTGCCACCTCTGTTTTTGGGGGGACTGAAGCCATTGGGGATTGGGCACCCCGTCAGCTAAGACAGCATCTCTGTGTTTGGGGGCATGATACCAAGGGGCGATTGGGCACCCTCTCAGCAGACAAATAAACCTTGAGAGACTTTATGCCGATGGGAACTGGGCTCTCCCATTGGCAAACAAACTAGGGAGGGGGCATGCTGACAGGGGGACTGGGCATCCCTGAAGTTGGCTTGCTGGGGATTGTGAGAGACAGACGGCGACAGTTGCCGCTGTGTTTATTGAAATGTTTCAGCAGGCAAGAAATGACAGGAGGCTCCCTCATTGCAGCAGCGAATTTCTTGCAAGTTGGTGGTACACTTCTGAACTGCTGTCATAGACAGTATGCTCATTTATTGGTACCACAGAGACCAGCCCAAAAAAACAGTGGTGCCATTGGCCACAACACGACCGCACTTCCAAAACCTGGTACTCCACCAATCTACCACAATATGTTGTTTGTGCTGCACATGCAAGACAACATAAAAAGGGTAAGAAATCAGAGCCGGGAAATTACAAGCCTATCAGCTTGACTTCTATGGTTAGTAAGATTATCAAGGGCATCATCCGGGAAAGAATCATTGAAGACCTGGATAGTATGGGACATCAAGACACAACTCAACATGAATTTGTGTAGGGGAGGTTAGGTACTACCAATCTCATTGTGTTTTGTGAGATGGTTGGTAGTTTGGTTGATGCAAATAATGAGGTTGATGTCATTTATTTAGATTTTAAAAAGGCATTTGATTCTATCTCACATGATATAATAATTACAAAAATGATAGCCCTCGATATTAACATACATCGAATTGAATGGGTTCATTCTTGGCTATTGAACAGAAGCCAGGCTGTGTGAATAAATGGTTATTTATCTGACAAAGGTGAAGTGACAAGTGGTGTCCCGCAGGGATAAGTTCTAGGCCCTTTGCTATGTAATTTATACATTCATGATCTGAAAATCAACAGCAAGAACTGTTTATTAAAATTTGCAGATGATGCCAAGCTAGGGGGCACTGTAAGCAACAATGATAACAGGGCATTACTGGCAGCAGATTTTCACTACAAAACTGACTGGGCCAGTACTAATAAGTTGCAATTTAATACAGATAACTGCTGAATCGTGCACTTTGGTAAATCAGCTTTATCACAGGACTATTACAAATATGGCAACAAGATAAAATCTGTTAAAAAGTTGGTGGACTTGGGTATTGTTATTAACATCATTAAATCCAGTGAGCACTGTAAAGCAGTGGCTAATAAAGCAAACCACTTCGTAAACTGAGTGAGACGCACATTTGTAAACAGAACCAAGGCAGTACTGATGCCACTGTGTGGGGCCTACATATGCCCCTGTCTTGAGTACTGCTCCCAGGCATGGAGCCCCTTTTTAAAGAAAGATGTGGACCTCCTGGAGAGGCCACAAAGAAGGTTTACAAAAATGATGACCAACTACAGGGACAAATCCTACGAGGATAGGATTAGGGACCTAGGTCTGATCTCATTAAGGGAAAGAAGAACAAGGGGTGACTTACTGCTTCTGTTTAAGATCCTATGTCACAAGCAATTGTTTAATGTCATAGGTTTAAACTTCAAACAGATTCAGCATGATCTGAGAGGGCATAAACTGCAGTTGGTTGAAAAAACTCCAAACAAGAATACGAGGAAATATGCATTTCTGTCTAAAGCACTTCGACTATGGAATAAGCAACCCCAGGGTGTTGTTTGTGTAAACAGACTCTTGGTATTCAAAAATAAATTGGATTTCCTGATAAGGAGGGGTTCTTGTCATAGCTTGCCTACTCATAAATGGGGGGGGGGTCATAATAAGCATCATGCCTGCTATTCACTTTCAGGATGAAGAATGGGGAGGGAGAGTAAGGACTACTAACAAGGGGTGAGCCAGCAGGGTGTATCTCACAGGTTACTACGAAGACCAAGGGTTTATAGGATGTGGATCCAGCTACCCACTCCCCAAGACAAATTAAAACCCCATTTGAGCAGTGTCCAATTACATAAAAAAGGTAGTCTGTGAGGTCAGTAACCACATTCCCCCTCACAATTCCGGCCATTACATTCCCTTTGCGTAGTCGAGCTGCACAGCTGTGTGAGTTCCACAGTTTCCTGCCACAGAAAGAAGTTTATGAATGGTCCCAACTGTCATTTAGTGCTCGCTTCTCAGTGAGACCATGCAGCACTAGTCCTCGTGACACAGAACAAGGAAAAACAAGCAACAAATCTGACAAAGTGGACCTAGGGAACCAGTCCAATGTGACACCTCCTCTCCCTCCTCCCCATCCCAGAACACGACAGTCCGATATTCTGCACACTCCCTTTTTCCGAGTGATTCCGAATCTGCCCCTCATGTTATCCCTCTCAGGAAAGCTGATGGTGGTCCTAGATTACTGACCAAGAACACTGTGGCAGCCTGCAAGGTGAAGACACATGTGTACAGCATTTGATCCTGAGTGTCAAACACTATGCTATTGATGACAAGGCAAGGGGTGAGCTGTGCACTGAAAACAGATCACCGCTCCACACTGCAGGGAGGGGAAAAAAAATATGATGTGCATGGCAGCCATGGTTTGAGTCCTGCTCCCTGCTCCCTCCTCCAGTGAACCTTGCTCCAGTTGTAAGGTGGAGAAGGATGTGAGGGAGTAGAGAAAGTTAAATGGGGTCAGCAAGCTAGGAGTACCCCACAAGCTGCAAATTAACACAAAATGAACAGGCATGTTACAAGTACCAAGTAAGCATGTTAGAGAGCACAAAAATAAAAACTAAACATCACACATCAAAGGATACTGTTGTATAGCAGTTCAATACTCTGCAGTGTTGCTATTCATGGAAGTCAGTGCAGGCTTGTGGGAAGATTTAGTGTGGCCCTCTGACATCTCAACAATGTTCACCCAGCTAGGATGGAGGGAGACCTGAGTCCAATTTTGGTTTTGCTTTAATGTCCATCAGACCTTCACGTAGATCTTCTTTATCTAGCTGACTGGAGGTGATAGGATGCCAATCATGGGGATGAGGGTCCCTGGACAATTTGGGGGGATTCCATCTCAGAAGTAGGCAGGCTGCATTCCAGTGTTTTTTTTTTCTTTGTTTGTTTTTTCCAATTCTCTTTTTCTGCCCAGCCACCAAACTCTCTCCGGCGACCTCCGATCCGCCATCGCTACCTCTCTGCGTGACTCTGGTTGGCCCCTCCACTCCTCTCCAGCACCAGGCATCCCCCAGGTCTGCCCTCTGGGAAAGGGTTGCCCCCACCCAGGGTGCTCTATCTGCAAGTATTGAGCCACCAGGCTGGAGAGGGAGGGAGGGTGAGTGGAGGGGGCTGGGTCCGACTTCAGGAGTGTGGATCAGGGACAGAGGCACCATCGCCTATCAGCGGAGGGGGGGGTTCTTGTCTTTTTTGCCCCTGTGGAGCCCGGCTGCCAAGGCAACACATGCCATGGCTCCACCCTCTGGCATACGCTACAACGCTCTTTCAGCTACCCCCCCAGCCTCCGCCAGAGGTCACTCATTGAGCGCTCATTACCCCAGCCCTCCCCGGGGAAGAAAGAGCAGTCCTCTGGATGCTCAATCTCTTCCCCCCCACATCGATTCCCGGCCGCCCAGGCCTGTTCCCGAACCCGGGTTGCCAGCATGGCACAAAGTGTGTAGTCCAGTGCCTCAACCCTCTGCTCCACCAGACCGGCTTGGATTCCAGTGTTGAAGCCCAGGAGTCATGGCTTTGTGATCTGTACTGAGAACTGTTGCCAAATCTAGGGGTTTGATCCATGCCCCTGGCTCTCTGGTGCTTGGGTTTAACAGACAACTAGCCATCCTGGAAGTCTGTAATCTTAGATGGTTTCTCTGTAGTGACTGGCTTGGGGGTTGTTGACTTTCATGCCCTTACCTCCCTGTCTGGTACTGGGTTTGAAGTCTGCTACCTGCCAGTTGACAATTTTGTTAAAGAATGAAGTAAGTGACTGGCGTCTTGAGGTGTATTGAAGTAGTGCCACTTCCCTTCAGATTGGATCTGGAGTGTTGCTGGATATCTTAAGGAATAAGGTAGGTGTTTGTTGGCAAGTGCTATTTTTATTGGGCCATATGCTTTCTGCTTGTTGGCCAAGTCCTTGGGAAAGTCTTGGAATAAATATATGCAGTGGCCATTCCATCTGAGAACACCTTTTTCCCTTGCCAGCTACAGAATCTGTTTCATAACACTAGATCAGAAGAAATATGCCAGAATAGGATGGGGAGGTGCTCCTCTGTCAGGTTTAGGAGCTAGGGTGTGATGCGCCTGTTCAGTTTCCAAGGGGCCATCCCAGTAGTGGTCGAGCAATTTCGGCATCATAGTTTGTAGAAAAGCACACAAATCTCTGCCTTCAGTGCCTTCAGGAAGACCTATGATCTTATTCCAGCGTCCTCTTTTTTCAAGACCATCTATTTTTGACCAGAGGAGATTAATTTGTTGCTCTAGATAAACTGGCCTGTCAGACTGGATAGAGACTTGAGTGTCCAGTCTCATGGAGTTACATTTGACATCTGCCAACTGAAACTCCACTGCTTCCATCCTTTGGCCAAGGCCCTGCACAGTGCCCCAAAATTGGGGAATGTCCTGTAGTAGAGTTCTCAGCATAGATCTAATTTCCTCCATGTCAGACTGTTGAGGAGAGAGACCATGCCAGATGTGGCCACTTCTGCTGCCATGATGCCCATCAGCTAAGACCATCTGAGGGGATTTTAAAACTTGAGAATTCATGACTGAAAAACATCCAGGATTCAAAAAGAATAGCAGAATATGTTCGCCTTTACTATCTGGAAATGAAAATTAAGCAGTTGCAGGCTACCTGCATATTGAAAAGGGTGTAAAATAATAAAATTAAAGCCGTCAGCTACAGAGCATGGTTCTCACACTGTCATCTCATCAGTGGCCTGGGCATGCACCCGCTTTGCCAACTTCTTTTGAATTTTGTTCCACCTCTCAGTAGGAAAGTGGGGTCTCCAAATTCAAACAGTGAAGAATCTAATTGTCCTGGAGCTGGGTTCTCTATCTATCTGTTGTGGCTACATGGCCAGATCAGCACAATAGACCATGGCAAGAGTCTGTTCCCTTCAGATGGTCACTGGTCAGTCTGTTAACATTTGTTGCATGAACTGTTATTTGTCCGTCTCATGCATAAGCTTTAGCTGGCAGTATGCTAGATTGGACAGCGAGCCCCTCTGGCAAACTGGCTTCCTCTGGGCCATCCAACATTAGCAGCTGATAGTGGCAAGATCCTCTGAATGAAGTGCACTGTTCCCGTGGTGGCGCACTCTGCTTTGGAGAGTAACACCACTTCAGGTCGATCTTGATGCCAAACAGTTCCCACAGACTCACCCTCAGGTAGAACAAGGGCTTTGTGAGTGTAAGCTTGTCTGATAAGTTCATGGAGGGGCACAGATGCTTTTCTTTCTCAGTCTTTAAGCTCTTTGCACAAGTGACCCAGGCAGTTGAACATATGGGAATTTGTTTCTACACCGACTGGATTTTTTTTTTGTACATATTCCTCCATGGTCACACCAAGGCACATGTTTCCACAGCAGTAGGAGTTCCAACAATGTTCACAGGAAGGAAACCCAGATACAAATCAAACCCAGATGTGAGAATGAAGCTTCCCTGAAGCCCCACACATCCAAGCCTCCCAAAGGCTCCAACATTTTTGCAAGCTGCGACATATGCCGATACGCCGGGGACTCTGTGCCAGTTTCCAGAACAGATTCCTTTGGTTATTGAGCACATACTGTAAACAGTAGTACGCACTCAGATGGAGCTCAGTCAGTGGCTGGCCGTGGAGGTGAGAGATGGGTTGTTTCAGCCACTGACTGGTAACTGGTGTGGGGTGGGGGTGGACTGGCACTGCTGGATGGTGGTGTGGGGGGGCCACTGAACTACCAGGGATTGATTGGCATGGCATGAATGCTAATAGCGGCAGGTTGGGGATCGGGGCTTGGGGACTGGGGGATGTGAACTGTCCTGCGGGGCAATACTCGGGAATTGTGGTGGGTGGATGACATGCTCTGCCCTGCGAGGCAATACTCTGGGATGGGGGAAGGGATGACATGTTCTGCCCTATGGGGCAATACTCAGGGATGGGGGTGTGGGGGTACCAGCAGCCTGCAGAAGGCTTTCCTGCCAATGGGGGATGGCTGGGAGGCTTATGTGGGACTGTGGAGGGGTGGCTGTTGGGACACCAGGCACAGAGGTGCACCCACAGTGGACATAGAGTACACTTAGACCAGCTAATAGCTGGTCTAACTGTACCTAGACCAATGTCCCCTGGGGGTTGTCTTGGAATAGCACAATTGCTGTTCCGACAGCCACCCTCTCGGAATCAGGCATAACTGCTGCCATAAACCCCCTTGCACCATGTCACAGGGGTTTATAGCATAACCAGTGGTGTAGACCAACTTCGGCACAGGAAGCCTGTGACATGTCACAGGATGCCTTCTGGAATAACGATTCTCATAACGCATGGTGCAAAGTGCTACTTGCACCATTTTGTTTGGTGCAAGTCACTTTGCAGCATGCATAACTGTTCTGGAATCAGGCCCCAAGACTTCAGGCCTCCCGGGGGGGGCCTGGTCTTACTCTGGTGGACTATCACACATTTCATTTCTTGAATCAGCTTTTGCAGTTCTGTGACATCACAGAAGCCACCAATGTCCAACACATGGACACTGGCAGTGGAAGTCGGTGGCATCTCTACCCTTCATCTTGTTCCTTGGCCTCTTTAACCTCCCACAGCATGACTTGGTGGGAGGGTGATACATCCAGTCTCTCTCTCAAGTACAACTTTAATAGCAGCAACTCTGAAAATTGGGCAGCCTTGACCACTTGTTCTATGCACACCTTGTTCAGGTCCTTGGACTCTATCCCACCTTAGCAGTATACTTTTTGTAGGGCCCTCTGAAGTTGGTGTAAATAGGCAGTGAGGAACTCCCTCTAGCTGGTGGTGGTAAACTTCCAGTACAAGTCATCACAGTACTCTGTACTTCCAAACACACTGTCTATGGTGGCAAGGTATTCAGCTGCATTGGCCTCTGACTCCATGGCATGCAAGGACCATATGGCATCTAATTTCAGCCCCTTCAGACCCGTGACCAGTCTCTTGTACTTTTCCATGTCTGTGCATTGCCATTCATGTTGCATCAGAATAGCGTAATCAACCCAGGTTTCATAATCATCTTCTCCAACAGGGTTAGGGATGATGCCAGAAAAAATTCATAGGTATCGGTAATAGTCAGAACTAGTACAGTGAGCTAGTCCATATTCTTTAGAGGTTGCCCGGGGAACAAAAAGACCTGCATATCCTTGAGGGTCTGCCATTCACTAGCCAACAACAGCTCTGTTTTGGTCTTGAAATCCCCAGCAGAATTTTGGTAGTATGAAAGAGTTTTTTTCAGGCTGACAGAACTCCATTGGCTTACAACCACCCAGATCTCTTGAAACTCCTCAGGAGTCACAATGGCAGGTAGATTCATGGCCCTTAAAAAGCAGCTTAATGTTTTTTTACTAGCCACTCCCCTAAACATATGTGATAACTGACCTGGCCTGGAGTTGCAGTATAGAAATCATTCCATTAATTTCTTTTGTTGAAAAAAGTTATTTGCTCCATAATTTTGTCCTTGGACCACATAGAAAAAAAAGTAGCCTCTTCCCTAAACTGCAGCCATGCCCCCACGGCAGCACATGCAGCCCCATTTTGTGACATCAGAAAATGAAGGCTGTATGTAAGCTAGCCCATTACTTGAAAGGGGCTATTTTCATCGCATTTTATTACTATTTAGCATTGCAATTTTAATAAATCAAAGTAACTGCTCGACTAAAATGGGACCCTGTTAGTCGAGCTGTCACTTTGATTTATAAAAAATGCAATGCTAAATACTAATAAAATTAATAAGAAACTAGCCCCCATTCAAGTCAATGGAGCGTGCACACGCATCCTTAATTTTCTGACATCACAAAACAGGGCTGCGTGTGCCAGCGTAGGGGCATGGCTGCAGTTTAGGGAAGTGGCTCCATTTTTTTTCTGTGTGGTCCGGGGACAAAATTATGGAGCAAATAACTTTTTTTAAATTAAAGAAATGAACAAAATGATTTCTATACAGCAACTCCAGGCCAGGTCAGTTATTACTTATGTTTGGGGGAGCAGTTACTAGGAAGCTGCTTTTTAAGACCCTCTCAATTTCCACAATTAGATTTCTGAAGTATGTACTGGTTCTTCAGTCACTCTCTGAATTTTCATTTTCCCGCAACCTTTCAGGGCATCCTTTAGTGTTCCCATGATGGACTCATTGTTTCACTCCAGACACAGTTTTTAGTAAGAATGCTCTCTGAGGGTCCATACCCATGACTTTCACGGTGAGCACCACTCCCCCTCAGTCAACACCGGGTTCTGTAGCAGGAGGCTCCTAATCCTGGCAAACTTCCTCAGGCAGGTGAACAAAGTCTTCATTCCACAGTGCAAGGCCTGTTTCTGCTGTTTTTCTGGTCCCTTTGGACAGTGGTGCATTGTGCACCCAGCCGTAAACACAACAGGCATGTAGCAATGTGCTGTCTGTCCTTGCCTCCCACTGTTGCGCTCGCTCTGGTGCTCCACTGCTCTATCTGTGAAACCACAGGTGGCACGAGATCAGCTGGTTGCTGTCACCCTATCCGCCTAGAGGAGAAGAGCATCCTCTGGAATGCTCGAACCTCCTCCTCCTGGCCAGACTCCAAAATCCCAGGCCTATTCATGAACCCAAGTCACTGCTGTCTGTGAGCAGTAGTCCTACTGCTGCACCATCATGCAGCTCTTGGCACTCTTCTGCCATGGGTTTCATTATTCCCTTATACCAGTCCCACCCACATTTAAACCCCCACTCATTCTTGGCATATATCACCTCTCTGGTAGTTTATTCCATTCATCCACCACTTGCACCTCTGTGAAGATTTCATCATATTGCTCCTGAATCCCCACCCCCAGTCCCCCCTTGTCCTTTAGTAACAGTGTCCTTGTTCATCATGAACAAGTCTTTACAATCCACCCTGCTGATTGTTGAAACATTGAGCTTGTTTCTGTGGCATCCTGCACATTCACTTTTTGACTGTACTGCAGGTTTAACTTCACTTAATAAAAGATTTGTAGCAGACTACACATCTTGGTGAATGTCTTTTCCTTTTTGTTACATCTGAGTGCCTGGTTAGCCTTTTCCTTTTGGTTCAAAACTAAGCAGAGCTCGGTGAGCATTACCTAGTTCAACGGACCATGTTTGCAAGATCAAACCTTGTGAGGCTCGCAGGGCTTTAACAAAATTATTCTTTGACCTTTGCTGAGACTGGTGTGACTCACACATAACTGCTACTGTTCATAACATGAAATCATATACATGTTTTTTTTTTGTTTTGTTTTTTGACAATTGAGGTCTACTGGGAAGAGTTTTTCTTTTGTTGACAAAAAACAAAACAAAAACAAATACAACACATTGCTGCTGAGAACTTCATGTACATAATAGTTTGTCACTGGATAAGAGGCAGTGCAAATATTCCTAGTATAGTAATGCAAATTCAGTAACAGAATACAGGATGAACAACTGCTAAAGAAAATAAACATCCTTCTATGAATGACTCTTATCTAGCTTAAGAGTATAGTGTAGTAATTTGCAAATGATCAACAATAAAAATAATTATGTATATACGGTAGTGAGTGAGGCAATATGGTGCAGTGGTTAAGAGCATTGATCTGCAAACCCTGGAGAACTGGGTTTGAATCCCACAGCCACCAGTTACACATTGTGTGACCATGAACAAAGTATTTAACTTTCCTGTGCTCCAAGGATGCATTTGGAAACAAACCTTGGCTTAGTGTGTCTTTCCTGGCTAAAAATGTTAAACTAAAATACATTCTGGTTTACATGTCATGATGTGGATCACCCACTTACACCAGGCCAGCTTGAATAGGGAATATTTAAATTTGCCACCATTTTTTCTAGTCTATAGATCTCTGTCAGTAGAACTTGCCATAGCAAAATGTGAGGAAAGTTCACAGTGCACCATTTTTGTAGTTGTCATTTGGGCAACTATAAGAGAGATGCTTAATAATTTTCTGGTGGAAAAGGAGCGTGGACCTATTGGGAGATCCAAAGAAAGTAAGATTTGTTCAGTTAGGCAGAAATTCACCATAACTATATCTTGCATGAATGCAGGTCCTGTTCCAAATCATTAAAAAAGGAAGAAGACAAGGGTGGTTCCGCAAAATATGTGCATGGGTGGCCACCTCCACTTTACACTTTTGCCATTATGCTGCTCCTTTCGCTGGATCATACTTCACCTTTCATCTGGTGTCTTCAAAAAACAGATGAAGGTTTTCCAAGAAAATTCCTCACAAATGAGGGAGGAGGTAAACCTAAATACATCAACCAAGTAATGGGACTATTGCTTATTAAAGATGAAGATGCCCAAGTCTTCTTCCCACTTCAGTTTAATATGTTGTATGGAACCTCTTCATAATTGAGTAACAGCATTATAGCGAGAGGAAATAAGGTGTCATGTATGTTTTGATTTGGACTGCATTTACTATATTATTTGAAATAACATGGTATCTCCAGCTCTGTTGGCCAGATAGACACAGGCAATGCAGTAAAGTCATTAGCTTGTAAATACCGGAAAAAGTGGTGTCTGGGGAGCACAGATGCACAGATGTAGTAGTAAGCTCATGGAAGATTCTCCCCTCCCTGTTTTGCAAAAGCTGAAATATAAATTACAGTCCAACTCTTGCCCAAATAATAAAACTATTGTCTTATTGACCCGGACAGAATGTAGATGTACTGTATGTGGCAATGAATAGAGAATGAAGGAGACCAGTTGTAATGCTGTATGGCCCATAACTTTGTTTTAAATCTTTAGGATAGCAGTGGTATATGGATTATTGGAGATGGAAGGGCAATATTCTAAGGGGGTGGTAAATAATAATTTATTGATCTCCAGCAAGTCTTCTTACAGCAGTTAGAGGGTTTCTCAATGCACTTGATAAAGGGGATCTGACAGTATAGCACAGTGCAAAAGTGTGTGGCATCATGAAAGTCTTCAAATTTTGTACGGCCAGCTTTCTATGTTGATTTGGTAATTATACAATGGTAAGAAAATTTCTTATTTCCTAATTGGTCAGTGTGTGCCTTGTACAGTGGTGTTATTGGACAACAACATCAGTGTATGAAGTCCAGGCACACAGGTGACCGGACAACACTAAGAAATCCCTCCCTCCCCATGCAAGGCACCACAAAGCCGACACTGCCTTGTGCAAACAGAGCAAAATGTTACCGTACAGTGAAGTCATGATGGCTGCTCCCCCACAGTAATTTCTTACTTGTCTGTGCCACTCAGGAGTAATGCAAAATTTAGTTTTCACCATCCAACTCCTAGGGAAAAAAACACTGCACCATTTCTTATTCAATTTTAAACAAAGCGCCACAAACCGGCTTTACTAACAGATGAGATACTCTGCTCTGTGTCACTTTCACTTCCTCACGCTTTCTCCATAACTTTTCTGCCTGACCTTCTATTTCCCACTTAATTTATTACTATTTATTTACTGCTGGCAGTCCAAATAAAAATTGGACATGGAAGCGAGCGGCTCCAGTGTACTGCCTCTCACGCAGTTCACTGAAGCCACTCAGTTCAAACAGCCGTACCTGTCATCCACTTCAGCATCAGTGCTGAAATGCAGCTCGCCCCGACTCCTTGCCACCACAATATTTCTTCAGAAAGCCGCATACAACAGCTCGTTCACACTTCCAGCCCCTCACCCCTGCCAACAACTTCTCCAATCAATTTACTGACCTGCAATTGTTACCTGAAAGGCAGGAGTCTCTTCTCTACTTCCTGCAGTTAAACTCTTTTGGCAGTTTGCGATTCCACAGCAGAGAGCAGTTAACATTACTTAAAGTCAAGGAGACTTAAAATATAAAAGAAATAAAGAAACACACTGAGATGTGTGGGTGGGGGGAGACAACAAGCCCACACAGTAACTACAATTATACAATGGCTTGTTAGCAATATTTAAATCAATAGTCACACTGACTCTAAATGGACTATTTTATGTCTAAGTTATGAAACACAGGTTTTAAAAGTAAAAATAATTCCAAACAAAGCAATCTGTGTGTGTCTTTCAATTCCACAACTATCCCACTAAAAATTACACACCAAACCATTGTATAATAGCAATATTATTACAGGAGCTAGCACAACAATACTCACCCAAAACAGGAACCAAAACTCACCCAAAACAGGAACCAAAACTAAACAAGCACAAAGGAAATCCAAAAAACTTCTGATCATAGGAGACTCCATGATTCGGGGAGTTGATACCCATCTCCAGCCAGGGGTAATGGTCAGATGTCTCCCAGGTACATCAGCATGGAGAGACACTGACCGCATTGCTAAAATTGTTCACAAAGCAGGAGAAAACATTGATGTCCTAGTACACATAGGGACTAATGATCTCGCCAGCCGGTCAGTTGTGGAGACCAAGGAACACCTGACTAGGCTGGGTGACAAACTATCATCTATTTGTCTGCATCTCTTCTCTGAGATCCTGCCAGTCTGGGAGAAGGAGCAGATGGACGGAAGGTCAGAGAAGGGAGATAGGGAGCTAAACACATGGCTCAAGGACTGGTGCCAGGAAAAGGACACAGATTTGTAGGAACTGGCAACAGTTCTGGGAGCGAAAGTTCTTTAAATTTGATGGACTGCATCTGACTAAAGAGGAGTCAGTGCATTGGGGCAGAAGTTTGACGTCTTTGCAGAATATTTAAACTAGCAAATGGGGAGAGGGGTGCAGCACCCACACGTTGAATGGGAAGAACACCTCCCCTCAGCTAGTGGTCAAACTGGAATTCAGTGTGTTTGCCGCTCATTTCATCACCAGTAAGAAAAAGGTTTGTCTCCCCATACGATGCACAGGGGTAATGCCAAACCTCACCCAACAACTAACACACCAAAATCTGGCCAATGGAAAATCATGTACACAATGCTCACAGCCTGGGAAATAAGATCCCAGACCTGCAGGCAATAATGTCAGAGGCTAAACTGGACATAGTAGCAATTAGTGAGACGTGGTTTACCAGTAACCACACTTGGGAGACTTCAGTACCTGGCTATGTATTGTTCAGAAGAGACCGAGGTGCAAAAAGGGGGGGAGGAGTGGTCTTGTATGTCAATGAAAATATCAAAGCTACAGAAATTCAGAATACACATAAGGAGCCAGAAGAACTGTGGGTCACCCTGGAAACAGGAAATGGGACAGCCATAAGAACTGGGGTTGTCTACAGGCCCCCAGACCAGGGGGAGGACATAGACACATTACTGTTAGAAGATATACAAAACATGACAGCTAAACGGGAGGTTCTGATAATGGGAGACTTCAACATGCCAGATACAGATTGGTCAATACCAGCAGGAACATCTGCCAGAACTAGACACATAGTGGATTCCCTGCAGGGGGAGGGCCTCAAACAACTGGTACAGCAAACCCACAAGAGACAGGGCTATCCTAGATCTAGTACTGACTAACAAAGAAGGGATCACAGATCTCCAGGTAGAAGGTCACCTGGGGCCAGTGACCAACACATGGTATGGTTCAATTTGGCTACTACATCTAAATCATCCCATTCCAAGGCAAAAATATGGGACTTCAGAGGAGCTGACTTTGATAAGATGGCCAACAGAGTTAAGCTAGCCCTGGCAAAAAGAAACACAGGTGAGGAGGTACAGGCAAAGTGGGCAAGCATTATGATACAATACTTGAAGCAACATCCCATTGTGTTAGACAGAAAAGGAAGTGCAAAAAGAAGGAAACCACTTTGGTTCTCAAATACAGTAGCAGAAAAGGTCAGAGCCAAAAGGTGGCCTTCAGAAAATATAAGGGAACACAGCGGATGAAGATAGGGGCATACCAAACTGCCCTAAGGGAAGCAGGTAAGGCAGTAAGGCAGGCAAAGTCCCAAACTGAGGAAACACTAGCACAAACAGTAAAAGAAGGTGACAAGACTTTCTATAGATACATTAGTGAAAGGAGAAAGTCCAGAGGGGTATTGCTAAGCTTAATGGAGAAAAGGGAGCATGGAGGAGGAGGACCCTGTAAAGGCATCTATCCTAAATAGATACTTTGCTCAGTATTCACTGAAGAGAAGGTAGGCAGGCCCACAGCTCAGCATCATGGACACAGGGGAGGGAGGTGAGCACTACCCCTTCACAAAAGAAAGGGTCCTACAAGAGCTTGCTAAGCTCAGGTGGATAAGGCAATGGGACCTGATGGCATACATCCCAGGGTACTTAAGGAGCTAAAGGAGGAACTAGCAGAGCCATTAGCAGAATTGTTTAGTGAGTCTCTGAGCACAGGAGAGGTCCCAGAAGACTGGAGAAGGGCTCATGTGATCCCACTCCACAAGAGTGGTAGCAGGAGGAGGCGGGAACTACAGACCGGTCAGTCTTACCTCAGTAGTGGGCAAGATTATGGAAGCACCTTAAGGAAAGGATAGTGCAACACCTGGAATCCATAGGGCACAGGATCCAAGACAGCATGGGTTTACAAAGGAAGGTCCTGTCAAACTAATCTCATAGATTTCTTTGACTGGGTAACCAGAGTGGTGGACCAAGGGGAGCAGTTGATGTCGCCTACCTTGACTTCAGCAAAGCTTTTGACACTGTTCCACATAGAAGATTGATAAATAAGCTAGGTAGGCTCGGGTGGGTCAGAAGTTGGTCAACTGGGTGGCAAACTGGTTGACTGGCAGAAAACAGAGAGTGGTGGTAAATAGTAACAGTCAGAAGAGATGCAAGTCACAAGTGGGGTACCTCAGGGATCAGTCCTGGGGCCAGTCCTATTCAACATCTTCATTAGTGACCTAGCAGATGGACTAGAGGGTAAGGCTTGTCTGTTTGCAGATGACACCAAGATCTGCAACAGAGTAGATGATCCAGATGGGGTGGGCAGAATGAGAAGAGATCTGGATAAACTAGCAGAATGGTCAGAAGAGTGGCAACTGGATTTAATGCAAAGAAGTGCAAAATCATGCACATAGGGAAGAGAAACCCTGAAGCCACTTATAGGCTGGGAGGGAGTTGCTAGCAGTCACAAAGGAAGAAAGAGACTTGGCATCATCATCACTGATGACCTGAAATCATCCAAGCAGACCTCTAAAGCAGTAGGTAAGGCTAGGGGGTGTTAGGGTGTATTAGTAGGGGTATCATAGTCGTAAGAGGGAGGTAATAATCCTCTGTACAAGACATTGGTTAGGCCCCATCTGGAGTACTGATGTGCGTATTGGAGGCCACACCTTCACAAGGACATTAACCAAATTGAGGCAGTCCAGAGAAGGGCAACCAAAATGGTGCAGGGACTGCATCAGAAGACATATGAGGACAGATTAACGGAGCTCAATATGTATACCCTTGAGCAAAGGAGGAGAGAGGTGATATGATCGAGACATTTAAACACCTTAAGGGCATAAACAAGGTGAAAGAGTCTAACATGTTTAAATATAAGAAAAATAGCAGGACAAGAGGACACAGCATGAGATTAGAGGAGGCCGATTAAGGGAATGTGAGGAAATTCTTTTCACAGAAAGGGTGTGTAGATGATGGAATGGCTTACCACAAGAAGTAGTGGCTATGAATACAGTGCAGGGCTTCAAACAGGCATGGATAGGCATAAGGAGCAATACAAATGACTATGAATAGATAGGTCACTGACATAGCAAAGGCCGATGGCACATTTATAAGGTAGAAAAGAAATGGGCAGACTGGATGGGCCTTGCATGTCCTTATCTCGCTCAACTTCTATGTTTCTATGTTTCTATGTTTCTATGTTTATAATATTAAGACACTCCAGGGTGTGTAATGACATTCAATAATGTCACTTTGGGAAGTGGAAGACTCAGCTACACCGTGCTCCAACCCACCCAAGAGTGACATTATTAGACAATAACACGCACCCTGTCGTGCCTTATTGCTTAACTGAAGGACTAAATATTGGCTACACTTTGGCCCCCCTACCAGATATATCTAGAAATTAACTTGTTCCAATTTCCAAAATAAGCCTTCAGTGGAATGATAGGGGTAGTCTGCACAAGATAAAGAAAAGGGGGAGCATATTTTATTGACAACTTTTAAACCCTTGGTCATGTGCCATAATTAACAACTGAAGCACATCTGAAATGTGAAAACATCTTTTTAGTAACAGGAACATACAAACAAATACCAAAACAAATACAAGTATGACAGACACAAATTGAAATTCCAAAGTTCAGCACACATGTACAGTAGCACAGGACTTTGAGGATGGAAGGGGCTGTAGGTCCATCAGGTCCACCCCCACCCACGTCAGCAGAAGAGAATAATAAGTATGCTGTGGAAACAATTTCTAATTTAAATGGTACCCCACCCCCTCTTTGGTTGCCTTAAAATCTATTACACAGAAATTGTCTAGGCAATCCATATTGCCTAATACAGCCCCTAATGTTCTTGGGAAGTGTTATCATCGAAATGCCCTGTATCCTACAGGTTTCTATGTAACTAATTATGGGTCACCCCAGTGGGCCTACCTGGTTAACACAATGACATAAATAAATAGAATAATATACTATATAGATTTAGATGTAGCAAACAAGTGCCAGGTCTAAGCCATTGCCCTCTATACTAAGGTCAGGTGGGTAATGCACTTGGTTTTCTTCTCCAGGCTATCTGGGGGCCTGGATAGTGCCCTGTATGTGGGTATGTGATCTGTTTATCCTGGATAACTGAGGGGCTAGCTGCACACTCGAGCAGACTCACTAGATCATGAGGCCTGTTTCTGCTGGCAATTTTGTGTGTTCATACATAGCAAGCAATCCATCCAATTCTTATTTGTGGATAAATGCCACTATCCAAAAAGGAAATTGACACTTTCTTTAAGAAGTCATTAAGATCTCATCTGGCTGCTGCCTCAGAGATCCTACATATAGAAACTAGAGGGGTCATTACGTGACCCTCCACTCATCCCCATAGTATCCCCATAGGCATAGTATAGGCCACTTAAATATGGTAGCATGAAAGCCCCTAGTACTCCACGTGATGTTCCTCCCTAGTTACAGCTGCAGGGGCAGAGCCCTGCAGCCATCTTTCTATCAAATGGGAAAAAAGGGCACTTCAGACTCCTTCTGAAGCACAATTTCAGAGTTGAACCACAATTTTTCCACTACTTGAAATCAATATGCTGGGGGGGGGGGGAGTGTTCCTTTTCTACATGTAGCATTCTCCTGACAGCTCAAATTACAATTAGTGGAGTGTAAACAGCACAGGCAACTTGTTTTAGTCTGAAAGAACACATAACCCTCTTTTTACACATTTTTATCTAAACAATGTCTTGTTGGCAGGGGCATAGTGCTCCCATACTTCTTTAAGTCTTCAATTATGTTTTTTTATGTAGTTCTCTAGGCAGCAGTCTTAAATCAGCAACTGAACAGCCTTGAAGCACAGCTACCGGGGAACTTTGTTTTAGCACTCTGCTGAATTTGTTCACAGAGGAGTACAAGGTGATTTGAGATCAGGTTTCGGCTTGTGGCAGTGGGGTCACTGGGCTGGGACAGGCAGACAATCACTGTGATGAGCCTCCAACTGAAAAAAACAGGCAGTCTAATTTTTTAGTAAATCTGTTTAATTACTAAGTTAAAGTTACTTTCCCTACTGTGGTAAGTAAAGATTATGTAACCCTCTGTCCAGGTTTTATATTGAACAATCCTGTGGAAGAATTTGGGTGGTTACACTTTATTTGCATTTGTACAGAGTTTATTTGGAAATACTGCTTGATTGATAATAAAGGGACTGTTTTATTAGTGCCCATGTCTAATAGCTGTCTTCCCTCTGAGACTTGCAAGGTACTGTAAGCAGGTCTCCTCTATTTGGTACTATAATCAAACATGTAAACAGTAAGATAGAGTAACCATGACATTAAACTGGGATTACATTTAGCTGATACCTGCCCTATGGTGGTGCCTAATTATGCACTTGTGATCTCATGGAACCTGGAGTTGAATGCACTGCTCTGCTTTGACTTGTCATATTGTCTCCTACGTATCTACTTGTGTGATATTTTTTTGTTTGTGTTAAATAAAGTATTTGGCTGATGTGGTAATGCAATTGTTGTTTTGCTGGCTGTCCAAACAAACAACCATAAGTCACTGCCAAATGTGTTTGCTTTAATGCTGTTACAAATTAGAAAAACAGTATCTTGAGGCTATAAACTGGCCTTTCTTTCCAAATGAGCCATTGCTTCATAGACTTTGGGTTCCACTGGGCTATGGAGTACAGGCCCCTATACTCAGAGGTGGCCACATGAGGTCTGTGGCAGTTTGCATACAGTCTGCCTGGGGGGCAATATTCTGACAATTAGGTGACTGCAATTGGAGTGTGCAAACTGTCTAAATATGGGGCCATGTTAGTAAAGTACATAGTGACTTTGCACTATGCTGACACAGGCCCAGACTGAATATGGCTGACAGGAGTGCAATGGAGGTACCGCAGATCAAATGGGATCACTGCAGGGCTCCTGTGCTGCCATATTTAGCCCTAACATCTATCAACTCCAGAGACCTGGGTTTGAATCCCACAGCCCCCACTTGCATACTGTGTGGCCCTGAGCAAGTCACTTAACTTCCTCATGCTCCCAGGTCACACCAGGAAACAAGCTTCAGCTTAGTGTGCCTCTCCTGGTTAAACAATTTTCCCCCCGTTCCCTTCCCTTAAATGCTAATGACCCTTTTGGGCATGGAAGATGCTATGGCCCATTTGCATGCCCATTAATGCCCTTTAATATGTGTTGCTCTCATTCTGTAGCTGTATTACATATTCTTTGTGGTCTAGTTGTCCCCCAACCCCATTCACCTGTCCTGTAGCTGTCTTAAATATTCCTGGTGGTGTAGTGGTTTCTGTAACCCCTGATTGACTGTCCTGTAGCTGTCTTTCAGTGGGGTTCTGCTGCACCTGGAAAACAAAAGCAGGTGGAAGAGAAGTGCGAATTGAGAAGGGCATTTAGTTGGGGAGTACTTGTGGAGTGTCTAATAACGGTTGCCAAGGAATTCCATAGTATGGGTAGCCTAAAGCTGAAAACAGCCTGTCTGGACCGAGTGGATCCTATGTGGGATATGTAGGAGCCTAGCGTCGCTGTTACGGAGCGCGTAGGATGGTGGGGTTAGGGCTGTTAATGAGGCAGACAGGTAGGATGGGAGTGATTTTGACCAGAACTTTGCCAAGGTTCTAGCGCAGTGGCGTGATCTTCTGTTCTGTAAAGAGGTGAGGTTCAAGGATTGGTAGAGGGCACAGTGGTGGGTGCTGGGAGGGTGATCCAGCGAAAAGCGGCAGAAAGAGTTGAATAGGGGGGTCTAGCCTTGCTAGGGACGTTTGAGGGGCCGTACCGAAGACAATATCACCATAGTCAAGTATAGGGAGGATCATTTTTTTGACTATTTCTTGCCTGGTTGGCAGGGGTATGCAGTTTTTGTTTCGGTAGAGGGCACCCAACATGGGGTTCAGTTTTTTGTGCATAGCATCAATGTGTGCAGAGAAGTTTAGGTGTTGATCTAGCCAGATACCTAGATAACGATAGGAGGTGCAGGCCTCCAGTGGGGAGCTGTCCAACGTGTAGAACTTGGGTGGCGCAGTAAGCCGTGTGAGTTTGGGCCGGGAGCCAAAGGTGAGGGAGACAGTTTTTTTTAAGTTTAGGACTAGCTGGTTTGAGATAAGCCAACGTTGGACGGAGTCAAAATCCTTTTGTAGGCAGGCTGTCACAGAACTAGAGGATGGACCAGAGGCGAACAACACCGTATCGTCAGCGTACATGTGGATGGTCGTATTTGGGCAGGCTGCTGGCAGGTCATTGAGAAATATAGAGAACAGTAGTGGTCTGAGAACCAACCCTTGGGGGACTCCGCTGGTGACTGGGAGTAGGGTGGATGTAGCCGAGCCAACGCGGACAGATTGGGACCTATTTGACAGGTACGAGTGGAACCAGTTATTTGCATTTGCCGACAGCCCAGCTAGAGCAAGTTTAGCCAGCAACAAGGGGTGGGAGACGGTGTCAAAAGCTTTTGCCAGATCAATAAATATGGCAGCTGTTAAATCCCCTTTATCCATACCCGTGAGGATAGCGTTTGTGAGCCAGAGGAGAGAGGTGGTGGTGGAGTGATTTTTCCTGAACCCGGCCTGGTAAGGGGTTAAGAAGTTTATCGACTCAAGATAGTGGTGGAGTTGGGAAAGGACAAGACGTTCTTGAAGTTTGACCAGGATGGGGAGCAGGGATATAGGGCGGTAGTTGGAGGGTGAGGAGAGGTCCCCACCTTTAGGCAGGGGAATGACTGTGGCTTTTTTCCAATTTTTGGGGACTGTACCAAGTTTAAATGACAGATTGAACAGCAGGGTAAGCGGGTGGGCTATGGCAGGTGCAGAGAGCCGGAGCGTTTTAGAGTCGAGGTCAGAGGGACATTTACCTTTGTCTGGGTTGAGAGACATCAGTAATTTTAGCACCTGAGCTGATGATACAGGGCATAGGGAGAAAGAAGCAAAGGAGGGTACAGTAGGGGGAGTAGCGGGTTGGGGAAGGGGAAAGGGAAAGGAGGAGAGAAGGGATGATGCAGCAGTGGAGAAGTAAGAATTGAATTCGGAGGCTACCATGCTCGGATCCGAGATATTGTTCCCTGCAACGTTAAGTGAGGGGGTAGGGGGTTGGGCCGGAGGGGAGAGAAGGGATTTTATGGACTTCCAGAATTGAGTTGGGTGATCGGAACTGTTATTTAAAGCATTTTTGAAATAGTTAGATTTGACGTGCCTTATGAGCCTAGTGCAGGCATTACGTAGTGACTGGTAGTGGTGCTGGGCCATAAGACTACCTGAGGCCTTGAAGTATTTCCAGGCCTGGTCTCTGGCTCGTAGTTGCTGCATCAGGCTTGTTGTTATCCAGGGCCAATGGGTTCCTCTTACCCGGGATCGCCTGAGTGGAGCACGGCTGTCCCAGATGGAGAGGAAATCTGAGGAGAAAAATTCCAAGGCATCATCAATGGAGGAGGCCTTTGTGATGAAAGACCAGTCGATGCTGGTGAGGTCATTTAGGAGCGCCGGCAGATCAAGGGACTTATAAACTCTACTGAGAAGTGTCCGGGGTTGGGGAGCAGAGGGTCTGAAGATTTTACGCACCATCTAGATCATATGGTGGTCACTAAGGGAGTCTGGGAGTATGCCAGCTTGAATGATCCGATGGGGGTGGTTGGAAAGCGCCCAATCCAGGAGAGTATGTTTGTTGGATTTACGGTTTAGGCAAGTTGGTTCCACTATTTGCTGGGACAAATTCAGGGCAATTATGTGTGGCCGAGATTTGGAGGCTCCCTTGCCTAGCCAATTTAGATTGAAATCCCCAAGTAAGTGAAGTTCGCCACCCTCCGTAAGTGACCTCAGGGTGCCGAGATGGTCGAGGATGCTACCCAGTGGAGTTTCAGGTGGGCAGTAGGATCCGGCTATATAGATTGGGATGGAGTGAGTTAGTGAGATTTTGACTAGGAGGGAATCTATAGGTTGTATGGGGCCGGCAAGGTGATAAAGGAAAATTTAAGAGCAGAGGAGATATATGGCCGTGCCGCCACCCTTCTTTCTGCCCTGTCTATCCTGGCGGGTTAGGGTGAACCCAGGTATGGAGAATTCTGCATCCCGGCTGTGAGTTTTAGCCAGGATTCGGTGATTATTAAAATGTCAGGGCAGAGAGTGAGGACAGTGGTTTGTAAGGCAGCAATTTTGTTTAGAATGCTGCATATATTGAGATGGACAATCTTAAGTCCTTTAGGGAGGGGCGTGGCCGTTGCGGGGTGTTGAGCTGAGTTGGATGCCGTGGGTCCTGGATTGCATTCAATAGACTAAAAGAGCTTAATATGTATACCCTTGAGGAAAGGAAGGAGATGGGGGACATTATAGAAACTTTCAAGTACCTCAAGGGAATCAACAAAGTCCAAGAGGGTAGCATATTTCAGAAAAAGAGATGTGCAAGTACAAGGGGGCACAATTTGAAAATAGAGAGGAGATGGCTCAGGGGCATCCTGAGGAAGTATTTTTTCACACAGAGCCTGGTGGACACATGGAACAGCCTTCCTAAGGAGGTTGTGGGGTCAAAATCAGTGGAGGAATTCAAGAATGTTTGGGATAGATATAAGGCAATTACAGTAGGGAGTAGGAGGAAGTATATTGTTGGCTAACTAGGATCTGCAGCTTATCCAATAGGTAGGGAAATAGGCAGACTAGGTGGGCCAAGCGGTCCTTATCTGCTGTCAAAGTCTATGTTTCTATGTCTTGAATATTCCTGGTAGTCTAGTGGTCTGCCCCCCAACCCCTGTAAGGGCATCTGATCCTCTGTCAACCCGCTTGCTCAGAACCCTCTCCCACAACCCCCCACCCCCACCCTCCTCCAGGTCACCTAGGGTGAAGTACCTTAATAGTAGGGACCTACACAGCCCTCTGCTCACCACCTTGGCCAGTCACCATCTGATTGCCAGTGAGCGATCATGAGTACAGTAGACACAGGCGTTTGTACAATACTTGTGATTGCTCAGAGACCATCAGATTGAAACCAGTTGAGGTGGTGAGCAGTGGGCTGTGCCAGTCTTCACTATTGCTGCCGTTTGTGTTATGTGACCAGGGCTGGGGGTTGGTGCCTGAGAGGGTGAGTCGAGAGGAGATCAGGTACCCTTATGGGGGGGACTACTAGACCACCAGGAATACACCAGAAAGCTACAAGACAGGTGATCTGGATGCTTTTACAATGTATTTTCTCAGGACAGATCAGCTTATATGCAACATCTGTTTTTCAGTGGGGTTCTGCTGTAGTGTCCTGCTTTTACAGTTTTACAATATATTTACTCAGGACAGCCCAGATGAGTTGTCATATCTTGATTGCAGTGGGGTTCTTTTGACCCAGTTTTTGCACTGTGTTTACTTAGGATAGTACAGCGGAGATGCAAGATCGTCTTTTTACAGTGAGGTCCTCCTTTTACCTATTTTTATAATGCATTTAACCAGGACAGCCCAAGTGAGAGGCAATTTCTCATTTTCAGAGGGGTCCAGCTTTTACTAGCTAATTTTCCAGGATAGAGCAGTATAGTGGACATATTTATTTAATTAACATATTTAATGTAGCAAAGCAGTAGTGCATGTTTAAATGACAAAGAACCTTAGTGCACAAGCACTGAGGCAAGGGTTACCCCAGAGGACATTGGCCAGGAAGCCAAGTTTCAAAGAAATACTAAATCACACATACCCCCATAATGCAAAGCATCATAGGCTGTATGTGCAAATCACCACAAAATATTATGCTGGTTCAACTTTAAGGAGAAATACATGCTGCCGAAAGGTCTCACACAGTCTGCAAAGGGTGCCAACAGATGACACAGACACGTGTTTCATCCTACCAAGACTCATCAGCATGCTTTGTCTGTATGACACCCCAGTGGAATGAACCAGCTACCGTAGGTTGGTCTATCATGGTTGGGTTGTGGTGAGCCCAATAAAAACAAAAAAACAAGCTAAAAGACAATGAACCTTAGTGCACAGGCACTGAGGCAAGGGTTACTCCAAAGGGCACTGGACAGGAAGCTAAGTTTCAAAGAAATACAAAATCACACATACCCCATAACGCGAAGCATCATGGGCTGTATATGCAAATCACCACAAAATATTATGCTGGTTCAACTTTAAGCCTAAATGCATGGTGCCAAAAGGCCTCTCATATCCTGCAGCACTTGCTTCAACTTAGGCAGAAATTCAGCAGTTGCACTGTTACCACAGCTATGCTGTTCCCCCACTATGCAACTCTCTGTATGGCATGGTGCCACTGAAATCACCATAACCATCCTCTAGAGAGACTGAAATTTTGAATCAGCACCATGGATGGTGTTGGCAAAGTGCTCAGCCTTTTTTTGGACTATGGCACCAGACACTGGCATACCACTTGCCCTCTGCTATTCAAGCCACAGTTGAGTGGCTTTGTCAGTTTCCCTCTTATCACCCCTGTGCAGCTTTTTCCATTTTAGGACATCGCTCTTGGAGCACTCAAATACAAAGTGCCTCAGTGCACCCTGTTGTTTTTTCCAGGTGCAAATTGTGCTTTTTGAAAACCCGGTTTCATGGCTGATTTTTGTCAGGCTTTCACCACCTTTAAGCCTGTCCAGGATCACAAGCTTCTGTTCGACTGCATAACCAAACCGCTTCATAATTGATGCCTTCATTCAGATGACAGCTATCATGCAAGGTAAGCGGTGCCTTTTATTCTGACAGCTCTTGACTAATAGCTGCTACAACAACTAGATAATGCTCTCTGCTTGTTGTCTCCCCTCTTCCACTGCTAGGAAGCATGGCTCATATCTCTTTTCTTTAGTGAAAGAGGCTAATCAGGTGGATTGTCACGAGCAGCTGAAAATTTTTGAAAGTGAGTGACAGAGTGAGAGCCATGACAAACGTTCGTTATAACCGAATGTTCATTAGATATAGAATAAATATATGGGGTAGTGTGTAACAAGAATTTTACACATCTCCACGGTGTTGGAAGCCACATAAACCCCTTACAGCAAAGCTCAAGGGGTATATCTAGGCATCCAACACCGAAGACGTGTGTAAAATTCGAGCTTCCACACCACCCCATATTTTGTTTTATATAATTGCTGAGTTTCTCTGTTTTACCACAGCAATTATATAAACTAAAAGATGCTCCTGTGCAGCCATGGTCTGGTAGGGTTTTAGCGCTGCCCATGATACCCTGTGAGAGTTAAACTTTTTTTTTCCTTGGTAGTTGGTTTAAAAGATTTAAAATGTTTAAGAGCTGTGAATTTTTTTTTTTAACTAACTTACCGCAGAGTCCGAATGGTGGTGCAGTTTTGGGTGAGAAGGCAAGGTGACCAGTGGTCAGGAACAGAAGAGAAGAGCTGCGGCTGGTGCATGCACAGTGCAAGGGAAATCTGGCAGATGTTTGCCATTATAAACACTCCATTATGCCACAGGTTTCCCTAAGGAAAAAAGCAGAACCCATTTATTATAACGAGGTTCATGATAGCAAGGGGCTACTGTATTAATAATTTTGTTTGAATTAAATGGCCTTATCTGATGGTGAGGGGTTGGACTGGGCTGCATCCAGTGACTTGAGTGATCTCTCTTTCCCCCGAGCTTGCCCCTTGCCACCAGGATCCCATCCCCCCGCTGTGTGCGAGCATGGAACACATGGATTGAAGTCCACAAGCATCTGATGGTGGTTGGCAGTTCTTCAGCTTTAAAGCCTGTGCTGCATTCAGATGATACATTAGGTCATGTGTGTTTTTTGACTTTGGTGTCTGGGATGACTTCTGAGTGGGTGCTAAGGTTGGGATGAGCCTACCACTGGCATTGACTCTGCCATTGCCATGTGACTGGATGGTGTACATGCCATGGGCTGTGCTTGTCATTAGGTCATCATCTGTTACAGTTGGCTGTGCACCCCTGCAGGTTGGCTGTCATGTGTAGGTTATGCTGGAGTGCTTGATGGTGTTCTGGTTCCAGTGTATGACATGGAGATTTGGGGGTTGTCTGCTATGTACTGGATATGAATGGGAAACATCATCCTGCTGTAGAGCAGTGATAATTATGGCCATGCCATTGTCTGAGGTCTCACACAGGTGGAATCCTTGCCGCATGTCAAGTCTGTGGGCTGTAATGTCACTGTATATGCCCTGTATTTCATGCAGCTGTCCCTGCTGAGCCTTACCTCCCTGCTACGACCATCTCAGTAAAGGGTACATGCAGATAAAGCATTCATGACTTAGTGTACATCTTGTGTCAATGCTGGGCCCTGAGGGACCCTCCAGTGGATCCTGTGGATCAGTTTCATTCCCTTACATGGATGGTCTGTGTACGTGTCTGCTGTGTGACAGACATGTGTACCTCCAGGCTGGTGTTATGTGTGACCTTCTCGCTGCCTTGTGTGCCTGACTGTGTGGTGCACTGTTGGGGGGGCAGAGCCTTCTGTTCAGGTTGCAAGGTAACAAGATAATGTCTGCTGCAGCAAAAGCTGACTGTGCTCAAGAGAAGTGGTATATGGTTGGATGTTTGAAGGGTAGCTGGAGTGGAATTTTTTGTTTTAGTTTTGACAATTTGTTTTAAAGAAAATAAAAAAATTATTTTGATAGTGAATCTGGTTGTTTGTAACAAGTCAAACAATGCTTTAAAAGCAGCCAAATAGTCTCAAAATGACCCTCAAAATGCACCAGAATGCATCTTAAACCTGATAGCTTCTGGGGGCCACCCAGTCTATGGGAGAGTAGGGATATCATAACTCATGGAGACTCCACACTTCAAAATTTAGCACTATGCCACTTCCTGTTGGTCAAAACTGAGTTTGTAATGAGACTGATTTGCTTCAGCAGAGATTCAAATTACACTTCTCTCTCTCTCTCTCTCTCTCTCTCTCCCCCAACTGAGTGTGTGACTGGCAGTGTACAATGATTTATTGCTGTCTGTAGGGTTTGTTAACCCTTTCAGGACCAATCTAAAACTAAGTGAAAAACAGAGCTCCACCATTCTCATTCTCTCTCTCTCTCTCTCTCTCTCTCTCAGAACCAGACTTCTACAGGGAAATGCTGAAAGGCCATAATAGCAGCTTTTACCTGGAATGAGGAGGTTGCATAGTCTTTAGGGCAGCATTAACTCAGGACTACTATGGTCACAAAAGTTTGAAGGCAGCACAAGTCCCAAAACATGTCACTGTGCCTAACAGCCCATTATTCTTCACATGCACCAAAACTCTCAGTGATACTATCTCTCTCTCTCTCTCTCTCTCTCTCCGCACTGGCTCAGCAGGTCCCCCATGAAACATGCAATCCTTATGGCTTGGGGATTTGCAGGTTACCTCATGATCCCTGCATCCTTTCCCAAAACTGGTAGCAACTTTCCCTGAACTGAGAAGGGGGACACGTCCCATGGAGGTCCAAGGCAACTCACTATCTGGACACTACACTGCCTGCTGCATTCTTACATAGAAACATAGAACTTGATGGCAGATAAGGACCACTTGGCCCAGCTAGTCTGCCCATTTTCCTACCTGATGGATAAGCTGCAGATTCTAGTTAATCAACAGCTTACTTGCTCATTGGATCACTACATGAATTGGAGCAGGCTTCCAGGGCACTCTGCCTTTTTTGGCTGCTCGCTCCCCCCTAGACTTTAGCTGCCCTCCAAGATACTGTGCAGCTTGTGGCTACTGGCTCTCACTTCTTCTTCTTCTACGTTTCCCCCAAATGTCACCAGTCAGGGGCCAGGGTAGCAATTGCCCCTGTCCGGCCTCAACACACTATCAATCCCTTGCTGCTCACTCCTCCAAATGGAACTTCCTCTCCAGCATAAACTGCTAGGATTTTCTCCCCATGCACCTGTGGTGACCTCTCGACCCGTAGGAGGCTCCACCTGAGAGCTGAGAAGAATTAACCCTTTTTCCTACTAGGTTGAATTAGGCCACAAAATCCCAGGGAAGGACGAATAGATTAGTAATCTCCCAAGGGGGGGTTACATAAACATAGAAACTGATGCCAGAAAATGACTGCTTGGCCCTTCTAGTCTGCCCATTTTTAGTTATGATCACTTTTTCTGCAGACCCAACTTGCCCTTTAGCACTGTCTCTTTCACCCCCAACCCATTTCCTTCCTCATAGGATTCCTTTGTGCCTGTTCAGGGATTTTTGAAACCCACCATTGGTTTCACCCCCACTACCTTTCATGAAAGGCTATTCCAGGAATCCACCACCCTTTCTGTGAAGAACTGCTTCCTCACATCTCTCCTGAATCTACCTCCTTCCAGCGTCATAGCATATCCCCTTGTTCTACAGCATGTTTTTATCTGAACCATCTCCTTCCTGTACCTTATTAACCCCCAAGACATATTTAAAGGTCTCCATGACATTCCCACTCTCCCTCCTCTCCTCCAGGGTGTACATATTGAACTCTTTCAATCTCTCTTCATAGGGCTTATGATGCAGACCTTGCACCACTTTTTTTTTTATTTATTGTACTTTTTGTTGCCGCCAGCTGCCTGGAGCCTCAGCCTGGTCACGGACTCTCGCTCTCACCTCCACATTAGCTGCACCCCTTCAATGCCTCCTGGCTTACCCCCCAGAGCGGGGTTGCGGCACTGACCCCATGAGGTGCCGCAAACAACAGGATAGTTCAAAGAGGCTGTCCTGGAAGCTGACTGAAGCCGAGGGTGGGCTTCATCTAGGGTGGCTGGCGGCGACGGTTTTTCAGGGTATACAGGGGCAGGGACATGCAATGATGTCCAGTATCTGCCCTGCCCCTGAGCTTGCTTTTGGTGCCAGTGCACGTGGTACACCCAGCCTTCACTAGGTGTCCACGTTGCACCTAACACTGTACCCCCCTCCCCCCCAGAGAAGGAGAGCAGTCAGGTGCTCAATGCTTCTCCCTCAGCCATCCCTCTGATGTCCTGTGTCTATTCCTGATCCCAGGTCACCAGCGTCGCAGGTAGGCACCCTGCCCCTGCGCCAGTGAGCCAGCGACATTGCACCAGTTTGACAGCCCTCACCTCTCTTCCTGCCACTGTCTCCTTTTTCCAATTGTTCCCCCTTCCACATCTTTCTTCTTTGAATGCTCCTTTTCCCCATTCTTCCTTTGCTAACCCCTTGCTTCCTTGAATAACTTGCATCCTGGTGGGATTCTCTCCCCTCGCAATCTACTCTCTATCTCAGCTTGTAGTAGCCCACTTTCTGCCTCCCCTATTTCTTCCATCACCCCCATCCACTTTAAATGTCTATCGAAGAACATTTGAATCATCTACTGAGGACTGTGGTTGCCTCCTAGATGAAAGCAGGCCATCATCTCAGTATAGATTTATATCCTTAGAGCTTGGCCCACAGTCCCCAGAGTAGACATACCTCTCCTCTCTGCACCATTCCTTCCACTATTACTTCAAGGCCTTGGTGTGGAGCTCCCTCTCCTTTCACATATAGTATGACACATACTTGCCACTCACATTTAAACACATGAGAAACACAGGATCAACCAGATAAATTATCTACCTTTACCAAAAATTTAATTTACACACGGAGCTGACTATGGCAATTTATCTTTACGTTTAAGGTCATGAAACACCTTTATTAAGTTAATGTAATAGCAGCCATAGTGGCTCTCACCAGACATGTTTTTATATATAGGAGCTGTAGGCTGCCACCTTTGCTTGTACTGTACCTGCTGACTGCAATTTTCTCATATTAATCAGAACATCTCTTCTAAGTTTGCAATTATTACTTGCCCAATTATCTTTGTTTTTTGTTCCCTATTATTCTGTAATAACCTCTGTATTGTCTTCAATCAATTTGAAAGGATCAGCTTTGTGTCAGATTTGCCCCCCCCCCAGCAGATTGACCTGGCTTGAACTGACCATGGAAATCAGAGTAATTTGTTACTAGGCTCTGAATTTATCAAGTCCAGTTTATTGACCAGGTTTTTATTTTGACAGTAACCCGCTTTTGTAGTAACTTTTTATTGAGTTTTCAGAAAATACAAACAGTAGAACTGGAGTAGGGATCTACAATGGTTACATCTAGCAGAGCCCCATCCTCATGCATCAGGTTGGTACAGGGTACAGTAACGACAGCAACAATTACGCACTTTACTTTACTGACATGGCATGAGGTGATACACTTCCAGACTGTATTTCAGGATATTATATTGACAGGTAATTAACTAACATGGGCCCTAAGCCCCTTAAGGTGTGTAGTGTCAGATCATCAGATCATCTAATCCCATGGCTTCCAAGAGTTATGGATGACCCTCTCAGGATTTGATAGATAGTGCATTGAACAGGGTGTTTGTCCAGGTGGGCATCAGTTGGCCTCCTGTATCTTATTTCCCAAACCCCTGGGTAGAGCAAGAGGGGATAGAAGGCTTGTATGCCCACAGACACTCAGCCTGGCTTGAGTCCCATTCAAAAATAAAGGAAATACCCTGTTGCTGTCTCTGGGGGGAGGGGGTGTAGGTGATGTGGGAATTACAGGCAGCAGGTGTGTGGCATGGGCAAAATGTGATATGAAAACTGAAAGAGTACCTACTCCTTGGAGTAGTTTAAGGTTAGTTAGTCATGGGGGTACACCTTCAATTGGGATCCTTTATATCTAGGCTTCAAGGCGTCCTGTAGGATCACAGACTGAGGTATTCTTCAGTACTCCAGGGTTGGATGCGCTTCCTGTAACAGAAAACAGAACATACACACAAAGCACACCAAACTTATTGGAAAAGATGGGATTACAGGCATCAAAATGGTAGATCATTTACCTGTGAGCAAATAGGTGGTGCCTTATCATGTATATACATATATAACTTGTTCGATAAACAGTGTATGCCATGAAGACTTTCCAGCATTCATGAAATGTTTGTAGTTCATTACTGTGACTGTGTGACATCCTGTCCAAGCTGGTTAGGGATGTAAGAGAAGACATTACCTCTCCTAGAGTGGGGGCAGTAGGGGATCTCCATTTGCACAGGACAGTCCTCTTGGTTTGTAGTGCTAAAAGTGCCAGCCATCTGTAGACCTACAGTGAGAGGTGGGGGAATTCAAACTTGATTCCCAGGAGGAAGAAGTGTGGTGAGCTGGGGATTTGAGTACAGAGGACCTTACTCCTTGTCTGGATGACCCAATGACATAGATTTTTAATGGCTGAACATTCCCATAGTATGTGGTAGAGGTTTTCTCCAAGGGTTCCACACCTTCAGCATGCATCTATATCTGTGAGTCTGGCCCTGCATAGGACAGCAGGGGTTCTGTACCAAGAATGAGAAATCTTGTTTTGTATAAGGCGGCTGCGGGCATCCTTGAACCATTGATGAGAGGCTGTCCAGACCTTGTCCCATTGGTTGGACGGGATAACCTCCCCCGATCCACAGCATTTTCTCCCATTTCATTCTGGAGTCTTCTGATTGGGTAGGGAGGGTATCTCCTAGTTTGGTGTAAATTTTACTTGCCAGTCCCCTAGGGTGGGTTTGCTACTCAGAAATCTCGTTGGGTGTCTGGGTGGTGGCATAGGCATGGAAGATGAGGCGGATGGCTTCCCTGATCTGGAGGAACCTTCAGATGTCCAATTTCTGGAGTCTCCATTTTGCTTGTAAGGTCAGGAAGGGGACTACTCTGGAGTGTGGTGTGTCCTGTATGTGACTAATCATAGAGATTCCCTTATCCTGCCATGAGGCCCAGTAGACATGGTTGTTGTCTATCCAGATGCCAGAGTTATTACACAGTGGGGCAACATGTATGGGGAGGGGTGTGAATCCCAGTTTTTGATGGACATGAGCCCAGCTTTTGACAGATGGGGAGATGGTGGGGTGGACGATGTCTGGGCGGTGACCAGTCCTAAAGAATAGTGCCATGGGATCTGCCACTTGTCCTGTTTGGGTTTCCATATCCACCCATTGGAGGGACTGTTGTGAGACAGGTCTGGTCCAATGCAACATCTGTGCTGTCTGGAAGGACATCTTATACCCCTCCATCCAAGGGAGGCTCCATACCCCCTTGGATCAGTGAGCCCTTAGTTTGGTGCGGCTGAAACGTGGCTTGGTTCCTTTCCAAAGAAAGTATCTTATTGTTTTATTTATGGACTGTATCCATCTGTTGGGAAGGCCCACGGGGACATGGGAGAGGAGGTAGATGAATTTTGGGGCAGAGATTATCTTGACCGCCGCAATCTTGCCAGTTAGTGTAAGTCACAGGAGCTTACATCTGTCAAATTCAGTTTTTGTGGAGGTCAGTAGGGGTTGGAGGTTAGCCTCCCATATGGAGTCAATCCCGGGGGTAATTTTTAACCCTAGATATGTGAGGCATGTGGGGCCCATATTAGGCCTAGGTCAGATGCAATGCTTTGGCAACAGTATTGGTTGAGCAGCATCATTTCAGTCTTAGTCTGATTCAGGCGGAGCCCAGAGAGCCTTACAAAGCTATCCAGGAGTGTTAAGGGGGGGGGAGGCTTGTGCGTCCTCCACCAGTATGAGGAGATCATCTGGTACCTCACAGCAGGGTAGGCATTGTGGCCTGTCTTTATTCCTGCTATTCCTGGGTGCACTCTAATGGCCACTGTAAGTGGCTCCGCTGCCAGGACAAATAGCGGGGGTGAGAGGGGGTATCCCTGTCTAGTCCCCCTGCCCAGGGTAAAGGGGGCTGAGAGGAGTTGGTTTGTGAGTACCCGTGCTTGGGGGCCTGTGTATATAGAGCATACTCCAGGTGGTGTAGGTGTCTCGCATTCCCAAGTGGACCAATCCCATTCCAGGGAATCAAATGCTTTTTCAAAGTCTAGGGCAATAGCTGCCACAGGGGACCAAAGACTCTTGGTTTTATTCATAAAATTAATTAGAAACCTGATGTGGTCTGCACTCTGTCTCCCTGGAATGAAGTTCATCTGGGAGGGATGGATCAGCCTAATAAGAAGGGGGCTAAGTCTGGAAGCAAGAATCGTTGCATAAATCTTGCTGTCCTCATTAATCAAGGATATGGGTCTATAGTTCCCCAGTGAAGTCGCATCCTTGCCTTTCTTGGGAATGACAGTGATTACTTCCTCTCAGAGTGTAGAGGGTAGCTCCTCTTTAGTTTCCACCTCCTTGTACAGGAGTGCCAGTAGTGGGGCAACATGGTCCACTACAATCTGACAGAAGTCCACCATGAATCCATCCCCCCCCCCCCGGTGATTTCCCTCTTTTAAGGGCTGCTAAGGCTTCAGCCACTTCCTGGATAGTTATAGGAGCTTCTAGGCTTTCTTTTTCCTGAGCATTCAATTTGGGCAGGGACAGTCTGTCCAGAAACACCTGTGCCTCAGTGGGGAGGGGGCCCTGAATGTGTGAAGGTATAGAGGGCTGTGTAGAAAGATGTCATGATGGTGTTGATGCCCTCTGGAGAGGTGACCACCTGTCCTAGGGAGTGTTTTTGTCTCTCTACTTGTTGTTTTCTCATTTGATAGGCCAGAATTCCCTCCCCTGTAACCCCCCCTCCCAGAATTTATGTTTGAGCCTAAGAATAGCTGTTTTGGCTTTTCTCATCAGGAGCTGATTGATTTCCAGCCTCAATCCCAGTACCTCTCTACCTGTGGTGGAGTTGGGGTTAGTTGAAGGTATGGCTTTGTATAAGGGCTCTGCCTTGATCAGTTTGGCTTCCAACTCTTTTAGACAATGCTCCCTTTCTATCCTTTTCCTGGAGGCATACCCCATAATTGCCCCTCTGATGGTGGCCTTGTAGGCCTCCCATGTGTTTCCAGCTGATGTGTCGGATATGGGGTTGGTTTTTAGAAAGCAGGTTGTCTCAGAATATAACCAAGGGGTAAATTCAGGGTCTCGTGTGAGGGCCAGGTTTATTTTCTAAGATGATCTATGTGGGGGTGGTGCACCCCAAGTTAGAAGGAGCTGGACTGGGCTATGGTCTGAAATAATCCTCAGGAGGATGGTGGCGCTTAGCAGATTGTGGGTCAGGGAGGGGAAGGTAAGCCAGAAGCCTAATCTATTATAGGATGCATGGATCGATCTCAGAGTGATAGGTGTAATCTCAGGTTTGGGGGTGAAAGAGGTGCCAGGCATCTGTGAGCCAGTGGTCCCTCATTAGCTGTGTCAGTGCATCAGCCCCCCTCAGGTGAGTCTCCCTGTTGGTGGAATTTCTGTTGAGGACGGGGTTTAAAATGAGGTTGAAGTCACCTCCCATCAGCAAGGGTGAGTTTGTGTTTAGGCCTGAAGTGATGGCATTTGCCAGCCTGTGAAAGTCGGTAGGTTCATCTTGGTTAGGGGCATAGCAGTTATACAGGGTGATCAGTCCCATGGGGGTGTCAAAGCTGCCAATCACCCATCTTCCATCTGGGTCAGCCAGAGTGTTTGTGTGGATCCATTGTAGTGTTTTATGGATCAGTATGGCTCCTTCCTCTTTCTTGTGGGTGCACTTGCATGTATCTCCTGGTCCACCCAGTCTTTTACTAATGCAGCATCGTCATTCTGGGTGAGTTTTGTCTCCTGGAGAAAGGCCACCTGCGCTCCCACTCACTTGAGGTGAGACAGAAATTTCTTTCTTTTGATCAGGGCGTTTAGGCCCCTTACATTCCATGAGAGACAAACTAATTCTCCCTTCTCAGCTCCAGGGGGGCAAGGACCATGTAGTGGAGCATGGGATTCGAACAGGGTCTTTTTGTTTTATGGGGCTGCCTACCCTGTACCAGCTCGTTGTTCAGCTATCGGCTCTCTATTCAGGGGACAGTTATGTATGGTATCTCCTAGTTTACTGTTTTGTTAAACACTAAGTCACAATGCTAATTATTACAACACTGCAAAATGAAAAATCTCAAAGAACAGATAGATCCGACAACTATAACAGTATATAGGGTGTACAAACTATATACACAGCAGCTAACCACAGCTGCTGGTTTATTTGAGCTAAATGAAAGCTTGTCTTATGGGGGTATGTGCCTTGACCCATGGCTGGCCAAAGCCTATGCCGTTCAAGGACCAATTATCACCTGGGGGGGTGTAAGAGGGCAGTGTAGTCCCTCTTGTCCACTTCAAGGGTTTTGATGTTATGTGCTAATGTGATATCAGCCTGCTTACTACTCAGGGGCTGTTCATCAGTTAGGAGACATATGTTACGTCATATGTCTATTGCAGTACCGAGGGGGGGCTCAGGGGGTCTGGGAGCAGTCTGGAAGGGTGTGCTGGTGTATCTCCTCTGTATGCACCACCTACATTGGGGAGTTCAGTGGGGGGGGGGCTATTGCCTCCTTTGGGAGCCTTCAGATGGACCTCAGCCCTCCATGTTAACCATGTCATCCTAGTCTGGAGAAAGTGTGCTTTCCAGGAGGTGGGTGAGGAGTGACTGCCACCTGGTCCCATCTCTTCATTGGGAAGGTGGGGGGAGGCCAGCAAGGAGATGAGTAAAAGAGGGCATCTGGTCGGGGTAAAGGCTGGGGGTTGGGGGGAGGAGACATCGTTATTGTCCATGTGGGAGGGTCTGATGCTTCAGTCAGGCCTGCTGTGGAGTATCCAGGATTGGAGAAGTCCATAGAAGTCGACACTGGTGCCAGATCCTTGTTTTGGAGCAAGTCCTGGAGAGGGGCAAAGCTATTGCTGGAAAAGTACAGACTAGTAGGAGCTTTTGGGAAGGTTGTGAAGAGTCGTGAATTCGGTCTTTCAATTCAGCAGGTGTTTCCCTTTCCTTTGGTAAGTGCCTAATATCAGAACAAGTATTTATTTTGATTTTAGCCCTGAGTAGGTCTCTGCTGATTCTCTAAGTGGCCATCTTGGTTGACGGCCAGACCACGTCCCCGCAACAAAATATTAAAAAAAAAAAAAAAAAGTATTTTAAACAGTAATAGACATAATGAAAAAAATTCTTAATTGGAAGTACTGTAGCAGTAACCTGTTTTCGTCATCTAGATCTGCCTCTGGCCTGGTTCTGATCTGGATGTGGAAAGTTATCTTTTTTTTGGAAAATCAGAGTGAAAACCTGAACCTTCTGGAAAAAGATTGGTCTAAATCAACATGTTGCAGTCGGCCCTCTCATCCCTAGTTTGTATCCATGGCATATACTGTAATTATCACTTCAGTTGTAATTATCTTGTCCTTATCATAATCAAGGATGTAAATAAAAACAGGTCTTTGACTTTGCCTACCTGTTTTGGTAAACCAGATAGACAAGCCAAGTATTGGAACAACTCAGACACACAACCCTACCCTATAGTATGTCTACTCTGTAAGTGCTACGAGTTACGTACCCATTTTCCCTAGACTGAAAGGTCATCTGCAACCCTAAACACATTTAGCTTTTCAATTTAAGATGTATTTATGATAGACTTAACAAAATGTTCCTTTTTACATACAACCAATGTTGAAATGCGCCACTGTGTTTTGTTACTGCTGTCTTTTACCCTGCCATGTTCTTTGAGAAGGAGTGTAATGTCATTTTTATGTTTGCTTGCCAAAGACAGGGCAATCATTTTTATGTTGATTGCGGGCAGCGCAACAACATATTGCAGCAGCTTTCTCAGTAGCAGGCTGTGGAGGCATGGCACTGTTGTGGCCAATGCTCCCACAGCCTGCAAAGGCTTGTCCCGCTTCCCCCAATGCCATTGCAGGCTGCTGGTGACAGTAGTTTGGAACACTCGCACCAACTACTGACAATTTCGCCACTGCAATCAGGGGCCTCCTCTTCATTGCAGCGTCAGCCATCCGCTGCAATGAGGGAGCGACCCGTCATTGCAGGGCAGGATGTAAAAACCCTGATATTGTTTGTGAAGATGGCTGTGGGTTGCCGCCATGTTCACAAACAATATAACCCCCCCATCATGTTTATGTGCCAACGGGGGCCCCAAACCCCATCGGCCTCGGTGCCCCATTGTTTCTGGTGCCGACGGGGGAGCCCACTCTTCTGCCCCCCTGCTTTTATTCCTGCCAACGAGGTGCCCAATCCCCGCCGGCATAATGAATCTCCCTCTGTGTGCCAATTGGGTGCCTAATCCCGCCAGCTACTGCTGCCCCCAAAGAAATAGCTGGTGGCACGCTGGGAGCCCACCCAGCATGCCACATGCCCCTGTAAAGGGGAAAAACAGTCCTGCAAAGTCTTTTTTTTTTACCTGCAAAAAAGGAAATGGTCCCTTGTAGTGTCTCTGGCCCCACCCGCAACCCGCACCCACCCACTGTGCACCCTGCCTCCCACCCCCTCACCCCATACTTACCTCCGGTGCTCAGCGCGACGATCTTCGGTGGACCGGGAACAAGTCTGCACTCTTCAACGCCGACTGCGAACTGAGGAAATGCTGGTAAGCTTTATAACGTAATAAATAGGGTTTTTTCAACTTTAGTACATATCTCGGGCACTTTTGGGACTTTTTTCACCAAATTTTCAACATGGGGTTTTTGGGACCCCTCGTCATGAATTCTTGAACTGTCATGGCGTTAATCGGCCTCGAAAGGTAATTTTGAGGTCACTGGGCGGAATCGCCTTATGGGGCTGATTAACGAAATGACAGTGCCAGTGTTCATAAGGTGGGCTCGCAAAAAGCCTATGTTGCAAATTTGGTGGAAAAAATCCAAAAAATGATTGTTTTATGAGCTTACGCTGCGCAGTTGCTACGCACGCTCATAACTTTGTGAATTTGCAATATTTTCATGCCAGATTTTCAACATTGGCATTTTTTCACACCTCCTTGTGAACAGTATAGCTGTCATTGTTCACATCCTGGCAGAAATGTGTTTTCGCACTTCTGGTGCAGAATAGCGTGGTCGCTGTGGGAAATCAGTGTTCAGGATAGATTAAGAAAATGACAGTGACACTGTTCATGAGTAGAGGTCCTGAAATGGCTGTGTTGAAAATTTGGTAACGATACTCCATAAAATGACTGTGTTATGAGTGTGCATTGTGCAGTTTGCATGCACGCTTGTAACTTCGCGAATTTATAATATTTTCACTCCAGATTTTCAACATTGCCATTTTCCCACACCTACTTATGAACAGTGCAGCTGTCATTTTTCCCATCCTGGCCGAAATGTGTTTTTGTACTTCTGGCACAGAATAGAGCGGTCGCTATGGGAAATTACTGTCCAGGACAGATTAAGAAAATGACAGTGATACTGTTCATAAGCAGATGTCCTAAAATGCCTACAATGAAAATTTGTTGATGATAGCCCTTCAAATGACTGTGTACTTTCAACACACCCTAGTAACTTCGCAGATTTGTAATATTGTCATGCCAGATTTTCAACAGTGGCATTTTTTCACACCTCCTTATGAGTAGTACAGCTGTCATTTTTCACATCCTGACTGAAATGTGGTTTCACAGTTGTGGCACAGAATAACGCGGTCTCTGTGGGAAATCCATGTTCAGGACAGATTAAGAAAATGACAGTGGCACTGTTCATGAGCAGAGGTCCTAAAAGCCCTATGTTGAAAATTTGGTGACGAAACTCCATAACATGACTGGGTTACAAGCGTGCATTGAACTGTTTCCATGCATCCTTGTACCTTCGCACATTTGTAATATTTTCACACCACATTTTCAACAGTGGCACTTTTTCACACCTCCTTATGAACAGCACAGCTGTCATTTTTCACATCCTGGCTAAAATATGTTTTTGCACTCCTGCCGGAGAATAGCATGGTCGCAGTGGGAAATCAGTGTTTGGGACAGATTAAGATTGAACGAGTGAGAGGGGGAGTGACCGAGCTCAACTGAGCTCTGTCGGGACTGCTGCGGATTTGTCTGTGGGCAGAAAAAGGCCCCAGCACAAGAGCCCAGTACAAAAGGGCAGTCTGCAGCACTGGGAGAAACAGAACAAGAGAGTGAGTGAGGGAGGGGGTGTGAGCGAACTCACCAGAGCGTTGTCAGGACTGCTGCGGATTTCTTTGAGGGCAGAAAAAGGCATCAAAGCAGGCAGGTGCCCAGTAGAAAAGGCCAGCCTGCAGCAGTGGGAGAAACAGTATGAGTGAGTGAGACAGGGGGACTGAGTGAGCTCAACGGAGCTCTATCAGGACTGCTGCAGATTTCTTTGTGGGCAGAAAATGGTGACAATGCAGGCTGGAGCCCCATACAAAAGGGCCACTTGCAGCGCCAGGATAAGCAGAATGAGCGCGTGACAGAGGGAGACTGAGCGACCTCAATGGAGCTCTGTTCGGGCAGATGCGGATTTCTTTGTGGACGGTCAAAGGTGCCAGCGCAGCCAGGAGCCCCGTACACAAGCGCAGCCTACAGCACCAAGAGACACAGAACGAGTGAGTGACAGCGCGGTAGTGAGTGAGCTCAACAGAGCTGTATTGTGACTGCTGTGGATTTCTTTGTGGGCAGAAAATGCAGCAACGCAGGCAGGAGCCCAGTACAAAAGGTCAGCTTGCAGCACCGGCAGAAACGGAATGAGTGAGTGAGAGAGGGGGAGTGAGCGAGCTCAATGGAGCTGTGTCGGGACTGCTTCAGATTTCTTTCTGGCCAGACCAAGCCACCAATGCAGGCAGGAGCCCAGTACAAAAGGGCAGCCTGCTGCGGCAGGAGACACAGAACGAGTGAGTGAAGGAGGGGGAATGAGTGAGCTCAATGGAGCTCTGTTGGGACTGCTGCAGATTTGTTTGTGGGCAGAAAAAGCCAGCAATGCATGCAGGGGCCCAGTACAAAAGGGCAGCCTGCAGTGGCGGGAAAACCAGAATGAGCGAGTGAGAAAGGGGGAGTGAGTGAGCTCAACGGAGCTCTATTGTAACTGCTGCAAATTTCTTTGTGGGCAGATGAAGGCAGCAACACAGGCAGGAGCCCAATAGAAAAGGGCAGCCTACAGCACTGGCAGAAACGGAATGAGTGAGAGAGAGGGAGTCAGCAGGCTCAACAGACCTGTGTCGGGACTGCTGCAGTTTTCTTTGTGGGCAGAAAAAGCCACCAACAGAGGCAGGAGCCCAGTACAAAAGGGCAGCCTGCATCGCCAGGAGAACCAGAATGAGCGAGTGAGAGAGGGGGACTGAGCCACCTCAACGTAGCTCTGTCGGGACAGCTGCAGATTTCTTAGTGGGCAGAACAAGGTGCCAACACAGGCAAGAGCCCAGTACAAAACAGCAGCCTGCAGCACGGGGAGACACAGACTGAGCGAGTGACAGAGGGGCAGTGAGCGAGCTCAACACACCAACGCAATAAACATTCGGCATTGACAAATGCTTGTTCTGAGTGGATTAAGGGCTTTTGGGGGCTTGGAACACTATCTGCCACTCAGGGAGCAAGAAATCTGACTCATCCCCTTCATGATCTTTAGTAACCTGTAGACAGTGTAGATTTGGAGGGCTTGGTACAAAGATGGTGGCATGCATTTTTTGTAGCCATTACAGGTAGTAAACCTGTCCTGCATGTCACTTTAGGTAGGTCCCACTGTGTGTCATCTCACTTTCTTTCACTGTTTCTTATCTAAGTTCAGTAAGTGGTTTTATAACACACGAATGTCTTTTAGTAATTTTGGGGGCACACTGCTGCTATGTGTCTCATTTGAACTGCTGAAATGCTATGTAGTTATACCAGTTAATGAGAGCGTTTGTGTAATATTATAAACAGAGAATCATAGATAATGTCATTAGAAAAAGACCTTTGGTCCATCCAGTCTGCTGAGTTTTACCATACCCAACACTGTGACCTGTTTCCTAGACAGGTTTTTTTTTTACCCTCATGCTCCCTCTCCCCGCTTCCTGCCTTACTGCTACCCCCCTAAGTAACTGTTAAGTCCTTTACTCTGTCCCAGCTGTTCATTGAATCCATTAATGTTTTTTTTTCACCCACCACCTCTGCTGGTATGCTCTTCTATGGCTCCATCTCCATCACTCTTTGCGTAAAGTAAAACTTTCTTGCATCTGTCCTGAACCCCCCCAATCCCTACCACCAGCTTCCATTGTCCCCTTGTTTTCAACCCACCATTCCTGTAAACGGTTCCTCACAGATTACCTTGTTTATTCCTTTCAGGAATGTAAAAGTCTCTGTCGTGTTGCTTCTCTCCCTTCCAGCATCCAGAGGGTACAGTTCAGTGCCATGAGCCGATCCTCATAGGAATTGCCCTGCTGGTCCTAAATCATTTTAGTTACTCTATGCTGTATTGTCTCTAGCCTGTCTCCATCTTTCCTCAGGTTTGAACTCCAGAACTGGCCACAGTAATCCAGATGGGGTCTCACTAGTTATCTATAGACAGGTAGTTTTATCTTTTTCCTCCTGCTATTGAAACTGCTTCCAATACACCTCTAACATTTTAGCTGCCTTGCTGTAGGCCTTGTTGTATGAGTTAGTTTGTTTTAGGGAGTCCCTTATGATAACTCCATGGTCCCTTTCCTCTGAAGTAGGTGCCAGCTTACCCCTCCAATTAAGTATTCTTTCCCGGGGTTCTATTTCCCTATGCACATCACCTTGCACCTTTTTGGCATTGAATTTCAACTGCTAGACCTTGCACCATGTCTTTAACCTTTGCAGGTCCCTCTGCAATTCCCTTAACCCTTTCTTGTTCTCTACCCTTCCACAGAGCTCAGTGGCATTTGGGAAGAGGCACATCTTGCTTTGTATTCCTTCTTCAGTGCTGCTGATGAACATATTGAAAAGGACTGGTCCCAGGACAAAGACCTGCTGTACCCACTCTTGACCACCCTTCCCCTGATTTACTCCCATTTACCACCACCCTCTGCTGTCACCCCAACCAACTTCCTACCTCTCTAACTAGGTCCTTTGCTGCTCCCAAATCCTCTAATTTCTTCAGCAACCTTATATATGGCACTGAGTTGAATGCCTTGCTGAAGTCAAAGTAAAGTAAATCTACATGTTTTTCCCTTATCCACCAGCCTCGTTACCCCAGTTAAAGAATACTATAAGATTGGTATGAAAAAACCTCCCTGCCGCAGGCCTGTGCTGTTTAATATCCTGGAGCCCATTTCTCTCCTGGTAGTCCGCTAGGTCCTCTTTGACTAGTGTCTCCATCAATTTACTGTATTTTCATTGGAGGTAAGACAGAAAGGCCTGTAATTTCCCAACTCCTTCCTGTCCCCTCCATTGTAAATCGACTATCCTCCAGTCTCTCAGAACACCCCAGCCCTGACTTTAGTGAGGTGTTGAATAGCCCTGTCAGGGGTTCAGCCAGTTCCAATGCTAATTCCCTGGACACTCTCGGGTGCATCCTGTCTGGTTCTAGAGGCTTATCTACTGTAGAACATCTTAAATTCACGCTCGTTGTATCTAGTTCTCCAAGACATGTTCACAACATCTTCTTTTCACTGGTGTAAAACAAAACTAGTGCTCCCATTTAATGATTCACCTAGTATTCACTGTCTTTTTATTTTTGCTGCCTTTTCCAACCCTTTCTCCTGTAATTACCACCTGCCCCATTTCTGACAACTCCATTGTAGCAGCCTTTATGCCGTTTGTTGGCAGAGACCCACTGCCATCCACTGTGAATAGTGAGCAGCAAGCATTTAAAATGGTTGCCTCCTGATTGTCCTCCTCTACAGTCCTGCCCACCTCCATCAGCCTAACAATTCCCCCTATTATTTTTCTTTTTTCTCAGAGGAACCTGAAGAATGGTTTTCCCTTCCCTTGACTCCCTCTGCAATATGTAGCTCTGTGTCTGCATTTACATCTGACTGCCTGCTAGTTCTCCTCTATCTTTGCCTGGTATTTGCTTGACCTCTGTTTTTCCTTGTAGTTAATGAATGTCCTCTTTGATCCTCATTATCCCCTGCCGTTCCTAGAGAACAAGGTGGGTCTCTTGTCTCCATTATCCTTGCTAATCTTTCTCAAGCATGATTTGGTTGCTTTAGGAATTGCCCATTTAATTTCTCCCCACCTTTCGTCCATCTCCTGATTTTTTCCACTCCAACCAACTTACCCTTGATTGAGTCCTTCATATGATTAGTCTACTCATCTGAAACTCAGAACTACAGACACTGATGAGGGAATACTGGTACACAGAGCCAATTCAAACAATATGGTCTTATGGTCACTGGACCCCAGTGGTTCCCCAGCATGCACTACAGCTATTATTTCTGAGTTGGTGAGTACCACATCTAGAATAGCAGCCTGTCGTGTGGGTTCAATGACCAGCTGCAACAACAATCAGTTCTGCAAAGTGTCAAACAGGGCCTGAATTCTGGTGCTCTTAGGTGCTAAAATGTTCCAGTATAATTCTGATAGATTAAGATCTCCCTTAATGACTACCTCCCTCTTTGTGGCCCCTTCTCAGTTTCTGCCCCTAGTTCCCTTTCCCCCTCATCTCCATGTTCAAATTGTATATAGACCACCCCCATACGCAACTTCTTTCCCAATGCTGTTATGAGCTATACTCACACTGATTCTGTCTCCCCCCTTCCTCCCTGATGGACCGATCCTCTAACAACTCTATGCCTTCCTTGACACAGAGGGCTACCCCATCTTCTTTTACCTTACCTCTTTCTTTCTTATACATGGTATATCCAAGTACTGCCAGGTCTCAGTCATTATTCCTGGTGGACTGTGTTTCTGTAATGGTTAGGGGATCTAATTATGCCACCACCACCATCACCTGGCACTCACTACTTTTGTTGCCTTGACTCCTTGCATTTCAGAGGACTGCCTCCGACTTGTGTCTATACCCTTCCTCCTCATTTCAGTTCCTCCCCCTTTGCCCTCCCTCTCCTTCCTTAACTTCACGGTTTTCCAGCTCCCTGCTGGCTTTGTGAGCCCCCTTCCTTGGCAGCCTTCCTTATTATGGACCGCTGCTTTGTTGCTTTCATCCCCACTGCTCCTAGCCATCATTATTTTGGGGGTAAGTCCTAGCTAGGTTCCCCTTCTGCTGTCCATCCTCTGTGTTTCCCCAAGTTGCAGTCTCCCCTCTCATTGTAAAGGCCCAACTACATAGACATCAACTTCTACACAAGCACACGTGCTTCCTCTTATATTCAGTGAAAGCTGTCACTCTTCAAGAGCCTCCTGTCCCAGAAGCTCCCCAGTCTCCCACAAAATAGTCTCTCTCCTCCTGACATCAACCCTTCAAACTCCCATTAAATTCCTCGGTCTCCTCCTTCCTCACCCTATCCTTTTCATTTCCTCTGTCTTATACAAGGAGAACCTCAGAAAAGGCCAGGGAAGTTGCGTGCACCTTCAGTCTGTCCTTCAGCCTTTGAAAGTTACACTTCACTGTCTCAGTAGGCTGGTTTTCCAGATTGTTGGTACCCAAGTGTACCAGCATCCCAAGCTTCAGCTCCTATACCATCTTCTTTATCCTATTCATATCTCAGATGTCTGATGCTCCTGGAAAGCAACTGACCACCCACTGCATTCTCCCTACACCACCACCTTCTCCAGACTTCTAAGCAAATAATTCCCCACTATTGGGATTCATCTTGCTGTCTACTTTCTGTTCTCTCCCTTGGGTATTGCCAAGTCATCCTGTTCACCCCTGCCAACTGGTTCAGAGTCTCTTCCCCCACCACATACGCGTCAGGTACCTGCACCTTCTCCAGTGGTACGAAGTGATTTTAAGTTATGATTTGGTGAGGTTGGATAACTTCCTTATGACTGCCCCACCAACCCCTCCCCACCACCATCCAGTCCCTTTTGCCAGTGAGCCTCTGGTGAGTGGGGGTGCACTGTGTGTCTGTGGATAACAGCTCAGCTTGTGATGCAGCATGGACCTCTCTTCCTATGCTGCTACCAGCTGTGCCTGGAACTCCACAGATCTCTTACATATTGAGCAGTGTCCCATCCTCCAGGGCATAGCGCAGGAGTTTACCACCCTACAGTCCCTGCAGTTGACTATCTCCCCTCTAATCATATTCTCCATACTGCCTGTTATTACCCATCCTTAAATATTCAATACCTCCTTCCCCTGCACTAATATCATCCTGCTTTAATCCCTTATCACTGCATCATTTAACAGTGTACAATAGACAGTTTGTTGTACAAGTTACAGAGAGATACAGTTATTTAGTTGCACAGTTATACAATTGTACACTTATTGTACTATTAGACTACCACAGACGGTATCTCTAGGATTCCCTACACAACCTGCTTTGCCACTTAGAATTGTACTGTCATATTTTCATGTAATTTTGTTATCAGATTCTTGTAATTTTAAGAATCCCCTGGGGAACTGCAGACTTACTGGTGGAGGAGCTACAGATGTCCCTTAATCAGATGTCCCACTCTTGCTTAGGAGAACTCATGTGATGGGACACTCACATGATGAGATGCTTGGGTCAGAGTCCTTTTACGTTTCTTCTCTTCTTCCTGGGTACTCCTGCCCTCTCCCCCTGATTAGCTGGTACCAATCATGTGATCAATGACCAGTAATACGATATGTACTTTAACCCTCCTGGTTACATTGTCTCAACTGTCTCAGTCACCTGCCTACTTGCTTTGATAGAAAGCTTACCATTTAACTGATATGAAATCTGAATGCAGACAAAGACAACTGCTTTACTTTAGCCTAAGCCCAACCCACCAATAACAACTACCCCCCCAGCTAATTACAGGGGCAATTTTTATGTTTGCTTGCGCGCATGCGCAGGAAACATAGTGCCACCATATGATTTTTGGAGGTGTGCCACCTGTTCTGCCAATGCCTTGATTCATTTTGCAGGTTCGACCACACCGCACCAATGAATGGCCGAGCTGTCTATGGCAGCAGTTCAGATGCAGTGGCATGCACCTGAAAGAAAACCACTGCTGCAATCACCAGTGGTAACGTATTTGCAGTTTTCATATTGACATCTCAGTCTCCATGAAAGCCAACAGGGGTGCCTAATCCCCCTGTCAGCATGCCCCCTCCCCAGTTCCATTTGCCGACAGGGTAGCCCAGTCCCAGTTGGCATAATGCCCCCGCAGTTGTTTTAAATTAATATGGCAGTGGCTATCGCCATCAGCCTATCAAAGTCCCCTTGACAGCCTATGGGGTTGCCCAATCCCCCTGTCGGCATGACCCATCCAAGTTAATTTACTGACGGGGGAGCCAAATCTCCACTGGCATAATGTCCCCCCATTTGTTGTGTGCTAAGGGGGGGTGCCCAATCCCCCTCCACTTATGCGCCCCCCAAACACTTTGTGCTGACAGGGTGCCCAATCCCCATCAGCTACAGCCCCCTCCCAACAAACACCCAGGTGGCATGCTGGGAGCCCACCCCAGTGTACCAAACCACCTGTGAAAAAAGGAAACCTTCCAGTTTTTTTTTCCTGTAAAAAGAAAAGTCCCTCTGAGTCCAGTGCCCCTCCCAACCCGCACTCACCTCTGCACACCTCACCTCCCCACACACCCCTCACCCCATATTTACCTCCAGAGCCTGGTGCATGATCTTTGGTGGATTGGGAACACAGCTGCACATTTCAAAGCTGACTGCGAACTGAAGCAATGCCAGTAAGCTGTGTGATGGCATAAATTTTTTTTTCAACTTGTGTGGATATCACAGCCATTTTCACGTATTTTGGCACCAAGTTTTCAACATGGGGTTCTTGGGACCCCTTCTCATGAATTCAGTGACTGTCATCTGGTTATTCAGTCCCGAAAGGTGATTTCATGTTCACTGCATGGAATCACCTTTTGGGACCGATTAATGAAATGACAGCGACACTGTTCATGAGGTGGGTTCCCAAATGCCTATGTTGCAAATTTGGTGAAAAACTTCCAAAAAAAGATTATGTTATGAGCATGCATTGCACAGTTTCCATGCACACTAGTAACTTTGCGAATTTGTAATATTTTCACTCCAGATTTTCAACATTGGCATTTTTTCACACCTCCTTGTGAACAGTACAGCTATCATTTTTCATATCCTGGCTGAAATGTGTTTTCACACTTCCGGCACAGAATAGCATGGTTGCTGTGGGAAATCAGTGTTTGGGACAGATTAAGAAACTCACAGTGATACTGCTCATCAGCAGAGGTCCTAAAACGCCTGTGTTGACAATTTGGTGACAAAAGTCCATAAAATGACTATGTTACGAGCGTGCATTGCACAGTTTCCATGCACACTCATAACTTTGAGAAATTATAGTATTTTCACTCAAAATTTTCAACATTGTCAATTTTGTACACCTCCTTATGAATAGTATAGCTGTCATTTTTCAAATCCTGCCCGAAATGTGTTTTTTGCACATCTGACGCACAATGGCACAGTCGCTGTGGGAAATCAATGTTTGAGACAGATTAAGAAAACCATAGTGACAGTGTTCATGAGCAGAGGTCACAAAATGCTGATGTTGAAAATTTGGTGAAATAATTCCACTAAATGACTGTGTTATGAGCACGGGTTGCACAGTTTCTACATACACTCTTAAGTTCAAGCATTTTTTATATTTTCACTCCAGATTTTCAACATTGCCATCTCTTCACACCTCCCTATGAATGGTACAGCTGTCATTTTTCACATCCAGCCCAATCTGTGTTTTTGCTCATCTGGTGCAGAAAGGCACAGTCACTGTGGGAAATCAATGTTCAGGACAGATAAACAAAATCACAGTGCCACTGTTCATGATCAAAGGTCTCAAATACTTTCATGAGGTGGGGGTCACAAAAAGGCCATGCTGAAAATTTGTAGTGCAAATACCAACAAACGCCCGGGGCATTAGGGTTTCTAACCATAACGTCCCACTCTGTACAGACTGACAGGTGTCAGGGGTGTGCCTTTGGATTGCCAGCTGTAATGCTCATGCCATTCCACCCCCACCTTGAAGCCAGTGACAGGCATTGAGGTGTTCTTTAGACTCTTCAGCCCCAGAGTTCACCTCATTCTCCTATACCGCACCTATTTCAGCATATGTCCCTATGAAATGGGGTGACTGTAAAACCGAACACCCCAAGGCACACCTCAACACTTGTTGGTGTCTGCAGGATAGGGTGAGTTGAAATGCCATGAGCGTTATGGGCGATGACCCAAAAGCACACCTCAATGCCTGTCCATCTCTGCAGAATGGAGGTGGGATTGGCATGAGTTCAGTACTTCACTGCCATTCCTATTCTGCATCTGTCTAACTCCTGCACGTCTAATGCTAATATCAGCAAGCAAACATTTGGCATCGACGAATGCTTGTTTTACTTGTCATCCCTTGAACTCAGGCCAGCACACTGTTACTGAGCCATTATGCCCTGACTGAGGGCCCTGTGTTGTAGCCAGGATTTTACAGTGTGGTGGGGTCTGAGGTGGTGTGCATAATTGATATGCAATTTTTCAAATGTCTTTTTTATCCTTTATTTTGTCTCCTATTATCTTTTTCAGTAATCTTTTTAATTACATTTTTGACAGAAAATATAAACGTAATCTATAGTTTTGAATGTGTATTTGTTTTACTGTCAGTAAATCAAACTTCTTCAGCAAACTGAAATGCAGTAGCATCATGCAAGCAAGTTTCAATGGGGGGGTGCGGCCACCCCTCTTAGCCCCCCCCCCCATATCCACCATGCCTAGGGCCCCAATCCCACCCTCCTGCTTCTTCCTATTGTGCAGCCTATGCACATTGGCATATGTGGCTTTCATTTACTCTTTCTGCAGCCTGACAGACAAGTGAGGGGGCCATCCACCCAGTTTTCAACTACTCTTTATGCGCCTGACAGACCAATGAGGGGACCTTCCCATCACCCACCAGCAGTGACAGATCTTCATGACTTTCAGCAGCACTTCTGTTTGGGTGATGGGCTTAAGCCATAAATACTGGAAGTTTTTTGTTGCAAGCTGACAATTTGGTTAATTTAGTCCCAGAGCAAAATTATATCTGCAAATGAACTCCTTGGTATAAAAAGCAGTTTTTTCTGTCTTTACATTTATATCTAGTTAGGTTTTAAAAAGAAATATTTTCATAGATGTCTGGAAATAGAAATAGTTTAACTCTCTGATAACCAAAATTACATCATCAGAATGTATATATGTGATCAGGAAAATTGAAAGAAAAGGTTTTTGATAGAGCCCCAAGGTACTTTTTTTTTTTTTTAATAAGAAACACTACTTTGTTACTTATACTGTATATCTAACCAAAAGAAGCAAAGCATCTAATAAATTGCCACTGATTTTAGTGTCTCTAAAAATAAAAAATAAAATAACTTTTCTTGTGAGCATCAAGAACATCATTAACATTTTAAAGAAATAACTAATTAACTTGTCTTGACCTCAATGAGATGAACTAGGGATAGTAACATAGAGTAATTAAAATCAAAATATTTCCATAAAACTACCCCTCCATGAGATAATTATTCTGACAGCCACTATAAAAAGCCCATCTTGTGTTGAAAGAGGTCTTATGCTACGACAGTGGATAGTATATTAATTGGCTCATGTTTCTTCCCGTTTATAGTTTTCATGTTCACTGTATCTCTCTATTCTTTTGAAATGAAAGACAGTGGCTGCTTCAAATGTGCAGAGTCCACAATTCTCAAATGGCGGAGAAATGCCTGCAGACTAGAACTGTTCCTCTGCTAGTGACAAAGCTACCTTCTGTAGGCGGCAAATTGCAATTCACCCACTGCTAAACGGTATATTATGCTTTTTGTTCAAATGTATTTTATTTTTCCTCCTTCTGTATCACTTATTCACCTTCCTTCCACCTGTATCCCACCCCTGCAGTTCTCAGCTGGGGGCACCTCTAGTTAAAGGTGAGTGAACTGGAAAACTTATCATTTCAATTTGTCTCCAATTCATGCCACCTGCCTTTGGTTCAGCTTCAACACTTTGGTCAAAGACATGGGGTCCTTAATATGGGGTAAGATACACTCTTTCATGACTTCTCACCTACTCCAGTTAAATACAACCTCTTCCTCCCTTCCCTGTTCCTTGAACTTTTTTTTTTATCAACTCAGTCAGCTTCTTGCTAAGTGTCAGGAGTCAGAAACATTTGTTAATTAAACAAATGTCTGGAAAGGGGTGGGAAGGTGGAAATGCTCTAATGTGGGGAAAGAAATGGCCATGGGATTAGCCATGGCCACCTGGGAAGGGTATGGTTGTATTGTTTTAATTATTTGGTGGTCGAAATTATCAGAAGTGGCCATAAGGTTTGATTGGCCAAGTCAAAAGTAAAAATGCCAAATCTCAGCACATTCACAGAATACAAACTCAGGATTTGCTGATCCTTACCTCTAGTCACTGTTCATCTCCACTATGGCTTCTCTCTTCGGGGGCTCAGTTGTAGGACAGAATGTGTACAGACCTGGAAAAAATGAGGAGTGGTCACAGGTATGGCAGCTGGGTTTCAATGTAAAAAAGTGCAAAAATCATGCTCCTAGGGCACAGAAACCCAGAGGATGGGTATAAAATGAGGTAAGAAGAACTTATGGTCACAAAACATCAATGGGACCTATAAGTAATAATGCTGGATGATCTCAAGATGGCAAGGCAGTGCAAGAAGCTAGTATGTAGGGCCAACAGGATGCTGGGCTGCATAGGGAGGGGTATGCCCTGCAGAAGGAGAGAGGTGGCGTTACAACTATATAGATCTTTGGTGAGAAACTACCTGGAGGACTGTATCCAGTTCTGGAGATCACATCTCAGGAAGGACATAGGGTAGAGGCTGCCCAGAGGAGGGAAAATAAAATGGTGCAGGGTCTGCATCACAAGCCCTGTGAGGAGAGACTGAGGTATCTCAAAATGTACACACTGGAAGAGAGGAAGAGGGACATGATGGAGACCAATAAATACCTCATGTGGGTGAATTAGGCATGGGGGAGTATTTTTTAGAGGAGAGGGTGCATGAGAACAAGGGAGAATGCAATGAAGCTGGAAGGGGGGAATTTAGGAGGGATGTGAGGACGTACTTCACAGAAAGAGTGGTGGACACCTGGAACAGTCTTCCAGTGGAGGTTGTGGGGGCGAAAACAGTGGTGGGCTTCAAGCATACATGGGATAGGAACAAAGTAATCTTGGTAGAGAAGTGGGTGGTAGCCAGCGATTAGGTAGGGTCTATGGTGACAGTATGGTCAGGGAAAAATGGGCAGACTGGGTGTGCCAAGCGGTCCTTATTTACCAACAAATTCTATGTTTCTCTATTTCTGTGGATCCATGCCAAAGGAGATGAGCCCCCCTTCCTTAGACATTGTGAACATTTGTATACACAAGTCCCTGTTTTGGATTCCTAGTCCTATTGCTCATTCTGCACTGTATGATATGCATATATGTATTAGGTATTATTTTCTAAAACCCTGCTTTTCATTTTGTTACCTCCTCCTCTAGGTTGTACCTGGAAGTGAGCACTGGCTTAATGTGCCTTCCTGATCAACATTTCTAAATAAATAAACTTCAGTGTGCTACTCTGGTTGTAGAGGCTGATTATGAGATGCCTCTGCCTTTGCCTCTAACTCCAACATCTCAATGAGCATCAGGGGAAGGGTGAGGAGATTGACTCGCAGTCTAAGCATTGTGTATCTCTTCCACTAGAGGACAGCCATTCATTAGCAGATGTAAAAGAAAAACACCAAAGGATGGCAGTAACTCAGTTCGTACTAACAAAAAACAACAAAGATGATTAAGCCGTGCATGTGACCATGAAATACTGGTTGTCCAGTCGCAGGGGATTTTGTTTGGCACTGGGAATACATTTTCCATGAATGTAGCCATTGGGTAAGTATATATCCTCCATAGCACCGCATCGTCTGCCCCTTGCCATGATGTTAGTGTCTACTATCACTGATAGTGCCTGCTAACATCTGGGTCAGTGATTTACACTGCTCTGCACTCACAGTGGAGACCACTGTTGATTATGGGGATTTCATGTGGTGGCACTGCAGAGTGGGATTCTTGATCATGTCCTTTGTAAATATGGCATTCTTGTCACTGAAGTGATGGGATTTCAAATGTGGAATTATGTCTGTTATTACTGTGTGCCTTCTACTTTGCTTACAGATGTGTGATAATTATATACAGTTCAACTGGCATTGCATGTTTTTTGCCAGATTTATGACTGAAGTCATGCCTGAAAATGGTCCCCGAGATCACAGCATCCACTAGGGGAAGAAATAAATAAAACATAAAAATTATAGTTTAGTGCTCTTTTAGAAAATGCTTTTTACACATAGCCACCTTATACCATAGAAACATAGACTTTGACGGCAGATAAGGACCGCTTGGCCCATCTAGTCTGCCCATTTCCCTACCTACAGGATAGGCCGTAGATCCTAGTTAACCAACAGCCTATTTCTTCCTACCCCCCACAAGAATTGCCTTATGTCTGTCCCATGCATTCTTGAATTCTCCCACAGTTTTAGACCCCACAACCTCCTCAGGAAGGCTGTTCCATGCATCCACTACCCTCTCTGTGAAATAATACTTCCTCACATTGCCCCTGAACCGCCCTCCTTCTATCTTTAAATTGTGTCCCCTTGTTCTTGCAAGTCTCTTTTTCTGAAGGATGCTACCCTCTTGGACTTTGTTGATTCCACTGAGGTACTTAAAAATTTTATCATGTCCCCTCTCCTTCTTTCCTCAAGGGTATACATATTAAGCTCCTTTAGTCTCTCCTCATACGGCTTCTCTTGCAGACCCTGCACCATTTTAGTTGCCCTCCTCTGGACTACCTCTATCCTGTCTATGTCCTTGCAGAGATGGGGTCTCCAGAACTGGACACAGTACTCCAGATGGGGTCTCACCAACTGTCTGTACAGAGGATAACAACTTCCTGTTTTCTGCTGCTGATGCCTCTCCCTATAGATCCCAGTATACCCCCAGCCCTCCCAACTGCATTCTCACATTGCTTGCTAACCTTAAGGTCGTCTGATATGATTACCCCCAGGTCCCTTTCCTGGTTTGTTGTTGTTACTACCTCCCCATCCATTGTGTATTCTTCCCCTGGGTTCTTGTTTCCCAGGTGCATTATTTTGAACTTCTTTGCATTGAATCCTAGCTGCCATACTTCTGACCATTCCTCCAACCTTGCCAAGTCCCTTTTCATCCTTTCCACGCCTCCTTGTATCAACCCTGTTGCAGATCTTTGTGTCATCTGCAAAGGCATACTTTTCCTTCCAGTCCCTCTGCAATGTCACTGATGAAGACATTAAAAAGGACTGGACCTTATACTGAACTCTCGTGTACCCCACTAGTAACCTCTATTTCTTCAGAGTGGACTCCATTTACAATTACCTTCTGTGTCCTGTTGTGCAGCCAATGTTTTAGCCAGGCTACCATCCTGGAACCCACTCCCAGGCTGGTTAATTTGACTATTAATCTTTGTGTGGGACTGTGTCAAATGCCTTGCAAGTCTAGGTAGGCCATGTCCACAGCCCCTCCCTGGTCTACTACTTTGGTCACCCAGTCAAAGAAATCTATTAGATTCTGCCTGACATGACCTTCCTGCTGTGAATCCATGCTGCCTTGGGTCCTGTGCTCCACTGGCCTCTAGGTACTCAACTATTCTTTCCTTCAGAAGTGACTCCATCACTTTCCCTACCACAGAGGTCAGACTGACAGGTCTGTAGTTTCCTGCCTCTGTCTTGGTCCCACTTTTGTGAAGGGGAATCACATCCGCCTTCCTCCAGTCCTCGGGTACTGCACCATCCTCCCATGATTTATTAAAAAGAGTAGCCAGTGGTTTCACTAGTTCCCCCTTAATTCTTTTAGAATTCTGGGGTGAATTCCATCAGGCCCCATTGCTTTGTCCACCTTCAGTTTTAGGAGTTCTTGCAGAACCCTTTCTTCTGTGAAAGGACTGGGATCGACTCTATCAAGAGTGCTTCTGTTAATTGGATTAGGCACTTCCCTCCTCTTTGTGAATACTGAGCAGAAATATTCCTTCAGTATCCCTGCTTTTTCACTGTCCCTCTGGCCACCCACCGTTCATTCTATTCAGCCTCACTATCCCTCCCTTTGTCTTTCTACGCTCGCTGATGTACCTATAAAAGGTTTTATCCCCCTTCTTAACTGAGTTGGCTATCTTTTCCTCAGTTTGGGCCTTTGCTATTCTGACTTCCCTCCCTGCTTCCTTCTGCCTTAACTGGTACAGCTCTCTGTCCTGCTCCTTCTGTGTTTCCTTATACTTCCGTCATGTCGTATTCCAATATTTCCCCAAACATAATGTATTTACATACTGTACTATCATGTTATGCTAGTCATAAATTCTGTATGTACAGTCTTCTATTAGATATGTATTATGGTTTTATTTTCACTCTGCCTGTTCCTCACTGTATGTGATTCAACAGCTCTGTGTGTTATACCATCAGCTATGATGTATTATGTATATGTTCCATTGTGAATATTTGATTTCTTTGCTGTCTTAACCAGGACATCCTTGTGAACAATTATCACTCAATGGAGCCTTTTCCTGGTAAAACAAATAAATACAAAAAAATACAAATACTGAAATAGTTTTGTGAGCTATTACCATTTTGTTCAGCTGTGCCCCTGATTCTGACTAGTTGTATCTGATGTTTTAAAACTTTGCCCCTGGTTTGTGAGACAGGAGATCAAGAGGCATTTGTAAAACCCAGAAAGCACCTTAATCCATAAAGCACCTCCACCTGTTGTACTTGTCTTCTAATTATGAAGTTACCTAAAGCAGGTAGGACCTTCTGAGAACACTGAAAAACTCTCTCCCCACCCATGTCTGGATTCAGGATTTGTTAATATACAGAAAGAGTAGAAGACTAACGGGTACAGTCACTGACATATCTGGATAGTGCCTTGAAATTTCTGCTGATATTCAAAGTATTCTAAGTGGTAAAGATCCCACCTTAATGTAATATATATTCCAAGTCATAAAAACAGAACAGTGAGGAATGCAGTAAACATTTATAATATAAGCAGAAATGCATCTAAATGTTGCATTTGTGATGTTCCCTTGTAATTTCAGTAGAATTCCGATTGGTAAACAGTGGGAAATGTGCTAGAGTAACTGGAGGTGACGGATGCATCTAATGCCCTTATCAACAAAATGCCTCTCATTACTCACCCACCTTTCCTTTATTTCTTGCTGCATGGTGAACTGAACCTTAGTGCATGTAAAATAAGATGATATGGATGAATGCCTGCCATTTATATTTTTTCCAGCTATTGTAATCTATTTAAAGAAAAGTAGGTTACATGTATATGTATTAGGTGCCATTCCTTGTCTAAACCTATGAGCCGATGTAGCTCAGAACACACATGAAGAATTTTAAATAATCATCAATGCTTCGGTGAGTGTCCACATTCAGTTTTTGGCATCCACATTAAATCAGGCGACAGCTCTGTGGAAGGAAGCAAACAGGGCTCTCACATGTCAGCTCAAGCACTCGAGTGTTTCAAGGAGGAATTGACTATGTTAATCTCCTCCTGGGCTCCCTGAGGTCATCAGTGGCAGGAGCTGTAATTTACACAAAGTGCAGTGGATACACTGTGAAACTGAGCTCCCTGTCTTGCAGCCACCTGTGTCTCAAGTTCACTTGCAGTCTTCAGGAAAATAGTTTCCTGAATGCTCTATTTGCAATATATACACCAGCAACACCATCCAGAAGAAAGCTATCTGTATGTTTTTAATGCAATTGCCCCAAATGGAGCCCTCAAAACAAATAATAGGCACCCCCATACAGCATATATTTGGGTAAAAAGGCTGTAGCTTTTGCTCAAAATTTATAGAGACATGATACTGATAAGCCATTACCAATGAAATATCCATCTACTGTATCTATCTATCTATAGATATACACACACACACACACACACACACACACACACACACACACACACAATACTAAGGACTCCTGGGGCAGCAAATTCATATATTCGCTATTGGCTTAACCCTTAGTCATACATGGGAGGAACTCTGGCCCATAAGGTAGGACAAACCCACCAAGGGCTGTGTCATTTCACTGGACAGTTCCTCCCCCCTCTGGATTTGGAAAATTCATAGAAACATAGAAACATAGAAGTTGACGGCAGATAAGGACCGCAAGGCCCATCCAGTCTGCCCATTTCTTTTTCTACGTTATAAATGTGCCATCGGCCTTTGCTCTGTCAGTGACCTATCTATTCATAGTCATTTGTATTGCTCCCTTATGCCTATCCCATGCCTGTTTGAAGCCCTGCACTGTATTCATAGCCACCACTTCTTGTGGTAAGCCATTCCATGCATCCATCACCCTTTCTGTGAAAAAGAATTGCCTCACATTCCCCCTTAATCGGCCTCCCTCTAATCTCATGCTGTGTTCTCTTGTCCTGCTATTTTTCTTATATTTAAACATGTTAGACTCTTTCACCTTGTTTATGCCCTCTAAGGTGTTTGAATGCCTCAATCATATCACCTCTCTCCCTCCTTTGCTCAAGGGTATACATATTGAGCTCTGTTAATCTGTCCTCATAAGTCTTCTGATGCAGTCCCTGCACCATTTTGGCTGCCCTTCTCTGACTGCCTCAATTTGGTTAATGTCCCTGTGAAGGTGTGGCTCCAACACTGCACGCAGTACTCCAGATGGGGCCTCAACCAGTGTCTTGTACAGAGGGATTATTACCCCTCTACGACTTGTGATACCCTACTAATACACCCTAACACCCCCAGCCTTACCTACTGCTTTAGAGGTCTGCTTTGATGATTTTAGGTCATCAGTGATGATGATGCCCAAGTCTCTTTCTTCCTTTGTGACTGTTAGCAACTCCTCCCAGCCTATAGGTGGCTTCAGGGTTTCTCTTCCCTATGTGCATGATTTTGCACTTCTTGCATTAAATCCCAGCTGCCACTCTTCTGACCATTCTGCTAGTTTATCCAGATTTCTTCTCATTCTGCCCACCCCATCTGGATCATCTACTCTGTTGCAGATCTGGTGTCATCTGCAAACAGACAAGCCTTACCCTCTAGTCCATCTGCAAGGTCACTAATGAAGATGTTGAAGAGGACTGGCCCCAGGACTGATCCCTGAGGTACCCACTTGTGACTTGCATCTCTTCTGACTGTATACCATTTACCACCACTCTCTGTTTTCTGCCCGTCAACCAGTTTGCCACCCAGTTGACCAACTTCTGACCCACCCCGAGCCTACCCAGCTTATTTATCAATCTTCTATGTGGAACAGTGTCAAAAGCTTTGCTGAAGTCAAGGTAGGCAACATCAACTGCTCCCCATGGTCCACCACTCTGGTTACCCAGTCAAAGAAATCTATGAGATTAGTTTGACAGGACCTTCCTTTTGTAAACCCATGCTGTCTTGGATCCTGTGCCCCTATGGATTCCAGGTGTTGCACTATTCTTTCCTTAAGGAGTGCCTCCATAATCTTGCCCACTACTGAGGTAAGACTGACCGGTCTGTAGTTCCCCGCCCTCCCTGCTACCACTCTTGTGGAGCGGGATCACATGAGCCCTTCTCCAGTCTTCTGGGACCTCTCCTGTGCTCAGAGACTCACTAAACAATTCTGCAAATGGCTCTGCTAGTTCCTCCTTTAGCTCCTTAAGTACCCTGGGATGTATGCCATCAGGTCCCATTGCCTTATCCACCCTGAGCTTGCAAGTGTTCTTGTAGGACCCTTTCTTTTGTGAAGGGAGTAGTGCTACCTCCCTCCCCCTGTGTCCATGATGCTGAGCTGTGGGCCCTGTCCTACCTTCTCTTCAGTAAATACTGAGCAAAAGTATCTATTTAGGATAGATGCCTTTACAGGGTCCTCCTCCTCACATGCTCCTTTTCTCCATTAAGCTTAGCAATCCCCTCTGGACTTTCTCTCCTTCACTAATGTATCTATAGAAAGTCTTGTCACCTTTCTTTACTGTTCGTGCCAGTGTTTCCTCAGTTTGGGACTTTGCCTGCCTTACTGCCTTACCTGCTTCCCTTAGGGCAGTTTGGTATGCCTCCTATCTTCATCCCGCTGTGTTCCCTTATATTTCCTGAAGGCCAGCCTTTGGCTCTGACCTTTCTGCTACTGTATTTGAGAACCAAAGTGGTTTCTTCTTTGCACTTCCTTTTCTGTCTAACACAATGGGATGTTGCTTCAAGTATTGCATCCTTAATGCTTGCCCACTTTGTCTGTACCCCTCACCTGTGTTTCTTTTGCCAGGGCTAGCTTAACTCTGTTGGCCATCTTATCAAAGTCAGCTCCTCTGAAGTCCCATATTTTTGCCTTGGAATGGGATGATTTAGATGTAGTAGCCAAATTGAACCATACCATGTGATGTTCACTGGCCCCAGGTGACCTTCTACCTGGAGATCTGTGATCCCTTCTTTGTTAGTCAGTACTAGATCTAGGATAGCCCTGTCTCTTGTGGGTTGCTGTACCAGTTGTTTGAGGCCCTCCCCTGCAGGAATCCACTATGAGTCTAGTTCTGGCAGATGTTCCTGCTGGTATTGACCAATCTGTTTCTGGCATGTTGAAGTCTCCCATTATCAGAACCTCCCTTTAGCTGTCATGTTTTGTATATCTTCTAACAGTAATGTGTCTATGTCCTCCCTCTGGTCTGGGGCCTGTAGACAACCCCAGTTCTTATGGCTGTCCCATTTCCTGTTTCCAGGGTGACCCACAGTTCTTCTGGCTCCTTATGTGTATTCTGAATTTCTGTAGCTTTGATATTTTCATTAACATACAGGGCCACTCTCCCCTTTGCACCTCGGTCTCTTCTGAACAATACATAGCCAGGTACTGAAGTCTCCCAAGTGTGGTTACTGGTAAACCACGCCTCATTAATTGCTACTATGTCCAGTTTAGTCTCTGACATTATTGCCTGCAGGTCTGGGATCTTATTTCCCAGGCTGTGAGCATTTGTGTACATGATTTTCCATTGGCCAGATTTTTGGTGTGTTAGTTGTTGGGTGAAGTTTGGCATTACCCTGTGCATCGTATGGGGAGACAAACCTTTTTTCTTACCTGGTGATGCAAATGAATGGCAAACACGCTGAATTCCTGTTTGACCACTAGCTGAGGGGAGGGGTGTTCTTCCCATTCGACGATGGGTGCTGCACCCTCTCCCCATTTGCTAGTTTAAATATTCTGCAAAGACGTCAAACATCTGCCCCAATGCACTGACTCCCTCTTTAGTCAGATGCAGTCCATCAAATTTAAAGAACTTTCGCTCCCAGAACTGTTGCCAGTTCCCTACAAATCTGTGTTCTTTTTCCTGGCACCAGTCCTTGAGCCATGTGTTTAGCTCCCCTATCTCCCCTTCTCTGACCTTCCGTCCATCTGCTCCCTCTTCCAGACTGGTAGGATCTCAGAGAAGGAGATGCCAGATGAAATAGATGATAGTTTGTCACCCAGCCTAGTCAGGTGTTCCTTGGTCTCCACAACTGACCGGCTGGCGAGATCATTAGTCCCTATGTGTACTAGGACATCAATGTTTTCTCCTGCTTTGTGAACAATTTTAGCAATGCGGTCAGTGTCTCTCCATGCTGATGTACCTGGGAGACATCTGACCATCACCCCTGGCTGGAGATGGGTGTCAACTCCCCGAATCATGGAGTCTCCTATGATCAGAAGTTTTTTGGATTTCCTTTGTGCTTGTTTAGTTTAGTTTTGGTTCCTGAACTCCAGAACCTTCATCAAGAAGCATAACTGCCCAGGATTGCACCCCTCAACTACTAGTCCTTGCAACCCTGTGTTCTGGTATATGCCCCAATCATGTGACAGCCCCTTTGCCAAAATGAGTAGCTGCCCCAGGTCGCTCCTCCAGCCAGGTTGTCACTCAACTCTGGTTGACCAAAATTAATTCCGGAAAAGCTTTTTTTGGTGGGTCTTACATGAATTGTTCATCCTCTGTAGCAATTATTCACAACCATCACCTCATAACAAACAGCACCTAATAACACTCTCTAAGTACACCTGCCCCTGAGTCCAGTCACACCTGCTCTCTCTGGCCCCCAGCAAGCACTAGGCAGGCCTCAGGTACCCCCTCCCTCTCTCTCTTCTCATGACTTGCCTCAACAATCAGTCTGCATCATGCTCCTTCGGCACCTGCCACCCCCCTCCCCCAACTCACAGTCCAGTGAGTTTCCCTAACAGTAACTACTAATGCAGGCTGCCTGACCATGTTCCCTCACACCCCACCATTTACTTTAGCATGTCTTCTCCACTCAGCCTCCCCTCACCCCACCATTTATCCCTACACCTTATCGCCCTTCTTCCCCCAACCTTCACCTGCACTGCATTACATACCTCTCTCTCATACCTCCTTTCTTCACCCCACTGCCAGCTATCCCCGTCCCTCTGAACTACTGACAACGCACTCTGTGGCTGCTTATTCCCACCTCCCACCCTGATAAAGTGTTTTTCTTGTTATTTTAACTTGTACCTATGTTTTGAGTTATTCTGTAAGTTCTGAATCCAAGCTGTATCATTCATTGTAATGTACCTTTACTTTCTCCTATTGTTCTTTGTTTCGCAATCTATGATGTGAAACCTTTGTAAAAGAGCTTGCGCTCAAAGGCCGTTTCCAAATCACTAAATAAATAAAATAAATCAGTTGCAACATTACAACCATCAGCTGTGACAAGCAAACACAGCAGTCTACTAGCTATGGTCAATTTAATGGGAGGATGGTGGGAAAAACCTTCTGCTGAGCAGGTCCAAAGAGAGCAAAAATCTCTCTGCGCTAGTTTTTTGCAGGGGCACAGGTGACTCCCTGTGGGAGTGGTCCAGTCTGCCCCATCCAAGCACTTCTGTGCCTGATAGGGCCTGAGAATGCCTCTGACTGAAGGCCAGCTGCACCATAGGTTGAAGGACTATGGGCAAAGTGTTCCCCACTAGTTAAAAGCTGGGGTGGTTATTATCGATTACAGAGCAGCACAGGGAGGATTTTTGGTAATTGTATTTGTAACTGTGTCTCTGATATTTGTATTTCTTTCTACATTCATGTGAACTAAAAGTATGTTTCTACATTTCAAAATTATTGATGTTATTTCTGATTTATTCATTCATTTTTATTTAACAGTTGGCAATCAGATGAGTACACTACGTCATCTGACCCCTTTACAGGCATAACTCAGATGTGAAAGGCAAAAACAAGACATTTTGTTATACAATACATAAGACCAAGGGTTTGAACATGCTTTCGTGTTATGAGCTTCAGCAATCATGTGTGCCACACCTCTCGGCCAAGGTCTAATGCTGATTTATGTGGTCTAACATAAATATTTAAGAGGGATATTTGCATATGTAAAAAGTGCCCTACTTTGCATGATTCCTTCCTGAATGGTGTCCATATTGCACAACCCTACATGTAATGCCCTTCACAACAAAACCTTCTTTCTTTTCTCATTGTCTGTGTTCAGAACAGATACAGCTATAAACCTGAAACATAATTCCTTCTGTCTGTCTCCCAGACCCCAATACAAGAACTGCACTTGATTTTCAAAAAAACAGTTACTCGTATTGGATTTGACTTATCTGTCTGACAGTTGTCTAGAATATATCACACACCTTTGTTACAGCTGGAGACTACTTCCATTCCTCATTTACTGTATAGTGAACCAGCTCTCTGTCAGTATGTTTTACAGTGAATACACATATAGATACTACTCAAAATATTAAGACATGAACATGAGTTGAGCTATGTATGTGATAACACACGGCAGGGTGTGCAGATATCAAGGAATATTGCATGCAGCAGTTGGTTTTAGACACAAGGCATATCTGAGTGCCACATCCACCTCAGAAGTGAATTATTCCCTTCTTATACAATGGCAAGGAAATTTCCTGTATTCTGATTGGTCAATGGGTGCCTGAGACAGTGATGATATTACACAATAACATCACTGTATGGCTCAGCACATTGATGACCTCTTCTCTTAAGAAATACTGCCACACTAAAAATCTTCTAAAAAATATTTCTAAATGTTTTTTATTTTGTATAACAACGAGCCATTGTATAATAGCAATAAGGCACTCCAGGGATGTGTGTTATGGGTATATACGTCCTCCTGGGGTGGTGGGCACTTTCGGCTTACCTGTATTCAACCCACCCCAGGAGTGACGTTATTACACGATAACACACACCCTGTCGTGCCTTATTGCTTAATTAACACACACCCTGGAGTGTGTTCTGCCACTTTTAAAATGGGTTTTAATTTGTTAAAAAAACAGTAGTTCAGATGAGGTATGTGGTTGTCAGAAAATAATTAAAGGTCAAGTGACATGTTTCATCCAATGAGGCTGCAGGAATTTCATGGCCCATTTTATATCATCAGTTAATACAACCCTAGGGGGTCATGAGACATGCGACACAGGCAAGGGTCTCTCACCACAGTATTAGATTAACCAAGGCAACCCAGCCCCTGGAGTGCCTCAATGCCATTTTTAAACTAAAATGTTTTCATTTATTTTTTCTTAGAAAGAATGTTTTTATAGTGAGAATTCTAATTCTTCTTTTGTACACAAGGGTCCCCAGCCCCAGCCCTAATTTGTAAAATAAGAGGTGACGGGGCTCAAAGGCAGGAGGTCTGCGGGCCAAAGCTCTAGGGTTTTAGATGCTCTGTTGTGAGTTTTGGGGCTTTTAATTAAAGATAAAACACACTTTTGTTACATCTTCCCTATACCTGACTCCAGGGAAAAAAAATATTGTTTTCAACAGGAGTCAGGGATGTAGGAGACTCTGGCTGGCCTCATTAAGTATCAAAATGTACCACAGAGCATTTAATACTGCAGGGTTCTGGGGGCCTGGCACTGCCCTATTGCACCCCCCACCCCATTCTCCCAGCCAAGGTCAGGCCCAAGAAGCAACCTCAAAGCAGACAGCCTGCATGTGGCTAGAGAACTTAATTTATTCTTTGTTGACTGGGTAAGGCCCACTAAGCATAGGTGCCTGTTTTCAGGGGTGACTCAGGAGCACTCGGGAGGTTAAGTGACTTGCTGAGACAGACTTAGTCACACAGTATGCAAGTCAGCAAGTGGATGATGTGGGAATCAAACCCAGTCTGTCTGCTGGATGATCAAGCTCATTCACAGCTAATCTAACCTTTACTTTGTTAGCCTTACTTTTCTTTTCTGTTATTTTAATTTACAGACCCTTCCTTTGCTTCTCCCCCTTCCCAGAAAGGGATCTCCCTCTCATTCTTTCCCCTTTCCCTGGCAGTCCTTGGTTGCCCACCCCCAGCTTGTTTTCTTTTTTTGATCTTTTTTTGCTTTTGGTGGTTTACGTTCCCCAGATGACAGTAATGAGTTATTTATTTATATATTTTTTTATATTCAGTAACACTGTTAACACAGCCCGAGAGATGGTGCAGCAGCAACAAGGCAAGCTAAGCACAGCACTAAGTTGGCACGCAGCACAGATGTCTGACTCCTCATCTCCTCACATAAAAGTTTGACCAGCCACCACGTGACACCTGACCACATAGCAGCTTGTCAGGTGATGCCATGACTGTCAATAAATGGCACAAGCATAGCAGCGCATGCAGGCTCGCCGGCTTCCCACCCATTCCAAACAACTTGAGGTCAAGCAGCCACAAGGGAGCAAGCAGCAGGGTCAGGAAGAAATAGCAGACAGCAGCAGCTGGGAGAAGGAGCCCTGGAGCCGACTCCAAGAGACAGATGATTACCAAGGCAACCAAGTTACAACTGACTCAGGTACGAGCAACCTAGTGTGCGACTCACGCCGTGCTACTGCCAGCCAAATGCACTCTTATTTAACGGGCAGAGCAACCAAAATTATGGTACTTGAATAATGAAATAACTCAAGTTTCATGAGTATTTAGTGACTTATGCCTCCTGTGACTGCTTTGGCTAGCACTTGTGGCCAGCTGAATTAATTCAATCTCCCCCTCCGCTACCCCACCTCCCCTCCTCCCTCACTCACTGCCCTCCCTGTCCCACTCATGCTCCAGCTCAATATCCAGCTCATTTACCATCCTTTTTTCACCATCAATTAATATTGCTCCACTTCCTGAATCTTGGGCCCTCCACGTACCACCTCCCATGGCACTTCTGCTTCTGCACTTAACCTCTAACATTCTGTCAACAATGCCACTTGATGGCTGCCATCACTGCACTGTTGACTATCCATGTCTCTGCAACTCTTACCCTCTTACTACCTGTCCCTTACCTCACTCTAGGACTCTTAAGACTAGTTTAATTTCAAATGTACATAACCAATCTGACTGTTAGATGTTTTGCCTGAATGTACCCCGATGCCTTTCTGTCTCTTCACTGTTGTACCATTTGTCTGTTACTTGTACCTTGAAATGGAACCTATGTAAAAGAGCCTCTGGCTCAAATGTGTTAATCCGAGAACTTGAATAAACTTGAAACTTGGAAGAGGTACCGGCAAGCCCCAGCCCAAATTAAGCACTGTGGCCCAGATATTCAAACTGTGCCAGGCTGTGGCGCAAGCCTGTGCACAGCTCAACTTGGCTGCGCAGGGGTGTGGCCTGGGCGATATTCAATGGAGCTGCGATATGGCTCAGCAGCTTTGAATATTGCACCCTGGCCACCCCACTGTGCATGGCACAGTGGCACTGTGCCAGCGCAAGTGGCCAGAGAGGAGCATGGAGATGCGCTAGCGCAAGTGCCATTGTGCCATTCACAGCACCTGTGATATTCAAAAGGTGACATGCAAATGGTGCCATAATTTATGCAAGGCACACATGGGACCATTTGCATGTCATTATGGCCCCATTTGCATGCAGGTGCGCCGATCCCCGATGACTTGCGCCTGCGCCCTGCCAGGCAGCAGCCGTCCGGGACTGATGCCCCCTGCTGCCCGATCGCTGGCATCTGTTTCAATAGAGAGAACCCTCCCCCATCCTATATCCCTGGTGGTCCAGTGGACCGTTTCCGCCCGATCGCGGGCATCTGTTTTAATACAGAGAACTCCCCCATCCTATATCCCTGGTGGTCCAGTGGACCGCACACTGCCCGATCGCGGGCATTGGTACAATGAAAAACATCCAATTGCCCTGGTGGTCTAGGTACCCTCCTCCCCACCCACCCACTGAGCCCCACCGCCCCGCTCTCCCTGGTCAGCCGGCGGGCGGCAGCACCCCACCCACCTGCTGCCCCGCCGCCCGCCGACTGACACATCGGTAGGGCTGTACGCCCATTGGTTCACAGCGTGAGCCAATGGGCATGCAGCCCATACTGTACTACACATTCCAGATATGTGAATGAAAACAGATGCCCGTGATCGGGCGGAAACGGTCCACTGGACCACCAGGGATATAGGACGGGGGGTTCTCTGTATTAAAACAGATGCCCGCGATCGGGCAGCACTCGGTCCACTGGACCACCAGGGACATTGGCGGGGGGGTTATTAAAACAGTTGCCCATGATGGGGCATGGGGGGGCGCCGCCAGGTGCAGCAGGAACTCGGGTGGCCACCCACAGGTGGCAGCTGCCGTGTTGTGCCCTGCAATGTGACAGCTCACCTGTGGGTGGCCACCATTTGTTCCTTTTTTTTTGTCTTAACTTTGTGCAGGTGTAAGTAGGGGTTGCGCATGCATGGCTCTGCACATCCCGAGCTGAATATCGGGCTCTGCAGGTTATGCATGGGCAGGTGCCCCCCCCCACCTTTGCCTGCATACATTACTGATGCACTCCGGCGCATCGGGATTTGTGCGGCACACTTTTCCTTTTTTGGAATATCATGCCGGGCACATCAGTGGGTTGCATGGCGAGCACTGTTGCACCATGCGCAACCCTTTTGAATATCTGGGCTTGTATGTATTAATTGCAAAAAACTACGATAATGCATTAACATAGTTTTTTTGCAATTAATTTCCATTCTTTTTCTGATAGTGGAATTGTATCTTCATTTGCACAGGCCTAATAAATACCATACTGGAGACAGTTCTGACCCCGAGCATGGGCCCATCATGCCTCGACATGCATGTCATTACCTTGTGAGGGAAGGCTCCCCAGTCCACCACAAGATGTCATGTATGTACCATAACACAGTTCTGTCTCTCCGCAGGCTGTGCCTGGTGCTGCACACTGCAGCACCTTCCCCACTAGCCTTGGCCAAACTCAGGTCATTTACTCAGGAAGGCAATGTGGTCCCCATTGGGCTAATGGATATCCCCGCAAACAATGTTACTTCATTTTTTTTTTTGCTACTCTTGTGACATTCTGACCTGAAAATTTCAACAGACTCATTTTATGGCCCCCTCCTTCAGAACATGATAGGTGTCATTTAATATCATACTGGCCAAAATGTAATTTTGTGCCAGCAGTGCAAAATCACATGTTGGCCAGGCTATGAAAAACAACATTTGTCACATTCATGAGGCGGTGTGACAAAATGGGTGTGCTGAAAATTTTGGGTATAAAAATTAAAAATTATCAAAGTTGTGAGTGTGCACAGACAAATTGCAGCATACTTCAATAACTTTATTCTTTTTTTAAATATTTTGACCCCAAACTTTCAACATAGTCTGCTTATGACCCGACCTAGGAAAGGGTGAATTGTATCTTCTGCGAGCAGAATTCTGGTGAAATGTTGATTTCGCTTCCGTGAAATATCATGAAATGTTTGCAAAATTTTCATGACATTTTACCAAAATTGTGATTTCAGTTATTTCCATCTCATTTAAAATGTATGTGTCCAAATTGCACCACATTCAGTGCACTGCCTATCTCAGTTCCTATACAGAAGTAATCTGTCAGATTTCTATCTTTAAAAGTGATTGAGTTATAAGCCTCCAAACATTCAGAAATTTTAAAACTACAGTTAACAACTATGTAAACTAAACGTGTTTGTGCAAATTGTACCAAATTTGGTATGGTGACATTAACCATGCCCATACATATGTGTGCCAAGTTTCAGATATTTAGACTTAAAGGTAACTGAGATAGAAGCCCCTAAACATTCAGACATTTAAAAATTACATTTCACAATTACATAAACTGCTGAATTTTAAGTCCCTATAAGTTTAAAACTAGAGAACAGAATATCATCAATGTTGATATGTTAACTGACCCTAAATATTAGGCTTAGAGGCAATCACCATGGTCCAGTATCAGAACATCATGCTGCCATGCTGATGACCTGGGTACGGAAGCAAGCCCCTGGAAGTTATGTCAGGAAGCAGATCATAGCTAAACCTTACAATCTCTATTTAGCAGTTTATGTGAATCTTCTACGAAAGTATATCTAAGTTTTCAATTATCTAGCTTCAAAGGTGGCTAAGTTGTAAGCACAGAAATATTTTCCGAAATGTTCACATGAATATTAAATTGCTACACTTTGAGGCCCTATTACTTCCTTACCCTTACTCCAAATGTCATGGAACTTAGCAAGCTTCTGGGGTCTGTACCAGATAATATGCATGCCACATATCAGATCCCTAGCTTTACCACTGACCAAGTTATGGCCAATTGAAGTATTTCAGAAAATTCTGAAAAGGTTCATAAAATGTCAAAAACAATTCATGGAATTTCGTGAAAATTCCATGAATTCAGAATCTGATAATTTCACCCATCTCTAACCCCACCTCATGGACCTGGTAGGTGAAAAGTTTCAAATCCTGGCCAAAACGTCATTTTGCACTACAGGTGTGAAAACACATTTCAGCCAGGATGTGAAAAACAACAGTTGTAATGTTCATAAGGTGTTGTGAAAAAATGGCTGTGTTGAAAATTTGGAGGTCAGAATATTGAAAATTGCCAAAGTTATGGGTGTGCGTAGAAACAGTTCTAGGTACACTCATAACTTTTTACACATTTTTTCACTCAACTTTTTTAAATGGTCTTTTTGGGACCCCACCTCTTGAAAAATTTATAAAAATGACTAAGTTATGAATATAAGTTAAACATGCCATTGAAATACATTATATGGTAGTTACCAGTTTTCCTCAGTTCCCAGTTCGGCATTGAAGAGTGAAGTCTTGTCTTGGGTCCAGAAAGGATTACGGTGTAGGACCTTGGCTCAGTAAGTATAGGGTATGGGGAGGTGGGGGTGCTGGGTTCTGAGTCTGAGGGTTGTGATGGGGTGTTGGGGGACAGCAGCAGATGACAAGGGACTGTTTTCTTTATTTTAGGATATAAAAAAAAAAGATAGAGACATCATAGGACAGTTTTCTTTGTTTCAGGAACACTTAACCCTAGTTCTGACAGGCACAAGGTCATAATGTCGCAAGACATTATGCCGCATGACAAAATTGAGCTGCCAATACAGCGCAATTTCTGCCATGAGGCATAAGTCTTTTTTTCTGTGGGGCTCTGCCTCACGCCTTTATTATGGGGCCAGTGCCCCAGACCCCCACTAAAGAGTCTCAACTCTGGGTTCCTACTGCTGTGGCTCAGTTCTGTGAGCCACGGCAGCTGCTTGTTGGAACCCGCTCCCAGCAGAGTTCTTATCCTCTGCCTGGGAAAGCGCTACTGGTGCAATACTGCATAGAGCAGTATATGCGGTATTGCACCAGTAGCGGTAGCATACTGCGCTGTACCGGGTTATCCATAATGTCGTCCGCTATTAATTGTGCAACATTATGACCCAGTAGGGTTCTGACACTGGGGATTGGGCAACCCAATGTCAGCAAGAATCTTCAGGACAACAGGGGTGAGTAGCCCTGTGTCCCAGACTGCAGTGTGAGGAGGGATGGAGGTTGTATACCCCGAAACTGGGGATTGGGCACCCCGTGACATTATGGATATGTCAGTGGGAGGGTCCATACAGAGGGGAGGGGGGAAACAAACTGACAATGGCACCCAAATATTGGATTATACTATTAAATATCATATTTAAACTGGTACAGAGGATTGGGCCCTCCTGGTGTCCAGTTGAAATGAATAAAGCCACTTATGTGATTAATGGCAGCAGAACACACACACACACACACACACACACACACACACACACACACCACACTCAGCAAGTGTGGGGATACACACTGACATGTAGCCCCATCCCTGCTGAAGAAAAACAGTGGGAAGGATTCGTCAGCAGGGAGCCAGCCCTGCCATCTGACAATTGACAGAAGTCTTGTAATAAGACAACCTAACTTCATGTTGTTGTAAAAACTCAGTTATCTTTAGAATGTTGATTTTTTAAACTGCGCATGCTCACAAATAGAATTTCTTCTAAAATAATTTAAAAACTGCTTAACTTTTGGACATAAAAAAAAAAAAACAAAAGCATATACCTTGGGCTAACCTCTATGACACTTGCAATTTTCAGGTTTCAAACCCTATTTTTTTATGTTTGCTTGCACGCATGTGCAAGAAACATAGTGCCATCATCCGAGTTTTTGTAGGTGTGGCACCCTGTCTTCCAATTCAGTCAGTGTGTTTGCAGGCACGGCCACAGTTCACCAATGAATGCTGCAGCTGTCTATGACAGCAGCTGAAAATACAGTGGCGTACAGTTGAAAGGGAGAGACCGCTTCAGTGAGCAGCGATAAGATAGTATTGATTAGCATATTGCCGACAGTCCTGCTTATATACGTCTCTGCTTTCTCTTCCTGGAACATATATTCAGTTTGAAGTGAACTTTTCCTAGGACTATCTTTCTGGGAGGAGGCAAGTGACTAAAATGACATCCTTGGAATGTTTCCAAAAAAAGATCTAATTGCCATCCTTGGAGTGCTGAGTCAGAGTTCAAGGTAGGAGCGGCATTGACAAAAGCAGGAAAACAGAACCCCAAAGAGACTGAAAAAGTCGATGCAGTTGTCGTCTGTTGGCACACCTGATCAGTATTGTAATAATATTCCCCAACCCTCTGAGTGTCTCTGAATAGCGCTCCCCCCACCTGCTGCACACAGCATGGCTGACAGGGGTGCCCAATCCCCCGTCGGCTCCATGCCCCCCAGAGTTTCTAGGTGCCACGCTTGGGAGCCCACCTCAGCGTGGAACAAGTGAGAATGGTGACGGGGGTGCCCAACTCTGCCAGCTCAATTAAACCCCACTAAAAAGAAACAGACTTCCAGTTGCCATGCTGGGAGCCCCACCACAGCATGGCACACGCCTGTATGGCCGAGATGGAGGTTAAATCCCCTGTCGGCTCTACTGACCCCCCCCAAAAAAATCTTCCAGCTGCCACACTGGGAGCCCACCCCAGCATGGCACAAGTCCCGCGTTGTCTTCCTAAAAAGAAAAACACCTGAAAAGGAAAAAACGGTCCCTGGTTGATTGTCTTGTCCCCCAACCCGTGCCCAACCTCTGCGCATCCACTTCCCCACACCCCTACCTCACCCCATACTTACCTCTGGAGGCTGGCGAGATGATCTTCGGTGGACCGGGAACACGTCTGCACTCTTCAAAGTCGACCGTGAACTGAAGAAATGCTGGTAAGCTGTATAATGGAATAAATAGGGGGTTTTCAACTTTGATGCATATCTCAGGCATTTTTTGGAATTTTGGCACCAAATTTTCAACATGGGGTTTCTGGGACCCCTTCTCATGAATTCTGGCACTCTCATGGTGTTATTTGGCCCTAAAAGGTGATTTTGCGGTCACTGCACGGAACCGCCTTTCAGGACCAATTTATGAAATTACAGTGTCACAGCTCATGAGGTAGGCCCCCCAAAACCCTATGTTGAAAATTTGGTGAAAGAATTCCCAAAAATGACTGATTTACGTGCATGCGTTGCGCAGTTCCTATGCACACTCGTAGTTTGTGGATTTTAATATTTTCACTCCAGATTTTCAACATTGCCATTTTTACCACGCCCCTTATGAGCAGTACAGCTGTCATTTTTCACATCTTGCCCAAATGCATTTCCACGCATGTAGCGTATACAATGGCGGCCTGTGTGTGTGAAATCAATGTTTGGGACAGATTAAGAAAATCACACTGACACTGTTCATAAGCAGAGGTCTTAAAATGGCTATGTTAAAATTTGGTGACAAAAGTCCATAAAATGACTTTTGTTCGGAGCGAGCATTGCGCAGTTTCCACACACCCTCATAAGTTCATGAATTTGCAATATTTTCAGTCCAGATTTTCACCACTGGCATTTTTCCACACTTCCTTATGAACAGTACAGCTGTCATTTTTCACACCATTGTCCAAATGTCTTTTCGCACTTCCGGTGCAGAAATGCATGGTCGCTGTGGGAAATTGCTGTTCGGGACAGATCAAGAAAATCACAGTGACACTGTTCATGAGCGGAGGTCCCAAAATGCCTGTGTTGACAATCTGCTGTAAAAAAATCCCCAAACTAATTACATTACGGGTGTGCGTTGCACAGTTTCTATGCACGCTCGTGACTTCACCAGTTTTTTTTAATATTTTAACTGCAGATTTTCAACATTGCCATTTTTTACACCGCCCCATGAGCAGTACAGCTGTCATTTTTCTCATCCTGTTTGAAATGTGTTTTCGCACCTGTGGTGTCAAATGGCGTAGTCGCTGTGTAAAACCAACTTTCGGCTAACAAACTGATATCGCCACTGTTCATGAAGTGGGGGTCACAAAAAAACCAAGTTGAAAATTTGGAGTGAAAATACCAATGAACGTCTGAGGTGTTAGGGTTTCCGACCATAACGCCCCACCCTGTAGAGACTGACAGGCATCAGGGGTGTGACTTGGGATTGTCGCCTGTAATGTTCATACCATTCCACCCCCACCCACACCCTGCACCCTGTGAGAGGCATCGAGTGTGCCTTGGACTCTTCGGCCCCAAAGTTCACCCCATACTCCTATACAGCACCCATCTCACCATATTTCCTGATGGAATGGGGTGAACATAAGGGCCAAAGACACCAAGGCACACCTTGACACTTGTCGGTGTCTGCAGGGTAGGGTGTGGTGAAATGACGTGGCCACTATGCCTGATGACCCAAAGACACACCCCAATGCCTGGCAGTATCTGCAGGGTGGTGGTGGGGTTGGCTTCAGTTCAATACTTCACTGTCATTCCTATTATGCAGCTCTATAACTCCTATACTACCAATGCCAATGCCAGCAAGCAAACATTCAGCATTGGCAAATGCTTGTTTAGTTAAAGTTACGAACATACAAATTTGCCAGCAGAAATAGGCCACCTGGTCTATCGAGTCTGCTCGAGTGTGCAGCTAGCACCCTAACCTTGCAGCTGCCCCACCCCTTCCCAGTTACCCCCCCCTCACCTTGTCCCATCCCATTTTGAAACTACCCACTGTCTTACAGGCTACCACCTCCTCTGGTAGAGCATCTGCCTGCCAGCACCTCTGTTAAAAAGTGTCTCCTCATTTCCATCCTAAATCTTCCCCCCTCCAGTCTAAGGCCGTACCTTCTCCTGTCCCTCCCCCTCCTCTGCCTGAGTATCCCATCAGTACCTCCTTATTTATCCCCTTTACGTACTTCAAGGTCTCAATCATATCTTCCCAGTCCCTTCTCTGCTCCAAGGAGTACATGTTCAACTCTCTCAGCCTCTCCTTGTATGGTCTGTCCTCCAATCCCTGGATCATCCTTGTTGTCCTGCATTGTACCCCTTCCAGTAATTTCACATCCTTCTTCAGATATGGACACCAGAATTCCACACAGTACTCCAGGTGCAGCTTGACCAGTGCCCTGTAGAGAGGCAGGATCACCTCTCTGCTCCTGGAAGAGATCCCTCTCATGATACAACCCAGCATCCTGTTGGCTTTTGCTGCCACACTCCTACATTGCTCTATATTGTTCATCTTCCCCATTACAACTACCCCTGGATCTTTCTCCTCTGCGGTGGAACCTAGCTGCACCCCTCCCAGCTGGCAATCCCTTCCTGGATTCTTTGCTCCAAAGTGCAGGACTTTGCGTTTTTTCGCATTGAACTCCAACTGCTACGCTTCCGACCACTCCACCAGTTTGGTCAGGTCGTCCTGCAGTTCCTGCCAACCTGCTATATCATCCACCACCGCACCCAATTTGGTATAGTCAGTGAATAGACTGATCTTATTCCTGATGCCATACGAGATGTCCCCTATGAATATTCCAAACAGCACTGGCCCCAGTACTGACCCCTGTGGCATCCCGCTCGTCACAGCCCTTGGAGATGAGAGTTCCCCCCACCGCTACCCTCTGCTGTCTTCCCTGCAGCCAATTCTCAATCCATTTAACCATCTTAGTCCCCATCCCCACGTATCTCAACTTCCCTCCCAACCTCCCATGCGGCACCAAATCGAAGGACTTACTGAAGTCCAAGTATATGACATCCACCGCATGATCCTTGTCCAATTCCCTCATCAACCAATCATAATACTCAACTAGGTTCATCTGGCAGGATTTTCTGGAGACAAACCCATGTTGGTGACTGTCCTGGAGCACACTGTCTTCCATAAAGGTCGCCAGCCTTTCCTTAAGCATTGTCTCCATCAGCTCCCCCACCATGGAAGTTAAGCTTACCAGCCTGTAATTACCTGGCTCATCCTTTGGTCCATTTTATTGGATGGGTACCATGTGGGCCATCCTCCAGTCATGCGGTATGCACCCTGTGTCCAGGGAGGTATTAGACAGTTCCACTAGAGGTCCATCCAGGATCTCAACCATTTCCCTCAACACCCTGGAGTGTATGCTGTCCGGTCCTGGTGCCTTATCCACCCTCAGAGCCCTTAACCCCTCTAATACCATATACTCAGTGATCACCCTGTCTATTACCCCTGTCCCCCACCCACCCTGCTCACTACCTGTGGCAGCTGCCCTCCTTTCTCCCTCATGAATACAGAACAGAAGTACTCATTCAGTGCTTCTGCCTAAGCCACACCTTTCTCTGCCCACCCCCGTCCTTCCTGATCCTCACTATCTGGTCCTTGCAGCTCCTTCTCTCCTGTATGTATCTGAAGAAGTCCTTTTTTAAAATTTAAGGTTTATTAAAGATTTTACAATACAAACACAGATCCACACCAAAAACAGTTGTACATATCATGATCATAACAAATAAGGAATCATTCTCCCTTCTCCTCATAAACTATAACCCTCCCCCCTCAAACCACCCCTCCCACACCCCTCCCTCCCTCCCACCCCACACCCCATCCCAGCATGGTAGGAGCTCTATAAGTCACACAGACAGTGATGGTAAGTGCCAGTGCCAAACAATTTACAGGGAATACAGAGAATAAAGGGAACCCGAAATTTTCTCAAATCTAGCTAATTGATTGTGGAGACTAGCAATTATCTTTTCCATCCTGTGGTTGGCTAATAATTTGTGCAACCATTCAGTATAAGCAATTGCATCAGCATCTTTCCAATGTTTTAATACAAGTTTCTTGACTGATATGGATATAAGAGCCATATGGTATTTACGATTAAGAAAATTGTCAGTGTCAGTGGCTCAGTAGGTAGCACACTCGCCTCTGAGGCCGGGAGATCAGAGGGCTGTGGGTTCAGTTCCCACATCTGGCACTTGGGTTAATATCCCAATACTGACACTGTAATGCAGCATGAGAGGGGTGCTGCACTTCTGAGGTGCCGTCTTTTGGATGAGATGTTAAACGGGAGGTCCCATCTGCCTGGATTGGTGGTAGTTCAGGTGGATGTTAAAGATCCCATGGCACTTATTGAAAAGAGTAGGGGAATTTCCCCGGTGTCCTGGCCAAATTTCCCTCATTCACCAAAAATACCACCAACAGCTTAATCTGGTTCAAGGTCAGTTGGCATTCATCTGTAACCCCCTTCCCTGGGTTGTGCCTCAAAATAGGCAGGATTTGTCTAATGCACTTACCTGGTCAACAAAAACTAAATAAATAAATAAAATAAATAAAGAACACTAACCTCTGTAAAGTTCCCCAAGAGGCAAATCTTTGCTGTAAATAACTCTTCTAACCCTAACAGGTATCCACCTTTTGCGTAATACAGGTCCACAGTGGGGCTGCCTTGGGGCAGTCCCAAAAAATATGAAGCAATGTGCCTCCTGCCAGTTGGCACCATGTACAAGAAGAAGGCATTGCATTATTAAATTTGGCTAACTCTCCAGGGAATAATAAAGATTATGGAAAATGTGAAATTGCATTAGGCAAAATCTTTCCTGAGTTACAAATTTATGACAACCTTTCCATAATGTAGTCCAGTTCATAGACATTTCTGGAAAATGGGATGTCCAATATGCTGTTGGACCCATAAGATCTGGATATGCCCAGTCGTACATGAGTCCAAACATTTTAGACACTGCATGTGGGAGCCCAGCTAGAGGGCCCAGCTCTAGGTAAAATTGAAAGTTTAGGGGCAGCGAGGGTATGGCCCCAAAGAATTGAACCAGATGGTGTCTTAGTTGATATACCTTGAAAATATATGCATCCTCAATACCAGATTTGAAAATAATCTCTGGAGAAGTAAGCCAAGTACTCTCTTCATTCATAAAATGTGTGAGAGAAAGGGAGGTTAGTTGGGGTAACCATAAAGACAGAAGCATTTTACCTTCAATTTTAAAGTTGGGATTACCTATAAGGGGCTGGGTAATATCCTGAACATGGTTGTAGTTGAGAAAAGCACAGAGCTGGGAATGAACTCTAATGGAGGTGCCTATTGGTGAGGCTTGCAACTGAGAAGAAACTTAAACTTTACATGCAAAAGGGCAGCATGGGGAGAGACCATGAGACCAAATCTGAACTTGTTCAATACAAAGCTAAATAGGCGTGTAGGAGGATGGGCCCTGAGCCGCTCCTGGGGTTAGCCATCTAAGGTATTTACTAGCTTGACTGGCCCAGTAATAGAAACCCATATGAGGGAGATATAAACCTCCTCGATTTTTAGGTACGGCCAGTTTATAATAAGCCATTCGCGGTCTCCTGCCCGCACATATAAAATCTGCGATGAGACTGTGTACTTTTTTGAACCAGGAAAGAGGAAGCCATATGTTCAGGAGGTTGAGGGGACAGAAGAGGTGAGGGAAGGCATTCATTTTTATCAGATTAATTCTGCCCCAGAGAGAAAGGGGGAGAAGAGACCATCTATTCAAGTCTTGGGTGGGTGTTTGGAGGAGGGTATCTAAATTTACCTTGCTAAGATGAGACTTGCTCCTAGTAAGCTCAATCCCCAAATATCTAAGGGTGTTGGGCTCCCAAGAGAGTCCAAGAGCAGATAACACAGGCTTTTGAATTTTATGATTTAGGGGGAATACTACTGTCTTATCAACATGTAATTTGTAATTCAGTAGGGCACTAAATTCCTTAATAATTCCCAACATAGAGGTAGCCAGATGTGCCACTTGGAGGAGAAGGTCATCAGCATATGCAGAGACTTTGATTTCATGATCCTCTATTTTAATGCCTTGTACCAGTTGGCACTCCATTAGTCTATGAAACAGGGGTTCCAGATATAAGTTGAAGAGGAGGGGGATAGGGGACAACCCTGCCTGGTGCCCGATTTAATGCTGGAACAAATCCGATATTTTCCCAATACAGTAAATACAGGCAGTAGGGGTGTTATAGAAAGCCCGGATCCATTGTAGGAATTTAGTGGGGAAACCAAAGGTGTGTAAGGTCCTAAAAAGAAAGAGGTGATTGACTCTATCGAAGGCCTTCTCAGTGTCCAGGGAGACCAACGCCACAGGAAAGTCGGCATCCCTGGACACCGAGAAGACATGGGCCAGTGTACACAGGTGGTCTACAGAAGATCTACCCCTCATGAATCCTATCTGTTCGGGGCCGATGAGGTCAGGCAAAATTAGGTTAATGTGATCAGCCAGGAGCTTTGCAACTATTTTAATATCTTGGTTGAGAAGGGATATCAGCCTGTAACTTGTGACCAGTTCTATGCGCTTTTCTGGTTTGGGCAATAGAATAATCAAGGTTTCAAAAAGGGTTTTTAATCGGACACTGCACCCGATAGGATGTGTTGGAAAAGGGACTGGAGTAGAGGAGCTAATTGTTTGGCAAAGGCTTTATAAAAGTTAGAGGTAAAGCAGTCTGGCCCTGGAGCTTTTACAGCAGGGAGATCTTTAATTACTTTTAGTATCTCCACCTCCGAAATGGGCGACAAGAGAGTGTGAGCCTGTGCCCTTGAGAGAGAGGGAAGATGGGAGTTCTTTAGGTATTCATCAAGAATCTGGGGGTTCACTATTGGGCCATACAGTTGCCTGTAATATTTTTCAAATTCAGCCACAATATCTGCAGGGGAGGTCATTAACGAGCCATGCTCAGAAGAGTAGATGGCAGTAATGAGTCTGGCTGACTCTTGCTGTTTAATTCTCAAGGCAAGTAAATGTTAGCTTTTTCCCCATGATCCGTATAACTGGCCTTGGTCTTCAAAATGGCATACTCTGCCTTCTCCCGCAGGACCGCTAAATAAATTCCTTTTAATATAATGAAATCCTGCCTGAGCTGATTCGAGGATTGAGAGGAAAGCTGGGCTTCCATACTTCTGATTTGAGAAAGCGTGGTCAGCAAGTGCTCATCTCTTTTTTTTATGAGAGGAGGCTAACGCAATAAGAACTTCCCTCAGATATGCCTTCAAAGAACACCATTCTACATCGAATTTACCAGTGGAGCCATAATTAACAGTAATAAATTGAGTGATATCTGAGATGAACTGAATCATTCCGGGGGTCTTTCAGAATCTGATTATCTAGTCTCCAACGCCCTCCAAATTTAGGTAAGAAGGAGAGGGAAAGCCAGCAGGTGACAAGGGAATGATCTGATGGGGGGCCCAGGTGAATGCCTGAGTCAATTACCCTTGAGAGAAGCGTGTGAGAAAGAAGGATATAATCAAGCCGGAAAGAAGTCCCGTGTACCAGGGATGTGGATGTGTACCCCTTGGTCGAGGGATGAAGGACTGTCCAGATATAACATAAACCCAAGTGGTCAGTTAGGTCCCTTAAAGCTCATTGTACTGGGGATAGACCTTTACGGGAATGTCCAGAGCGGTCAAGTCCTGGGTCAAATGGTAGGTTCCAATCCACACCTAGTATTATTGGAAGGACCAGAAAAGGTGTTAAGATATTTAGAAGTTGTATAAAGGGGGGGGAAGAGAATCCACATTGGGGCCATAGACACTGCCCAGTAAAGGTTCTGTAGTATGCAACAGGCCCTTAATAAAAATATATCTACCATGGGGGTCACAGAAGGTCTGAGTGGGGACAAATGGGACTGACCTAGCCAAAAGAATCATCACTCCACAGCTTCGCATGGTACCTTCTGCAGAGAAAACTTGTCCAATATACTGCCTCCTCAGCTTAGATGCTTCTCAATTAAGTAGATGGGATTCTTGGATAAATATTACATCAGCCTTCAAAGGGTGTAGATGCTTTAAGAGCTTGTATTTCTTGGTTTTATGTTGTGCCCCTTTAACGTTTCATGTGGCAAAGGAGAGATGCCTAGCCATTGCCTTGGATATAACACAAAATGGCATATAAGGGGTAAACAGCGAGTGCACTTATCCAAGTAACCTGTGAGTGGTAAAGAACTGTGATATAACCCCCCACTTCCCCATCCTCCCAAATCCCCAATCCATCCCACATTGACCAAGCAGAATGCTCATAAAAGATAGTAGCATAGAACAAACTCCCTTTATCCCCCCAACCCCCTACCACCCCAAACTGTCATGGCCCATGACAAACAGCCCACCAGCATTAAGCCCTCCCTCCAACCACCCTAACCCCAGAACACTTAAAAACTAACATTATATCCTAATACTATTACTAACTTGCATGCCCAGTAAAATCAATCTATAAAAAGGTATAATGTAGAAAGGTAGGGCTGCAGAACTAAATGCTGTCCTCAAACCTTTTGTTAATTGATAGCCTCACCAGACAGGGCAAGACATTAGGCATATACTCTGCTTAACCCTTACAACAGCATTAAATCAGGAGAAAAGGAGCCAGATTTGGCTGACAGTAATCTGTCAAATAAGTCCTGAAAGCCCAAATGAGGATAATATGCATTGGTAAAATAAAAGACTCCATCTAGAGCCAAAATAAATGCTGGAAAACTCCATTTAAGAAAAAACTAGGCAGTTTGCAATGAATGTCATATAAAACATCCTCCCAACAGGGGTATCTTCAAGAGGAGAACTGTGTCGCAGATTGATTAATCCAATGGTTCAACAGGAAACTGGATATCCAACATAGAAACCAGATCAAAATTGAAATATAGCTGAAACTGTTGTTCAACTGTGGGACAAATCGCCAAGCCGCTCTCTGGCTCCCTCTAGTGGTGCTAACCACAAACTGTGGTTAATCTAGTTGGAGAAACTGCTGCTGCACAAACATGCAAATGTAGGGATGTCAACAGCTTGCATGGCCCACTAGATGAGCCGGAATGTCCAATGTAGCTCCATAATGGGTTGTGCGTGTCAAACGAAGGCCTGGCACTTCCTTAGAGGATTTATCAAGACGCAATTGCCACGACGATCGATCCACTATGGGGAATAAGAGCTGATAAACTGATTATCTTAGGGACAGAGATCAGGTCAGTCTTCCTGAATTTCCCCTGTCCAAGTGATATGACTAATAAAACAAAGTAACTCACACTTTAAAGTGAAAGGATGCAATCAGGAACTTCTCCATAATAGCAGTGGCAGGTCACTCAAGGATCCCGAAACAGGTCTGGAAGTGCAGCTTTGAGTTCCATGATTGCTGGTTCCACTTCTTCGTAGGTTACCCAGGTGCACAATATTAGGACCTGTAGTCTCGCTGGGTACCCCATCCTGAATCTAATCTCAGCGGCAATAAGCTTAGTGACTAGACGGTGGAAGGAAGCCCTTCTCTGTCTTGCAGTAGCGAGGAGATCCTGAGTGACACAGAGTTTGGCCCCTTCCCACTTAAGCTCCTGGGTCTCTTTAACTTTTGCCAGGAAATGTTGTCTCTCTTGGTAGTTTAAGAAACGGAATATGAAGGGACATGGTGGGGCACCCTCCGGGCATCGGGCAAGGGCCCATGAGCACTCTCAATAATACACTTAGGCCCAAATGGCGATGGGCCTGCAATCTTCTCTATAAAACATCTGGGCAAAGCTGATAGGATCCATCCCTTCTTCTTTTTCAGGAAGGCCGATTAGCACCTTGTTGTTTCGGTGGCTGCAGCCCTCCAGGTCTTCCACTTTATTTTCCAGCTTTAGATTTCTCTGTCTGGCTGCCGCAATGTCCCATTTCCTGTTTCCAGGGTGACCCACAGTTCTTCTGGCTCCTTATGTGTAAACCCAGAAGGAAGTGAAGTGTTCAAACAGTCACTATATGGTGTTATTGTGTTACAGTAGCAGTGTACACTTCCTGCACACTTCATTTCATAATGCAGTCCATCAGTGTTTAATCAGTGCATCTTCAGGTCTCTTTTGGTGTACATGCAGTGCTGATACAGTGTGTGGAATTATGTTAATTAGCACCTGTAATCACACTGCAAAAGTACTGCAATTAGTGTTTTCAACACTGCCTGAAGCAGTGTTGCATTGCTTTTCAGTGTGTGCGAATTATGTTAATTAGCACTGTAATCACACTGCAAAAGTACTGCAATTAGCAGTGTTTTCAACACTGCCTGAAGCAGTGTTGCATTGCTTTTTCAGTGTGTGCGAATTATGTTAATTAGCACTGCATCAACACCTGTAGTGCACTTCAGTGTGCAGTGTGATTTTAGTAGCACTCCTGTCAGCAGTGTTGTAGTTATGTTTCAGTGTATTAGGCTGCATTAAAGATGGCGTCACATAAAATTAAACAAAAACAAAACAGTATTCATCTGCAAGTATCTGCAACCTCAGCAGAGGAAGCTTTGCTTAAGGGTTCCTGAGTGAGAAGGTCGTCTGTGAATTCCAAAGAAGATGGAGATCTTGGGGGCTATGTCTATAGGAGGTACTAAAGTCTGTTACCCCATGTTTGACTCAAAGTCACAAGGAAGGGGGTGGACATTTAGGTAAAGGAATGACCCACAATCGTTCTGGTTTGCAGAAAATGGTATGGGAGCCTCCCTGATATGCAGGTCCTCACCAGTATTTCCAGGTTTATCTTCAAAAGGAGAAGAGAGCCTCTTCGGACTGGGAGCACATGCACGGTGTGGAAAATTATTTTCGGTATCATGGGGATGTTCGAGTGAAGTGTGTGTATGTATATATGTGTGTGTGTGTGTGTGTGTGCACATGTCTGTGTGTGTATCTCTCTCTCTATATTTTATATATATATCTATATCTATAATGGGATTATCAATCACATTGGACAAACACCATTAGGTGACTGTGTGTATATTGTAGTGCAACCACACACCTGCACTTTTACTCCCCTCCAAAACAATTTTGCCTTTTTATAAGATAGATAACCCACTGTGTGGTGTGTGGAAGCGCAGTGATATACACACTGTTTGGGTGGTTGATGCACTCGGCCTACGGCCTCATGTGCAACAACACACACCAAGGTGTGCGTATATCAGAGCGTGACCGCACACCCTACAGTGGGTTATTACACACACACACACACACACACAGACACAATACTTGTTGCAAAACAAAAACATTACATTAATGCAGGCATTAGAATGCAAAGCACACAAAGCAAGAAAATGAAAACAGGGTTTGAGCCTCACGAGTCTTGGCAAATTGATTGTGTGGTGTTCCCTGGAGTTCCCAACCTTGATGCCCATCCCATACCCCCCACCACCCCATAGTCTCCTTTCTAAAGCACAAGGTACAGCTCCAACCCAGTGCTCTCCCATAGCAGCCATTCGTACCTGTAAAACAAGAACAGCAATGGGCTCACAAAGGATCTGCAGCTCGTTATGAACTATTATATGACAAACAATGTAGGGTAAACAAAAAAAGAATACTTATCTGATACATATGGTCAGTGTCCTCCCACTCCCAGTCAATGTCCTGTCAGACCTGTAGATATAAAAGGAAAAATGGGTCAGTATGAAAAATAAAAATACTGATCAGCTGGGAAGGCCCTGTAGAGGTTAAAATAAAGGTGGGTTGGGGGGGAGATACCAGACCTGTACCACACCATCAACCTGGCTTTTAGAATGGACTCGGTCACTCAAGGGATGTCATGGTTGGGGGAGGGAGGAGGAGGACTCCTTGCCCGTGCCCCTAGAACTGATCTTTTTTGGGGGGTAGGTCGGTTTGGGTTTTCACTGCTATGCAGATGATACCCAGCTGTATATGTCTTTTGTGCCCGGTCAGGACGCTGCCTTGTCGGTATTTAATAACTGCCTTAAAGAAATCCAAGACTGGATGAATGGGAGTTGGCTGAGGTTAAACCCGGAGAAAACTGAGGTGTTGGTTGTGGATAAAGGTCGCTGTGAGGCGGGTCTGCCGGAGGGATCACCCTCAGGCCTATGGCTTGGAGGTGTTCAGCTGACGACCTCAGATCAGGTGCAGAATCTTGGCATAATAATTGATGACCATCTGACACTTAAATTTCAGGTGTCAGCAGTCGTTAAAACTTCCTTTTTTCATCTGAGGAATATTGCCAGGGTGAAGCACCTGGTTCCTCCAGAGGACCTTCCAACATTGATCCACGCCTTTGTTACCTCCCGGCTTGACTACTGTAACTCCTTACACCTAGGGCTATCGGGGGTTGAACTTCGCCGTCTGCAGCTAGTGCAGAATGCGGCAGCCAGGCTGTTGACTGGATCTTCTAGATCCAGTCATATAATGCCTGTGCTCCGCGGACTGCACTGGCTGCCAGTGTTTTGGCGAATTACCTTCAAGGTCGGTTTGCTGATCTATAAAGCCCTACATGATCTGGGACCTACCTACCTGAAAGAGCTCCTTTGCTCCTATAGTCCCTCCCGCCCCCTCCAATCCACTGACGAGGGATTGCTAGAGATTCCCAGGGTACGCTTGAAAACATCTGGTGCTAGATCATTTAGTTTTATGGCACCTACCCTGTGGAATTCTCTACCTCGTCAGGCATTAGATTGCCTGACCGTCCTTAGCTTTAAGGGAGCCTTGAAAACCCACCTTTTTAATATAGCTTTTAAGGATTTATATTAGTTTTAATTTTATTGTATTTATTGCTATGTGTATTTGCACAGGCGCTTTGATTTTAAGAAAAGCATCTTTTAAAAATAAAGATGAATTGAATTGAATTGAATCATGTTGCTCCACACATCAACCAACACAGGGTAGGATAAAGACACCAAGGAACAGATATTCAAGGCACAATGAATGCTTCCCTGGTGGTGTAGTGGATCCCCCCTCCCTTTTCCCAATCTGCCTGTAGAATACACAGGAACACAGGTATGTGATGGCAGAAAGGGAGCGCAAGCCCACCTAGTCTGCCCAGTTTGCCTAGATATCCACTAGACCTTTTCTGTAGTCCCCCCCATGCCAGTTGCCCTCTGTGCTTATCCCATGCCCTCGTGAACCCTCCCACCATTTCTCTCAGCAGCCCATTGCAGTTGTCCACCACCCTCTTAGTGAAGAAGTACTTCCTAATCCTTCCTCCAAGTCCCCCCCAACCGATTTGGAATTTCCAACTACCATCCATCGCAGTATAGCACACCGCAGCAGGCCAACTGTGCCATCTCTAGGCAGATATACGCAGACACAACCAGTCTCAGAACTCCCTGCAGCTGGCAACAGGCAATAGAAGTTCCAATAGCCTGCAGTGCACATTTGAGCCTACACAATCTCTTATCAGATGTTTTCCACTTGCTCTTCTCCAGAGGATAAGTCAGTCTGTGACAGAACTTAGCTCAGGGAGTTCAGTGGGGCCAGTAAACCAAAACTGAGAGCCTATATAAATTCTTAACATGCACTGTAGGACAATCTCCCACTGCAAAGAACTCCAGGATCTGCTGTAAATTAAGCTGTCAGTGCAGAATCCAGCAAAACCAGTCATCATAATCCACTACACTACAGCACACAGCAGGCAAACCAAAATGTTTCCACATGCAAAGTGCACGTTGGCACCAGACCCACACTTATGTGGGACCCTTGACACAAGCCAGCCAGTGGATATTGTGGTAAGGAGGGACAAAACCTTTTACATGCAGGTACATCAGGGAGAAAAGGAAGGCAATGGGAGATATTGAGTGTCTGAAAAGGGTGGATGGAGGGAGGATAAAAGATGACCACCAAAAAGCAGAAATACTGAACAAATACTTCTGTTCAGTTTTTACAAAGGAAGGGGCAGGAAATGGGCCAGCATTAATAAAGGATGGAGAGATCATAGAAAAGGACACAGCTCCCTTTGCAAAAGAAAGGATCCTCATGGAACTGGCAGCAATAAGGCTATGGGCCAGATAGATGCATCCCTGGACACTGAGGGAGCTAAGGGAGGTGTTAGTAGGGCCTCCGACTACCCTGTTCACCTTATCTTTGTAAACTGGTGACATGCCCAGGGATCGGAGAAGGGCTGATGTGGTCCCACTATACAAAAGTGTTAACAGGGAGGATGCAGGAACTACATACTGGTCAGCCTGACCACAACAGTGGGAAAAGTAATGGAAATACTGCTGAAGGAAAGAATAGTGGAGCACCTGGTTGTCAATGGTCTATAGGGGGAAGTGGGGGAAGGGAACATTGTTTAACCAGAAGTAGCACACTAATCTGAAGCTTGTTTCCAGATGCAACCTGGAGCACAAAGAACTTAAGTAACTTGCTCAGAATCACATAGTATGCACTTAGACGGCTGTTGGATTCAAACCCAGGTCTCCAGATCTGTAGCTCAGAGCCTTTACCCAATGTGCTATAGTGCCTCCAGGACCCAAGGCAGTTTGGTTTTATGGGAGAGAGGTTGTACCAGACAAACTTAACCAAGTTTTTTTGACTGGGTAACAAGGAAGGTGGATGGAGGAGGATGTGGCCTACCCAGATTTCAGCAACGCCTTTGACACTTTGCCACATAGAAGGCTGGTAAATGAGCTGGAAGGCTTAGGGATGGAACAGAAAATAACAAGGTGGTGGAGAACTGGTTCAAAGACTGAAACCAGAGGGTGGTGATAAGGCAAATGGGGTGCATTCCAGGGTGGCAGTGGTGTGCCCTAGGGGTTGGTGCTGGGACCCATCCTTTTTTAATATCTATAGCAACGATTAGCCCAATCAGGGGAGGAGAACTTTTCTTTCCAGACCGGGGCTTGTCACTGGAAGTGGTCTGGGCAGGCATTCTGGGGCTACATCGGCAGTGGGAGAAGATGGGATCACATTGGTGATCGACAAGGAAGCTCTTGCTGGTGGGGGACAGGCAATGCATACCGGGTCCACATCAGCCACAACTACAAGCCGGCGACTCAGGCAGGAGGCGGCCAATCAGTGAATAGGCGAGAACCTTTGACTGTGTGACTGGGCCATAAAGGCCAAATAGTCCAGTCACAATCAGAGGAGGAGAGCTGTTCTTTGTTCCACACCACCTACCCTGGCCCCGACCTCTATTAAATGGTTGGTGAGGGCGGACCCTTGGAGGAGGACAAGTCTAGATTGGGCAAACTGGAACACTAGGAAGCTGGATTGTTATTGATTGGGGGAAAGGGGTCCTGTACACTGTGCTACGTGGGCAACACTGACTACTACCAGGAAGGGGCATAATGAAGCAGACTGTATAAATGACTGTGTATGCCAACTACATCTGAGGGAGTAGGCAAACTGTGTGTGAATCGATTACTGCTAGGGTCTCTGAGTTGGCTAGTGTTGTGATGGGCTAATTTTACTTGTGAACCATCTACTGCTAGGGCTAGAAAACTGGCTACTGTCAAGACAGAGGGAAAATTGCTGTAATCAGAGGGGGCAAACTGCTTGAGTTTTAGTGCAACACTGACTGAATTATTTCTGTTAGAGGGCCGCATTGCTCACCTAAAATGAGGGTAGACTTGGGGGTGGCCAAAGCGGGCACCTTCGGTAGAGTGATTGGGTGTACAGGGTGTGGGGGGCAATATTAAATTGGGCAAGGAGGTTCAGAGGGTGCCCAGTGTGTTTTCAGTTGGCAGGTCTTAGGGAGGAAGTAGAGGGGATCAGAAGGCAGCTGGAAGGCGGGAGGGGTGGGGAGGAAAGGTGTGGAAAGGACCCCATGAGAGTACACAAGGCCAATATGGCATAACCCAGGGAACACGTGAACAAGGATCATATGGTTACTCAGGAGGGGTGGGGCACGAAACAAGCAATGTACGGAAATCACTTCGTAGGGAAGTGGCTGACCAGAAGGAGGGGGACAAGAGAGAGCAGGTCAGGGGCAAGCATCACACTTACTAATTTATTCGCCCTGCTACATCCGGGAGATGAGGTGGAGAGGCTGCCGGGAGGAGGGGAGCAGGCAGACAGAAAGGTTTGGTCAGTAAGTTGGGGGTGGGGCAGGAGAGACAGCAGATCCACAGAAGGGGAGACATTAGACTAGGTGGGAGGGAGGTGGGAGGAAGGGTGGGAGTGAAGCCAGGGTGGGAGGAGGGAGGACTAGGGTCGGGCAAGCATCCAGGTTGGGAAGTCAACCAAGGATAAGGAATACTCTAGATAGGCCAGCTTCAGGGGCGGAGAAATCAGATGAGCTGGGGGAAGACGGGGTAGGGAGAAACACAGCAGATGGGGTGAAGGATGCAGAGGCGAGGCAAGGAGGAAGCAGTAGAGGAGCTTGGGTGGGAGAATCTGAGGATACCAGCTCAGAAAGATCCACGGAGATCTGGGTGGGGCAATCTGTGCCACCCAGGAGGTTGGGGGGCAGGAGCAAGCGGAGCTACAGGTGAAGAATGAGCATGGTAGGGCAAGCACAGGCTTGTGATCCCCAGGCTGAGGGGACAAGAGAAGTAAGCTGGGGTTGATGACAGAAGGAAGAGCCTGGATGGAATTAGCAGGCCAGTAAAGTGGGGGGTGGAAGGTGATCCTGCTGGGTGACTCCATGACCTGGGGCATCCAGTTGGAGGGAGGGAGGAAAAGCAGCCCAGTCAAGGCTAAATGTATCCAGGCCTAGCCATCACAAGGCCAAATTCCAGCTATACTCGATAGCACTGGAATGCGGGTAATCCCAAGACGAAACATCTGGGAACAAATGACTTAGAGAGGAACAGTGAACTAGAAATCCAGGCAAGATTCCGAGAACTGGTGAGGGTTTACCACTCTATAGAAGTGCAATCTCCTTCTTTGAGATTCTGCGAGTACCTAGGGTGTCCAGGGAGACCAAACATAAACTTACAGGTGTGAACCAGTGGCTCAGGGACTGGTGCAGGGCAGAAGGGTATGGGCTGGTGAGGGACTGGGGGATACAAGGGAGGACAACGGGTAATATGCCAGGGATAGGCCACACTTCAGCTTGGAGGGGAAGGAGATCTTGAAACTAAATCTTGCTGGATTCATAGTCGAGAGGTGGAGTTTAAAACTTGTAAAGGGGGAGGTTAAGTAAAAGAGTGGCTCCAGGAGGGCTGCTCGAGGGTCCAGGTCCAGGGCATGAAAAGAAGGCAGGTAACTGCAATTTAAATCCATCCAGAGCTATGCAAGAAAGGGCATCTAGGGACTGCTCAGGGTCGAGATGACTGGAGAACGGAGAGGGGTCAGGATGGAGGACAGCCCTGATCAATGCTAGGAGCATGGGCAACAAAATGCCCAAGCTCCAGGTGATGCTGGTTGAGGGATCAGTGGATGTGGCAGCAATTACTGAGACATGGGCCATGCAGAAAAATGACTGGGACCTAAATTTTGTGGGCTACAAAATATTCAGGAAGGATAGAGGAGAGGGAAGAGGAGGGGGTGTAGCACTGATAGTCAAAAATGACTTAGCGGTTAGTGGAGTGGAGGAGGCTGTAGGGGAGGTGGAGGAGATCTGGGTAACCTTACAAAAGAGGGGAGGTAAAAGATTGAAAATAGGGGTGGTGTACAGAACCCCCAACAATGGAAGAGCCTAGAGGACAAACTAGTTGAGAAACATCAAGGGCACTGTGACTGTGGAAAGGGAATGATGGTGATCATGGGTGACCTTAATATGCTGAGGGACAGACTAGGACACTATGGTATCCTCTGTGGCCAGGGAACAGAGACTGATGGATATGTTCCAATATGCCTTCCTAGTCCAGCAGGTGGGGGAACCTACTAGGGAGGAGCGGGTACTGGATTGTGTCCTAGCAGACAGTGACCAGATAAAGGGCCTGGAGGTGTGCAGCCCGCTGGCAGGTGGTGATTACACTACAGTCTGGTTTCTGCTGTATCTGGGGGTGGTGGGAGGATAACCATTCTAATACAGTAGTAGTGGACTTCAGGGGAACGGACTTCATGGGCATGGGCAGGATTCTACAGGGGAACTTGGACAAGATTAGGCCGGACATGGATGCTGGCAGCTTGTGGGAGGCCATTAAGAAGGGAGGTGCAGGAGACTACTAACTCCTGTACAAAGGTGAGGTGTAAGCATGGTAGAGCCAACAAGCTGTGTTGGTGGACCAGGAAGGTGCAGGAGGCAGTGAGGGATAAAAAGGCTGCCTATGCATGTTTTAAGCACTCTAGGCGGGATAGGGAGAGGGGTAGGAGTTGATGGCTAGAAGGGTCACCACAGTGGTGAGGGGAGTCAAGGTGAGGAGGGAGCAAAACCTGGCTAGGGATATCCAGAGGGGAAAGGATTCTATAGATACACAAGGGAGAAGAGAAAGGAGACACGGATCAGCATGATTAGGACTGAGGAGGGATGGACTCAGGAGGCAGAGGAAATCAGGCAGAGGTGCTAAATGAGTACTCTGCCTTGATATTCTGAGAGGAGGCAGGGATCCCTCCAGCCCAATGGGAAGGAAGGGGCCAGCAGAGTTGAGAGGTCAGATGGAGTCGAGAGGACTGAAAGAAGTTGGGGTACAGGCTGGGCCAAGTCTAGAAGGGATGGGTGGTTAAATGAGGGGTGGGCTGGGAGGGAGGGAGAAATCACAGTGGAAAGGAGAGGAGGCCTTGGACACTAAAACTGATAAGGCACCGGGCCAGATTGGCTGCATCCGAGGGTTATGAAGGAATGGCCGATGAGCTAGCAGCACCACTGGCAGCACTCTAACACCTCTCTGCTGACAGGATGGGTGCTTCAAGACTGGAGGGTGGTTGATGTGGTGCCTATCCACTAATGGGGGTCTGAGAGGAGATGAGAATTATGAAGCATGTTCATCTAACGTCTGTGTGGCCAAAATAATGGAGGGCATTATCAAGGATAGACTCAGGAGGCAGCTGGAAAGGTTGGGGCAACTGGATAACAAACAGTATGGTTTCATCCCAGGGAGATCGTGTTAGACCAACCCCATAGATTTTTATGACTGGGACCCTGGACCGGCATAGACCGGAGGACGTCCTATTCCTGGATTTCAGTAAGGCATTTGATTCGGTACCCCAAAATGGGCTGCTATTAAAGCTGGGGGTGGGAGGACAGTTGCTCAGATTGAGAGGGTGGGGGTGAGAGGACAGTTGCTCAGATAGGTAGAAAATTGGCTAACAGGGTGAATACAGAGGGTAGTGGTGGGTAGTCTCCTCCCCCACGAAGGTCAACAGTGGGGTCCCCCAAAGTTCAGTACTGGGGCCACTCCTGTTCAATGCCTATGTCTTCTATATGGGGAGGGCAGTTAAGAGTAGGATGAGTCTCTTTGCAGATTACTTAAAACTGGGAGCATTGGCGGAAAGAGACGAAGTGAGAGAGACAGTCCAGAGGGACCTGGATACCCTGGAGGGGTGGTCAAGGAGGTGGGGACTGAGGTTTAATGCAGGGAAATGTTGGGTGCTGCATCCGAGGGTCAGAAACCCGGGCCATGTATACACCCGGGGGTGTCATACTGCAAGCCACAATGAGTGAGCGGGATCTAGGGGTGGTGGTAGACGTCAAAATGAACAACCCTAAAAATGCAGAAGAACTGTGGCCAAAGCAAACCGGATGCTGCATAGCCAGGGGGAATACGTCCAGGAAGAGGGAGGTGATCCTCCCTCTGTATAATGCCTTGGTCAGACCACATCTCGAGTACTGCATGCAGTTCTGGAGACCTCACCTCAAGGATGACGCAACACTGCTGGAGAGTGTCCAGAGGAGGGCAACCAGGATGCTTCAGAGCATGGGAGGAAGGCCCTATGAGGAAAGGCTGGAAGAGCTTGGGCTGTACTCGCTGGAGGAGAGGAGAGGAGAGACAGGGGGGGACATGATAGGGGTCTTCAAATATGTAAAAGGAATAAACAGGGGCAGTGCCAAAGAGATGTTCAGACTAAAGAAGGTGGGAAACAACCAGGTGACATGAGTGGAAGCTAGAGGAGGGAAATTACGAGGGGATGCAGGAGACCTTCATTGAGAGGGTGGTGGGGCCCTGAAATGCACTGTCCAGGAGTCTGGTGGAGGAGGAGGGCACAGTGGAGGGCTTAAGAGGGAGTGGGACAGGTTCAAGGGTAAACTGAAGAAGAGGATGGCCCTCTCTGGGGCTGGCTGGGAAAGAAAGAACCCACTAGGAGGCTGGCTACCGAGCAGACACAACAGACCATCCTGCCTATTCTGATGGCTTTTAGTATGCTAGATATAGTGGAGGAACTGCAGGGCAAGGTCTGCCTATTTGTAGATGATACGAAGATCTGCAATAGGGTAGACACCCTGGTAGGGGAGGTGGAGGCAGTGAGGGAGGGCCTAAAGATTCTGGAGAGGTGGTCGGAAACTTGGCAGCTGAAATTTAATGCCAAAAAGTGCACAGTAATGCACATGGGTATAATAACCTGCAAACCATTTACACACGGTGGGGTTAAGAAACTCAGCAGGACAGAGATCTGGGGATTATAATTTCAGATAATCTGAAGGCGGAGAACCAGTGCAGCACAGTGGTGGGCAAAGTGAATAGAATGCTGTGTGCATACGGAGGGGTATAAAACAGAAAAAGGGAGGTGCTGATGCGCCTTTATAAATCCATGTTGAGGCCTCACCTTGAGTATGCGGTTTAGTTCTGGAGGCCTCACCTACACAAGGATATAAGACAGGATTGAAAGGGTTCAGACAAGGGCAACCAAGATGGTGCACGCTATGCATAGGCAGCCCTATGAGGAGAGGCGGAGGGAATCTGATCTGTACCCACTGGAGACTAGTAAGCTTATTTGCAAGGAAAATAAGTGCTAGAACCAGGGATCATAAACTAAGATTAGAAGAAGGAAGGTTTAGGGGCAATGTGAGGGGGCATTACACTACTGAGAAGGTGGTGGAGTCCAGGAACTGAATACCAGAAGAGGTGGTGTGCGCAAAAATGGTGAAAGGATTCAAGGGGGCATGGCACAGACACCAGGAGCTGACCAGTGGGCAGAGTGGGGTGTCTTTTGACGAAGATGATGATTGGGGTGGGGGTAAGGGGCAGACTCGACTGGCCAAAATGGTCCTTTTCTGTCACCAGATTTCTATGATTCTAAGGCAGCTAAGTAATTAGGACTTACCTGTTCCATCAGAGAAGGGGAGTCCAGAGTTGGGGTGTCCTTGGTTTGGGGTATTCTGGTAGGACCTGAAAGGGAAGAACAGATAATGTTGAAGGGACACAAAGGTTCGGAGGTGCTAGAGGAGAGATTAGAGTGTTAGAATTAAAGATACTTATCTGATTGGTATGTTTGGCCAGACCTGTAGAAATAAAGGGAAAAATAGATCAGTATGGGGAAATTATAGTAGCAAGAGTAGAGAGATACAAAAGTGGTATATAGCACAGGAGTAAAGGAAGAGAAGTTTCAGAGGAAAAGACAAACTAGGCCAAAGTAAGGAAACTAGAGATGGAATAAACAAATGCAGACAGCTAAGAACAGAGAATAAAGTGGTATTTGGGACTCGGCAACCCCTTAGCGCCCCAGGTGACCTGCAGGTAGCCAGTAAATTTAAGAAGTAGTCCACATGGGCAGGTGGGAATGCAATTGGGCTAGTGGCCCCTATATTATTAAAAAGGGACACTGGTGGTTCAGGAGTCTTGAGTTGTCCCAGGAGGTCAGTGGTTTGAGTATAGCTCTGGTGATATAATGGATTACTCCCTCATGGACAGTGGCAATTTTTTTTTTATATTATCTTCCCCTGGATCCTAATGTGGGGTGATGTCCTTGGGCCCAGACTGTATGTAGCAGGCAGGAGGCTGTTCAGAAAACTGCTGACCAGAAATGCTACGGCTGTTGATAGGCAGACAGTTTAGTGCTACTGAACTACAGTCACAGTAATGGCAGGTACTTTCAACTGCTAATCCAGAGGAGGGCAACTAAAATAGTGAAGGGTCTGCACCAGAAGCCATACAAAGAGAGACGAGCTGAATATGTATGCCCTTGATGAAAAGGCCTGGGGAGACGGGACAGAAAATGTCAAGCACCTCAAGGAAATCAACAACGTCCAAAAGAGTAGCATCTTTCAGAAAAAGAGATGTGCAAGAACAAGAGGCCAAATTTGAAGATAGAGGAGACGGCTCAGGGGCAACATGAGGAAGTATTTTTTCACAGAGAGGGTGATGAACACATGGTATGACCTTCCTAAGGAGGTTGTGGGGTCAAAAATAGTAGGGGAATTCAAGAATACATGGGACAGACGTGAACCAATTCTATTGGTGGGTAGGAGGAAGTCAGCTGTTGGATAACTAGGATCTGCAGCTTATCCACTAGGTAGGGAAATGGGCTGACTGAGTGGGCCAAGCAGTCCTTATCTGTCATCAAGGTCTATGTGTCTATGATTCAGCCCACAAGCTCAGGCTGTAACCTGCTCCATGTGTGTGGGAATGAAGATGGGATATTTTTGGGAGGGGGAAAGAGACTAGAGCAAATAGAGGTAATGGTCTGCTTCCATCCGGGACGGGAACCACTGTCCTCAATGAATGGTTTTAATGTTACAGTACTTTGATGAACATTTAAACTAGCTGTGGGAGTGGTGGAAGAAAAAGGGGAGTCACAAACTGCCCTCCCCTCCAGGCTGAGATTGAGAGTAGGGAGATCCTGAAGGGAGAGACTCCCAACAGGATTCAAGTTAATGAGAGAAGCAGGGGACAATCGAAGAAGGAAGAGGAAAAAAGGAGCATATGTCTCCCTCTACCCATCAGCCACAAAGTGGCATGTGAAGAGCCCCCACGGGAAGAGAGTCTGGAGGGTGGGCAACCAGAAGTAGGGTGGCAGGAACCTTTAGCTAAGCCGCATGGTGGCAGACTGTAGGTGCCCTGAGGGCCTGGTAGAAAGTGACTGGGAGAGCAAATGCACAAGATAGGGACCACAAAGGAAAATCCACAGTGCAGCTGAAGGGCAATGCCTGAACTTGACTTAAAAGTAGCTGTGGGTGGGAGACAAATGGGAAATCAATGGGCTCCCTGACGGGACCATGAAAGCAGCAAGCACTGCATACAATAGAGTCACACAGCAGCTAATGCCAAAGTACCAGGGGCTAACAAAAGGATTTGGAGGAGGAAAAAAAAAACAACATAAGGTCCAGGACAGCTCACAATTAAAAACACAGAGCACTAAAGAGAAAGAGCCCTGATGGGTTATAAATATTAAGTAAATTTATGCAATAGGAGTGGACATAAATGGAGTGTGATAAATCCATTGTGATAAATCCATTTTATCCGAGCATGTACATGCAGAATCTTACATTTACACATATATTTATTATGGCGCACAGAGGTTCTTTGTCTTTTAAATAGTTTTTCATTTTAATGGGTTCACCACAATATATCCAAGGCACACTGCCTTAAGGGGTAGCTGGTCCATTCCACTGGGTTGTCAAACAGATGAGGCATACTGATGAGTCCTGGTAGGACAAAACACGTGTCTATGTCTTCTGTTAGCAATCTTTGCAAACTGTGTGAGAGGCCTTTCGGCACCATGCAATTCTGCTTAAAGTTGGGCCAGCATAACATTCTGTGGTGATCTGCATATGCAGCCCATGATGCTTTGCAATGTGGGGACATGTGTGATTTTGTATTATATTTATTATGGTCATCCTTGATTAATGTGCATGGTGGACTGTGTCACACATCCCCATCCCTCACCCCTGTTGTTTGACACTGCTTACTGGAATCTTGCTTTTAGTTTTGTTTCTTAGAGGTTGACCGTCCCTCAGCCACGCCGCCTGCCATTTAGTCACACTTCTCCCCATTCTTCCCACTATCATACAGTGATCATTTGTTTCTGTTTTAACAGTTTTTTTGCTTTTCTATCAAACCTTTTTCAACTGGCTGCTCCAAGTTGTCACACTCCTCTGCATTCTGTTGCTGTGTCCTCGCCACACCTCTCGATATAAAAACCAGCATTTTTTTTTTTTTTTACACTGCTTCCTCAAAAACTGATAAGCCTTCACTCTTACTCTTCCACTCTGGTTTCCCCACCTCACTACAACTGCCACCAGAGCTCCCCCAGCACATAGAAACTGTCAGATTTTTTTCCTTAAACTGCATGCTTGCAAACCCCCACTGCTGATGAGCCCTCACTCTAGGTCACACCTCTGCTGTGGTTTCCAGACCTCGCTACAACTGCAATCATAGGCTCCTGTGAAGTCCTTCTCTGTAAACTCTAAATGGTCTCTTGTGGCCCATATGGCCCTCCTTCTTCCCTGCTTATTTACTGAGATTTCCCTATGTCTATATACCACAATGTTTTAAGCCCCCCACCATTTCACTCTGACCTCCAACACTATAATGCTGTCTGTCTGTTCCAGGTGTCTACTACCCTTTCAGTGAAGTAGTAATTCCTTACATCCGTCTTACCCCCACCATAAGCTTCATCATGTCCCATGGTCCTTTTTCCTATTTGAAGAAGCCCCCCCCAGCACCCTGTTCATCTTTATAAGGTACTTGTGGGTCTCCATCATGTCCCCCCTCTTTCAGGGTTTATATGTTGAGATCCCAGTCTCCTCACAGGGCTTTTGCCACAGCCCATGTACAATTTTAGTTGCCCTTTATACTGCCTACACCCTATGGCCTTTCTATGGTGCAGCCTCCAAACCTGGACACAGGACTCTTAGGCCCTGTCCACACTACCCCTCTGTAATGTTACAGAGTGCCCAAACCATTACCGCAATGGTTTACGTTTACACCTGTAATGTTACAGAAGGAGTTTTGTAACCGTTGTTGAAACCACATGAGGTGGTTTCAGCAACAGATATGAAACCGGTTATGCCTCGGTAACGTTACTGGGCATAGTGTGGACGCGTAGCACTGGTCCCCTAGTGCAGCACGAGCTGCATTGTGGGATTGGGTGCCACAGTAACGGTCGCCCTGCTTCCGGAGTGTGGAGCGGTGGTGCCAGTCCCGAAATGGACACTGCGGCAGTGTGGACACACTGTACCACTCCACAGTTGTAACGGTTTCTATCTGTTATGGGGTCTGAGAGGTGCAGTGTGGATGGGGCCTTAGTTGGATCTCACTAATAAGGGATTACTTGCAACACCACCACCTTCCTCCTCCTGCTGAAGATACCCCTCCCTATGCAGCCCCAGCATCCTTCTAGCCCTACCCACTGCTTTGTCCCGCAGCCCAGCAACTTTAAAGAGACTTACCAAGGTAAGGTAACTCAGTCAGCCCCTGCACCATATCCATCAGTGCCTTGCTGCCAGAGGACCCCAATGAAGTTAATATGTCCCCAAATTTTTAAGCCGTTAAAAAGTTCTGTCCTTCGTAAAAATATACAAACCAGGTCCCAAGAACTTCCCAGTTGCTTGCTGCTGCCCCAGCTCCACTCCCACACTCTCTAGCAGGATGACGAGATGCCAGTGAGAGCCGGGGGTGCTCGTTTTATCTGTAATGGGTGGCAGCTTTTCTATTGATTTTAAATGATTTAGTGACCACCTGGCAATGAAACAAGGCCCTTGTTAGTTGAACAGTGCCCACACTTTATTGCCAGGTAGCCACTATATAGTTTAAAAATCAATAGAAATGCTGCCGCCTATTACATATAATGGAGTGCACCCCACGCCCTTACTGGCATCTCATCATCCTGCTAGTGAGCATGGGGGTTGAGCTTGTGCAGCAGAAAAAAAACAGGAAGTCCATGGGACCCAGTTTGTATATTTTTATGAAGGACAGAACTTTTTAATAGCTTATAAATTTAGGGACATATTAACTTCCTTGGAGTCTTCTGACGGCAAGGCACCGATGGGTATGGTGCAGGGCAGTATCTTGGCAAGTCTCTTTAAGATCATAATAACTCCAAGGTCCCCCTCGCTTAGTGATAATCAGTACCAACCCTATAAAAGCAGCTCCTGGTTTCCTATGCCCTAGGTGCACAATTCTGCACTTTGTCATTGAACCCCAACTGCCCCAATCTTGACCACTTTTTGAGTTTCTCCAAGAGGCATGTGCATGCTCTCTGCTCCCTTCTTAGTGCCCACCCTACAAATGTTGGTATTGTCTGCAAAAAGGCATTCCCTTCTTTGCCAGTTTTTCTGCAATGTCACTTATGAAGACACTGAAGAGTATCTGCGCCAGTACTGAGCTGAGCTGCCCATTGTCCCGTCACTGTAATAAGTGCCATTAACCATCACCCTCTGACACCTTAACCCCCAACCCCAACTACTACTCTGTTTTCCAACCTGCATTTCTGGTCCCCCCCCCCACCCTTCTGTTCAGCTATCACAACACCATCACTCTGGCATCTGCCAGGACTTGTTCCACCACAGAATGAATCCAATATATGGAGCAGCTGCCTAGGTAGTCAGGATATGTTTACATGTTCTTCCATTCCCTAGGACATAAGCGGCAAGGGTGCACAAACACATTCACAGACGTGTGGCACAGCACCAGTCAAGGTCTTCCCACCCATGGACTGCTCCCACCTGCACTGCCACTTGTGGTCACTCAGTTGACAGTACTACAGCTGAGCTGGCTGTCCTCCTTCCCCAGAAGAGAGCCTCTTGTATAACAGTTGATCCTCCTCCTCTCCCCAGAGAGCCCCTGACGTGAGCTCATTCCTGAACTAAGGTCACCTCCGCCGCAGGTCATAGTGCTACTGTAAAGCTGAAGGGCACACATGTTAACCAGTTTCTAATAAATTTTACCACTTTGGATCCCTCCTAGGCTGATCAATCTCTTTAGCCTCGCCCTCCCCCAAAATAGTCAACCACCCTTCTCTCTGCTAGATCACCCTTCCAGGTACCAGACTATCCTCCATGCAGCTGGACAACCCTTCTAGTCCCAGCCTTTCACATAATGAGAACTGGAGTTAGAGCACCATACAGGCTCTGGGTCAGCCCCTTACCCAGCCAGCCACCTTTCCTACATCTGGGCCAGCCTCCAACTACATTCTATACAACCTCCATGTAGCTGGGGCACCACCCCAAACCTCCACTCTAACAGACCACATATCTGAAGCTGTCCCTCCAAGCCCATGGACCAGCAGTCCCCCACCTAACCACTCAACCTACAGCTAGATCCACCAGAAGCCCCATACCACCCTCACCATCCAACCATCCAACCACCCACCCTACAGCTGAACCTCACTTCCAACCTTGAACTAGCCCCACCACCACCAGCCACCCTCCCTGCTGCTGGCTCACTCTTTCATGCCCTGGACTAGCCTCCCCCAGCATACAATCCTCCCTACAGCTAGACTCCTAGGTTCATTCCCACCCACAGACCAGCCTCCCTCCCTCCTCTCTGCAGGTTGAGTAACCTCCCCAGAGCTGGACACCCTTTCCAAAAGCTGGACACACCCACCGTTCACAGCAGAACCTCCCTACACCTAGACCCCCCAATCACCCTTCCTCAACCCTGGACCCCATACTTCTCAACGTAGTATTTAAAAAAAAAAAAAAATGTATGTGACACTAACATATTGCATTTGCAGTGTCAGTGGCTCGGCAGGTAGCACATTCACCTCCGAGGCTGAGAGATCAGAAGGCAGTGGGTTCTATTCCCATACCAGGCACTTATGTTAATATCCCAATACTGATGCTGCAGTGCAGCATGAGGGGGATGGCTGCACTCGAGTCATTGTCTTTCAGATGAGACGTTAAACTGAAGATCCCATCTGCCTGTTCTGGTGGTAGTTCAGGTGGATATTAAATATCCCATGGCACTTCTCAGAAAAAGCTGGGAAATTTTCTCCAGCACCCTGGCCATATTCCACCCCAATCCACTAAAAATACCACCAACAGCTTAATCTGGTTCAAGGTCAGTTGGCTTTCATCTGCATTCCTCTCCCTCTGGGTTATGCCTGAAAATAGGCAAGAATTTGTCTACTGCACTTAGCCGGTCAACAAAAAAGGGAAATTGTTTAACCAGGAAAGGCACACTAAGCCAGAGCTTGTTTCCAGGTGCAACCTGGGAGCACAAGGAAGTTAAGTGATTTGCTCAGGGTCACACAGTATGCAAGAGGAAGCTGTGGGATTCAAACCCAGGTCTGGTCTGCTGGATGTCACCAGATTGCAGCTCAGAGCCTTAGACCACTGTGCTATACTGCCTGCCATAAAAATGAAATAAAATATAAATTAATGCAGTCTTCAGCAAAAGAAGAAAATACACTGCTCCCCAGATTACAAAATGGATTAACACATGCAACTGTTAAAGACAAATATTAAACGCAAAAAAACAGTTCCCCCACAAACACACTCAAATATCTGCAGTAAATAATTCTTCCTTTAGGGTAACTCCAGATTTTCTCAAATTAAAAAAGTTGTAATCTTTTCTCTATGCATTCTGAATTTGCTCAGGTATACCATCTTCCTGCTGTTCATTCTCCTGTCACCACCAACACTACTTTAAAGCAACTAAATCAGCAAAAATTCCACAAATAACAAGTAATCTAGAGGCACAATGCATCCTAAACACTTTGGGGGGGGGGGTGATTGAAAATAAAATGTGTATTTCAAAGTTTAGCCAAGAGTTCAGAGAACACTGAAAGTCAAACCTGCACAGCATTTCATTTTGAAAAAAAAAAACACCTGAGTGGTAATTCCTTTACTGTATTTAACATTTTAGGGAGTTAAAAAGATGTACTTTTTAAACATAAGCTCTTACCTTAAAATGTAAATCTTAGCTGTAGGAAACTTCAGTTGTTCAAAAATGAAGACCACAGAGCACTCGTGCAGTTTCTTCAGGCTGGGCACAGACAGGAAGAGAGCTGGGAAATGTAGGCCTCTGACTGAGTAGACTTATGGGAAAAGTAGTTTTAGAATACACTTTTAATAAAGGGACACTGGCAACTTTTTTTGCACCTTATTATTTCCAGGTAAAAATCCACATTCTATTATTGCTTACCTTCTGTAAAATTCATTGATGTTGCTGGTTGTTTTATCTGTCTCCTTGCTTAGTAGAACTGAAATGCACAGTAATGTACCCAGCCTTGATTTGCTAATTTAAATTCTAAAACTACTCCGCTGACTGTAATCTTCATTTATGATTCAGTTGTATTAAAAAAAATTGTACTTTTAAGAGCTTTGCAGATCTATTTCTAATCCTCATTTAGCAATAACTTACTCTTGAACAACTAGTCTGCTGAAATACTTCTTAGAATTTAGTATTCTTAGCGGTTGTATTTTTGAATAATGATTATAGATTATTAAAAATTACTAAAATTAGTCTTTGAAGGCAAATTAATGAATGCTTTAATACTAAATTTAGTATTTGACTTCAGTGAGGGTTCCCAAGTACAGCCCTTTGGGCCTGCACCTCCTATGACCACTCACATCTTGAACACCCCCTGCCCAGATGACCACCCAGCTGGACAACCATATCAACATCCCAATAGACCTCTCCCAAGTTGTGTACCTTGCCTGCAGCTAGTCCACCCTACAAGCCCCAAACCAGCCTCTCCCCATCAACTATCACCCACCCTGTAGCTGGCTGCTCCAGGCCATCCTTCCAACCCTCAGACACGATCCCCCTGCAGATGGAACCCTCCAGACCTGCCTCCCAACTTCAGTAGACCACCTCCCTGCAGCTGGACCAACCTCCCAGTCTCACCAAACAAAGCACCCTCCTTAGAGCTGGACCAGCACCCTCTAGATAACAACTCTTTCTACAGCTGGACCCACCCCCACTACCATCTTGCCCAGATACCAGTTGCCCATCCCACCACTGACCACTCTGTTTGCACATAGAAAACCCTACCCTGCTAGGTACCCTTTTATAATCCCAACGCTTATTAGTCTGACATGCTGCATCCCACACACAACAACCCAACAGTTCCAGCAGCCCAACACACAGTGGCCTGACCTAGGACAGTGCCTGACACACTGTCAGGCCAGAGGAGGTTTGGATGCTGTGCGGCTGTTGAGTGGATTTTCCACAAACACATGAAGCACCTGATCCCGACCTATACCACCCATCCCAGGACCTGAGACACTACTGAACAGCACTGACAATGTCAAAACACCCACCCCCTATGTGGTGCACCCTCCGAGGACACACTGACCTGAACACGGATCCCCTGGTAAGGATGACTGTCTCACCATCCGTGAGACAGGGATAAAACAAATAGCCGTGCATGCCCCAGTGTGTTGACCAGCCATCCCAGGCAGCATGGTGGATTGTCCTTGCATCCCTGCATGCATGATTATGTCAGCTGACAGACAGCCAGCTGGGCATTCATGAAGGAAATGAAATACCATGCCTGCTGGTCATTGCATGCATCACACTGCAGGCACACAGCAGAGCGGCACAGTGAGAGCATGGATAGCTGCACCAGAAAATGGTCCACAGCAACACCACATGTGGATGGCAGGACACAGAGCAGCATGCCATAGCACCAACCGTGCAATGTGCGCATGTGGCTGTGGCCGTGTCACGCTAGCCCACTATGGGCCTGCAGTAACCACACAGAAAAAAGTCTGGAGGTGTTTGGGGGGGCCTGTGCCACAGGAGCCCACTGTGGCATGAAGGCTGCCAGGTGTGTTGTGGGGGGTTCCACAAGGGCCCATTACTAGGAATGCTGTTACCACCGGTGTTGCACAGCTGGAAGGATTGGTGGGCACTCACACAGCTTCAGAGCTGTGCGGCATCACGACACACAGTGCAGATGTGGCAGTGTGCAGTGGGCTGCTTGGCGATACCAGCAGTGTTGTGATGAGACATCACCACCAGGTTGGGGTGCATGTTAAATGTGGGGGTGAAACTTTATTCAACAGTAGGGGGCCACAGTGGCAACCTGGTGGCTGTGCATGATGTGTACTGTGAGTGTACAACTGTCAGGTGCCAAGTCACCATGGAACCCTACAGGATGGTGTTGGGTGCCATGCCACAGAGGAACTTCAGCAGCTTGCCCTTGTCCTTGGATGCTAGTACCAACCTTATCCACTCCTCATAGATCTTTTTGGGTGGTGTCCATGGCAGTCCACAACAAATGCCTTCCCTGGTGACAGGTCCATTGCTGTTCCTGTGGGAGTTCTGCCAGCATTGTTATGACTTCATGCCTTCCGAGCAGGGCATGGAGATGGCAGTGCCAGGTCTAGACATTGCTTTGGGTCCTCTTACTCTGCATACTTCTCTGGCCATTGAGATCTGCAACCAGCCACGTGAGTGGGAACATGGGGTCATATCTCGGGCAATTTTGTCACTCCTACTGTACAGCCACATCTGCCCAGCTCATGTGTCTGCTCGAAACAATAGAAGAGTGTGGTGGCATTGGGCTGAATGGTTGCTTCAGGAGGCTGAATGCTGCTGGAATCTCCTGTGCCAGGAGATGGGCGAGGGCCACGAGTTCATGGATCTTCAGGCTGAAGTCTGGTTCACTTCTGTATTGTGGTGCAAGGCCAAAGCTCTGGACCTTCCACCACACAATCTGCCCAAAGTGGAACAGGTGTCCCTTGTTTATGGTTTGTGGAAATTCCATCTTACAGGCATTGATCACAGCCTGCTCAAAGTCAGTGATGATCGTAGGTGGTTTGAGGGTGCAGGACTGTATACTGGCATATTTATTTAGCTCCTGGAACAAGGTGTAGTAACATTGCAGGCTCTTTGTCGTCATCAGTATATACACCAATGACATAATGAGGTTGTTAGGGCCCATCCCCATGGGTGCATGGATGGTGTACAATGAGTGAAGAGGTGTGGCACAGTCTTGAATGTACCATCCATCATCCAGAAGGGTGCCTGTGCCAGGTCCATGATGTTGTCCTCTGTGATGAATAGAAGGACCTGGTGGTGGTGCTGCCGGTGATCCTGCTGTACCATGGCCATCCAGTCACTGTCTGTAGCTGCTTGGGGATAGTGAGGTCAGCCAGTGTCACTGGTTCTGGTTAGAGGTCTTTGCGGTGGGTCCTGTTCACAATCTGCAGCAGGGCCCTCTTGGTTCAACACTGTTGCCACAGCTCAGTGGTCATTGCAGTTGCTTCACTCTGCAGTAGCTATGTGGGGCTAGCCACGGTGCTGTGTGCCTTCTACTTGATGCCTGCCAACACCTGTGCTGGTAGAGCATCTGTCACCTCCAGAGCATGACTGTGCTGATTCTTTTTCTTTAGGTGGTGCTGGCCATCCTGGAGCAGTGTGATGGACTGGCCGAGGCAGGACTTGGACTTTTGGTGCTGGCAGCACCGTTACACTTTCTCATGCCATCCCAGTGGTGCTGAGGGTTGAGGCGCTGGATGCCATACCTTGTGTCACGCCAGTGACCAGTTCAGGATTAAGCCTGGGCCATCGGGAGTCGGCAGGGGAGGACTGGGATCGAACATCCACAGACTGCTTTCCCAGTCCTGGGGTGGGCTGGGGAATTTCACTGTGCTGCAGCAGCCCCCTGGGGATGCTCAGGGGCACTACTAGTGTCAGTGACACTAGATGGGGAACACGGCAGATGTCGGTACATTGCACCTGGACATCATTGCATGTCCGTGATACTGGGGCCAATCGAAATAAAATGGCTGGGCATGACTTTTCAGCTTGATGGCTGTGCTCTGAGCCACCCGGAGGACTTTGGTGGAGTCCTGTTGAGGAGGGTCTGGGGCAGTCCTGGCTGGTAGAGGCAGAGGGGGAGCTCTCCAGCAAGATGGCATGATGGCTGTCCCTGATCCTCCTGGGTGCAGTTTGAGCTACCCAGCTCTCCAGGTGGGTGGAGCTGGTTGCTGGATGCCCCAAGCTGGAGTGTGTGCTGCAGCAGGTGAAAAATATGATATGTTAAAAAAACAGTACACTGTCTCACTGCGTGTCCATTCATGGACCAGGAGGTAGCCATTCACATTTAGCTTGGACTTTCCCTTCCTGGATGGTATCATCTCACAGATTGTCCATGTTGTTGGGGTTGCAGTTGAGCACCCTGGCCCCTCCATGGCTTCCATGCTGTCCTCCATTGTGCCAGAGGACTGTGCTACACTGACTGGCTTTGGTTCCAGCTCAGGCACTGGGTGTGATTGCACTGCTTGCACATCACACTCCATGAGCCACACCTGCGGCAGCTGCTACTTGTCTGTGGGTGGTTTGTACCAGTACTGCAGTGCCACTGTCTGCCCACAGTCCCAGTGCTTCAAGGCTGTGCTGTGCACCATGGTCACATTCAAGTTCTGTGTCCACAGTGTCCTGTGCCCCTATCAGCTACTGTGCTGCAGTGGGGCTATGCTCCATGGTACACTTCCCTGCTGTCCAACATGCAGGGATGCAGGGGTCTCTGTGTGTTGTGCACTCTGCCTACAGGTCAGTGTCCACCTACCTAAGCTGGCCTTTGCACCCCCCAGCATTGGCAGCCATAGTTCCCATGCATGCCTTCATGGGTCCATGTCTGTCCGCTGCCTCCATGCATCATTTTCTGATGCCTACCTGTTCTCTATGTTCTCTTCAGCTGTAGTTCCCTGACCTGAGACTCCTCCGGTAAATGATCTATTGTAGCCCTCACTGTGCTCTTCCTATGGGGTTGCATTTTCTGGCCCCTGCCAGTTTGTTTGTCAGAGTTTCAGTTCACCTGCTTTGTTTACTAACCACTCTCCCTGCATCTGAAATGGGCCCTATCCAGTCAACCACTCTCCCTGCAGCTGAACCACCCTTTTGGCCCCTGGAGAAACCTTCCCCAAGGAAAGCACTGTCCATGGACCATTTCACAGTTACAAGGAGGGAGGAAGAGGCCCCCAGCTGAGTAGGAAGCAACTACTGGTGGGGGACTTAATTAGGGGGATAGACTTGCAAGCAGGGTGGGGTAAAGGAGAGGGAGGTGAAATACCTGAGAGGTACTTTGGCTTGGAGGGATGACAGCAGATACAGTGGATCATTAGACAGCAGGAGATGAGAGGGAGCTAGATGTCATTGTCCACCCGGGGACAAATGACCTAGCAAGGGACGGGGTAGGGGTAGTGCAGGGAAATTTCAGGGATACGGGGAGGGTCCTCAAGCATGCATGGTGGCTTTTGCCAAAAGGTTGCCTATATACATCTTGGCAGAAGATAGGACTCTCCACACGGCTGTCAACAGTTGGTTAAAGGCATGGTGCAGGGTGGGGCTCAGTACTAGCAGTGAGCCTCTTCAGTGTCTTCATAAGTGAAATTGCAGAAGAACTAAATGGGAAGGTATGTCTTTTTTTGCAGATGCCACCAAAACCTGTTATAGGGTTGACACTCAGGAGGGTGTGGAGAAAGGGTTCACCCATGCTGGTGTGACAGCCATGTTGCTGATGCCGATTACAGCACAGGCCACATTACAGCACCAGGCAAAATGTATCCTGGGAGTTACACCACCAAAGAGCCCTCCTGGGAAACAGTCTCCATTGGGCCCCCTCCCCTAATTATCCCACAGGTCCAGGTTCTTAATTTACCTGTTCTCCAGTCCTACCCCATCCTACAATCACCCCGCAGGTATACAGTAGATTGTTACTATCCCTGATGTTCAGTGGTTCCCATTTATTTATTTATTCATTCATTTGTTTACTGAGTAGGTGCACTGGTCCGAGGACCATTTTCAGGCATGACCTGGGCCATTGAGGATGGCACAGGAATAAAGGCAAGTACAAAGGAGGCTGGGACAAGGCATAAAATAGACAGTAATAAAAATATACAGGATATTTATATGAAGATATATATAAACTTGCAGCGCAATGAATAAATAACATTTATGACAATAGCAGGCACAGTAGTAGCCAAGTTGTAATACAAATTAGGCATGATCTGAGATTAGTAAAGGAAAAAGTGCATCATGGCAGTGTAGGTATGGACCAAGAAGGAAAAGGAGGGAAGGGGAAGTAGAGGCATAGTGGAGGCCAGAAGGTGAGATCCAAGGAGAGAGTAGAAGACTCCTGGAGAGCCAGTGGTGCTAAGTGGAGTGGGCAGGTTGTTCCAAAGAAAAGGAGCTGCAGATGAGAATGCACATTTACCTATACGGTGGAGACTAGGGGGCACTCAAGCATGGGGCCAGCAGTGAGGCAGAGCTCTAGAACAAACACTTTTGGCCAAAGAAGGTGGGATTGCGGAGAGGTAGCTCAGTTTTGGATGGCCTTATTGACTGTGCTGGCCAGGAGATAGGTCTGTTGGGCTGATGGGGGGAAGCCAGCCCAGGGTCTGATAGAGTGAGCAGTGGTGTGTTGAGTAAAAGTCCTTGCCCTCTGTATATCCAAAGTCCCCACCATGACCCAGTTAGTTCTTACAGCAAATACTACCCCCTGGTCCCCAGCCTTACTATATATTTGACACCCTTCCACATGTGGCACAGACCATCCTCTCAGCTCCTTGATCAGGCACAAAATGGATTATAGTTCACAATTATGTGCTAACTGTACACGGCTATTTATACAATAGGCACATGAGAGCAAAACTGGCGTTCTGTCCTCAGCCGGTCACAGAGGTTAGCAGAGTGTCTGTGCCAATTGCCATTGTGGGGAGAGTGCGTAAAAATATGGTGGGGGCCATGAATGGAGCGAGCAGTGGGACTGGGTGGGCAGGTAGTTATTGGCAGTTTCCAATGTACGGAATGGACAGCAGCACCACTGAACACCAAGGAAAGTGTGATATTACTGATGGTGGGAGCTCAAAGGGGCAGTGGTAGGCGGCAGAGTTGATACTACCTGCTTTAGGGAGGCAACATCTTTTAGAGCCATTTACCAACTGGTCAGAGACTCACTAATTATGTTATTCAAGATATCATTTTGTAATCCTACCCTGTTTTTGGAGTGCAAAGTGTTGTTTGAGAGTCACTTACCCATTTAGCGATCGCAAATGCTCTTTGAATGTTCTGGTCTATGTGAACAATAACAGTCCATTACCAGTAAGATAAAGACAAGTGAACAAATACAAATATGGAATTGAGAGCTGTTCTCCATGAGGTTGATAATGTAATTTATCTTAACAATGCGTTAAGAGTACAGAGTATGATGAGATTAATACTGGTACCACTGTGCTGCCACATGAGTCTAGGGTTGCTGTGAGAGGTACCAAATACTGAAATGTCAAAATAACGCAGTACCATTGTGCTACCAGTGTACCAGTATTTGTGGGAGCCGACAAAAATCTCAAAATTTCATGATACCATTGTATTACCAGTGTATGTGTGAGAGACAGAGAAAATGGTAAAAAATGCCATAGGGATACCATTCTGCCAGTGCACTACCAATGCACAGAGGAAAATCTATATATCACCTACCACTGTGATACCAGAGTACCACTGGGTAGTACTATTGTGGATTTTTCAGCTGACCACAGTATTGCCATTGCTATACCACTATAATGCCATTGTGACAAATTCAGTAAGGGTAACCAGATTGCTGAGACAATGCAGTGCTGAAGAAGTGTGATAGAAATTATAAAGTGTTGCCAGTACTACTGCAGTGTGGAGCAAAAATTTGTGAAGGAAATACAGTGCTAAAAAAGTGTGCATGAAAATCTAATAATTAATTGCAGTTCTCTTACAGTGTGTATCAAAACATAAGAAAGATTGAGCAGTGGTACAACAGTGTAGCAGAAAGTCAGTGCAGTGTATTAACAGAGCACTGATGAAAAGCAGTGTTTTGTCAGTCTGGACTGAAATAACACTGAAATAAGACTGAAGATGGAAGTGTACACTCCACTTCCCTCTGGGAAGCTACAGAAATTCAGAATACACATAAGGAGCCAGAAGAACTGTGGGTCACCCTGGAAACAGGAAATGGGACAGCCATAAGAACTGGGGTTGTCTACAGGCCCCCAGACCAGGGGGAGGACATAGACACATTACTGTTAGAGGATATACAAAACATGACAGCTAAAGGGGAGGTTCTGATAATGGGAGACTTCAACATGCGGATACAGATTGGTCAATACTAGCAGGAACATCTGCCAGAACTAGACACATAGTGGATTCCCTGCAGGAGGGCCTCAAACAACTGGTACAACAACCCACAAGAGACAGGGCTATCCTAGATCTAGTACTGACTAACAGGAAGGATCACAGATCTCCAGGTAGAAGGTCACCTGGGGCCAGTGACCATCACATGGTATGGTTCAATTTGGCTACTACATCTAAATCATCCTATTCCAAGGCAAAAATATGGGACTTCAGAGGAGCTGACTTTGATAAGATGGCCAACAGAGTTAAGCTAGCCCTGGCAAAAAGAAACACAGGTGAGGGGTACAGGCAAAGTGGGCAAGCATTAAGGATGCAATACTTGAAGCAACATCCCATTGTGTTAGACAGAAAAGGAAGTGCAAAAGAAGAAGGAAACCACTTTGGTTCTCAAATACAGTAGCAGAAAAGGTCAGAGCCAAAAGGCTGGCCTTCAGGAAATATAAGGGAACACAGAGGGATGAAGATAGGGAGGCATACCAAACTGCCCCTAAGGGAAGCAGGGAAGGCAGTAAGGCAGGCAAAGTCCCAAACTGAGGAAACACTAGCACAGACAGTAAAAGAAGGTGACAAAACTTTCTATAGATACATTAGTGAAAGGAGAAAGTCCAGAGGGGGTATTGCTAAGCTTAATGGAGAAAAGGGAGCATGTGAGGAGGAGGACCATGTAAAAGCATCTATCCTAAATAGATACTTCTGCTCAGTATTTACTGAAGAGAAGGTAGGGCAGGGCCCACAGCTCAGCACCATGGACAGAGGGGGGAGGGAGGTGAGCACTACTCCCTTCACAAAAGAAAGGGTCCTACAAGAGCTTGCTAAGCTCAGGTTGGATAAGGCAATGGCACCTGATGGCATACATCCCAGGGTACTTAAGGAGCTAAAGATGGAACTAGCAGAGCCATTAGCAGAACTGTTTAGTGAGTCTCTGAGCACAGGAGAGGTCCCAGAAGACTGGAGAAGGGCTCATGTGATCCCGCTCCACAAGAGTGGTAGCAGGGAGGAGGCAGGGAACTACAGACCAATCAGTCTTACCTCAGTAGTGGGCAAGATTATGGAGGCACTCCTTAAGGAAAGGATAGTGCAACACCTGGAATCCATAGGGCACAGGATCCAAGACAGCATGGGTTTACAAAAGGAAGGTCCTGTCAAACTAATCTCATAGATTTCTTTGACTGGGTAACCAGAGTGGTGGACCAAGGGGAGCAGTTGATGTCGCCTACCTTGACTTCAGCAAAGCTTTTGACACTGTTCCACATAGAAGATTGATAAATAAGCTGGGTAGGCTCCGGGTGGGTCAGAAGTTGGTCAACTGGGTGGCAAACTGGTTGACAGGCAGAAAACAGAGAGTGGTGGTAAATGGTATACAGTCAGAAGAGATGCAAGTCAAAAGTGGGGTACCTCAGGGATCAGTCCTGGGGCCAGTCCTCTTCAACATCTTCATTAGTGACCTTGCAGGTGGACTAGAGGGTAAGGCTTGTCTGTTTGCAGATGACACCAAGATCTGCAACAGAGTAGATGATCCAGATGGGGTGGGCAGAATGAGAAGAGATCTGGATAAACTAGCAAAATGGTCAGAAGAGTGGCAACTGGGATTTAATGCAAAGAAGTGCAAGATCATGCACATAGGAAGAGAAACCCTGAAGCCACCTATAGGATGGGAGGGGAGTTGCTAGCAGTCACAAAGGAAGAAAGAGACTTGGGCATCATCATCATCACTGATGACCTGAAATCATCAAGCAGACCTCTAAAGCAGTAGGTAAGGCTAGGGGGTGTTAGGGTGTATTAGTAGGTATCACAAGTCGTAAGAGGAGGTAATAATCCTCTTTACAAGACACTGGTTAGGCCCCATCTGGAGTACTGCGCAGTATTGAGGCCACACCTTCACAAGGACATTAACCAAATTGAGGCAGTCCAGAGAAGGGCAACTAAAATGGTGCAGGGACTGCATCAGAAGACATATGAGGACAGATTAACAGAGCTCAATATGTATACCCTTGAGCAAAGGAGGAGAGAGGTGATATGATCGAGGCATTCAAACACCTTAAGGGCATTAACAAGGTGAAAGAGTCTAACATGTTTAAATATAAGAAAAATAGCAGGACAAGAGGACACAGCATGAAATTAGAGGGGGGCCGATTAAGGGGGAATGCGAGGAAATTCTTTTTCACAGAAAGGGTGGTGGATGCATGGAATGGCCTACCTCAAGAAGTGGTGGCTATGAATACAGTGCAGGGCTTCAAACAGGCATGGGATAGGCATAAGGGAGCAATACAAATGAGTATGAATAGATAGGCCACTGACAGAGCAAAGGCCGGTGGCACATTGATAAGGTAGAAAAAGAAATGGGCAAACTGGATGGGCCATGCGGTCCTTATCTGCTGTCAACTTCTATGTTTCTATGTTAATGTCGGGTTCAATTCTGGAGGCCCTTTTTTCCAGTGAGTGCAAACGCACTTCGTTATCTGAGGTTCTAGTGTTAATATCCTCAAGTGCTTGAGAAAAGGATTTTAGTTCTGCAGTGATCGATTACAGCTCCTCCCTGAAGGGTTTAAATTCTGCCAGGAACCTTGCCAGTGTAAGGGGTTCATGGTCTTGCACAGAGCCCATCAGATTCTGAACGTCTGCAGCAGATGAGGCCTTGGATGTATTGCTGGCCTATTCAGGCATTTGCAGCAAAGTACGTTTAGGCAAAGATTTCTTCATGTCATATCCATCAATGCCGAAAACCCCGTCGGAAAGATGTAACAGGCTTGGCAAGTGGTTAGGTATGTTTGTAGTGGGAGGAGAAATCTAAATAATGATTTAAAATGTTATTTCTGGGTTGAGTGGTCAGAGCTGAAGGAAAGAGCTGTTATCTGGTGCTCTGCATCACTTGACTCCCCTTGAAGAAGTCTTTTTCCCCGTCCCTGATGCCCTGCACCAGCCTCAGTTCCCCTGGAGGCATTAGCTGCCCTGACTCCCCTGGTAACTTCCTTGGACCTCTTCACATACTCATCCATATCCTTCCCCTTCCCAGGTTTCTTGTATTGTTTAATGCTATTTTTTTAGCCCTCACCATTTCTAAGATCCCTCTACTTAACCAGCTCAGTTATTTAGCCCTTCCCTTTTTGATCTGCAATCTGGTACATGTCTCAGTAGCCTCCACTATCCCCAATTTGATTTTTTCCCATTTCTGATTCACATCCCAGTGTGGCTATATTCCTTCCAGATGCTCCATTAAGATTTCATCCATCCTACCAAAGTCAACCTGTCTGAAGTCCACCACCCTGGTCCCTGTACCCCGCTGCTTCTCTGCTCATATTAAGTGTGAACCACACCAAGTGGTGGTCACTTCCAGCCAGTGGGTCCTCCACCCCCACCTCCCTTACAGCCTCCCTCTTTGCAAGCACTAGATCCAGTGTATTCCCCAACTTAGTCGGCTCAGTGACTATCTGTGCCAGGAAGCAGTCCTGGAAGGCATCCAGGAGTATTTGCTTCCCAGAAAATTCCTAGTAGATTGAAGCCCCCCACGATCACTGTGTTACCTTTCCCACACACCTTCCTAATTTGCTCTGTCAGCTCCCTGTCCAGGTCTTCCTCTTGAGTCGGTGGCCTGTATACCACCCACATCCTGAGAATCCTATTCCTTGTGTCCTGGAATTGCATACACAAGGTCTCTGTCCTACCTTCCTTCCCTCTTACCTTGCACACTTTATCCCTTTCCTTACGTACATCATTACCTCCCCCCCTTTCCCCTTGCCTCTCTCCCTCCTATAAATCCTATACCCTGGGATCATAAGGTCTCAGTCCTGGTATTGGTTGACCCATGTTTCTGTGATGGCAGCTATGTCCACCATCCCCTCTGCCATCAGAGCCTGTAGTTCTGCAGTTTTGTTCCCCAGACTCCTTGCATTCAAGGAGACAACCCTCCAAGATGTTCCCTTACACTCCTTACCCAATTTCCCACCCTTCTCAGTCCCACCCTTTGATCCCTTCCTGCTTCCAACCCAGTTTGTACAGGGGGTAGGCTAGTTTGTCTCCCCTCTCCGGAGAGCCTTCCCTTCAGCAACACATTTGCCACCCCCCACCTGAGTTGAGAAAAAAGGTCTTAATTGTGGTTATTCTGGGAGTTTTTGGCCCTCTATAAATGTGTCCCAGTGAACTGACTGACACAAAATTTGCAGAGGCTAGAGATCTTGGCACCATCTCTCTGTTTTTCACATTTTATGTAAATTGGTTGAAGGGGGCCAAAGATATTAAGGTGCAAAAATTGGGGTTTAACATTAAAGTGCTTAATATACCCTAATATGCAGGTGCTACCATAGCTGTATAATAGACAAAAGTTACAGCAAATATAAGCAAAATAAAAACATATGTGACTAAACCCACAATACATGGTATATAAACACATGATACGTACAGCAAATATATACAGAGACACCTATTTGCAGTACATTGGGAACAATACTATAAATGTACAGCAGTTAGTGGGGCAGAGTCCTTAGTTGCCACATGGAACTCTTCAATGCCAACAGACTTGATAGACCATTCGGCCTTCTTCTTCTGGCACTGTTCATATGTTCACATGTTCTGATGTTCAAATATAAGTAGTAGTTCAATTGTGGTTTGTTAGTATAAAAGGGGAGTGATGACAAGGTCCCTGAGAAGCAGAGGAGCAGATACATTATTCAGCAATACTCTCAAAATCAAAATCAGGATACCAAATAACCATCTGCTAGCAGAGACCGTATCAAAGTTAAAACAAAATATTAAAAAATCTCTGTGCTTGCCTAGAGGCTGTTGCAACAGTTAATGGCTTTTAAAGCTATGTTGGGAACCCATGTCTCTTCCTGGGACTACATCACACTGCCTCATTATAAGTTACAGTGCATTAAAGTGCGAGGTATGGCAGTTTTAGTGGAATTCAAAAAAATGGCAAATATTTTTTTTTATTTTTGTAACCAGCCTTTCTCTTCTTGCAAGCTCAAGGCATATTACTAGTGAGCACTTGAAGGGTTATGCCCGACCCTGAGAGCTGCTCTCTAGTGGGCCTCAGCTAGGACATAGGGTGTCTGGAGTTTGTGCTTTGTGCTTCATAGCATAGTCTGCCATGTCCTGGGGCATGATTATTCAAGGCATTGTGCTCCCCTTTATGCTATAAAGAGGGGTGGCTAACTGAAGAAGTGACTAGATTCTCAGGATTTAGATCCAGGGAGGTCTGGGTGACCAGCTATTGGAATTTGAAGACAAAAAGAGATAGCAGAAAGCTAACCCAGTCTTTCCTTGCACCCTCCTGGGTTGGTGAGGGGCCCTTTGGCGATCTGAGGAGGAAGAACCCAGAATTGTCCAGTCCTGATGGGAAGAACTACCAGCCAACCCAACAGGCCTCAGTGAGTGATGGGCCCTCTCTCAATGGAGGAGACCAGGATGCTTGCACTTATTCTCACTGAAGTATTCAATGGAATGAGCACTGTACAAGTCAACCTTCATGAAGAAATCCAGAGAAGAAAAGGTATGAATAACCCCTAGGTACATGTATTGTAATGATAAATGGTAATGGTTACCTAGGATAAAGGACCTGGCAAGAGTCAGGGTCAGTTAAGTCCCATGGTGGTTGAGACATGCAAGGGAGTCCATTGCTTTGGGTCACTAAGATCATTAGAATGATGCTGGAAGGGAGAAACACATGACTATCTGAATATTTAAGAGTAAACCACTGTGGTTGCTAATCCATTAAGATGTCACTAGCTGACACAGAACCATGCATAGGCATAATTGCCCCCCGGGGTAATGTCTCACCCTGCTTTGTTTGTAACAGTGTCCAAGGGCCCCCCTGTGGGAGACAGAGTTTACAGTAAATGTAACTATTTGTACAGCAGTGCCAAATTAATTTGAGAAGCAGATGTAGTGGTAATGATCATGTCAGTGGGAAAGATGACATCATGGAAAAGGTAACAGTGATGAATGACTGGTGAGGACATAGAAATATGGAATTTGATGGCAGATAAGGACCGCTTGGCCCACCTAGTCTGCCCATTTTCCTACCTAACAGATAAGCTGCAGATCCTAGTTAACCAACAACTTACTTCCTTCTACCCCCCCTCTAGGACTGCCTTATGTCTGTCCCATGCATTCTTGAATTCCCCCACTGTTCTTGACTGCACGGCCTCCTCAGGGAGGCTGTTCCATGCATCCACAACCCTCTCCATGAAAAAATACTTTCTCACATTACCTCTGAGCCATCCCCTCTATCTTCAAATTGTGCCCCTTGTTCTTGCACATCTCTTTTCTGAAAGATGCTACCCTCTTGGACTTTGTTGATTCCCTTGAGGTACTTGAAAGTTTCTATCATGTCCCTCTCTCCCTTCTTTCCTCAAGGGTATACATATTAAGCTCCTTTAGTCTTTCTTCATATGTCTTCTGGTGCAGACCCTGCACCATTTTGGTTGCCCTCCTTTGGACAGCCTCCACTCTGTCTACGTCTTTGAGGAGATGGGGTCTCCAGAACTGCACACAGTACTCCAGATGGGGTCTCACCAACTGTCTGTACAGAGGGATAACAACTTCCTGTTTTGTACTATTGATGCCTCTGCCTATGCATTCCAGTATCCCCCAGCCTTTCTTACTGCCTTCTCACATTGCTTGCCCACCTTTAGGTCATCTGATATAATTACCCCCAGGTCCCTTTCCATTTTTACATTTTAAGGACAATGCACTTTTAATCTGTGTACCATCTAGACAGCAATAAGTGTATAACCTGCTTGACCCAAGCTCCTATGTATCGACAATAGTATTGTTGGTTGTCTCATGTTTATTGGTTCCCCTGTGTTTCTGTTGCCCCTGGTCACCATCTGCCCAGACACATGGCTGTGTGGTGAGTTAGAGGTACAGAGAGTTTTTGGTTGTAAGCAGGCCTTCCATGGACAAAAAAGCCACCATATATCCCTAGACACAGGATAGGACCTAGCCTTACATTTGTATATCTAGAATAAGTACATTTTGTTTTTAATAGTAACATACATATTTATATTTATACATATAGATGTACAGTATGCACCTCTCTTCCTATCTGCAGCACTCATCTCCCTGAGAAGCACCCTAGGTGTATTCAGTCCCCCTGTACTCCTACCTTGAGTGCCATCCTCCACAGAACCTTGGCTATACCCTCACAGGCAGTGATGAGGTAGGGGGAAATTTACCCTTGAGTCTATTGCATCATCATGGGACATCTCAGATTGTGTTGCAAGGGCCAGATATTATGGTGTCTGTCGTCACAGGTGCAAGGTCCATTTTCTGTGTTACTCCAAAGCCCCCCCCCCAGGAAATGCAGTGATGCACATGTCGGAATGCTGACCATGCAACTAGCCTACAACCTCCTTGCACTCTGTCTAAAGCTGCACTACCACCTGTAGTCACCCAGATAGTAGCACCTTCTGACTACCTAAGCTTGTTCTGAAAATCACCCAGCCTTGTCAGTGGTTGCCCTATTGCTGTGCCAAGATAACATAAACTAATTTAATTGTGGAAAGGATTCTCAGGCCATTAAGTCTGCCTTCCATGCTTCATAAGCCTGGGCCAAAAAGTATGCAATGCAAAAATATTGTAATTTATTGACCACATCACTTGAAGAAGTGCAGGTATTTAGTCTGAAAATGAAACACAAATGTTTAATAACCCAGAACACCCTTTATCTATTACTTTATCCAATTGAGTCTTTCATTAAAGGAATGATGACATAATTGTTGGCACTAGGAATCTGTCAGGGACCTGTCTGTTTAATTCTGAAAGTGGCAACTATGCCGAATATTTATAAAATGGCCACATGACACATGCCTGCAGTACAGATGTTCTGTGCTTTATAAACAGGGATTTGGGGTGGGGGAGGTATGCAGTGATTGTTTATACAAAGAAGTAGGAGCCAAAAATATTTTCTCACAAGATAACTTTCAGAGTACAAGACCACCTGCAAACCATCCACTCCAATGAAGGGCCCTAATCCCCCATCGCAAGACAATAATGATCTCTGTTTGTTTTTTTATCAGTCAGTTTGTAGGAATAGTACACAAGAGCAAGAGAAGCAGACAGTCCCTGCTAAGGCTTTATATACTATTAACCCTGTCAGTAGATTTAGAATGTACTGTATAGGAATTCAGAGCATGTATAGAAGTCCATGGCACAGCAAGGGTTAAATCATTCCACAGTGAAGTCCTTTATAGAGCAGGCCATTGGTGACAATACGTGGGGGTGGGGTGGGTATTATTGATGAAAGCTGCAGTAACTATTAATCATTTATTTAGGGCTGCCCATTAAATATCTCTGCTTGTTTATAATTACATTGCAATATCCTGTTCCCATTCTGGCACCTCCATCTGCACCATGCTATCTGCACCATGTTTACATGATGGTAGATTGAGTATGCCACTTATAGCACAACACCCATTACCTACTACGCCAGGGTGTCATTAGCTGAACTCTGTCTTCAACAGCCTAGCACACTCATACTAAAACAGGGTATCAGTAGAGGGACTGTCACCTCCACCACACAGAACCCCCTAAACAACATGCTGGGGTTTGACAGGTGCAATAAGTTACCTCCAAGAGCACAAAATATTCTACACATTATGCTGGGTGTCAGTACATGGATCATGTCATGTCTAGCAGCAGTTCTCTCCCCCCCTCACATAGTGCTGATGGGTCAGTAACAGAATACTGTTTATCACCTCCAACAGCACAGCGCCAATGAAACAACTGTACCGCTCAAGGAAATACCTGGCAGGAAGGTATTGCCTTGATACATGTGCGGTGTTTGCTTGGTTCTTCACTGAGCAGTTCACATGAACCAAAATTTTCATGTGGACAGTGACTACCACCATTGCCTACATTACTTTGTTGAATATTGTCTTTGACATGGGTAATTCCTTTGCATAGCCAAAACAAATGGGCAGTACAGCTACTTCTCATAATACAAATCTCTGTATTACAGCTATATATCCTTTACTAAATACCATCCCACATACTGTTCTTCTCTCTCTCTCTCTCTCTCACACTCACACACTGATGACCTGGCTTATTCTCTCTATAACTCTTCCCTCTCGGCGTACCTCCCCCCTCCCTGCTCAACCTCACACTACCCCCCTCCTGCCCCCCAAGTACCCCTCCTGCTGCCAGCCCCTATGATTACTCCTCTTTCAGTAACCATGTCCTACCCACCCTACCTCCCACTTGCTCCTAGCCACCTGCTCCCAGCAGCCGCAGTCCCCCCCTTTATAAATAGCCCAAAAATACTGCGCTTTGCCTACTCTCATCTCATTAACAAACTACCTCAACTTGCAGGCCTGGCACTGTGTATTCACAAGATTACCCTAAAAAGTGCCCTATCCAGGATCTCCATTATCCTACTGCTACTTATGGGCAATATACACCCCAATCCTGGCCCATCTACCCCCACCCCTTGCCTATCAATGCAATCCAAAGGGCTATGGCTGGCTGCCTTAAACTTATGTAGCCTCCAAAGGAATCTCACCCCACTCCAGGCATGGGTCTGCCTCCACAACCCCGATGCACCAGCTGTAACTGAAACATGGCTAACCCAGAATACCCCAGACTCGGCTGCCTACATACCAGGCTGTACACTGTTCAGATCAGACAGACTGGATAGGCGGGGTGGTGGGAGTGCACTGTACTTTCAGGACCACCTACAAGGTCTTAAAATTCCTACAATGAACCCTCTGGTGGGTGCACAGTTCCTCACCCTTAAGATTGCAGTTGGCAACTCAGATAAATCTCTCTACCTAATGTCAGTCTACATACCCAATCACAACCACAAGGAGGCTTTCTCATCCATCCTAAATATCATCGCCCAAGTAGCAAAAAACTCTGAAATCATTGCCCTAGGTGATTTCAATACTAACTGGCTTGCCCCTCGAAACATCCTCCATCAAGGATGCAGCCGCAACCCAAAATCTAACACAAATGGTTGTTACCCCTACCAGAGTAAACCACCACAGGGGCACTAGTTCCATCATTGATCTCATCTTCACGAACCATCCTGAGTGCTTACAGGATGTCCAGGTCCTCCCAGACTCATTCAGTGATCACTCCCCTGTTACCTGCCACTGGTCGAATCGCTGGAAGCCCCCCCCCCCGAGGATCGCCATGTATCACCATCTAAAGAAGGGATCCTTGGCACATCTCCAAAAACTATCTCCTGAACCTTGACTGGTCTCCACTAGATCACCTGTCATCGGTGGATGGCACCCTGTCCTTCTTCATTAGTTCCATCTGAGCCGCCTGTGATATCTTTGCCCTCTTTGTTAAGCGGACTGAAAAAACTAAATCCTCCTCCTGGGTAAATCGGTCCTTGCTTGACCAAATGAAGGCCCATGATAACCTATGGCACCATGCCCTTGAGTCTGGTCACCCCTCTGATCGCCAACTGTATCGTGCTGCCTGTAACTCGTGCACCTGGGCTATCTGCCAGGCTAAGGCAGCTTTCTATCAGTCCAACCTTACTGCCACCTGGGGAAATGGGAAGAGGCTCTGGGAAAATATGAAGGAACTTACTTACCAAGGCAAAGGAAAAGCAAGCGTCTGAAACCAACATGCTCCCCACCCATTTGTTCTGCCTGTCCCTCTTGAATCATGGAAGAAGTCCAGGTTCTTTCAAAGAATATCTAATTGAAATTGGGGTAGAATAAATGGCATCTGCTAGTATTACTTGGTACTTTTTGAGAGTGAACACTTTGTCTTTTTAAGTGGCAATGTAGATTGGTGCTTAGAGCATAGTTAAGCTGTCAACCTGGAGACCCAAGTTTAAAATAGTCTCACCAATATTGTTATCTTGAGAACGCCATTTAGTCTCTGTGCTTAAAATGATATTTCACTGTCGCTCTCTGCTTAAACTGCCTGAGCTTTTCTTAAAGCAGCAGTTCATGGTAAACAAGCACTGGCCAACACCAACCATTTTGACTTGCTGGTATTTGCTGTGTAGTTGTTGGGCACAGATAGCATAGCGTATTACATATACATTCTGCATGTGGGCAATGAATAATGGGACTTGGTGCCTACAGATACTTTTTTGTTAACATAAATTGTTATTGAACAGTACGAATGGTACATTACAGGTAGCATTAACAGGATAGCAGCATTGGCAGTCACAGTATCGACCAGCAGTGAGTCATCTGGAGACTCCAAAGGGTCAGCAGATATTAATTAACCATTGAAATGTTCCCCTCTTTGTGACAGCACAAGGGGGATTCGGGTCATTCATAAAACATCTAGCACACTTTCACAGCTTCATGTAGAACAAGCAGGTTAGTCCTAGTTGTTTTAATAAAGGGGTGGGGCAGGGGGCAGCTCCTTTGGAGGGGGGAATGAGGGCATATGTGAAGCATATTACATGAATTGGTCCCAGCTCAAATCAGTTTGCTGGTAAAGGTTTTGTTATGTCCTTAAAGTATGATTAAGGTAATAATACACCTTCCTTACTCATTGCATGCATGGTCCATTTTGTCCATCTGGAGTTACACAGTTCCATCCTGTCATTTAAGGAGTAAGTAATCCTTTCCATTTTATACATCTGGTGCACTCTTACTCACCAAGTTTATAGATCAGGCATCCAGCTGGAAAGCCACAGCCTGGTGATGTTTTTTTGGCAGCAGTAATCAGGATTCTTAATACTAATGTGTATGCCTTTCTTGGAAACCCATAGGAAAAGGAAGAAAACACAGGGGGCGGGATATTCAGACTGCGCCAGGCTGTGGTGCAAGCCTGGGCGAAGCGCAACTTGGATGCGCAGGGGCGTTGACAGGGTGATATTCAATGAAGCTGCACCATGGCACAGCATAATTGAATATCACACCATGGCCACCCGCAGTGCACATGGTGCAGTGGCACTGTGCCAGCGCAAATGGCCAGAGTGGAGCAGGGGGATGCGCAAGCGCAAGTGCCATTGCGATAGGCGCAACCACCGTGATATTTAAAAGTGCACATGCAAATGGGGCCATAATGTATGCAAGGTGCAAATGGGGCCATTTGCATGTTATTATGGCCCCATTTGCATGCAGGTGTGCCGATCCCCAGCGTATTGCGCCTGGCGCCCAGCCAGGCTGCAGCCGTCAGGGACCAACGCCCCCTGCACATCACAGCAAAGTGCCTCAATGCCCGATCGCAGGCATGTGTATATGTAAGAACACGTCCAATATCCCTGGTGGTCCAGTGGAACGCTTGCAGCCCGATCACGGGCAGTAGTATATGTGCAGTCATAGTACACCATCCCTGGTGGTCCAGTGAACAGCTTGCAGCCTGATCGCGGGCATAAGTATCTCTAAAATCAGTTAACCCTATCCCTGGTGGTCCAGTGCACCGCTTGCAGCCTGATCACGGGCAGTAGTATATGTGCAGTCATAGTACACCATCCCTGGTGGTCCAGTGGACCACTTGCAGCCTGATTGTGAGCATAAGTATCTCTAAAATCAGTTAACTCTATCTCTGGTGGTCCAGTGGATCGCTTGCAGCCTGATCACAGGCATGTGTAGTAAATTTATTAGTCCTATATCCCTGGTGGTCCAGTGGACCGCTCGCAGCCTGATCGCGGGCGTCATTAGTAAATAACACACACCAATCCAACACTGGTGGTCCAGCGTGCCCCTCCCCATCCGCCCACTGAGCCCACCCCTGCCCGCCCCAGTCAGTAGCGGTGAGCCCACTTCATCTGCCAGCTTCGCCGACGATCTACACGCAGCTAGACGCCATTGGTTCACAGTGTGACGACGGGCTGCAGCCTGCATCACACAGTCCAGATATGTGAATGGCTCCATCTACATATCTGGACTGTGTAGTGGTTGCACGGGTGTTGCACGCCCATTGGCTCACGCTGTGGACCAATGGGTGTACAGCCCCACCGTATGGAGTCAGTCGGGCGGGCGCGGGCGGCAAGCGTGGGGAGTTGCCAGCCGCCACTGACCTGGGGGGGTGCGGGGCAGTGGAGCTCAGTGGGCAGGTGGGGAGGGGGGTACCGCTGGACCACCAGGGTTGGATTGGTGTGTTGTTATTTACTACTGATGCCTGCGATCGGGCTGCAAGCGGTCCACTGGACCACCAGGGATATAGGACTATTAGATTTTACCCCACATGCCCGCGATTAGGCTGCGAGCAGTCCACTGGACCACCAGGGATATGGGCTATTGATATTATTGCATATGCCCGCGATCGGGCATGGGTGGGGCGCCACCACGAAGGTGCCGCCGGAGCTCGGGTGGCCATCACAGGTGGCAGCTGCCGTGTTGCGCCTCGTAACAGCAGCTCACCTGTGGTGGCCAGCTGTTGCTCCTTTATTTTTGGCTCACCCAGTGCAGCGCGAAGTAGGGGTTGCATGCATGGGCTCAGCACATCCTGGGCTGAATATCGGGATATGTGAAGTATGCATGGGCACACCCCCCCCCCACACCTGCGCTGCATACATTACTGATATGCTCCAGCACATCTGGATTTGTGCCAGGCTCAATCCCCCTTTGAATATCGTGCCAGGTGCATCAGTGGGTTGTGCATGGTGCAACTGTGTTGCGCCATGCGTAACCTTTCTGAATATCCCGCCCAGAACATTTTAGCAGGAAAAAAGTGACTGACCCATTCAGTCCGCTCAGATGGTCCCTGTCCATTCTGTCTCCATAGACTCAAACTGGCCTCTGGCAACCATCCCTCCTCCCTGCCTATTTATTAATATTCCCCTATGTCTATCCTATTCATGCTTGAAGCCTCCTACTGTTTTTGCCTCCACCACTTCCACTGGCAGTCTGTCCCAGACATCCACCACTTTTCCAGTAAAGTAATACTTACTCACAGCCCTCTTAAATTTCCCCCTCCAGCTTCATCTCATGGCTTCTAATCTGGTGCTCATTCTCATTTGAAAGAAACTCCTCTCCTGCATCCATTCCCCCCTTGAGGTACTTGTCAGTCCCTATCATGTACTCTGTTGCTTTCCTCTCTTCCATTGTGTACATGATGAGGTCCCTCCATCTCTTTCTGTAGGGCTTTTACTGCAACCTGCACCATTTTAGTTGTCCTCTGGACTGCCTAAACCTGGTCTATGCCCTTTCTGAGGTGCGGTCTCTAGAACTGGGCACAGTACTCTAGGTGTGATTTCACAAATGAGCAATGCAGTGGCAACACCACCTCCTTCCTCCTCCTAGAGATACCTCTCCCTGTGCATCCCTGTATACCACTGGCCCTAACCATTGCTTTGTCACACTGCCTTGTCTCTTTGAGGTCATCAGACATGATAACCCCAAGGTCCCTTTCCTGCTTAGTAACTGTCAGTATCCCTCATCCTATACTCATCTTCTGGGGTCCTATGCACTAGGTACATGGTTTTGCACTTTTTGGCATTGAAGCCAAACTGTCATGCGCTTGACTGTTCTTCAAATTTCCAAAGGTCCCTATGCCTTCTCGCCACCCCTACTGAGTGTCCACACTATTACAGATTTGGGTGTCATCTGCAAAAGGGCATACCTTCCCTTTCAGTTCTTCTTCAATGTCACTTATGAAGACATTGAAAATGACCAGTGTCAGTACTGAGTGCTGTGGCACCCCACTGGTCACTCAGCCCTCAGAGTGAGTGCCATTTACTACTGCCTGCTGTTGCCTATCCATTAACCAATTCCTTCCCCAGTTTACCAATTTGGATCTCACCCCTGGGCTATTCAATGTCTTTATCAGTCTCCTATGCAGCACAGTTTTGAAGGCCTTGCTAAAGTCTAGATAGGCCATGTGCACTGCCCTCCCTTGATCTATTTCCCTGGTCACTCAGTTGAAGAAATCAATCAGATTTGTCTGCCATGACAGAAACAAACAATCAATCAGCTTTGTCTGGCATGGTGTCCCACTCCCTCAACCCCATGTTACCTTTGGTGTTGTAGCCCATTGGATTCAAGATATTCTGCCAACCTTTCCTTTAGATGGGTTTCCATTCATTTTCTGGTCACTGATGTGAGACTGAACAGCCTATAATTACTTGCCTTTTCCCTGCTACTACACTTACAGAGAGGGACCACATCTGCTCACTCCTTCAATCTTCCAGAGTCACACCTACTTCTAGTGAGCTGTTGATTAAGGCCATCAGTGGGGAAGCTAGCACCTCCCTGAGCTACTTTAGTATCATTGGGTATATCCCATTGGGTCCCATGGCCTTATCCACTTTTGGAGCTGCAAGTCCCTTCAAGACTCTTTCTTCTAAAAATGGACTTCTGTTTACTCTCCCTTTTGTTCCTGCTACTCCCTGGAGGTCCACCCCATCCTTCCACTGTGAAGACTGAGCAAAAGTACCTGTTCAGGATGTCAGTTTGTTTCTTGAACATCTTCTGAACAGTCTATTCCTGTCACCCTCCATATCCTCACTATCCCTCCCCTTGTTTAGCTCCTCTGTCTTATGTACCTGAAGAAAGTCTTATCCCCTTTAGCTGCTCCTTTGGCTATCCTTTCCTCTGTTTCCACCTTTGCTCCCCTCACTGCCTTCTCTGCTTCTCTCTGGTTTGCTTGGTGTACCTCCCTCCCTCCCTTCCTCCCTTCCTTCCTTCCTTTATGTTTCCTTATATCTGCTGAATGCCACTCTTGTTTTTCCCCTTCCCACCTTGGCCACTTCCATAGAGAAATGTAACAGTCTTTTTTCCTTCTGCTTTTATTCACTTCCTTCATGCAGAGGTTGGTTGCCTTAATTATGCAATCCCTTATTTATCCCCCCTTGGCCTCTACCCCTCCCTGATGATCTCCCTCCATTAGGCTGTTTTTGAGGCAGTATCCTATTTCTTTAAAATCTTCCCTCCCATAATCCTGGACCCTCATCCTCATGTGGTTTGTTTTTGTTATCCTCTAAATGTTAAACCACACTGTATGGTGATCAGTGATACCTAGGGGACTGTCTGTTATGATGCTTGTAAGCACCAGGTCCGGCACAACCTCATCCCTAGTGGGTTCCTTGACTAGCTGCCAGAGAGAAGCCTCTTGTAGAGAGTCAAGGATGGCCTGCTTTTATGTGTGAGGTGACCACAGGAACACAGGCCTGTCAATGAGGCAGAGCCCCTGAAATGCCACCCAGGTGTTTTGAAAATGGCATGAAATAATACATTGAAGAAGTTTAATATCCTCTAACATGTGGAGTGAGCTCTTTATTTCACAATATTTATTGGGTTCCACCAAATGTGTACACACGTTTCTGGCTGATATAGTCTATGCATCCATGTGAAATTAACACATTTTTATATCTGGCATCCAGTGGTGTTGCAATGCCAAATTGTACATCTGGTCTAATGCTGTAAAACCTATCTGCAAGTTGTGGCAAAGACATCTTTGTCACTTCTTTAAAGAGTATTGAATCGTGCTGTTGTTATGACTCAGATGGACTAGTGGTGTTACCACCTCCTATTATGATGGATACTAGTCCTACTGTACCAAATGTGCACTTTGCAAGGTATAAGGTGGTGTTATCCAAATGCCACAGTAACGTATGATGAGAAGACATGATTCACAATGGAGGAGATAGGAGGATGATGAAGAGGGATCATTACAAGTGGTGTCAAAGGATGTGTATATACCTATATAAAGATTAAAATGATGACAGTAGCCTTATAAATTTGAAAACATATGAACATTTTAATTACCATTATGTAATGAAAGAAAACTGTGCAAAATCAATTAAATGTATTTATCATTGATCTAGTGTCATGTTGTGTTCTGCAGAATAACAGAGTAGACAGTAATTTGAGTTGTTTTTGGTCATATATTTTTCTTAGATTTAGGTATACTGAAGTGCATTCCATTTCTTTGGAAAAGTAAGTGTAGGGACAATGCCAGCATGTTTGGGGGAGAAGAGATTGGGAAGGGAGGGAAGGATAGAAAGCAAATAAGGCAGAGCAGGTAATGTGAATGATGATGAATGGCAATGTCTTGGAAGAGCAGAGATCAGGGAAGGGGAGAGAAAGCAAGTGGCACTCAGCTGCATAGATAAATCAAGAATGGAAGGATTTTGGAGGGTCAGAGATTGGGTAGAAGAGAGGTGGAGAGCAAATGCTGACAACAGTTAATGTATAGTGATAAAAGCAGCATTTTAGGGCTGAAGGTAGAGATGGAGGAGGGAATAGACTTAGAGGGAGTAAAACACAGAGGGTAATGTAAAGTAGTCTCGAAGTGGTAGGCTGGGAGGCAGAAATGGTAGGGAGAGAGAGGAAATGCCAAAGAGCTGGTATAATAAAGTATGGAAAACAGCAGGACTCTTGCAAATTGTTAAATCAGTAACCATGTTTTTAAAGGTCAGTCATGACTGATCCTTGTTAGTCATCAAATGTTACCAGATGGTCATCAAGGTAGATCATGATCTAAGATCATCATGTAGATTATGATTTAATTATCAAACATAAAGCTTTAAAATCACCAGCTAATGATTATTGATTATTTTTTGTAAGCTTAAATCAGCATGATGGTTTTTGAGGATCTGCGGATGATCAAGAGATTACCATCGATGATCATATTAGTTCTGTATTATACAACTGTAAGTCACATTAATAATTCTTAAAGTTGTGTTACTGATATGAAAATATGAACGTCAACCATCAGCAGAAGTGCATTATACTGTAAATCATCTAAAGTTAAGTTTTAATCCCTTTAGGAAGGGTACATGAGATGTTATTTATTTATTTAGTTGTTTACCAGGTAAGTGCACTAGACAAAGATTTTGTGCACTTTCAGGCATGACACAGGAGAGTTACAGACAAAGGAAAAGCATTTCATGGAGACAATACATTACATGAACTGAGCAATAGATTAACAAAAACCTGAATAATTAAGACAGTCATTTCAGCGGTGCAGGGGGTGGGGAGCAATTACAGTTGAGAAAAACAGCTTATATAAAAACCCAAACAATGCATGTATTAGTATATCATATCTGTCATTTAGCAGTGCAGGACCTCAGTAATAATATTAGGTATAGAATATACATTTGCATAACTAATTTGCATGTTTCTTGCAAATTCCAAAAGCACAGTTTATGGACTAATACATTAGTAAATTCTATTATTAAAAAAATTTAGCTTTGACAGTATTACTTTGCAGACTGTTAAGAAAGATTCTGGGCACAAATCAGGTACTCATAGGAACTCACCACAACTCTGAAGAGAACCACTGAATGGAGCTATATAAACCAGTCTGAGCCTTCGCAACACTAGTAATAAGTGAAGAGTCAGAGTAAGTATAATTAAAAGCAGTGTGTTTGTTTAGAAAATGTGTCATAACTAATGATTCCAATGAACATGTCCAATTAGAAAGCAACATGCATTCTGTGGGAAGAAGATACATTTTTTTTTTTATTTATTGTAGCAATTTATACCATGGCCAACCATAAAACATCATGATAATATGAGATCAATATTAAGCACAATCATTATTTCCATAACATTGTGTTTTTTGGTTGGCGGCCATTTAACTTTTATGTTTAATCATTGTTAGTCATGATGACAATGATGGTTTTTGAAGTTTAAACATGACCTTTAAAAATAATTGATGATAATCGTTCATGACACGACATTATTAAATCATCATCTTTTTGGCTAGGGAGGTGGAAGGAAGGAATCAGGGAGGGGTGGATAGAGCAACTGCCAGAGCGTGTGTGATGTAAGCAAATAAAATGGCAGCATGTTGCGAGGGCTAAGAGATGGTGGAAGGAGGAAAGATTGGGGGTGGAGGGAGAGAGTTAACGCCATAGAGAGGCTAAAGTATACAGAGAATGGCAGCAATTTGGGAGGGAGCACAAATCATTGAGGGAAAGACTAGAGATCAAGTGGGAAAGAGCAGATAATGTGAATCATCCTCAAGAATATGCACTTTATGCATTTTTGGCACATATGTGTGATGAAGAAATAAAAACAAAGTAAAAATAAATTTGTGAGAATAGCAATCATACAATTGAGCTCAGTGAGAACATATATGGTGGTGCACAATATAGGATGAAAAGCAGAATGATGCACCTCAATGATCACGTAACAGATATAGCAATTACTAAAAAAAACAAACAAATGGTACCCTATGGAGGTATGCAATGGTTTTATTAGTAAAAATGTGTACTTAGGGGATTATACATGTTTACATAAAGAACATGTAAATGATGGTTTCTTTGGCTGTACTATCACACACCCAGCCTATGTCTTCACAGCCCCATCACCATACCCTCTCTCCCTGTCCTTGTCCCACCATGACCAGCTCCTTTTCCAACACCACCACTTGCAGAACCTGTACTTGGCAGAACTGATATGGCGCAGCATTTATCTTCTCCTTTCCTCTCCTCTCCCATGCATCCCTTTCTCCTTCAGTTCTTCTTTTCATGCTTTCTATATGCATCTACGACACATGCACAACAGATGATGACACTAAGAACCTGCCACTGCACACATGACATGCACATGGTGCATGCACAAGCCACAGTGCCATAGGACGCAAGGTGCCAAGGAAGACCTAGACTACCATGCCACAGCCCCCTTACTGACAGACCACACCCCATCTCACTGAAAGATTTTGTATCTCACATAGCAGTCTACGTTACCTTTCACTCATGGACTGGCTGACAAGCTCACATGAACAGGCAAAAAATAAAAATACACATTTTTTTGCTCTGCTGTACTACCAGTAGTCAGTAAAATAATTATTTGTCAAATAAATCTTTCAAAAATCCCCCCTACACCTTTCCCATTCTACTAAATTTGCTCTGCTCTGTGTTTAATGCAGGGGGCCAAAAACAAATAAAATAAAAAATAAAGATGGATATCTATACCCTCTACACCACCAGCACTACGTATAAAAATATTTGCAAATAAATCTTTCACAAATCCCCCTGTAGCTTTCCCGGTCTACTAAATACACTCTGCCCTGCTCCTGCGGCCAGTGCAGACTCACATTGTGCACACTCTCTGCTCCACTGCACCATGATTTCACTTAGCCTGCCTGAATCTACAGTTAAGGTTAATGAGAATTAGGTAACTGGAATGCTGATGCACAATTCTCTGATTATTTGAAGTTTTCTGATCAAATATCATTCATTTTCACATAAAAGGAGCTCCTTCAGCAGCTTTTGCCATGGGACCCTCTCCCGTGAAACATATCTGGACATGAGAGAGAGAGAGAGAGAGAGAGAGAGAGAGAGAGAGAGAGATGGAAATTTGCATAGAAATCTCAATACCCAACATTGTTTATTGGCTGCTGCAGATCACATGGCTTGGCAACAACTTGGAGATGCTCAGTGGGTGTGACCAGTAAAACATGATGCATCTTGACTTTGAAGTGCCAGAGTGCTGAAATGAAACTTACTTTCTTCGGACCCAATTCAGTGATGTCCAGAATGCTGGATTTCGTCACATTATGCAACTTCAGCACTGGCTCATCTTGTATCTACCCATGGGGTGCTTGGAAACATACAGAAGTCCATGGAAGATCATAGAGTGATTATTAGGAATTTGCAACTGCCTGTTGCTGGCATTTGTAACAAGAGGCATGTGTGACTCCTCTAAAACATGGTTTTCATCTACTTTGCTGTGGAAGGACTGTTACAGTGAAAGTGTGATTCTCAGTGCCTCATGGGTATCTTTTATTAGGCAAGCTATCTCTTTCCTTCTATTACTCAGGGTTCCTTCTACCAAACAACTCATACAAGGAACTCAGAGCACAGATGTTATTAAATCTATCATGCCTTGTTAAAAGTTGCTGGCTCTCCATGTCTTGAAGTGCTGCTTTATCTCCTCGAATCACTTGTCAAGAACTGATGAGGTTTCCCACAGGAAAGAAACCAGCAGTCCATACATCCAGCAAAGTACAAAGGAGGCCTTTCGAGTGATGTCACTAGAATATCCAGTGAGTCTGCTAATGAGAAGAGCAACAGCTGTCCAATCTGAATCATATATTTTTGATGTTCCAGGCATATTTCTTTGGCTACTGTCTTCATAAAATAGATTATGTCTTTTGTTTTACAGTAACGTTTATATGCAGAAACATTATCCTGTTCTGTATTACTGAAAAGGTTAGACCTTTCTAACAAACTAGTTTCATAGTCCAATTAAACCACAGTCTACACAGGGACATACATCTTTAAATCAGTTCTAGGTCTCTAGCACTCCAAAACCAACTGCCATTTTCTGGCTAGCATATAGAGACAACAAAGCAGCTCACTGTGGCAATCGAACACTGAAACTGGTCAAAATTCCAGCAGTGACCATTTTTGATAAATGCCAGGGAAAAACTAAACTTTGTCTGAACCCCTAAAATTCCTAACAAACTTCTAAATGAACTCACATCAAGGTATGCATCATTTTTTTTCTGAGTTTACAATGGCTGTTTTAAGCAGCATTGTACGGTGCGGCAAACATGTTGAACTACTGTGTATATTTTATTTTAATCTGCTATAGATTGCCAATTATTTCATGCCTTATTAGATACTATTTCCCACTGTTTTGATTCTGCTTTAACACTTTTTTCAACATTTGAATAAAAGGAGCACTCCTTTTAATTTGACTTTACTGAGATTTTCATCAGTATTCTCGGCTGTACTGGATTTGAGCGCCCATTGTTTTTAACTTTCCATTTCTGCCTCCATCACCATTTTGATCCCCTTCCTGCCCTTTCTGGCAACCACCCAGCCCCGATCATCCCCACTGCTCTCTTTAATGCCTCACCTGTTTTCGCATCATGTTTGGACAATTCTGCAGCTATCCTATGGGGGAGGGCTGGGGGCTCCCTCGAGCATACAGCTGGGTGCGAGGCAGCAGGCAAGGGATACAAGGACAGAGTATACTTGGGCACACATCCTGTCAGAGTGGAGCATTTTTTCTTTGTTTCCCCATAATCCCATGGGGCATCACTATCAAATATGTTATGGGCATGCACACATAGTGTGTGCAACTGAACCAACACCAGCAGTCGCCCGCCCAACGCAGGTCCTTTGACCCCACTACCATGTATGGTCACCCAGGAGGTAGCGTTGTAGTGGAGGATGCTATCCTCCCACTCCAGAGGAGGAGGAGGAGGAGGAGGAGAGCCTCCTCTGGGATGCTGGATCCTCTTCCCCCAGCCAGCCCCCAATGAACATGGCTTGTTCCAAAGCCTGGATCTCTGATGTTGCATGCAGTAGCTGTATCACTGCACCTACAGGCCAGCCTTAACATCACTTTTCTTTTGACTAAAATGAACTAACATTTAATAGAAACTGCTCCTTAACTTTATGAGACACCGAGTACTTACAAACAATCCAGAAAGACTTATTGTTTAAAAATCTGGTACAGAAAGACTCATAGTTACTACTCATCTGTCAATACTCTCTGATGGGAAGAATATTTCCAAACTAAAGTCTGTATGACAAGAAATTTAGTTTGCTGTCCTGTTTGACGCAGTGGTACCACTACCGTTTGTGGCACTCACAACACAGGTTTGGGAGCAGACTACGATCATCAGGATTTGACTGCGAGAAACAGGATCAAACATCCTAGTGACTGTGCTCCTCCTTTGGCGTGAGGACTGTCAAGTCAAGTTTATTTTTAAAAAGGAGCCTTTCCGTAGTTCAAGGTGCCTGTATATACAATAAATGTCACATTAATCAATAAATTCCATAAAATTATAACAATATATAAAACTATAAAATATAAAACAACACAACGAACAGGTTACTAGAAGAGTGACGGCAACATTATTCTTCATCACAGAAAGCCAGGCCAAAGAGATATGTCTTCAATTCAGTTTGTCCTGCAGTGTGCACTGTGAGCCCTGTAGTATGATTGCCACCTAATGGAGGTTAGATGTTATGACAGTCAGGGCCACTAGAAAGAGTATGGATGCTGCCAGACACTGGCATGCTTGCAAGGTGGTGAAACATGCACATCCTTGCATGGCCAGCCCTCCTAAGGGAAAGAAAATGAAAAATTCATCCCCAGTCCACTAAGGGCACAGCCCCCACACACCACCTACCATGCAGGCCCAGGCATAATGGATATTGCAGACCACACACAACTGTAGTGGTCCTGGGCAAGTGGTGTACAACTGGTAAGTCCATAAGAAGATCACTACTGTCGCTGGAATAGGGGTGCTGTCACGTGGAGGATGGACCAAAGACAAGACAGAAAAGACTATGGAGAAAAAAAGAAATGTTTCATCCTGGAAAAGCTACATTACAGGAAAGGTATGTAGAGAGATTTCCCTGCTTGCATTACTGAAAAGTTCCAGCCACCAACCACTCTACCCTCCCTGGATTGAACAGTTCTGTATGAACCAGGATAATAAAAAGACCTTACTTATTGAGAAGTCCCTGGCCAGGAATGACCATGTAAATGGTGTATGACTGATAAAGTCTTGATCTGATAAGGAAAATCAATACAAATCTTTAATACATAAGAAAATGACTTAGGCCTCTCTGTGCCCCCGCAGCATACCTCTAAAGCTAAAAACACGTTTCTTTAAAGGTAATGATCTGTTTTTTTTGTCTTTTCATTTTCTCCCCTTCTGTCCCTTTACCTCCAGTGCAGCTGAGTGCATTACATTCTGTGGCAAGTTTTGTGAGTTTGTGGGGGGAGGGGCAAGATCTTGGCCCACAGCAGAGGGAAGGCAGGGGTGAATACGTGTTGGCTCTCTAATGGATTAAGTCAAACACCTGCGAGTGAGTTAGAGAGACAGAAACTGACCATGACAGTGTTAATGTGAAACAGTGAGCAGATAAAGAGCAGAAATGTTCCAATATTTGCTTTGCTCCAGAAGTGCAACTGTCCTACATTTTGTTGCTTTTCCAGTTGGCTACATATTTTCTCATTACTATCCACTGCCAAGGCAGCGTGCTCAGACTTCAGGGGGAGGGTTCCTCTCACTCTGCGTCCATAATGCTTTCTCCCATGGACCTGGGAAAGGAACTGATATTGTGGATGATATGACATCACTTACAGCATGCACTTGTCGATGCCAAATGATCGCTTGCATCTTGTGACACCCAGTGTTTGATTGGCTAGTACAGAAATGATGGTAGATTGACTGTATGAAAGTTACTTACAGTCGACCTAGTAATTTGTGTGTTTAGTTTGTGTAATAAATGAGACTTAGTTATAACTATAAATTAAGCATCATTCATACCCCTTCCCCCAATATTACACAATGTACCTCTGCAGAGTGAAATGGATTTGGAGTCTCAGTAAATGATGACACTCCTTTTGGTTTTAAACGCAGCTAGCAAGAATTGATTTCCTCTTTTAAGCAGCTGGTCAACAAGCAGTGAGTGAGCAAGAGCACAGTGCAACAGGTAGCCAAACAAGTGCAGACAATGAAGGATGCAGATCAGCGAATCAGAACACAACTGATAGGTGACTATTGCTTACTCGGAGACTGGACTGGGTCTGAAAGAGTTGCTCAGCAGAAGTGCAGAGTAAACTTTTTTCTAAAGTCATGTAGTGTCCCTGCCCTCACCAACTGCCAAACATGCCTACTACTTACTCACAGTGTCACTGCCATCACCACAAGCTACACATACCCTCTCCCTCTGTCCCAGCCCCTCTGCACCTGCCATACACACCACTGACTGTCTCTGTACCCTCTCCATCTTCCATACATACTCATTGACACTGTCTCTGCCCTCAACAACTGCCACACATAACCTCTGACAGTGTAGCTGCCCTCTACACCTGCCCTATATACGCACTCCCACTGTTCCTGTGCTCACCACTTCCCATACACATCACCTGATAGTGTCACTGCCCTTACTACCGTCTATGCATACACTCTCACACTGCCCCTGGCCCATACCACCAGCCATGCATACCTCCAAAGTGCCCTCTCCACCTTCCCTACATACGAACTGACACTGTCTTTCCCCTCAAAATCTGCCATACATAACCTCTGACAGTGTGGTTGCCCTCAACACCTGCCCTATATATCCACTCACACTCTCCCTGCCCTTGCCATTTGCCCCACATGCCCATATATATGGCTCCTGCCCTTGCCACCTGCCCTACATATACAGTCACACTGTCCCTTCATTCCCCACCTAGTGCAACATGCTTCCAGGGGATAATTAACCTGAACATTAACATAACCTCTGGGAGTAGCTTATTGCTATTATCAAAACAAAAATATAAAAAGTGTACCTTTTGATATAATCATTTGAACTTTCTCAAGTTTCTGTGCAGTAATAGTCCATCCGCGCTGATAAGGAATGTAGGCAGCTGACTGATGCTGACTAGCTTTGCAGAGATTGTTCAGTGTGTGTATGTTCATGACAAGTTGTCATGGTGATGCTTTTTATGTTGGCGCACTTGGGCAACCAACATCTTGGGACAGTGCAGCTTTGGAGGCGTGGTCACTGTTGGGCGAATTTAGGCTACGCATCAGTAGGTGTGTCCCTCATTCCTCAATCAGCCTGCATGCCGATGCCACATCATGCATACATAATGTGGCAAGCACAATTGAGAAAAGGTCCGCTGCAATCTGAGCAAAGCTTGTGAGATGCAACGGACCTTTTCTTTACGTGCTCGATGACATTATGCTCATGGTGGCACACTGGCCACCGAACTGCTGAAACTTCTGGGGATTTTCTGATCCCCTGTCGGTTGACCAGCCCTATGAATGTGCGATGGGGATCCCACCCCCATCGGCATAAACACTGCCCCATTTGTGATATGCTGAGGGGGGCCCAACCGCTGTCACCCTCCCCTTCCTTAGGTGCCGACGGGAGCACACTCCCCGCTGGCATAAAGAACCCCACAATTGTTTAATGCCAAGGTGTGCCCAACCCCCTTGGCTCTGTGCCCTCACCTTTCTTTGTGTGCTGACGGGGGTGCCCAATCCCCATCAGCTACAGACACCCCCCCAAACAATTAGGTGGCATGCTGGGAGCCCACCCCAGTGTGCCAAATCCCCTGCAAAAAAAAAACTGTCCCGACATGTTTTCTTTTTTTTGTTTCCCTGTAAAATGAAAATGGTTCCTCGTAGTCTCGATGCCCTCCACCCACACCCACCCTCTGTGCACCCTGCCTCCCCTCACCCTCCCTCACCCCATACTTACCTGTGGAGTCCGGCGTGACAATCTTCGGTGGACCAGGAACACGTCTGCACTTTTCAAAGCCGACCGTGAACTGAGGAAATGCTGGTAAGCTGTATAATGGAATAAATAGGGTGTTTTCAACTTTAGTGCATATCTCGGGCATTTTTGTGAGTTTTGGCCCCAAATTTTCAACATGGGGTTTTTGGGACCCCTTCTCATGAATTCTTGCACTGTCATGGTGTTATTTGGTCCCAAAAGCTGATTTCACAGTCACTGTGTGGAATTACCTTTTGGGACCAAGTAATGAAATGACAGTGCCACTGTTCATGAGGGGGGTTCTCAAAAAGCCTATGACTGTTTTACGAGTGTGCATAGCAATTGCACAATGCACGCTCGTAAGTTAGTGCATTCACAATATTTTCACTCCAGATTCTCAACATTGGCATTTTACCACACCTTCTTGTGAATCATACAGCTGTCATTTTTCACATCCTTGCCAAAATGTGTTTTCGCACTTCCAGTGCAGAATAGCACGGTCGCTGTGTGAAATCAGTGTTTGGGACACATTACAAAAATGACAGTAACACTGTTCCATGAGCAGAGGTCCTAAAATGCCTGTGTTGAAAATTTGGTGACAATACTCCATAAAATGATTGTGTTACGGGTGTGCATTGCGCAGTTTGCACGCATGCTCGTACGTTCGCAAACTTCTAATATTTTCACTCCAGATTTTCAACAGTAGCACATTATTCCAGACTCTAATGAACAGTATAGCTGTCATTTTCACATCCTGACCAAAATCTGTTTTCACAGTTCCGGCGCAGAATAGCGTGGTCGCTGTGGAAAGCCCGTGTTCGAGACACATGATGAAAATGACAGTGACACTGTTCATTAGCAGATGTCCTAAAATGCCTATGTTGACAATTTGGGAATGAAAATCAATAAAATGAGTGTTTTACGAGCATGCATTGCACAGTTTGCATGCACGCTCATGACTTTGTGAATTTGTAATAGTTTCACTCCAGCTGTTCATTATTCGCATTTTTCCATACCTCCTTATACAACTGCCTGAAATGTGTTTTCACATGTCCGGTGCAGAATTGAACGGCTGCTGTGTGAAATCAGTTTTTGGAACAGTTTGAGGAAATGACAGCGACACTATTCATGAGCAGAGGTCCTAAAATGCCTGTGTTGAATATTTGGTGCTGAAAGTCCATACAATGACTGTGTTGCAAGCGTGCATTGCACAGTTTCCATGCACCCTTGTAACTTCGTCAATCTGAAATATTTTCATGCCACATTTTCACCACTGGCATTTCTGCACATCTCCTTATCAACAGTCCAGCTGCCATTTTTCACAGACTGCCCAAAATATGTTTCTGCAGCTGTGGCACACAATGGCGTGCTCGCTGTGCAAAATCACCTTTTGAGACACATTCACAAAATCACAGCACTATGCGTCTCTAGCTCCACCACTCCCACTGCCAATGCCAGCACGACAACATTCGGCACTGACAAATGCTTGTTTTAATCAAAGACTGACAAAACTGAAATTCATTTTAAAGCCCAGAAACCATACAGAGGGTTATCTTTTTTAATAAAAGATCTTATTGTTACTGTTTCTGTTGCTGAGAGACAGACATACTGAAGCTGGTGGTGTTGAATGCATGTTTTTTGTGCATGCTGTTGCCATGCAACAAGACTCATAAGGCTGGCTGAAGAGGGTGTTAAATTTTACTTTAAGGAGAACACTGTTTCTACTACAGTAAAACTGCTAAATACGATAATAGTGATGAAGTCACAACTACAGAAGATGTGAGAAAGAAACTAACAATGAAATGGTCAGTTTCAGCAATACCTATCAGGGCGTTCTCTTCACACAGTCATAATGTTTGTTTGCTTCCTGACTGGATCATGCATTCTGACAGGGATGTACTGTTTTAAAAAAAAAGGAATACACCCTGCTTATCACAGTAACAATCAATTATGTTTAGTAGTGACTTTGTTACTAATACTGCCTTGGTGTGCCTGATCACAATGGTTTCTGACTCAGAACTCCTGAAGATCCATACAGCCAAAACTGCCACTGCTTGAGGTGCAGACTCAAATCAGAAGGAAAAGTTTTAAAGCACTAGCAGGTCTTGAGACTCCTGGACCACATGGGAGCTTGTGGGAATGCCTCTGACATACTGCTTGCTTCCTCTGTTCCCTGCTGGAGAGCAGCAGAGCACTCAGGATAACAGGAGCAACAGCAGTGCACAAGCTAGTGCAAAGGAAGAAGGAACCAGGATGGACTCCTTGGAAGGTAGTCAGGGCAAGAGCTGAGAAGAGAGAGGAAGTGCGCTGCAGACAAAGAGACAACTCAGCATTATTTGGTGAAATGGCAGGTGGGTGAGCAGCTGAGCTTGCTTGGTGGTGGGGGAGTGTTCTCTGTGTTGCGGGTGGGGATAGGAGTGGCTTGTTGTTTTGAACTAAACAAAGTTACTCCCCAGAAAGCAGAAAACAACATCATGATCAGCCTGGCTGACCACTGGACTGTCACTGTTAAGCCCACTGCAGCCCAAAACTGCACTGGACATGCCAGTGACACATCTCTCAAATACAGTTCGAAAGCACATAATCATAAAATACTATTCACACTCACTAAGTTTACTTTAAATGAACCTAGCCACAGAGGGACTACTTTTACGGTCCCCACTGCCACATAACATACATGACAATTAAATCCAATTTCACAGAACATCCATAGTGAAGCTATGCACCGTTTTCTTCAAATGTTATTCTGTTGAAGGAGAATGAATGGTTTCTTCTAAATCTAAAAAGGATTTTTCTTGGTCATCAAAGGAACACCAGAAACAAAAAAATCTAAATAGTGCTTGATTTTTTTTTAATTTGTTTATGTATAAGAAAGGTATAATGAATACAAAGAACATTTAGTTATTTAATTATTTTTTAATTTAAGGGAGTTTTATTTTCAGGCCTAGTTGAAGGTTTTTATATACAGACCAACCTGTTTAAAATCAGACTAATTTGTGCATAGCACGTACTGGTGATATAAGTGAACATCCGATTTAATGCTAAGCTACCTGAAAACCAGTAATTTGGCTTCCATGCCTTATAGGTGTATAGCACAATGTTAGTGGTATGCTTCAATGTGGTAATATAGTACAGTACTGTTACTGTATATACTATAGTTTTTTTTTTAGTTTATTTAAACACATTGCAGCCAAAAAAAACCAAAGGGGTAGCTGAAGTTGCATACAATCACACATGGTGAAAAACATAGAAAACAAAAACTACTAACATACAGTAAAAACTAAATAAATAACATTCCACTAATTACAAAAGTACATGCGAAAAGTTATTAAGTACAACAATATTTTCTTTCACTTATATCAATATCTGTTTTTATATTATATTCCAAATAGCATAAACTATGGTACTCATTCATTCATCTAAAAAGCACATAAAAAAGAAGCTTTATACTTCATTGTTCTAAAAATTGGTTTTCACCATCTGACCTCTTTCCTTAACCCATATATGGCCACAACTCTGTGTGGTAACAACGAATGCAGTTTGTGCTGAGGATTACATACATCATTAAACAAATTCCTTTAATCTAACCTTACCAACCTACTCTTTTTTAAAGCTTTTTTATATGAAATCTCATTCTCCAAAATTATACATAAAGCTCTCTTTTGTATCCTTTCTAACTCTTTACTTTCTGTCTTTGTAAGTCCTGCATCCCACACTGACAAACCATATTCCTGTATTGGTCTAACCACTGTGCAATAAAAATATACCAAATTTTCCTGACTCACCCCAGCCCTTTTTAGCATTGTCAAAAAGTATACTCTTGAATTTATTTTTTTTAATATCCCTTCCACCTGTTCTTTCCATCCAAAATCATGTTGAATTTTTATTCCTAATAACCTGACACTTTCAACAGTTTTGACCGTAACACCTCCAAACACAAGAAGGGGGAGGGATACTTTGCTTGTTTTCCCAAATCTAATTTCTTTTATCTTTTCTGGATTTATCTGCACCTTGTTTAGATTCATCCAAACTTCAATTTCTTTTAATTCCTCCTGTACAGTACTTTGACTAATTTCACCAAACCTATCAATTACTGAGGTATTGTCCATGTACTTGATACATGGCCCATCCGTTTTTAAATCGTTTATCATTACAAGGAACAACAACGGTCCCAATTGTGTTCCTTGTCCTATATATATTCCTAGTCAGATTTAAACCCCTCCTTTCCAATCCATTGTGATCTGCCTTCTAAAAAGTCATAAATCCACCTTGTAATGCAAGCTGGAATATCTAACTCATGTAATTTCTTAATAAATATTCCTTGACCTATCAAGTCAAATGCCTTTCTGTAATCAACCAAACTGCTCTTACAAGTTCCCCATCTTCCCAGAATTTCATATACAGTTCCAGAAATTTTAACAAAGCTAGTGTTGTCGAACTCTCCTTTAAGGATTCAAACTGGTTAATGTCAATTTTGTTTGACAGAACTTCTAACAACCACTTTGTAACAAATTTCTCACACAATTTTAACATAACATATGTTAATGAAATGGATATGAAATCTTTTTTTTACATCCCATGGCACTGCAACTTTTGGTAAAAGCAAATTCATGCCTGTTTCCATTGAGTTGGTAATTTACCAAACATAAGAGATTTGTTAAAAATATTACATACCCAGGGTGCAATTAAATCAGTTCCCACCTACCATATCCAGTTTGGTACATCATCAGGTCCCACTGCCTTATTAACTTTCAATTTTCTTAAGGATTTTGCTTTTTCTGCCACAGAAACTAAGTATATATCTGGCACATCCCATAAACCCCATGAGAAGAGAGAAGGGGAATTAAGACCTTTGCTCATGTAGCATAATGTTCTGTTTAACTCCTGAACAAACAAGTTACCATTTTCTGCTCCTTCAAAACCATAGTTTTCTGCCCATCTTTTCATTGTTCTTAAGGTTTATTATTTTGAAAAATGCCCTTGTGTAAGCAGCTTGTATGTTTTCAGTGTAATACAGTACTGTACTGTATGTGCAGGGTAGTTCAGAGGGTTTAAAATAGTAGGCACTGTAGTGAACATGTGAAGGGTGCTCCTGAGTTTTTAAAAAGTTGTTCTGTGTCTGAGTTGCTTGAGGGATGGGGGAAGGGGTTGTTCATGACTATACCAGCTGTGTGGATGCTGGGTGCTTGGTGAATGACGATTTGTCCTTGTTGTAACTGTTAAAACACAAACTTTATTTCAGATTTTCATTTGGCATTAAAAATCATTAATGGTGGTTTGTTTCTCTTCTGTGTTTGAACTGGTCAAGGGATGGGGGGGTTGTTCATGTGGATACCTGCTGTGTTAGTGCTGCTTGGTGATTGCTGATTGGTGCTCACTTTCACGGTTAAAACACAATCTTTATTTCTACTTTTCATTCTGCTTAAAAAAAAAATCACTAATGGTAGTTTGCTTCTCTGGCGTCTTCACACATGTGGCCCACATACACTTGGTGATGGCAATGATTGACCAGTCAGGTGCCAGATCACTGTGTTGCTCCGTTGCCTGCTAAAGTGTAAGGAGGGCTGCTTGAACATTGGCAGGTGAAACAATTGATGCTGGTTCTTGTGTTAGCGCTTCCCTTCCTCATCTTCCTGGTTGGAGTCTTCCTGCAGATGACTAGCTTGTGACATGGGTGGCATGACATCAGCAATGCCATCCAATTCCTGTAATTCCTCTCCATTTGATCGCCAAGGTGACAGAGTCTGTCAAATTCTTCTGCCAACAGACCCACAAGGTTATCATTTGAGTTTTCTTTAGGCAGTTTGGTTCCCAACAATAGCTCATCTTGTTGGTCAGAGGGGTAGAAACCTGCTTTTTGAAAGCAGCTAATCATTGTCTGCTGACTGATGGAGTTCCAGGCAGTGGTCATCATTCTGACAGCATCAATAATGTTAATCTGCTTAATGCACACAGTGGCAGTTAGCTCCTGACTGCTGTCAATGAGGTCAGTTGCCCACTGACTCATCAGACATACTGTACATAATGCCTCTTGAAGGCATTGATAATGCCCATGTCCAGTGGCTGAATGATGCAAGTGGTGTTGAAAAAAAAACAGTCTGATGTCCTGGAGATCCTGCACCTGTGGGTGCCCTGTGAAATTATCCAGGAGCAGTGTAATTTTATGCCCGCATAGTTTCCTGCCCCAGAATCACACCCAGTCTGTAAACATTTCTCAAGTCATCCAGGTGCTCCTGTTAACTCTGTATTGAACAGGCAGGTGATGGATACTACAGAAACAATGGGGTTGAGCAGAATTGCTGATGACTAAACGATCAGTCTTTTCCATACCTGTCATGTTACAACAGCAAATTATGGAGAGACGTTCTCTTGCCTTTGTCTGTCCCAGCAGTGTTTCAGTCTTAAATGCTAGAGACCTGTTGCTGATTGAGTGAAAAAAACACCCAGTCTCATCACAGTTGAAGACATCATTTGGGGAGAACTGTAACAAGAGACCAGGTAAGACATCAGTCATCTATGACTTGGCACTACTGATGTCAACATCTTGTTTCTTCACATGAGCCCTTTAGTACCCGGTATTGTGCTGTACCCTCCACCTGTGCAGCCAATCTTTGAAGGGTTGGAAGTCAATCTTCCCCATGGCTGCAGCCAACTTAGCAGGCATCTCCATTAAAATAGGTTCACTGATCTGGGCATTCCTCTCCCTGAGCATTTGCGAACCAGTGGAGTAGTGTGTCCTCCTTCACTTCTCTGTCTTTCCCATCCCTTTTCCTTTTGCAGTCAGGGTTATCATTGCTGTGCAATCGTCCATAAGCTTTGCCCAACTCTTCATTAAAATCAGACAAGGCTGAACATGGTATGTTGAAGTGGAGAGCCAAGTCACTCAATGACATTTTTGGCATGTCATCTATCTGTTTTAAAGTCTGTATTTTTTTTTTTAGATAGAGTAAGTATGTTGTGCTTTGACATGACAGGGAGCTCAGAGCAGCAGCAACAGCAACAGAACCAACAACAGCAGCAGCAGGCCATTAACACTGATGAAACTGAGATTAGAGGTGAATGAGTCACCTTAAGAAGCTGCAAGTCACCTGTCATCTGACTTGTAAATCACACCATTTGAGCCCCATTGCCTCCAATTTACATAGTGTCACTGAATCATTATAAGCACAATTTTTTATACTGAGTTCTATGCAGTGGGTTTTCGAATTTAAAAAAAAACATCCAAATGTCCACATTATCCATGTCTGTTAAAATTGAGTTGGACTGTAACAGTAAAGGTGGCAGCAATGTTTCTGATGGAAATCAAAAATGAGGGAAGTCGCTCATGAATTCTGTATGTGATGTGTCAAAATTCCAGATCACATGTTGGACCATTATAATGGGGGTGGCTACTGGCACATATGCATATGCTAATAAAAATGCAACAGTCAATCAGAATACAGTATTCAACTTACCATTTTTCTAAGGTAGTATCAAGTCCAACTCCCAATCATGGCCTAATGTTCCAGCAATTACTCTGCAGCCACCACAGTGGATCTAGGTAAGGGACATCAGAGACCCTGTTGGGTGAAAGGAAGTCACAGGTAACAAGGGGGGGAGGTATTTGAAGGTGTCCAGATGTGGTGAAACATTTTGTAGGTAGGAATTTGCATTGGCAGGAAAGAGGTACTGTAGTCCTTCCCCGGAGATAAAAAGAGATGATAAGAGAATCATCCGTACCTCTGTGAAATCATTTGCATGAATATTGCCCTATATTGGCTGTTAGTGGCGAGTATTGTCAAGGGGTGGGACTTCAGTGCAAACAGAGGGACAGTTTCATCCTTCATGGCATCCCAATGATCTAAAAATATGGACAATGTTTTATAAAATAGGGCAGACTAAGTCATCAATATCTCTGGACTGCTGCTAGATACAGGTAACTCCCTACCTCATTTAAAAGAGCTTCTTATTTGAAAATACAATGGTGTTCTTCTTTTCATGACTGTTGTATTTGTCAGCAGCAATGGTCACGTAACCAGTAAAAGTACCAGTAGTCAGAATAGGTGTCTTGGAAATTTGCTTTCCTTGTAACATTTAGTTTTTGCACTGCACATGTGCAACAACTGAACTTTTGTTAATAATAATAATTGAAAAAGTAAAGCATGTTTAAAAACAAACAAACTAACCAGCTAACAATCATCCTTGATCTAAACTCTAATAAGCCTCAACTTTCAGTTCCCAACCATTTTTTGGCTATTGGTGAACAAGTAAGATCTTATTTCAGAGGGTTCACTCAGTATGTATTTTCAACATTCTAAAACTTTTTACCCACCAAAACAATCATTACCAAATTAAAAGGAGCCAGAGATCCTGGCAAAAACTCCACACACACCACAGTTCAGGAAAATTGGAATGGAAGCTAAGTTATTAAGGTGTGAAGATGAGGGTTTAGCATTAAGCTGTCTACTCAGGTGTAATATTCAGGCACTACTGCATTTTCCTTCCATAGGGGGAAACCTGGTTATAATTCACCTTTATAACCAGCTGATTATAATGGTGAACAGGTGCCGGGTTTCCCTTGCTCCACACATGAGTACACTGTCTCCCTGCTTCAGCCCAACTGCTATTTATTTATTTATCTTTTGTTGACCGGGTAAGTGCACTAGACAAATCATGCCTAATTTCAGGCACGACCCAGGGGACGGGGGAACACAGATAAATGCCAACTGACCTTGAACCAGATTAAGCTATTGGTGGTTTTTTTTAGAGAATGAGGGAAATTTGACCAGGACACCAGGGAAATTCCCCTACTCTTTTCGATAAGTGCCATGGGATTTTTAACATCCACCTGAACTACCACCAATCCAGGCAGATGGGAACCTCGGTTTAACGTCTCTTCCGAAAGACGGCACCTCAGAAGTGCAGCACCCCTCTCATGCTGCACTACAGTGTCAGTACTGGGATATTAACCCAAGTGCCAGATGTGGGAACTGAACCCACAGGCCTGTGATCTCCCAGCCTCAGAGGCGAGTGTGCTACCTACTGAGTCACTGACACTGCTATCAGCATGGAGATCAAGTTGCATTTATACAATTGCTGTGTCAAAAAAAAATTCTCCATAGCAATTATATAAAACATGACAGGGGTAGTGTGCAAAACTCAAATTTTACCCAAACCCTTGGTATTGGATGCTTGTATAAATCCATTAAGCTTCGATCTTGGGGATCATGTAGCTTCCAACACCTCTGGTGTGTGTAAAATTCTTGTTATACACACCACCCCATGCATTATTCTATATATTATACTTGACGGTTAGTGCAAGTATAGTAAGGTTTGAGCAGAGTGTACAATATTAAATCCCAAATTATGTGAGATTTGGCATGCAAGGTCTAGGTGATACGTTCCTGAGAAGTGACAAGTTTTGTTATGGCCACTTTACTGGATTCTGTGATCTGGAAATGTCAAAAGTGCATAAAAAGCACCATTTCTGACCACGTGCTAAAGAAAATGTTGGCTAAGGTTTAAAATTAGGAAGATTTTCTTGAAAACAATGCAAGCTGTGAGTTGTTTAAAGTCAGTTTACTTAGTTTTTTATAAAAAAAGCTGCCGAGTATAGAGCAAGGTGAACAAGTGAGTCAGCAGCTTCTGAAGACTAGTTGCAGGCCTGAGTGAAATGTTGTTATAGCAACACTCGCTCACGCTTGCATCTAGTCATCTGAAGCCACCAAATCACATGCTCTCTGACTCTGCTAGCTCTACACTTGGCAGCTTCTTTTATACAAAACTAAGTCAACAGCTTACACTGTTTTCAAGACAACCTTCCTGATTTTAAACGTTTGCAATTATTTTCTAGCACAATTAACACCGCTCAGTCATGCTACATTGAATGCCAAAAGTGAAAGTGATTACAAATGAAACAGTCTAAAAATGACAAGATTAACCAGATAACATAGAAACATAGACTTTGATAGCAGAAAAGGACCACTTGGCCCACCTAGTCTGCCCATTTCCCTACCTACTGGATAAGCTGCAGATCCTAGTTAACCAACAGCCTACTTCCTCCTACCCCACTCTAGAATTGCCTTATGTCTGTCCCACGCACTCTTGAATTCTGACTTTTTTAACCCCATGACCCTCTCAGGAAGGCCATGCCATATGTTTACCACCTCTCTGTGAAAAAATACTTGATAAGTGTTTTTTATCACTTTTTAGATGTGAAAATGATGGCAAGATCAACCAGATAACTGTTTACAATGTGGGACAGCTACAGTATATAGATTTACTTGGTTATGATTGTTGCAGCCTGTGTGTGTGTGTGTGTGTGTGTGTGTGTGTGTGTGTGTGTGTGTGTGTGTGTGTGTGTGTGTGTGTGTGTGTATGACAACCTGTGACTGCCAGGCATGGAGTGATCTTTCTGCTAGTGTGAAGGTTCTGAGTGATGCAAAGCAGTGCAGGCATGCGGTTGTAGTGGGATGCCTGCTCTTATTGTGGGATAATGCACAGTCATGTTGTTTATTTATTCGGTCAGGGAATCTGATTTTCACTGATTTGTCCTACCCATTTTATAAATATATTATAGGGGTACGATAGCACCCCTATAGTTAGGGTTGAGTAGCCTGTTTAATGTTAAACTTCACATTTTGCACACTAATAACTTTGGCTCTCTTTGACAGAATGCACTGACATTTTGCATGTGTTGTCTAGGAGGCAAAGTGTTAATGTCTGGAAATTTTTGTGATGGCAGCTTATGTGGTTTCTGAGATCTGCATGTGTCATTTTAAGAAAAAAACTACATTTTTTACTATACTTAACATTGTTTTTATTTTGCTCTCACCTACAGCCTACGTGGAAAGGAATTGTTGCCCAAACTTGCAGGGGGCATGTGTCATGTCCCAAGGTAGTGCCTTTGACAGGTCTGGTGAAAAAATATGAAAGGTTTCCAGAGTTATAAGGCTTTAAATTTTAGTGTTTTCCAACTTCTGCGTGCGCAGTAGGGGTTTTGAGATAACGTTCTGTGGCAAAAATAAAATTGTGATGCCACAAATGCCCATTTTGCTTTCAAACCACTTGTTTGGTAAGGCACCAAACATTTATTTGTGCTTTGCCAACCATCATCTTGTTGACATTTTCCGTGAACCAACAAACGTTGAAAAAAACACAAAAGTGCTGTGATTTTAATAAACGAACATCAGAACCTAGCTAAATAGGAGTTGTTTAGCTAGATTCTGATGTTTGTTTTTAAATACTGTGCCAACATATATGTTTTCCGGGCATTTAAAATCCTGGGTGCCTAGCTTAGCGAGAGGAGCACTTCTCCATGTTCTCTGTATGAAAACAGCAGGATTTTCTTGACTTCTGTAGCCGCAGCTGGAACTTGTGTTGCCTGCTGCAGATTCAGCTGTGAGCCACCACTTCCTTAGTGTTTAATGTGTTACCCCCACCCACTCATCCCCATACTTCATTTTATAATACAAATTCATCCATTGGTGTTAGTGGTATCCCCCACCCTCCTTTATGTATCCCTGGTGTCCAGTGGCACCCCCATCCTCCGATCCCTCTATCATATATTTACAATTTCTCCCTTTGTGATAGTGGTGCCCTCCACCCTCTCATATGTTTTCCTGGTGTCTAGTGGTACCCCCACCCTCTGATTCACATATTTCATTTGTTTTTGTTGGTGGGTAGTTGCTCCCTCCTCCCCAACAGGATGTTCAAATTTCTGAAAGAAAGTAAACAGTCCCTCAACATATATATTTTTTCAAACCTGAAAAAAATGAAAACTGTCCCTTGTCATCCCTGCCATCCCCCTCCCCATCCCAAATCTCCCACTGAGCACCCACCCCTCACCCTATACTTACCACTGGAGGTCATAGGCTGTCATCTTCTGTGGACTGAGACACATCTGCACTCTTCAAAGCCAAACTGTGAACTGAGGAATAAAGGTAAGTGCTATATAATGTATTTCAATGGCATTTTGAACTTATGTTGATAACATTGCCATTTTTTGGAATTTTTTCACCAAATTTTCAACATGGCCTTTTTGGGACCCCATCTCATGAACATTGCAACTGTCATTTCATTAATCAGGCCCAGAAGATGATTTTGCACTCACTGTGCAAAATCACCTTTTAGGACAGAATAATGACATTTCACCACCATAACTCCTGAAGTGGGGTCCCAAAAAGGCCATGTTGAAAATTTGGTGAAAAAATTCCTAACAATGGCTGAGTTATGTGCGTTCATTGAAAATTTTTTATGAATGTGCATAACTTTGGTAATTTTCATTATTTTGACTCCAAATGTTCCACATAGCCATTTTTTCACACTGCCTCATGAACAGTATAGCTGACATTTTTCGCATCCTGTCCAAAAAGTGTTTTTGCACCTGTGGTGTGGAATGGCATGTTAGCATGGATTTGAACATTTTCACTGATGGGGTTTATGAGGTGAGGGCATAAGGAGACTATGTTAAAAATCTGGGGTCAAAATATGGCAAAAATGCCGAAGTTATGACCATTTGTTGCAATTTCACTATGCCCGCTCGTAACTTTGGAATTTTTCAATATTTTGACCCCAGATTTTCAAAAGAGCCATCTTATTACCCCACATCATGTATATCACAGCTGTCATTTTTCAAATCCTGGCCAAAATGGGTTTTTGCACCTTTGGTGCGGAATGGTGTTTCAGTTGTGCAGAATTACATTTTGGTGGGGATTTGAAAATTTTCTCTACTGGGTACATGAGGTGGTGTAATAAGATGGTTATGCTGAAAATGTTGTTACTGTTTTCTTATAAATGGAAGTGCTGGGCCCAGAGGGCCCTGTGCTTCCACAGCTGCATACATGCATCTATGGAGGGATGAGAGAGTGCAAGGCCTGGATAAGGATACGATTATACAATCTCAAAAAGTAAGGAAATAAATTGCAAAAAACTGCATGAATGCTCTAGTTAAGAATAAAACCACAAAAACAGGGAAATGTGATGATAGGGTTTTCAAAGCTAACACCCCACACCCACATTGTACATACAGTACCAACAGGAGTCGGGGGTGTGCCTTTGGGCCATCGGCCCTAGTGCTCACCCCATTCTCCTATACTGTACCCATCTCAGCTTATTTACTTATGGAATGGGGTGAGCATTAGGGCTGACAACCCCAAGGCACGCCCCAGTGCCTGTTGGTGTGTGCATGGTGGCTTTGGGGTGTTAGCTTTGAAAACCCTAATGCCACATGTTCCTACTTTTGTGGCTTTATCCCTAACTAAAGCATTAATGCAGTTTTTTGCAATGTATATGCAGTATATATTATACTGGCTTGGTAGCACCAGTATAGTTAGGGTTGGTAGGACAGTTTAATGTTAAACCTCAAACTTTGCACTCTTAAAACTTTGCAAATGTTCAAAGGATTTACATAAAATTTGGCATTGTTTGTGGCTAGAGTCAGGTCTGTTGAAGTGCCAAATTTCATGTAAATTCTTTTTATGGTTTTTGAGTACAATACAGAGTGGTGAAAAACATAAAAAATGAATAGGATTTTGAAAGGGCTTTTGACATCCATTTCTCAGAAATGGCTTGCATTTGTGTGACATAAATTTGTGTGTTTATAGCCTTTGGGCCACAGATGTGCCTTTTGAAGGTCTGGTGAAAAAATATGAATCCGTTCAGAAGTTATTGAATTTTTAATTTTCCCATTATTTCCTAGGGATAAAATAGATGTCCCATACAAAAACACTGCTGTGTTCGAACTCAGCAGTGTTTTCAAATGTCTCTAGTTAATGGTCTGTAGCATACAGTAATACAATAATGTTTTCCATGAGATGAACAGCTTCAGTGGTGCAGAGGATTGTTGCCGGAGTATGAGCATAAAGTTGCAGGATTCAAGGCTAGTGTTTTCTTTATATTTTTTTTGGTGGTGGGAAGGAAATATTAAAGGGGAAAAAAAAATTGAATGCCCATGTTGCTTCCAATGTTTTCATAAGTGTCATCATCCCCCCTACCCCCCCCCAGCCACACCGGCACTTGAATTTAAATGGAAAGAGAAGGCAGCTGTCGCAGCCCGCCCTCCTCCATGACTGGCTGCCTTCTTCTTAATGAAGACACTGGAACACTGTGTCCCACATAGTAAACTCTGTTGAGCCTCTGTTTCTACCCAATTCCAACCCAACTGAGTCCTCCCCACCAAGACACACACATTTTTTAAATGACATTAGCAGTAATAACACAAAGTGAAAGGATTGTCGACTGGCACAACCCACTCACCCCCCAAGGCTGGCTGCCGAGGTTTTTATAACTGTTATCATCCCCACCCCAACCCATAGTTAGCAGCCCCCCCACCACACACTGGTACTTAATTCTAACCAACCAAGTCCCCCCACCAAGACTCACACATTTTTAAATGACCTTAGCAGGAATAAGACAAAGTAGAAGGCTGGGCAACCAGCACAACCAGCCCACCCCACGGGATGCCGCTTAACGCTTTCATAACTGTTATCATCCCCCATCCCCAACCCATACATAACATTCCCCCCCCAACCCATACCGGCACTTGAATTTAAATGCAAAGAGAAGGCAGCAAGCACAGCCCACTCTCCTCCATGGCTGGCTGTCTTCTTCTGAATGAAGACACTCGAGCACTCTTGCTTTCATAATAGAAACTGTTGATCACATGATCAGCAGGTTTAACTATGTGACTAAGCCAGCCATGGAGGAGGGTGGGCTGTGCTGGCTGCCTTCTCTTTGTATTTAAACTCGAGTGGCAGTGTGGGGTGGAGGGGGGGCTGCTGACTATGGGTTCTGTGGGGGATGACGACAGTTATGAAAATGTTGGCAGGGGCAAGCGGGTTGTGCCAGTCATCTGTTTTTCTACTTCGTGTTATTACTGCTAATGTCATTTTAAAAAAAAATGTGTGTGTCTTGGTGGGGGGGGGGGACTCAGTTGGGTTGGAATTGGGTAGTAACAGAGGGTCAACAGATTTTACTATGTGGGACACAGTGTGCCAGTGTCTTCATTCAGAAGAAAGCAGCTGGCCATGGAAGAGGGTGAGCTGTGTCAGCTGCCTTCTTTTTCCATTTAAATTCAAGTGCCAGTGTGGGTTGGGGGTGTGGGGGGGGTGATGACACTTATAAAAACATCAGAAGCAACATGGGCGTTCAATTTTATTCCCTTTAATATTTCTCATCCACTACCAGAAAAAGAAAAAAAAGAAAACTTTAGTCTTGAATCCTGCACCTTTAGGTTCATGCTCAAGCAACTACCCTCTGTATCACTGAGGCTGTTGATGTAATAGAGAACACAATTGCATTACTGCATGATATGGACCATTAACTGCACATGTTCAAACATACTGCTGAGTTCAAACACAGCAGTGTTTTCATGTGGGATATTTATTATTTCCCCATACAAAAAAATGGGAAAATTAAGATGGCCAGCCATGGGGTGGGTGGGCTGTGTCAGTTGCCCATTCTTGTACTATCTCTTATTATTGACAATTTCTTTTAAAAAATGTGTGTGTGTGTTGGTGGGAGAAATAACAGAAGATCAGCAGGTTTTAATATGTGTGAAGCAGTGTGCAAGTGAAGACAGCCGACCTTGGAGGAAGTCAGGCTGTGCCAGCTGTCTTATCTTTGTATTTAAAGTCAGGTGTGGTTGCAGGTGGGGAGTGCAGCTAACTATAGGGGGGCATGATGACAATTAGGAAAACCTCAGTGTTTGGCCCTGTGGGGGGGCTGGTTTATCATAATTAAGTGTGCATGCATGGAAGACAGTAGTGTAATCCTATTGGGTGGCACCTATTGTACAGCGAATGGATTTTTAGCAAGGAGCAGGGCATACCTGGCATGGATGTGCAGATAGTGGGATGTGCAGATCATCAGAACAATGTTCGGCCTTAGCCTGATCGTAGTGGCAGTTGTGATCACAACAGTGAATTATACAGTGCCAGCTGATTCTTGAGACAATCATTGCAGGTTTGTTTCTGTTGTAGGTGGACTGATGAATGTGGAGTTGGTCTGCTCTTTGTTAAATGAACCTGCATATTACAGACAAGTATCTGTCTTTTGAAAAGTGTTTAATGCTTAATAATGGAGTGTCTTTGGCTGTAATAAACAGTCATATTTTAGCCATTTTAATGAAGTGTACCACACATCATCTCATAGGATCCATTTTCTGTTGAACATTTCTAAATATAAGATGCAATATGACTTATTTTTCTATAGAAATATTACATATAGTCTTCAATGATAAGTTATGCTTACACAATGCTAAATTATAACTGGGGATAGGAAATTAATTTATTTGTTATACTGTATGTTTCATGATAGCTTTATAGTATGCTACCTCTTCGTAGAGGCATAACACATTGAGGTTGTGTCCCATATGAAACTTTCCATTGCTGTGCAAGCAGATTGCTGAGAAATGTAATAGGGGTAAGTGGAAGGAGTACTGGTTCCACAAAAATATTGCCTAACATATTTTTTTCAGTGCACAAAATGACCCGGCACTATTTTATTCTTTGGTCACTGGGTAAGGCCCACTAGGCACAAGTGCCTGTTTTCAGAAGTGACCTGGAGCACTGAGGAGGTTAAATGACTTGCTTAGAGTCACACAGTATGCAAGAGGAGGTTGTGGGAATCAAACCCAGCTCTGTCTGCTGATGTACCAAACTTATTCACAGCTCCTTACTCTAACCTCTAGGCTATACTGCCAGTCTAAAAGTCTCTGAATATTAACTTTTTGTTCACTTTTTGGAGCCGAAGATAGGTATTTTGAATATACATCTTTACTTTTCTTTTCTTTTAAGGGGGGGGTTACTGTGTAAGTGGTGGTGTACACAGTTAAGATTGGAGGTAGGCACTGCGTACATGCTGATTCTGAATGTATAACACTATGCAAGTCACAGTTTAGTTACTACTGCCCATGGAGATGACAGGAGGTGTGTGCTGGTATGCAGAGATTTTATGAGTCATTGTCATTACTTGCGGCAGGCTGGGTCAGGGCCAATGAAAGACATACTGGAGGAGGGCCATTAGAAGTAATATGAAACATGGTTTTTAAAATATAAATTAATTAGTTTTTTAACAAATATGAAAAAATTGTGGAAGTAACAGGAGGTACCTTACCACATAGAGACTGTAAAAACCATAGCAAATCCCTACATGGTGTTCAGAGGGACAAATCAGCCTCTGTGTGACATCTGGGAAGCTGTCAGTGATTATTTATCTGACAAGCATAATTTGGAAAAACAACCTGCACAATGCTACCGAAAGTGGAAACTTCTATGCCATTTTTTTTTTAATGAAGGAGACAGGAGACATTGCAAAACAAGACAAAATTTGGTATTCTGGAATGCAACATATGTGGAGGCATGCTGGTAAACCAAAAATGGGACAACGTTTCTATATGAGTATGTATACCACTCTGTACTAACCAAAAGCTACCAAAAAACCTACATCACAGTTAAAACATATCATTACATTGTATGTCTATGTTGTTGTATCTGTCTTTCAGAACACTCAAACGGAATAGGCTTAAAATACAGTCTTCCACATTTAGACACAGAACAGACTACTGCCTCTTAAAATGTCACATCTAGTGACTCTGAGGAAGAAGAAACTACAGAACATATACAAACAACTCCAGGTAATACAAATTAAAATTGTAGAATTTCTAACTCCTTTTTTATTACAGTAATATATGCAACCCGATGTATGTATTCATTGCAGACAGATCCCCTACAAGAATACTTGACGCTTCAAGAGAAGAAGAAGTAAGTGCATCCATAACAGAAGAAACAACAATAGAAGATGAGAACACAGCAGTGCAGCAACCAAATTCAGGACCACAACAGACAGAGGGACAAGAATGACACACATCACAAAAACATAGAGTAATGGAGGAGAACACAGAGAACTCTAACAAATCAACCAGTAAGTAACAGCACTACTAACTTCAGAAACACATATGTCAACATGGTAAAACATAATCATACTTATCCTCTTTATTGTTTTTTCTTTGATATTCATATAACAAAAATGGAATGTGACACGGAGAGATACAAACAAGTGTCACTTGAAGACACAGAAGCAGAGAACACATGCAACAACTATGACTCTTCAACATGTAAGTAATATCACAGTTCAGTTGACAAACAGATAATAAACCATATTCAAACAAGTCACAAACACTGACATCATTCTGTATTTCTGTTTCTTCAACTTATAATACATGCAGCTTCAAAAATTCAGCGAAGTCTTGAAGAAATTACAAAAATTGTACAGGAAGCATTTCAGTCTGTTAATGAAGGCCTGTCAAGTATAAGAACATCAGTGCAGGACACAGAATAAATAAAAAAAAACATGCAACACCTGTCACACTTCAACTCATAAGTAGTAGAAGAATTCAACGTATAAACAAATAATAACACATATTGTAAAAAATGACAATACTGGTCTTCTTTCTCTTTTTTTCCCCTTTCCTTCCATTTAAAGGAGTAGTCCACCCAAAACTTGCAAAAAACATATGTTGTGCAGAGTGTTTTGATTTGTATGTTAAGTTGTGTGTCCTTCACTCTGTCTGCTATTTAGAGTTTTTCCTAAATTAGCCTGCTAGCTTTAGGGTGGTTTTATGACTCTTGGAGATCTCCATCTGAGACAGCTTAATTGTATTTCTTTGTCCTAGAATGCACCTTGCTTCATGTGACAGTGATGTAGCAGAGACCATAAATCCAGCAGAAAGCACTGCTTTACAATCTGTTCACAACAGTAGAGATGACTATATTTTAAAATCTATAGAATTCAGCTTAGTGACTACCCTCATCGTAAAGATCTTACTGTCCTGAAGAACTTTGCTGCTGGTAATTTTTGTGCAGCTTGTAAAGCTTCCAAGATATTAAGTTTGTTTGGCATGTGTGTGCTGAATGTTGGGTCTCTGCTACATCACTATCTTATGAGACAAGATGCACTGTGGGAACAAGAAATACAATTAAGCTGTCTAAGATGAAGATCCCCAGGGGTCATAAAACTACTATAAAGCTAGCAGGCTAATTTAGGAAAAACTCTTAATAGCAGTCAAAGGGAAGGAAACACTAGAACTTCACATACAAATTAAAATACTCTGCACAACATATATTTTTTGCAAGTTTTGGGTGGACTACTCCTTTAACTGTTGCAGCTTCTCACATTGAAGAAAATCTTGTACAACTTACAAATATCATAAAGGATGGAAGTTGCGCATTAAATCAAGGTGTTACCTGTATGCTACATAAAATGGATTTGCCGATACAAGCCCAGAATTCTACAATTGCACTACATTGGCAAAATCAATCAATATTTCATGAGATTTCCTCCGAGATAACTCACATGAAGAGCATATTACAAAAGATGACATCTCAGGCAACACCAGCTGAAGAAGTAACACAACAAACAGAAGACACTGCATGAATTTTCTCACAAATTTCACACAGCCATTATATAAAACATGTTGTTTGATTCAGTTTAAAACATTTTCTTTAAGTTGTTTAAAAATGTTTAGTCCTGTTTCCACAGTACAATAATTGCTATTTGAAATTATCCTGGATTTACGGTAAAGATTTGGGGAAATAGTAATTGTTTACTTTCTTAAAGTTATTCAATGTTAATGCTCAAACATGTTTATAACACTTTTTTACTAATGTTTAGTAGTGGTTCTAGAGTACCATAATTAGTAGTTCAAGAATACTTTGCAGTTAATGACAGAAATAAGGACTATAGGAAATATTTACTCTTTCCAACTTGTTCACTGTTCACTGTGAAACATTTTTTTTTCACAGATGTTTACTGTGTTCGGTAATGCTTCCACAATACTGCAATAACTGTTTTAACATATTATGCTTTTGCAGTAAGCAATTATACATATAGGAACGATCTACTTTTAAAAATTCTAACTATATGTAGTTAAAAAAATTCAGACTATTGTTCTACAGTATGAAGATCTTGATATCCCATATAAATAACATCTTTATGTGTTTGGACTTGTTTCTGACATCACAAAGACAAAAAGACAATACATAATTTTGTTTATCTTCCAAAGAGTATTTTGTCTCTTTTTTTAATCTCCATGACTATTAACTTCTATAACAGGATACACATTTCTTTCATTCTGTGATGTGCTGTTAATGGTGCAGTGGAAAGATCTTGTTTTTTTATGTCACACAAAAGAAGTGGATCAGGGTTCAAAAAATGCTTCTTACTTTATATTTTTTCATGACTTCACACTTTTTATTATTTTTGAATATGAATTATAGCCAACTTCTTTCTGACACCAGAGAGACAAGAACAGAATAAATAATGTTGTTTCTGTTCGATAAAGTGTTTTTTTTTTTCTGCTTGCCTAATTACCTCTGTAAAGGGATATACATTTCTTCTACTCTGTGGTGTGGTGTTCATGGTGCACTGGTAAGAACTTGTTTTTTTCATGTGACACAAAACAAGTGGATAAGGGTTCAAGATTCACTTCTTAATTTATATTTTTTCCGTGGGTTGTCAGTAATTATTATTTTTAAATATTTATTAAAGTTGACACAACACAAACAATTAAGAAAATAAGAAAGATGCTATGAAATGTCTGAGAAAAACTCTGTAGCGTGAGGTATAAGTACCTATATACTTGAGCTGCATCTATGGAGGGCATTGCAGCGCAGTGTCCACTACTATTACACTATCTGAAAAAATAAGGAAATTCATTATAAAAAATGTTGTTAATGCATCAGTTAGGGTAACTACTATAGCCACAAAAGCAGGGAAATTACATGTTAGGGTTTCCAATCCTAACCCCCCCACACCACCACCCTACATGCACAGACAGGCATTGGGGGTGTGCTTTACGGTCATTGGATGTAATGCTCAGCCCATTCCACCCGCATCCTACCAACACTAACGGGCATTGGGGTGTGCCTTGCCATCATCACCCCTCACCAGGGCTGCAGTAATGGGGGAAAAGTAAGGATGTTATATGGGGCCCTGAGCTCAGGAGGGGCTCACCTAAAGAGCTGGCATTACCTCTGGCATTAGCTGGTTTGGGAAAAGGGGCCCATTTCAAGTGACTTGTCCTGGGCCCCAAAATTCATAGCTGCAGCCCTGCCCCTCACACTCATGCTATTCCATAACTAAATAAGCTGACATGCATACTATGTAGGTGAATGGGCTGAGCGTTAGGGTCAATGACAATATGGCACACCCCAATGCCTGTTAGTGTTGGTAGAGTGGGGGTGGGAGTGAATTGGGAAGAGTATTACATCAGACAACTGTAAGGCACACCCCTAATGCCTGTCTGTGCATGTAGGGTGGTGGTGAAGCATTAGGGTTGGAAACCCTAACATGTCATTTCCCTACTTTTGTGGCTATAGAAGTTTTCCTAACTGATGCATTAGTGAATTTTTTTAAAATGAATATATATATATACACACACATACATACATGCACACACACACACACACACACATATATATATATATATATATATATACGCAATATCGTCAGATATATATATATATATATATATATATATATATATATATATAGAAGGTTTGGTGAAAAATATTAATTTGTTCAAAAGTTATTAAAGTTTAACGTTTCAGGTAGATAGATAGATAGATAGATAGATAGATAGATAGATAGATAGACAGACAGACAGACAGACAGATATATTATACTGGCCGGGTACCGACAGTATAGTTAGGGTTGAGAGATGTCTTCTATGTTGAAGCCCAATTTTTTGTACTTTAATAACTTTGCAGTAGGTCTGTCGATGTTGTAAATATCATTTGAATCAGTTGAGTGATTTCTGAGATACAGAGTCTGAAAAGTTGTTACATTTACATGTTTTTTGTTGTTTCTTTGTCCACCCATATCTCAGAAACTATTTTAAACTGTAAATTAAAATATTCTGTTTAGAAAGCCTTTACCTCACAGATCTGCCTTTTACTGGTTTGGTGAAAACATATTAATCTGTCCCAAAGTTATAAAATTTTGAAGTTCCAATTATTTTCAATGGGAAATTGTAGATGTTCAGCATGAAAAAGGAATCTGTGTCATAGAAGCATAATCCCTTTTTGCAGATGGGTTATCCAATGTGGCAGGTGGGAAATCATTTTTCATGCATCCACCATTTTGTTTTTTTCAGTTAGTGAGTGAAACTAAACACATAAAAATGGTAAAAATTAATGTATATCAAAAAACAAATATCAGAACCTAGCTAAATGGGATCCATTTGAGAGGCGCCCTTCCCCATGTTCTTTGTATGAGAACAGCAGGAATTTCTTGGCTTGTACAGCCGTATCAGTCCATCCATGGTCACCGATCCCATATGAAGTTTCCTGGTAGTCTAGTGGTCCCTGCCCCTTCCCTCATGTCTGATCACAATGTAGTCTAGTGGTTCCTCCCCTGATGTCTGATCCCTGTCTCTGTATCCAAAAACAAATTACTGGGTAGTCTATTGGTCCCTCCCCAATGTCTGATCACAATCTCCTTGTAAAAAAACCTGATCTCAGTAGTATAGTGGTCCCTCTTTCTTCCCTGATGTCTGTTCCTGGCCCCATTTAAAAAACCAAAACATATTACCTGGTAGTCTAGGGGTCCCTCCCCAATCCCCTTCCAGACTACACCCTGATTTGCTTTAGGGGTGGAATTGTGGTTTTAGGGTTGGGAACCCTAAAGTCACATTTCCCTACTTTTGTTGGTTTAGCCTCAATCCTAAATGTTGTATTAATGCAGTTTTTTTGCAAAGAATATCTTTACTTTTTGAGATAGTTTAATGGTATCCTTATTTTCCTGTTGGAGCAAAGGGCCATCTGGGCCCTCTGCTACCATGCATCCGTAGTTTCTGAGATAGTGTAATCATATCCTTATTTGTGTGATGGAGCGGGGAGTGCAACCCATCCCTCCATAGATCCGTATATGTATGGTTATGTGAAGCACAGGGTCCTCTTGGCCTACACTTGCACTTGTAGGACAACAGTAACCAAATTATCAACATAGCCTTTCTACTTATCAACCCAATAGTAAAAATTGTGAAATCCCCACAAAAACATCATTCTGCACCACTGCAGCATAATTCTGCGGCAGAGGCAGAGGCATGAAAGTACATTTTTCCCAAGATTTGAGAAATGACAGCTGCCACATTCATGAGGTGGTGTAAAAAAATTGCTATGTTGATAATTTGTGGTTAAAATATTGAAAATTAACAGTTATGAGCGAGCGTAGTGAAATGTCAACAGATGCACACAACTTAGCCATTTTAGCATATTTTGACCCCAAATGTTCAACATATCCTTCTTGTGATCCCACCTTATGAACAAGTATGGTGCACATTTTGAAATCCTGCCCAAAAGATGATTTCAAAAACTGACCACAAAATTGCCATATGGGCAGGATTTGCAAAGTGACACCACATTGTTCATGAGAAGGGGTCTCAAAAAGGGTATGTTGAAAATCTGGTGTCAAAACATGCAAAAATGGCAAAGTTATATAGCAAAGTTGAATATGCCATTGAAATACACTGATTTCCCATATGGAAAAATATATTTTTTCATGAGTCATGATACGAAACAAGATCTTTTTTGTATGACCACAGCTGGGCCATTTTAGCATATTTTGACCCCAAATTATCAACTCACCATTCGTATGACCCTACCTCATGAACAAGTATGGTGAAAATTTTGAAATCCTGCCCATAAGGTGATTTCACCAACCAAATGTGAAATTACCTTATGGGCAGGATTTGTGAAACGACACCCCCATTGTTCATAAGGAGAGGTCTCAAAAAGGGTATGTTGAAAATTTGGTGTCGATATATGCAAAAGTGGAAAGGTATGTAGCAAAGTTGAAAATCCCATTGAAATACTTGATTTCCCATATGAAAAATTATCTTTTTTCGTGAGTTGTGATACGAAATAAGATCTTTTATGTGTGACGCAATATGAAAAAAGAATTTCAATGTTAAAAAAATAAACACATTTTAAAGGCATTTCTTTGGCAGTAAAGTGCAGAATGCAGCTAAGGGGGTCCCAATAAGCAAGCTACAATACATGTGTTGGTCCCTCCCCAGAATATTATTTTTAGGGATTTCCAAATTTGAATTTCTCAGATAAAACTAAAAACACAATGGTGGCCATATGAAAAAGGATTTTACTTAAATGAAAAAAGGATGATAGCATGCAAAAAAAAAAGAATTATTTTTCGTGTCAAACAGCTATCTTGAAGCACCTACTGAGCATGTTCAGAACCATTTTATGAAAATTTTAAAATTGAATAACTTTAGAATGGATTAATATTTTTTCACCAAACCAGCAAAAGGCACATCTGTGGGTCAGCACCCCTCTGCCTTGAAAATGTCAGACCAAAAGTCCAAACTGTTTGGGCCATAGCCTAATTCAATGAAAATCCCATTCAAACCAATGGGGGAAAAAAACTTATGTACTGTATAAACACAATGACATATTTACTTTTTCCACTATCCAGATCTTGGAAACCACACATCTGACCTGAATGAAACATGGCACATCTACAGATGTAGCAAAGGGGACTGTGCATGCAAATTGTCATCCAAATCTGTTGAACGGTTATGAAGATACTAAAGTGCAAAATTTCAAGTTTAACATAGAAACCCCAGTTTAACCCTAAATATAGTGGTGTGACCACGCCACTATAATTTATTTATTTATTTCATTTTTGTTAACAGGGCAAGTGCTTTAGCCATGAAATGACTATTTTCAGGCATGACCCAGGAAAGTACAACAATCATAAACAAATATATAGCATGAGTACAAGAAAATGACATATAGCACAGGTCAAATAGTCAGTAAAAATTATACATTCAGCCAAATAACATAACATGACATTGAAATTCACATAGAGTCAGGGTAAATAATTTGCACAGTAAAGGAGAAATAACCCAACAAGATAATAAGGAATATTGGTTAAAACTGATCATAACAATGAAGACATTCATGAGTCAGCACATCAAGGCAAGGGCAAGTTCCTTGCTGGGCAGGATGCACCATCATGACCTACAAGGCAATTCTCTGTATTAAGAGGGGAGGCAAGATTAGCCCGCTAAGGAGATAGGAAAGTTGAGTGGATGCTAGGGGAGTGGGGTAGTAGATAGTATGGCAGGAAGTAGCTGGAGGTTGAGGGGATTTAAGTAGGATCAAAACAAGTGCCGGAGTCCGTGAGAGATAGATGATGGTGCAGCTCCCTTTTAGAACTGTCATGGGATCCTGGCTGTCAAAGTGCTAGGGGAAAGGAGTTCCAGAGCTTGGGGGCAGAGCCAGAAAAAGCACCAGAGCCTTTGGATGTATAACATTCTAGGCACATTAAGTAGGGACTTATCGTCTGATCTCAGTCCATAGGAGGAGGAGGTTTGAGGTACAAGCATCACGGTGAGTGCTGAAGGAGTTTGATTTCTGATTACCAAGTCAATTAGAGAGTTAAGTCAGTATTGACCGCAGGCAGAGTGGAAGAACCAGCCCAGTTCTCTATAAAGTTGGCAGTGATGCTTAAGCCAAGGTGATGAGGAGGCATACCAACAGATATTATTATGTTACATCCCATTTATGAAGGATGGTTTTATATGCAGCAGCAATGGTGGGAGCACCATATGTGAGGACAGGGAGAAGGATGCCTCTGGAAATGGCCAGCTTAGCAGAGGGAATTAGTCTTATAAGTGACTCCCAGTTTTGCATTCACTGCTTTGCAAGTGGACTGTATCTGTAGATTGAAATCTAGGGATTGGTCCAAAAGAACACCCAGGTACATAAAAGATGTTACACACTCTATTTGTGCGCCACTTGAGTCTTGTACCAGCATGGAAGTTTGACATGCCTTGAGCTTAGGGGTTGATCCAAATAGCATAGCTTGTGTTTTCTTAGCATTGAGTACAAACTTGTGGGCAGACAGCCAGTTTTGTACATTAGTGAAGTCAGAGGAAGGAGATGTGTTTATGCTGGTGACATTGTCGGAGCTTCAATAGAGTACGAGCTCCACAAAGAGAATAGATGAGTATGAATGAAAAACCTCAGCTACATTATTGATAAAAAGTGAGAAAAGAAGGGGTCTCAGGATGGCGCCCTGGAGGACCCCAATGTTGATATTAGCTCTGTCAGATAAGGAGGAGTTAAATTTCATGATTTGAGTCCTGTTTGATAGATAGCTTCGGTAGTAGCCAACAACTGGGGTAAAAAGCTCAAATTGCAAAGACTGGAGAGAAGCAGGGGGTGATCAATGAGATCAAAAGCCTTTGTATGGTCTATAAAAACTGTCCCTAACAGTAGACCAGCGTCCATGTTGGTAAGAGTATCAGTAGTGAATTTGAGAAGAGCTGTGGAGGTACTATGACCTTTCCAGAAACCATGCTGAGTGTCCAAGAGAAGGCTATACTTTGTTAGGTAGTCAATGGTTTGAGCTGCATCTTGTTTTTCTAGAACTTTTCTTAAGACCAATAGAATGGCTATGGGCCTGTAGTTAGTGATCTCTTTTGGATCGCCTTTTTTAAAAACAGGCGTTACATGGGCAATTTTCCAGAGGTCAGGAACTTGGCTGTAGGAGAGAGACAATGTGAAGATTTTAGTCAGAGGGGAGGCAATAAAAGATGCCACTAGTTTCAGAAGCTGAGGCTCAAGGGTATCTGAGCCAGATTGCATTGAATAAAGGGGTCAAACAAGCCTGAAAGCCATAGGTCCAAAGGGCAAGTGGCATTTATTAGCTTATTTGACCCTGACTTGGTATTCTTTCATTAGTATACCTGCACCTAGACAGCTTTTAATTTATAAAATACTGTACATTAGTTTGTAGTATAGTGATTTTCCATAGTGCAGTTGTATGTCTGTTAGTGTTCTTCTGTAGTGTAGGAGTTTTTCATAGTGTAGTAGTAGTTTTGGTAGTGTTTTTCTGTAGTGTAGGGGTTTTACGTGGGAATGTCTTTTCTTTTTGTCCTTTTAGTGTTTCCATAGTGCAGGGGTCTCCTATAAAATGGACATGTGGTTGCAGCAGTCTTCCCCTTACATGATTCAGGATGGGAAGCAGGCAGCATGGGGTGTGATCAGGAGCAGCATGGTGTGAAGCCAGGAGCAACATTTTAACTGCCTGCTGGTGAGAGTTCAGGGCAGCGTGGTTGGTGGCACAGGCAGCATTAGGAGTTTGCAGTTGAGAGCATCGGCAGTTGGTAACAGCATGGAGGGAGGACTGGTAGCAGCAGTATGGAAGGTCTGACTAAGACAGTCCTGCAATGTTGAAGGACATGCAGGTTTGGTGAGGGAGGTTGGTGTGATGGTGTTGGGTGTGTTGCTAGTATAGGCTAAAGTAGTTCTCTGTAGACAGATATATGGAGGATTTAGGGTGGGTGAAGTATGTTAATAAGCTGGCTGTTTCATGATTTAATAAGTAACTGTTACATGTGTTATTAAAATGTTTGCTGCATGGGTTATTAAAATTATTTTTACATGTGTTGTTGAGGGTGTAACTGTGTGGTTTGTAGTGTCTTAGGTATTAATGTGTTAATAACACATTTACACAGTATAAGTACCTAAGTGGTGTCATATATTCTAATTGACTGCCATCCTGTATGGGGAAATAAAGGATGGCTTTTTCAATGGAGATGAGGGAGCAACCTTTTAATTAAATGATGGCTTTTTAAATGGACACATAGACCCAACCATATTATATATATATATATATATATTCTTTGCAAAAAACTTCATTAATGCATTAGTTAGGGTGAATACCACAGTGACAAAAGCAGGAAATGATCGTTAGGGTTTCCAGCGCTAATGCCCCACCCCAGGGTTCCCACCTACCACCCACCCATCCCACCACCTTCCACACACCCAGGTGTTGGAGTGTGCCATTAGGTCATCAGGCCCAACTGTCACACCATTCCACGTGTAAGCCAGCTTATACGCTACTGTATGAGACAATGGGGTGAGAGTTAGGCCTCACAACCAAATGGCACACCTCGACACCTGTTGGTGTGTGGAGGGTGGGGGGATGGGATGGAGTGGTAGGGGTGGGAACCCTGGGGGTGGGGCATTAGGGTTGGAAACCCTAACACCTCATTTCCCTGCTTTTGTCGCTGTGGTATTCACACTAACTAATGCATTAACAAAGTTTTTTGCAAAGAATTTCCCTTTTTTTCAGATAGTATAAATGTATCCTGATTTTACTGTGGGACAGCAGGTCCGAACCCTCCATCGAGATAGTACAATACTGTTCAAATGTCACAGTGAGAGCGCAGGGTCTGTCCCATCCCTCCATCCAGATAGCACAGCAGTGTCCATATGTGATGGTGGGAGCGCAGAGTCCTTTGAGCCCTGCACTCCCATCCCTCCATTCAAATAGTACAACAATGTCCATATGTCACGATGGGACCATCCCTCCACAGATGCACATATGTATCTAGCAGTGGAAACACAGGAATCTCAGACCCCTGTGCTTCCACATTTTGAGTAATAGGCAGGCATAGCGAAATTGCAACAAATAGTCATAATTGTGCCATCTCAAATAATTTTCACCCCAAATGTTCAACATAACCTTCTTAACACCTCACCGCATGTACCCAGTACAACAAACTTTCAAATCCCTGTCAAAATGTAATTCCGCGCAACTGTAACACCATTTTTGCTCCACAGTTGCAGAAAAACATTTTCAGTAGGATTTCAAAAATAACAGCTGTATTGTTTATGAGGTGGTGTTAAAAAATGGCAATGTTAAAAATCTGGAGTGAAAATAGGAAAAATTGGTGACATTACGAGCGTGTGTAATAACTGTGCAACATATGCTCGTAACGCAGTCATTTTTTGGAATTTTTTCACCAAATTTTCAACATCAGCATTATGGGACCTTCCCTCATGAATAGTGCAACTGTGATTTTATTAATCCATTCCAAAAGTTGATTTCGCACAGCGACTGTGCCATTCTGTGCTACAGGTGTGAAAACACATTTCAGGCAGGATGTCAAAAATAACAGCTGTACTGTTCAAAAGGAGGTGTGAAAAAAATGGCAATGTTGAAACTCTGAAGTGAAAATATTAAAAATTGGTGAAGTTACAAGCATGCATAGAAACTGCGCAATGCACTCTTGTAATGCAGTCATTTTTGGGAATTTTCTACCAAATTTGCAACATAGTCTTTTTGGGACCTCCACCTCATGAACAGTGGCACTGCCATTTTGTGAATCGGTCCAGAAAGGTGATTCCTTGCAGCAACTGCGAGATTGCCTTTTGGGACAGAGAAATGAAAAGGCAGTGCCAGGGTTCATGAGGTGGGGTCCCAAGAACTCCATGTTGAAAATTTAGGGCCAAAATTCCCTAAAATGGCTGAGCTAGCAACCTAAGTTGAACCCTCTGATTCTTTCCCCATTATATGGCTTACCTTGATTCCTCAGATTGCAGTTCGGTTCTGAAGAGTACAGGCATGAAGATGAAGATCACTGATGCTGACCTTCGGAGGGTACGTATGGGTGAGGGGGGTACGGGGATGGTTTTCTTTTTTACAGGTTTATTTTTAAAGAAGGAAACATCGAGGATGGTTTTCTTTATTTACAGGTATTATTCTTTATTTGGGCATACTGGGGTGGGCTCACAGTGTGCCATATAAGTTGGGGGTGGATGACATCATCATGCTGATAGGGGGATTGGGCATCCCATCGGCAATAAAAGTGAGTTGAGGATGGGGGTCATCTGACACCAGGAGTTGGCATCCCGGTTTAGGAAAGGGTTTTTAAGATTATATATATATATATATTGGCACACTGGGGTGGGCTCCCAGTGTGCCACAATACCGGGTGAGGGGGATGCACATTGACATGAGGATTGGGCATCCTGGTATTGGTGCAGGGGGCAGACTAGTCTGATGCAGGATCTTGCATCAAAATGATCGCAAATTTTGATGCTTGATTCTGCATCAAAGAAAAGACATCGGGGGAGGGGGGCAGTTTTCTTTTTACAGGCTTTTGATTCCTCAGATTGCAGTTTGGTTTTGAACAGTGCAGATGAGTCCTGGTCCAGAGAAGATCACTGGTCCTGACCTCCATAGGGCAAGTACGGGTAGGGGGGTGCAGGGAGGTGGGTGTGCAAAGGGAGGGTGGGGATGGGGAAGGGGGACTAGGGAGATGATGAGGGACAGTTTTCTTTATTACAGGTTTATTTTAAAAAGAAGAAATCATTGAGGATGGTTTTCTTTATTTACAGGAATTATTCTTTATGTGGGCACACTGGGATGGGCTCCCAGTGTGCTATATGAGATGGGGGGTGAGAGATCATCATGCTGACAGGGGGATTGGGCACCCCCATTGGCAATAAAAGTGGACTGGGGAATGGGGGTCATCTGACACTGGGAGTGGACATCCCTGTGTCAGAAAGGGTTAAAATATATGTATATATATGGCACACTGGGATGGGCTCCCAGTGTGCCACAATATGGAGGGGGATACACATCAACACAGGGACTGGGCACCCCGGTGTCAGTGCAAGGGGCAGACTAGTCCGATACAGGATCCTGCATTGAAATGATCAAATCAAAGAAAAAGACACTGGTGGACAGTTTTCTTTTTTGCAGGCTTTTAAATAAAGTCCAGCACACTGGGGTGGGCTCCTGGTGAGCCAAATGTGTGTGTGTTTGCGGGGGATATATACCTATATGGGGATTAGGCACCCCGTGTTGGTGGGAACAAGTGTGTCCTCCTGTCTCTGTAGCTAACAGCATGAGTTCCAGCTGCAGCTGCAGAAGTCAAGAAAACACCAGTCTTCTCATACAAGTCGTCCTCTGTCTAAGCTGGACTCCAAAAAAAAAAACTGTTTGGGTCCAGTTTAAAACACAAAAAAAATCAGAATACACCTAAAGGGATCTTCTTTAGCTGTTTTCTGATTTTTCTTGTATTAAAAAGGTTCAGAACTTCAACTTTCTTGCTAAGTGGGTAAACAAGATGGTTGCTGCATCACAGCTCAGTTGATCGTAGGACTGTGAACTGTGTGAAAAATATCAGCATTCTTTGCGAAAAGAAGCTGGTATTTTTTTGCACATTAGTCCTATTGTTCGAAAATAAGGTGCAAAAAATATATCTTTTATGCCAGGCGTATAAATCTTCCCTTTGGAAACAATGGGAAAATTAAAAATGTCATAACTTAACAGATTAATATTTTTTTAGCAAACCTTCAAAAGGCACATCTGCGACCCAAAGACTTTCTATGCTGAAAATATCAGACCACAACATAAAGGCATTCCTGAGAAACAGGTGAGCAAAGAAATGTTAAAAAAAAAATGGATTTTTCTGTTTTGTCAACACTTTATATCTCAGAAACCACATGACAGATTCCCATGAAATTTGGCAGTTCAAGAGATCTACCCCAAGAGATTAAGCATGCTAAATATCATGCAAATTCATTGAAGAGCTTTGAAGTTATTAAGGCTCAAAATTTGTATTTTAACATAGAAGTGCCGTTTCACCCAGTCACGCCAGTATTAAATATATGCGCAATGCTTGTGAGGCTAGTTTAGCAAATATTTTCAGTATTCTGAGTGTAGTCAGACCTAGATAGGCAGTATTATAGTTATCCGCACTCTGGGTCCTTTTATCCACACAGAATATCAATTTACCCACAGAGTAGGTTCATTTGCAGATGACAAAAAGATCTGCAACAGGGTTGATATACAAGGGAGGTGGAAAGAATGAGAAAGGACTTGGCAAGGTTGGAAGAATGGTCAAAAGTATGGTAGCTTAGATTCAATGCAAGGAAGTGCAAAGTAATACAATTAGGAAACAAAGATCCAGAGGAAGAATACACAGTGGGAGGGGGTATTAACAACAACACAAATGGAAAGGGACCTGGGGGTAGTCATATCAGATGACCTAAAGGTAGGCATGCAATGTAAGAAGGCAGTAAGGAGGGCTGGGGGATACTGGGATGTATAGGGAAAGGCATCGCCAGTAGAAAAAACAGGAAGTTGTTATCCCTCTGTACAGACTGTTGATGAGACCCCATCTGAAGTACTGCATGCAGTTCAGGAGACCCCATCTCTGCAAGCACGTAGACAGGATGGAGGCAGTCTAAAGGAGGGCAACTAAAATGGTGCAGGGTCTGCACCAGAAGCCATACGAAGAAAAACTAAAGGATCTTAATATGTATATCCTCGAGGAAAGAGGGGGCATGATAGAAATTTTCAAGTACCCCAAGGGGAATCAACAAAGCCCAAGAGGGCAGCATCTTTCAGAAAAAGAGATGTGCAAGAACAAGCGGGTGCAATTTGAACATAAAGGGAGGACGGCTCAGGGGCAATGTGAGGAAGTATTTTTCACGGAGAGGATGGACGACGCATGAAACAGCCTTCCTGATGAGGTCGTGGGGTCAAAAACAGTGAGGAAATTCAAGAATGCATGGGACAGACATAAGGCAATTCTGGTGGGGGGATAGGAGGAATTAGGCTGTTAGTTAACTAGGATCCTCAGCTTATCAAATAGGTAGGGAAATGAGCAGACTGGGTGGGCTAAGTGGTCCTTATCTGCCATTAAAGTCTATGTTTCTATAGTGGCAATAGAGGTCCAGATTGAGCTTTTCTGTGTTGATCTTCTTCAAACAGTGGTTTGATCTTCATCTTCATTTAGTGATGTTGTGCTGGGATAACATTGCTTTTGAAGGTGAGCACTGAACAATCAAGATGCAAGATTTTTTTCTTGCCATAGTATAACAAAAGGAACTGCGTAAATCAAATATGCCATGGCCCTAATGGAAATATCACTGATATTTTCCCTCATGCAGTTTGACCTTTTAAATCACTCATCTCTTTGTCACTTGTGATGTCATATGGTCAAACTGCACATAGGAAGAATATTCATAATATTTTCATTACAGCATTGGCATATCCTAAAGATATATATATAGTGTAATCATCATATTTACTGTATTTACCATTACATTAGTCTTACTTGTTTATTGATCAATATTGGGGAATCATTAAGTAACATTTATATGTAACCCTTGCACATGATCGAGTTACAATACCTATTATATTTTTTAACCACACAGCTGTAACTGTTGAGGAATTTTTCTACTAAATAGGGGACCCCAAACAGAGAGAAGACAACTGAAACTATTGGCTTAAAGAGCTGGTGACACATTCAGGAGAACTTTAACAAAACCTAATATTTAGACACAGTCTGGCTTGTATTTCCCATTAGTGCTGTACTCCTCCGCATTATTTATTACTGAGGGCATTTTTATGAAAACAGGATCTTTGCTCCTGAAGAGTTTATCTATTCCTGCTGCTTTCTCCCTACCTGAAGTCTTAGAGCACTGCTTGTGATATCACAGTTGCTTCCACTGCAACAGATTGTGATGTCACAACAGAAGATTATAACCTAAAGTAGGGAGCAAGCTATAGAGGCAGATGGACTCTAAAGGAACTCTTAGGGGTAAAGATTATATATCCATGCACATTTCCTTAGTAATAAATAATATGGAGAAATATATAAAATATAAATGGAATTGTAACCACCCTACAAATGGGGGTTCCCAAAAAGTCTTCCTTGAGCTTGTCTAAATGCTCACTGCCAGGCTGGTGCCCTGCATTTTTGCAGTTTAAATGTGATTGCCAGAGAGCGCCTATATAGCCTCTGTGTACTGTCTCTTTAAGAGCTGCCTGGATTGTAGTCATAATTAATCTAAAAGGGAGCTCTGTTAGAAGATGTGCTTGTTTGCTGATCATTTGTTAGAGTAGTAATGGTACTGCAGTTTGTTCTAACCTGCCTTCTTTGCAGCATGGACAGTTCTTTTTGTTTCCATCATCTTGGTCCTGGACTGCTGAAATGGGCCAATCAGTACATTTGGGACTCTAAAATGGATCCTGCCTACAGGGGCTTGGTGGGGTCAAAACTTGAAGGAATTGTAGTTTGGGGCTTTTTGCACCTAAAATAACCTGGAGGGGGAGCCCTTGTTGTGACTGACAGACAGATCAGCCAACCGAACCTTTTGGATCTTGGGGAAGTCCCAAACTGCTTGCAGTTTCAGTTAGATCTAAGTTGGGAAGTGAAGAAGTAACAGCTCGAGGTAGTTCGAGCAGCAATCCATAGTGGATTCACACAGGAGAACTGTGGAAAGGCCTGAGTTTTGGCCTGCATGCGTGCCTGCTGTCCCTGAGAGGGAATTTGTGCTTTTTTCAGAATGAATCCGAACTTGGAGAGTGAAGTAAGCCACTGAGTTGCGACCAGGCTCCTACCTGAAGAAGACCAAAGATTTGCTGAATGCGATCAGCCTGTCTGGACTTCCAGCCACCTCTGAACTCTCGAATTGTGCAGATACTCTGTAATTGCGACTGTAGAGCCTTTTGCCTGGTACAGTGGAATTTCCTTATGCGTAAATGTGCTGTGTGCTGCTAGTGGGTCACGCTTTGGTTCCCCACTGTGGTTTGAACTGTATTCTGCTTGCTGGAAGCCACATCCAGCCCCACAGACTGAATCCAAAATCAACTCCATTGGGCCTGGGCCTTGTCACACTGGCCCAGCCTGACTACCCTCTGCACAGAGAACGCCATCGGTAAGAGACCTGCCTGGGGATCAGTCCTCTGCTCAACACTTGAACAGTAACGATGCCTCGGTGATTCGTGTGGGCCCCGCTTCTCCAGGCACTCCAGCTCAACAACCTGCAGTCTCAATTTCATCCTGCCTGTGTCCAGTACTGGGTATCATGAGTAAACATCAGGGTAGCTCCCTGCAACAACTGCTAAATCTAAAGTGTTGTCATCTAATTGTCTTGTTGCTTTTTCTTTCACGAACTGAGACCCTCCCCCTTCCCTCCGGATTACAAGTAGTGTGTGTTGTGCATGTTGCTTTCTTCCATCACAGGGCCCCAACCAGCTTCAACATTCCTGGCTAGCCCACTATTTTCCTACCTGGGTACCCATAGCATGTGACTGTGTGGGGACTTAAAGTGCATGCATAACTGTTTGATTAATATAGCCTTTAAGCCAATCAACCTGATTACGTCCCTTCCTTGTTCAAGTGCCCTGAATAAATCAGATCTGACTTTTTTTGCTGCATTTAACCTGACTGTGGTTCCAGTTTGTGCCAAGAGTACTGTACTGTTGCTATTTACTGTGCATAACCTTGTTTTACAGGGGGTCCCCATGGACGAGCCAGAGGAACCAGCCCTGGTAGTAAGTGTAAACAGTGTGCATACTGGTATGGTGTACAAGGGGTACTGTGAAAGTGATTATCATATATTGCTCAGGCCACTAGAAGGGGAAAGATGGGGCTTACAGTGTCCCGGAGGGCTGCGCGCAGATTAGTTTGACCACTACCAATCCTGACCTCCAGGTGGAGGCACCGGTTTCAGAACTCAGACCCCTTAACCTGCTACTAACTGCGCAGACAGGGATAGTAGCCCTTGGAATAGCGCCACCTAGGGGTTACATCTTGGAGGCTCACCGCTAGGATTTTGTGCCTTCTAGTGGCCAAAAATTATGAATTATTGTTAAAGATTAATGGCTACCCCAGTAGAAATGGCTGTACACCAGTTGGTGGGGTGGTGTACTGGGCAGGAGATCGACCCCCAAAATGCTCTGCTTATACTGGATATTCCCCTGGGTACCAGTAAGGACACTGTAGAGGAAGCACTCTCCAAAGTTGAATGTTTAAAAAACCCAGTGGTGGTGGGTCGACAGGCTGATTTGATCGCCCAAACTTTCATAGCCTTGGTAGAGTGTAGTGACCTCATGGACAGCTCTAAAGTGTCACAGACTATTGCCTCAGAAGGGGTCCTAGCCGCCTGGAGAGTGATAACATAAGACAGTAAGGACCCTGGGGAGGATGAGCCCCCACTATTATCTAAGACTTTTGAGGAGAAATTTACTAAGTTGTTGCTGAAGGAAGGGAAAACCATAGAGGACTTTAAGAAGCTATTCCTGCCACCTGGGTGTGTTCCTTCCCCAACACCTCCTCCCACTCCAGCACCTGTTACTGCCCTGCCTTCTGTGCCCGTGCCAGTGCTGGCCCCTATATCTGTACCTGCCATTAGTCATGACTCATATCGCCAGCTGAGGATGTTTTCAGGCACCCTCCCCACACCCCAGGGGGAGGACAATTGGGAGACTTGGATAGACTATGTTGCCCCTCAAATCCGAGAATGACAATGCCCCGAACCAGAAAAGAGGAGATGGGTGGTTGAAAGCCTCAGAGGCCCGCCCAACTTACTATCCACACTACACAGGCTAGTAATCCAGAAGCAACTGCTCAAGATTTTTTGAATGCACTGGAAAATGTGTATGGGAGTCCCGATTCAGATGAGGCCCTGTGGGGTAGGGTCAAAAACACTCAGCAGTACCCAGGGGAGACCTTATGAGTGTATGTGCCTCGACTCAAAGTGGTGCTACAGGAATGCCTAAAGAAAGGTGGCATGACCCCAGTTAAGTTAGATCGGAATAGGTTGGACCAACTCCTCAAGTCAGACCCATTCTCTAATTATTGCTGCTCCAACTACGCCTTGCTGCTCAGTTGAATGTGCCTCCTACCTATACTGATCAAGGAAATTCAGAGGATTGAGAGGAGGCAGCCATGTGGGGGGCCCCTCCTGTATCTGCTGTTGCTGCTGCCCAGATGACCGAGGATGCACATGTGAGTGATGCTCAGGGGCGAAATACAGTGCCAGTTGAACACTGGGAGGCTAGCAAGGACACTCCGCCCTGGAGCGAGACACTGTGAGAGGTCCGAGAAATGAGGGCTACCATTTCCCTAGAAGCCCATTCCAGAGATACAATGGGCCCAAACCCCTCTCACAGCATGTCCTCCATGGGAGTGGGGGTGCACTTCCAGCATCCCTTGTTGACAGCAGCTCAAAGATTGATGAATTGACAATGGAAGTGAGGGAATTACTGAGGCATCTCCCCATGCTCACCACACACCAGACAGAGGTTGAATCATGATTTTCTGTTGGTGGTACTCCCGTGTCAGCCCCCAATGTAATGCCTCGGCCATACCAGACTCTAGAAAGCATACTCTATCATAATTGTGGGAAGGAGGGGCATATGAAGAAAGATGATGGTCCCCGAAAGACTTTGATAAGGTTGTATACAGACTTAAAGGGGAGCTCCGGAAAGCGAAACCATGGCCGAGGGGTCCTGGAAACGACCACAGTGAAGGCTCAGGAAATCGCAACTCCAACTTCTTTGTGGCTAAGTCGCCTGTACTGGCCCCTGCTACTGTCCCTCCAGACTGGTCCAAGATAGTGGGCCCTTCAATGGAGACTAATGTGGCTGTGAATGGTATTCCTACTCGGGCTGTGCTTGACAGTGGGTTGTAAGTGACCACTGTGTTTCAGGACTGGTATGACAAACACTTATCTGATGTGCCCTTACAATCCCTGGAAGGTCTACATGTGAGGGGGCTGAGCGACAAAAGTCTTATCCATATGTAGGATATGCCCACCTCTGGTTGTCTTTTCCTGCAACTGTCACTGGCGTAGAGGAGCAAGTAGAGACATTGGCTCTAGTGTGTCCCCCCACTGGACTGTATGATGGGGTTTCCCTGTTAATTGGAACAAATGCCCACATGTTTGGGAGACTAGCACAACTCTGCCATGAGAGACAAGGGCAGCTGACTGGATGGGCCCTAAGAATTCCAGCCTTAGTAAAAAGGGCTTATGACTGGCAACAGAGACCCAATGAAGTGGACCCAGATGAGCCAGTGGGGATAGTGTTGGAAAAAGGAACCTGACTACTTGGTAATTGCCCCCAATGCCCAGTGCCCAATCCATGGAGAACTCCCCCTAAAGAGAAATGTAAAGAACAAAATATTAATGTTGAATGCATCAGGAGATGGAAAGTTGCCAGAGGGATTATTGGTCAAACCCGGCATCTTGCCTCTTCATGCCTACGCCTATGCACAACGAGGGATTGTCCAGATTCAGAATGTGTCAGATCAGGAGATTCGGGTGAACAGAGGGTGCATCCTAGTTACAGTACACTGTGCCGACACTGCTATATTGTCCAGCAACAAGTGCTCTGGCGAGAAGGAGAGAGTGACTCCGGACTTATTTGCCTTAGGTGACTCCCCATTGCCAACTGAATAGAAGGCTAGAATTAGCAAGAAACTCACTCAGAGGGACCAAGTGTTTTCATTAAAAGAATGGGACGTGGAGTGTGTCCAGGGTGCAGAGCATCACATTCACCTGCATGATGACCGGCCATTTCAAGAGAGATCCCTAATTCTTGCCCCAGCAGACATAGATGATGTAAGGAGACACCAACAGAAAATGCTCGCTGTTGGTGTTATACAAGAATCAAGGAGCCCATATGCTTCTCCCATTGTGGTTGCGCATAAGAAGAATGGGTCGGTAAGAATGTGTGTTGATTATCGAACCCTGAACTGGCGGATGATCCCCAATCAATACACCATGCCCTGTATACAAGATGCCCTGGATTGTTTGAATGGGAGCAAATGGTTTTCGATATTGGATCTTTGCAGTGGATACTACCAGATCCCGAAGGCCCCAGAGGACTGTGAGAAAACAGCCTTCATCTGTCCTTTGGGGTCTATGAATTCCTGAGAATGCCACAGAGGATTTCAGGCACCCTGGCCATTTTTCAGTGACTGATGGAATGTGCAGTGGGAGATATGAACTTGCTGGAATGTCTAGTGTACCTAGACAATGTCATTGTGTTTGGGCGCACATTAGAGGAGCATGAGACCTGACTGTTTAAAGTCCTAGACAGATTGGAAGACTTCGGCCTCAAGCTGTCCATTGACAAGTGTCAGTTTTTTCAAACCTCCATGAAGTATGTAGGGCACATAGTATCTGCAGAAGGGATAGCGAGTGATCCCAGTAAGGTTGAATCACTGACTACTTGGCCCCAGACCCATAATTTGAAAGAACTACAATGTTTCCTGAGGTTCTGTGGCTACTACGGCAGGTTCATAAAAGACTATTCAAAGGTGATTCACCCGCTCTTGAATCTTACCCAGGGTTACCCTCCTACCAACCATAAATATAAACGAGAATTTGTCAATGCCAAATGTTGATTGCGTTGGTCCATTGAGTTTGCTCACTGTCCGTCTGTCATTCGCTCGTTCTGTTTCTCCCAGTGCTGCAGGATGTTGTTTTGTACTAGTCTCCTTCCAGTATTGGCACTCCTTTTTTGTCCACAGAGAAATCCGCAGCTGTCCTGACAGAGGTCTATTGAGGTGGCATACTCCCCCTGTGTCACTCGCTCATTCTGTTTCTCCTGGCGCTGCAGACTGGCCTTTTGTACTGTGCTCCTGCCAATGTTGGTGTTTTTTTCTGCCCACAAAGAAATCTGCAGTAGTCTGGACACAGGTCCATTGAGGTTGCTCAGTCCCCCTCTGTCACTCGCTTATTCCGTGTCTGCTGGTGCTGCAGGCTGGCCCTTTGTACTGGGCTCCTGCCTGCATTGCCACTTTTTCTGCCCACAAAGAAATCTGCAGCAGTCACAATAGAGCTCCATTGAGCTTGCTCACTCCCCCTCTCTCTTAGTTGCTCATTCCATTTCTACCACCGCTGCAGGCTGCCCTTTTGTACTGGGCCCCGGGTGCATTGCTGCCTTTTTCTGCCCACAAAAAAATCTGCAGCAGTCCCAACAGAGTTTTGCTGAGCTCACTCACTCCCCCTGTGTCACTTGCTCATTCTGTTTGTCCTGGCACTGCAGGCTGTCCTTTTGTACGGGGCTCCTGCCTCTGTTGGAACCTTTTTCTGACTACAAAGAAATCTGCAGCAGGCCCAACAGAGCTCCATTGAGCTTGCTCACTCCCCCTCTCTTACTCGCTCATTCCATTTCTGCCGGTGCTGCAGGCTGCCCTTTTGTACTGGGCCCCTGCGTGCACTGCTGCCTTTTTCTGCCCACAAAGAAATCTGCAGCAGTCACGATACAGCTCCACTGAGCTAGCTCACTCCCCTTCTCTCACTTGGTCATTCTGCTTCTCCTGCTGTTGCAGGCTGCCCTTTTTATACTGGGCCCCTGAGTGCATTGCTTCCTTTTCTGCCCACAAAGAAATCTGCAGCAGTCCTGACACAGCTCCGTTGAGCTCGCTCACGCCCCCTCTCTCACTTGCTCATTCCGTTTCTGCCGGTGCTGCAGGCTGGCCTTTTGTGCTGGGCTCCTTCCTGCATTGCCACCTTCTTCTGCCCACAAAGAAATCTGCAGCAGTCACGATAGAGCGCCGTTGAACTTGCTCACTTCCCCTCTCTCACTTGCTCATTCTGTTTCTCCTGCTGCTGCAGGCTGGCCTTTTGTACTGGGCCCCTGCGTGCACTGCTGCCTTTTTCTGCCCACAAAGAAATCTGCAGCAGTCACGATACAGCTCCGTTGAGCTTGCTCGCTCCCCTTCTCTCTCAGTCGCTTGTTCTGTTTCTCCTGCCACTGCAGGCTGCCCTTTTGTACTGGGCCCCTGCGTGCATTGCTGCCTTTTTCTACCCACAAAGTAATCTGCAGCAGTCTCAACAGAGCTCCATTGAACTCACTCACTCCCCCTCCCTCATTCGCTCATTCTGTGTCTCCCACTGCTGCAGTCTGCTCTTTGAACTGGGCTCATCTCCTACCGCTGCAGCCTGCTCTTTTGTACGGGGCCCCCTGCATGCATTGCTGCCTTTTTCTGCCCACAAAGAAATCTGCAGCAGTCCTGAAACAGCTCCGTTGTGCCACTCACTCCCCCTCTCACTCTCTCATTCTGTTTATCCTGGTGCTGCAGGCTGCCCTTTTGTACTGGGCTCCTGCCTCTGTTGGCACCTTTTTCCGGCCACAAAGAAATCTGCAGCAGTCCCAACAGAGCTCCGTTGACCTTACTCACTTGCTCGTTCCATTTCTGCCAGTGCTGCTGGCTGCCCTTTTGTACTGGGCTCCTGCCTGCATTTCTGCCCTTTTCTGCCCACAAAGAAATCTGCAGCAGTCACAATAGAGCTCCGTTGAGCTTGCTCACTCCTCTCTCAGTCACTCATTCGGTTTCTCCCACTGCTGCAGGCTGGCCTTTTGTACTGGGCCCCTGCATGCATTGCTGCCTTTTCCTGCCCACAAAGAAATCCGCAGCAGTCCCGACACAGCTCTGTTGTGCCACTCACTCCACCTCTCTCACTCACTCATTGTGTTTCTCCCTGCGCTGCAGGCTGCCCTTTTGTACTGGGCTCCTGCCTGCATTGGCACCTTTTTCTGGCCACAAAGTAATCCGCAGCTATCCAGACAGAGCTCCATTGAGGTCACTCACTCCCCCTGTCTTATGCGCTCATTCTGTTTTTCCTGGCGCTGCAGGCTGCCCCTTTGTACTGGGCTCCTGCCTGTGTTGGTGGCTTTTTCTGCCCACAAAGAAATCTGCAGCAGTCCTGACACAGCTCTGTTGAGCTTGCTCACTTCCTCTCTCTCACTAGCTCGTTCCGTTTCTGCTGGCGCTGCAGGCTGGCCTTTTGTACTGGGCTTCTGCCTATGTTGCCACCTTCTGCCCACAAAGAAATCTGCAGCAGTCACGATAGAGCTCCATTGAGCTCACTCACTCTACCTCTCTCTCAGTCACTCATTCTGTTTCTCCCGCTGCTGCAGGCTGGCCTTTTGTACTGGGCTCCTGCATGCACTGCTGCCTTTTCCTGCCCCAAAAGAAATCCACAGCAGTCCCAACAGAGCTCCATTGACCTCACACACTCCCGCTCCCTCACTCACTCATTCTGTGTCTCCCGGTGCTGCAGGCTGCCCTTTTGTACGGGGTTCCTGCCTGCGTTGGTGCCTTTTCCTGCCCACTAAGAAATCTGCAGCAGTCCCGACAGAGCTCAGTTGAGCTCAGTCACCCCCCCACTCGCTCAATCCTAAATTGTCCCAAACAATGATTTTCGATCGTGACTGCGGTATTCTGTGCCGGAAGCGCAAAAACTCATTTCGGACAGGATGTGAAAAATGAAGGCTGTACTTTTCATGAGGAGATGTGGGAAAATGCCACTGTTGAGAATGTGGCACAAAAATATTACCAATTTGTGAAGTTACAAGGATGTGTGGAAACTGCACAACACACGCTCGTAACAGTCATTTTATGGGGTTTCATCAGAAAATTTTCAACATTGCCGTTTTAGGACCTGTGCTCATGAACAGTGTCAGTGTGATTTTCTTTATATGTCCCGAACACTGATTTCCCACAGTGACTGCCCTGTTGTGCGCCAGAAGAGCGAAAACACATTTTGGCCAGGATGTGAAAAATGACAGCTGCACTGTTCGCAAGGAGGTGTGTAAAAATGGCAATGCTGAGAATCTGGAATGAAAATATTGCAAAGTTGTGAAGGTTCTAGTGTGCGTGGAAACTGTGCAATGCACACTCGTAACACAGTCATTTTATGGAGTATCAGCACCAAATTTTCAACATAGGCATCTTAGGACCTCTGCTCATGAAAAGTGTCACTGACATTTTCATAATCTGTCCCGAACACTGATTTCCCACAGCAAACATGCTATTCTGCACCAGGATGTGCGAAAGCACATTTCGGCCATGATGTGAAAAATGACAGCTGTACTGTTCACAGGGAGGTGTGGAAAATGGCAATCTTGAAAATCTGGCGTGAAAATATTGCAAATTCATGGAGATTCTGGCGTGCATAGCAGCGCTGGGCAATGCTGCGCACCATTAAAATGATCCTTTTGGATTTTTCCATAAAATTTGCAACATAGGCTTTTGAGAGGCCACCTCATGAACACTGGTACTGTTGTTTTGTTAATCTGTCCCAAAGGTGATTCCATGCAGTGACTGCGAAATCACCTTTCAGGACTGATTAACACCATGACAGTGACAGAATTCATGAGGAGGGTCCCAAAAACCCCATGTTGAAAATTTGTTGCCAAAATTCCGGAAAATGCCTGAGATATGCATCAAAGTTGAAAAAACCCTATTTATTCCATTATACAGCTTACCGGCATTTCCTCAGTTCGTGGTCGGCTTTGAAGAGTGCAGACGTGTTACCGGTCCACCGAAGAACGTCACGCCAAGCTCCGGAGGTAAGTATGGGATGAGAGGGTGTTTGGAGGCAGAGTTTGAAGTGGGTGGAGTGCGGAGTGGTGGGGGTAGGGAGCGGTGAGGACATTTTTGTTTACAGGGACAAAAAATAAATAAAAACATCATGGGACCGTTTTGCCTTTCAGGGAATGTGCGCTGGGGTAGGCTCCAGCATGCCAACAGAATCTTTTGGGGGCAGCTGCAGCCGGCGGGGGATTGGGCACCCCCGGCAGCACACAACTAAAGGGGGAAGCACATCATGCCGATGGGGATTGGGCACCCCCATCGGCACACAAGAAATGGAGGGGGGATATGCTGACGGGGACTGGGCACCCTGTCGGCACACAAGAAATTGGGGAAGAGACATGCTGATGGGGACTGGGCTTCCCCTTAGCAACAGCCCTGCAATGAAGAGTCGCTTCCTCATTGCAGTGGATGACACTGCAATGAAGAGGCGGCCTCTGATTGCAGCAGCTAGAACGTTAGAATGTTGTGGCATGCTGGCTGAATTAGTGTCAGCAACAGCATGCCATGGCATTGGGGAAAGGCGGCCAAGTCTTTAAAGGCTATGGGGCATTGGCCACAACAATGCCGTGCCTCTACATCCTGCTTTTTGCAAAAGTTGCCGCAGCATGTTTCTTGCGCTTGCGCGCAATCAACATAAAAAGGGTCCATCAAAGAACCAGAGAAAATGTACTTTCACACAGATTAACTTTTTGGGCCCCACTGGACACCCAAATATGAAGCAGCCTTTCACAGAGTCATATACCAACTCACCCACTCCCCCATCCTCGCCTATGCCGACACCACTAAGTCCTATGTGCTGCATATGGATGCCAGTCTGCAGGGTCAAGAAGCTGTGCTGTATCAAGCCTATGAGGATGGTTTGAGACCAGTGGCCTTCGCCAGTAGGAGCTTGACCCTATCGGAGTGGAACTACCCTGTGCACAAGCTGGAGTTCCTTGCGCTAAATTGGGCCATCTTCGACCAGTTTCATGAATACCTCTATGGGGCAAAGATATTGGTGAAGACCGACAATAACCCATTAACCTATGTACAGACTTCAGCTAAGTTAGACGCCACTGGGCGCCAGTGGCTTTCCTCCTTATCAACTTATGATTATGCAGTTGAATGCAGACCAGGACTGAACCATATTGATGCCGATTCCTTGTCATGAAGGCCAGTTTCCGAGAGTGATTGGGTCAGTCTGTCTAAACCTGACATCCGAGCCTTGTGCCAAAAATGTGACTGAGATGAAATGATATCTGTGAACACAGTGGACTGTTTAGTAGATTGCTTGGGCCCTCCTGATACCTGCATACCGGCTGCCTATTGCCACTTTTCTGCTCTAGATTTTAGTGCACTACCTCAATTTGACAATGACAGCATTCATTGGGTTCAATCCCAAGATCCTATGATTCAGCCCGCACTTCATGCCCTGTGTGCAGGGAAAGATGTGTCCAAGTTGTGTTCCCCTGACTTGCAAACTGCTCTATTGCTTAAAGAAGGCCCCAAGTTGAAGCTACTCAATAAGTTGTTGTACAGAGAGACAGTGGATCATGGCAGTCAAGTAGACAGGCAGCAATTGGTCCTGCCCACAGCCTTTAAAGATTTGGTACTGAGGTCCCTCCACAATCACATGGGGCATCTTGGTATTGACAGAACTCTCGACTTGGTACGATCTCAGTTCTTCTGGCCCAAGATGGGGGCCGATGTTGAGCTCCATGTAAAGACCTGCAGTCATTGCTTGCAAAGGAAAGCCCTCCCTCAGAGAGCTGCCCCCCCCTGTCAATATTACAGCCAGCACCCCCATGGAACTGGTCTGCATAGACTTTTTGTGTTTAGAACCTGATCAGCGGAATATTGGCAATGTGTTAGTGGTTACGGATCATTTCACACGGTATGCGCAAGCTTTTCCAACTAAAGATCAAAAGGCCTCTACTATGGCCAAAGTGCTAGTGGAAAATGTCTTCGTCCACTATGGTGCCCCTCAGCAGATCCACTCTGACCAAAGCAGAGATTTTGAAAGTCAGCTAATCAAAGATATGCTCTCTCTATGGGGGGTGTGGAAGTCAAGAACCACCCCTTATCACCCACAGGGGGACCCTCAACCAGAACATTTTAACCGCACCCTTCTAGACATGCTGGGCACCCTCCATCCCAAAGACAAGTCTAAGTGGAGCCAGCAGATTAGTACCTTGGTCCACGCATACAATTGCATAAAAAATGATGCTACTGGGTTCTCCCCCTACCGCCTCATGTTCGGGAGGAAGGCCCGACTGCCTGTTGATGTCGGCTTTGGGGTGTCTCCAGATGGGGTCCGAGCCAAAAATTACCTACAGTATGTACAGAAACTGAAAGTTCAATTGAACCATACCTATCAAGTGGCCCAGACAATGGCTGCCAAAAGAAATCTCGCCAACAAAGAGAGGCATGATAAAAAAGGAAAGGCTCAAGAGCTTCGGCCTGGAGACCGTATGTTGATACGCAATTTGGGACTGCATGGCAAACACAGAATTGCTGATAGGTGGCACCATCTTCCCCATCTAGTAGTTGGAAAGTTGAATAATTTACCAGTGTACAAGGTGCGCCCAGAGAATAACTCCAAGACTGTCAAGACCATGCACCATAACCACTTGCTACCTATCGGCCAAGTCATAATTGAGGCTGAACCATCAGAGATTGATTTCCCTGGGCTGGTGACTCATGCTGCTGCAAAAAAGAGACAGAGTCAACCTACCAAAGTAGTTACAGATTTAAGGTTTCCCCGCAGCAGGCCCAGAATGATAGTGACTGTCAGTCCACCTCTGATGAAAGTGAGTGTGATAATGCCTATTACCCCTCCTATGAATTGAGTCAGCTGTTTCAAGGTAACCCTATGACTAATTGTGGGGACGAAGCTGGGCCTTCTGGACTGCCTAACCCCCAGCTTTGTCCTTGGAGCCAATGCTTCCTGAAAGTGAAGTGCAAAGTATTACGTTTGAGGTTGCGGACTCTCTGTGTTTTATGGAACTGTGTGAATTGCCCGAAGAAGGGGTTGATGGTCTGAGTCTCTCTGGTGACACACCAGAACTTGAAGAACAATGTGAGAGTGTTGACAGGCCCCCTTCAGTGCCGCAAAGCCTAATTGTGCCAGAGCCACCTCAAAAGGAGCCACTGGACCAAGGTGGGCTCAGGGAAGGAGAGGGTGGTGGAACAGAGGTGCATCCCTCCAGTTGTACCTCTCCACAATTCATATGCTGTTCTGGTGAAGAGTGGTTCCTCTATGGAGGCATCTGCAGTGGAGACCAAGGAGGATGCTGGAAACCTCCACAAAGCAGACCCACAGGAGGGTGGCACAAGACCCCACAAGGGAAGGAAACAATTCCTGGTGGGGGAATCAATCATAGGGGGTAGAAGTGGGGGAGGAAGGGGATAGGGAGGTAAGGTGACTTCCTGGTGCCACGGCACAGAGGGACAGGAAGCGAATCCTCAGGATCACAGCAGCAGCTGCACGAGGGAGGGAGCTGGATGTCATTGTCCACCTCGGGACAAATGACCTGGCTGTGTAATGGGATCAGACAAGCGCAAGAGGAGTTTGTAGAGTTGGAGAGGGGCCTTAGACAAGTAGCATGTACGGTAACCTTCTCGGAGGTGCTGCCTATCTATGGCAAGGATGATGCTAGGGAATTCTGCACCATGGGATTCAATGAATGGTTGAAAAACTGGTGTGGAGCTTAGGGTTTTGGCTTCATTGGGGACTGGGAAGCCACCTGGAGGGATGCAGGCCTATATTGGCAAGATGGTCTGTATCTGTCCGGGGGGGCCAGGATCCTAGGTGATAGGTTTAAATGCTTCATTGGCAAGCATTTAAACTAGCCAAGGGAGGAGGCACTGAAAAGAAGAAGGGAAATCCCAGCCTCCCCCAACAAAACACAGTTGTTAGAAAGTAAACACCGAGGTCGAGAAGTCAGTAGGGAGCAGGACAGGGGTAAATGCAGAAAAAGGCAGTAAGGACAGGGATGGGGCTAAAAGGAGTAAGGCCATCAAAAAATGGAAGGTGATGAGCACCAATGTCCGCAGTCTGTGTAACAAGCGACCTCAACCAGTGGTCTTGATGGAAGAGGGATGCCTGGATATTGTGGTAGTCACTGAAACATGGTACACAGAGAACCATGACTGGCAAGTCAACATACCAGGATACACAATCTACAGGAGGGACATTGTTGGTAAAAGAGTAGCTCTCTATATAAGAGAAGGGATTAAAGCAACAGACCTAAAGAGTAAACAGAAAGTTGATGAGTCACTATGGGTCACCCTGGAGACAGAAAATGGCACAACAATCTGCAAAGGGGTTGTGTACAGACCCCCATTTCAGGGAGAGGAAATGGAGAAGGAAATGATAGAAGGCATCTTTAAAATTGCAGAAAAAGGGGAGATATTGTTAATGGGAGACCCGAATATGCCAGATGTTACCTGGAGTACCTTTGCTGCAAGCACATCCAACAGCAGGGTCATTCTTGATGCCCTGCAGGGGGCATGCCTCAGACAGCTAGTGTTGGAACCCACTCGGGGGGGAGCAATCTCAGACCTGGTACTCTCAAATGAGGAAGGAGAAAGGATCCCAGATTTAGAAGTGGGTAGCCATCTGGGAACAAGTGACCACCAAACAGTGTGGATCACAATAAACACAGCCATAGAGTAAAGCCATACAAAAAAAAGAGTATTGGACTTTAGGAGGGCTGACTTTGGGAAATTGAGAGAGTGCCTCAGAAAAGCACTAGCAAATGGGCAAGAAGGAGGGGTGGAGGAACAATGGGGAATAATCAATACAGCCATCACAGAGACAACAAGCCTTTGTGTGAAGCAAATCAACAAAACAAAATGAAGGAAAAAAACACTATGGTTCTTAAAAGAGGTGTAAGGGAAGGTTAAGGAGAAAAGGATAGCATTCAGAAAATATAAGGAAACACAGAAGGAGCAGGACAGAGAACTTTATCAGTTAAAGCAGAAGGAGACAGGGAAGGTAGTCAGAATAGCAAAGGCACACACTGAGGAAAAGACAGCTCTGTTAAGAAGGGGGATCAAACCTTTTATAGGTATATTACAGAGTGAAGAAAGACCAAGGGAGGGATACAGAGACTTAATAAAGGGGAGGGAATGTGGGCAGAGAGCGACAGTGAAAAAGCAGGGATACTGAATGAATATTTCTGCTTAGTATTCACAATGGAAGAGGAGGGGGAGTTACCTAAAACAAACAAGAGAAACACTCTGAATAGGGGGGGTTGATGCCAGTCCATTCACAGAAGAAAGGGTTTTGAAAGAACTCTTGAAACTGAGGGTGGACAAAGCAATGGGGCCTGATGGGATTCACCCAAGAATTCTTAAAGAACTAAGGGTAGAACTAGTAACACCACTGACTACTCTCTTTAACAAATCATGGGAGGATGGGGTGGTACCTGAGGACTGGAGGAGGGTAGATGTGATTTGACTTCATAAAAGTCGGAGCAGGGCAGAAGCAGAAAACTACAGACCAGTTAGTTTGACCTCAGTGGTAGGGAAAATGATAGAATCACTTCTGAATGAAGGCATTGTTGAGTACCGAGAGGCCAGTGGGGCACAGGACCCAAGGCAGCATGGTTTCACAGCAGGAAGGTCATGTCAGATGAACCTAATAGATTTCTTTGACTGGGTGACCAAAGTAGTAGACCAGGGAGGGGCTGTAGATATGGCCTACCTAGATTTTAGCAAGGCATTTGACACAGTCTCACACAAAAGATTAATATACAAGTTAGCCAGCCTTGGAGTGGATCCCAAGGTGGTAGCCTGGATAAAAAACTGGCTGGACAACAGGGCGAAAGGGTAAAGTAAATGGAGTCACAGTGAAGAAAGGAGGGTAACTAGCGGGGCACCGCAGGGTTCGGTACTGGGACCGGTCCTCTTTAATGTCTTTATAAGTGACATTGGAGAGCACCTGGAAGGGAAAGTATGTCTCTTTGCAGATGACACAAAGATCTGCAACAGGATTGATACACAAGGTGGGGTGGAAAGGATGAAAAGGGACTTGGCAGGGTTGGAGGAATGGTCAAATATATGGCAGCTCAGATTCAATGCAAAGAAGTGCAAGGTAAGGTAATGGATCTGGGAAACAAAAACCCAGGGGAAGAGCACACAGTGGGGGGGTGATATAATAACAACAACAAAAATCAAAAGAGACCTAGGAGTAATTATATCAGATGACCTAAAGGTGGCTAGCAATGCGAGAAGGCAGTAAAGAGGGCTGGGGGGATACTGGGATGCATAGGGAGAGGTATCAACAGTAGAAAACAGGAAGTTGTTATCCATCTGTACAGACAGTTGGTGAGACCCCATCTGGAGTACTGTGTGCAATTCTGGAGACCCCATCTCCGCAAAGACATAGACAGAGTGGAGGCTGTTCAGAAGAGGGCAACCAAAATGGTGCAGGGTCTGCACCAGAAGAGGAGAGACTAAAGCAGCTAAATATGTATACCCTTGAGGAAAGGAGGGAGAGGGGGGACATGATAGAAACTTTCAAGTATTTCAAGGGAATTAACAAAGTCCAAGAGGGTAGCATCTTTCAAAAAAAGAGATGTGCAAGAACAAGGGGGCACAAATGGAAGATAGAGGAGGGACGTCTCAGAGGTAATGTTAGAAAGTATTTTTTCACAGAGAGGGTTGTGGATGCATGGAACAGAATTACTGAGGAGGTTGTGGAGTCAGGAACAGTGGGAGAATTCAAGAATGCATGGAACAGACATAAGGCAATTCTAGTGTGGGGTAGGAGGAAGTAGGCTGTTGATTAACTAGAATCTGCAGCTTATCCATCGGGTAAGGAAATGGGCAGACTGGGTAGGCCAAGCGGTCCTTACCTGCCATCAAATTCTATGTTTCTATGTTTCTAAAATGAGCAACCTAGGCATCCATCTGAAGATAATGAGCAAAGTGTTGTGGAAAACAGAGCCTACAGAGCAAGGAGCTGACAGTGCTCCAAGGTTGAACGTTCCCATCCATGCAGAGGCACCCCTCACAATTGATGAAAGCTCCAAAGTTAGTGCTGAAAATACAGAGACTGTGGCCACTCCCCTCAGAAAGACTGGCCGAGCGGTCAAGCCAGTATTATGCTTTAGTTATGATTCCCCAAGGAAGCCAGTGGATTTGCCTCTTAATGTGGTTCACAAAGGGGTTTATGTTTCACCAGACTCACTGCCCAAATTGAGCTTGGCAGCCAACTCCAGGTTACCTGTTCTTCCCTCTCACCATGGTGCCCCTGCCCCATCCAGTCCCAAGTTAGCTGATAGGGAAGGGCCCCCCACTTACATTGTTTAATGTACAAGAAGTTATTAAATGAATCAGTATTACTTGTATGAAACATGCATAAGTATTGTCAATATGGATGTAGCAACGTGAAATATATTGAAAGATATAGTAATGTAACAAGCTAATGTATATATATATATATATATATATATATATATATATATATATACACAGTATGTCTCATTTGTATTGCATTTTTGATATTGTGATGGTACAGACTTGACACAGACATCAAGTTTTCTCCAGGCAGGGAAGAGTGTAACCCCCCTACAAATGGGGTTCCCGAAAAGTCTTCCTTGAGCTTGTCTAAATGCTCACTGCCAGGCTGGTGTCCTGCGTTTTTGCAGTTTAAATGTGATTGCCAGAAAGTGCCTATATAGCCTCAGTGTACTGTCTCTTTAAGAGCTGCCTGAACTGCAGTCATAATTAATCTAAAAGGGAGCACGTTAGAAGATGTGCTTGTTTGCTGATCATTTGTTAGAGTAATAATAATTTTGCAGTTTGTTCTAACCTGCCTTCTTTGCAGCATGGACAATTTTGTTTGTTTCCATCATCTTGGTCCTGGACTGCTGAAATGGGCCAATCAGTACATTTGGGAATCTAAAATGGAGCCAGCCTACAGGGGCTTGGTGGGGTCAAAACTTGTAGGAATGGTAGTTTTGGGCTTTTTGTACCTAAAATAACCTGGAGGGGGAGCCCTTGTTGTGATTGACAGACGGATCAGTCAACCGAACCTTTTGGATCTTGGGGAAGTCCCAAACTGCTTGCAGTTTCAGTTAGATCTAAGTTGGGAAGTGAAGAAGTAACAGCTCGAGGTAGTTCGAGCAGCAATCCATAGTGGATTCACACAGGAGAACAGTGGAAAGGCCTGAGTTTTGGCCTGCACGCGTGCCTGCTGTCCCTGAGAGGGAATTTGTGCTTTTTTCAGAATGAATCCGAACTTGGAGAGTGAAGTAAGTCACTGAGTTGCGACCAGGCTCCTACCTGAAGAAGACCAAAGATTTGCTGAATGCGATCAGCCTGTCTGGACTTCCAGCCACCTCTGAACTCTCGGATTGTGCAGAGACTCTGTAATTGCGACTGTAGAGCCTTTTGCCTGGTACAGTGGAATTTCCTTATGTGTAAATGTGCTGTGTGCTGCTAGTGGGTCACAATTTGGTTCCCCACTGTGGTTTGAACTGTATTCTGCTTGCTGGAAGCCACATCCAGCCCCACAGACTGAATCCAAAATCATCTCCATTGGGCCTGGGCCTTGTCACACTGGCCCAGCCCGACTACCCACTGCACAGAGAACGCCATCAGTAAGAGACCTGCCTGGGGATCAGCCCCCTGCTCAACACTTGAACAGGAACAACGTCTCAGTGATTCGTGTGGGCGTCACTTCTCCGGGCACTCCAGCTCAACAACCTGCAGTCTCAATTTCATCCTGCCTCTGTCCATTATTGGGTATCATGAATAAACATCAGGATAGCTCCCTGCAACAATGGCCAACTCTAAAGTGTTGTCGTCTGATTGTCTTGTTGCTTTTTCTTTCACGAACTGAGCCCCCCTGGCTCCGGATTACAAGCAGTGTGTGTTGTGGAGGAACTGCTGTCAGGGACTGACCACCACTCAGTATGGCTCACATTGGATATGGGCAAGGAAGGAGTGGAATCTGGCACAAGAGTGCTGGACTTCAGGAGGGCCGACTTTGGGAGGATGGGGGAAGTGGTAAAAGGGTACCTGGCCAGAATTCAATCTAGTATGGACACTAGCCAGAGGTGGGAGCTCATAAAGCTGGGGATAGTGGAGGCAACCAAAACCTGCTGCAAGGCCCAGAGCAAGAAGGCTAGGGCTAAGAAACCATGCTGGTTGAGCAAGGAGGTCATGGAAAAGGTAAGAAGGAAAAGAGCTGCCTTTAGGAGATACAAGAAAACAGGGAGGGGAGAGGACAGGGAGGAGTACTTGACGGAATCGAAGGAGGTGACAAGGGCAGTAAGGGCAGCCAAGGCATCTACGGAACTCAGGCTGGCACTAGACATTAAGAAGGGAGGGGGGAGGACTTCTTTAGGTACATCAAGTAGAAAAGGAGCTGTAAGGACCACATAGTAAGGATTAGGAAGGAGGGGGGTTGGGTGGAAGCAGGGTGCGATAAGGCAGAAGGACTAAATGATTACTTCTGCTTGGTATTTACTAAGGAGAAAAGGGGTAACACCCAAGGGAGGAATGGCAGAAACAGGGGATGGGTGGCAGATGGGGAAATCATGGAGGACAGAGTTCGGGAGGGTTTGAAGGCTCTGAGGGTGAACAAGGCGCCAGGCCCAGATGGCATCCACCCCAGGGTATTGAAGGAGCTGGTAGAGGTCCTTGCAGGACTTTTGGCAGACCTTTTTAATGCCTCACTACATTCGGGTGTGTACCTCAGGACTGGAGGATGGCTCATGTGGTGCCCCTCCTCAAGAGTGGCCCCAAGGATGAACCAGGAAACTACAGACCAGTGAGCCTCACATCTGTCGTGGGTAAGCTAATGGAGACTATCCTGAAGGAGAGGCTGGTGGCCCTCCTAGTAGCCAAAGGACTACAGGACAGCAGACAGCATGGCTTCATATGTGGCAGATCCTGCCAAACCAACCTGGTGGAGTTCTATAACTGGGTAACTAGGCAACTGGACAGGGGTCGTGCAGTGGATGTCCTGTATCTGGACTTCGGTAAGGCATTCGACTTGGTGCCGCATGGAAGGCTGGGAACTAAGTTAGAAGGCACAGGGATAGGCGCAAAGCTGGTGAAATTCTGCTTCAAAGTGATCCCAATGCACTTAGCCCATACATATATTCGCAAAGCCATCCACAATTCAGGGTACAGTGGTGACTCCCTTGACCTGAAGCTGATTGCACTTGTCCTAGATGAAATCTTTGAACCCCTGACAAAGATCTTCAACCTCTTTCTAAGGCTGGCCCAATTCCAGTCTCTCTGGAAATGGGCAACCATTACACCTGTACACAAAAGCGGTGCTAGGTTATTGCATACCAACTACAGACCCATCTCCATCCTCCCCCCCTTATCTAAAGCCCTGGAATGAATTGTATCAGACCAGCTAACCCAGTATCTGGTAAAATATGAAATCCAGTGCCCTGAATAACATGGATTTAGAAAACAGCACTGCACTAGTGGAATTTACAGGATTCATCCACACCACCCTTGATCAAGGAAACTATGTGGGTGCAATATTCACTGACCTTACGAAGGCACTTGATACCATCAATCATCTACTCCTACTCAGGTAACTGTCAACTATCGGGCTCTCCAAGGACGCCCTGCTCTGGATAACAAGTTACCTTGAGGAAAGGGCCAGCGAGTTAAGATTGCTGATGTCACCTCTGATAAGAAATCAGTCCTCTCAGGAGTACCGCAGGGATCCATCCTTGGACCCCTACTCATTAGTCTCTTCCTGAATGGCCTCCCTAGCATCTGCCATCAGTAAATACTTCTCTACGCAGATGACGCAGTCCTGTTTCCTAGCCATCATGACACCAAGCATCTAGAAGGGAAGCTACAGCGTGATTTCAAATGCGCTGATGAATGGTTCAGCTCACACAAACTTGTCATGAACTACAGCAAGAAAAAAGTTATGACTTTCTACAATGCAGGGAGCAAACATAACTCTCTATCCTTCATCATCACTAACCATGCTGGGGTTACACTGGAGCAGGTTCCTCAGTTCAGATACCTCAGCATTACTCTGGACTGTTCCCTCTCCTATGCTCAGCACATTGACAATGTTGCAAAGGCCGCTAACATGCGGATTGGCCTGGTCCAGAGGCACAAACACTGTATGACCACAGAGGCCCTTAGACTGGCTATCTACAGTTCTGTCACCTCCATCATAGACTATGGGCTCATCATCTACAGCTCCGCTTCTCCTTCAGCCCTCCGCAGGATATCTGTGGTGCTCAACAAAGCATGCAGATGTCTTATGGGCACTGCCCACCTAAAACATACTTGTGACTTGTACGCCCAGTCTGGATGACTCTCTCTCTCTTATCAGCATGATGAAATACCAGGCCTGCCTCTTAACCAAAAAGGTTCTCCTTGGGCTCATGCCACCTGGGGTTGAAAAGCTTCTGACTGCCCACTGCAGCACCCAACACACCCGCAGTATGCTAAATCAAACCTTCCAGGTCCCCAGATGCTGGACCACTATGGGCCAGAGGTCATTCACCCACAGGGCCCCCCAGTGGTTTAATTCACTCAACAAAGAATCCCTTTCAGCTACTATGCTTGGCCCATTTAAAAGGCAATTATGACTTCACCTCTCTACTACCAGCCAATGTGACTGCTTCTTCTAATTGGTCAACCTCTACACTTACGCCTGGCATTGTGTGGCCCTAAACTCCCTCTGGCCAATTATCCTTGTCCTCCACTTTTCTCCCTCTCACCTTACCCCTCCCCCCATTCCTCCCCTACATCACCCACATTCTCCCATCTTTTAGCACTTCAGACTTCTGTTCCCTCTACCTTGCGCTTTTCATACCAATCACCCCACCAGACAATGGCCCTTCAGCCTGCCCACTCCTTCCTTATCCCCCCCACCTTCCCCAACCCTGCTGGTTGCTCATCTGGCCTTACTATCCTTTTGCTGTCTCTCTGCTTGAAATACAGTATTTTGCTTTTTGAGACTCTGTATTAATGTTTGTATGTTAACCTTCCATCCTTTGATGTGGAACCTTTGTAAATGAGCAGTTCTTGCTCAAAGGTATTTGTAATCCTAGAGTTTAATAAATAAAATAAATAAAACCTGGAGGCATACTCTATATGAACACCTGATTGGCCACTATGGTCAGCAAACTGATGCACTAACTGCAATTTTATGGATGTATGTAAGAAAGAAAAAGAAAAAAATTATATTTTGAAACAAAAAAGCCTATGGCTAATCAATTGGATATTCCTTTAGCGCACGTCATCAGTTTCATTCATTGATGGCAAAGCTGATGAACAGGCTGGTCATTACAGCAAGGGACTGTTTTCTGTGTTACAGGTTATAGAGCAGCTTAGAGAGTACGCTTTTGTGGGGGTGAGTGGTAAGAGGAGGGTAGTGGGGTGCCAAAGGTTGCTGGAGTGGGGGTCTAATGTTGTTACTGGATCAGATGGGTGGGAGGGGAGGTGGGTGGCATAGAGATCATCAGGATCATATAACATGGATGGGGAAGGGTGAATGTTACTGAACCATGATGACTGTGATGCAACTTCACAGAAACTGGTAAGGAGGGAAGTAAGGGTGTCAGAAGGGTGAGGGTTGGGGATTATTATTAATACTCAGATCTGTGAGGAGGTAGTGGGACAATGGAGTAATGTGGGTAGTGTTTTTTGTTTGTTTGTTTTAAACTACTGTATTTTAAAAAAATCACTACATGTAAAGACATTTTGCCTGAGAAGTGCCAGTTCATGTAATCTTATTCTGGCAAAGTACCCACTTCAGCAGGTGATGACTATATATATATATAGTGGCACCTTGTGTAGACTTTGCCTGCTAAAGCAGGCACCTCACCAGGAGAACTATGTGAAGCTGGGAATCTGTGAAGTTTTTTCTCAAAGTGAAGTTTCTTGACTTCACACATCTCCATCTTTAATTTCCATAGAAGTTAGAAGAGTGTAGTTGGCACAGTGCCAGCTCACATATGTTTTTCAATAATGTTCTTTTATCCTTTAGGGATTTCTCTAAATGTAACATGGCCAAATTGTATTCAGATATTAGGGCTATAAACTGGTCCTCCCTGCACTCTCAAGACATTGTGGACTCTGCCCTTGGGAGGTGGAAGGGGACATCAGCAGGACCATGCACAGAAAGTGGGAGGTGGTCACTGTTGGAGGGTCCTGCCCTCCTGGTTAGTTATAATCCAACCAAGGAGGGAGTGATTGAAGGACTTGGAGTTGATCTGCATGGGGGAGGAGATAATTTCGGTGAAGTTTAATTGTTTTAGCTTCTCCACATACTGAAGCTGTTGGCCTTTCAGTCAGTTTAGATTGAAGTCCCCGACCATTATAACATCTCTTATGGAGAGAGGCCCCCAATACACTGGGTAACGTGTGCAAGTCCATGCAGACCACCCTTGGGGGGACTGTATGTACAAACTATGTATAGTTTCTTTGCGGACACAAGGGTCAGCTCAGTTATGATCCATTAAGGAGGGGGCTCATCAGTGTCACTGCACAAGATAACTGAGGTCTTGAGGTGCTCCTTAAAATACAAGAGCACCCCTCCACATTTCTTTTTTACCTTCTTTGTCCTGCCTGAACAAGTTATTGCCCTTAATTAGACAATAACTAAATCATGCCTTTATCACTTCTGTGTTATGGGCCTTACCACTCAATAATTATGGGCTTTGCCACTCAATAGAGGAGATAAGTGTGTTAGTCCTCTGCAACACATTATGTATTCCGTATTTATACTACACCACTGGTGAATACGTTGAGTAAACGAATAATGTTATTTTAGAATAAATATTTATTTTCACTTAGAATGCTTTATTACACTTTTAGCACATGCTGTTATATGTAGAACAGTTTAATTCCACTTTCCACAATCTGGAAATATAATACTGAGAACAACTGGTCAGATCAGAGTTAACAATGGAAAAAGGCAGTTTTATGCTATTGTAAATCAAAGTCAAAAAGTAATAAAAACATTAACAATAGTGTGATACAGAATATATCAAATAAATTGCAAAAAACTTTGTTAATGCTCTAGTTTGGGTTAAAGCCACAAAAGTAGGGAAATGTGGTGTTATGGATTCCAACCCTAACAACCCACCCCACCCTGCACACCAACAGGCATTGGAGGTGTGCCTTTGGGTTGTCAGCCCTAATGCTCACCCCATTCCATAAGAAAATAAGTTGGGATGGGTATAGTATAAGAGAATGGGTTGAGCATTAGGGTTGACAACCCCAAGGCACATCCCCTACACCTGTTGGTGTGTGCAGGGTGGGGTTGGGGTATTAGGATTGGGAACCCTAATACCACATTTCCATACTTTTGTGGCTTTAACCCTAAGTAGAGCATTAATGACTTTTTTTGCAATTTATTTCCTTATTTTTTGAGATAGTATAATCATGTCCTTTTTTGCTTGTGAGCTCATACATGCATCCGGTCATGTGCTCCCATCCCGTTGAATGTATCATTACAGTATATAGCTGTGGGAGTGCATGGCCCTCCAGGCCCTGTGCTCCCATCCCTCCGTAGATGCATATATGTACATAGCTGTGGGAGTGCATGGCTCTCTGGGCCCTTCACTTCCATTTATAGGACAACAGTGACCAAATTGTCACCATAGCCACCTTATTACCCCACCTCATGTACCCAGTACAGAAAATGTTCAAATTCTGCCAAAATGTAATTCTGTGCAACTGCAATGCCATTCTGCACCACAGGTATGAACACACATTTTGGGCAGGACCCCATATTTTCAACATAGTCTTCTTATTACCTCACCTCATAAACCCCATAGGTAAAAATTTTCAAATCCTTGCCAAAACACCATTCCACACCACATGTGCGAAAACACGTTTCAGACAGGATGTGAAAAATGACAGCTGTACTGGTCATGAGGTGGTGTAGAAAAATGGTTATGTTGAAAATTTGGGATACAAATAGTTAAAATTAAAAAAGTCATGCACATGCATAGAAAAATTTCCATTAATGCTCATAACTCAGCCATGTATAGGAATTTTTTCAACACATTTTCAACATAGCCTTTTTGGGACCCCACCTGTTGAACACTTGTTATGAAATTTCATTATTCAGTCCTGAAAGGTGATTACATGCAATGACCGAGAAATCACCTTCTGGGCCCAGTTAACGAAAGGACAGTGCCAGTGTTCATGAGGTGGGGTCCCTAAAAGGCCATGTTGAAAATTTGGTGAAAATATTCCAAAAATGGCAACGTTATGAACATAAGTTCAAAACACCTTTGAAATACATTATATGGCACTTACCTTGATTCCTTAGCTCATGGTTTGGCTTTGAAGAGTGCAGACGTGTCTTGATCTACAGAAGAAGACATTGTATAACCTCCAGTAGTAAGTATAGGAAAAGGGGGTGGTGTGGGATGTTGAGTGCTCAGTGGAAGGGTCAGGATGGGGGATGGGGATGTCGGGGATGACGAGGGGCCATTTTCTTTTTTTCAGGTTAAAAAAAGACGTCGGGGGACTGTTTTCTTTTTTACAGGGTAACAATAAAGAAATATTTTGGGACACTGGGGGTGGGCTGCCCAATGTCCCACATTGCTGGGGTGGGGGGTTAACACAATTAAAATAAGGGGACAGCAATTGGAGAATGGGGGTGCCACTAGACACCAGGGACTATAATAAGACTTAGGGGATGGCAATCAGAGGGTGGGGGTGCCACTAGACATCAGGGAATAAAGTTTTTTGTTTACGTGGACAGTGATCACTGGGTGGGGGTGCCACTACATACCAGGGAAAAGGGTGGCTCAGGGCTAGCACTGCTACCGGCAGCACAACTTCAGCTGTGGCTGCTGAAGTCAGGAAATTCCTGGTGTTCTCATACAGAGAAAGCGGGGGAAGCGCTTCTCTCGCTAAGCAGGGCACCCAGGATTCTGGATGCCCAGAAAACACATTTGTGGCCCTAATGTAAATAAACAAACATCAGAATCTAGCTGAATGGGTCTCATTTAGCTAGGTTCTGATATTTGTTTTTAAAAATCATAGCATTTTTATGTATTATCCATGTTTGATAGTTCATGGAAAAAATCAACAAGATGGCAGTTGGCATGACACAAAACCCCTACTGTGAATGTGCAAGTCAGAAAACACTAAAATTGAAATCCTTATAACTCAGGAACCGTTTGATACTATTTTGCCAGACCTGTCAAAGGTACTGCCTTTGGATATGACTCATGTCACCTGCAAGTTTTGGGGAAAAATTCCTTTCCATGTCGGCTGTAGGCCAGAGCAAAACAAACCAATGTTGCGTATAGGAAAAACATTCTTGTTCTCTAAAAATGACACATGCAGATCTCAGGAACCACACAAGCTGCCATCAAAAAAATGTCCACACATCAAGACAACGCATACAAAATTTAAGCTCATTTCACCAAAGAGAGACAAAGACATTAATGTGCAAATTTGAGGTTTAACATTAAACAGGGTGCTTAACCCTAACTATAGGGGCGCTATTGCTCCCCTATAATACATTATGAGCTACATGGAATACCACATTAATCTACTTACAAGTGAGAGGACCTTCATAACTAGCTTGTGGCTTCACCACTCACTAGAAGAGAGAAATATGTTATTCTATTGCAATCCATTATGTATTCCCCATATATTTCTCACACACCCCTTCCATGGTCCATCCTTTTCCGGAGGGAGTTCATGTGCCTTAGCATTGTTGAAGGTAACTGTGGATTGGCTTACCTGTAAGCCAGACTGGTAGGGACTGACGAAGGAGGAAGTTTTGAGAAAGGAGAAGAGTTTGGCATGGACCAGGCATTCATGAACTTTTGTTGGAACCAGAAGGCGAGCAACTGACATCATCACACTTATGCAGTGGGACTGCTCTAACCTATTTCTAGGTGTGCGGTATCTTACAGATGTGGATGAAGAGATTTAGGAGGGCAGTGAGATCAGAAAGCAATAGCATGGCAGCAAAATAGAAAGAGTGCTGGGTCCAGGCTGCCAAGTCTATTATTCTTGGTGGAGGACAGGAACCAGTGTACACCAGCAACTACAGATACTTTTTTTCAGCACATATTTTTAAACTAGACATCAGAGAGCATGACGATAGAGAGACTGGTGAGAAATTGGGGGGGGGCAGGTACAGTGCATGTATGTCTGTGTGGGGGCAGTTTACTACTGTAGAGGAGCATGATTGGTAAAACGGGACTTGATGCAGTTGGGAAAATAGCTGCTGTAAACTCTGACCACTTCCAAGCATTCTGAGGTAATAACTAACAGAAAATAACTGTTTTTTGCTGCAAGTCAGATTAGATTAAACATTTAGTACTTGTCTGTTTTCAATAATTTGGGAATCATATTTCCCCCAGTGGGGGTGTGTTCATCTTTTGGGATGATGATGATATCACTTTGATTAATTTAACACCCTTGGGATGAAGGGTTTCAGCTCATTAGGGCTGCTAACTGACAGCAGCCAGCTTGTTTATGTCTGTGCTGTTCAAAGAAAGGTTCAACTCCATATGGAAACTAACACCACATTAAACAACCAAGAGACGAATAAGGGAAACAAGCACGAAAAATTCCAACCATCAGGAAGTTGTTCTCTGCTACCAATAGCATGTTCCCACTGGCAGAAAATTGCAAAACCTTTCTACCTGTGTTGTCAGACCAGATGTACAGTCAGCTGTCTTCATGAGGCAAGCTTCTCATACCTCAGACTCTGTTCATGTCCTTGATTCCAGCATGGTGACCTGTCTATTCTCTGGGCACTCCAGGTGGCCTCCTTGCCACAGCATTTGGAGTACCTTCTGTACATGTACAGGCTCAGTGACCCTTTGGACACTGGGTGGACAACAGCTGATTCACAGAGAATATTTATTACTGTATCATTTTGTCACGTTCAAATTGTTCGCTGCACCTGAAACTACTCTATATACTTTGGGTATACCCAGTATTTCACTGCTGTCTTTCTTGGCAGTATAGCGTGGTGATTAAGGGCCCTGAGCTGCAAGCCTGGAGACCTGGGTTTGAGTCCCACCAGCTCCCACTTGCATACTGTGTGACCCTGAGCAAGCCATTGAACTTCCTTGTGCTCCCAGGTCACACCTGAAAACAAGCTCTGGCTTAGTGTACCTTTCCTGGTTAAACAATTTCCCCTTTCCCTTCCTGTACTGTTTTTAAATCTGTATGTAACTGTTGCTGTTATGCATTACGTTTTTGTAGCTTTGCAATCATTGGGACAGATCTTCACTTGCTTGTTTACACTATAACTCATCCATTCCTTTTACCATTTTTTGTAACCTCCCAGGTTGTACCTCACCTTACCAATTGTGATCTTTTGCAAACCTACATCTTCATAAAAGATCCTTTTACATCTCTAAGGCAGGACACAAAACCTGCCCTCTGCTCTCCCTCCTGAGATGAACACCTTCCTTTATACCTCTGATTTCCAGTTCCTGCGTTACCACCAAGGACTTGCACCTGTTTCAGATTACAATTGAGTTAACCAGCCCTGAGCACACAGGCCCTGTCCACACTATGCCTCTGTAATGTTACAGAGGGTGTACAATATTACCGTAACAGGTCGTGTTTACACCTGTAACGTTACAGGAGGTGTTTTCATACCCGTTGTTGAAACCACATATGAGGTGGTTTCAACAACGGTTATGAAACCGATCCCGGCCTGGTAACGTTACCAGCTGTAGTGTGGACTGCCGGTAACAGTCCCCTGCAGGGCACCAAGCGCAGCGCAAGCTGCATTGTGAGATCCGGCACCGCTGTAACGGTCGCCCGGATCCCGATGTGTGGACCGGCAGTGCTGGTCCCGTAACAGACACTGCCGAGGTGTGGACACACTGCACCGCTCCCTGGCCGTAATGGATTGCATCTGTTACTGGGCGCAAGTGGTGTAGTGTGGACAGGGCCACAGTGACTTTACTGCCATCCTCTCTGATACCATTAGCACCAGCTCCCTGATCCTTTAAAGCTGCATACACCTAAAAATGTTTCAGTTTTTAATAATATTGTGCACTGTGTTCAGGTTGCTTAGTGCACACAGTGACTCCCAATCAAATGAGCAAAATAACACATGTACACTAGTAACACTACAAAACGCTACTGTGGTCCCAGTTAAATGAATATACAAACACCACAGAAGAAATACATTCATGAATGTATGGAATATGCATAACCCATTAACAGTAAACATTGAATTAGTAAACAGGAATGATAGTAAACTGTTAAACGTGTGCAAGGAAACTGACCTAATAATGGCCATACTTTCAACCAGCAGGGATGTAGAACCAAACCCTGGCTCAAAGAATAAAGCCATGAAGTTTGCCCATGACAATGCTAGAAGTATTACCAAAAAAATAGACCAGCTAAAACTCTGAGTCTGCAAGAAGGGCTATGACATTGTAGGTTTAATTGAGACCTGATTGACCAGGAATGCCACAGACTCAGGATTTCATATGGAAGGCGACACACACCATAGATGTAACCAGTCAGGAAGGGGAAGGGGATATTAGTTTATTTGAAGAACAAACTGGGTCACCATGAAGTTACTTATACAGGGAGTATTGAGGGGATTGAACTGCTGCTGGTGCAGATACACTCACTAAATTTATGTGTAGACATTTTATACTCACCACCAAAGAAAAAAATGAAAACCTTTAATACATTGGCACAGGGCATACTTGAATATTCAAAGGGGAAGGAATCACTACTCATAGGGGACTTTAATGTGTCTGGGGGGGGTGGGGACCATGGGCGAGCACTTAGCTGCAAGCTTCTTTTCCATGGGCCTGACCCAAAATGTCAGCTCTCCCACAAGAAAAGGGTACCATCAAAGTCCTGGAAATATCTTAGGCTTAATATTCTCATCATCATCACTAAAAATGCAAGACATTAAAGTAGATATCCCAAACTTAACTGACAACTATCACATCACGTGCACATTCGTAAGATCAACAGAAAGAGTAAATCAGAAGCCTAACACTAGGAAGAGTTGCTTTAAAAACATTGACGTATCGAGCTTTAACAAAGATTTGTGAATGATTTCATTCACATATCTGGACTGAGTAGTACGGTATGGGCTGCACACCCATTGGCTCATGCTGTGAACCAATGGGCATGCAGCCCTACCGAGCTTTCAGTTGGCGGGCAGCAGGGTGGCAGGCGGGTGAGGTGCTGCCGCCCGCCAGCTGACGGGGGGGAGCGGGGCAGTGGAGCTCAGTGGGCGGGTGGAAGGGTACACTAGACCACCAGGGTAGTGGGGGTATTTGATGAGGTACTGATGCCCACGATCAGACAGCAATCGGTCCACTGGACCACCAGGGATATTGGACTTGGGGGGGGGTCGATTACAGATGCCCGCCATGGGGCAATGGGGGGGTGCCGCCAGGTGTGACAGGAACTTGTGTGGCCACTCACAGGTGGCAGCTGCTGTGTTGCACCCTGCAATGCGGCAGCTCACCTGTGGGTGGCCATCACTTGTTCCTTTTTTTACTGGCGTAACTTTGTGCAGGTGCAGGTAGGGGTTGTGCATGCATGAAACTGCACATTCCGGCTGAATATTGGGCTGTGCAGGTTACGCATGGGCACGCCCCCCCCCCACCTGTGCCTGCATTCAGTACTGATGTGCTCTGGTGCATCGGGATTTGTGCGGCGCACTTTTCCCTTTTAAATATAGCGCCGGGCCACATCATTGAGTTGTGCATGGCACAACACCGTTACGCCATGCGCAACCCTTTTGAATATCTGGGCCACAGAGTCTAAATCACTTGCATGATTTGAATCAATGAGTGCAGGGCCTCTTATCTTGAGTACAATTGCTTTCTTATGCAGCAAGGTTAAAAGTGAAGTCTCCCACTTCGGAAGCAAGGAGAGGAGTGTTACCTCCACTTTATTCAGTTCATAAAAATTAACATAAAACTTACAGATCACTCTAGCCAATTCTAAAACCCCTTTTACATGATCTGTTCTGCACCACTGTAAGCAGTAAAGAGCAACCAGAACATTATCATTGTTGTCATATAAAGGCAAGCGTGCCAAATCAGAGGAGAGTATTTGCTGTCCTAGCATTCTCTGTTTTTCTGGGTTTGCCATTGTGTTTTGCATTGCATCGTAGGGCTGTATAATCAAATCCCAGCTCCCACATTGATCAAACAAGCCTCAGGCTCTTGACCAGACAGAAATATAGCAGAAAAATGCCAGAAGAGCTACAGAACCAAGCAGGTCTACTGTGTGTAGAGGCAAAAGACATCCATGCAGATGGAACAGAGCAAACAGAAACCGCTCCAATGTGAGTAGAGCTCCATGTAAAAGGGCTAAAAATCTTGATCTAGTTTGATCTGGTATGGTTCAGTAGGACATTGGTAAATGCTCTGATGCTCAAAGCTGGTAAATTTTCTATCCCCTTCTGATAAACCATTTAGAACAGTTAGGTTTAGGAACGTCTTTGTTGGCTTGCATCTCAGATTATCGAGCGAGAGTTTCCAATATGTTAAATTTGGAGGTAGTTGCAGCAGAAGTGGATGGGTTCAATATAGGGTACTTCAAGGATATATATTGGCCCTATAAACAGTGTTGTCTCTGACTCAGAACTTTTATTCTATGCAGGTGCAGACAACACAATGGTGTTCTGCCACTGGGATTCTGTAGCTGACATTAATTCTACTCTTTTTGAAGAATTTGGGAAAATACAAGAGAGGCTAAGTCTGAATAATTTGGTTTTAAATAAATCCCAAACTAACTATGCTGTTTGGAACTGCACCTAAGATGACAAAAAAAACTAAAAAAAAACTGTGCTAGTAACTTAAAACTACTTGCCCTGCACACATCTCAACTTGAAGGTGTATCCACTTTAATTATATTTGGATGACAGCAGATCCAGCTCTGAGTTTTGGTCTCCACTTGGATCAGGTTACAACTAGAGCTGTGCAGAATTTTCAAATTTTGGCTTCCGCCTGAATTCTGCAGAATTTCAGAATGTCTGCCTAATTCTGCTGAATTTCATTGGAAGCAGAATTTTGAAAATCTGAAAGTGGATAATCATCTGCTGAATCATTATTCCGCAGGTTATGTAAACTGCTGATTCATTTTCTGCAAACTGTGGATACATGTGGCAAGATTCACAAAACAATCGCAAAGGCAATGCAAAACTTTGCATTGCACTATACGATAGCCTAGGTGGTAAAAATGCTGTTCACATACAGATAGTGCACCTCGCTATCTGACTGTGAATAGGGCTAGGCAGAGTCAGTGGTAAACCCATTACCACTACCTCTAACCTCACTAGTGCCACCCCGACCTGCATCTGGGGGAAAGGCCCCTCAATGAATAGTGCATGGTGCTATTTGGTATTCACAAAAGCAGCCATGCAATTGAGCCTTTTGGGCACGCAAGCTGCTAGGTGGCCATTTGCATGCCCATTAAGGGCCCATTTAGGTGGACCACAATGGAGTGTAGTGTACCCCACCTTGCCAATTGCTGGCTCATTATGAAAGTATTTGTTTCCCTGGTGGTAGTGGCCCCCCCCTCCCCAATGAGCTCTATTCACTGACCCAAGGAAAAATAAAAAAAGTGTCCCTGGTGGCTATCGGTTCCTCCCCCTCCTGATACCTTGCCCGATAAAAAAAATAAACATTCCCTGGTGGCTAGCAATCCCTCCCCCACCCAATGGCCCAATTCATAATTATATTTTCCCTGGTGTCCAGTGGTCCCTCCCCCCATCCAATCACTGACCCAATCCATAAACATATTTTCCTTGGTGTCCGGTGGTTCCCCTGGTATATTTACAGGCAGTCCCTGGTGTCCAGTGTAACCCCCCCATATCGATCCCCTGTATAGGCAAAAGAACCATATCCCTGGTGGTCTAGTGAACCATTCCTCCCTCTCTCTGAGCCCCAGTAGGTTAAAGAACATCACTTCCCTGGTGGTCTAGTGCACTCCCACCCTGGCAGGCAGTGTTCTACCACCTTGCTCCTCCCCATCCTGAACCCAAGCTGGTGACCAGCACGGCCCCCTCTAACCCCCATTGCTGGCCACAGGCTGAGCTCTTAACATACTAACATACTAAAATGCCAGCAGAATAGGCCTAACGGTCTTTCGTGTCTGCTCGTTTGGTCAGCCCCCACCCTGGGTGCTGACCTTGCTGCCCCCCTCGCCTTCTTTGGCTTCTTCCTTCCCAGTTCCGGATATTCTTGCTGCATTGGATTTTGCTTCCAGAACCCTTCCCCTGTACCTGTCCCACTCCCTCTTGAACCCCTCCACTGTCTCTGCCTCCACCAGCCCCCTAGGCAGTGCATTCCATGGCTCCACCACCCTCTCAGTGAAGTAGCACCTCCTCCTTTCTCCCCTGAATCTTCCCCCCTCCAGCTTCCACCCATGCCCTCTAGTGGCCCCCTCCTCCTTCCTTCGAAGCACCCTGACTGTTCCTCCCCTATTTACCCTCTTCATGTACCTGAAGACCTCTATCATGTCCCCCCGGTCCCTTCTCTCTTCCAATGTGTACATATTTAGCTCTTCGAGCCTCTCCTCATGGGTCCTGTCCCCAATCCCAAATCATTTTGGTTGCCTCCTCTGACCTCTCCAGGAGGTTAATGTCCTCTTAAGTGTGGCCTCCAAAACTGCACACAGTACTCAAGGTGCGGCCTCACCAAGCAGTTATACAGAGGGAGTATCACTTCCCTCCTTCTGGAGGTGATCCCCCTAGCGATGCATCCCAGCATCCTGTTGGCCTTGGCTGCTGCCCTCCTACAAGTCTCAGAGTTGTTCATCTTGACATCCACCACCACCCCCAGGTCCCTCTCAGCCATCGAGACTTGTAACATTTCCCTCCCTAGGGTGTACACTTGGCCCGGGTTTCTGGCCTCCAGGTGGAGTACCTTGCATTTCCCTGCATTGAACCTCAGCTTCCACTTTCTAGACCATCTTTCCAGAGCCTCCAGATCCCCCTGTAGGGCCACCCTCCCCTCCTCCCCATCCACCACCACCCCCAGTTTCGAGTCATCCGCAAAGAGACTCATCACACTCCTGATTCCTGTCCTTATGTCAGAGACATAGGCGTTGAACAGAAGGGGCCCAAGTACTGATCCCTGTGGGACCCCACTAATGACCCTCCTTGGGGATGAGACTATCCCGCCAACTATGACCCTCTGGGTCCGGTCCTGGAGCCAATTGCCTATCCATCTGATCATCTGGTTCCCCACCTCCATTTCTGCCAGCTTATCCAACAGGCCCACGTGAGGAACAGAGTCAAATGCCTTGCTGAAGTCTAGAAAGAGGACGTCCACTGGTCTACCCAGGTCCAAGGCACTAGTCACCCAGTCATAGAACTCCACCAGGTTTGTCTGACACGATTTCCATGGTATGAATCCATGCTGTCTATCGTCCAAGCACCCTGACTTATCCAGGTCACCTCGCCCACCACCGATGTCAGGCTGACAGGCCTGTAGTTCCCTGCCACCTCTCTTGATCCCCCCTTGTGGATAGGCACTATATGTGCCACCTTCCAGTCTTGGGGCACCCACCCTGTCCTCAGAGAGATGGTGAAAAGCTCCACCAGGGGTTTCGCCAGGACATCCGCAAGTTCCTTCAGCACTCTGGGATGTAATTCATCTGGCCCCGGTGCTTTCTCCATCTTAAGGGAGCTGAGGCTTCCTCACCTCTCTGCTGTGATTTCCACTCTGGTACCTCTTCTCCCTGCTTATCCCTCCCCCACCAGCCAGTGATGCCTCCCTCTCCCCCAGACCCGCCCGATCGGTAAGGGTCCCCTCCTCAGTATCTCTGTTTCCTTCCATGTATGATGCAGCATCCCATTTCCTTGGTGGAAACTTGAGGAGTACCATTTAGTACCGCCTACCCCCGGGTCTTGTGCCCATCTCTCCCTGATTTAATCCTGCTAATCTGCCCTTCACCCTTCATTTTTCCCAATGTATCTAAAGAACCCTTGTTCCCTCTCTAATTTCCTGGCCAGGTTCTGCTCCTTCCTTGCCTTAGCCGCCCTCACCACCCTAGTGGCCCTTCTAGCCATCAGCTCATACTCCCCTCAATCCCTTTCACTCCTTGAGCACTTGAATTGCTTATAGGCTGCCTTCTTTCCCCGGACCACCTCCTGGACCTCCCTGGTCCACCAGCAGGGTTTTTGGGCCCTACCGCATTTTCGTCTTACTCTTGCACAGATGCTGGTTGCAGTGTCAGTGGCTCAGTAGATAGCACACTCGCCTCTGAGGCCGGGAGATCAGAGGGCTGTGGGTTCAGTTCCCACATCTGGCACTTGGGTTAATATCCCAGTACTGACACTGTAATGCAGCATGAGAGGGGTGCTGCATTTCTGAGGTGCCATCTTTCAGATGAGACGTTAAACCGAGGTCCCATCTGCCTGGGTTGGTGGTAGTTCAGGTGGATGTTAAAGATCCCATGGCACTTATCGAAAAGAGTAGGGGAATTTTATTGGTAATAAAGTGGGCTTCATTACAAAAAAACAAAACAACTCAATAAACAGAAACAATCCAAACAAGGCAAAATCAGTTAACAGAAGAAAGTATCACAATGTTTCCAAAACAATACAGCTTGCGAAGTAGAAAAAAGTAAGAAGTCAGGCTTTTTTACAGAACACAAAGCAGCCTGAATATTACAAAATACTTCATGAATGGAAATAGTTTTTTGGTGTAACACTAGCAAACATCTGGCTTGCCATAAATAATAACGAATAATAGCAAAAATTATATATAAACTGTCAACATGATACTTTCTATTAAGCAGGTCATTCGTGCAAAACATAACATGTTCATAAGAAAGAGAGGCCAGCAAGGGTTCTGCCCAGTTAGCAGATAAGGGTAGACCAGACTTCCAAAGAGAAGGGCATTCACAAAATAAATGTTGCTGAGTTTCACAAACATTGAGGCAAGAGGATCTAGGACAATATCTCAAAGACAAGGCTTTATGCTTATGATTGTTATTAACTCCTAGTCTATCATAGTTGCATAACCATACCATATCCCATAAATACGATGGCAGCCGTTGATTTAGCAGTTGGTGGAGTACCCAGGGGAGACGTCCAGAGGGCAGAAAGGAAAACAATCTCCTCCTGAGCCTCCAACCTCCAAAGTCTCATATAGTTGGGGTCTAGATAAGATACAAAAGTCCTGAGGATGAAGACACCAGGTCAAGGCCATCTTAAAACTCTCTTTTCCATAAGAGGGATCAGTTGGGATTTGAAATAACCCTTTATAACGGGCTTGCCAGTTATCAAGGCAGGAGAACCATGCTAAAAATAGGGCTTCCAAAAAATAGTCCCTGGTTTCAGCACTTTCCCATAATTATAATGAAGAAAAGGCTGTAAAAAACAACGGGTGGATCATACCAAGTCCACCTTCCTTGAGCGGTCTGTAAATAATATGTCTTTTAATGGGTTTAGCCTGGATCCCCACAATCCCTTGAAAAATCCCCGCTTATCTGGAAAATAGGAAATGGGTGGGGGAACATAACAAAGATGCAGGAAAATCGGTATAACCTGAGTTTTAAGGAGCACAACCCGTTTCTTCTTCCCAATTAAATGCTTTTTCCACCCATTAATCACATTATCTGCCTTTTGTAGGGCAAGATTCCAATTATAGATATGCGGATCATCACAACCAAAAAATACCTAAATACGAAAAAACATTAGTGGATACAGAAACACCAGCATAAAGGCCCGTACTAGGGAGGAAGTATGCCCTAGTGGTACACAAATACTTTTGTAAATTTATCTTAGAACCTGAAACAGAAGAGAATGCCTGTAAAACCTGAACAATATCCCTTGTTTCGTGGAAGAATCCACAGCCAAAATTAAATCGTCCGAATAAGCTAATATTTTAAGTGGTAAAGAGGAGGGAGTACAGAGCAACCCAATAATCTGTGGGCAAAGAAAAAGGCTCTCAAAAGAGTATCAATAAAAAGGTATATAATAAGGGACTTAACAGGCACCTGACGTACCCACGGCCAGAATAGTAGGACAGCCTATCCAGCCTGCTCACATTAGGACGTATTACAACATTCCTATATAATAAACGAGCCAGGAAAGGAAGCATACCGGGAACCCAAAAGCATTCAGGGCTAGAAATGAGAACTCATGAGAGACTGTATCAAATGCTTTTCCTGGTCTAAACTTATAATCCATCCTGTTACAGCATTTTGTTGTCCCAGTAAACAATTCTCTCAATAAAATCAAATTGTCAGAAAGATGCCTACCTGGGATACCACAGGTTTGAGTTGGGCTAATCATGTGTGATGCCAAAGTAATCATTCTAGATAAAAGAATTTTGGCAAGGATCTTATAATCCACATTAAGCAGACTGATTGGTCTCCAATTTGTAATGTCAAAGGGATCCCCTTTTTTCTTAAACAGTAAAATCAGTAAAGCGTCTTTCATAGAAGTAGCCAAGGCATCAGAATGTAACATCTCATTATAGAGAATAGTTAGAACCGTAACAAGATCAGCAGAGAAAGTCTTGAAAAAATGTGGGGTTAGGCCATCAGACCCCAGAACAGAATGCGATTTTAAACTAGTAATGGCCGCCAATACCTCTGGTTCAGTAATGACCGAAGAAAGCTTGTTTCGATCAGAGTCCGAAAGCTGAGGTAAGGACAGTGAGCGAAGAAAATGATCCGCATTGTCAAGGTCAGCTTTAGTGCCAAACATGTTGAAAACATAATTTTCAACACAGAAACAAATCCTCAGGTTTCTTAAGTCACTCCACCGATGGAGACAATAGAGGTAATTAATTTACTCAACTCTATCTTTACAGGCCTTAAACGGGTCTAAACAACCTTTAGTAAGATGAGTGCCAAACGCCGCCTCCTCAAAGAGTCAGCACGATTATACTGGGATAACCTCATTTTAGTGCTGACCTCATTAATCTGAGAGCTAAAATCATGAGTAGTAGAGCTAGCTAAAGAGAATAGGTGCTGTAGCTGATGCCGTAGTGACAGATAAGACAAATATTTAGTATTCTTGTTTTTGCCGCTACCTTCTGAAAAACTGTTTCCAGCTTAGCTAGATTCCTCCCACCAATCCATCCCAGTATCATAAAATCAACTACTGACAACCGAGCTGTAAACTCTTTGTGCCAAAGTTTAAGAAAAAAGGGTCATTAAGTAGAGAATCATTAAGACGCCAACTGGCTTTCTTACATCTAGGAGCAGAGTCCCAGGAAAAAGTGGCACATAGGGCAACGTGATCCGAAAATTTGGTAGCCACAGTTGTACAGGAAAGTAAAATCAAAATCTTAGATAAAAAAAGAAAATCTATCCTAGTATGTAAGGACACTTTAAAAAAAGTGGACCCACCTGTTTTATGGAAATGTCTATAAACATCCACAAGCTTGGCCATAGAGACCACACTACTTAAAGCCACAGAGTCACAAAATAACTTGGAAGTCTTTAGGCCTCGATCTGTTTGATGTAGGCCACAATTGAAATCTCCGACCCATAGGAGTAATCTGGAGGAAAAAAGGTAGGGCTTAATTTGGTGAAAAAGGGAAGCCCTCTGAGCCTTGGTTTGAGGCGCGTAGGTCCCAATCATACGAAATCTCTCAGATTTATATGAGAAATCTAATAACAAAGCTCTACCAGGGGAAATATCTACAAGTCTAGAGACTGTAAAATTAGAGCTGGAGAACAATATCCTGACCCCATCACAAGTATCAGGTCCAACAGACCAAAGAAGGGCCTGCAGTCCATGCCTTAGAGGCCTGGAATAATTCCCCATGGGTCTTTAATCTAGTGTCAACAAGGCAGATAATGTCACTCTGTAAATCAGAAAGGGTTAAAAAATCCCCTAATTTTCTCTTCCTTTAATGCTGTTCACATTTAAAGAGCAGATCTTTAAGGAAGACAGGATTTAAGTAATAGGTGGTGACTTACACCTCTGCCGCTGCCTAGTACGCTTTTGCAATGGGATCCAGATCAGCCCCATCACCCCATCCGGAAAGAAAGAAGAGAGGAGGAATCAGTATCCTCACCCCCGAGTCTTTGTCTGAAAAATCTGTGGCTAAAACCAAATTTGTTAGAGGTTTGCCAGTTCCGTGCAGGGGGGTCCTTACTACGAGTAGCAACAGCTAAACCCTTCCTAGTCCATTTATGGGTAACAGTGGTAAAACTAAAATTATCTCCCTTGACCCGAGGGGGAGGCATATCCATATCTGGAATAACGGGTAGTATCAGGAAGCCACTGGCAGTAGGAGTAGGTATAACAGGAAAAGAGGGTTGGAAAACTGAACAGAAGATACATCTCCAACTACCGGAGGAGGGGTAACCTCTGAATTAGAGGAAGCTAGACTATGGGCAAGTGACTGTTGAGCAATAGTAATAATGCCATCATGAGAGGGACAATCTTCTCTGTTATGAGAGGCCCAGGGCACCTGCCATACGCGTACAGTCCCATCACATAAGTTACACTTAAATGAATTAGTACATTTAGCTGCAATATGACCGTATTCAAAGCAGTGGCTACATTTAAGTGAATCACAAGCTGAACTTAAATGGAGTACGTGACCCACATTTAAAACAGGACTTGGGTTGTCCGCGAAAAAATGAAGCCCTTGTCTTTACCTAGAAAGAAAAATTAGGCACATGTCGTGGCCAGTGTTAGTGGAAAAAGCTAACACGGACCTTCCAACTGCCATCCCAAATCTGTTCAGAGTCTAGATTAGGGTAGGCCTATTCAAGACTTCACAGCGTTTGTTTAACCAAATGAAATGTCTTCAATGTGAACTCCTCATTTTAAAACAACAGTAATGTTACGAATGGCAGGTTTGGTGAGAGGATGGCCTGAAGGGGACCAAATGGGTGTAGTCTGAAGTTTGTCATATTGGGCCCAGAATCTATCAAGCCCAGACATTTGTTTAAAACTAACATCAAAATTGGAATTACCTATATTAATCAGGGTAAAAATCTCAGAAGAAAAAAACTTCATGGAACCCTTAAGGAGGGTTTTAGCTATATACAAACGATCTGGTGGGAGTTCTAATCCACCCTTATAAAGCAAACGTACTGCATTCCTCCTAGGTGCAGGTTCGCCTTTGGAGGAAAATAAATCAGTAAGTTTAAATGTTGAACTTTTAGGTGCAGCAACAGTAGGTAACAAAGTAGGTCCTGAGAAAACAGTAGTGGGTTCAGGTACAGTAGAAATAGACTTAGAAACAACAATAGTGTCACTAGTAACAGTAGAAGAAGAAAGAGTCACACCCCGGGGTTCGTTGGAGCTCAGGTCATTATTCTTAGCAGAGTTTTGAAGCATATTAATGTAGACAGGGTCCTGAGAATCAGGAGTCCAAGTCCCTTCAATATCTCTTTCCCAGCCAGCATGTAATAAAGCTGACTCTGGTGACCAGTCTAAATCAGTATTTTGGCCAGATTTAATTTTTGGGGAATAAGGAACCCCTCGTTTGGACCAGCCAGGTTCCTGTGTAGCTGAGAAAAAAATACTGTGGGTTTCTCCGAAATGAACGGAAGCAGTTAGATGCTAAAGTCACTTACAGAGCAGGGAATAGCTGCAGGGATTTCAGAATCTGGCTTTTCCGATGTCGGTAGTCAGTGGGTCATTTGAAGTAGTCCGAGAAACAGCAGTAGCAGAGGGTTGAAGAGAATTCTCTACAGCAGGAACAGAAGCCGAATCCATCGGTGGGCCGGCCGACTGGGGGCTTTCCAATGCCCGGCGTCGAGAAAGGAGAACAAAGGAAGTGGCGTCCGGTCGATGCCTGCGCAGAAACCCGCAATGCCGAATCTAAAAGCTGCAATTGCAGGACTAACGCCTGCTGCCCTGAAGACTGGAACTGAACGCTGGAGCCACTTTGCACATCAGGTAGACTGGAAACAACTTTTAGGGTCGTTTTGAAGAACGGAGTCAAATTCAAAAATAGTCAGATTACTAACATCAGCTACAGCAAGACATGCATCTGGGGCCTCTTGAGAAGGTAGCACAGAGGAGGAGGCCGACTCCTGAGCTAACAGCGCCCATCTCCTCCAGGGGATCATGCGAACTGGCCATCTTGCAGCCAGCAGCAAAGGCTCCACCTACTCAGAGTAGGGGAATTTCCCCGGTGTCCTGGCCAAATTTCCCTCATTCACTAAAAATACCACCAACAGCTTAATCTGGTTCAAGGTCAGTTGGCATTCATCTGTATCCCCTTCCCCCGGGTCGTGCCTGAAAATAGGCAGGATTTGTCTAGTGCACTTACCCGGTCAACAAAAGCTAAATAAATAAATAAAAATAAATCCTGCACCCCTCTCCTGATGATTTCCCACCTACTATCAGCGTCCATGTCTGACCCAATCCCATCCAAATGCTCCTTAAGGATCCTTCCCATTTCTTTAAAATCCACCACCCTGAAGTCGGTTACTTCCGTCTTTGTGCAGCCTTCTACCCCTCCTAGGTCCAGGCAGAACCAGACCGTGGCATGGTCACTCCCGCCAATGGGTCCCTTACCTCCAGGCCCCCAATCTGGTCACTGTCTGCCAGGACCACATCCAGTACCCGAGCCTCCCTGGTCGGTTCCCTCACCTGCTGAGTTAGGAACGCATCTTGAAAGACATCCAACAACCTCTGTTCCCTGGTCACAGAGCATGTCATAGTCTCCCAGTCTGTTCCTGGCATGTTTAAGTCCCCCAACACCACCACCGTTCCTCTGCCCAGTCTGCAGTGTCTCCCAACATCTGCCACCAGCCTGTCCTCCAGCTCCTCCGCCAGGGCAGGGGGTCTATACTCCACTCCTATTTTTACTCTCTTGCCCCCCCTTGTTATCAAGGTGATCCAAATCGCCTCCACGGTTCCCTCCGCCTCCTCTACTCCCCCTATGCCAATGCAGTTTTTGACTATCAATGCTACCTCTCCTCCCCTTCCCTCCCCCCTGTCCTTCCTGAACATAGTGTAACCCTCCAGGTTCAGGTCCAAGTCATGTCCTGCAGTAGCCCAAGTCTCAGTGACCGCTGCCATATCCACTGCTTCCTCAGTTAGCATCACCTGGAGCTCAGGCATTTTATTGCCCAAGCTCCTGGCATTTAGCAGGACTACCTTCCACCCTTTCCCTATAGTTCCATTTCCCCTGCTCGTGTTCCCATGGGGATTCTGTTTTCCCCTGGTCTGCACTTTGCCAGTCGGCCTTTTCCTACAATCCTCCTGCTCCCCGGGGTGGAGACAGAGTCCCTCCTTTATCAGCACCTCCTTGACAGCCTTTTCTCCCATCCTGCCCCCCTTCACAAGTTTAGACCCCACTTTTCACCAATGAACCCCTCTATTTTCAACTTAAGGATTCCCCTTCCCTCCAAACTGAGATGCAGCCTATCTCTAGCATACAGCTCCTTATCCTCCCAGGTCTCCCCCCAATCCCCCATCAACCCATACCCTCTGGCCTCACACCACTCCCTGAGCCACTGGTTTATCTCCCTAATCTTCCTTTTGTGTTCCCCACTAGCCTTTGGCACCGGCAGGATTTCTGAGAAGGAAACTGTGCATCCTATGTCATGACAGACCCTGGCGAGCTCCCTGAATCTTGCCTGTATCTCTAGCTCGCTATTTCCCTCCATGTCATTTGTACCCAGGTGGACCAGTATGTCTGGGGAACCCCCACAATCCTTTGCCAGCTGATATACCTCGTGCTTAGCCCTATGCACCGTTAGTCCAGGGAAGCATCTTGTTCTAACTGGCCAGGCTTCTCCCTCCCTATCCCATTTGATACCCCTGATCATAGAATCCCCCAACAGGAGCACTCTGACCGCTCCTTTTCCTCCATTTCCCCCCCTTCCATGTCCCTCATCCTTTCTACTGGCCTCTCCACCCAGCCGGCTCCTTGTTCCTCCCCCTGTCTGGGTGCCACATGCCACCCCTCCTTATTTACCATGGCCACCCCTCCCTCCAATCCTATGCCTCTCCTCATCCTGAGTATCCTTCTGTACCTTGCTAATTCCCCCCTCACTGCTCGTGACTGGTCCTTCTCCCCCATCTGCTAAACTAGCCTGGCTCGTCCTCCCTTCCTTCCTGTCTCCATTTAGTTCCTCCTTGCTCGTCGTGCTCCCCTGGCCTAAACCCTGAGCTCCCTTTACTGAATCCTCCTCGTACATCTGGTCCTTCTCCTTTACCTTTCCTCCCAACTGGTCCTTCTCCTTGCGCTTTCTAAGGAGTGCATACTGCTCATTGACACTGATTGACAGCTCAGGGTGAGCTTTCATTCAGTGAGCACATACTGTATACAGTATGCACTCCTTAAGAGCTCAGTTGGTGGACAGTTGGTGGACAGATGTGGTGGTGAGAGGAGGGCTGTGCTGGTCACTGGCTTGGGTTCGGGATGAGGGGGAGTGGGGTGGTGGGACACTACCTGCTGGGGTTGGGGTGCACTAGGCCACCAGGGAAGTGATCTTTTTAAACCTACTGGGGCTCAGGAATAGGGGATGGGGGTTCTCTAGATCACTAGCGATATGGTTCTCTTGCCTCCTGTAACGTTACAGGTGTAAATTTATTTATTTTATTTATTTATTTATTAAGCATCAGTTTACAACCTTTGAGCCAGAGGCTCGTTTACAAAGGTACCTCATCATAGAGAAGACAATCCAGTGATAACAACTTAGTACAGAGAAACAGTATACAGTTTTTTTTTTTTGAGGATACAGGAGGACAAATGAGACCAAACAGTTACCACGTACAGGGTTGGTGAAGTTAACATTGTTCAGGGAAATAACTAGAACATCAAAAAACATAGGATAACAATACAGTGTGTTTTAGTGGAGTCAACAGGGAGGTAACAGGAACCAAGGGTAGAGGGTAGAGGATTTGAGCAGCCAACAGGGGCTTTGTCAGAGAGTGAGCAAGATAGCTTAGAAACAGCAACAGCTGCGAGTGGTAAAAAGGTGGTTCCGGAGGGTAGTTTTAAAGCAAGAGATTGTGGGGGTGTCTGAGATACTGGCAGGGAGGGAATTGTACCAAGAAGGGGCACGGTAGTGGAAAGCCCGTTGTCCATGAGAGGTCCTTGCCCTGGGTACCTTCAACTTGGTTTTACAGGAGGACCGTGTTGTAGTTAAGGAGTTAACATGGTGGATAACGGCAGTCAAACCAGGAGCAGAGAGCCCAAGGAAAGTTTTTTCAGTAAGGATGCAGGTTTGATACCTAAGACATTCGTCAAGATTGAGCAGATTAGCCTGGGAGTAAAGATGGCAGGTATGTGTAAGTCTAGGAGCACCTAAGATTAGTTGACAGGCCTTATTTAAGGTGAGGCGGATTTTGTTTAGCGAGGTCTGGTCAGCAGCCCTGTAGACTGGTAAGCCATAGTCAACAAGTGACAGAATGGAGGACATAACTGCAAGTCGGAGGGCATCGGGGGGGAGACAGTGTTTGTGGCGGTAAAGGATTCCCGACCTAATATTGGTGGTGGAGGCTAAGGTGAGATATGGAATGGAAAGTGAGGGCAGGTCAAAGGTTATCCCAAGGTATTTGTGTGTGTAAACTTGTTCGAGTGGGAACATACAGCTGGCAAAGACTTGAAGTTGGAAATTACTAGCTTTGTTTTGGGGGTGGGAGAAGATCATAGATTTGGTCTTTTTAAGATTGATAACCAGTCTATGTTCTTTAAACCAGACTTCCACGTCTTTATAGGACAATTGCAGGGAATCTTGGAGGGTGGTGGGGTTACAGTCAGAAGTGAAGATAACAGCGTCATCTGCATAAAGGAGGAGTTTACCAGTACAGGCACCTGGCAGGGTGTTGAGATAAAGGGAAAAGAGCAGGGGCCCAAGAATAGAGCCCTGGGGAACCCCAGATCGGATAGGGCAGAGGTCAGAGAGGGTGCCATTGATTTTTACACGCTGGGAGCGGGCAGACAGATAGCTGGAGCACCATGAGACAGGTCCTGCAGCAAAGCCAGCATGGCTGAGTGCATCCAGCAGGAGAGGAAGGGATACGGTGTCAAAGGCTTTTGACAGATCGATGAACACTGCACCAGCAAGAGAGCCCGAGTACACGGTGGAATGGAGGAAGTTAGAAAATTCGATGAGGGCGGTATTGGTGCTGTGCCCAGCATGGAAGCGTGTTGTTCGGGGAAGAGGATACTGTATTTGGTAAGAAACTCAGATATTTGGGAGGATACTACTTTCTCTAAGGCTTTTGAGAGTGGTGAGAGGATTGAGATGGGATGATAATTACCGGAAAAGGCCTTATCTCCACCCTTATGTATGGGAGTGACAGTGGCAATTTTCCAGGCTGATGGAAATTGCCCTAGACAGAGCGATTTGTTGAAGAGGCAAGTGATTGGGGCAATGACCTGGTCCAATGCCAGGCTGAGGAGTCTGGGGTCCAAGGAGTCACTGCCAGTGGTGTTGCTTCTCTTAGAGCCTTGGTCAGATACGGTCTGACTTCATTGACAGTAACCCGGTGGAAGTGGAAAGATGCGTGTGAGAGAGCAGGGTCAGGAGAGTGAGGAGGGGGGGTCAAAAAAGTTGCTATGGAGTACAGAGCTAAGGTCTGTAAAGGATTTATTGAGATGGTTAGCAATGAGGGTAGGATCAGTAGAGATAATACCCTCAATATTGATTTGGGAAGGTGGAGGAGAGCGTGTACCACCATTTAGTTGTTTGATGTTATCCCAGAAGGTTCTAGCATTCCCCCAGGATGAGGTGAGTGAGGCCCGATAATGATCGGCCTTTGCTTTGCGTATGGCCCAGGTGCATTTATTTTGGGCAGCAGCATATGCCTGTCTGTCGGCAGGGTGGCCAGTTTCCGTGGCTAGGTGCCACAGGTTATCCCTGTGCCTAAGGAGTTGGAGTAGGGAAGGAGTTGACCCAGGGAGTATGGTGTACCTTGGAACGGAGTTTGGTTAGGGGTGCGAAGATATCACAAGCTTTGTTAAACATTAAGGTGAAGAAGGCCAGGGCCGAATCAAGGTTAGGGGCGGTCTCAATGGGAGACCAGTCAACTTGGGCTAGAAGTTGCTTCAGGCCTCTCAGCCCACCTGGTCGCAACCGCCACCGTAGGGTGGCCTGTGAAGTTGGTTTGGTTAGGGATGTAATCCAACAGAAAAGAATAGGGGAGTGGTCACTGATTCCATCTGGAAGGACTTGTAGATTGCACACTTGGTTAGGTCAGTTGGTGAGGACTACATCCAGAAGAGTGCTCGACCCTGTTGTGGGGTTCACTCTTGTTGGTTGGGTAGCAAGTTGCGTTAGGTCAATAGCAGTAAAGGAGTCGCAGGTGGAGGAGGATGCGGGGCTAAGTCAGTTGATGTTTAGATCAGCCAGGAAAATATGCTCAGGGGAATGTGGTGAGAGGTGAGATACTCTATTAGAGGGACCAGGGCCTGAGTTTGATTTTTTTGGGGAATATAGGAGGAGGTTAGAAAGAGGGGGCCTTTTGAGGGGTCGGGGGTAAGCTTTAGGATAAGGGCCTGGGCCCTAAGGTTAAGGACAGGGGCTGGGAGGGTTACACCAGGAAGAGAGTCTTTGATATAAATAGCACAGCCTCCACCTCGTCTCCCTACACGGTCTTCTCGACCACACAAATCAGGTTTGTGCTGAGGCAAAATTTAGTGAATCTGGCCCCTGATCTGTAAAATATACATGGCAGGTGATTGTGTGGGTGAAGAGACCACTGGACACAAGGGAAAATATATATTTTTGATCTGGCTGGTGATTGGGTGGGGGAGGACTGCTAACCAACAGGGGATATTTCTTTTCTATTGGTGGGATCGCAGGGGCAGGACTGCAAAGCCACCAGGGAATATTGCTTTTCTATCAGGCTAGTGATCAGGCAGGGAAGGGACCGATAGCCATGAAGGCATTGTATTTTCATGTCGCCCATGGCTTTTGGGGGGGGGGCTACTGGACACCAGGGACATCCTTTCTTTTTGATATTGGACCAGTGATTGGTGAGGGAGGGGACAACTGGACACCAGGGAATAGTGACTTACATGTGAGGAGAGGGACTTAGTGCAGAGAGGGACCACTAAACCATTGGGACATATTTTTTATGATCAATGGGAAGGCAATCGGTGATCAGGGATAGGGAGGGACCACTGTACCACCAGAGGCATATTTTTATTTCTCTATGGGATAACAATCAGTGATCGGGGACGGAGAGGGACCGCAATACCACTAGGAAATTGTTTTCTTTATCATGGGGCTCGCAATCTGTGATGGGGGGACCACTAGTCACCATGGACTATTTATTTTTCGGAGTGGCGATTGCTGATCTCTGGGGGGGGCACCACAGTACCTCCACCAGCCACTAGGGTTGCACAGGATACCACCAGGTCTCGGTCAGCAGTATTTTCTCCATGCAAGGGGACCACTTGAGACACCCTTGTGCAGAGCAAATGGTTTACGAATCAGGTAGTGCCAGCATTCACGTCCCCTCACCCTCATTTGAACTGTGGCCCCCTCCACACTTTGCCCTGGCTCAGACTTGGTTTGTGGGTGCAAACTAGACTTTTGTGAATACCAACTCAGTGCACAACCTGGTTTGCTCCACACAAATCAGGTTTGTGCTGAGGCAAAATTTAGTGAATCTGGCCCCTGATCTGTAAAATATTATTCCACAGTGCACAGAATTCGGTGGAATTGAAAAAGAAATTCTGAAAAGCATTTAGAAGCGGAATTGCCATTCCACATGAATTCCACTTGCAGAATTCTGCATTCTGCACAGCTCTTGTTGCAAGAAATAATATTCACAAATTGGCACCCTTTACAGAATTTGGAATTACTTAGCTAAAGATACTCAATTGGTTATTGCAACACACAGTTTGCTGTCAGTTTTAAAGTATAGTGACATGGTTACAGAATTAGTTCCTTTTTGCACGCTGTCAAGAAAAATCATTTTTACTTGCAAAGATCATTAAATTTGCTCTCATAGGGCCCCATCAGACCCAACATTATGAGGTACTAAGCAAACTTGAGTTGGCTTCCTCTTCAAGCAAATTTTAGGTTTGTTATTTCCTACATTGTTTACAAAATTCTAATTATTTAACTGCTCAAGTTAATAGCTTGTTAGTTATGTAAGCAATAAGACATAATGGGGTGCTGCTTGTCATGGGTTTATGCATGCCACAGGGGCATTGTGAGGTATGAAGCACTTGTGCTGAGTGCCTTCTGCCCCTGGGCATACATTAACCCATGACAGTCATCACCCCAGAGTGTCTTATTGCACTTATAAAATTGGTCCCCATGTAAAAATTTGTAAATAGAGAAAAATAGTAAATAAAAAAATCATGGAATAAAGAAAATAATTTCATAAAGGTTAGATTTTGCAGTAAGAAAGAAAAAAATAGTCCCTGATAGTTTCTGCCACTATGTGTCACTGTTGTGAGCCAGTCTTGAGCACCTAACTGTATGCATTCACAACCATTTATTTTTTTTATTAATAAAATAGATATGGTAGCATACATAGAGGCTTGTTATTGATATGAATTTTTCTGTACAGAGGGTTTTTTATATGCAATTTTCTGTTAAAGACAGAGAAACTAGAGAGAGCAGTGCAGCAGTTTTAGTGAGAGCAAGGATGTGTGTGCAGTGAGGCTGAGTGACAGTTTGAGAGAGCGAGTCGGTGCCTCAGCTCAAGTTGCATCTGTTTTTAAGACTTTGGCATTTGCACTGATTGTGCCTGGGAGGTTTTAAGAAACAGAGAGATGTCACTTTAGAACAAGTTCAATTAGCTGACTGGAGACAGAGTGTGTACTTCAGCTGCTGCCAGTATATGTTAAAGCATTTCACCAGGGGAAGACAGGGAAAGTGAGAGTGGGCTTGATGCATCTGTTTGCTGTGTGATGCGTTATGTAAGACAGAAGCCCAAGAGACAAGCAGGAATGATCTGGGATAAAATACAACATTAAAGGTAGTATTTATAAGAGTAGTTACTCCCTTATGATAGGAAAGCTGAGTGCTTGACAAGAGCAGAGGGGCAGCCCCGTCAATAGGGGAGAAGCTTCAAGGGCCACTAGTAGGAGGGTTTGAGGCCTGCCTTTTAAAATGTTAAGAAACAGACAGAAATAGGCATGCTGGGGTTTAAACTTTTATTTTGTTTAGTAATTGTTTTTTTTATGTTGAGGGTGGATGTGGAGTTGCTGAAATTCTGTGAGATGTTAGTTTCAAGTTATAGCAAGTAAGAATGTTTTACTTTAGCAAAATGGCTGCCAGAACTTTTTGTTTTTTAAACTCTGGGAGGCATGGATATCAAAGTAGACTGTGTCCTGGTTGCCATATGGGTTTCTGACCCAGTGGTTGTCACTCCATAAGGCACTGGGTGCAAACCCTCTCAGCCAATTAGGACACAGTAAATTCCCTACTCATTATGTTTGCTTGCACGCATGTGCAAGAAACATAGTGCCATCATCCGAGTTTTCGGAGGTGTGGCAGCCCTCTTCCAATTCAGTCAGTGTGTTTGCAGGCATGGCTGCAGTTCTCCAATGCCTGCTGAGCTGTCTATGACAGCTCCAAAATGCAGTGGCATACAGTTGAAAGGGGGAGCTACACTGCAGTGAGCAGCGATCAGATATTGTCTGCTCATGTGTGCTCCCCCTACACACACACACACACACACACACACACACACACGCATGCTGCGTGCTCGGCCCCCCCATGCACACACTGTATAGCCGACGGGGGTGCCCAATCCCCTGTCGGCTGTGCTGCGCCCCCCCAAAAACACAGTTCCATATGCCATGCTGGGTTCCCACCCCAGCGTGGCTACACGTTGTATAGCCAACGGGGGTGCCCAGTCCCCCATTGGCTCCACTGTCTACCCCCCCAGAGTACAGGGTGCCACGCTGGGAGCCCACCCCATCATGACAACAGATGCTATAGCCGATGGGGGTGCCCAATCCCCATCGGCTCCACGCCCTCAACCAGTCGTTCTTCTGCTACGCTGGGAGCCCACCCCAGCGTGGTAAACGCCCCATGCCGCCATTAAAAAATGAAACTTAAAAAGTGGTCCTCGCTGTGTTCACTCTCACCCGTGCCCACCCACTGCACACCCTGCCTCCCACACCCCTCACCCCATACTTACCCGGACTCGCCCGACGATCTTCGGTGGACCTGGAACACGCCTGCACTCTTCAAAGCCGACTCCGAACTGAGGAAATGCCGGTAAGCTGCATAATGGGATAGATAGGGTTTTTTCAACTTTGCTGCTTATCTCAGGCATTTTTTGGAATTTTTGCACCAAATATTCAGCATGGGGTTTTTGGGACCCCTTCTCATGAATGCTGTCACTGTCATGGCGTTAATCGGACCCGAAGGGTGATTTCACAGTCACTGCACAAAATCACCTTTTGGGACTGAGTAATGAAATGACACTGCCACTGTTCATAAGGTGGGCTCTCAAAAGCCTATGTTGAAAATTTGTGAAAAATTCCTAAAAATGACTGTTTTACAAGCGCAAGCTACAGTTCCTACGCACTCAGAAGTTCGTGAATTTTCAATATTTTTACTCCAGATTTTCAACATTGCCATTTTACCACACTTCCTTATGAGCAGTACAGCTGTCATTTTTCACATCTTGCCCAAAACGTGTTTCCGCTCATGTAGCGCATACAATGGCGAGTCGGTGTGCAAAATCAATGTATGGGACAAATTAAGAAAATCACAGTGACACTGTTCATGAGTAGAGGTCTTAAAATGGCTATGTTGAAAATTTGGTGAAAAATTCCTAAAAATGACTGTTTTACGAGCGTGTGTTGTGCAGTTCCTACGCACGCTCATAAGTTTGCGAATTTTCTATATTTTCACTCCAGATTTTCCACATTGCCATTTTATTACACTTCCTTATGAACAGTACAGCTGCCATTTTTCACATGTCGCCCAAAATGTGTTTCCACACATGTAGCGCACAATGGTGCAGTCGGTGTGCGAAAGCAATGTGTTTGGGACAGATTAAGAAAATCACAGTTACATTGTTCATGAGCAGAGGTCTTAAAATGGCTATGTTGAAAATTTGGTGACAAAAGTCCATAAAATGACTGTGTTACGAGTGAGCATTACGCAGTTTCCACCCACCCTCGGAAGTTCATGACTTTGTAATATTTTCAGTCCAGATTTTCACCAGTGGCATTTTTCCACACTTCCTTATGAACAGTACAGCTGTCATTTTTCACAACATGGCTGAAATGTGTTTTCACACTTTCAGCGCAGAGATGCGTGGTCACTGTGGGAAATCATTGGGACAGATAAAGAAAATCACAGTGACACTGTTCATGGTCGGAGGCACCAAAATGCCTGAGTTGCCAAGCTGCTGTAAAAAATCCCCAAACTAATTACATTACGGGTGTGCGTTGCACAGTTTCTATGCACACTCGTAACTTCACCAGTTTTTTTAATATTTTTACTGCAGATTTGCAACTTTGCCATTTTTTCCACCTCCCCATGAACAGTGCAGCTGTCGTTTTTCACATCCTGTTTGGAATGTGTTTTTCTACCCGTGGTGCTAAATGCCGTAGTCGCTGTGCATAAGCAACTTTTGACTAACAAACTGATATTGCCACTGTTCATGAGGTGGGGTCTCAAAAACATGTTGAAAATTTGGAGTGAAAATACCAACGAATGCCTGAGGTGTTAGGGTTTCCAACCATAACGCCCCACCCTGTAGAGAATGACAGGCATCAGGGGTGTGACTTGGGATTCTTGCCTGTAATGCTCATACCATTCCACACCCTGCAGCCAGTGAGAGGCATCGAGGTATGCCTTGGACTCTTTGGCCCCAAAGTTCACCCCATTCTCCAATACCGCACCCATCTCACCATATTTCCTGATGGAATGGGGTGCGCATAAGGGCCAAAGACCCCAAGACACACCGTGACACTTGTTGGTGTCTGCAGGGTAGGGTGTGGTGAAATGGCATGGTCGTTATGCCTGACGACCCAAAGGCACACCCCAATGCCTGTCACTCTCTGCAGGGTGGTGGTGGGGTTGGCTTCAGTTCAGTACTTCACTGCTATTCCTGTTATGCAGCTCTGTAACTTCTACACTACCAATGCCAATGCCAGCAAGCAAACATTCGGCATTGACAAATGCTTGTTTTATAAAGTCACAATTTTGACTTACTTTCCTCAAACTCCCTAACATTAAAACTCCCACTGGTGTGCACTATGGCAGGACAACATTCTCTAGCATTACAGCATTGTATCAGTGTGGAACATACTTCCTTTAAACATCATGGGCCCAATTCTGAAATGTATGGTGCAACTTGCCAGCGGATGTGAGTTGCAGCATATGCCACTATGCTGGGGACCCTGAGCCAGAGTCCAGAACAGGCAGGGTCCCCAGCACCTATGCCCTGTGACTTGCAGCATCTCCAGGGTTACGCCACAGGAAGGGCGCACCCGACCTGGGTGCCACAAGCCACTGACAAGCCCGATGACAGGGTGCAGCCTCCCCACCTGAGCCCCAATACGTGCCCGCAAGCCCCAGTGGGCCATGGGGGGGTGTTGGCAGAGTGGCACTGGCACTGGGAGGGATGGCATCAGCACATCGTGGTCCCGGGAGCTGGCAGGTGAAACCCCGGTAATGCCAGGGGGTTTGGGGTTGCTATACGGGAGGGGGGTCTGTGTGGCATGGCAGCGTGCAGGTCAGGGCCATGCGGGGGGCATCAGGCATTTGGGAAGGATGGAAGCCTCTTATGCCTGGTCTAACCCCGCAGTGCTGCTGGGCCTATTGGAAGTGTGTTGAGGGGTTACAGCAGCTTCCCTTTCAGAATTGGGTGCAGCCGCTGCCATAACCCCCCTTCTGCCATGCCATAGGGGCCTTGGGCAGCATATGTCCCCCTGGGCGTAGGCCGCCTCTCAGAATCCCAGCCGGCAGAGTCCATGGCGCAAGGTGCGACTTACGCCATATGTGTTGGTGCAAGTCGCACTGCACCACAGTGGACCCATCTTGGAATCGGGCCCCATGTGTATACCTACACTGAAGTCCTTTTCAGATACTGTTTATCAGTATTTTAAAGAACAAAACAGCTGTTCCTATTTTAAATGAGATTCTGCTTTATTGTATTATATTGAATTGTCTATGACATGAAATACTTAGTCTTTTGAAACTTTTGTATTTTGTATAGTGATTGTATTCTAGACCTTGGGTCACACCTGAAAAAGCAATGTAAATTCCAGTGTACCTACCCAATATCAAAATAAAATGAAATTGAAAAAATGAAATTCCGGGGGAATGTTAGGAAGCAAATTTTCCCCTAGAAGGTAGTCATTCTATGGAACAGCCTACCAGCAAGCTAGTGGCTATGAAAACAGTACAGGCCTTCAAGTGAAGACAGGATAGATTTCTGCTTAACAAGAAAATCACTGTGTACTCTGCGTAGCAGAGTGGCTAGGGAGATTTCTATAAATTACATGTTTGCACAGCATATTTATTACTCTCCACTTAGGAAGTAGATGGGCAATTTTGATGGATTTAGAATCCTTTCCAACAGTTAATTACTGTGTTTGATTGTTTTTTTTTAGGTTAGTTAGTTAGTTAGTTAGTTAGTTAGTTAGTTAGTTAGTTAGTTGGTAAAGTGTATTTCCACAACTCAAGGCACCAAGTACTATTTCACAATAAAAGTATATTAAACGAACAATGGGGGTGAAACTTCACTTCAACATTACAAAGAAATATAGATGGGGGATTCAGATATAAAGGGTATGGCAGTGCAACAGTTTCTAAGCTGCACAGAGCAGCAACATACAGCAACAGGTATTTGTCAGTGCTGATTGTTTGTTTACTACAGTATTTGCTGTATAGGTGCTGGGCAGAGATAGCCTGGGCAGGCTGATATGTAGAGATAGCACTAAGATATGGGCTTTGGGCATGCAACTAGATATGTCTTCTCTCCCCATAACAGAAGCTATATGGTTTAGTCTTACAAAACACAGCTAGAATGCTACAGTATCTTGTCAAGCCCGATTGTATTGAACAATGCCAAACTGAATGCACCCTTTTCTGAGGTTGTGAAGAAAGCATTCTTAAGGCTCAGTTTACAACAACTCCATGGCATGCCCCCTTTGCACATGCAAGGCATTTCAGGGCAACCTCAGAAAAATACACGCGTCACAAAAATGCCCCCACCCCACCCCCACCCTGGACTTGATCCTGTGCTGTCTGTGAAGCTACTGTACCAAGACAGTCAAGTTGGGGAGGGCACAAGCCACACAACCCTCACTGCAAGATGCATACTGTGTAGGACTTGGGGAGAACACAGAGGCTAAAACATCACCAACCCAGCATAGAGGGTTATGAGGAATGGAGTCTTTTTTTTACATTATTAAACATATTTTCTAAAAAGGAATAGGGCAATTCAGGCTGACTGCTGTATCCCACAATCCTCTGCTTGGCCAGGACAAGGATCCACTATGTGATTGACATGAGCCAAGTGCTCAGCTCAACTATGCCTCGATTACCATCCCTGTGTCTGTGCAGCATTCACAACATGCTGTCTAGAAGGTACTTAGCTTATCTGTGAGTGGGAGAGAGTGGAGACAGACAGATGTAAGGATCTGCAGCAGGGAGCCAGTTCAAGTCCCCGTGGCGAAGCCTAGGTTCTCTCAAAGACAGACAGTATTGGACACAGATAGAGTTACAAAATCTGGAGATAGGGTTCCAACCAGGAGATGAGTTTAAATCCAATAAAAGCCGCCAGTTTCTTGGGTCCCAGTCAGGTAACAGGCCCCCCTCCAGCAGCCCTAGGGCCATCCCCCAGGGCTGCAGAGTCTTGCAAGCTGAACATGATGCTGTGTCCCAGTCCAGTCCAGCTCTCTTGATGATCACAGTTTGATGTCAAGATGCTGTATCAGTCATGATACCCATCCTACAGTAAATGGAAGGTGCTGCTCTCAGCCTCTGATACTCCTTAGTTCTGGACAGTTCTCTGCTGCTCACTGCAGGTCCTGCAGCAGCATGTAGTCACTAACGTCCCTCCACCAGAAAGCAATACCAGTGACTGTCAAAAAAAATATGGTTGCAAGGTCAAAATTGGCAGGAGGCAAGAGAGAGCCAGGACTGACTCTAGTGGGGGGTGGAGAAGAACCAGGATTGGATACAACTGGTAGGGGAGCTAGATAACTAGGGCCTTGCTCCATTTCACAAGGTGCCCCGCAAAGTGTTTTTTTTTATCTTCTTTATTGCATTTAATCAATGGTACAGTGCATACAAAGTCACCCCTACATCATAACCAAATGCAAGTACATCAACCAACCTGCGATTCATATGCAGTATTACTAAAACAGTTACTGCTAATCTCCAAACTTAAAAAATGGATTATATGACTCTAACAACATTGGTATAGTCCTGTCTTTCAGATGACCTTTATTATGCATAACCTCTGAGTTAATGCTTTAGCTCCAAAATGCACAAAACAACAGATCTAATAAATAGTTCGGTATCAATATAAAAATAAGGATCTTAATACAAACCAAAAAAAAAAAAAAGAAAACTGTCAGTAACTATCCTACAAATTGCTGTATTAGTTGTATTTTTATGTTTAGACCTAGGTTGTATGTATTGCTGTATGTCAGCCAAGGCATTTCCATGTAGCGTCCCAGGTTGTGTACCCTCCAGCTGTTGGGAAAGGATCGAACAACGCACAGTTTGCTCTATAATGTCCCTGAAAGGCAACCATGTCCCATGAAACATTTCTGCTTGCAAATGTAATTCTGCCATAATTTTTTCTGTCTGGTGGATTGACATAATAAGAGTTTGCCAGTCCTGTACTGAGGGAATCTGTGGGGTCATCCATTTTCTAGTAATGATTTTGTGAGCTGCCACCACTGCGAGGCAAGTCATGAAGGAAATGTGAAAGGAAAATGTGTGCCCTCTACTGGGAATCTCAGTAGAATCTCCTGAGTTCCTCCATAGCTCAGGTAGTGAGAGCACGGAATGCCAGGGGCCTGGGTTCAAATACCAGTAGAAGGCATGCATTTCCCTTTCACATTTCCTTCATAATTTGCCTCACAGTGCGAACTGCACTGAGAAAAGAAGTTGATTTGTGTCTTTGACATACCTATTTGCAGGCTTATGTAATACCTAGAAAGAAATGTGCGTGTCTGAAAGGGATGACTGGGTCTGCTAATCTCCTGAGTTTCTCTATAGCTTAGGTGGTTAGAGCATGGCATGGAATGCCAGGGGCCAGGGTTCAAATCCCAGTAGAGGACACACATTTTCCTTTCACATTTCCTTCATGATTTTCCTCACAGAGGCTAACTGCACTGAGAAAATAAGTTGATTTGTGTCTCTGACATGCCTAGTTGCAGGCTTACACAATACAAGGAATGTGTGTGTCTGAAAAGGATGACTGGGTCTGCTAATCTCCTGAGTTCCTCTATAGCTCAGGTGGTTAGAGCATGTCATATAATACCATGGGCCTGGGTTCAGAACCCAGTGGAAGATGCACATTTCCTTCTTTATTGTAGAAGAAGACATTGGTTTTAAAGACTCTTTCATGAATCAAAACCCAAATACAACATCCCATCATGCTTCACACTTTCTTGGCATGTTCGACCAAATACGTGCAAGGCAGTATGCACACAGATGATAACCATTCTGATGCAGACAGAGGGGTTTATATTTATTTATTTAGGAAATTGGAATTACAACCCTTTGAGTCATAGACTTGTTTCCAAAGGCTCCACGTCAGAATAAAACATAAACATTCATACAGTACATACATAGAATAAATGTGGGTGAGCAATCATACAGAGTATAAGTACAGTGAGCATGGGTTAATGCCTATACATCTGGTAGCTAAAACAGGGCAGAGCTATCAACATATTTACCTAACGAGTAGTTAAGATCTATACAATTGGTAGCTAAAGCAATGCATGATATGAGTTAGTAGTAAGCCGCCTCAGGAAGGCCTTGTCTTATTCATACACATATCCATTTTTCTAGTAATATCTGGAGCAGTACTGCAAGCCAGAGCTTCCTTAGTCTCACTGCTCAGTGGGTTGTATCCAAATAAGCTGCACCACCACTCTCGTCCTGCCTCCATCACCACCACCAGCCAATGCAGATGCTATATTGAACCAATAGCCTCACAGAGGTACAGCAATAGTGGAAGTGTCTTACTTAATATGTTAGTCATGGAGCAGAAGAACAGTGGGAAAAACATTCCACATTTCATACAGTCACTGCTAGACATCTGGATACATGCTCCCCCCCCATGATCTTTAAATGGGCATGTTTGTGACAGACAGTAGCAACAACATGCTGAAGGTGATGGATGATGGTGATTCATATCATAACATTGTTTTATGCACACACACACACTAAGTCAGGGGGTGAATCATGTGCTTGACAAACATGCACAGTTAAAAGAAACACTTGATAATGTAGGGGATATCACACAATATTGCCATAATTTCCATAAACTCTTCCACCATTATTAGCAAAAGTACAATGTTCCTCAGCGTTGCTTAATTTAAGACATTTCCAGAAGGTAGAACCCCATATTTCATATGGTCGAATGACTCATTGAACAGAAACTTGAGTTTCAAGTTATGGAATTTGAGGATGTGGCATGTGGGTGATACCTGTCATGGGTGAAGTGGTGTGTTCTGCAAAATTTCATTCCGCTTCTGTAGCCACATGTGCATGCCACCAAAGATTCATGTGCAGAATCAACAACCCCTAGCATGTCTTCTTCTGTAGCCATATGTACAGACCACTGAAGAGTCAGATGCGGAATCAACAACTGTTAGCATGGTCCTTCTCATAGTGAATCTAATTTGAACGCCACACCTGCCACTTGAGCTGGCTGGGGTTCAAACCTTCTTCAAACAATCTTGTTCAAACAATCTTTTAAAGCAGCCAAATGAAGCAATGCTGGTGGTGGAAGTAGCTATTATGGTGGCACTGGTGGCAGTGATGAATATGATCCTAGTGATAGTGGCAGAAGAGGAGTTAGCACCACTAGTTTTTCTGAGTTAATACAGCAGCAGCAGCAACAGGATACAATGCTCATTAAAAATGTTGCAGAGATGTTTCTTACACAACTTGCAAACAGGTTTGACAGTATTAGACAGAACACACAATTTGGCATGGTAACACTACAGGATCCCAGATGTAAATACATGTTCAGTCCCTTGGGATGCATAGAGTATATCAAAGAGAAACTTCTGTGTAGACTTGCAGTATGCTGGAGAAGCAAAGAGTTTGATGAAACCAGCAAGAATGTGCATATGCAACCACTTAGTCATACTTCTCCTCCACTGTCTTTTCATGGTGCTAATATCAGGTATGAGTGAGATGACATTGACAACTTGGATAGTGATGATCATGGAACAACCAAAGACATTTGAGGAGATTTTGGATATTGAATGCCAGTACTGCTTGACTTGCTACCAGAGTACATGATGCACTTATCTAGCAGAGCCACTACCCAGAAAACATAGTGATCCAATTAGATTCTGGCAAGATAGCCAAGTCACTTGGCCTGCACTTTCTAAAATGACTTCCTATTTTGCAGATGCCTTACAACATATGTTGCTTCATAGAGATGTCTCACTACCACTGGGGATATTGCCTCACCACATAACTCAAAACTAGATCCAGAGTATCTTGACTTTTTAGTCTTTCTCAGACTCAACTCACCATATTTAAGCTTTAATAATCCATTTGATTATTAGCATGTAGAAGTGACATCTATTACTATTCCCACTCCTACCCCTCCTGGTGGCAAGTCTCCCCCTAAACATCCACTGACATTGGCACTAGAGACCAGCTCACTACTAACAACAGCAGTAGCTGGACTACTCCGATGTATACCACAAACACAAGTCTTTCTCCTGATGACACTGTAGCTACTTTCACACTGGCATTCCCAACAAGCTCAATATGATCATATGTAACTGTCACTCTCACAGAATCTTTATCAGTTAACTGAAACCCAGGCATCACCCTAGCACACCCATCCAAAATGGAACAGTGATGGAATGACTGACCTGCTGACTGCCCATTTTCCATTATAACTCTGACCTCATTTAATAAACTGACTACTGCTTTCACACCCAGCAGGCAGTGGATGTGTCCAAAATTCAATGAATAGAAAAAAACGTAAAGAAAAATATTAAAATAAAAACAAACAAAAATCCATTAATGAATGGTAAAACATCATGAAGGGCAATATAATGCCTTGCATTTATTTATTTTGCATTTTTTATTTATTTATTTTATTTATTTCAATCTAGGATTACAATACCTTTGAGCCGAGGATCTTTTACAAAGGTTCTTCGTCAGTGTGTGCAACAGTCATCATTTTTTGTTACAAGCATATAGTCATTGACTTACAGACGTAATAACCAGTACAGACTTGAGCTATGAGCAAGACAAGGGAAGGGGTGGGTGGGGAGGAAGTGAGGGTAGGAGATCGAGAGGGAAGGAGGTGTAGGGGTAAGGGGAGGGGAGGTGGTTGGGGTGGGAGCAGGAGTGAGATATGGGGGGAGGTGGATGAGGGTGGGAGACAGTGCAGCCAGGGGGTCTTGTCAAGGGAATATGACAGGTAAGGTGCTAGGGGTGCAAAGACTGATTGTAAGTGCTGGGTGCTGGGGCATGTGCAGCTGGAATGGTGGAAATGTTAAGATGTGCAACCGCAGGATACAAGCAGTGAGAGGTGCAGCTTGGACTTGAAGAGGCCGAGTGTTGGAGTGGTCGCTATGTCACTGCCAAGAGACTTGAGCCAGTTGGACGCCCGATAGGCAAATGATCTTTGTCCTTGGGTCGTGCGACATCGTGGGATATGTAGTAGATGGGAATTGGATCTCCTTGTAGTGACGTTCCTATGTCTAGGCTTAAGGAGGGCACAGACACCAGGTGGGGCAAGCCCCATTATAATTTTCTTGGCCGTGATGCAGGTTTGGTATTTTATGCATTTGTCCAGTTGAAGTCATCCAGGTTGGGAATAAAGGTCACATGTGTGGGTACGGCGATGTGAGCCAGTGATGAGATGACAGGCCTTATTCAGGGAGGTTGTGATACATTTGAGAGCAGTGGTAGTTGCAGACACATATATGATAAGACTATAGTCTATGATGCTAACGATGGAGCTTTGGGTGGCCACTGACAGTGCTTCTGGGGTTAGGTGTTTCCTGTGCCTGAATAATATGACTAACCTCGCATTGGAAGACTTTGCAACATTGCTGAGATGGACAGCATATGAGTGGTGGGGATCAAGGGTGATGCCGAGGTACTTGAACGATTGTGTTTGCTCTAGGATGGCTCCATGTTCGGTTGCAATGAAGAGGTGGATTTGTTTATTTTTGTTGTGAGGGCTGCAGAAGACCATAGACTTGTTTTTTTTCTGATTGAGAAGCAGTTTATGATTTATGAACCAGGATTCAATGGAGGAGAAGGCCCGCTGAAGTTTATTTTGTAATTGGCTTGGATCAGGGTCTGAGGTAAGGATCACAGCATCGTCGGCGTAGAGAATTATTTGTTCTGGGCAGCTGTCCGGTAGTGAGTTTAAGAATAGGCTGAAGAGGAGAGGTCCCAGAATGGAGCCCTGGGGGACTCCCAAGCTGACCGGTCTAGGGTTCGAGAGTGCATCAGTGATTCTTACTGTTGGGACCGTTCTTCAAGGTAGCTCTTAAACCAGCCAATGGAGTCAGTTGACAGCCCAGTGTTCTGAAGCTGGACAAGCAGGAGGCGGTGATTGACGGTGTCGAAGGCTTTAGTTAAGTCAATGTAGAGTGAGCCTAGTAGTTCACCGGAGTCAAGTGCATTATGGATTGTGCAAGGGGAATTCAAGTAGGACTGTGGAGGTGCTGTGACCTTTGCTGAACCCGTGCTGTTGCTTGCATGGTATGTTGTACGTATCCAGATATTCTGTGAGCTGGTCCAAGACGATGCATTCTAGTGCCTTGGAGAGTGGGGGTAGTAGGGAGATAGGTCTGTAGTTATCGTGGGCAGTTTTGCCACCACTTTTATGGATTGGGGTGACAGTGGCAGATTTCCATCCGTCCGGGAACTGGCTAAGGCTGAGGGAGAGGTTGAAAATTCTGGTCAGAGGACTAAGCACTTCATCAAGTGTGAGAGACAGGATTTTGAGATTGAGGGAGTCATTACTGAATCTTGATTTACCAAGGGCTTTGGTAACATATTTGCATACTTGCTGAGCCTTGACTGCTTTGAAGTAGAAGTGGGGGGAGCTGGTGGGAGTAGTGTTCATTGCAGACAGAGGGGATTCACCATCTTTGAAGTAGTCCTGGCGTAGGACAGCGCTGAGGTCAGTAAAGGCTTTGTTAAAGGTATCTGCAGTGGTTTTTGGGTTGAGGGTTGTGGTTCCGTTGATGTTGAGTATTGATGGGGGGTGTTTTGGGTGGATTCCCGGTGAGTTCCATTATGTTCTTCCAGAATTCCCAACCATTGCCCCAAGAGTTTATGAGGGCATGCTTATAGTAGGCGGACTTCATTTGCCGGATGGTTTTGGTGCAGTCATTGCAGGCACATTTGTAGTTTTGGTTGTCGTTTTGCCTTCCAGAGTTTCTGGCCAGCTCCCATAGGTGGTCTCTTGTTTTTAGCAACCTGAGGAGGTCACCTGTGAGCCAAGGGTTACTGAGTGATTTGACTTTGTGTTTCTTAATAGGTGCATACGTGTCACAGGCCACAGTGAAGATGTTTATGAAGTGGTCAAGGGCAGTGTTTACGTTGGTTGCATTGAAGATAGGGGACCAGTCTTGTTGAAGGAGGTGGGATTTGAGTCGAGAAAGGTGACCACGGGGTAGAACCCTGCTGGTGATAGTTTTTGACTGTTGTTTGATGAATTTATTTGACCAGGTGCAGCTAACAGGGGAGTGGTCACTGACAGAGTCAGGGAGGACATTAGTGTTAGATATCCACGATGGGTGACTGGTAAGGATCCAGTCCAAGAATGTGCTGGTGCCAGTCCTGTAATTTTTCCTGGTTGGTGAGTCAACCATTTGTGTGAGGTTAGCCACAGCAATGGTATCCCTGTGTGCACCAGCATCGGCCGCAGGCCAGTTGATGTTGAAGTCACCTAGGAGGATGGATTCGGTGTCCAGTGGGAGTGACTTTACACAGTCAAGTACAGCTGTTAGACCAGTTCCCTGTTCTTTGGGAGGGATGTAGATGGTGGCAACAGTGAGGGTTTTGTTTTGGGCTCTGAGGAGGATTCTCACTGGCAGTATCTGAGCAGTTGGGGGTTGGAGTGAGGTAATGATGTGGTGCCCCTGCATGGAGTCTTTTAGGTAGAGAGCGCAGCCCCCGCCTCTTTTGGAGAGGCGATCCAGCCTAAAGACATTGTAGCCAGGAAGGCTGATTGCATGGTCTGGTACTGATGGCGTGAGCCAGGTTTTGATAACTGCCATGATGTCAGGGCAGTGTTGGCTGGTGAAGGCCTGTAGGGCATCCATTTTAGGAAGGAGGCTGCAGATGTTAATTGATATGAATGAGAGAGTGCCCAAAGGCTTGCTCAGATTAGTGACTTTAGAGCAGAATGGGCCAGGATTTGGGTGCACATTGCCTGATAGCATTAGGAGGAGCAGGACTAGCCTCAAGGAGCTGTGGCATATTTCTTTAAGGGAATGCTTTCTCCTGCTAGCATCTCAGGAAATTGCTGAGCATTGACGATTGCGGGTGAGGGTAAGCATAGACGGGTGGACCAGAGTGGAGGGCTAGGACCAGTGTGGGTGTAGAACAGTTTCATGGTGGTAGGATGGACCCTGGGCAAGGGGCAGTGACCAGTGTGCAACGTGACTATGTGGAGGAAGGATGTAGGAATGTGAAAGCTGTGGGGGAGGGAGGGAAAGCAGGCTTTTGGGGATGTGCAGTAGGGGAGGAAGACAGGCAAGAAGAAATAGAATAGGGGGTAGAGAATGGTGGAGTCGCATGATTAAGGTAGCATTTGGGGTAGGCGGAGGGAGGAGGTTAAGACAGGCTGGCGGGGCTAGGAGAAGGGGGAAGAAGAGCAGTAGCTGGATCACTGGGAAGTGAGGATACAGCCAGGAAGGTTAGGAAGCCAGGGGTGGGAGGTGGTGACTAAAAGATGGGGGAGTCCCAAAACAGGTACCCAAAAGATGGAGTGGGGGGGGAGCTATCAGGGGTGTAGAGGAAGGTCTATAAAGTTAAGGTCGGGGGAGGGGGCCGGTGTAAAATTTCATCTGTTTGCCATAGAAATGAATGGGTGCAGCAGCCCGAGCAGAGCAAAGTTTTAGCTGGCTCAAGAGCCAATTCCCTAGCAGGAGTCAAGACAGCAATCAGGGTGTGGTACAGATACCGTGGGGCCAATGGCGTGGCTCTCAGCAGTCCCATGGTTCAGGGAAGTCTTACCTGATTCGAGAGGATCTTGAGGGCAGGAAGGAAGGTATATAGCAAGTAAAGCAACTGTGTCTTTCAGAGGGTAGACTTTTTTTAAATGAAAAAAACAAGAATCCCTCTAGTGGCAGGTCTGTATAACCTGCTAATGAAAAACTTCTATTAGACACTTGAAATGTGCTTAGTTCTATCTAAAATCTATTTGTAAAAAGCGCCAGGTGGCAAAAGCAGAGGAAAAATCCTAGCCAATCAGAGCGGGTTTGCTGGAAGCGCCCGTGTTCCAATTGGCTGCACTGTCACCGTACCTTCCAAAGAGCTGCATAATTTCTTATAGGAAGGGGAATACTCTTTTGGGCCACAGAGAATATAATTGTTGGCATGGAGGTAAAGCAGAGACTATGAGGGGGCATAAACCTCACACTTGACAAGTAATATTTCATTTAATTTATATTTTATACTGGAAAGGCATGTGAGCACAATTGCCCATTTTCACAAGTGTCCAGTGGCAAGGAAAGATTAATACAAAACACAGAGCGTGAACAAATACATACTAGGGGTAACAGAACATTCAAAATGACATCCTACAGGATATGTTCACAAATACAATAAGTGAAATCAGAGTAGAGAACATATTGAAGTGTGAGCCTTCAGTAGTCCTTGATGGATGTCTGACATTTAAAATTAGATGTTGGCCATTCTTCTGAATAATATTAATTATTACTGTAGCTCAGTGATCTTACTAGGCTATAGACTCTGTCACACCACCACACACACACACACTAATACCTAGCATTGACATGTCAATGACACCTGCCATGAGTAGGATCCAGTAATTGCCAACCTTAAGGATTCATAACCCCCTATTTGTAATCTGCTTTATACCATGCCATTACTGCATTAGGAGCAGAATTGGTTTAACCAAATTGTGGAGGCCAAACTTAATTTATGGGTCCCAACCTAAAGTCGAACCATAGTTGCCAATAGCCCACTTCTCTCATCCTTAGTCAGAAGATCAAGAATTTAATAGCACCCCAACTTGTTCAAGGGGTCACACTTTATTTTAAGTGTTAGTTTCAATGTAACTGTGTGGTAGGCAATCATTAATTACATGTAACAAGGGTAATTATACTGTAGTTACATGTTTATTGCATGAAACTACATTGCAATTGCAATGTAGTTACAGTATAGTTTCACTGTAACTACAGCGTAGTTAAGGAAAAAAGTGTTACTATTAAAAGGTTTACTGTATAACTGGAAAAATTAACTTTCTTTTTATTTTCATTGTTTTTGCAGGTTTCATATTAGTGCAAAAGTAAAAAGATGTGAATATTAAATGAATCACTATACAATAGCAGCACCAGCATTCCACCAGTGAAAAGAAGATCGCATAAGTATGTCAGATGTGCTCGGAGTACAAAATATTACAAGTATGAATTTAAGTGGTTTAGCTCACATAAACTTGTCCTGAACTACAGCAAAACTAAGGTCATGACATTCTGCAATGCATGGAGCAAGTATAAACCTCTGTCCCTCATCATCAAGAACCACATGGGGACTTCACTTGAACATGTTCCTGAGTTTAAATATCTTGGCATCACCTTGGACAGTTCCCTTTCTTACACGCGGCACATTGGCAATGTAGCTAAGGCTGCCAACATACGGATCGGCCTGCTCCACAAACACAAACACTGCATGACCACTGATGCCCTTAGACTGGCCATCTACATCTCCGTCACCTCCATCGTCGACTACAGTCTAGTCATCTATGGCTCTGCTTCCCCTACTGCCCTCCAGAAGATATCGGTGACACTCAACAAGACCTGTAGGCTTCTAACGGATGCCGCCCACCTAACACACACCTGTGACCTGTACACCCAGGCCAGATGGCTACCACTCCTTAGTAGAATACAATACCAGACCTGCATGTTAACCAAAAAAGTTCTCCTCAGGCTCATGCCATCAGGAGTGGCAAAGCTCCTTACTGCCAACAGCAATACCCAGCTTACATGCAGTGCTCTATATCAAACCTTCCAGATCCCCCAGATGCTGGACCACAATGGGTCAGAGGTCTTTAAGGTACAGGGCTTCTCAGTGGTACAATACCCTTAACAAAGAAACACTTATAACTGCGACACTTGGTCCCTTTAAGAGGCAACTCCTACTATTCCTCGCCTCTACCACTCAATGCGACTGCCTCTCCTAAGTAACTGCCTCCGCAGTTTACCCTAGTTGAAGGTAACCTGTAACTTCCCTTAGAGCTCCACTTTTTTGGCACCAGTTTCCCCCACTCTCAACCCTTACCCCTCCCACACCACACTACCTCACCCACCCCCTTCCCTCTCTAATGGCACTTTCAGATATGGGGCCCTCCAGCCCATCCACCTTGCACTTTTGCCACCCACCTCTACCCGCCGACAATGGCCCTTTAGCCTGCCTACTTCTTCCTGACTCTCTCCTATCCTATACTAACTATATACTGCTCACCCTGAAACTTGTCTGAAGCTGGCTTATGTTGTCTCTCTCCATTTTTGGCTGTATTATAAATGTTTAGACATCTCTGTGTTTTTAAGACTGTAACCATTGTTGACCTTTGTATGTATGTTACCCTACATCCTTTGACGTGGAACCTTTGTAAATAAGCAGTTCCTGCACAAAGCTATTTGTAATTCTATGGTTTAATAAAAATAAAGAAATAAAATAAGAAAGTTGTTAGCAAAGCAGCCTTGTAGTCTATTTGCCACCTTACTGGCAGCCAGCCCCAAACCCAAATTTATGGCCTAATATGTTCTGACCTCCAAATGGAGGTCAGAAGCCATTCTACAATGATCTGAACAAGTTGCAGGTGACTCACAGATCAGACTACCAGGCATGCCCTTGTAAAATACACTACAGTAGCTCAAGGAAATGAAAGCCTGCACTAGTGTGCACAAATCAGCCCCCTGGCTCGACAATGTCCACTGGACAGCCTCTCCCTTCCCCAGACCCACTCCTTCCCTACTTGGCCCAAACAGGGATGTAACCCGCTGTCTTCTGTGAGGACTTACTATATCCATGAGTGTAACTCATAATTTTGTAACATTATGTAACCTAAGTAACATACAATACAAACTACTACATTATGTAACCTAAGTGTATCTACTGTATGTTAAATGTTCATTTTACTGCACCTGTAATGTCATCCTCTGTTTTAATCTCCACTGTAATAACTGTCTTGATGTCTGTCCCCCCCGTAACGAGGTGTCTTCGTAAATGAGTCTCTGACTCAAAGGTTGTAAACCCGATTTGTAATGAATAAATAAATGAATAGATACAGAGTCTGGTGATATCTTTAAGGTGACAGAAGATGCCCCTGACAATAACCAACATCTTAATTTAAATGTCAGATGTCCATCAAGGATTACACCCAGAATATACACTTCATTAATTGCCATAGGTTTATTCCCATCAATAGTGGGGATACTGAGGATGTACTGCTGACTGATACCTACTAATCCAGGCATACAAGCAGAAATCTGTATTTCCATAACTGAATGCCAGCCATTTAGAGGCCATCCAAGAGCTGATTTCGGAGAGGCATGTTCCAATAATAGCACCAACTCTGGTCTGTCAGGGGCAAATGACACATGCAGCTGTATATCATCAGTGTAGCAATGAAAATCAACACTGTAGTGCATTATGATATCCCCTTGTGGCAGCATATGCAAGAAAAAAACAACAATGAAAGGACAGAACCTTGGAGAACACCACAGTTCAGGACAGCTGGGTGTGACTGGTAGGGTCCAATTGTTACCAACTGTTCCCTTTTTGCCAGGAAAGACCTGGACCATTTAAGAACAGTCCTGTCCAATGCCCTATACTCCTCAAATCTGTTCCCCAATTCCTTGTGGTCCACAATGTCTAAGGTAATTGAAGACTTAAGGAGGGTCAATATGGATGCATCTCAACTTTTTACCAGATGGACATCATTACATACTATGGCAAGATAGTCTCAGTACTATGGCACTTTCAAAAAACAGATTGGAATGATTCCAGGACATTACTATTGTCCAGGTGGTCCACAAACTGCAAGTCAGCCACTTTGAACAACCATGGTCAAAAATACCCATTTGGCGATAAATCTAAAATTTGCAGAATCAGTTAGATTTAAACAAGGCTTCTAGAGCAAGGGCCCAAAAGGTGGCATGGGTGTGACCCATATTTACAACTACCTCTGACTCCAAACAAAAGATACATAATTACTAGATGTTGGTTTGACTGTATTACCGTTATACCACTGGATGCTAGATATAATAGCGCAACAAGAAATAAGGAGCTAGAGTGCTATTGTAATTTAAGTCATGTTGCATCATTGTTTCACATCATATTTCAATGTTCACTGTACTTGAAATGGATTAATATTGTATATATTTGAGAGGGCTTATTGAATGATATAAGCATTCCCTGCATGACTGCTTAAAGATTTTGTTAAATCAATTAATGATTAATGGTATGTTAACTGTAACAAATGTTATCACTGCAGTGTTGACACAAAAAAAAATAGCTGCAATGAATATTTGCAGTGAATGTGGGAACCAGTCTACCAGTTGATGTGCAGTATTTTTCTGTAAAATTGCTATGACTCTGTGTATAATTGTAGGTATTCTTTTTATATTTTTTATGTTTTTATACTTGTAACTTTGTAGTGACCAATCATCGAACAAATAAAAACTGAAATCTGAAAATCTGAGGTGGTCCACTAACTGCATGTCAGGTACTTTCAACAACCATGGCTAAAAATAACCAAAAATAACCAGCTGGAGATAAGCCTAAATTTATATTATCTGTCAGAGTTAAACAAGAGTTATTGAGCAAGGGCCTACCACCACCACTGCTCTCTGCAGGTACCTTGGAAAAAGGCCCTTTGCACAATGAAGCATTGACAATTCCCTTTACAACTATAACCTGTGTTCTCATCCCAACCATAAGCAGCTGAATCAGGGTAGGGTCCAAATTACAAATGGTGCTTCACAAGCTAGTAACCACCAGACAAATGTCACTCTCATCCACCTGATGGAACTGTTCAAGGCGTGACAGTTCTCTGATTACCTGTGCTTAACAATATATTTCTTAATAACAGTAGTGGAAATGGGGTCCTGGATGTCAACAGCCATGTCATCAAAGTATTGATTGACCTGCTATCACATTTACTGGGAGGCCAACTTCCTTCGCCAGAGACAACCCGGATGGAGAAGATTGTTACCCATGTTGAAATATGTAGTGGATCTATTCTTCTTAGTAACATAGTAATATTAGGTTGGAAGGGACTCTAAGTCTATCATGTCAGCCCTCTGCTTCAGAAACAGGTAAATGAGACGTTAAACAGATAGATGATACGTTAAACCGAGGTCTCATCTACCTGTTCTGGTGGTAGTTCAGGTGAATGTTTAAGATCCCATGGCACTTCTTGAAAACAGTTGGGGAATTTTTTATTATAAGGAATAAATACAATCATACACATATCAGAAAATTAAACAAATACACAAACAAGAAGAACAAAGTACAGTAAAGGAAATCATTACCTATACAAATCCATGAAATCTATGTGCACAAAAGCTGATGTAATTTAAAGAACAGAGAAAAACATAAAGTAAATAATTGTAAATAACTCATTCTAAGTATGTTACTCATCCTATACTCTCTTTTAAAAAAGGCACTGCAATCCATCTTTGTCTCCAGACCAAAAAAGGATGTTTTTTTTCATATGTACACTGTGCATGTACCAAGGATTCTACATTTTGTATAACTTGCCCTGAATATATATATTGCTGTTGAAATATCAACTTACATCTTGTTTGCCAAAGTGTAAATTGTATAATAGAAAAGAATAATCTTACTGTACCAGTATGCAAAGTTGTATTAGAAATAAAGAATACTCCTATTATTTTTCCGTATTGTGGGGCATGCCATTAAGCATTTTTCCACCTGTAAGCTAATTCTGTCCAAACATCTATCACAAAAGGGCATGAGAGAAAGAATGTTTCATAGTTTCTTCTAAATTCCCACATGATGGTCTAGGACACATTCTTTCAGTTTGTGGTTTATGTTTAGCATTCCCTTTTAACTGTAGCCATCCATGACAGCACCACCATGTAACATCCCACATTCTTGGTGGGATCATATTATCATTTAGTAATTTATGCATTTTACTGATATGTTGATCTCCTATGTCCTTTAAACTAGGAGTTTATAAAACCCCATTGACTTGTATAGTGTCATATAAGGGTTTTCTGTTTACTGCTATGGTTTGAAAGGGTTCTAATTTCCATTTCCGTATTTTGATAAGTATTGGTTTAAAAAATGCAGGTATGGTTTTATACCATGCTGGTAATATGGGATGTGCTTTCCAAAAGGTAATAAAAGGGTATAACCAGTATTCAGTGAAAATAACCCATAATTCTGAAGAGGAAATTCTATTATCAATTATGTTGTTCTTAGTAAAAATACTGAAATAAAAAGCAATAGGGTTAATGAGATTCAACCCCCCTTATTTGACTGACAAATATAGTACTTCCCATTTTATAGGGTTTAGTCTACTATCCCACACAATTTGAAATACTAGGCTCAAGAGAGTACTTTCACAAGCTACTGGTATTGGATAAACCATACTAAGGTACAGAAAAATAGGCATAAAAAACATCTTAATGATAAGCACTTTCTTTTTTTGTTTGTTTGTCGCCAGTGTTTCCATTGTGATACCTTTTGTTTACCTATTTCTAATTTCTCTTCCCAATTTAGTACACTATTATCACCCTTACCGTATTTTATACCCAGTACCTTAATAGATTCCTCAGAAACTGGTATATTTACAATATCATTTACACTATTTGTAGAATTACTGAGGATGTATCCACTGCATTTATTTATATTTAAAGATGCTCCGGCAACCTCTGTATATTGCTGAAAATGGGAGATTGCCCTATTCCCTAATTCAGCATAGCTATAAATAAACACACATCATCTGCATATGCAGCTATTTTTAATGTCAGATTCCCTATTTGTGGAGACAGCCCGAGGATGTTACCATCCTCCTGAATTTTCCTTAAAACTGGGTCTAAACAAAAAATATACAGCAGGGGACTCATGGGACAACCCTGTCTAACCTCTCGTTTTATTGGTATATATGATCCAAGGTAACCATTAACTAAAGGGATGGTCGTGGCCATATTGTAGATCTTCATTAACCAGTTACAGCATGTAAGTGGAATCCCATATGAAAGCAAAACCATATGTAAAAAGGAGTGTGATATTTTATCAAATGCTTTCTCCTGGTCCAGGGAAAGAATGTACCCATGCATTTTATCTTCTTTCCCTTGTTCTACCAAATCTTTAACCTGGAGTAGATTTTCAGTGATATTTCTACCTGGCACAGAACATGTCTGTGTTAAAGAAATCACAAAGGGGCTGCTTTAGCTAGGCAGGAAGTCAATATTTTCATTAATATTTTTAAATCCATATTTAAAATACTTAAGGGTCTCCAGTTATTAAGATGTGACTTGTCATTTTTCTTATCTATAAAAATTTGAATTGTAATAACAAAATGAAAATCAAACATGTCTGAAGATAGTATCCAATTAAATAGCACACATATAATTTCAACAAGTTCTGCACTGAGCTTTTTATAAAATTCAAAAGGAAGACCATCAAGTCCTGGTACTGTATTATTTTTAGATTTTTTATAGCATTTCTAATCTCATATTTAGAAATAGGGGATACCATTTCTGCAAGTATAGAAGGTGGTATGGGTCCTGTGTTTATGGAATTCAAATACTGTGAAATTTGTGATTGTCCTATAGGGGGCACCCTGTATAAATTTCTAAGATGTGTGTGTACTACTTTTAATATTTCTGGGGTGGTGTGTACTACAGTTCCATCCAAAGTGTGTAAGGAAGATATAGTCCTGTCCTGTATTCTTTTTTTACAACCAGAGAAAACATCTCCACATACAACTTTTCCTGGTGCACATAGCTTATGTTCCATTAAAAGTGATGTAGCGCTTTCATATTGGAGAATTTCCGTTTCTTTTTTTAGTTTTGAAATTTGGGTTAGAAAACCTCTATGTCCAGAATTAATTAAAGAGTAAAGTTTTGTTAGTTGTTCTCGAAAAGTAAGATAATTTTTATATTTTGAAATAGCCGCTGTTTTTGCATATTGTATAATATGCGTCTTTACCATATTTTTGTTTCCAACCACCATACGCTTACATCTTCTGTTAAGAATACTACCGTCATTCTAGCACTAAAAAGATCCTGAATTTGTTCAATTAGTTCTTCATTTTCTAGCACTGTCTTATTTAGTTTCCAATAGCTTTTGCCTATTGGGACTTTTTCTGCTACATCAAAGGTAAAAGTTAAAGTGACATGATCCGATATGTCTAGGAGACATGTTTCTGCTTTCAAAGCCATAAGATATTGTGAGATAAAAATGAAGTCAATATGGGTGGCATGAATTATTCTAAAATATGTGTAACCTCTTTGTTTAAACAGTGTCCTATAAGAATCTTTCAGACCAGCAGTCCGAATAATCTGTTGTAAACATAAGGTATCACAAAATTCTTTAGGAGTTTTAACTCCCCTGTTTTTGACAAGACACAGTTGAAATCTGCCCCCCCCAACACTATATGCTTTGTAGTATGAAGATGGGGTTTTATGCTTTCAAATAAATCAACCCTACTTTTTTTTGTTTGTGGTGCATATATATTGATAGCTCTCCAAGCTATATTAAATCTGAAAAAGTCAATTAATAGTACACACCCAGGTACAATGTCAACAAATCTGGATATCTGAAAATCCTGCCATCTGAATAATATGTCAACTCCGTCACAAGCCTCCATACCATATGAAAAATAGGAGGGGCCCCAGGCCCAAAGCTTTTTTGCTATTGTAACTAAAGTGGTCGTATTTAGCCTGGTGCCTTGCAAAAAACACGCATCACAGTTTAAATCCTGTAAAACTGAAAAAGTTATCAGTCTAGGCCTGGCATTTTTAATGCTATTAACATTTATAGAGGCCACGGTTAATGGAGAACTCCCAGATAACATAGTTATGTTAAGATCATTAAGTGGTACTCAGTCGTATACTGCGCCTTGTTCTAGTACCCAGGCGCCCTCTCCTACGGGTTTCCACTGTAGGGCGGGATGGGGTATCCTCCTCTGAATCAGAGGTGTGGATATGTTGGGAAAATATGGTAGAGGAAGAATCAGTGTCCTCATTCAGTTCCATACCTCAATCTCTGGTAACTAAGGCCTCAAACTTATTAGCAAGTGGAATACCTTGTGGGTAGGTAGTGGGTTTGGACATCTTAGATATTGAGGTTTGTTGCCTCATAGGCCTTTTTTTTATCACCATCATTTCTGGAGGGGGCATAGCAATCTTAGTAGCAACAGACACATCCTGGGGATAGGTTTCTAATGGTACTCCAGTAGGGAGTGATTCTGTAGCCATAGGACAAGTAGAGGCAGGTGGAGAGGTTGTATCACCCTCCAATATCCTGGATTGTGGTTCCTGGGAAACAGGCTGCTCAGGTATAACACTCTGATCTATAGAAGGTTCTGAAGCACAGGTTTCCCTTACTTGATTCCGTGGGATGTCTGAGGTGCTTCACTAGCTCTCTCAGCTGTATGTCTTGCTGCTGCTATGTCTTTTTTTTTGAGCTTCTGTTAAAATGGTAGCCTGGCCAGGCCTATCATCCCTATTGTGGGTAGCCCTGGGGCAAGCATGATAGGAATGACCAGACTCTTCACAGAGATTACACTTCACACCTGTAGGGCAATCTGCACTTAGATGCCCGTATTCAAAACAAACAGTACATTTTACACGGTCACAAACAGAGCTGAAATGAGTATAGGAGCCACATTTAAAACATGTTTTGGGCTGGCCCAGGTAAAAACAGTGTCCCCGGTCCCGGCCTAAAAACAAGTTACTAGGCAGATGTTGTGGTCCTGAGTCAGTACTATGCAGCATGACTTTATAACGCCACCCTCCAGTCCATATGTGTTCTGTGTCAAATTTGGGCTGTGGGGTCCCTAAAACTTCACACCTTTGCTGCAGCCAGTGAGTGATACCATGAACTGCTACCCCTTCATTCCTAAATAAAATGGGAACATTTTTTATTTTTGTTAAAGGTACAGCTCTGAAAGGTAGCCATAGTGCAGAATATCACAATTTTTCATATTTGGACCAGAATCTATCAAGTCCCTGAGGTGTCTTAAAGCTAATATCATATAATGCGTCCCCAGATGCATGAATAAGCACATAAATCTCGTTTGAAAAAACCCATAGATTCTTTGACAAGTTTCCTTCCAACATAGATTCTGTCCAGAGTGAGTTCTAGACCCACTAGATATTGCAAGCACACTGCATTACGGCATTGTGCTGGTAAAGCTGCTGAAAAAATGATCTTTCCTTCGAAAATTAGCCCAAACAGTTTGTGCATTTTCAATCCGGGGAGGATCCATATCCATTCTGTCTCCCCATGTTGGAGAATTAGATTGTTCAGCTTCTGACTCTGATGTGGAAGATAAATGAGGCCTTATAGGAGGGAGCTGGGTGTCATGAATAACATCCTCAGCATGGAGATCTAAGTCTGAATCAATAACAAAAGGGGTATTTCCTTGCCTTAGTCCAGTATTTATATTCTTGTCAGTAGCAAACACAGTTTCAGTACCCTTTGAGGTTCCTGGTATACGGCTATGTTGGCGTCATGTGTCCACCCTGCACTTTTCAAAGACGTTTCAAGAGTTTTAGGAAGGGGGGTTGAAAGTTTGACAGGCCTTGCTCATCATCCCCTCTCCTCTTACTAAGGCCTAAAATAGCAGCTGCTTCCTTTACATAAGAATGTTCAATATGTATCTCAGTACTCACATTGGTTGTTTTTTGCAAGGTGGGAACACCCAATATAGCAGCAGTATCTGTTGTAGTAGTTGGTTTGGGTAAAGAAGTTGTTTGCAGTGGTGTTTGGTGCACTGAGTCATTTGTCTGACACATCATTTGAGGCATAGGACTCTCAGGGTATAGCACTTCTGGTTTATTTGCAGCAGTAGGCACCGAACTTTCCAAAGAAAATCCTTGCCGTAGCTCTAGGCACACAACAGCCTATTGTTTTAAACTGCCAGCCGCGTCGTCCACAACTTCAGGGGCTTCAGTCAGCTGTAGCTCAGTTGTTCTCGGCTCTGCCAAGTCACCCCTCTGCATTCCAGATGAGTCATCTACACAGCCTGTCTGAGTTACAGAGTGTAAAACTGACAGCTCTGCCTGTAGCGCTTCTTTCTCTAGGCGAAAACATTTTTCAGCTTAAGTTATTTGAAACAGTCTACGTTCCTTTTCCATAATGAAATCAGAATCTTTTACAGGTACCTGTAATCTTTTTGTCATTTCATTGCCAGATTGTGACCATTCCATATCTGTTTCAGTGTTTACATTCTAGTTCTTTACAACAACATTTTGTTGAATCTTAGCATTTTCAGCCTCTGGAATAAAAATGACAGGGGAGGAGGCCATCTCCACTGCCACATCAGCACTTCCTCCTCCTCCTCCTCCTCCTGTGACTGGCTGCAAACTGGGTTCCTCCATCCTGTCCACAGGAAGTGACAGCACCCCTGCAGGCAGAGTAGGGAATTTCCCTAGTGCCCTGGCCAAATTTCCCCCATTCACTAAAAATACCACAAACAGCTTAATCTGGTTCAAGGTCAGTTGGCATTAATCTGTATCCCCCTTCCTGGGTCGTGCCTGGAAATATGCAGAATTTGTTTAGTGCGCTTACCCAGTCAACAAAAAATAAAATAAAATAAAAATAAAGATATGAGTAAGAATGCTGGGAAAACATGTACTAACTTTAAGGAACTCCCTACTTACTCTACTACCAAGGGTATCCAGTGATTCTCTTGGTAAGCAGAAATGTATCCACGCTTACCATAAAGGCTTCATATCCACTGCCTCCACTTGGAGGGTGTTCCATAGGTTTACCACCCTCTGGTGCCATGTGTGGTGTCTCTGTTCTACTATTAATCCTTGCATCCTTCTTAGCAAGACAGGATTGCTTATTTCTTAACCAGTCAGGTACTCTTATGAGCATAAGAGACACGGTACCTGTATATATAAAAATACTGTAAGAGCATCATCTCACACAATTTGGGCTGATAGAATCGCTCAATTTCTCTTCATTGTTCTCTTGTCCAAATGGCATGAGATGACACTCTTATACTATAAGAAACATTTCTCACAGCACCTATAAATGTATGAAATAAACTCTGAGTTTGAAGTAGCACCGTAACAACTGAAGCTGGGCCTCCAACAGGATATGTGTTTGAAGGCTAGATGGTATGGGCTGTTAGGGACCTAAGGAAAAGCTTTGGCATAGGTTATGCATAAAAGAAATATGGCAAGGCTACAACAGGAGAACATGAAGAAGTCAGCCATGAAGAGGATCCTGTGATCAGCAGGGTATATAATGGGAAGGCTTTAAGCCCATGGTTCGATGGGTGGAGCAACAACATCACTCCCCCATTGAGTTTAAAGGTCACAACATCCTTCCTGGGTCTCAGCAGGATTCTTTTTCATTGCAGCTGGCAGCTCCATCGGCTGTTTCTCTCACTAGCAGCATTTCTTTCATTTTACCATCCAGCTTCCTTCTCTGTCTTCTCTCCCTTCCCCTTTGCCCATTCCATCATTCTACTTCTCTTTTCTTTTGCATTTAGCCCACCTGTGTGTGTCCCACGCGGGCCTGGGTCCGCCAGCTCCCTCCTTGTTCTGCCACTCACTTCCCGCTGTCCTCACCATCAGCTGCAGCCTGACCCCCCTTCGTACCTCTGGATTTCGTCACCACATCCTGTGTGGTTCTCTACTCGCGTTTTCCTTCTTGCGAGCATCCAATCGGCCTTCCTCTGGTGCACTCCGGTGTTCTCCCAATCAGTTGCTCCCCATTTTCCTTTTCCGCCTCTGGGCCTCTCACCTACCTGCTCCTCCACGCTGTCATCACACTGGTGCTTCGGGAGTGCCTTCATCCCCTGTGATCTGCTATGGCATTCCCCTGTTCTGGTTGGCTCCTCGTTTGTCCATCGCATGTAAGTGTGGCAGTTTTCCACTGCCAGAGACTCATTGCACCGGTCATTGCTGATTCACTGGGTAATTCGAAGTTTTTTCTTAGCTGGACAGTGTTATATATTTTACTTTTTACAGCTTTCAAATGTCGGACACATCTCGAATTCTACTTCTTTGACATTTGTAGTGCTGGTGTGCCATAAGTTAGGAGAGCTGCCATGACTCCTGCATGTCATGGAATTTCTAGTTGCTTGCCTCAATCGTATTTCCAGCTTTGGGCTACTACAGTCTTTTTGAACTCCACGCCAAATCACACATAGTTTCATTCAAAAGCAACATTGGCATTTTTTTTGAGGGGGAAACTCCCTAGAATTCTGACACATTGCTTACCTAGGAGACTATACTAGATGTTTTATCCTAAAGTTTGTATTCTCAGTAACCTGGGAATTCCTCTACTGATTCATGTTGTGCATGTACTATTTCTCAGCAAGCTGATTACGTCTCTTTGCATGTTCTTTTTCATCGACTATAATTTACTGCAGTTTTTAATCGAAGGAACACACATGATTCACCCATGACAGTAATCTATGCTACTTTGACTGTTCTGAGGGGTTACCTAGTTTATTACTGACTGGATCGACTCCTATTTATCTGCTCACAGTAACTGATCCTCTATATCCACAAGCCTCCTAACCCCCTCTGTCCTTGGGAGAGCAAATTATATAAATAAAAAAAAAAAATGGCACTTGCCCTTCCTGTCCCCTCTTGCAGTTCCTTTTTGGGGTGTTTCCTGCCATAACATCGCTTGCTTGATTCCTGCTTCCCGTTATTCCTGGTTTCCTTCTCCGTCTAACCTCCATTCTTTCTCGACCCTCCTTGCTCCTATTCGGGTCCACAATCTCATGCCCCTGTCCAGTCCACTATATCTCATCTCGACCTGCTCATCTCTTTCCATCGCTCTATCTGCCAGCATCTCATCGACTCCTCTGCTCATGGATTTCCCTCTATCTTCATCCTTCGTCATTTCATCCATACAGGCCATATCGTGGATTCACTCCTGTCACGGCCTGCATTCTTTCTTTCTTCTGGGCATTCCTATCATGAATCCTACCCCAGCTATGCCTCGCCTCGACCTGCTCATCCTATTCAATCTCTGCCATCCTGCGTCCTTTCCTACCTCGCTTTCCAGTGCCTGTCTTCATGGAGTCCATCCATCATCATACTTCATCCATTCTTATGTTACCGGGTTCCTAACTTCCATCATCATTCACTCAGTCTTACCTTGAGATTTATCTTTTATATTTACTCGAACATTCACCTCTGAGTATTTCTCCTTTTGTGGAGCCTCATTACTGCATCACTCTATTGAGTCCTATGCTAATTCTTCACGCACAACATCAAGGTATACTCGTTCCCATCATATAATCATGCCTTATCGGCCTCAGCGTCCACTTCTTCACCTTGCTCACTCTCCTCAGTCTTCAAAAAAAAATACAGGGATTCTTGCCTTCTTTGCCTCGACCTGCTGTTCTGCTTCAGTCACTCAATCTGCTCATCTCAGTTGCCTCTGTCTGGCCTGCTCTCGATTTTTATTTTGGGCATCCCTATCACAACTCATATGCCGCCTCATCGATCTACGGCCCTCCTGCCACATGTATCAGGCTCCTAACTCTGGTCTTCCTTACCTTTTTCTTATCTCATCGAACCTTATGCCTGCCTTCTATCGGTCGTCAGCCCCTCCCCTTCTCTTTCTGGTATTCCCTTTTCATTCCTGCTCTCATCGCTCAATTGCTTTCTTTGGGTCCTGTGCTATTCCATTGACCTTCCTACCCTGCCAACCTATGTCTGCTCACCTTGGACTGCTACTGCTATTCTCTAGCCCATTACTGCCCCAGAATCTTCATTCTCCATCGATTTCTGCTTGCTCTCGCCGCTGATCTTCTGCAGTTCCTCATCCTACTCGCCCTACTGCCACCTTCGGGGTCTCATTCCTATCGTGGCCAGCATTCAATATATATATATATTTTTTTAGGCATGCTTATCACGGCTACAGTGCCGCCTTATCTCCATGCTATCTCAGATCGTTTCGATGTCCGGTCATGGACGTTCTGGTCCCTGATACATTACCTCGCTCTGCTCGTCTTTTCCTGCTCAATCGGTATGCCTTGGCTGTCTCTTTCTGGCTTGCATTTGTTATTTCTTCATGTCACCTCCCATTAGGTCCCATGATCCCTAATCCACCTACTGTGTTCCTACTGTGCTCATTATCATGTGTATTCATCTTCCTTAGTCACCTCGATTCAGCTCTCTCCGCTCCGGGCCTTGCGTTCTTGTTCATAGCCATTTGCTATAGGCCAGCTGACTGCTCTCCTAACGTCATTCCCATGCATATGCAGTCTCCTTTTTCCCCGATTGGCTCATTTGAACCGCTGCACTCCTGCTCCATTCATTGTTTTCATTGAATCATTCCTGTCTTCCTCCCCTTGTTCGTTCATTCTTTCTTCAAAGTTTCTCCTTCCCTTGCCACTGCTCTTTCTGGACTTCCCCATCACTTCTCTGCTTCAGGTATTTCATGGCCTGTATTCATTGCTTAAACTGGGAATGCTTCTCGAGCCTTCGCATCAACTCATCCTGTGCATTTCTTCTGAGGTTTTTCCTTTTCCTACCATCCCTTTTCCCACTCGTTCTCATCTCCTTGGTGCTCATTCCTATGGTTCCTCGTTGAACTGCTGCTCTCTCGAAGTTCTTGCCGATTGCCTTCTCTCATTCTGCCATCCCCATCATTTGGCTTTTTCTGGCCCCTGTAGTTCTCATCCAGTCCTGGACATTGAGGATTCACTCTAATCCAGGCCAGTCAGTATCTATCCACTGGCTCCATCTGGCCTGCACTCGATATTTCATTTGGGCATCTCTATCATGACTCATATGCCATCTCAATGCCCCACGGCCTCCTGCCACATATATCAGGTTCATACTCCGGTCATCAATAACCACCTTATTGAGCTATGGGCACACCTCTCGTGACTCATACCTCACCTTCCTGTTCTAGCCATCGTGGCTTCCCTCTATCATCATCTGATTAGCCTCCAAGTCTACTTACTCATCACTCTATCAAGCTCATCGACCCATAGCTTGGCTGCCTCAAATCAACTCGATATCCATTCAACGACATGCAGATCCATCATATCTTTCCTTGTCCTGTTCATCTATTTCATTCGCTCATTCCATTTCAGTTGTCTCGATTCAACTCTATCTCCACTCATGGCTATGCCTTCCTGTCCATCGCCCTTTGCTACAAGCTGGCTGGCTGCTCTCGGCCATCATTCAAGTTCAAGTTTCAGCACTTCATCAATCCACGGCCCTCACGCTTCATGTATCAGGTTTCTGTTTCCATCCATCATTAGCAGTCATGGGTTCAGTCTGGTCATAGCTTCTATATCTCATCATGCTTCAGTTTTCTCTTGGCTTGCTCTGCTATTCGCATCATTGGGCCATCAATGGCTGACTGCATGTGGCCTTCCATCGACCCCAGCCTGCGTGCCTCCTCATCCGGCTTGCCCTGTTGCAGCAGTTCTCGTTCTGTATTGGCTGGGTCCTACACTGACCCATTACCCTTCCTCCGTCCTTTCCTACCTCGCTTCCTCGTACCAGCCCCCATGGCTTCAGTCCCTCATCATGCCTCATTTGTTTCCTTGTTTGCATTCCCTGTTCTAGCGCATTTTCTAGTACCTGCTATCATGGCTCCACTCTGCTCTTAGCTTCCCTCTTCATCTTACTTCGTCCAGTTATGATCCTCGATTGCTCCACCTGAGTTGCCTTTGGTTTCCGATCTCCCTTCTTGGCCTCTGAGTCTACCTCCTTTCGAGGAGCCTGCTTCCTTTCATTCCTTCGTCCTGGTTCATTTTCAAGTTCATTCCAGTCTCTTCCTATTCCAATTCCGTATCGACCACCCAGGATTCATTCCGCTCACAACCTGCTTTTGATATTCTTTTTGGGCATTTCTACCATATCTCCTATGCCACCTATCAACCGCTGCTATCCTGATGCTCGTATCGAGTTATTAACACCAGTCCTATCGAGTTCATATATCCAGTCATCATTCACTCAGCATTACCTCAAGGTTTAGCATCTAATTGTTCTCATCGTCTATTCCACTCGCATCATTCACCTCAGCATTACCTCAGAGTTTATTTATTTGCATCTCTTACTCGAACATTCCTAATATTGAATTCCATAACTACCGCATCGACTACAGACTCAGGGTCTAATTATTCAGAATCTAATCATTTACGTCGCATAATCAAGCATGCCTCTTCAGCCTCAGTGTTTGGTCAATCGCATCGCTCCATCAAGCATATCATTCAATCAAGCCAGTCTGCATTATCATCTCTCCTCATCAGCACATCTGGAATCTCCTCTTAAGCACATCTGGATACACCTTGCTCTGAATTATACATGGATCTATTTCCTCCCATCCTTGCTTCTCTGACATACTATGCTCCTCTGATCTGCTATCTCTTATCGAATACTCGAGCATACCCTCCTTGGGTCCCTGATACCTCATGTTCCTTATTTTAATCTGTGCTTCCTTTGAGTTTTTCCCTATCCCATTGTCATCCTCCCTACTTGTACCCCTCATCTATGAACCATTCTTTTTACTAACAAATGTCCTCAAATCAAACGTCGTCAGCCTGGAGGGAAGGCGACCTAGGCCTTGGATCCCCAGAGGTTTCCTCCTAAAAAGGGTTTTTTTCCTCTCCTCTGTGCCAATGGTCATAATATTAGTTAGAGTTAGTGCTTTATTCTTGTTAGTCCTTTAGGATCCGCTGTTGGATGGAGGCGGATGGTGGCCCTGGCTTTCCCCTCTCTCCTTAGGAAGTTAGCCCTTCTCTTCACAGAAATTATTCATCATTCTCACCTCTTCGATGCTTGACATGTTTAAGTATTCTTTTTGGCTTTTTCCTACCCTACCTTTAGCCGATGCATTCATTCCCGGCACCTGTAGGGGGGAACCCTCCTCTAGTGTTTCTTGCGTCATACTCCTACAGGATGGTATATCCCATGGATAGAGAGGCGGAAAGCCACAAAGAAAACTCAAGTTACACAAGCATTCTCATATTATCTCATTCAGTTGCATCAGCACATCGAATGGGAGGGCTTTAAGCCCATGGTTTGATGGGCGGAACAACAACGTCACTCCCCCATCGAGTTTAAAGGTCACAACATCCTGGGTCTTGCCAGGATTCTTTTTCATTGCCCACCATCCTCCCCTTCTCCTCCAGTGGCACATCTCTATTACCCGTGGGCTTCTTCCTACCCAACCTTTAGCCGACGCATTCATTCCCGGCACCTGTAGGGGGGAACCCTCCTCTAGGGTTCCTTGCATCGTACTCCTACAGGGTGGTATATCCCAAGGATAGAGAGGTGGAAAGCCACAAAGAAAACTCAACTTACACAAGCATTCTCATATTATCTCATTCAGTTGCATCAGCACATTGAATTAAATGTTTCTGCTGTCTCTCATATATGGAGTCCTTTGTGAATCAAACAATGAAGGCAAAATAGATCTGCAAGGTCAAATATATATATTCTTTTTTTTTATCATATAAGATTTTATTAGTTTTTCTCATTTGTGTACATCATATCACTTTCTTTACAATACACTTAGTTATTGCTCTTTACAGAATGCCAGCTAAAGTACAAGTCTAGTTGCTACCTTATTAATGCTCAGTCTTTCCTCGTAGTAAATTTTGAGTATGCATAACATTACAGTATGTCCTAATAAGTCAAGTCCATTTACTATGTCTTATTACAGTTCTAAATAGTGATCTCTTCTATAGATATATCTTTCACAACCACAAGTAATACATTATGCTTACGAGAATTGCTATATTTTTAACAGATATGTCTAGCTTGTCACTAGCAGCAGTCCCTAGAGTAAGTAGAGGAAAAACACAGATTAGGAGAACACAAGTGCGAGCTATATTATAGGAGGTGTATAGGATCCAGTGTATCCTGTGCTGATATGGGTGGCTTAGGACTGAGAAAAGGGAGGGTGAGAAGATGACTAATGACCCAAGGGTGGATTAGCAGGGGGAGTAGGCTGCACCATACATAAGTGGGAGTGTAGATATGCATCCCATTTTCTATGATATCTGGGAAGACAGCCCTTTCCCGCTGCTGTGCGCTTCTCAAAAATTACAAGTCTTGACACAGCTGCCCTCCACATGGAGGCTCTGGGGGCTGTAGGTTGTTTCCAGTTCATTAGTATGGCTCTCTTCGCTTCCATAATTACAGTCATTGCCTAAGCTATGAGTGGTCCTTGCAGGGGTTGCAGGGATGAGACATCTCCTATCACCAGAGAATGTTGAGACAGGAGTATGGGCTTGCCTATAATTCTTGAGCAGTCCTTTAACACAGAGGACCAAAAGACTCGGAGAACATGGCAGGTCCATAAGATGTGCAGTAGATTCGCCGGTGATGACTGGCATCTCCAGCACTCAGCATGTTTCAGTACTTTAATCTTGGCCAGGAAGGCTGGGGTTCTATACCACCTAAGGAGGATTTTCAATTGAATCAATTGACTCTTGGCATCCTTTTACATAGTTTGTGCAGTTTTCAGGCAGTCATCCCATTTCTGCTGGGTGACTGGACTCTTCAAGTTGTTTTCCCAAGCCTGCCTACAGGCAGAGGTGGTGTTGGGCTGCGTGTCTCTCAAAACCCTATAGAAGGTACCAGCCAGGCCGGGGCCTTGCCTTGGCTTGTGGAGAGAGCCTAGCCAGACCCATATTGGCTTGTCTGTGGGTTGAGCCAGTACAGCTTGAAGCATGCTCCTGATCTGTAGATAGCACCAAAAATCCTTTTTGGGCAGGTCATAACTGTTTTGTAGCTGCTCGTATGACATTAGCGTATTGCTATTCGGGATAAGGAGATCGCGGACTATGCAGATCCCTTTCTTTTCCCAGTTTGGTCAATGTATGGGTTCCTGATCCACTGTGATGAGCCTATTGCACCAAAGAGGAGCATAGGAGATGGGAAGGGACCTAGCAGTCCCCGATATACCTGTCAAGCTCATCACCCGGTGCCATACATTGTGGGTTTCTGTCATCAGAGGGGTCAGATGCTGCCCTAGATCTTTCCTATTTCCAAGCAGAGCATATAAAGAGTGTTGTGTCACCAGGGTGGATTCAAGGCTAACCCACTGTGGGGTGTGGGGAATTGGGGAGGCAAACCAAGTGGTCACTTGGGCCATACGGTAGACTAGGTAGTACCCCTGAAACCAGGGTAGGCCCAACCCTCCTCTGGTCCAATGGGCCCTTAATTTGGCTCATCCCCAGTGTGCTGCTTTCTTTACCCATAGGAATGAGGCAATAAGTTTGTCTAGTGAGCCGAATAGTTTGTTGGAGAGAGCAATTGGCAGGTTGTTCAGTAGATAGGAGACCCATGGTAGAATGAACATACGAACAGCCTCAACTTTACCCTTCAGGGACAGTCTAAGCAAGCGTCAGCGTTGCATCTCTGCCATTAGGGTAACTATGAGAGGGGAGAAATTAATTTTTTCCAAATTCCTCCATGCTGCAGATAAAATATATATATTCTTATTATACGTGGTTAGGCCTTTTACCCCATAGAAAAACCTGCTGTTTATTTTCATATATACTGTACTTAGTGTTGTGCCAAATTGGAACATTTTACCCAGCAAAATATTTTGTGTAATTTGAGCATTGTACAAATTATTTTGCTGGGCAAAAGGTAAAATTTTGCCTGTGGAGAGAGCAAAATTTCACCCTTGAGCCAGTGAAATTTTGCCATGCCCGGGCCTAATTTTGCCACCCACGGGTGAAATAGTGGTCCCCACCCCCCAGCTGCTCACCGGCCCATATTTCTAAATTAATTCCCCTTGTGTCTAATGGCCCCTCCCAGTCAGTCACTTGCCAAAAGTGAATAAAGCAAGCCCCCCCTTTACTCATTATTTTCCAGATCCCTCTGTCCCCCAATCATAAAAAAAAAATCTTTCTCCACTCTCTGGTGTCTAGTGGACCCCACCCCCCACTCTGTCATCAGATAGCACCACCCCACTCCCCCCAGTAGCTCAACTGGGCCACCAGCATAGCCCCCCCTCACCTCCATGCCCGGCAGCCCAACTGAGAACTTTAATGAATGAGCACGTGCTTGTAGAGCATTCGCTCATTCATTAAAGTGCTCAATGAGGCTGCCAGCCATGGAGGTGAGTGGAGGGATGTGCTGGTGACACGATTGTGGTACTGGGAGGGAGTGGGGTGGTGCTATCTGATGACAGAGTATGGGGTGGAGGCCCACTAGACACCTGTCTCCAGTCTCTCCCAGGGCCAAACACTTCACCAGTTGAATGTACACCACCAGAATCACTCAGTGGTAAGTGGAAAAAAAAAATCTTGCCTCGGATATTTGACTCCTCACTCCTAAACTGTAAAAAAAGGAAAAGTTTTCAGCAGCCACTCAACTGCAGACTACGCTTTCTCCCCTGCTTCCTCCACACCAGACCATGAATTGGTTGTTTTAGTTTTATATAATTGCTGTGGCAGAAAATGCTCCCAACAATTATATATAAAATAAAACGCTAATTGATGATTTTAATGGATTTTACACCCCTAGGTGTTGGATGCTTACATAAACCCTTTGAGCTTCGCTCTCGGTGTTTATGTAGCATCCGACACCTCAGGGTGTGTGTGTAAAATCTCGTTGAACACACCGCCCCATGCATTATTCTTTATGTCAAGACTGTTCAACTGCCAAGCAGATTGGGACTACCTGGTTACAGGGAGCACCCCTAAATTTAGAAACTGTGCCTGTTAAGCTGCGGTTTCAGATTGACTAATCTGCTGACAGTTTTTGATTTTCCATTGCCTCACTGTATGGATTGGGGACCGCTTTCCACTATATTGATAGGGTGTTGTTCAAGTCTCTGTACTTTCGTACTGGCGCCTCAGGTATGTGATTTAAATTTTGTTTGCAGAAGGGTTTTTTTTTTTAATTAGTTAGGGAAAGGTGTTTTTTCCTCTCTAACACTTCTCTTTCCCTTTCTCCCCCACAGCACTCTTCCAGAAAAACGGATCCCATTCCCCCCATGGGACCTCATTGTAGTGCTCACGACAGTTTTTAATATGTTTTATTGAAGGACTTGGGCTGCCTGGATTGTGCTTTTGCTTTAGTTTGACTGCTGAGCCATCACGGAATTTTTACTTCTTTTGCTTGCATTTTTTCTTCTGGTTGACTTTCTGACTTTCAAATATCTGTAGCAGTTAAAAGTGCTTTGTTTATTCATTCTGGTGCTCAAAAGTTTATTTTTCACACCTCAGCAAGCATATTCTTTTGGCTCTGTTGAGACATGGGGAAGTAGTCTTTGCTGCCAGTTTGCTAGCACGTCTCATGCTTCCTGAACTGCCTGGCATTTTCCTGCTCCTCCACCTCTGCCAATGTTCATGCCCTTGGTACTGGCCATGCTTATTATGATGTGATGACATCACATGCTTCAGTGTGACATAATTCCCTTCATGCACGGCACAATATGTGTTCACAGTACTTTCTCCATGCTGGGGAAACTTCAATGAAGAAAGTAGTGAGCTCTGCAAGTCATAAGCAAGTTTATTCATAAAACCTGTGCTTTATGCACCCAGCCGGAAGTACTTTTCCCAGGCAGTTCTGCTTTTGTCCTTTTAGTGGGGGGGGGGACACAGAAACTTTTTTGATTTAAAGGGGGTCACACATTGTGTGATGATGGGGACAGAGCTTGATCTTCTAGTGAGAAAAGACTGATATATGCTGGAGACTGAGAGAGAGTCAATCCCCTAGGTAGGATCATAAAAGAACAGGGAAAATGAAAGAAGCCTAGGCATGCCATTCAGTGTGTCCTATGGGTGATTGGTGCTTATGCTTTGTACATGTTCAGTTTTGATCATAAATCTCATCTTTTTATGCCATCCAGAAAGGAACAGGAGAGATGAGCACAGTAATCCCTCCCGGCACTAGGTCAGGACTGCGAAGACAACAACAGCGCAGTCAAAAATCATGAAGGCAAAACGGCACTGGCAGTAACAGAGCCTGACCAAAAGAGCGACCGCAAAGACAACATCAATGGTAGCAGTCAATAAATACACAGACCACTACCATGCCTATTAAAAACAAACAGTCATCTGAGTTTTTGTTGGGGGGCTCTGCCCCACACAAACCCCATTTCGGGGGGGCTTTGCCCCCAAACACCTCAATCTAAATATAATCACCTCCAGGGGGCAGACAACTTGGGGATGGGAAGGAACCAACCGAGGCATTGGGGAGGAGAGGTGGAACCCAGCAGGAACATTGGGGGTGGTGGGGGCAAAATGTGCAGGGTGGAGGCAAACACAGGCAGCACAACAGTCAGGAGGGTGGAGAATTAATAAACCACAGCACACTACAGAAATCAACAACAACAAAAAAAACACATGTACGGACTGGGACTTGAAACCCAGCCCAATGATCTTCTGCCGACCTCCGCTGCCTGAGCCCTACCCTCCATGCCACTGGAGCAGCTCAGCAGCACGCCCCATAGCAGACACTTTCCACTGTTCCCCTCTATGGTCAGCAGCTACAGGGTTAGTGGCAATGTTGCCTGTGCTATGCTATCCCTGGAGCTGTTTTTGATTATGCTATTTTGACAGCATGGTTCTGACTGCGCTATTATGAAATCTCTATTTTCACCTGGTATGATCCCTCCCTATTGGCTAAGGCATATAACAGTGCCTTGTTTGGAGCTTCATAGTATATTTTGGGGGAATTCTGAATTTATTGGTACATCTTTGTCAAACCAGTGGCACCATGGCTGACTAGAGTCCTGTGGTATTCAAATGATGCAAGTCCTGCAGGAGAGTGATGAGACCCCCACCCTTAGGCTATTGTTGTTCTAATTGTGCATCATAATCTAACATGGTGATTTCAGCCCACCCCCGATCCCCCAACAGGTGCACCTGGCAATGTCAAGCTGATTTGCACAAATCTTTTGTATTGCTCTTAAATAAGCTACATCCTGCAGGGCATCCCTTCCAACATACCTGAACCTAATATGGGTCCCTCAGGCCGGGGCCGGGGGCATTGAAGCAAATCCAGATGCACCAGAGCAGGATAAAACTGCTCACCCAGATCTGCAGGCAGACACGACCTTGACTATATAGAAGGTCGAGATGATGATTCAGGGGGCCATGAGGAAAGTCCTAACCCGGATGTGCTTCTAATGAAGGCCAGATTCCAACCCCTCCACTGTTTGATACAACATTTCTGTCATACCTTATATCTGAGGCTTATAGGACCTTATGGTTAAAGGAGGCGCAGGCTATGGAAGCTCTGGACATGAATTCAATACTGTCTGTGTCCTCCTCAGCACCAAAGTGTTTTTTAGCCAAATTTTGTGCACTGTGATGAATGGACAGGTGGGAGATGCCTCCCCTGGCAGATTGGGCTGCACATAATTATGGGCAGCACGGTATCATTCTTATTGAAGGATAACTGACAGTATGTGATACACACAGTAAGTGAGTGGACACCACCTGCAGGAGGGTTTTACCTTGAATGACATAAACCTCTGCACCTCCTATGTAACTTTTATTGTTTCTGGAGCCCTGAACACATGGATGACAGCTCTGGGTAGTTTTGTTGTCCCCAGACCCTGACTGAGTGAACACCTTACAGCTGGTAGTCATGGTTTCTGTTTTTTGAAGGGTGGCCACACTGGACAATTTACAAACATCAGCCTGCTCCACTTATCATATAGTGTCAGCCATGCAGGGTGTATGACTCACACACTGGATTGCAGACCGGACATCAAAGGTAAAACCATTTTAACTTGTCATTTGAGGGAGCAATGTTATTCGGATCTGGATTGGATGACATCTTAAGAGATATCCAGGACAAGAAGAGGCACCTTTTGGTGTCAGAACAGCAGCAGAAAGCAAGTTTGCAAAGGGGTCAAGGAGGCAGCTACAAGCAACAGTCTTGAGGTGTTTGTCATCGTTTTCGGACTTTGGAAACCAAAGGAATAGGGAAGCCTATTCCAGATTTAAGGATGTCAGTAACAGAGGATCCTTTGTCCACAAGTACAATGGGGTGATGGATAATGAGGCGGTAACTCACAATGAAGGTACATGGATCCATCTCTGCCCCCTTCCCTTGGAAGGCCATAGAACTTTTATTCCACATGGGCTCAAATGATATCAGGCACATGGGTACTAGAGATACTGGCACTAGGTTATGCAATAGAATTTGCCACAGTACCCATGTTTTATTTTCCTGAAATCCCCTATGCCAAAAAAGACAGTGAGGACACAAGCAGTGTCTCAAACCTTGGATCACCTCACACAGAATAAGGCAGTTGTTCTGGACCCATCCCCCCAATGAAGAAGGTTGGAGATTCTGCTCCATTTATTTTGTGGTTCTCAAGAAGATGGGGGGGGGGGTCTTCAAACCATTTCTGGATCTGAAGTACCTAAACAAGTTTGTCTGTCACACAACCTTCAAAATGGAATCCCTACAGTCAATCATAAGGACTGTTCAGCCAGGGGATTTTGTAACAGCCATAGACCTGAGGGTTGCATATCTCCACATACCCATTCACCAGTCTCAACAGAAGTTTTCTCATGTTTGCAATCAGGGACAGCACTTCCAGTACAAGGCACTTCCCTTTTGGCTTGGCAACAGCACCCAGGGTGTTCTTGATGGTCCCCATAGTACTTATGGTACAACTTAGAAAGGAAGGATGTTACATATATATCCCTAATTGGATGACTTACTCATCCAAGCATCATCTGCCCACATGGTGAGGAAATCAGTGTCCAGAACCCTGGAGGTGCTGGAATGAGAAGGTGAGCAGTCATTCAAGAGAAGAGCTCCCTCTTCCCACCACAGAGTCTGAAACGCTTAAGTGTAGTATTCCTCTCTGAAGCCCCAAAAGGGACCAGTGGCTGAGAAGCCAGTTGTTGGCCTCTGTCCTCTGGCTACTCCAAATCTTAGGACTGATATCTACAGTGGTTGAGCTAGTGCCCTGAGCCTGCTTGCACATGTGCCCCCCCTTCAGAATGCAGTAATGGCAGCTTGGAACCCAACCTCAGAGGATTTCCAGGCCTTCATCCCACATGCTTGGCCACTGCAGCAATCGCTGACATAGTGGGAGAGTCCCGAGAACCTAAGCAAGGTGTCTCCATTAGAAGTCCAGCTAGAGGATAGTAGGGACTCTAGGTCCATCAAGTCTTCCCCCCCCCCCAACTTCATTTGTAAGGACCAACAATTATGATGTGCAAATATGTACTAGATTATAAAGATTTTTTTTTTTACAATTGCTTCACCAGGTAAACATAAAGAGATAAAACTAATATTCTTGTTTACAGATGCGACCTGGGGAAGGGGCAGAAGAACAAAAAATTGCAGCAGAAATAACATATTTACAATATCTTCACATGGTTTACAGTGCTGTATATTTACAATATGTGCACATGGTTTACAGTGCTGTATATTTACAGTATCTGCACGTGGTTTACAGTGCTGTAACTTACAATATCTGCACATGGTTTACAGTGCTGTAATTTACAATATCTGCACATGGTTTACAGTACTGTAATTAACACACATGATCAGCAGGAGAGAAACAATAAGAATAGCTGGTACAGCGTGATACTAAAGAAAAAGCAGTCACAGTAGGATAAAATTAGATTTTTGAGGAACAGTATGGCTGAAGCAATGCTATTGGGTGGGCTGTTATCCAAGACAAGGTTTTCCAGACCTGTTGGGAGTTTATAGCTAAAAGCAAGTTGACCAGAATTATTTTTTTGCCTTGGAACAAGAAATCTATGCCCATAGTGGGAGCACAGTTGATGGGAGGACTAAGCAGCAGGGGTGAGCACCCTCCCACTCTTTTACCCAGGGTGCTCTGTGATTCCCATTGTGAGCGGATAGTTTCAGACCTACTTTTACTAGTTGCACTACACAGGGTTAATTGGTATGGCCTTGTATTTTTTAATCAATTTGAGTTGGAGGATTTTGCCTCCCCGTGTTAAATCTAAAAACATAGGGTGGGGCAGAGCCTCCAACCCAAATAAATTAACAAGCAAAAACTACACAGTCATACCAGCTAATCCCAAGTAGTATAAGAAGTATAACCTACCTCTGTGCTATGCTACTTTTACACACTGATCTGTAACTAGTGTAAGTGTGTCCATAGATCTCCACTTTTGCCTGATTCCTTTGGTAAATAGAACATTTTCCAGGCATAACTTAAAGGTTTATATTGTCTTCATGTCTACTGCTGGGCTGTTCCATGGGTTCATCACCCTCTGGGAAAAGAACTGCCTCTAGTTTTACTACTGAATTTATCACCTTTGAGCTTTAATTCGGTCCCGTCATCCCGATGGAGCACTCCAGATTAAACATTTATAATGTATGGTAGAACATTGTCACCTGTAAAAAAATCCATCATTTTGCAGGGTTGTTGTCCCTCGATGTGACATCACGATGTTGTTATACCATTGAGGGTATGTCACATCGATGGTACAACAACATGGAATGCGTTCACACATGCATGTTACGCAAACCTCCCATTTTTCTCAACAGGCCACGGCGGTGAAAGCTGGAGAGAGCAATGGTGACTAAATAAAAAAAGGAAAAATAAGTATCCTGCCTCTCAATGCTCTGTTTTTTGTTGTAATTGAAGGCACCAATGCCCATACACTATAAAAGACAATGTATGGGCATTGATGAACAACAATAAGCTAAACCTGCATTAGTTTGCCATGACAACTTAGGTAAACCTCTTAAGTTGTCATGTCAACCACTCAAAGTGAGCATAGAGATGTTATTCATCAATGTTCATACACTATCTTCTATATATCTGTCTGAGCTTATGAATACCCTTCAGTATGTGGAAGATTGAGGTCAGCCTCCTTTTCTTACCAGAGTAAAAGTGTTAAGAACCATCAGTCGCTCCTTTTAACTTTTAACCTTAATACCCCTGATCAATTTGGTGGGTCAGGATGTCACCCTCTCTACTGTCTTAGTGGGGAGGGGTTTGTGTTGATTGTGTGCAGCGCAAGAAACATATTGGCACAACTTGCTGAGAAGCAGGCTGTGGAGGCACGGCACTGTTGTGGTCAATGCCCACACAGCCTGCAAAGGCTTGTCCCGCTTCCTTCAATGCTGTTGCAGGCTGCTGGTGACACAAGTTTGGAACGTTCACACCAACTTGTGACAAATCAGCAGCTGCAATCAGGGGCCGCCTCATCATTGCAGTGTCAGCCATCCGCTGCAATGAGGGAGTAACCCTTCATTGCAGGGCAGATCTAGCAAACCTGATATTGTTTTGTGAACATGGCGGCGGGTTGCGCCGTGTTCAAAACAATATAAACCCCACCATGTTTATGTGCCGATGGGGCCCCAATCCCGTTGGCTAGTGCCCCAGTTCATTTTGCGGACGGGGGCCACGCCCTTGGCATTCTGTCACCCCCGTGCTTTCACTTTCTGCTGACGGGTGCCCAATCCTGTCGGCATAATGAAGCTGCCCCCTTTGGTGCCGACTGGGTGCCTAATCCCTCTTCAGCTATTGCTGCCCCCGCAAACAGAAAGCCATTGGTGCCCCCATGCTGTTATTCCCGTTGATGGGGTGCCCAGTCCCCATTGGCATAATGACCCCCCTTTGTGTGCCAATGGGGTGCCCAATCCCCATCGGCTATTGCTGCCCCAAAAAGAAGCCATGGTGGCGCTGGGAGCTCACCCCAGTGTGACACATGCCCCTGTAAAAAGAAAAACTGTCCCGAAGTCTTTTGCTTTTTCCCCTGAAAAGCAGAAAACGGTCCCCTTGTAGTCTCCGTGCTGCCCACCCACCACCGGCACCCACCCACTGCACACCCTGTCTCCCCACACTCCCCCCTCACGCCATACTTACCTTCGGAGTCCGGTGAGACGATCTTCGGTGGACCGGGAACACGTCTGCACTCTTCAAAGCCGACCACGAACTGAGAAAATGCCGGTAAGCTGTATAATGTAATGAATATGGTTTTTTCAACTTTAGTGCATATCTTGGGCATTTTTGGGAATTTTTTCACCAAATTTTCAACATGGGGTTTTTGGGACCCCTCCTCATGAATGCTTGAACTATCATGGCATTAATTGGCCCCGAAAGGTAATTTCGCAGTCACTGTGTGGAATCACCTTTGGGGGCTGAGTAAGGAAATGACAGTGTCAGTGTTCATGAGGTGGGCTCTCAAAAAGCCTATGTTGCAAATTTGGTGGAAAAAATCCTAAAAATGACTGTTAATCTCGTAACTTCATGAATTTGCAATATTTTGATGCCAGATTTTCAACATTGGCATTATGTCACACCTCCTTGTGTACAGTACAGCTGTCATTGTTCACATCCTGGCAGAAATGTGTTTTCGCAATTCTGGCGCAGAATAGCGCGGTTGCTGTCAGAAATCAGTGTTTGGGACAGATTCAGAAAATGACAGTGACACTGTTCATGAGTAGAGGTCCTGAAATGGCTATGTTGAAAATTTGGTATCAATACTCGATAAAATGACTGTGTTACGAGCGTGCGTTGCGCAGTTTGCATGCACACTCGTAACTTCGCGAATGTGTAATATTTTCACTCCATATTTTCAACATTGCCATGTTCCCACACCTACTTATTAACAGTGCAGCCATCATTTTCCCCATCCTGGCCAAAATGTGTTTTCACAATTCTGGCGCAGAATACAGTGGTCGCTGTGGGAAATCACTGTCCAGGACAGAGTAATAAAATGACAGTGATACTGTTCATGAGCAGAGGTCCTCAAATGCCTATGTTGAAAATTTGGTGATGATAGCCCATCAAATGAGTTGCGTTGCACACTTTCCACACACCCTTGTAACTTTGCAGATTCATAATATTGTCATGCCACATTTTCAGCAATGAGAATTTTTCACACCTCCTTATGAGCAGTACAGCTGTCATTTTTCACATCCTGAGTGAAATGTGGTTTCACAGTTGTGACACAGAATAACGAAGTCGTTGTGGGAAATCAGTGTTCGGTGTAGATAAAGAAAATGACAGTGGCACATGAGCAGAGGTCCTAAAATCCCTATATTGGAAATTTGGTGACAAAACTCCATAACATGACTGAGTTACAAGCGTGCATTCAACTGTTTCCACGCACCCTTGTAACTCTGCAAATTTGTAATGTTTTCACTCCACATTTTCAACAGTGGCATTCTTTCACACCTCCTTATGAACAGTACAGCTGTCATTTTTCACATCCTGGCTAAAATATGTTTTTGCACTCCTGACGGAGAATAGCACGGTTGCTGTGGGACATCAGTGTATGGGATAGATTAAGATGGAACGAGTGAGAGGGGGGAGTGACTGAGCTCAACTGAACTCTGTCAGGACTGCTCTGAATTTGTTTGTGGGCTGAAAAAGGCCCCAACGCAAGAGGCCAGTACAAAAGGGCAGCCTGCAGCACTGGGAGAAACAGAACGAGAGAGTGAGTGAGGGAGGGGGAGTGAACGAACTCACTGGAGTGCTGTCAGGACTGCTGCGGATTTCTTTGTGGGCAGAAAAAGGTGTCAATGCAGGCAGGGGGGCCCAGTAGAAAAGGCCAGCCTGCAGCAGTGGGAGAAACAGTACGAGTGAGTGAGACAAGGGGACTGAGTGAGCTCAATGGAGGTCTATCAGGACTGCTGCGGATTTCTTTGTTGGCAGAAAAAGGTGCCAATGCAGGCTGGAGCCCCGTACAAAAGGGCCACTTGCAGCGCCAGGACAAACAGAATGAGCATGTGACAGAGGGAGACTGAGCGACCTCAATGGAGCTTTGTCAGTACAGCTGCGGATTTATTTGTGGACAGACAAAGGTGCCACCGCAGCCAGTACCCCCCATACACAAGCGCAGCCTGCAGCGCCAAGAGAAACAGAATGAGTGAGTGACAGAATGTTAGTGAGCGAGCTCACTGGAGCTCTATTGTGACTGCTGCAGATTTCTTTGTGGGCAGAAAATGCGGCGAAGCAGGCAGGAGCCCAGTACAAAAGGGCAGCCTGCAACACCACCAGAAACAGAATGAGCGAGTCAGAGAAGGGGACTGAGCGAGCTCAATGGAGCATTGTCAGGACTGCTGCAAATTTCTTTGTGGGCAGAAAAAGGTGCCAACAGAGCCAGGAGCCCAGTACAAAAGGGCAGGCTGCAGCGCCAGGAGAAACAGAATGAGTGAGTGACACAGGGGAAGTGAGTGCCCTCAATGGAGCTCTGTTGGGACAGCTGTGGATTTCTTTGTGGGCAGAAAAAGGTGCCAACACAGGCAGGAGCCCAGTATAAAAGGGCAGCCTGCAGCACCAGCAGAAACGGAATGAGTGAATGAGAGAGGGGTACTCAGCAGGCTCAACAGACCTGTGTTGGGACTGCTGCAGATTTCTTTGTGGGCAGAAAAAGCCACCAACAGAGGCAGGAGCCCAGTACAAAAGGACAGCCTGCAGCGCCAAGAGAAACAGAATGGGTGAGTGAGAGAGGGGGAGTGAGCCACCTCAACGCAGCTCTGTCGGTACAGCTGCAGATTTCTTAGTGGACAGAACAAGGTGCCAATGCAGGCAGGAGCCCAGTACAAAACAGCAGCCTGCAGCACTGGGAGAAACAGACTGAGCGAGTGACAGAGGGGCAGTGAGCGAACTCAACACACTAGCGCAATCAACATTCGGCATTGACAAATGCTTGTTTTAATTGGGAGCCTAGAACTGCACAAATTACTTCAGGAGAGTCTGAACAGGGTCTTATGAGATGGTGGGAGTGCTTCCTCTGTTCTGCCGGTCAACCCCGCTTTTATTTCATCCCAGCATTCTTCCAGCCTTTTTAACAGCAGATGAGCACTGTTTGTCATACTGTAGGCCTCTTATTTATTATTACCCCCAGATCCATTTCTTCCTCCACAACAGCAAGTGGAATCAAGAAGTGTGTCAGTTCTACCTATGTTCTCCTCCCCTAGTGTCGCACCTTGCATTTGTCTACACTGAATCTAAAACTCCAGGAGTCCGGCCAATAGCACAGTTTTTTTTTCAGATTCTCCTGAACTTTGCATCCGCCCTCAGAGGAGTCCCCTACACTGGCAAGGTTATTGTCATTAGAAATGTAAGCAGCAGCCTACTGGAGACCCCAGCTACAAAATCATTGATGAGAACATTGAGCAACAATTGCCTCAGGACCAGTACTTGTGGGACACTGCTGAATACACCTCTGCATTAGAGCTGTACCTGTCCACAGAAACTTTCTGCTTCCTGCCTTTAGTCTTGTCATGTATAAGACTTAGTGTTCTTTGACTAGAAGCTTATCATGCTTCATAGTGTCCAAGGCCTTGCTGAAGTCTAGCTAGAGTATGTGTAAGACCCTTTCCCTCTAATGCTCCCTGGTTACCTTATTGAAGGAGTTGATCAGCTTGGTGTGGCATGTTCTGCCCCATATTGCTTTCTGATGAAACAAATTGTTTAACTCATGTTTTTGTTTCACTTTATTGAGATTTTGTACACATTCTTTACTTCGTTTTTACCCATAGTTTCAGTAGCTGTTGACAATGTACTTCCCAGCTTGCTTATTACATTTCATTTGTATTTTATTTTTAAGCAGTCAGCTGATGAGCAATACTGCCCTTTTTCACAGCAACCATTATATGTTTAACATATTTGACACAAATACAACTATACAATTATGTAATTATGAAATTATAGAAAACAAGTGCAATCAGAGTTATCCATAAGCATTTTAAGTACATGGGTTTTAAAGTTAGACATGAACCTATTACAATGTAACAAAGTTTCATTAAGTTTATTATAAAAATTGATTGGTTTATATTTGAAGGATCGTTATCCAAAGCTGGTGGCAGAGAATGGGATAGAGAAAACAGATTTAGGTTGTGATCTTGTTGAAAAAAACATTCTTACTTTAAGGGAAAATCTCAAATAGTGAGGGATGGGCAAGTCCCAAACACATTGCATGTAAAAAAAATGGAAGCCTTATTAAAAAACAAACAAACAAAAAAAAAAACTATCTTTGATTGAGAGCAAGCCCAGTTCTATGTATAGAACACAGTGGTGAGTCATCCTACAAGTACTGTTATAGACCAAATTTAAACTATTGTACAGTTTTTCATTTACCGGTAAAGATAAAGTACAGTTTGGACAACTGCAAGCTGATTGCCAAAAGTTTATATCTATGTTTCTCTCATCTCCACCCTTTTCTTTGTCTACTTTGGCCAGGAACATTCTTGAAAAAAGGTCCATTGGACCAGTGTACTTACCTGGCCAACAAATAACTAAATAAAATATAAAGCCATGCTATGAGGTGGTGAGGACCTTGGTCTCAATCAAATGATCTAGTATTCTATCCTTGATAATAGATTCCAGGACCTTGTTCAGCACTGATAACAGGCTGTAGTTTCCCAGCTCTGACATTGCCCCATTGTTGAAGATGAAAATCACATTGGGCCACTTTTCAGTCGTCTGGCACTCCACTTGTATGGACAGACACATTAGAGATTTCTGCAGGCAACCCCACCAATTGTTACTTTATCTCTGCTATGACCCAATGAACCAGGGCAGTATACTGTCCACCCCTTGGGAGTTACCTGTCTTGATGTTTGCCAGGTAGTCAGCTTCAGCTACCAGAGTGGGTGTGATGTCCACATGGCTGCATCATGGTTACTTTTGATGCCATGGGCACTCCTAATGACCCAGTGAGCACGGTCTCCCCGGGAGATATTTGGTGAACAAATGATATATGGAAGATGGCAAGGATAACCCCTGTTCTCAAAAAAGGTGACCCCAAAGACCCACTCAATTATAGGCCCATTGCAATCCTATCTGTTCTTAGTAAAATTCTAGAAAAACTTGTTGCTATCCAAACTATTGAATTTCTCCTTAAAAACGACCTCCTAAATCCAGCTCAGCATGGCTTTCGAAAGGGACACAGCACTACAACTGCCCTACTCAAGCTTACCTCTGATGTCCTTAAGGCCATGGACTCTGCTCTCCTTACTGGGTCCATCTTCATCAATATGACCAAAGCCTTTGATCTGGTTGATCATGCTCTTCTCATTACTACACTCAGATCTCTTGGTTTCTCCTCTAATGTAGTAAACTGGTTTGGTAGCTATCTATCTGACAGAACTCAATTCGTAAAATATAACTCTACCTCCTCAGATACGACCACAATTAACATAGGGGTCCCCCAGGGGTCTATATTAGGCCCACTGCTTTTCTCTATCTTCTTTAACAATATTAATGCTAACCTGTCGAAGACTGCCTCCCTGCTGTACGCGGATGACATTGTCCTGTACACCAGTTCCAAATGTATTGATGATATCAATGAATGACTCTCCCATGACTTTCAACTCATCCAACAGTGGCTGAATTCTCACAAACTCGTCTTAAATGAGTCCAAGTCTCAAGCTATGTTGTTCGGCTCAAGTTGTAAGCTCAAACAAGCCCAAAACAATTTTAAAGTTTCCACCTTAAGTGGTAAACCCATTGGGGTGGTCAGCTCCTTTAAATATCTGGGTATCACGCTTGATTCCTCTCTAACTTTTGATACCCACATCCTTCAAACCTGTAAGTCAGTAAATACCAAACCTGGTATTGCCTATCGAATCAGCTATGCCCTCACCCCCTCAACTAGACTTGCTACAGCCTGTGGAGTTCTACTGCCCTCACTAAACTATGGAGTTGTCACATATACATCTGCAAGCAAATCCAGTCTTCAGAAATGGAATGCCACCTACAACAATATCTGTCAGTATGCACTCTCCTCCCACCGTCTGAAACACCACTGCACCCTCTACTCTGACCTTGGATGGCTTCCGCCCCACGAGTCTCGGGCTTATGTCTTTGGATCCATAATTGATAGCATTATCAGATCACAAACTCCTAAATCCCTTGCAGGTCTCTTTCAGACAGAGTCATCCCTCTATGACCTTCACTCTGCAGTTTCTGCCCCTGTTCTCATCCCCAAGCACTCTACCTCTAAAGGCGCCGGTGCATTTGCCTGTCTCGCCCCCCAACACTGGAACTTCCTACCTCTAAACATTCACCAGGCCCCATCCCATGATGCCTTTAAGAAGGTATATCGTAGTCACCTAATCCTGTCCTATAAATGCTCCTGTTTCAAACCACCCTAGACCTGTTGACCCCAATCTTCTCAACATCTCTCCTCCTACTCCTTGATCATTTCCTCTTCCATTCAGCACCTCCTTTTTCCTATCTTATGTTACAACTGATGATCTCTCTCTCTCTCTCTCTCTCTCTCTCTCTCTCTCTCTCTCTCTCTCTCTCTCTCTCTACTTACCCTATTTTTGGACCTAACCCTGTCTCTTCTCAGGTCAAATTCATGACTCAGCACTTATTTTTAAACGTTGATGCCATTTTGTCTCATGTTTACCAATATTTTGTAACTCCTACTTATTGTAATCCGTGTATTATAGCTTTTACTGTATCCTTCTACTTGTTTATTACTGTACCATGTGTGCTGTTGTTCCACTGTTCTTTGTTGTACTCTCCTGGGTTGTGCCTGAAAATAGTAATTTCATGGCTAGTGCACCTACCCGGTAAACAAAAACTAAATAAATAAATAAAAAATTAAGTGACGTATGCATTCAGTATCTTAGCCATCTCATCTGTCTCTCTTTCTGGTCCCCTTCTCCTTTTTTCAGACTTCCCTCATACTGTCTCATAATTGGCATGTAAAAGGTTGAGAGATACAGTATGCAGTATACTTTTATCATGTGGCTATTGTATGATTTCCCTGAAGACCATGAATTGTCCTGAACATCAGTCACTTTATTATGACTCGTGGATTTGATCTTGACAATTCCTATCCTGAATAAAGTTTAAGAAATTCTTAGACCTTCTTCAGACATTCAAAAGCAATTTACTGCTAAAAACATTACAGAAACTGTCATGAAGAGAGGTCCTAATGACAACAACAGTGGAGGTCCTTTGTTATGCCTTCAAAGAGATTTTACAGGTTAAAAACAAGGTCACTTGAGTTGTTTGTGAAAAAGTTCCCTTCTGGTTAAATGAGCTATGGAACTTTTATGGATTTGAGTCATATCCATTCTAGCTGCATGTCTACGTGGAGCAAAGAATCGAATGAGTCTGTGCTAGAGTGACTTGATACAAAGCTATGCTACAAGCTGCACTTCTCTGTATATTTCTTTCTATTGATTTATGAAAGCAATAAAATAATCTGGTTTTTGTATGAATAGACTACAGTTATTCTTCATGTGCAACATATTCCTTCTGAGACCTATTCCAAACAGAAAGGGTAACATGTACAGTTACTGTTATTCATTATTTTTCATCCACTGTTCTTCCTAGCAGGAAGTTTTACTAAAGTATGAAAAAATGAATTTGCAATTATAACCTGCCTTTAGACACAAGCTATCTCCAAACACTTCATAAAGCAATTAATAGTGCGTGAATGGTAGAATGACATTTTATATAGTACTTTTATACATAGGACATCTAAAATGTGAAATAATTATTTTTTCACTCAGCCTTAGCTGGATGTATCACTTCCTTTTTTTGATGTCAACAAGCATAGCTTGTAGCACTTCTTGTACTCACTCTTCTCTGCATTTACTGAAGATTAGGGTTACAGTCACTCTGAATGATTCAGCTGCTGATGTCATTGTTGATGTCAGTGATGGGACTTGGAGTAGGTTTTCAGAACATGGAACTGTTAGTTCTATGTAGCAGACACTCAGTTCTGACTGAGGCTTGTGTGTAGGTTTGAATGCAAGTAGAGTAGGAAGCATTCCAAATGCAGACAATTAAACTCCATTCCAGTTGTTTATATGGCAAGAGGGAATATTCACTTGGTTAGAATTCATATACAGATGGATACATATCAAAGACAAGCATTAGTGAATGCCTTAATGGTTACTTGCATGCTGTACATTATTTCTTCATTCTTTCTTACTACAGAGGTATCCACTTACGTGCACACATTTGGGATAAAAGTTTTTTGTGCACTTAAGCGAGCTGTGCATTTAAAATCACTTCAAAGCGCCTCTCACTGTTTCTGTAATGTGCTTTATTAAATATCAGGCGCTGAAGTTAAAATAACATTAATGCACTGTTGTACAGTACTACTTAAAAAAATTGCAATCTTCTTTTGCTTTGTATGTTTTAGTGTAGCATTGAAGGCTAAAGTCAGTCTTTTCTTTTGGCAAAATGAATTTTCTTACTGTGGCTATGCTGGACAGCACCACAGCTGCAGTTAAGATGTTAAAGTGGACTATTTAAGGTGGTGCTGTACAAAATGTGCACTTAAAAGCTGGGTGTGACTGAAAATCAATAGGAAAAGTAAAAAAAAATGTGCATTTAACCGAAATGTGCTCTTAGATATAGTGCACTTAACAGGCACATTTAACATTAGATGAATAGGAAAAAAATCAGGATATGGAAAAAATGTCCATTTAAGTGGGATGTGCACGTATCCTATGTGCACCTAAATAGGCTCCACTATACTCTGTTTGGGATGAGGAACCACCCTCTGCTCCTGGGAGTCTCTTGCCAACATAGATCTGTGGTGTGCTGCTCATATGCACTTTGCAGGGTATTACCACAGCTGGATATCTGTTCTTGTTGCATTATACATATGCCTCCTAGATGACCACATGCTATATCATGTGACTGAGGCATGCATGTCTGAATATGAGGGGTCTTGACTTTTAGTGCATGTTTAGTGGGTGGTTGAGTATTCCACTAGAGTGAATGGAAACTTTAAATGTTCTTTTTTTTTTCAAAAAACCAAAGATAGTTTACATAATAAAGATGACTAAAACACTGACACAAAATGAAACTCGGGTCCTGAGGTATTGGAACACATGATCCTGCTCTTCGGGTGTATCATTAATCTGACTCTTCATTCTTTTCTCACTCTTTACTCCAAAGCTGTTCTATTTCCCTTTGAAATTGAATTTCAGTCGGAAAAAAAGAAATACTTCATAAAAAATAAATGTGGCACTCAAAATGTCTCTTGGCTAATTAAGAGCATACCACAGTAACTTCAAAGTGTTCCAGATCCATTCAGCATTGCCTCTCAATTCTCGTACCCAAAGAAGTCACAAGAAGACACTCTTGATTAGCCAGGTGACATCTCCTTAGTCTCATTTACTTATTTTTGTAAGGCAAATGAACAATATTTTATTTATATAACACAAAACTCACTTCCTTTTGGGCCTGTCAGGAACTTTGGTGCATTACGTTAATTTTGTCAAGGTTAGTGTTACTTTTTGTGTGAATCAGTTGTGTAGCCTGTGTAGTTGCATAGTCAGTGGACTGTAGTACTGTTTGCAGCTTTTGTCTGTACTATCACTGGTACACAGGTCCAACACATATCTGGGAGTGCCTGGCAGGAATATCTTTCTCTCACACTCAGCTGGTTACTGTGCTGCTCATATTCAATTTCTCCATTGCTGCTGATACCAATGTAACGTTCTAGGATGAAAATGTACTGATAGTTGGAGGAAGGTCATATATTTTCAAGGGGTGGGGGTCAGCTCAGGTGACTGTCAGACAGGGGAGTCACTGCAGTGGGTGCCAACAATGATAAAGGCCCTCTGTGGCAGGGAGCTATCACTGCCAATGGCAATACCTAGAAAGCCCTCTAGAAGCAAGAGACACCACTGCATATTGCAACATTGATAATGCCCCTCTATGCAAAGTACTGCAACTGCAAGCTGTAATGTTCAACACATTGCTGTAAGGGTGTGTGTAAATGTGTGTGTGTGTGTGTGTGTGTATATATATATATATATGTGTGTGTGTGTGTGTGTGTGCACACGTGTGTTTGAACGCGCACACTGGCAAGTATTTGTGTGTGTGTTTAGGAATGTTCTGTCATTGAAGGCTTGACACTGCCTAGTACAGTTGGTACTTTGATTTTCTTCTGTTCCTGGCTGCACACAGCTCCTGCAATCACCATTAAAATGAGCCAGCTAGTCATCAGATATTAGCTGCCATCAATACCCACTATGTAACTGTGGATGAGAACTGTACATTGGGTATAGCTTTTAACCTATAATTTAGCATCAACACTGTATTTAGACTTTGGGACTCTCTCTAGAGATGTATGAATCTTATCTGTTTTACAGAGATGAAAATATGATGCACACCAACCATTCTTACAAAAATTAGCTGTATTTTTATCAGGCACAGAATATTCACATGTTGCCTTGGGTTGGGTACAAGGAGTTAAGTTAGCATTAAGCCATGACAAAGGAGAATTCTACTGGAGAATTAATGCCCGGTTGGGTGGTTGGAGGTGCTCAGCCTGTGGCCTTGTGCCCCAACCAGGCATTAATTCTCCAGTAGAACCCTCCTTTGTCATGGCCTAATGTTTACATCTTGTAACAGTGAATTGATAGTACGCATTCTGCTGAATGTAGCCTGTCTTACATATATTGGGGGTGTAGGGAAGCATTACTTTACAACATTTTGATTTAAGTGCATGGTGTTATTATTGCCAAATATACTTTTATAATTGTTACTATTATGGTACTTTTTCTCCTAATTTACTGTCTGGATTAGTGCTAGATAATTCAATTTTCACCTGTGTGTATTACAAGATATAGGTTGCACTGCATGATGGGACTATGCTAGGGTACATTTTCATGTTTTGTTCCTGCAGTTCCCGTGGCAGGCCAACAGATAGCTGTGATTGCTGATAACTGTAATATTGTGAGTAGAAACTAAACGATTTTCAACCAGTAATTCTATGCATACAGTATTAGCTTTACATTTACTAATATTGTACTTTTTCTCCTAATTAACTGTCAGGATTGGTACTATGTTGTATTTCAATTTTCATCTGCATGTATTACACGATATGGGTTGCACTGTATGATGGGACCAGGCTAGGGTATATTTTCATGATTTGTTCTTGCAGTTCCCTTGGCAGGCCAACAGATGGCTGTGAAATAATGCTAGAAGCACAGCACTGATTTGCAGCCATCTGTTGTGCTGCTGCCATGGGAACCGCACTTGAACAAAGAATTACTCTGGTTTACAAAGAGCAACAGGGCTTTACTAGGGAATTGATGCCTGGTTGCTCCTTGGTCCACTGTTGCTATTGCTCCAATGAAAAGTGATTATTTGTGTCTAACATTTATTGCCATGTTACGAACAGCTTTGTTACAGTTGCAGTGAAAGTTTCAGTTTCTCTTAGGTACAGCACTTCCTCTTAAGCTCTGGGCTGGACTCATATCAGACTTACTTTCTCAGACAGAGGCTTTATAATTGAAAATTCCCTAGCTTTTTACTACAGAAGCCATACGGCCATCATTGTTTGCTAAGAAAACCCATATTTACATTCTTCTTCCTGAGTGTGTTTCCGTGATCTAGAGAAGCCTAGCCACAATATATCTCCCAGGATCAGTGATTTGGGTACATCAAATGAAGTAACATTCCTTGTTACAAAGAGTTTATGGTACAGTACATGCTTTCATGAGACATAGCAATCCTGTTCCTCCCATCCTAGAAGTGACATGAAACAAACTATTAGAAGGATTGTACCTTTAATAGCACCCTGACTGGATTAACAGAGAAACTGCTTATCACAAATCTAACCAAAAGTAAGATTTTTGAGTCTTTCTTGACAGACACTATTTATTATTTGTGTACACAAAAATACTGTGTCTAATATTTTTATCACAACTTTACAAAGCAATGACTTATAGATACTGGTAGTGCAGGGTTTGTAGAATGAAATGGACTAGAATAAACAGGATGACCGATGAGGAAAACATACAACTAAGAAACAGAATTACTCCTTTCCCTGTAATACAAGGCATCATGATTCGCATATGAAAATCTCTATGAAAGAACTAAGGGTGGCTTGGCTTTAGCCAGAACAGTGTGTTGCTAGCTAAATGGCCTCACAAGCAATCTGCAAAGGCTGAAAACAGCAGATCACAGACATGTGTTTCATTCTTTTTAGGGACTATCAGTGTGCTGCAGATTTTTAAAGGAAACAACAAAAGGAGCTCTAAAACTGACATGCTCAGTTAAAAATTCAAGAGACAAACACAAAAACTGGCATAGATCAGCTCAAATTATAATACTATTCATTGTGTGAAACTGGTCAGCATTTTAAATGGTCATCTGCTCAGAGTCTCATGAATCGGCCATAAGTGTATAATGAAAACTAGGGATAAATTTGGGGATAACTATAAGAAATCTGGAGCTAGATTCACAAAAAATCGCAAAGGCAACACAAAATTTTGAGTTGTGCTTTGCGGTTGCCCAGGTGTCCAAAATTACTATTCACAGTCAGCTACCACACTGTGATATCTGACTGTGAATAGGGCTAGTCCAAGGCAGAGGTAACCCCAGTACCACCAGCACTACCCCAGTAGTGCTGCCCTGACATTCAACCAGGGTCTGCAAGGAATAGCACAGGTGCGCTATTTCCAATTCACAAAGGCTGCCATGCAAATGAGTCTATTGGGCATGTAAGGTACTAGGTGGCCATTTGCATGCCCATTATGAGTCCATTTGCATAGGCTGTGAGAAGCATAGCACAGTCCCCCCAGCCCCTGCCCTGCAAGTGGTTCCCCCTCTGCCGATCATCATCCCAGTACCAAATTTAGAAGTGTCCTTGGTGTTCAGTGGTTCCCTTCCTGTGATTCCTGATTGCTGGCCTGATCAAACATTACCAGTCTTCCTGGTGGCAGTGGTCCCCCCCCTTGATTGATAATCACAGGCCTGATCAAAAATAACCAGTCTCCCTGGTGTCCAGTGGTCCCTACCCCCTCTTGATCGCCAATCACTGACCCAATATATACTAAAGCTTATCTCTGGTGTCTAGTGGGCCCTCCCCTTGCTGATCATTGGCCCAATATATCACATAATGTTTCCCTGGTGGTCTGGGGTCCCCCTTTCTGATCACTGGCTGAATACAAATAATGATATTCCCTGGTGGGCTAGTGGTCCACTCCCCTGATGATCGCCATCCTGGTCACAGAACTGAATACCGTTGTCACATCCCTGGTGGCTACTAGTTCCTCCCCCACCTGATCAATCACCCGAAGTATAAAAATGTTGTTCCTGCTGTCCAGTGGTCCATCTCCTGCCTAATCACCTGCCTGACGTATACAAAATGTGTCCCTGGAGTCCAGTGTAACCCCCCCTTTCTGATCCCCTGTAGTCAATACAGACATGCCACTGGTGGTATAGTGGACCTCCTTCCTATCCCTGATCCCCTGTATAGTGAACTTAAACTGCTCCCTGACAGTCTAGTGGACACCCAACCCTGGAAGCAGTTCCCCATCACCCTGCTCCCCCCTTCCCATCCCGGAGCCAACAACCAGCACAGCCCACCTCTCTCCACCATGGCCAGCTGATGACTTAGATGTCACTGAGTATGTACCGTATACAGTACACGCTCATTGACTGATAGCTCATTGACTCACTGAGCTGTCACTCAATGAGCATGTACTGTATGCAGTACATGCTCAGTAACAGTTCAGTCGGCAGCTGGCCATGGTGGGAGAGGAGGGCTGTGCCAGTCACTGGCTTGGGGATGGGACGGGGAGCTGTGCGGTAGGGCACTGCCTGCCAGGGTGGGGGGGGTGAGTGATCCACTATGCCCAGTGAGTGGTTTACTTACACTATACAAGGGAACAGGGAGAGGGATGGGGGTTCACTAAATTTTCAGGGTCATGTCTGTATTTACTATACAGGGGATCAGGAAGAGGGGAGTTTATACTGGACATGAAGGACAACTTTTTTATACTTTGGGTGGCTGAACGGGTGAATAAAGGGACCTCTAGCCACAAGAGATGTGACAATGGTATTCAGTTCCATGACCGGGACAGTGATCGGCAGGGGAAGGGACCATTAGACCACCACAGAATATTTTTATTTATATGGGGCTGGCAATTAGTGATCATGGGGGGATCACTACCACCAGGGAGGCTGGTTATTTCTGATCAGCTACTATCACCAGGGAGACTTGCTATTTTTAATTGAGCTGGTGATCAGCGATCGGGGGGAAGGCACCACAGTACCTCCACCTACCACTAGGGTTGTGGGGCATCTCTGTCAGTGGTATCTGCTCCATGCAAGAGAACCCGGAAAAGGTGCTTGCATAGAGCAAATGCTTTGTGAATGGGACAGCACCAATATGCAGGTCACCTCCACCTCATTTGTATTGCAGCCCCCTCCACATTTTTCCCCAGTGCAAACCAGGTTTCTGTACACAAACCGGGATTTTATAAATACCACTTTGACACCAAACCCAGTCTGTGTGCCGTAAACTGGGTTTGCGCTGGGGCAAAGTTTTATGAATCTGGACCCTGGCCTAGTCTCTGACTGGGTTGCTATCAGAAATGGAGAAATATCTGCAAATCAGGCGCTAGATTTGGCAAAACCTCCTTTTGCAAAAACAAATTTGCTGACACTGCTGAATCCCTCGTAAATTTTGGGATAGCATAAAAAGCCTCTTGGGCACTGAATCAAAACCTCCCTTACCTGACATTCTCATTGATGGTATAAACTGTAACAACCCCACCACAACTGCAAATGTCTTTAACTCCAAATTCTCCCACCTCTCAGACTTCACAGAAATTACTGACACCAGCCCTGAGGCCTTGGCATCTGCTGCTAACCCTCCACCCACTGCCGTGCCATGCTCCCCCTTTCTACTTTCCTTCCATGAAAACAACTGAGGTGAAGAAACTACTACTGTCACCTGACAACAACTCTTGGTCGGATGGCTTGGAACCAAAGCTGCTGAGGTTTGTAGCACCCCCTCATAGTGCTCCCTATCTCAGAAATCCTAAATCTCTCCCTCTGCACTGATGTAGTCCCTAATACCTGAAGAATTGCCAAAATTGCTACTATTTTTAAGACAGGTGATCCCAGACTCATGGACAACTATTGCCCTATTCCCATACTCTCGGTACTCTCCAAAATCCTTGACAGGATCATCACATCACAGCTAAATGACTTTGCTACAATATCCTTTCTCCTGCCCAGCATAGCTTTTGGAAAAACCATGAGACCTTTACAACCCTGACCAAACTGACAAACAATATCAGCCTATCACTGGACTCTGAGCTTTTAACTGGTGCAGTGTTTATCAACCTTACAAAGGCATTCAACCTGGTCAATCATTTGATCCTCAAAACCAAACTTGCCTCTTTCAGTGTGTCCCCAACTGCATATTTCTGGTTCTCCAACTACCCAATGAACAGAAAACCAAAAGTTTGTCTCCACTCTGCCACCTCCAGCATGGCAAAAATTACTGATGGGGTTTCACAGGGCTCTATCCTAGGCCCACTCCTCTTCTCTATTGACATAAATGATTTAGCCGATGTTGCCCCAGGTTGCAGCTTTCTACTTTATGCAGGTGATCTGGTCCTGTGCTACAGTGACCAGACCATTCCCACCATCCAAATATCCCTCTCTGATGCCTTCACATTCACTCAGTCTTGGCTAACAGCAAACAAGATCCTCCTAAAAATTAAAAAGACCATGTCCATGCTCTTTGGTTAGAAGCCAAAACTTTGTGCTACCTCCTGAAAACTAGCCATCACCTGCAAAGACAGATTCTTACTCGAAGATACTAGTAACTTCAAATACCTTAGTGTATGCTAAGACCCCACCCTAGATGTCTCCACTGCCATGTCACCTCTGTCTGCAAACCTGTAAACCCAAAAACTGGATCTGTCTTTTAGGGTCAAACACTGCCAATGCTTGGATACAGACAGTCTATAACACAAAGTGTTCTCCTCACTAACCTCACATACAACCTCCTGACATTTCTGGGTGCAAACAAAATTGTTCTCTCTAAATGGGATATGACATACAATAACGTGTGTCATTTTGTCTTTGCCTCCCCAAAGCTCACACATCATTGCCTCCTCTACACTGGGCTAGGCTGGCTTTCCCAGCTGGTCAGTGATCTTTTGCTCTGGGCTGTTTTGTGGATAAACTCCTCTGAACAGGCTCCCCCACTTTCCTTAGCAAGCCATCTACAGTGTTATAACATGGGTTGCATAAAACGTGTAACCCCATTGGTGGACTGGGTCTACGGGCCATGCATTAACCCCCAGCGTATGCATAGTTGCTGTGAAAAGGCTATAAATTTATATCCTAGGGCACACTGGTGCTCCTTACCTTTTGGCCGTCAGCGAGCATAACCAAAAGGCAGCCATTAAAAAAGGGTGAAGGGCACAGCACAGACCGAGCTACAAAAACTCAGGTAGAGAAAGTCATGTCCCATCCCATCCCACAGCATTTGTATAGTCAGTGTCCCTTGCCCTCTTGTGCCAGGCATTCCTGCTATACATGGGATTTATTCCCCACCTCAAAACATTAATGGGGGGCCCCCCCTCAAAGAAAGAGTGAGCTCCAAAAGCTAGCATGGGATGATGGCAGTCTAGTGGTGAGAGAAACATAGAGTGAGAGAGAGAGAGAGACACACACACACACACACACACACACACACACAGCATGATCGGAAATACGGACTTTATAATTCCAAGTCAGTGTGTGTGTGTCTCTCTCTTCTCTGTCTGCGAGTGGTGCTGTGATTGAGTGTTGCAAAAAATGCTATAGCCGAGTGAAACTGACAAATGTGAAGACAGGAGTGAAACTGACAAAGACGAAGGTAATGACTGACAAAGCATATGCCACTGTGTTAAATGACATTGAAAAAGAAATAATATCAAACAGTGCAAGTAGACCAAGCAAACCTGAACCAATACAACACTGAATTTGTTAATGCAGCTCCTTGCACAGTGATAGAATGTATAGTTGATGTCTCGAGCTGCGACTATTTCAGAGTTCAAAGTGCCAATGGAATGATAAAAAAAAAACTGTGTGTCACTATTAAATGCAGTTTGCCAAAGTTTCGACAGTTGAATACTTACCAGATATGATTCAGCATCTCGTTGTAGTTTTGCTAGATTTGCAGTAGGTAGTTAACAGAAGCCATATGAAGAAAGACAAAAGGAACTTAATATGTATACCCTTGAAGAAAGGAGGGAGAGTGGAGATATGCTAGAAACTTTCAAGTACCTCAAGGGAATCAGCAAAGTCCAAGAGGGCAGCATCTTTCAGAAAAAGAGATGTGCAAGAACAAGGGGATACAATTTGAAGATATGGGGGGATGGCTCAGGGGTAACACAGAGAGGGTGGTGTACGCATGGAATGGCCTTCCTGAGGAGGTCGTGGGGTCACTAACAGTGGCAGAATTCAAGAATGCATGAGACAGACATAATGCAATTCTGGTGGGGGGGGTAGGAAAAAGTGGTATGTTGGTTAACTAGGATCTGCAGCTTATCCAATAGGTAGGGCATGGGCAGACTAGGTGGGTCAAGCGGTCCTTTTCTGCCATCAAAGACTATGTTTCTATGCCTAGTTAAGGATGCGGGCATGCCGTGGAGTTCTGGGAAAAAATGCTTTGGTGTTTTAAATGATGCATGACATCATGAATCCATCACGGTCAGAAAAACATGTTTATTTGTAAAATATTCAGTTTATTCCTACAAAAATTATATATTTCTAACAAAAATCAAATGAAGAAAAAATGATTTATCAAAAAAAAAATTAATGCAACAATGTTTGTGATTGGAACTTGTTTATGTGGTGGAAGAATAAAATCTCAAAATCATTAATTTAAAGTGTTTCTCAATACTTTTTCCAAGTAAAACACAATTCATTGTATAAGTGCAATAGCCCACTAAAGGCCCATGGGTGTCCTCATAGGTCTCATAGGTAATTCGGAGTTTAGAAGACTAATGTCCATATTGCTTGCAGACTTTAATTATAACCCATTATAGAATTTTGACCCAAGTATGTGTCCTGACAATTTTTAAATATGTCCATGCTCTCACTAGCAACCACCTCTAATGGCAAGTTATTCCGTATTTTTGAAACTCTGAGAACCAGGAACTTCTTTTTTTTGTTCTGCAGCAATCAACCACTAGTTGTAGTGGATGTGCTCTGGTGTCATAAACTACTTTCCTAAGTACCAGGCCCAATAGTTCCCATAGTTGATCATCTTGCAGGGTTCTATAGAACATACACAAGTCCTCTCTCATTCTGCGGAACTCCAAAGTGTAAAGTCCAGGTTTCCTTAATCTATTCTCATAATCCATGCCCTTCACTTCCTCCATCCTTCTAGTAGCCCTCCTCTGAATTTTCTCCAGGACATTTATAGAACCCTTGCCACCTGGAGCCCAAAACTGGGCACAATATTCCAAATGGGGCCTCATCAATGAAGAGCACAGTGGCAACAGAACCTCACTACTTCTGCTTTTTATATGTTTATTTATGCAATGAAGTATACCTGCAGCCTTCCTGATTACCTGTTGGCAATGTAGTTTAGAACTCATATCATTTTTCACCCTTACACCCAAATCCCGTTCGTCCTCAACAACCTTCAATACTGTACCACACAACATATAATTTACTTGTCGATTGTTCCTCCCAAAATGCATCACTGTGCATTTATCTACATTAAAAGTAAGTTTCTCTGTGTTTGCCTAAGTTTCTAATTCCCCCAAGGCATACTGTAGGGTATTAATGGCTTCGAGATTATTTACTGTATATACTATGCAGGTGTCATCCGCAAATTTTGTTAGCCAGACTCCAGTTGTAGCATTAAGGGATGAAATGTAGATGTTAAAGAGACAGGGACCCAGCACCAATCTCTGAGGGACCCCACTAGTCACATGCTCCCAGCCAGAGTAAGAACCCTTTATACAGACCTGTTGAGTTCTGCCAGTCAGCCATGGCTCCACCCATCATGTCATATTTTCCCCAACGCCCATATTTATAATGGCATCAATAAGTTCTCCATGGGGGACTTTATCAAAAGCCTTGGAGAAATCAAGAAGGATGACACCCACAGCCTCATCTCTATCCAGGGCCCTACTTACTCCACCATAAAACCCTAACAAGTTAGTCCGGCATGATCTTGCTTCTACAAACCCATGCTGAGCAGTATCAGTCTGTATCACTTCCCCGATATGATCTTTAACAATACCCTAGAGGATTTTTCCCAGAACAGACATCAGGCCGATAGGTTTATAGTTGATCACATCCTGTCTTGATCCCTTCTTAAAAATAGGAACCACTGTAGCTTGTCTCCATACTTCTATAACCTGTCCAGCCTCTATTTAGTGAACAGGGCAGCAACTGGGCCAGATAGGGGAACAGCTAATTCTTTAAGAATACGTGGGTGAAGACCATCAGGGTCAGCTGATTTATTTGGGTCTAACTCTTGTAGCAACTTTTGTACTCTGATTGCTTAAACAATAAACTGTCCAACCTTTATTTGATCGCTATGATTTTTATTAGCAACTGTTCTAGTGTTAAAAACCGAAGAGAAATGTTGATTACAAACTGTTGCCGTTTGTGATTTGCCAGTTATTAGATTTCCTATTTGATCTTTTAATGGACCAATGGTAGGAGTACCTCCTCTTTTTTATTAATATATTAATAAATGGATTTATAATTGTCTTTAACCCTGCTTGCCAATCTCAATTCGTAATCTTTTTTTGCATTTCTAATACTAAGTTTAGTCATCCTCAACTGATTTTTATACTTCTCCCAGCATTTCTGGGTGCCACTTAATTTAGCCCTCTTAAATGCTCTATTCTTATATTTTATATGTTTTTTAACAGTTGTATTCATCCATGGCATTTTTTGTTTTACTTTATCAGTTTTCTTTATAGAAGGAATATATTTCTTTATAGCTACAGAAAGTTTGGCATTGAAGGTCTGCCACATATCAGAAAGGGATTTATTATTAAAGTCCTGGTTCCAGTCCCAAATTGTTATATCATTAAGGAGACCGAAAAATTAGCTTTTTTTGAAAATTATATATAGCCGTACCACCAATATCATGTCTTAAATTACCCTTATAAGTAAATCTGACCATGGAATGATCATTTGACCCAAAGGGGTGGGGGATGACCATACAATTAGTAATCTTACTACCCAGGTTATTTAAAACCAAATCCAGAATATTTTCACTCCTTGTGTTATGTTTAACTATTTGCTCCATATTAGACAATAAGAAGGTCTCCAAATAGGCATGCTCTGCAGAGGTTACTGATTGTAGAGTGTTCCAGTTTATCCCTTGGAGGTTAAAATTCCCCATAAGTATGACACTATTGGTGGATGCTAATCTTTTTACAAATTCTAATAATTGAGAATCTTCTCTATGTGAAACTGAAGGGGGCCTATAAATTACTCCCAAATGAATACAAATTAATACAAGTTGAAGACTTTGGGAATATTTTAACTCATAAAGCTTCAATAATGGGCCACTGGGTCATTTCTATATTTTCAGTATTAACATTATTTGAAATATAGAGTGCTACCCCACCTCCTCTAGTATTACTCCTATCTTTGTGGAACAGTATATACCCTGAGATATTTTTATCCCAGGGGTCATTGTCCCTCCACCAGGTCTCTGTAATTGCACATATGTGAATATTTTGTTGATAAAGGGTATGCATAAGTTCATCAAATTTGTCATTAAGGCTCCTGGCATTAATGAGTAGACAATTGCATTCTGTAGGACTTATGGGGGTAATGTTATTATTTTTTTTTGTCTAAGGGAATAGAAGGTTCCCCCCTGCATACTAGTTTAAATTATGGTCTAGTTGTTGCCTAAGTCTAGCAGCAAAAATCCATTTGCCCTGTTTATTTAAATGCAGGCCATCTCTAGCAAATAAACCCTGGTTCAGAAACCCATCCCAATTTTCCAAAAAAGTGAACCCCTCTCTAAAGCACCATCGCTTGAACCATCCATTTAGTGTCATAATATCATTTATTTTGGAAGGGTTTGCCCTAGGAACAAGTAGGAGCCCTGATATAATTAAATCATCCCCTTGTTTTTTAATCAGGTCCCCTAATGATTCAAAATCCCTTTGGATATCTATTATGGGTCTTCTGCCCAAGTCATTGATTCCCTCATGAATAAGGGTAAGTGGAGTTTGTGTATTCTCCTGTAATCCTGGAAAAAGTTGTTTAATGTTGTCTATGCCTGCCAGGCAGAGCACTAACTGTGGTATACAGATTTATATTCCTACATAATATATGATCCGTATATCATAGCGTGGAATCTCCTATGACCAGGACATCTCTAGGAATATCCAAATGCCTTTTCTTACTCGTGCTAGGTGCAACCTGGATTTGAGGGGGTATATTAGGTACTGTTTGCTTGGATAGATCTGTCTCACAAGGGATTTCATTACTGGGTTCATTTATTAAGGCACTGAACCTGTTGGCAGTTAAGGTATTAGTACTTCCCCCTATATTTCTTCTCCCTTTTTTCCAGCAGATTTCTTAACCAGACACCAATCATCTGCCTCCTGTTTGTTTCTGTTTAATAATTCATAGGGGGTGGTCTGCTTATGTGGTACTTCAACTAAACTATCAGCTACAGAATCTATATACTCTTCTAAGTTACTGATTTCCGCATGAACCTGTACTCGTTGTTGTAATTGGACAATTTCAGCTCTCAAATTCTCTATCAATCTACAATTGTCACATACAGAGTCAGGGCTGATTTCACCTCCAGTATACATACCACAGTTTTTACAGCATTTTAACTTGATACCCATGTTCATGGCCATTTTGTAGCTTAAATGTAGTTAAGGGGCCCAATGCCCAGTGGCCCAGCTGACACAGGGCCAAGTTTGAGTCTGTGTTTGACCCAGATGTGCCTCCAGGGGTCACGGAACACTCGAGATGTAAAACTGCCAAATTTTAACACAAAATTAATTCAGAGCACAATTCTGACCTCCTGGGTTCTCCTAAGTACTGCTTGTACACAGAAAACATGTTGTAAGGGGATATTTAGTGATCTGTAGTTCCACAGTGAAACATCAAGGACTGGAGGCACTCTCCTCCTACTTCCTGGTGTACAGTGGGTAGGGCTCAAGTAACTGCACTGCTAAACTAGCATATGATATACAGTTTCATTTAAAAGTTTCATCCACACTATCAATAAAAGTTTTACTGTCAATATTTAAGCCCTATATCAGGTTGTATCATATACAGGGCATTAATGCACTTCCCAGTTGGTTGGAGGTCACTCCGGCTGCACCCTCGTGCCTCACAATGCACCTGAGGCGTGCATTAATGCCCAGTATACCCATGGCCTGTCGAGGGTTATAGCTTACCTAAACCCCTACATACTCGCTATGATCTATGGACTCCCAGCCCCTCATTGAGCATATATGTTCTGCCAGCCTGGGAGAGCTGGCTTTTGCAGTCCATGCCCCACTATACTAGAACTCTGTTCCCTTTGACTTATGCATTTCTCCCACCCATTCGATCTTCTGCATGACGTTAAAGGACTTTGTGTCTTCCTGGCCCTTGCTACTGCTAGTACCAGGGTCTGACCACTCTAGCACACTGCACTTCCCACACTCAAATCCCTGTGTATTTTTATATACTACATGTAATTGTTCTCTGTATTCCTGATGTAGCCATTATCCTTATTTTGTCCTCTGCTGTACTCCTTTTTTTGCAAACACTCTGACTGCTCCTGCCACTATATTTGATTTTTATTTTGAACGCCTGCTTATTATGATGTCACATTTAAGCATAGTCACTTCTGAGCATAGCCAGGACTGATTGATATTGCTGTCAAGTCTCTGTATACTGGTATTGTATATTTCTGTCATTTTTTGATTTAAACATAATCCATGACTGATGTGGCTCTCAAATGTATTTCACTGTTACTGTAGTTCTTTGTATTTTGTCACTTGCTGTTGTTAGTCTGTAACTTTTCCAGATCATGCCTGAGAATAGGCACATATATGCCAAGCGTATCTTACCTGGTATCAGAAAAACTAAATAATGGTTCTTTTTATTGCTTTATTTCATAGTAAATAGTATTATAATCTTGAGTTGGCTGGTGTCAGTTTTTGTACTCCTATTTATTTTTCTTCTTTTGGTAACCGGGTAAGGCCCACTAGGCACATTTGCCTGATTTCAGGAGAGAACCAGGAGCTCTAGGGAGGTTAAGTGACTTGCATAGTCATACAGTATGCAAGTTGAGATTGTGGGATCAAACCCAGGTCTGTTGACTATACCAAGTTAATATTTTTTACTGAATTCACTTTATTGAAATTTTTAGAACAATAACAAGAACCAAACCGTCAAAATGCCACAACAAGTGCAGAAAAAAGGAACACATAATGATATAGAAAGACAAACTAACACAGGGCCACTAAGTAGTCTAAGCATACAGAACACCAATATGGGGTCAGCGAAGAGCTTGAAACAGCAAATAAACAGATGCTATTTGATACATGGCTTAGAAAAAACTGTCAATAAAAAATAAGGTAAAAGTACAAATGAAGCTAGAAATAATGCAATATAAGTATCAACTCACCAAGAAACATAAACATTAAAACTACCCTGCAATAAAACGTAGTATCACTTCACAGAGATCTAAATAAAAAATTGAGAGATTAACAGAAGAGTGAATAACTTCTCCCATCGCTGTTGATAAGCAGAGAGGGCGTGCCACATCCTTGCTATTAGTTTTTCCATCCAAAGAATAGCTAGCATTTCAGCATGTCACTCCTTATACGAGGGGGGGCTGAGCGTCTACCCAATGCCATAGGATAACCAACTTGACTACTGCAGTGATAAGGGCCATATGATACCTTTAAGGGCCCAACAAGTGCTCTACTCCTATCCCCAAAAGACAAAGTTCAGGTGTAAAGGCTTTCTGCAATCCTAGAAGTGTGTCCAGATGAAATTATATTTACAACAATAATGGTTGGGCTGTAGAACAGTCCCATAAGATATGACAAAGGGAGCCCACCTGGTCATTACACTTCTTGCAAATTGGATTCAGTTTCTATCCTAACTTATGCATCTTCTGAGGTGTGTAATATACATCATGCATAATTTTATATTCCATAAGATGCAGTTTGTCTAGTTTAATGTATCAGTAAATGTACTCCCAGGGATGTGATCTTTGAAGGGCTACTGCATGGTTGGGGAATTTCTTAGCCCAATAACCACAAGCTGATTGAGCCAATTCACCCAAGACATCCCATAGTATTTTATATAGGTCAGAGATAGCGTGTGGTTTGATTACTAATGCAGCCAAATTATGATAGGCTGTGCCATCAGTGCAGGACCAAGGGTGGGCTTCTAAAAAGGCTTGCACTGAGTGGATAAGTTGAAAGAAGAGAAAAACTGTAGATTGAGTGAGATGGTTAGTGGTCTGAAACTCGGCAAAAAGAAATAAATTGATCACCACATAGGAGGCAAGTGAGATGGCCCAAATTAGCCACTGGAAAAAAGGACTATGGAAGAATTTTAACTCCTTCTTTAAAATTCAGATTATAATGGATATATTGATACCAAGCTCACTCACATCACATTACACTAACATCTAAGTTATACTGCCAGACCCTTTTCTCCTGCTGTAGACTTTTGTCTCGGACTAGGATATGGAGCTCTCCAGCCACATATTTTTATTTATTTTTATGTTATTTATTTCAGTTTGGGATTAATGACCTAATGGGAATGATTTGGGTCATTTCCATTTTATAAGCACAATAACCCATTTGCAGCTTGTCAGCCAATCAGGTGTTACTATAGGTAAGGATGTCATTATTTATTCATTCTACAGTAGGTTGCTGAAATGTGAGGACATCTTGCTCCAGCACTGGATTTTTTTAATGGATTGATGATGTATCCTCATCCTTTTCCTAATTTGGCATTTGGGGTGGAGGGAGGCTAGGTGCTAGAGGGTGGTAGGGTGGGGGGATTACTTGCTTTTTTTTTTTGTGATTCAGGGAGATGGATGCAGAGTTGGAGGAACTGGTTGATATGTTATACTGATGTAGCATGTGTGGGGAAAGAATATGGGCAGGATTCATGAAGCATTGGATTTCTAAGTCCCACTCTGCAACTGCTGATGCGGACTGTAATTGCCCGCAGCTGTGGCAGTTGCAATTCAATGCCACAGCAGTTGTGAAGGGTGTTATGGCTGCTTCCACCTGCTATAGCCCATTCCCGAGGCTGCAGCCATCACCCTGGTGACAACACCCGCAAGTGGCTGTAACCCGTGGAGCTAGTCATAATCCAGCTCCACCTTTGTGAATACCCACTGCTGCGGGTAACCTGCGGCTCTGCAGGTGCCAATCCACATGCGCAGCAGTTTACCCGCAGCTATGGGTCTTTCAAAAGCTTTGTGACTTCTGCCCAGTATGTTTATTATAATGCAAACATCACCAGAACTGTGGGAGAGGAGGTAGATAGGTGGTAGAGGGTAGGTGTGGGAGCATTGGGTTCAAAAGGGTCTGGGAGGTGGGAGAGGATGGGAACTGTATCTCACAGTGGGTGGGGTGGATTGCACATTTTAAAAACTCTTTTACTAATGAACTTTGCAGTGCAGTATTGGCCCGAAACTAGGATACTTCATCCCATTACACATAATACGAAACTCCGGACCTTGCACCAGCTTTGCCAGTGAAGTTTAAAATTTGCTGCATCTACATTGAGTCAGCTCCCAGTTTCAGTGTTGTTTTACTAAATGTTTTAAACTTTTAATTTATTGTTCAGTGCAGCTTCATTTTTATTGGTCCGTGCATGTTGACCAATGATTGTTAGTTGATACAAGCCACCATAGCTATGATTTTGAGGTGCGCCGTTTTTCTTTTTAACAGAAATATTGTATAAAAGTGTCTTTTTTAGCTGTGGCAGATAACATACTGTTATTGTGTAGGGCTGTGAATCTACAGCCCTGCTGTGGATAGGCACTGAAAAGGCAGTACACATTTTGTTTATTTTAATGTACAAATTATTATATAATAAAATCAGCAGTGCCACAAAACAGTCCATTATTTGAGTAGGGCTGTGAACAACTGATACCAATTCAGTGAGCAAACCCAATCAGTTCAAGATGTCCAGTTCCTTCCCTCCCATAACACAAGCAGCCACACAACCAGAGAAGGTAGCTGAGGAGTCGCAAACCCTCACTCCTGCCACAGCATCTTATCACCACCCATAGGGAGCAAAAGCACACGGTGCACAGGGCAAAGCTGTAGCACCCAATAAACAATCCAGACTGCAAACAAAAGCAGAAGCACTAGTGACATTTAAACTTGCATGTAGTATTTATTGTGCAGTAACCTATACAGACATACCAAAAAAAAAAAGCTGCATGCCCTGCGTGTTCTTCATCAGGGAGCCCCCTGAGGAAGACCCCACAGGAATTTGAAGCACTGGGGTGTTTTTTGTCAGCATGTCTGTATAGCTTACTGCACAACAAATACCACATACAAGTTTAAATTTCACTAGTGCTTTTGCTTTTGGTTGCGCACTCTACTTTTTATTTATGATACGTCAGTTGAGGCAACTCCATATTTTTTTTTAATTAATTCATAAATATAATACTTATTGTAATAATCAACTACTAGTGAACCATTGAAAATCAGTTACTTTGTTCACATTGTCAAGTTTCTTTTGTGGTTTCTGTGCTGATGCTGAGTGCTTCTGTGAATAAGAGCTGGACAATATGGCAATCTTGCAGGTTGTTGGGGTGTGCACAACCTGAATATTAATTCCTGAATACCACAAACTGTAGGGGCTAGAACACTTAATACTAAGTAAAGAATCATTTTTAAGTTTGCCGCACCTGCATGCTGTGAACTTATTGCTATGAGTAGTGTGTGCAAAAACTTCTAAAGAATGAGCCGCCGAACAGCTGATTGCTGTTCAGTCACAGAACAAATATGTGTGGAATGCAGCCGATTCTGCACATGTGCAGCAGCACTACTGCTTCTGTGCATGTGCAGAAACTAACACAATGGGGGATGCACTCCATGGATTTTAATGAGGGCAATTTTTAAAAGGTGGTTTTTATGTTTGCTTTTGCTTGTGCATGCAGTGCAAGAAGCATTTTGTGGTAGAAGCACATTTCAGAGGTGTCTGTGTTGTGGCCAATGCAGAGGACGCCATACTGGGTGCGTCCGGCAGCCACCAATCAATGGGGAAGCTGCTGAAGAGAGTCAAACAGTTGAAACAAATCTGCTGCTGCAATCACAGACAGGTTCGTCATTGCAGCGGCACCACCCCTTCCCTTGCAATCTTGTCAGCTCCTGCCGAGCACTCTGTCCCCAGTCCTTGCTCCACAAGCAACTTATTTGCTCAGCGTGGCTTTCCTGGTGAAACATTTCAATAAATAAATATGCCGGCTGGTGCAGCTTTACACCCACCACACTCTCCTCAGAAAAGCCAACATCGGGGTGCCCAATCTCCATGTTAGCATGTATCCCCCCACATTGTGGCACACTAGGAGCCCACCTCAGTGTGACCAGACAATTTTCATAATTCATTTTCCAGACACCGGGATGCCCACTCCCGGTGTCGGATGCCCCCCAAGCTCAATTTCTTAGCTGACGAGGGTGCCAAATCCCCATCGGCATCATGTTTCCCCTCCTCCCAAGCTCACTTTTTTTGCTGATGGGGGTACCCAATCTCCGTTGGCATCATGCTCCCCCTCAAACTCATGTGGCACACTGGGAGCCCACTCCAGTGTGCCAAAAGTAGTTTTGTTTTTGAACCTGTAAATAAAGAAAACAGTCCCCCAGAGTATTTTCTTTTTTTAACCTGCAAAAAGAAAATGGTCCTTTGTTGTTTCGCCCATCCCTCTCCCCCATCCCAACCCTCCCTCTGCGCATCCACCTTCCCGCACCCCCCTCACCCCATACTTTTTCTCCGGAGGTCAGCAGTAGGCCATCTGTGGACTGGGATGCGCCTGCACTCTTTAAAGCTGAACTGCAAACTGAGGAATCGGGTAAGCACTGTATAATGGGAGTCAATGGGGGGGGTTCAACTTAGGTTGATATCTTAGCCATTTTTAGGACTTTTGGCCCCAAATTTTTAACTTGGGGTTCTTGGGACCCCACCTCATGAACACTGACACTGTCATTTTGTTTCTCAGTCCTGAAAGGTGATTTTGCATTCACTGTGCAGAATCGCCTTTCAGGATTGATTAACAAAATGACAGTGCCACTGCTCATAAGGAGAGGTCCCAAAAAGCCCATGTTGCAAATTTAGTGAAAAAATTCCAAAAATGACTGCATTACTGGTGTGTATTGCTCAGTTTCTACACACGCTTGTAACTTCACAAATTTTTTATATTTTCACTCCAGATTTCCAACATTGCCATTTTTCACTCTTCATTATGAACAGTATAGCTGTCATTTTTCACATCCTGCCCTAAATGTGTTTTCACACCTGTGGCGCAGAATGGTGTGGTCGCTGTTGGAAATCAACTTTTGGAACAGATTAACAAAATCATAGTGCCACTGTTCATGAGAAGAGGTCCAAAAATGGCCATGTTGAAAATTTGGTGAAAAAATTCCAAAGAATAATTGTGTTATGGATGTGTATTGCGCAATGTCTACGCACACTCGTAACTTCGCCAATTTTTCATATTTTCACATCCTGCCTGAAAAGTGTTTTCACACCTGTGGCACCAAATGGCACAGTTGCTGTGGAAAATCACCTTTCTGGATTGAGTAACAAAATGATAGTGCCACTGTTCTTGAGGTGGGGTCACAAAAAGCCCATGTTGAAAATTTGGAGCAAAAATACCAACAATCACCTAGGGCATTAGGGTTTCCAACCATAATGCCCTACCATATAGAGATAGACAGGCATCAGGGGTGTGACTTGGGATCATTGGCCATAATGCTCATGCCATTCCACCTTTACCCGGCAGCCAGCAGCATGCATCGAGGGGCACCTTGGGGTCTTCTGCTCCAGCGTTCACCCCATTCTCCTATACTGCACCCATCTCAGTGTATTTCCTTATGGAATGGGGTGAGCATAAGGCTTGAAGACCCCAAGGCACACTGCAACACCTGTCAGTGTCTGCAGGGTAGGGTGAGGAGAAATGGCATGAGCGTTATGGCCAATGACCCAAAGGCACACCCCCAATGCCTGTCAGTCTCTGCATGGTGGGGGTGGTGTTGGCATCAGTTCAATATTTCACTGCCACTCCTATTATGCATCTCTCTAACTCCTGCAGTACCAATGCCAATGCCAGCAAGCAAACATTCGGCATTGACAAATGCTTGTTACACTTTCCAGTGATGATTTTGTCAAATAAATACAGTTGCTTACCTAAGAAGGTCCTTGTTAGTTAAGCAACTGCCTTTCCTTGTCAAAATCATCACTGGAAAGTATAAAAACAAGCTTTTACAAATTGCCCCCATTAAACTCCATGGAGCACCTCCTCGTGCTGTTCCTTAAGTAACGCGGCAAACATTCGACATTGACAAATGCTTGTTACTCTTTGCATCAATTTGATATATTCTATATTTTTTGATTAAAAAACTCAAGCTCTCCCCGGTATCCAGGGCTAGTCATTGGGACTTCTCCTCCCAACTCTAATTTCCTTCCCTCTAGCCTGTCCCCATTCTACAACACATTTTTTAAAAAGGTCAGCCCAGGCTTGCATTTTTCCAGGAGTACTTAGTGTCTTTTTGATAACCCCCAACTTCCCTAACACAATCTCCCCGATTCCCCAAATAACTTTGATTGAGGTGCCCCCATAACCCCAATCCAAGATTTTGTGGGGCCAATACTGCAATTTCCACCAGGCCAACTCAGTCACCCCCTTCCCACAAGGTGCTCAATCCCATTCATATAGTCAGTCATGTGACTGCATTACCATTTCAGTGCACTACCAGGTTGGGGGGGCAGCAGAATGCTTAGCATCACTTATCATGCTAGTCAGGCTGAGTGGGTTAGTCTGCCTAGCATCATCAAAGGCACTAGCTGCCCCCCTTACCAGCAGCATCTCTGATAGATCACTGCAGTCACATGACTGACAGTATGAATGGGAATGGGTGCCGTGTTGGAGTAGGATGACTGAGTAAGCCTGGGGGGAACTGCAGTATCCCTCTCCCCAAAATCAAGTGTAGTGGGTCAGGAGAGAGGCCATTTGTGAATCAAAATTATTTGGGGGACTAGGGTTGCAGTAGGAACTGCAGGTTAAAATGAAGATTTAATTAAAGCCAACGTATTCTTTTATGTTCACCCTTGTGCTTGCACAAAGCAAATATAGTGGGTTTTGAGAGGGATGTTACTGTCAATACAATGCAAGGCAGTTTGCAAGGGGCTCGACGGTGTCAGATCAACCATTAGCCAGGCTGATCATGACACTCTTCTGGTCTTGCTATGCAGAAACTTTGTGTAGTTCAAAGAAAAAAGCCATCTGAGTCACAGGGCAGCTCTTTCCTTGAACCACATTATGTTGCCGAGAAAGCAAAGCTGATCAGTATCATGATCAGCCTCCTGTGACCCCCACCCATAATATAAAAACAATTCCTCCCACCCTCTGCCAAGTATCCCTCCCACCTTCCATTGCTTTCCCCTTCTTAATTTTCCAACACTGGGGTGCCAAGTCCCAGGTGCTTGCTAGTACCCCCACCCAGTATGTTTTCACTGTGTGACACTGGGGAACCCAACCCCGGTGGTGTCAAACATAAAACTGACAATAGGGTGTGCAATTTCCAATGCTGGTACCTGAAGTAAAGAAAACTATCCCTTGTAGTCCTTTTTTTTATACACCCTGTACCTGATCCTCCCATTCAGCACTTACCACCCCACACCCCACCACCCCTTACTTTTGATTATCTGACACCGGGGTGCCCAATCTTAGGTGCTTGCTAGTATCACCACCCCACCTGTTTTTACTGTGCAACACTGGGAAGCCCACCCCTGGTGCTGCCAAACATAACACTGATACTGGGGTGTCCAATCCCCAGTGTTGGTACCTGAAATAAAGAAAACCATGCCACATAGTCTTTTTTTTATGTTGTCTTGAGCATGCGCAAGCAACACCTTGAGGTAGTAGTAGAAATGCAGAGGTGTGTCAGTGTTTGTGAATGCAGGGTACACTTTAGAAGGTGCATCCCTTATTCTCCAATGAGCCCGCAAGCTAGCACTGACACAAGTTTATGCCAAGTGCCACCAACTTGAAAGAAATGTGCCACTACAATCTGAAACAAACTTGTCATGCAGCGGCCCAGATGACACACCTCCCCTACGTGCTTTGCCTGGTGAAACATTTCAAATAAACATGGTGGTGGCTCCTGCCATCTTCCACACAATACCAAAAGAAGACTGACTTTGGGGGTGCCCAATCCCCTGTCGGCATCTCTGCCACCCCCTTAAGCACACACAGATCGTGTGGCACACTGGGAGCCCACCCCAGTGTGCCTTTGTTTAACAGAAAGCTGACCGAGTTGGCATGTTCCTGTTCCCACCCCCATTGTGTAGCACAATGGGAGCCCACCCCATTGTGACCAAAATCACCCCCCCCAAAAGTCATGGGGTACACTGGGAGCCCACCCTAGTGTGCCCAAAATTTGTTTTATTTAACCTGTAAAGAAGGAAAACCATCCTGTGGGACAGTGTCCATTTTTTTTTGTTCCTGAAAAAAAGAAAATGGTCTGTTGTTCGTTGCATCCCCCAACCCACACCCACCCCATACTTACATTTAGAGGGGCGGCGCTGCGATCTTCGGTGGAGCGGGAACACATCTGGACTTTTCAAAGACCACCGTGAACTGAAGAAATGCCGGTAAGCTGTATAATGGCATAAATGGTGGGAGTTCAACATAGGTGGATGTCTCAGACATTTTTTTTAATTTTGGCTCCAAATTTTCAACATGGGATTCTTGGGATCCCACCTCATGAACACATGGACTGTCATCTCATTATTCAGTCCCAAAAGGTCATTTCATGATCACTGTGCGGAATCACCTTTCGGGACCGAGTAGCAAAATGTGACAGTGCCACTGTTCATGAGGTGGGGTCCCAAAAAGCCTATGTTGCAAATTTGGTGAAAGAATTCCAAAAAATGACTGTGTTACAAGCATGCATTGTGCAGTTTTCACGCATGCTCATAATGTCAACAGTTTTTAATATTTTCACTTCAGATTTTCAACATTGCCATTTTTTCACACCTCCTTATGAACAGTACTGCTCTCATTTTTTTATATCCTGCCCAAAATGTGTTTTCACACATGCGGCACACAATGGCGTGGTCGCTGTGGGAAATCAATGTTTGGGACAGATTAACAAAATCACAGTGACACTGTTCATGAGCAGAGGTCCCAAAATGCCCATGTTGAAAATTTGGTTAAAAAAATTCCCAAAATATTTGCTTTACGGGCGTGCATTGCGCAGTTTCTACACACACTCATGACGTCACAAATGTTTCATATTTTCACTCCAGATTTTCAACATTACCATTTTTTAAACACCTCCTCATGAAGAGTACAGCTGTCATGTTTCACATCCTGCCCAAAATGTGTTTTCACACCTGTGATGCCAAATGGCACAGTCGCTGTGCAAAATCACCTTTCCGCTAACAAACTGATAGTGCCACTGTTCATGAGGCAGGATCACAAAACACCCATGTTGAAAATGTGGAGTGAAAATACAAACAAACACCCAGGGCATTAGGGTTTCTACTGTAACACCTCACCCTGTAGAGACTGACAGGCGTCAAGGGTGTGACTTGGGATTGTCAGCTGTAATGCTCATGCCATTCCACCCCACCTCCACCCTGCAGCCAGTAACAGGCAACGAGGTGTGCCTTGTAGTCTTCAGTCCCAAAGTTCACCCCATTCTTCTATACTGCATCCATCTCAGCGTATTTCCTTATGAAATGGGGTGAGCGTAAGGCCTGAAGACTCCAAGGCACACCGCAACACTTGTTGGTGTCTGCAGGGTAGGGTGAGGTGAATGGCATGAGCGTTATTGCCGATGACCCAAAAGCACACCCTAATGCCTGTCAGTCTCTGCAGGGTGGTGGTGGGGTTGGCGTCAGTTCACTACCTCACTGCCATTCCTATTATGCATCTCTCTAACTCCTGCACTACCAATACCAATGCCAGCAAGACAACATTCGGCATTGACAAATGCCTGTTTGCTATTATATATCTTGTGAAAAATAAAACCATCATTAGGTGTCTGTTGCTGTTGCCGGCACACTGCCTCCATTACCCTCCCCCAACTTACCCTCCCAGTCAACACCTAGAGGTGGGCGAAGTGAGGAAAATTCACTTTGTGGAATAATCCATGCAATTCCACCCATTTCACTGAGCGAAATTTTGCCCATTGGGACAGCAAAATTTCACCTTCCATGATGAAATTCCATCTTCCATGGTGAAATTCTGCCTTCTGTGGCAAAATTCCACCTTCCACAGTGAAATTTCACCCGTGGAAGGGAAAATTTTGTCTGGGCAAAATTCCACCTAATGCAGAAAATTTTGTGAATTACTCCATGCAGGGCAAATTAGCTGCATCTCTATCAACACCTATCATTCCACACTCCCCCCATACCCCTTACTTACCTTCTTAGGGTCCAATGCCATAATCCTCTCTGGACCGGAGACACATCTTTACTCTTCAATGCCGGACTTGGAACTGAGGAAATCAGGTATGCATTTCAAAGTATTTCAATGGGCTTTCAACTTGTTCTAATAACTTGGTCATTTTTAAATATTTTTCCCAAAATTTTCAGCATGGCCTTTTTGGGACCCCACCTCATAGAAAAATGCAATGAAATTGTACAAATCCATCCCAAAAGTTGATTTTGTGGTAGCAGTGCAAAATCACCTTTCAGCAGGATTTGAAAATTTCCTCTATGCTTGCTCATGAAGTGGGGTTATAAGAAGGCTATGTGGAAAATTTGAGATAAAAATATTAAAAAACAAAGTTATTAGCATACATTGAAAACTTTCAATGCACATTTGTAACTTTGGTAATTTTCAATATTTTGAGCCCAAATTGTCAACTACTCATTATTTTTTTCATACCACCTCATGAATGTTACAGCTATCATTTTTCAAATCCTGGCCAAAATGGTTTGGACACTATTGTCTAAACGACACCTGTCATGTTCAGAAGGAGATGTCATAAAAAAATTGTGTTGCAAATTTGGGGTAAAAACATGAAAAGCCAGAAAGTTATGGGGCCAGAATGTAAAGAACAGCTAAGTTATGAAGAAATGTTGACTTGTTCCAACGTTTACTCATAACATTATTTTTGCAGATTTTTGCCTCTAATGTTCAACATATCCTTTGTGTTATCCCACCTCCTGTACATGACAGGTGTCATTTTTCAAATCCCCTCGAAAACTTGTTTTCACAGTCGCACTATGAAATCACCTTTTGGATGGGATATAACAAATTCCACCTATCATGATCATAGCATCAGATCATAAAAAGACTATTGGAAATTTGGGGTCAAAACGTCTGAACCCTCTGAAAATTAAATATTGCCTCTCAGCTAGCCTATCCTGGGTAAATACAATCTAAAAATGTGTAAAAACAGGACACCACTGAAAATAAGATATTGCATTTCATCTGGTCTGTCCTGGGTAAATATATACATAGAAACATAGACTTTGAAGGTAGATAAGGACCACATGGCCCACCCAGTCTGCCCATTTCCCTACCTATTGGATAAGCTGCAGATTCTAGTTAACCAACAGCCTAATTTCTGCAACCCCCCACTATAATTGCCTTATGTCTGTCCCATGCATGTTTGAATTCCTCCACTGTTTTAGACCCCACAACCTCTCCAGGAAGGCGGTTCCATGCGTCCACCACTCTCTTCATGAAAAAGAATTTCCTTACATTACCCCTGAGCCATCCCCCCTCTAACTTTAAATTGTGCCCCCTTGTTCTTACACATCTCTTTTTCTGAAAGATGCTACCCTCCTGGACTTTGTTGATTCCCTTGAGGTACTTAAAAGTTTCTATCATGTCACCCCTGTCCCTCCTTTCATCAAGGGTATACATATTAAGCTCTCTCAGTCTCTCTTCATATGGTTTCTGATGTAGACCCTGCACCATTTTAGTTGCCCTCCTCTGGACTGCTTCCATCCTGTCTATGTCCTTGCGTAGATGAGGTCTCCAAAACTGCGCAGTACTCCAGATGGGGTCTCACCAACTGTCTGTATAGAGGGATAACCACTTCCCTTTTTCTACTTGTGATGCCCCTCCCTATGCATCCCATTATCCCCCTGGCTCTCCTTACTGAATTCAAGAATTTTACTGCTAGCAGCACAATATATGGAAAGGGATCTGGGTGTAGTCAAATATATAGAAAAAATGTGTACAAGCGAGATCCGGTATAACAGCAATGAGAGCTGCGAACATTTGACATTGACAAATTAAGCAATAATGCCCAACAGGGTGTGTGTCGTGCTGGGAAAACATCATGCCTCAGGTGGTCCAACAACTGAGGTGTGATGTTATCCCAAATGACACACACCCTGGAGGGCATTATTGCTATTATACAATGGCTCATTGTTATATATAAAATAAAAAATTATTTTAAAGAATGTATTTTAGTGTGGAAAAATATTTTTGTTTTTTAAGAGGAGATGCAAAAAAAGAGATCATCTAGCTCATCATATAGCTCATCTACAGGTTCACAGTGAGGCTGAGACTAGACCCGTGATGTTGTACTGGGATAACATCATGGGTCCAGCCCAAGACTGACCAATCAGAAACCAGGAAATTTTCTTGCCATTGTATAATGCTTGTTTCTAAATGTGTAAGAAGATGGGGAAGGACGTGGAGGGTGGGTAATCACTGGTGTGGAGAAGTCTGTTGCCATTGACTAGCCCTAGATGCTTGTGGAGAGGTTAGAGTTAGTTTTAACTGTTTCAAAATGTTGTCTAAATACTGAAAAATTAGTAGCTGAATATCTGGGTGCTGATTATGAATACTCGGCTGTGTATTCAAAAAGAAAAAAAGATTTGTACATCCCTAATGCCAGGCAACTGGGCACTTTATTGACTTATTCCATTTTACAAGGAGAACACATGCTTTCACTTAATGTTCATCTTGCAGAACTGCCAATTCAAGAATTTTACTGCTAGCAGCACAATATGAATCTATCCATGCTCCATCACTCCTAATCATTAACCCAGTTCTGAAAACCAGCAACACAGAATTGGAGTCTAATTGGTGATGTTATGCACCTTTGGAGGAAAAAAGTTAAAGAAAACTGCAATCCACTTTATCAGAGATCTCCATGTCACAAGCACACCTGAACCATGGTACAAACATTACCTCCCTGCACTTTGGGTTGGGGGGAGAGTGATGCATTTTATTCCAGTTTTTCAGGTGGAGGAGTATCACACTGTCTGTACACCAGGGAGATGGGCCATGCCTTAACCCTGTTCATACTGTTTAAGTGACACTCAATTATGTACATACTTTTAAATGAATTTGTCTTACAGTATAAAAAATCTGTGTTTGAGAGTTGAAAAATACTAATGTGTATATCTGTGAATCCAAATCTCCTCTCCCTGTGCCTGTTCCTCACAAATCTGAACACATTTGGAAATAGAGCTGCTTTTAGGACACACGCCTTTACATGTACATGCAGCAGGTGCTGCAGGGGTCTAACAGTTAGAGTACAAATCTGGGAACATAGAAAAGCCCTACTTTGAGTTGCACCATAGCTATTGGCCTAATGTGTGACCTTAAGCAAGTTTCAGCCTCCCTGTGATTCAACACTTTCAGCAGTAAATATAGGAAGAAACAGGACCTCACAAGACAGTGAGATGTCAAATCTTAGTTGAGCAATATGGAGTAAATGAATAGGGGAAAAAAGACAAGATACAGTCCAGTTTTATTTGATGCAGTATCTTTCATGCAAACATATCCCGCAACACTTTACACTGGAGAATGGTTCAGTAATATCAGATGGAAACTAGAAAAGGATTCAGTATTACAGCAATTTTAAAAAGGAGAACCAAAAAAATGAACAGGAGTAAATAGATATACATTCATATTTCCTCCCACACATAAACATAGACACACACATAGACCACAGACACACACATCTGCACAAAAACACACCCACACAGATGCAAATGCATAAATATACTACATACTGAAACACTCGTATGTACAACAGACAGATATATACACACAGATGCAGGCACAAACACAGAACACATTCAACACAGATACTCATACATACAAAACACAGAAGCGCATAATACACAGACATACCGAATATGCAATACATCCAGCACACACACACACACACACACACACTGTGCATGTTTAGCATAGCACATAAGTGGTTAAAGAATCTACAAGGCAGCCACTGGCTGATGAATGAACTTCTCTCAGTGCTCTTACTTCGGGTCACCTGCTCAGGGCAGAAGATTATCTCACTCCATGCATTATTCAACATTTTCTGGGAAACAAATTGTTCCCCTTCCCTTCAGCACTAACAGTGGTATTTATAGATGAACCAGAGCAGTAAGAGGTCAACAGGTTTATCTTTCCCTTGCAGCCCAGATCAGCTTCAATTTTAAACACAGCTGTTAAGGTGACTGGCTCATAAGCTGCTGCTTCACTGTATCTCGCTGGGAAAAATTGCACACCATTCAATGTCACTGATTTGGGGTTTTATGTTCGTGTCATAGTGAGATAAACGTAGGTTATAGGATACAGGTTATAGGCAGCTTGTGATACTTCAGGAAGGCAGGGTGGAACAATGACCAGAGCAATGAATTATAAAGCAGAAGATTCAAGGTTCTAAACTCAACACAAACTTTGGCTGGCTGTATGACCTTGATATAGTCTTTTGTGTTAACCTCCCTGAGCTGTAGTACTCTGCAACTGTAAAACTGAGGCTGGAGCAGAACACCACTGACAATGAGATTTTTCATCTTCTCAAGTGAGACTTCCTGGGATGTATAACTTGTAAAATCAATAAATAACAAAATAGGTGGAATTTCATCGGCATTAGGGTGTTGGTTACATTGACTTGTTGAAGTTGTTTAAGAAATTTGAGGTGTTGTGGCAAAGGGCTACAGGAACCGCTCTTGTTGAAGATCAGTAACAGCATAGGCATTGTAGGATTCAGTGCACTCATTTGGAGAGAAAAAAGAAACATTCAGTTTTATCTAAACCAAATGGTCAGGAACTTGGTCAACCCACTAAGGTTCTGGAGTACGGTTCAAACCACAGTAGGACATACCTCTGCAGGTCCTCCTTGTAAAATTATTCAAACACGTCACATGCCAAGCTGTTAAGGAAAATGTAGGGCTGATAAATCTTTAGTTTGTGCTGGCCAGTCTAATTGTTGACACCACCTCCAATCCTGTCACTGTAGTTCTTTGGAGAAATTATTATTTTTTTTTTATTCATTTGTTCATCTAGTAGGCTCACTGGAACCAAGGTTCTTTTATTGGAGTGTTCCAGCTGTTAGTACAATAATGTTCATGCAGGGGGTTGCAATGCTGAATAAAGTGTACACAGCATATAGAAGGATAGTTTTTATTCATTTTATTTTACAATTGTTGGCTGGGAAAAATACACTGAACCAAAGCGTGTTTCCAGGTGTGTCACAGGAACACAGAGAGGATAAGTGATTTTCTCAGGGTCACACAGTATGCAAGTGGAGGTTGTAGGACTCAAACTCAGGTCTGCTGTATGTACCAAGTTCATTCACAGCCCACTGCTTCAATCTCTAGGCTATACTGCCATTCCATATACATATACAAATACAATGGGGATACTGAAGTGTAAACAGTTACATAGTACATGGTAGAATACAGTAGAGGTACAAAAGATTTCATAGATAAATCAAGCTATGTATAGACATGGTAGTCCTTAGAGCTTGCCGTGCAGTGCATAGAATAAGTATGGTACAATGGGGATATTCAAGGTATGGAAACACAGAAACATATAATTTGACAGCAGGTAAGGACCGCTTGGCCCATCCGGTCTGGCCATTCCTCCCTACCTACACTATTGCCGCAGACTGTACCTAATCTACAGTTCTTTCTCCTTCCCCCCTTCCTTTCCTCCATGATACCCTTGTGCTGTTTCCATGAATTCTTAAACCCATCACTGTTTTCACCCCCACCACCATCACTTGAAGGCTGTTCCAGAAATCCACCATTTTTTCTGTGAAGAAATACTTCCCAACATCTCTCCTGAATCTACCCTCTCCAGCTTCATAGCATGTCACCTTGTTCTTGAATATCTTTTCTTCTGAAACATACTTCCCTCCTGTAACTTGCTTACTCCAGTGAGGTATTTAAAAAGTTATATTTTATTTTCTCCTATCCTTCCTCTGTTCCAGGGTGTACATACTGAGGTCTTTTAGTATCTCCTGATAGGGCTTTTGATGCAGACCCTGCATCATTTTAGTTGCCCTCCTCTGGACTGCATCCACTCTGTGTCCTTTTGGAGATGTGGTCTCCAGAACTGGACACAGCACTCCAGTTGGGGTCTTACCAGCAATCTATACAGAGGCAACACAACCTCCCTCTTTCTTCTGGTGATACCTCTCCCTTTGCACCCCAGCATCCCACTAACCCTCCTGACTGCCCTGTTGCACTGCCTGGCCACCTTTAGGTAATCCAGTATGATTACCTCAGGTCTAATTACTGTGTGGTAGTTGTCAGTACTACTCCTCCACCCATTTTGTACCCCTATCCTGGGTTTCTGTGCCCTAAGTGCATAGTTTTGCACTTTTTAGCATTGAAACCCTGCTGTCATATCCTTGACCACTCCTCTAGTTTCCTCAGGTCTCTGCTTATCCTTTTTGCCACCCCCCCCCAGAGTGTCCACCCTACTGCAGATTTTGGTGTCATCTGCAAAGAGGCAGACCTTCCCATCCCACTCCTCTGCAATGTCATTTATAAAGACATTAAATAGGACAGGTCCCTACACTGATCTGTAAGGCACCCTGCTGATAACCCTCATTTTCTTAGAATTAACTCCATTTGTCACCATCCTCTGTCACCAATCCCCTAACCAATTTCTGAACCAGTTTACCATCTTAGGACACACTCCTAAGCTAACCATCTTGCTTACTAGTATCTTATGTTGAACGGTGTCCAAAGTCTTACTGAAATTTAGGTAGGCCACATCCACCGCTCCTTCTTGATCTAAATCCTTTGTCACCCAATAAAAGCAATCTATCAGATTTGTTTGACATGACCTCCCCACTGCAAACCCATGCTGCCTCAGGTCTTGTAACTCACTGGATTCAAGATATTTCACAATCCTTTCCTGCACCAGTGATTCCGTTAACTTCCCCACCATCGATGTCAGGCTGACTGGCCTATAATTGCCAGCATCCCTCCTACCACTTTTGTGTAGTGAGACTACATCCGCCCTCCTCCAGTCCTCCTGAACCACTCCTGTTTCAAGTGGTCTGTTAAACAGTGTAGCGAGTATTTCACTGAGCTCCCTCAGCACCCTTGGATGCACCCCATCTAGCCCCATTGGTTTATCTCCCTTCATATTAACGAGTCCCTTCAGGACTCTGTCCTCCAAAAAAGGACTAGTGTCTACCTTCCTCCCTCTGAAGCTTGCGTTACTTTTTTGTTGCTCCTCCCCTTCATATACTAAGGTTCATACTAAGGTGTAAAGGAGCGAAAAGACTTGTATGCCCATGTTGCTCCACCTATGCATAATAATATAGGAAACCACAACCCAAAATGAACTTATCCAATTTGGTCTTAAATTCATCTTTAGATTTTCTAGCTAATATTTTAAAGGGTACTGAATTCCAAGGATTAATAACAGGCTGTGTAAAAAAGTATTTTCTCCTGGTTGTTCTGAAGATTTGTCTCAATAACTGAAGAGGGTGTCTTCTGGTAGATTTTAAATCTTGTTTGAATTCAAAATTTAATTGTATAAGGAGGTACTGGTCCTGCATAATATTGAACATGGTAAGCAATTCCTCTAAGACGATGCTGTTCCAAGGTCACTAGATGTAAGTTCTTTTCTTGGGATTCATATGATAAACTATGGATTTCGTGTTATCTTTGTTGCCTTCTGCTGGATTCTTTCTAATTAATCAATGCCTCTATGTTCATAGGGGCACCACACTGGTGATGCATAATCTAGAAGTGGGCATACATAATCTCTATATAGTGGGAAAATGACTGCCTGATATCTAGATTTTATATGTCTTTTTATAGCCCATAATATTCTATTGGCTGTAGCAATGGCAGCGGTAGATTGTGACCTAGGATCAAATTCATTATCAATAACTATGCCCAGATCCTGCTGACTAGTTTTCTGGATTAAGGTTTTACCTCCTAGTGCATAGTAATAGTGGGGAATTTTAACTCCCAGATGCATTATTTTGCATTTTTCTAAATCAAATTTCATTCCCCAGTTAGCTACCCATGCAGTTAGTGAATTTAAGACATTCCTGCAGTAATTAGAAACATAGAAGTTAATGGCAGATAAGGACCACAATTTGGAACCTTCCTCCGTGACACAGTTGCCTCCTATTTTTATGTCTTCAGGTAACAATGTCGATGATGGTAAGTTCCTAGTTAGTCCAGAGATAAAAATATTAAAAAGTAGTAGGCCCAGAATTGAACCTGGGGGCACATCACTGGTAACCTGTCAACTAGTTGAATTACATCCTCTAATATATATACACGATGATACCTATCCGAGATCCAGTTTGCCACCCAGGATATAAATCTATAATTAATTTTTTCATCTGCGAACCACTAAATAATAACCCAAAGCTGTACCATATCAAAAGCCTTGGAAAAATCTATAATTATCACATCACTTGGCATTCCAGAATCTAATGAATTACTTATCTTTTTGTAAACACAGAGCAAATTAGTAGTGCAAGACCTTCCTGATGTGAAACCTTGCTGTTCCATATCTTTATTAATTCAAGAACTAATAATCTTTAATACTGTTTCAAGTATCTTTCCAGAGATAGATGTTAGACTAATAGGTCTGTAATTCTTTATGTCTGTTTTATTTCCCTTTTTATAAATAGGGGTAATGTGTGCCCTTTTCCAGCCTTTGGAACCAAGCCTTTATTAGTAAAATAGTCAACAAGCATTTGTCAATGCCAAATGTTGATTGCGTTGGTCTGTAGAGCTCGCTCACTGCCCCTCTGTCACTTGCTCAGTCTGTTTCTCCCGGTGCTGCAGGCTTCTCTTTTGTACTGGGCTCCTGCCTGCATTGGCAGCTTTTTCTGCCCACTGAGAAATCCGCAGTTGTCCCAACAGAGCTCCGTTGAGGTGGCTCACTCCCCCTCTCTCACTCACTCATTCTGTTTCTCCTGGTGCTGCAGGCTGCCCTTGTGTACTGGGCTCCTGCCTCTGTTGGTGGCTTTTTCTGCCCACAAAGAAATCTGCAGCAGTCCTGACACAGGTCTGTTGAGCCTGCTCACTCCCCCTCTCTCACTCACTCATTCCGTTTTTGCTGGCACTGCAGGCTGGCCTTTTGTACTGGGCTCCTACCTGCGTTACTGCCTTTTTCTGCCAACAAAGAAATCCGCAGCAGTCATGATAGAGCTCCATTGAGCTCGCTCACTCCCCCATCTCACTCGCTCATTGTGTTTGTCCCGATGCTGCAGGCTGCCCTTTCGTACTGGGCTCCTGCCTGCATTGTCACCATTTTCTGCCCACAAAGAAATCCGCAGCTGTCTTGACAGAGCTCCGTTGAGGTCGCTCACTCCCCATCTCACTCACTCATTCTGTTTCTCCTGGCGCTGTTGTACTGGGCTCCTGCCTCTGTTGGTGCCTTTTTCTGCCCACAAAGAAATCTGCAGCAGTCCTTACAAAGTTCCATTGAGCTTGCTCACTCCCCTTCTCTCACTTGCTCATTCCATTTCTGCCAGCGCTGCAGGCTGCCCTTTTCTACTGGGCTCCTGCCTGCAATGCCACCTTCTTCTACCCACAAAGAAATTTGCAGCAGTTACAATAGAGCTCCATTGAGCTCACTCACTCCCCCTCTCTGACTCACTCATTCTGGTTTTCCCACAACTGCAGGCTGCTCTTTTGTACTGGGCCCCTGTGTGCATTGCTGCCCTTTTCTGCCCACAAACAAATCTGAAGCAATCCCAACAGAGCTCTGTTGAGTTCATTAACTCCCCCTCCCTCACTCACTCATTCTGTGTCTCCCACCGCTGCCAGCTGCCCTTTTGTACTGGACTCCTGCCTTCGTTGGTAACTTTTTCTGGACACAAAGAAATCTGAAGCAGTCCCAACACAGCTCCACTGAGCTCGCTAACTCCTCCTCTCTCACTCACTCATTCCGTTTCTGCTGGTCTTGCAAGCTGGCCTTTTGTACTGGGATCCTGCCTGTGTTGCCACCTTTTTCTGCCCACAAAGAAATCTACAGCAGTCACAATAGAGCTCCGTTGAGCTCGCTCACTACTGCTCTGTCACTCGCTCATTCTGTTTCTCTTGGTGTTGCAGGCTGTGCTTTTGTATGGGGCTCCTAGCTGCGTTGGCACCTTTGTCTGTCCACAAAGAAATCTGCAGCTGTCCCAACAGAGCTCCATTGAGGTCACTCTGTCTCCCTCTCTCACGCACTCATTCTGTTTGTCCTAGTGCTGCAAGCTGACGTTTTCTACGGGGCTTCTGCCTGCATTGGCATCTTTTTCTGCCCACAAAGAAATCCACAGCAGTCCTGATAGAGCTCCATTGAGCTCACTCAGTCCCCCTGTCTCACTCACTGTATTAGCTTTTCCCACCACTGCAGGCTGGCCTTTTGTACCTGGGTCCCTGCCTGCACTGATGCCTTTTTGCGCCAAAAGAAATCTGCAGCAGTCCTGACAGCACTCCGGTGAGTTCGCTTCACTCCCCCTCCTCCCTCACTCACTCTCTCATTCTGTTTCTCCCAGTGCTGCAGGCTGCCCTTTGGTACTGGGCTCTTGCGTTGGGGCCTTTTTCTGCCCACAAACAAATCCACAGCAGTCCCGACAGAGCTCAGTTGAGCTCGGTCACTCCCCCCTCTCACTTGCTCAATCTTAATCTGTCCCAAACACTGATTTACCACAGTGACCATGCTATTCTCCAGCAGGAGTGCAAAAACATATTTTAGATAGGATGTGAAAAATGACAGCTGTACTGTTCATAAGGAGGTGTGAAAAAATGCCACTGTTGAAAACGTGGCATGAAAACATTACAAATTTGCAAAGTTACAGGGGTGCGTGGAAACAGTTCAATGCACACTTATAACACAGTCATGTTATGGAGTTTCATCATCAAATTTTCAACATAGGGATTTTAGGACCTCTGCTCATGAACAGTGCCACTGTCATTTTCTTAATCTGTCCCGAACACTGATTTCCCACAGCGACTGCTTTATTCTGCGCCGGAACTGTGAAAACACATTTGGGTCAGGATGTGAAAAATGACAGCTGTACTGCTCACGGAGGTGTGAAAAAAGCCAGTGTTGAAAATCTGGCGTGACAATATTACAAATCTGCAAAGTTACAAGGGTGCATGGAAAGTGCGCAACACACACTTGTAACACAGTCATTTGATGGGCTATCATCACCAAATTTTCAACACAGACATTTAGGACCTCTGCTCATGAACAGTATCACTGTCATTTTCTTAATCTGCCCTGAACAGTGATTTCCCACAGCGACCACTCTATTCTGCGCCGTAAGTGCAAAAACACATTTCAGCCAGGATGGGAAAAATGACAGCTGTACTGTTCAGAAGTAGGTGTGGGAAAATGGCAATGTTGAAAATCTATAGTGAAAATATTACAAATTTGCGAAGTTACAAGCGTGCGTGCAAACTGCGGAAAGCATGCTCGTAACACAGTCATTTTATGGAGTATCATCACCAAATTTTCAATATAGGCATTTTATGACCTCTACTCATGAACAGTGTCACTGTCATTCTCTTAATCTGTCCCAAACACTAATTTCCCACAGCAACCGGGCTATTCTGTGCCGGAAGTGCGAAAACACATTTTGTCCAGGATGTGAACAATGACAGCTGTACTGTTCACAAGGAGGTGTGAAAAATTGCCAATGCTGAAAATCTGGCATGAAAAGATTGCAAATTCACGAAGTTCCGTGCATGCGTAGCAACTGCGCGATGCAGGCTCATAAAACAGTCATTTTTGATTTTTCCGCTAATTTGCAACATAGGCTTTTTGAGAGCCCACCTTATGAACACTGGCACTGTTGTTTTGTTAATCAGCCCTGAAAGGTGATTCCGTGCAGTGACCACAAAATCACTTTTCGGGGCCAATTAATGCCATGACAGTTCCAGAATTCATGAGGAGGGATCCCAAAAACCCCATGTTGAAAATGTGGTGCCAAAATTCCAAAAAATGACTGAGATATGCATTAAAGTTGGAAAAAAAACATTTATTCCATTATACAGCTTACCGGCATTTCCTCAGTTCGCGGTCAGCTTTGAAGAGTTTAGACGTGTTCCCGGTCCACCGAAGATCGTCGCGCCGAGCTCCGGAGGTAAGTATGGGGTGAGGGAGGTGTGGGGAGGCAGGGTGCACAGTGGGTTGGCGTGGGTTGTGGGAGTGGGGTAGGGAGACCGCCGAGGGACAGTTACCTTTTTTACAGGTAAAAAAAAAACAAGACATCGCAGGACCGTTTTTTATTTTACAGGGGCATGTGGCACACTGGGGTGGGCTCCCAGCATGCCACCGGAGTCTTTCTTTTGGGGGCAAGCTGTAGCCAACGGGGGATTGGGCACCCCCATTGGCACACAACAAAAAGGGGGGTGATATTATGCCAACGGGGATTGGGCACCCTGTCAGCAGACAGTATAAGCGGGGGGTTACATAATGCCAATGGGGAGTGGGCTTCCCTGTCGGCAACATAAACATTGGGGCACTGAAGCCGATGGGGATTGGGGCCCCCATCAGCAAATAAGCATGGTGTGGGGGGGGTTAATATTGTTTGTGAACACGGCGACAAACCGCCGCCATGACCATAAACAATATCCCTCCCTGCAATGATGGGTCACTCCCTCATTGCAGCAAATGGCTTACGCTGCAATGACAAGGTAGCCCCTGATTACAGTGGCTAAATTTTTACAAGTTGGTGGAATGCTGGCTGAACTAGTGTCAATAGCAGCATGCCACGGCATTGGGGGACGTTGGACAAGCCTTTAAAGGCTGTGGGGGCATTGGCCACAACAGTGCCACACCTCCACAACCTGCTTGTGGAGAAAGCTGCCGCAATATGTTTCTTGCGCATGCGTGCAATCAACATAAAAATGACTTTCAATGGTACTAGGACATTCTCACACATCATTTTTACGTTCGCTTGTGCGCTTGCACAAGGAACGTTTTGGGAGAGCAGCACACTTTGGAGGTGTGTCTCTCCCTTTCAATCCAGTGCTCCGTTGAGCAGGCATGGCAGTCCTGCACCAATGAGTGCGGAGCTGTGTATGACAGCACAGTCTTCGGCTTCAAAGAAACCACCGCTATCATACAGAGCACCGCTCATGCCGCCTCCCTCGACACACAGCCTCCTCCCACGCCCCGCATCACGCCACCCAAATCTTTGGTGCCACACTGATCCCACCTCAGCATGGCAAACATCCTGTGTTGTTTGCCGATGGGGATGCCCAATCCCCGTCAGCTCCACAGCCCCCAAGCCATCCTTCTGCCACCTCTGGGAGCCCACCCCAGCATGGTAAACATCCCGCGGTTGTTTGCCGACGGAGGTGCCCAATCCCCCGGCCCTCAGCCCCCCCAGCCATCCTTCTGCCACACTGGGAGCCCACCCCAGCCTGGCAAACATCCCACGTAGTCTTTTTTTTTTTTCACATGTAAACCAAAACGTCCCACGGCACTTCTTCCAGTCCCCCCTCCCACAACCCGCACTCCACCCACTGCGAACCCAGCCTCCCCCACCCCATGCATACCTTCGAGCTCGATAGATGATCTTCGTGGACCGAGAACACGCCTGCACTCTTCAAAGCCGACCGCGAACTGAGAAATGCCAGTAAGCTGTATAAGGTAATAGATAGGGTTTTCAACTTTTTGCAAGCTCAGGTTTTTGATTTTACTCACTTTAACATGAGTGGGACCTTCTCATGATGATTCACTGTCATGCAGTTGTTCTAAGGGTGATTTTGCAGTCACTATGCAGTCACTGTGCAAAATCACCCTTCTGACCCAAATAATGCCATGACAGTGACATCATTCATGAGAAGGGGTTCCAAAAACCCCATGTTGAATATTTGGTGCAAAAATTCTAAAAAATGACTGTTTTACGAGCGTGCATTGTGCAGTTCCTACACAGGCTCGTAAGTTCACAAATTTTCAATATTTTCACTCCAGATTTTCAACATTGCCATTTTACCGCACCTCCTTATGAGTAGTATAGCTGTAATTTTTCACATCCTGCCCAAAACGTGTTTCCGCCCATGTAGTGCACAATGGCACAGTCGGTGTGCGAAATCAATGTATGGGACACATTAAGAAAATCACAGTGACACTGATCATGAGCAGAGGTCTTAAATGGTTGTGTTGAAAATTTGGTGAAAATTCCTTAAATGACTGTTTTATTTAGTGTTCATTGCGAGCTCCTATGCACGTCAGAAGTTTATGAATTTTCAATATTTTCACTCCAGATTTTCAACATTGCCATTTTACCACACCTCCTTATGAGCAGTGCAGTTGTCATTTTTCACATCTTGCCCAAAACGTGTTTCCACCCATGTAGCACACAATGGCACAGTCGGTGTGCGAACTCAGTGTATGGGACACATTAAGAAAATCACAGTGTCACTGTTCATGAGCAGAGATCTTAAAATGGCTATGTTGAAATTTGGTGAAAAAATTCCTACAAATAACTGTTTCACAATCGTGCATTGTGCAGTTCCTACGCACGCTCGTAAGTTTGTGAATTTTCAATATTTTCACTCCAGATTTTCAACATTGCCATTTTACCACACCTCCTTATGAGCAGTACAGCTGTCATTTTTCACATCCTGCCCAAAACGTGTTTCTGCCCATGATGGTGACAATGGCGCAGTCAGTGTGCGAAATCAATGTATGGGACACAGTAAGAAAATCACAGTGACACTGTTCATTAGCAGAGGTTTTAAAATGCCAATGTTGAAAATTTGGTGAAAAATTCCTAACAATGACTGTTTTACGAGCATCGTTGCACAGTTCCCACTGCACGTCAAGAGGGTTTGCGAATTTTCATATTTCACTCCAGATTTTCAACATTGCCATTTTACCACACTTCCTTATGAGCAGTACAACTGTCATTTTTCACATCCTGCCCAAAACGTGTTTCCGCCTATGTAGCGCACAATGGGGGTAACAAAAAAGTCATGCTGAAAATTTATTGTGCAAATACCAGCAATCGCACAGGGCATTAGGGTAAAGCACCATACGTGCCAAACACCACTGCAAATACCTGCAAGCGAACGTTCGGCATTGGCAAATGCTTGTTAAAATATGAGCTGATATTCTGTCTGGACCAGGTGCTGAGTCATTTTTTTAACCTATTTATACTCTCTTGGATTTCTTCCACTGTTATGGAGACTTCCTTATACTCTGGTGTATTTATTAAGGATAGCTGTTTCTTGGGTTTGTCCCCATATATTTCACAGATATAGGTATTAAACACCTCAGCTATTTCCTGAGGCTCAGTTATGATACTGTCATTTACAGAGACCGGACCAACAGTTTGTCTTTCATTTCTCAATGATTTAATATAGCTAAAAAAGCCTTATTGTTTGATTTATTAGCCTCTGTTGAGAGTTTTACCCACATTTGTCTTTTTGCTTGTTTTTATTTCCAATTTTGTTTTATTTAAAAGCTTCCCTTATAGTTTGACCAGAGCTCATCAGACTTGTATTTCATGAATTTCTTGTGGGCTTTATTTAAAAGTGATTTTTTTTTTGACAGCCTTTTTGGTCTTAGTCCAGAATTATTATATTTCCTTATTCTGGGAATATGGGCATAACTTAGCCTTAATAATGTATTGTTGAATTATTCCTGAATTAAGGCAATATTTGTTTTGGCCAGTGCATTAACCCGGTCTATTTTATTGAGCTCGTCATTTATGCATTTCACATTAGCTTTTGAATATAAAAATATTTCAGTGACACCCGACATTTGTGACCCAACCATATCGAAATTGAATAGAACTGAGTTGTGATCACTATTTGATAGGGGAGGGTCAATCTAATTGGGATTTATCACAATATCTTCTTTTTTTTTTCATTGATTTTTATGCCCACCGGCACCCCTAGCCCTGCTAGTGGGCTCGCCCTGGGATCAGTGACCCATACCCTCACCCGGGGATGCCCCCAGCTAAGTGGGGCCACCGAGGCAGAACTGAAGGTGGCTGGAGGGTCGGGCACTGAGCCCCGGCTCATACACGGGGGCTGGTGGAGTTTTCAGATGTTGATCCCTCATGAAGCTGGGAACGTGCAATGCCGCTGACTCCTATGGCAAGCATCCGACCTAGCTCCACCCATGTTGTGGCACGGCGCTGTGCCCCTCAGCCTCTGCTAGGGGGTGAGTGACACTGGAACCAGCTCCCCTACCCTCCCCAGAGAAGGAAAGCAGTCCACCAGATGCTCGATCCTTCTCCTTCCCAGCTGACCCCCGGTGTCCCATGCCTGTTCCCGAACACGGGTCACCTGCATGGCACGAGGTGTGGTGTCCAGCACCTCAACCCTCAGTGCCACTGGACTGGGCTATCACAATATCTTCTGAAGTAATGACCAAATCTAGTATGTTGTCCCACCTGGTGGGAACACTGAACAAAAGTATTTGTTCAGGATGACTGCCTTTTCCTAGTCTTCTTCTGAACAATCCTCTCCTCCTTTTTTATCCTTACAATCCCACCCCTGGTCCTCCTCTTTTCACTTACATACCTAACAAATATCTTGCCACCTTTCATTACCTTCTGGGCTATTACCCCTCGCACCTTTTTACAGCATTCCTGTTCCTCACCAATGAGTTCTAATAGGATCTCCCTGCCTGCTGGTGCACATAGTGAACTGTGGAGTGCTGTAAAAAGGTGTTCCCATAATCACCTTTACCAGATGAGTAAGCTACCATTATCTCTTCAGTTTAGTCCTTTGCACTCCTTACTGCTTTCACTGCTTGCCTTTGTTTCCCCGTTACACCTCCTTATTCTCCCCCCTCTCTCTCTCTCTGTCTTCTTATACCTTCTGAATGCTACCCTTTGAGTCATTACCTTTTCAACCACCTGTTTTGAGAACCACAGCAGTCTCTTTTTCTGCTTGCTTTTGCTAGCTTGTTTTAAGCAGAGATTTTTTGCCTTTACTATGCTCCATTTTAGCTTTCCCCACTGTTGCTCTACCCCACCCATACCATCACCTCCACCAGGTCATCCCTGAGGCATTCACCCATCTATATAAAATCTTCCCTCCTGAAGTCCATGATCTTCACCCTTGTGTGGTTCAGTTCTGTGGCTATCCTTAAGTTGAACCACACTGTATGGTGATCACTGGTCCCAGGTGGCCTCCTGCATTGATGTTTGCAATACTGTCTTTGTTAATGAGCACCAGGTCCAGTATTGTCCCATCATGAGTGGGTTGACTGAGCAGTTGTCTAAGGAATGTAGACCTGCCTGACCTACAATCCCTAATGTGCACCACCATCTTACAATATAAGGGATATTTGTATTTACTCATGCTTGCTATGATGTACTCTGCAGTGTTATATTTGTGGTCTTAGTGTGCCACCTACAGCTATTAGCCATAATGCTATGATCAGCATATTCTATGAAGCAGTCCATTGTAACCCAAAAGTAGTTTTAGTCAGCATAATTGCTTATCTTTGTGTGCTTACAAACATAATGGCCTTGGGTGCAAGCTGCCCACCTTACCCACCATTAGAAATGCTTTGTTTAGCATTTCTACTATGCAAATGAGCCCGCTTCCAGGTAACGGACCTTGTTATCTCTGAGTATATGACTTTGTGTAATCCTGTTTATCACGGGGAGCTTTCCTATGATGACACCGGGTGTTCATAGGTTCTGGATTCCCAGCTATGGTAAGCTGTCCTTTTTACATGTATAGGGTAATAAACCTTTTGGTCTGCATTACCTGTCCCTGTGTCATGTTTTGTCATCAGGTTTAGATCCTGCCTTCACCTCAACAATTGGCAACTGTGGCACAGACCTAATTGGACAGAACCAGACCAGTACAAAAAAAATAGGTGTACAGACAAATGGGCACGGGAATCACAAAGGTGGTTGAACCTACACCAACCCATTCAACCCATATGGAAAATATTTCTGGCCCTCCACATCACAAATGGGACTGAGAATCACTAAGGTGTCCAAGCCTATGCCCCTTTGTTCACTAGCGGAACTGGTCTATGGGATTCCGTATCCCAAACATGTAACTGAATAGCTGTACAGCACAAGGTAGATCAATGCACCTTGTACTACTGGCTGGTGCAGGAAAAGGGGAACCTTCCAGAATGGCCATTAGTGCTGAGCTCAAGTTACATGTCTCAAACTTTCCAACCTCCCATGGAGGTTGGGGCAATTTTGCACTGGACACAAAGTTGCATTGGCTTCCAATACAGTATGTGTGCATGCTGTATTTGGAGACCAAGTCTATGGTTAAGAAACATGACCCAAAAGGTGTAATGGTTGCCACCCTGTATGCTGCACTACAGGCAGTGGAAACAGAGGTCCTAGCTCTGAAAAAGGAACTGGGCTCCAAATCCCGAGAAATGGGTGAGCAATGGAGGGAGTTGGAACAAGAAATCCAAAAGTTCATAAATGAGACTCTGAATGAACTGCATTGTATTGTACAGGAGAGAGACAGAGAGGTTGTTAGATTGAGAGAGAATTGTGAAAAGTTGCAGCAGGATAAAAAACATGTGTTACAGATGAATGATTTGCTTACTGGTATGAATGATACATTGCAGAGTGAGAATGAGGAGTTGTAAGACAAGTTGGGAAGGTGTCAGGAGCATTGGACATGGAGATCAGGGAACATTTTGAAGTGAGCGCATGCACAGAGTTTTGTAAGAGTATGTCTGTAAGTGACAGTACAAAGGTAGAGTGAATCATTCGATGTGTAGAGCCAAAATGACAAAGTTACGTCAGCATTTGGCAGTCCTGAAGGGTCGTATGGAAGCTATGCCATATCCCCCGCCCATCGATCTGGTGTCATTGGAGGATAATGGCAGCAATAACTTTGAGATCCAAGATGGTGGTCCTTGGGATGCCGGAGGGTGGAGGCCTCGCCCATCACTGGTAGCCATCTTGAGTAAGCAAGACAAGGGTGAAGTGGAAGCCCTGACTGAACAAGGCCAGAATCTCTGAGGCACAGTCCGCTGTGATCCAGCAAGCGATGACTGACATATTGAAGAAGGAGGTGCAACAACAGACCCCCCTTCAGGGCATGGTGAATGCTACATCCAAAGTGGTCATCAAATCCATGACAGAGAATACAAGGCCCACCCTGAATGCCCTGCAGTCCGCATAAGCCATCCAGGCTATCATGGACAAAGTAGGCTGCATGGCCTCAGGCGACAATCTTAGTTGCCAGTTGGAAAAGGTGCAAAATCAATGTAAAATGCTCAGCCTCCCAGCTGCACATCAAGTCCAGGTTTGGAAGCAAACTGTACACCCCACATTGTGGGCCAAGCTGCCCGAAGTGGTACGTAGTGACATTAATGTAAAAATTTAGGCAGTCGATCTCCTGACAGTGCACAATCCCAACATGGTCAGCGTGATGCTAGCCCATCCAGTAAAGGAATTCATCAAAGAGATGCCAGCCTCTTTATGATAGCTGCTTGTAGCTTCCCTTCTCAATGGGCAAAGAACTAGCTAATGAAACCGTAAACCGAGACTCGATTGAGTGCAAAAGCCTGTTTTTGAAAAACATGCAGCCAGCCCTTCATGAGAAGGTTGTAACAGTGGTGATTCCGAGGCAGGACTGCTTTCAGGCCATTATAGATAGAGTGGAATGCACATAGCAGATTTGCGTGTGGGACCTGGGCTCAGGTTCAAAGGTCAACGTGGCCACGGTGCAGAAGGGCACCGAGTCATCCACCCAGTACATGGTGGAAGGAAAATCCAAGGATTCCCAGCAAGATAAACCCTCCTACCAGAAAGGTGGAGGGTTGCAAAAGAACAGAGGCATTGGCAAAAGCTGAACCAGCAAAATGCAAAAGGGAATAATGGACAAAAACAGCGGTCCAGCCTTTCATATCGGGAGATGGCCAAGGAAAACAACCATCTTCAGGAGTTTAAGGCCAAAGTCCAATCGCTAACAGCAGCCATCCCAAGAAGAACCATGGCTACCATCCGTTCTGCCCCTCCATTGGAGGAATCTGATGAGGGTGGGTAGTCCAAGTCTCCGTACTACGAAGTAGTACAGATACTTCGAGACATAGAGCCCTCATGTGATCAGAAGCAAACTGAATAGGACTGATGGTGTCAGACCTCTGTTCACATCATCACCACTTTGGAAATTGATGATTCCAGATGTTCCTGTATAGAAACACTGGTTAGGGGCCACCAGCAAGAGTTACTTCTAGACATGGGCATTGCAGTTTCTGTGCTGCACCAAGATGACCTACAGCTATCTCAATTGTCAACGGGCACACCAGCTTCTGCCCAGACCTTTAAGGGGACCATGGTCACAACCTGCCAGTACAAACCAAAGCAGTTGTCATCGGTACCTTTGAGGTGGCACACCGTTTTGACCTCATGATGCTACGTCATCACCAGAGCATCTTGGTAATAGACTTCCTCTCATGCCATGGCTGCATGGTAGATTTAGCTGACAGGCTATTGCTCCAGACACCTGGCCAGTGCCATATGCTTTTCATTTCTTACTTGCATGTGGTAGCAGCAGTGCAGGCCAATGATGCAGAATATGATGTCATTCTCATGCTCCAGCATCACAAGCTATTTCCTAAACTGAAACTAATCTTGCAAAGGCACCAAGAGGCCTCTGCCAAACATAAACATGATTGTGGGAGGATGGACACTCTCATATAAGTTACTGGTGATGAATCGCCCTGTTAGAGACAATATCCATTTCCTGCAGAAACAATACCCACTCTGAGGGCAACTATTGATTCCCTTTTAAAACAAGGGGTCATTAGGTCCTGTGTATCCACAGTCAACTCCCCCAACTGGCCAGTGAAGAAGTCTATCAACAGCTAGAGGCTCACCATTGACTACAGGTGACTTAATAAAGTCACCCCCAGTTGTGAACCCACAGTGGCATCTGCCCCGGATGTGCTCAAACTTCTGAAACTTGAACACAAGTGGTTCGGTACCCTAGACATCTTTAATGGTTTCTGGTCACTGCCTTTGACTCCTGAGAGCCAGTACAAGTTTGCCTTCACCTTTGAAGGATGTTAGTACACATGGAACTGCCTCCCACAAAGATTCCATAACAGCCCCTCTGTCTTCCACATCCATATAAGGAATGCCATATAGGGCTTCTCCACACTTGAATGCCTCATGTAGTATGTGGATAATCTCCTCCTGGCCACCACAGGCATGGAGAAACACCTGGAGCTTCTAGATAAGCTCTTGACACTCCCACAGAGGGCAGGCCTCAAGTGCAATCCTGCAAAGGTACAACTGTGCATCCCAGAAGTTTCCTTTCTGGATCTGTGCATCACTGCTGAGGGCAGGAGCCCAGCTCTGGACAAGTCCAGGGCATTCAAGATTTGCCATTACCCACCAGTGTGGTTACTCTGAGATATTTCCTGGGTATGGTCAACTACTCCAGTGATTGTATTTGCAATGTTGCACAAAAGGTCACACTCCTGTATGAGCTACTGAAGAAAGATGTCCACTGGCAGTGGGGACCAGAACACACAGCTGATGTCACTTCTTTGAAGAAGGCTTTGGCATCTGCACCAGCTTTTTCAACCCTAACCCAGAACTGCCATTCCATCTGGAAACCACCACCTCTGAAGTGGGCATGTCAGGAGTCCTTGCACAAAAGGCAAATGGTATCCTCAAGCCTAATGCCTATTCCTCCCAGATGCTAGCACTTGTGGAGCAAAAGTACTCTGTGTGAGAGGAATCTTTTGGCAATCTTCTGGGTCATCAAACATTTAACCTACATTATAGGTTTGCCCCTATTGTGTTGCACACCAACCACACCCCTATTAACTTCCTATTGACAGACAGAATCAAGGACAGGAATGTGTCTAACACTACACTCATCCATTGGTCTCTCCTCTTACAGGATCAAGACATCACTGTGCTTCCCGCCAAAATGCTCTCCATTTTGGCATATGGCCTCCTACACCAAGAAGAGCCACATGAGTGTGGCTTAAAACCACCCACCTTACCAGAACCAGGCCCATTCCTGCCAGCCACTATGTGTACTCTAAAATACCCTACACTCTGCTGCATCTTTTCAGATGGATCCTTCTCGTACAATGAAGAAGAACAAATTGCAGGTTTTGGGGTCATGGTCATGTATCCAGCAGGTGACACCTTTGAGGTGTCCTGGAAGTACATCATTAGATCTTCCAAGTATGCAGAACTTGCTGCAGTAGTATGTGCCCTGGAACTCATTCATGAAGGAAAAGAGGACACTATCATCTTTTCTGATTCCTCCTGCATGTGCAACTCTCTGACCGAATTTCTTCCCTTTTGGAAGACCCATGATTTTGCCTCTTCAGAAGGCACCCCTGTGAAATACAGGGACCTGTTTGTACACCCTGTCAGCCTGGCTGAGCAATTCCTTTTCAGGCTGTACATACACAAGGTTAAGGCCCACACCAAGTTCAAACCTTTCCATGAATACAATGATTGAGCAGACACCTTAGCCAAAGATGGTGCTCGAGGGGGAGAGAAATGGGCTCTGTAACTGGGTCACATATAGTGGCCACTCACAAAAGGGCCAAAGTAATCCCTCTGGATCTCAATGCAGTACAAATAGCAGATCTAGAAATAAAGGAGGTATATGAATACCTCTCCAAGAAAACAGAGAAAGAAATGTCTTTGAACAACCCATTCAAAAGACATTCCAACAACCTTCATCTCTCTGCAGACCAAAATCTGATCCTGCACCACTCTGGTGATCAGAAACTTTGGGCTGCTCCCAAAATACTTTGACATGAATTTATCCATCCTGTCCACGATACCTCTACAGGTGGACACCAAGGGGTAGACAAAACTGTACAGAGACTGAAAACTGCAGGCTGGTGGCCTAGCATGACAAGAGACGTCCAACATTATGTGGAAAGTTGCATCACTTGTGCTCAAAACAACCCAATTCCTGGCAAGAAAAACACCAGATTGCAATCCCAGAGAGAATCTGGTTCCTGGAATGCAATCCAGATTAATTTCATTGGACCTTTGCCTACCACCAGCAAGAACAAGTATGCACTTGTGATCACTGACCTCTTCTTGAAATGGGTAGAATACTTCCCATGTCGAGCAAACACGGCGAAAGCCACTGCTAAAATCCTGGTAGATCAGGTATTTATCATGCGGGGCCTGCCTCTCAAGGTAGACTCTGACCAAGGATCCAGTTTCACAGGTGATTTGATGTAAGAATATTTGGAGTTACTGGGAGTTAGCCAGACGTTTCACATTGCATATCATCCTCAGTCATCAGGACAGGTGGAGAGAGTTAACAGACAGATTAAGCTCATATTGTGTAAGTTTGCAAACCAGAATGCTAAAGGTTGGGACACTTTGTTGCCCTTACTCCTAATGGTAATCAGAGTTACCCCCCAGCCATAGTAACCCAGTGTACACCTTTCGAGGTGATGACTGGCAGGCAAATGAGACTACCTGAACATCGGTGGATTGATCTGAATGCCCCTATCTCAGACAGAGTGTTGGCGGACACTTATGTTGCACAACTGAAAGACAGTCTTATACAGACACACCAGTTTGCTGCTCAGAATCTGGGTCAGATCCAGCAGTAGTCCAAAATGTACTTTGACAAGAAAGTCAAAGAAGTCAATTGGCATGTAGAAGACCAAGTAATGGTACTGAAATTCTCCACCCCTGCCCACCCGTTTTCAAACAAATTGGTGGGCTCTTATGGCATCATCAACAAATTGAGCCCAGCTGTTTACCAAGTGCGACTGATGGACCACAAGAAGCCCATCGACAAATGGTACCATGCCAATCAACTGAAACTGTACAAAGGTGATCAATGCTCCTTTCCCCAGCCAGGAGAGGGAGATATGTAAGTTTAAAAAAAATTATGATATTTCTCATCTACTCTCAGCCATGCATGCTGGCAAGCATGCCAGAAAGGATCCCCTAAAGAGACTGAACACTTATCCATGTCTTGAACCATTGGGACATCAAATACTTCCCTCCTGACCTTCCACCACCCCCAACCCTGACTGAAGGTGTAGCCATTGACCTCCCATCTCGATGCATCACTGTTCATGAAGGAAAAATTGCCTGTCTCAGTGTCATGGGGGTATCTCCAGACCAGTGCACTCTACACATAGAATGGAAGACTGACAACACGAATGGACAATAGATTCCAGTGGCCCACCTCTTCAACAAAGGAACTTTCCAAGGCTGGCCCAATACCCATATTTGTCCCAATGAACCTTTGTATAATCCTGTTTTTCACTGAGTTTTCCTGTGATGACACCGGGTGATTGGAGGTTTCAGACTCCCATCTATGGTAAGCTGTCCTTTTTACATGTGTTGGGTAATAAACCTTTTGTTCTGCAACACCTGTCCCTATGTAGTGTTTTGCCATCAGATCTGGAGCCTGCCTTGACTCCAACAGGAACACCCTCTACAGAGAGTCCAGGATGTCCCTGCTTCTGATTGAAGCCACTACTAGGATGCCCTAATCTAGATCTAGTAGGTTGAAGTCCCCTACCAGCAGCATCTCCCCCTTTTATGCCATCTTGCCAATGGCTTCCACCAGTACCTTAGCTAATTCTTCCCCCTCTGCTGGAGGTCTATAGATCACTCCAGTGTGAATAGTGGCTACATTCTCATATCCAGGGTGACCCACAGTACCTCTGACTCCCCCTTGTATTCCTTGCATCTCCATCACTTTTATGCTTTCCCTTACATAAAGCACCACACTGCCTCCTTTCCTTCCCACCCGGTCCTTCCCAAACAGACTATAGCCTGATATGGCCATGTCTCAATCATGGTTTTCAGTACACCATGACTCAGTAATGCCACAATATCCAGGCTGGCCTCTGTCATGATGGTCTCTAGGTCTGGAATCTTATTTCCTAGACTTCTAGCATTCACACACATATGGCCTTTCAGATTTTATTTCTACTCTGCTTGTCCCCTTTTTTCCTTTTTGCCCTCCCTCCTTCCCCACTTTCTAATACTTCTGTTCCCTTCCCCCTTTATCACTACCTGCTTCCTTTAGTAATTTGCATCCTGGGGGATTGTTCTGTCCTCAGGTTCTCTTTACTATTGACTTCAGCCTGTGGGGAGGGGGTAGTTTCTGACTCCCCAATTCCTTCTGCCACCTCACTTGGCTAGTTTCAGTTTTAATTAAAGTAACATTTAAACTCTCCACTGAGGACTGCAGTTGCTCTCCCAGATGGATGTAGCCATCACCCCTGTGTAGGCCCTTATCCTCCCAGGTGGGTTACCAGTCTCCAATGTAGCCGAACCCTACCTCTCTACACTATTTCTTCAGCTGTGAGTTGAAGCTCTGGTGTGGAGATCCCTCTCATTTGCCCTGTCATAGACAGGCAGTGCCTCAGCAAAAGCCAATGACTGAACCACCTAAGACACCTCCCCAGCTCTCTAAACTTCCCCTGCACTATAGCAGCCCCATCGCTAGCCATGTCATTAGTACTCAGGTGGATAATGATAGCCATCTCTCCCTTCAGTCCTGCTGCCCTAGTGATCCTCAGGATCTGCTTCCCATCCCTCTTGACCACGGAGTTGGGTAGGCACCTAACCTGCCTCCCCTCCTTTCCTATTTCCAAATCTGTCACAAGTGATTCCCTCACCAGAAGTTGCTTCTTCCTCTTCTGTGGTCCCCTACCACCCTTGTTGGGGTCTTCACTATGGAGGGCCCTCAGATCCTCCCTGATCACTACCATGGGTGCCTTCTCTTGGCTGTCCCACCCCACCAGAGTGGTGTAGGAATTATGTAGTGGTACAGGTAGAGGAATGTGTCTCTGTCCCACCACCCCCACCCTTCCAGAGCCTACCATAGACCAGCTGTTCCTTCTCCTCCCTGGCACCCTCTGAGGTAATGGTGGCAGACTTTGTTGCCTCTGGGCAGGGAAAGAGATCCTCTAAATCCTAGCCAACTCAGTCTGGAGTCTAGCAACCTCCTCCCTCAACCTAGAGATATGTGTGCATATAGATATAGATATAAATATAGATATAGATATATGGCATTGTGTATAATCACAACCAATGCCATAGTTCTGATCTCCTGGAGATAACTCATCAACCAAATCTATCGAATGGAAGAAATCACACCCTCACTCAGTGACCATACACAGGTATGATTTTCCTGCAGGAGTGGTTTGCTCCTGCATGTCATAAGTAAGGATCCAACATTAGTACCATAGAGTCCCTCTAATAGAAAGTCATTCTCCAAATAACCCACCACCTTATACAACACCCACACATCTTTGTGTGGACCCCTTGGTTGTGAATGGGAACTGGAGGGGTGCTCTAATCTCGCTCCTTTAGATTCACCTGTTTCAGCCAGCCTAGCAAACCACCACTCAGGGAATTCATAAAAGGCCCAGGCAAAACAAACATTTGTCAATGCCGAATGTTTGCCGCTGGTACTGCTTGTACACATTTTTACTATATATTTGTCCAAGATAGAGCAGATGAGTTGCAATAGCTCATTTTCAGTGGTGTCCTGCTTTGACACATTGTTATATTGTAATTACCCATGATAGGGTAGCTGAGAGGCAATATTCTATTTTTAAGTGAGCTCCCGCATTTTTACCCCAAATGTTCAACAGTCGTTTCATAGCCTGACATTATGATCAAGACAGGTAGACTTTTTAAAATCCCATCTGAAAGGTGATTTCACTGCATGACTGTGGAAATAAGTTCCAGAGGGGATTTGAAAAATGACACCTGCCATGTCCAGGAGGTGGAGTAATGCAAGTGATATGTTGAATATTAGGGGCCAAAATCTGCAAAAAATAAAGTTATGAGTAAATGTTGGAACACATTTTTTCCTCATAACTTAGTTGTTTTTACACATATTTTTCCCACATTTTCAACATAAAATCTTTTATGACCATTCCTTCTGAGCATGACAGATGTCATTTATAAAACAGTGGCTGAAACATCATTTTGCGCCACAAGCATTAAAAACACATTTTGGGTAGGATTTGAGAAATGACAGCTGTCACATTCATGAGATGATGTGAAAAAATTACTATGTGGAAAAGTTGGGGTCAAAATACTGAAATTTACCATGGTTATGAGCGGGCATTGAAAAATTGCAACATAGACTCGTAGCTTTATTGTTTTCTCATGTTTTTACTCCAAATTTTCATCATAGCCTTCTTATGGACCCACATAGCCTTCTTATGAGCCCACCTCATGAACAAGGTCAGAGAAAATTTTCAAAATGTCTTTTGACAAAGGAAGAAATTCCAAAACATGTGTTTTTTATTGTCACTGGCACGTTAATAAAACTTTAGCACTCTTCTAGCAGTTGTGAGCAGCCTTCATTTTTTGGCGCTGTGTGTGGGATTTTTTCTGTTTCCCAACATTTTAAAATCCTGTCCAAAAGGTGGTTTCACACCACAAGTGTGAAAATACATTTTGGCCAGGATTTGAACAATAAAAGCTGTCAGCTAGGTTGTTAGGGTGCCAAAACCAAATCTCCTTAGTTGAGCTATTTAAGCAGAGCCCAGCTGAACAGAACAGAACTCTGCAGGGTTTTTTCTCCCACCCGCCCACAATGCACCCCCTCCATAATTAAGTGGTCTTGTGTAGCCACTTCCAGCAGGACTCTCCCATCTGGAGAGGGCAAGAGCTGGAAGAAACAAGTTAAATGGAACTCTTATGCCAAGTGTTTTTGTTTCTTTTGGGGGGCAATGTGGAATAATCAGTCTTCTGTCAATGGGACAGTATAGCAATTTTTAGGGACTATTGCTGTGTTGTTTATTGGTCTTGCTAGTTTACAGCCTCTAGACTTGTCCTCCCCCATGCCACCAGAGTGCTTTAATTTGTGCTGCTGCTCTGCCTCCTTCCTACCAGGTGATAGCATTGCTGTTTCAATCTGTTTGACTAGAGCTCAATTTGTTCAATTCTAAGCATCTGCTACTCCCACCAATCCCCTTCCGTACATTAGCTGCCTGCCATACTAGACTGAAAATGTTTCTGGGTATGTTTCTGGGGAGTGGTTATATCCTGTTTACTCTATGCACTGACCAACTGATGATGAACTCTCGGGTGGAAAATAACTGGCCATCTGATCTCACACTAGCCCATTATCCATGTGTCTATCCCCAACTAGACTCCTACCCCAGCCTACTTACTTTGAATAGTCTCAGGAAAGGAGGAAATTGCTATGTGGGTACTGTATGCCTGAGACTACACAAACTCCTGTTTTTTCATCTCCCACTCCAGTCGTTTCAGAAGGTATGGGTCCTTTTAAAGCTTTTGCTAGCAGGGGATATTGAAACTAACCCAGGTCCTCTCTGCACTAATATCCCAAATGTAACTCCCTCCTTGCCCAGCTGGGCCAATACAAAAGGAATGAAACTGGTTCATATCAATGTAAATAGCCTCAGACCCAAACTACAAGAACTTGAGACCTGGGTTGACCAGTACTCCCCTGATGTATTAGCCATCTCTAAAACATGGCTTAAATCTAGCATCTTAACGCATGAGATTGACGTCCCCGGATTCAAAACTTTTCAGTAGGACAGAATTGGAAAAAGGGGTGATGGGGTCATCATATATGTTAAGGCGTCACTAGCAGGTTCTATAGTAGCGACCCCAGCCCTGTTTGACATGGGTTGTGAAGCACTATTTGTTAAACTCCTGTTGGGGCGGTACTAAGCCCTTACTAAAAGGTTATGTATACAACCCCACCAAGACTGCAGTGTAAGCAATAAAGGCCCTTACCAAACTTATCCCTGACCTGCCTTCCTGCGAGAAAATAATCCTGGGTGACTTTAACCTCCACTGGGGCCCCTCAACTAAATGTGACATTAAGTCCAATTTGCAAGAAGTCAATCTGACCCAGCTTATCCAGGAACCTACCAGACTGAATTTGAAATATGGTAACCACACCACTCTGGATTGGATCTGGTGTCTAACCCCAGTAGATTCCAGTTGGCTGGCACTTTTTCTGACTCCTTAAGTGACCATGCCCCTATCTTAGTTATATGAAAAAATGATTATCCAATGATTATCCAGCCCCACCCCCAAGAACCTTTCTGGTACATGACTACTCTAAATTTGACACTAATTCCTTCCAAGGATCCCTATCAGCAGTGAATTGGGCTCAGATAAAATTCACTCCTAGTCTAGACATAGCCCTGGACCTTTTCACCAAGAATTTCCTTTCTGCTGCCAATAAGCAAGCCCCCTAAGCAAATGAAGGTGAAAGGACAACAGTCTAGGTGGCTGACACGTGATCTAAAAAAGCTAATGAGGGAAAGAAACAGGGCCTAGGGCAAGTACAAATCCACTAAACTGGCCAATGATTGGGTCCTGCACTGAATGCTCAGGAACAAATGCAAAAGAGGCTTAAAACAGGCCAAGCAACAGTACCTCAAGAACTTGCAAACAAAAAATCTCTCTCTGACCCCAGAAAATTCTGGTCTCAAATTAATATACTTCTAAAGGGACATTACACACAAAATATCTGTGACATTGTAGAGGGTGGTGTACGCTACACAAACCCACAAAACACTGCCTTTAATATATTTCTCACTGATCTTGACAAATATAAGGTTCACCCCTGCAGCTCTAGCTAGACATCCCTTGATGACACAGAGGATCTTCCCTCATCACCTAACTTCCACCTTAAGTTGGTGTCTAAAACTGAGGTCCTAAAGCTGATCAAGAACATTAAGGTCACTGGTTCTGCAGGTTGTGGCAAACTAGAACCTAGATTACTCAGACTAGCAGCCCAAGAAATTGCCACACCAATCGTGTGGTTATTCAACAAGTCGCTGGTGGAAGATAAAGTTCCCACAGCCTGAAAAACTGCCCTGGTTACCCCTATCCCCAAAGAGGGGGCCAAGTGAGATGGTTGAGAATTACAGACCGACTTCCATACTCTGCACACTAAGCAAAATGCTTGAGAGAATTGTGTACCAACAAGTTCAGGAATATGTTGAACAACATAACCTCCTTATTCCCCGACAACACGGATTTAGAAAACTACATGGCACAGATCCCACCTTGGTTAGCCTTATGTCTGACATCCTCGCAGCCCAAGATAATGGCCAACTAACTGGTGTGATCTTTATAGACCTTTCCAAGGCCTTTGGTCTGATAGACCACCAGCTGCTTATCTCGCAACTCAGATCCCTTGGATTGGACAACCACTCAGTGCAGTGGTTCATAGATTACCTGCATGGTAGATCTCAAATAGTCAGATGGCTGGGGGTGAAGTCAGACAAACGCTCCATCTTTGAAGGGGTCCCCCAAGGTTCAATATTGGGATCCCTCTTATTCTTCCTAGTCATCAATAACTTGCCTAAGCACTCTGGAGGTGCCAAGGTGATCCTTTATGCCGATGATGCCGTGTTGTACAGATCAGCTCCGAATGCAGCATAGCTAAATCAGCTTCTGAACCAGGACCTCTCCATATTGGAAAACAGGTTCCTGATTAATCAGCTAGTCTCAATGTGAAAAAAAAAAACAAAGCCATCCTATTTGGACCCAAAAGGCTAGGCCCTGATATATCATGCCTACTGTCCCCCTGCCTGTCCAGTGGTTCTCCTATAGAGGTTGTGGATTGCATTAAATACCTGGGCATGTATATTGATCAAGACTGTTCCTTCAAGGTTCATGTTGATCAACTAACCAAGATGCTGAACCAGAATCTTGGTCTCCTGTATCGTCTGAGCCCTTTCCTCACTCAGACATCTAAGTTAAGGGTAGCCGTCGGCATGCTCCTGCCGACCCTGTTCTATGGGGCCCCAGTGCTACACTCACTAAGAAACACGGAGATGCAAAAACTGAAAATATTGTATCATAGAGTCGGGCGCTTTGCCCTGGGTGCTCTGCCCCTAGTACACCACTGTAAAGTATTGTACTTACTAAATTGGCCTTCCTTTGAGGTACATCAGATGGGAGTCCCACTGACCCTTCTTGTGTTTAGCATCCAAGTTATTCAACTGGTTCTCTAGTTCCTCCATTTTTGAGCACCTTTCTCGTTTATTGGCCTAGGAGTAGGCTATCAGTTTTCCCTGCATATATGCCTTCCGGCCTTCCCAGACCCACTGAGAAGCCACTTCCCCAGTCATATTAAATCGAAGATAGTCTTTAACTTCTTTTTTAGGCCAGGTTTTCACCACAGGATAGGATAAAAGGCTAACATTACAATGCCACTGAGAAGAAGTGCCCACCCCATCCAGCAAGAAGGATCATGTAACCGGTGTATGGTCAGAAATTAAAATCTGTTCTATAGATGCCTGGACCAAAGACCTAAGCAAAGGACTGGAAGCCAAAATGAGTTCTAAATGGCTATAGGTCTGGTGGACTGAAGAGTAATACATATTATCATGATCTGTTGGATGGCCCAGTGTCCAGACATCCTCCAAGCCATGCTCCCTACCAAGAACCAGCAATGCCTGGGAACCCTGAGATGATAACAGCTTAGGGGAACCACTGCAGTCACAAATGGGGTCCCAAACTTCATTCATATCCCCTCCCATAACTATACTAACTTCTGCCTTATCTTGAAGAAGTTGGGCAATTTCTCGAAAAAAAGGGAGCACTGTCCTCGTTGGGACCATACACGGAGACCAATGTCAAAGGTTCACCATCGAGGGTGCCAGTGACAATAACTCACCACCCCTAGGGTCCCTCCAGACCTGCTTGTGCATTGAGTTAACCCCTTTAGTCAATATAATCAGAACTCCCTGTCTCTTCGATGTAGTAGAGGCAGCGTAAAGCTGTCCCCCCAAACCTTCCGAAGGTACTCCACCTCTTTAGAGAGAAGATGCGATTCCTGGAGGAAGATAATTTGGCCTCCCAACTTCTTAACATGAGACAGCACCAGATTTTGTTTGACAGGGCTGTTCATACCCCTCACATTCCAGGACAAAACCTTGTAGGGATCTCCCATGGCATCCTAAGTCACAAAGGCCCGGTCCTTCCCCAGCCCACCTAACGCTATGTGTACACAGTGAACATAAAAAGGGAATAGCCATATAAAGGCAATCTACACTAATTAGTGAAAGTGGTTCAGTAATTCAGGTTTGAGGGTTGTGTCTGAACTTAAAGTGTTGTCCAGAGAAAAGTCACGTGATGCTCCAGAGCTAGCAGCATTGTGCTGGAGTAGCTTTGTCAAAACTACAAGTTGTATCTTCTGAATATCAACCTGATCCAGATCAAATATCCTATTTTAATTACTCATCCACTCCCAGCAGACATCAGTGCACAGTAGACTGCAAAATGATGGCGGGAATGGAGACAGAAATTATATAAATTCTGCACTATGTATGCCACCTCCTCTCCCTGCATGACAGCAAGGTCCAAACTGCCACAAGCCTGATGACTCCTTGATATCACCAGCACAGATGTCCACTGAGACATTGGTCCTAGAGTGCTTTTTCAAAGAGCTGGGCAATATTAAAGAAGGCATCCTCACTCTCTCCAGTGAGATCAAAACCATTTGCCTGGCCATTGAGGACTTGACCCACTGAGTTGGAGATTCTGCAGCCAGCGTCAGCTCGACTGAAGATCATTGTGACAGAAGGGAGCCTGAGGTGGTAGTCTTGCATAGGACAGTCAGCTAGTTAGAGGATCCCCTCAAAGAACAGTAGGGCAGGAGATAGCATAACAATTTGGTAGTAGTCGGCCTCCCTGAGCATTCTGAGGGACAAATCATTCTGACTATCATGCAAAAACGAAGCCAGAAGATTACAGACCCATCCCCAAATGGGCCATCATTTGTGACTAAAAGAGCACACAGAGCACTTAGACCTAGGCCAGCACCATGTGAGAGATTCAAACCCATAATATTTTGCCTCCTTCACTGCCTTAACAAAATGTATACTCTGGCGAAGGTTCACAAAACCAAAGGAATTCTATGAGAAAGCAAGAAACTTTCATTTTACAAGATCTGAGCCCCCAAGTCAGAGAAAAACAAGCCACCTACCGTTACGTTAAATCTAAGCTATATGTGTCCCAACTCAAGTTCCAAGTTGTGTACCCAGCTAAACTGCTAGTTCTAGGGACATGGATATGTTGTTCAATCCACACTTCATGGCAGGTTCCTTGCCACTTTAAATCTTGCCGAAAGGTCTTCAAGCTGGCTCCTCCCACCCACCCACCTGGATGGTAAAACCCTCGGCCCCACCCCATGATGACAGATCTTCCTTACCGCTTGGAAGCTCAGGTTCCCTCTTTAGCACTCTGCGTTTAGACTGGATCCAAACTCTTCGGTTTACCAAAATTAATTTTGAAGTTTACAAGACTTTGGTCTATTTCTTCCTTCGTGGCTGCGATGGATAAATCGACTCCCGGTTTTCGGTGGTGCCCATGCAGGCATAAGATGTCTCGGACTGATCTGCACTCCACGTGTATTGTTGCCTTGAAGCGACCACGATCCATGAGCCTGCGATTTGTGCAGAGTCTTTCTCGGCCAATGTTCTGAAGACCTGCTGCCAGACTCCAACTTGGGCACCCTGAGAGACTAATTCTGCCGTGAAGTCAAAGGAGGCCCATTGGGTGGTGTCCATGGTGGCGGACTCGGCTGAGCAACTTGAGCAGATGATCACCCTCGAGGAGGAGGCGGCCCAGGCTGCATCTTCGTCCTTCTCGGTCTTGACATTTATCCCGCTCTCTTTGGGCCCCTCCTACATGGCTTCCTTTAAGGAGCTTTGTCAATCCCTCTCCACAAAAGGTGAGGGTCCATCGGGACATTCCTCTTGTTCCAAAAAGAAGGACTTGAAGGGTAAGTCCCAAGGTCAGCGTTCGTGGGAGCAGGAGAGGTCCCCTTCCCCGGACAGTTGACACTCGACTTCGGTCGAGGTTGCGGCTAAGGCCACTGGCTTCACGGTGTCCCTGTCAGATCAGCTCGCTGAGACACCCGTCGATGCAGTCGAGATTTTTCTCGACCCGTCGGACGAGTTGTTGACTGGAGAAGCCAACAACCCTTCTTCACCGGTTCCCCCGGTGGAAACTGAGGACTTGCCTGCACCTCCTGTGCCGGAGTCCCCGGTTAAGGTTCCCGAGCCGAGGGAGGAACGGGTTTCCCCCGGTCCCTCCCAGACCCACCCTCGGAAACACCAATGGTCTTGGTCTCGGACCTCCTCTCGGTCAAGCCAATCCAACTGACACCGGCGGTCTTGGTCTCGGCACTGAGGGAAGCGGCGGCACCACTCGTCCTTGTCTTCTTCCTCCTTGGAGGAAAGACTTCGGCGCAAGTTGCGTCGACGCTATGAGGACTTAATGTGGCAGCAGCTCCTTCTGACCAGGAACAAGCTGACCCCATCACCTTCCCTGGCCATTAAGTGGCTGTCAGCCAAAAGGCTGAAACAACCACTCGTGGTTGTCGAGGAGCAAAAAACCGGCACCAGTTGTTCGTCCTAAACCAGCTGCGCCACCTATTGTGGTGGAACCCCTACCTCCACAACCTAAATCTGGGGCTCCGACCAAGGATTCTCGGTCAGGTCAGGGGTTGCCCCATCAGTTGTCGGTCACCCTCACTCCCGACCATCTTCGGCAGGTGGAGGGTGGCTCAGGCCCTAGGCAGCTGTTTGCAGACTCCTTAGAGTCTGATGACGACTCTTCCCTCTTCTCCAGGCCCCTTGACCTGGAGTCCGCTGGGGGACAGTCAGTGGACGAGAGCCCATCCTACTTCATGGGTCTGCTGTGGCTCATCTCAGAGTCTACTGGGATGTAGCTCGAACCCGTGTCCAAGCGGGCCAAGTATCCCCTCATGGAGATACTGGACCGAGGGGATTCTCCCACAGAGGCCTTTCCAGTGGCTGAAGCCATTGTTGGACCAGCCTTGGAGTTATGGCAGTGGCCGGCCTCTTGTCCTGCTCCTTTGGCCAGGATGGCCAGGAAGTATGCAGTCCCAACCGGTTCACTGTCCGGTTTTTCAGAGCACCCATCTGCAGAGAGGCTTGTTACCGATAGTGTTTTCTGGCATTCCGGGAACACCAGGGATGTGGACAAGCCTCCCAACAAAGAGTCCAAAAAGCTGGACTATGCCGGGCATAAGGTGTACACTGCATCCTCTCTAGGCCTCTGTCAGGCCAGTTCAGCCATACTGACGGTGCACTTTTCCCACGCCCTTATGGGCTCCCTGGATGAGGTGATCCCTCATCTCCCGGCTGACCTCCAGATTACGGTCAAGCAGGTGCGGGATCAGGGAAGGGTGGTGGCAAAACAGCAACTCCAAACTGCTCTGGATATTGGAGACTCTTGTGCCCGGTCAGTAGCGGCCGCAGTGGCCATGCACCGCAGAGCTTGGCTGCGGATCTCCACCTTCACAGCGGATACCCAGCACAAGCTGGCAGACGTCCCCTTCCTGGGTATTGACCTGTTCGGACCCGGGGCAGAAGGCCATCTCCAGAGGACTGAGAAGTCCAGTGCCACCTTAGACTCGGTCACGTCTGCCCAGAAGGACAAAGGCCACCAGCAGCAGTGTAAGCCCTTTTCACCCTTCTGCCCCTCCGGCACGTCTGGCCCAGCAACACCAGCATCAGGGCCAGCAGGCTCGCACTTGGCACCCCAAAGCCAAGCCTGCAGCTTCCTCCGGCAGGAAGCCAGGAGGAAAAGGCCCAGGAGGCCCCTCAGCCGGTCCCTCCTCCAAGCCTGCCCAGTGACGGGTTGAGGGGTGACACCCACAGCCTCGTCGCTTCCCCCTGGGTTCCTCCCATGGGGGGATGGCTCTGCCACTTTCTTTCCACCTGGTCCACTATCACCACAGACCACTGGGTGTTGGAAGTGGTAGGAAAGGGTCTGCCTCTGGAGTTCGAGCAGGCCCCACCCTTCCGAGCTGTTGCCCCATGGGAGGCTACGGGGTCTGCAGCCTCTTTGTCAGCCCATCAAGCCGACATTGCCCTGCTCCTCCAGAAGGAGATGATCAGGGAGGTGGCGGATCCTCCACCAGACCCAAGGTTTGTGTCCAGGTATTTCCTGGTCCCAAAACAGATGGGGGGGCTGGTGCTGGATTCTAGACCTGCATGACCTGAACAGGTGCCTAATGTCTCAAACCTTCAGGATGGACACTCTGGCTCAGATCATTTCATCCTTAGAATGAGGCATGTGGTTCTGTTCTCTGTACCTCCAGGATGTGTTCTTTCACGTCCCAATCCATCCATCCCATCAGTGATTAGTCCACTTCAGAGTAGAGGGGTCCCTTTATGTGTTCTGGGCCATGCCCTTCAGCCTCTGTCCAGCTCCCAGGGTCTTCACCAAATGTATGGCAGTGGTGACAGCATTTCTGCAGCACCGAAGGGTCTGGGTGTACCCTTACCTGGACGACTGGCTGATTGCGACCCCCTCCAGACTGGAGGTGGAGCGGTCCAGGGATCTGGCCCTCCAGGTTTGCTCTCAGATTGGCCTCCACATCAACGAGGCCAAGTCAGAACTCATGCCGAAGCAGGTGATTCAATTCATCGGGGCAGAGCTCGACTCTCTTTGAGCCAGAGCTTGGCTCCCGGTGGACAGTGCCGAGGTTCTTTCCTCCTTTGCCCAATCATTTCAGATTGGGCACTGCACCCAGCCTGGGACTTCTGCACCTCCTGGGCCTCATGGCGGCCTGCACCAGTGTGGTCCATTGGGCCCATTGGCACATGCGTCCCCTACAATGGGGACTGGCCAGCCAATGGTCACAGCGCTCCGGTCCTTTGGATCAGCCAGTGACAGTGACCCAGGAGATGTGGAGCACTCTCCAGTGGTGGATCGTTCCAGCTCATCTTCAGGAGGGCATCTCATTTGTCCACCCTGAGCCAACGGTCTGTCTATTGACCAACGCCTCTCTGATGGGTTGGGGTGCCCATCTGGGGGAGCACATAGCGCATGGCCTCTGGTCCCCTCGGAAGTCCCGATGCCACATCAACCTGCTGGAGCTTTGGGCGGTCTGTATAGCCCTCACCGCCTTTGCTCCATTTGTACGGGGTCAAGTGGTCCAAGTCCAGAAGGACAATACAACGAACAAGTACTACCTAAACCACCAGGGCGGGATGCACTCCTTACCCCTGTACAAGGATGTTCTCTGCACTTGGTCCCTCGTGCGCAGTCTGGAGGCGAATCTCCTAGCCATTCATGAGGCAAGAGTCTCCAACACTCTGGCCAATGCCCTAAGCTGGATAGGGGCTGCATCTCACGAGTGGTCTCTCCTGCCAGAGGTAGTACAAGACCTGTTCTCCCACTGGGGCAAGCCTCAGGTGGACCTGTTTGTCTCCAGAGAGAATGTGAAGCTGAGGCTCTTTCATGCCTGCACCCCTCAGCAAGGCTCACTGCAGGAGGATGCCTTCTCGAGGCCGTGGACCCCAGGCCTCTTCTACGCCTTTCCCCCATTTCCCTTGATCCACAAGGTGCTTCTCAAGGTGAGGAGGGACAAGACGCAGGTGATTCTGGTAGCCCCAGACTGGCTCTTCCAGTTCTGGTATCCAGATCTCCTCAGCCTCAGCTCCAAGCTCCCGAGGTGGCTTCCAGCCCGCCCAGACCTGATCTCAGTCAACCAGGGGAAGGTTTTCCACCCGGACCTTCAATCCCTGCACCTGACAGCCTGGTTCCTGAGTGACTAGAGTTCCAGGCCTTGGGTCTTTCCAATGAGATCCTCAACGTTGTTGAGGCATCCCGTAAGGAGTCGACCAGGAAATGCTATGCCTTCAAATGGAAGAGATTCTCCATTTGGTGTCAGGGCAAGGGATTGGGCCCTTCCTCCTGTTCCTTGGCAAGCATTCTGGACTACCTGTGGTCCTTTCTCAGCTAGGGCTTCAGTCGATGACCCTTAAGGTGCACCTGGCAGCCAACTCTGCTTACCAGGCGCGGACCGGAAAGCAGTCGGTGGCGCAGCAGAAGGTGGTCGGGCACTTTTTCAAAGGCCTTGATCACATATCCCCTCCAATGCAAGAACCTCCACCTCCATGGGATCTACTGCTGGTATTGGATAAGCTCATGGGCAAGCCATTCGAATCGATGCACAGGTGTGACATCTCTCACCTGTCATGGAAGACCGCCTTCTTGGTGGCTATCACGTCAGCCAGAAGGATGGGAGAGCTCCAGGCACTTTCCATCGAGTCTCCTTATCTGGTTTTCCACAGGGACAAGGTTGTCCTGCACCCCCACCTGAAATTCCTTCCGAAGGTGGTGTCGGAGTTTCACCTTAACCAGGTTTCGACTCTGCTGATGTTCTACCCCAGTAACACCTCAGAGGCTGAATATAGGCTCCATACTCTGGACCCTAGAAGAGTGCTCTCTTATTATAAGGAGCGGATGGCTGAAGTTCGGGGAGAAGTTCACCAGCTGTTTGTCACCTACGCTGAAGCCACACCTGGCAGACCTGCAGCCAAGCGGACGATAGGCAGGTGGGTCACCTCCTGCATAGATCTCTGCTGTAGGCTGGCAGGCATGGAGCCTCCCAAAGGGATAAGAGCTCATTCTACCCACCATATCACTGCTTTGGTGATGCTTCCAGGGACGTCCCTATCCAGGAAATCTGCAGGGCTGCTACCTGGAAGTCAGCACACACCTTCATTACCCATTACCACATCGATGTTGAGTCATGCCGGGATGCTGATTTTGGGACCTTGGTTCTCCAGTCTTTGTTTCCTAAGTAGGGGGTGTGTGCCTTGCCTCCCTCCTCCTGGAGAACTGCTAGGAGTCTGCCATGAAGTGTGGATTGAACAACATATCCATGTCCCTAGAAATACAGGTTACTCACCTGTAACAGAAGTTCTAGGAATGGTATATGTTGTTCATCCACACAACCCACCCGACCTCCCTGGCTTCGACGCACAACCTGGCTTTCAGCGGGCTAGATCTGGCATCATGGGGTGGAGCTGAGAGTTTTACCACCCGGGTGGGTGGGAGGAGCCAGTTTGAAGACCTTCCGGCAAGATTTAAAGTGGCAAGGAACCCTGCCATGAAGTGTGGATGAACAACATATACCATTCCTAGAACTCCTGTTACAGGTGAGTAACCTGTATTTTTCATGGATTCAGGCCAGAAGCAATGTCAAATTGCAGAATAAGCAAGGAGGGATCTAACAACAGTATTCACAGACCTCTTCAAGATGTGCTGAGTGATTGGGGGCCATATTTGAGGTATGGTGTTACTGAAGAGGACAAGTAAAACACAATGACTCATGTTGGAGTTTAGTTGATCAACAAGGATGTCAATTCCAGTTAGCACTGAAGGTTTCATTCTTATCCACTCTGTTTGTTGGATTATTATACTATTGGAAACACTGCCAATTGCTTGGAGAGCCACTGGACCCTGGGTGAGTCAGCAATCAATGTACACTCCTTAGTATTGGGATACAGGAAATCATTTTGACTTTTGGACCAGGCAGATGTTTTAAGCTTCAGGAAGTAGCTCCACAATACTTTAACATGGCAACAAGCAAGACTACGCATTCTCACCTTCACTCTGTCCACTACAGGTTTGCCTGCTGACTCACCCGGATGGATTTGGCAAGCATGAAAGGACACTGAACCATGCAGTGGCATGCTGTGGGACACCCTATGTGGACATTCAGGAACTAGTAAGCTCACTTCTCAGTTGTAATGTGTTTTTTATGTATTGCAGGGGAAGGGATGCTCATTCATTGTGACTAACTGTCATGAGACAAATATCAAGCAGGGTAAATTTCATTGAACATGGTCTAGATAAAAAAGTGTTTATTAATGACAAATAACAAAGTAGCAGCAATTCTCACATGTCAAACGTTTTTGGATACCCAGATGCTTTATCAAGACTTGATAAAGCATCTGGGTACATAAAAACGCTTGATGTGTGGGAGTTGCTGCTACTTTGTTATTTGTCATTAATAAACACTTTTTTTATCTAGACCAAGTTCAATGGTCTTTTTTACACCTATGCCGGGTAGCCATGGTCTTTCTTTGTGCATAAGTTGTTATTCGCATTGGCTTTGGTTGCGTCTCATGTAGCCATCTTTTTTGCTTACACGGTAAAAATTTAAATTCACTCAAATACTTCTTGCTTGAAAAACTTTTGGGGAGCTCATATCAGAATCTGCAGGGGTCTGGTGGTCGCTTTTCGCATATTTTATTAATAATGTCTAAGCTGACAAAACTTGTTGAGGGATAGAGGACTGTGATAAGAGTGGTTACATAAGAACATAACGGTAGATGGGGACCGCGTGATCCATCTAGTCTGCCCGTTATTTGAACTACTCCACCCCAAGCATATTCCCTCATTTCAATATTCTGCTACATCAGTCTCAAGACATTTTTAACTCCTAACTGTCTTGGTGTCCACAACCGCCTGTGGCAGCCTGTTCCATGGGTCCACCACCCTTTCAGTGAAGAAAAACTTTCTAATGTTGCTCCAAAATCTCCCTCCTTTTAGATGTCTGTTGTGGCCTCTAGTATGTGCCTCCTGATTTTCTTGGCAGAGATTCTGATTCTGCACTGAGTTGATACCCTTTAGGTATTTAAAGGTTTCTATCATGTCTCCTCTGTTTCTCCTCTGTTCCAGGGAGGACATGTTTAATTCTTTAAGTCTCGTATCACACGGTTTATGGTGGAGGTCCTGAACTATCTTTGTAGCTCTTCTTTGCACAGTTTCCAGATGGTATATATCCTTTTTAAGGTGGAGTCTCCAGAACTGGATACAGTATTCCAGCTGTGGCCTCACCAAGGATCTGTAAAGTAGGATTATCACTTCATGCTTTCTGCTTGTGATCCCTCTTCCGATGCAACCGAGAATGTTACTGGCTTTCTGTGCCACCTTCTCATATTGTCTCCCTACCTTTAGGTCATTGGATACCATGACCCATAGGTCCCATTCTAGGTTCACAATGGCTAATTGTTCGCCCCCTAGATAGTAATTCTTTCCTGGGTTTCTTTTCCGTAGGTGCATCACCTTACACTTCTTGGCGTTGAACTTCAACTGTCAAGTTCTGAACCATTCTTCCAGTTTTGTTAGGTCTGATTCCACCACTATGGCCCCTTCCTGTGTGTCCACCCTGTTGCAGAGCTTGGTGTCATCTGCAAACAGGCATACTTTCCCCTCCAATCCATCTATCATCTTTTTTTCATTCTAGTATACTAGCTGCCTTGCATTACAACAAGTGCAGATATTCTACATGAGGTCAAGCAGGCCGACAGATGTATGCATCACTACTGTTTAAACTGCTGGCCTCAGTGAGTAGTAGCTGATCTTGACAAAGTGACCTAATCAGGGAGCTGCAGCATGACATTAATTTGATAATACTGTTATTGCTGGGGGTGGTTGTACTGCCTACCTGTGCTAGCAGTCTAGACTGTGTGGCAGGCAAGTTCAGGTTGTTATGAAAGTTATAGTCATTTTAGAGTCTTGAGCTTAACCAGTAGCCAGGAAGGAGTGATACAGGATACTCACAGACCGAGATGAGGGAATTTGGTTGCCAGGACCGGAAAAGTGATACAGTAGGTGAAGTTCAATTTTCTTTTTTTTTTTTAAACTTTATTTTTATTCATTTTCTCTGATGAACAACATAGTTATGACACTTGGTTCAAAGTGTACAAAATTATCTAACAAAGATAACTTTTACAGTAGTGCCATACCCATACCAGATCAAAATGTTGCAGGGAATACAGCACAGGCAAAACTGCGAAGTGAAAACAGCTTAAAGTAAAATAGCTACAGGAATACTATAGCAGATGGTCAAAACAGGTATCCCTGTAGCTATATTGCTTTTGGGCAAACAGGTTAAGGTGTGTGCTTGGTGATGTGCTGCCAAGCAGCTTGTGTGGCTCACAGAGTAAAACTACAGGCTTGAAAAACGATGGAGGGCTGATGTCCTGTGGTTCGGACATTTAACATATTTTATTTTTTTTTGTCGCCCCAGGACATCTTCTTTTTCCTGTTCCCCTCCTCAATAATCCCCCCATGAGATTTCTCCCCACTCCCTAGTAGCCCCCCTAGAGTTAGTTATAATAAAGTGGGGTGGTATGGGAGGGTGCAGCCCTATTTAATGGGTGGTGCAGGATGCTCTAGCGCTCCACTGTTTTGTTGAGTGCTGTATTTGCTGTCGGTGTTTTGGCTTCGTGGTTTTTGACCGTGCTATTATTGCCTGAGACATTATGACCCCATGCCTGTAATACCTAGCTCCTCCACCCCTTGTGGGGGTAAGCTACATGTATAGTAGCAAAACATACTCTACTATGCAAATAAGTGTGTAAATGAACCTGGTGCAGCAAGACGATGGGTGATCCATTGTAATGGTTAATTCAGAGTGTCTCCCTTTCATTACAGCTGTAAAGATGGCCCAAGCATCCATGAACCTGAATTTATAAACAGTAAAAATGCCCTTGCATTGTATATAGGGCAAATCACCCCCCCCACACACACACGCACACCTCACTCCTCAAACTATTCAAGTTGACATAATCATCATTAATTAGTTGTACTACTAAACTTGACATATATAGAATTCTCACAAACAGCAAAACTGGTAAATGTTAACCCTTCCAGCATCATTGCAGTTCAGTATTTGTTTTAACTGCCATGTGACTACACGGTCAAAAACGGTACGTCAACCTGTAACTAGATTTAGGACAAAGCAAAAAGGCAATGGCTTTTTCCATGGTCTTAAAGTGCTGAAGTACAGTAAAGCGTATAACAGTTAAGCATACCTACAGTAGCTATACTTATAAAAGCCAGCCCACAGATAATAAATTGTCTCACCTGAGAATATACCTCAAGATCTTAGAAAGCGATTACTTCTGTAATCAGAAAGGCTATAGTCTGGGTTCCTGTAGCCACACATTGTTAGGATAGTGAACATTTCAAGGTAAAGAGCCCCTGAATGTCGCTTGACCATGCTGTAGCTACCATCTTAGAATCAAATGCTGAGGCAGCCACTAATCTATTAAAACTAAAAAAAAAAAAGACAGATCTAGTATGACCAAAAAAGGATTATTTTAACTGTGAGAGCAGCATCATTTAACATGTAGGTGCTCTTTATATCAAATAATAGTGGGAACCTATTCAAACAAATACAAATGTACAGTCAGAAGCTAAACACTTTGTAAATGACAATAAAACTTCATGTGTCCCACATAATTCAAGTTTCCACCTCGACTCCTTCACTATCCATTCACTTTCCTCAAAGTCTTTCCAGATGGCTTCCAGCATATGCCTGTTCGCGGATGACACAAAAATATGCAACAGAGTAGACACACAGGGGAGAGAATGAGAGATCTAGAAAAGCTGGAAGAATGGTTATGGATATGGCAGCTGGGTTTCAATGCAAAAAAGTGCAAAATCATGCACTTAGGGCACGGAAACCTGGGGGCAACTTATCAACTGGGAGGAGAAGTGCTAGCAGTCACTAAACAGGAAAGGGACCTGGGCGAATCATTTCTGTTGACTTGAAGGTAGCTAAACAGTGTGACAAGGCAGTGGGAAAGGCTAGCGGGATGCTCAGATGCAGAGGCAGGGGTATCAGTAGCAGAAAGAGAGAGGTAATAATACCCCTGTATAGATCACTAGTGACACCATACCTCGAGTACTGTGTCTAGTTCTGGAAGCCACACTTTTGAAAGGACATGGACTGGGTGGAGGCGGTACAGAGGAAGGAAAAAAATGGTGCAGGGCCTACATCAGAAGCCCTACAAAGAAAGGCTTAAGGAATTAAATATGTAATTCCCTAGAGGAAAGGAGAGAAAGGGGGAATATGATAGAAACATTCAAATACCTCACATTAGCCCACCCAGTGGCATAGAGGGTTAAGGCACTGGATGCCACACCTCGCGTTACACCGGCGACCCAAGTTCGGGAATGGACTCAGGTTGCTGTGGGCTGGCAGGAGAGGATGAGGATTGAGCATTTGTTTGACTGCTCTCCTCTCCTGGGGTGGGTACTGGATGCGTGTCGCTCTGCAGCGGCCCCAGGTGGAGACCGGGAGCACTGCAAGAGGTCGGCAATAGCTGGGGGACCAAGAAAACTGGAAAATCTCTCAGGACTCAGCCGGATGATGGTGGCCAGACTGCCTGCACCTCCTCCAGACCTCCCATGAGTCATGTCTGCCTCAGCAGTGCAGGGCCAATTAAGTGTGTGCCGGACCCCCTCCCGGTGCCTTCCCCCTTGGAAGAGAGGGACCCGTCCAGTGAAGGGGTATGCTGGGTTACCCTGATGGCTACTATATGAGGTAAGGAAACTCGGGTGGAATTGAAGGGGTGTGGGAGTTCTTGGTGGCCTGAAGAAGTGGTTGTGCCTTGAACACGTAGGGGCATAAATAGATAACACAAAAAAATAATACCTCATATTTATAAACAAGGTACAGGAAGGGAGCATTTTCTAGAGAAAAAGATGCTTAAGAACATAGGATCACACAATGAAGCTGGAGGGGGGAGGGATGAAAGAAAATGTGAGGAAGTACATCTTCACGGAAAGGATGGTGAATGCTTGGAACAGCCTCCCAGCGGAGATAGTGGTGACTGAAACAGTTACAGGATTCGAGAATGCATGGGATAGACACAAGGGGATCACAGAAGTGAGGCGGGGGGGGCAAGCGGAGACCATGTAGAGTCTATGGTGGCACTGTAGGTAGGGGAAAAATAGAGCAGACTGGGTGGGCCAAGAGGTCCTTATCTGCCAACAACTTCTATGTTTCTATGTTTACTTCAAAAGGGTCCCTGAAAATGAAAACGTTTCCAGCATTTATTATTTTCTTTTCCATATATAGTCTGTAGTGCTTTTCCTGTTTTCTCCCTGTAACCCGTCCCCATACCTCAGCAGCGCATGTGTATGTAGAGGTACATGCACACCACGTCTCGAGGTGCCCTCCCAATACATATCACCCCATCCACCTATGCTGACCATCCAACTTCCACCTGGTGGCAGCAGGACTACACAGGGGGCAGCAACCACCCCAGGAGAGGAGAGCTGCCTTCCAGCTGCTCAATCTTGCTCCCACCCTCCCCTTCCCTGTGCCAGCTCTATTCAGTCACCAAAGTCCATTCCCAAACCCGGGTCATGGGCATGGTGTGAGGTAAAGCATCCTGCACCTTAGCCCTCTGCGCCACCATACTGGCATAGCATACATTTTTTTAAGGCACACTGGTAATTATAATGAATGCCATATTCCCAAGAAGCGCAGTGTGGCTCAAACAGCATTAAACCTCTTCCTTTGCTGTGTTGCAAAACTCAGGTATGGGAAACAATGTAGAGGAGAGCCATCTGGTAAGTGTAGAGAAGCAATCTGCTTGTCTTTATTCAAAATCCTGAATGTGCACTCCAGCAGTGACAACTAGGAGTGTTCTTGGCAAGTCTGGGTTATTGTTATGCTTTTGGTGTGGGAGTGCTGAGTGGGAGGGGTCAGGGTATGCCCCCCTGACAGCGACACCAACACAGGGGCACCTTGTCTCCCAGTTCTGCACCCCCTCCCCTAATCAACTCCAACTGGAGTTGATAATCCTAAGTACAGAGGGTGTGAGGGGCAGAGCCACCCCACGTGGGGGGTTTGGGGTACAAAGCCCCCCAGTGAAAAAATAGGACCGGGAGACAAACGGGATTTATGTCAATGTGATGCCGGTCGACAAAAGTGGCATCATAGAACCAGGGTCGGGTGGGGTTACAGTAAGGGCAAGGGCAGCAACAGACATCAATGGACAGTTATCTTTGTTACAGGGTATAATTCAACCTCAACAGGCTGATCATGACAGATTAGCTGTGCTTGCTGGGTGGTGCAGATCAAAGGAAGAGCCGACCAAGGGTTGGATGAGCTCTTTCCTTTGAATTACACAAAGTTTCCTCCCAGAATACCAGAATAGTGTCATGATCAACCTGGCTGATGATTGGTGTGATACTGATGAGCCCCTTGCAGACCACTCTGCATTGGACTGACAGTGTCACACCCCTCAAAAGCCACTCTCCTAAGAAAATGTTCGCTGTCCATGCACGCACGCACGGTGAACATAAAAATAGGCCTAATGCTCAACTGACGGAATCACTAACAATACATTTTCAATTATTCTTTAGTTTGGCTTTGATTGAAATTTCCAAATGCAAATGAGTTAGTTGCTAACCCATTGTAGACAACCAACTGCTAACTAATTATTGATCTCTTTGGCAGTTAGTCAGTTACTAATCTGTCTTCTACTTAAGAATTAAATAATCTTTATTAATAGAGTATTAGTTTGCTATTTATTTATTATTAATTGAGATTATGTAATGGGTCAGTTATTTTTAATCAACACTCAACTTGTTTAGATTAGTTGATAACACCTATTCCACGTATATAATGCATAGTTATTAGTTAAGAATAATAATTCCTCACTGTTTTCCAAAAATGCATTCTGTGTCAGAATGATGCAGAATTGTGCTACTCTTTCTCCCCTAGTTATACAACTGGTTGCAGTAGACAGGACCCACATTCCTGTGAATGATACGGAGAACTGATAGTCACAATTTACTCCCCAGCAAGTACAGTATTTGGAGTCACTAAAAGAATTCTGAATCTGCAGGGGTTTGAGTGTGGTGGGTTCCCAAAACCTCTAACTAATTAAAATCACTGAAAAAAGGGTGTTTTTTGTAGTGGAAATTATAATATAAATATATATATATATATATATATAGCATTGCCTGTGAGGATAAATTTGATCAAATATTTTTGAAACCCACAGGGTAATCAGACCTAGAGTGAGAATAACGTTTATCATTACTCTAGGTCCCCATGGCTAAATTTATCCACACTGTAAGCTGTGATTGGTTGAAGCTGGCAGTGCGAGCTGTCAACTCCAGCCAATCACTTTCACTTAAACACCTTTCACATTCAAGCCCATTGGTAGCACAATCAGTTTCAAAATCCCTGCTCACTCACGTGCCAGCTCCACCTAACTTTCACTTTTGTGCTGCAGCAGTCACTTCACCTTTTCTGCTTAGAAAATTGTCAAATTTTTTATGAACAAGCATTTTTATAACTCTCTTCTTTAACTTCTCCTCTGCCATTCACATATCTTTGACCACTCTTACCTGATCTTGTTTTCCTAAAACACAATCCCCAACCATCACTTTCATTCTTCACCAGCTGCAGGATCCCACAGCCTGACTGCACTTTCTGGCTATCTTTCGGGCACTGCTGCTGATACAAATCCCTAACAAGACTCTTCTATCACTCATGGCTGCATCCTTGCTCACTCACTCCCTGGAAGCAATGACATGCTGGTGCACAGCGTCATGCACAAAGAATTTTTGCGCTCAGTTTCAATGCTCTAGAGTGCTCAGACATCTGAAAAAGATTTAAAATAAAGCAATTAAACACTTGAAAAGGAAATGGCTCAGAAATGGCAATAGCCTTGCATAAATTAAGTATGCCATGGCCCTTACTGGACATATCAGTGATATCACCCCCCATGTCCCTTGACCTCTGACATCACTTGTGGCTCCACCAGTCATGATGTCATAAGGTCAAGCTGCACTTAGGGAAAATATCACAGATTTTTCCCAGTTGGACCATGGCATATCCCATATATACAGTATATATATATATATATATATATATATATATATATATATATTATATATATATATATATATATATGACGGTAGTGCCACTATAGTTAGGGTTGAGTGTTCCATTTAAGGTCAAAGTGTGAAATTTTGTAGCTTAATAACTTTGCCACCATATGACAGATTTTCCTGAAATTAGGCAGGCACAGAGCAGTACCAAAGATCTCTGGATCTGCCAAGTTTTGTAATGATTGGATGTACGGTTGCAGAGCTATAAAGCACAATAGAAAGTCATATTTACGCTTTTTTTGTGCATTCTTTGCTCGTGCCTACAGGTCGTACGGTTTGCGCGGCTGGTCCAAAATCTTCAGAGAACATGCAGCTAGGGTACCCAATGTGCCTTTCAAAGATTTCATGAAACAATATTAAACAGTTCAAAAGTTATTCAAAAAACAAGTTTCCCATTATAGTCAACGGGAAAAGTTAACAAACTATTCAACAGTGTCATAAATGCAGTTTTTAGTGTCGCAAATGACTCCAGTAGTGTCATGAGTCAGCCATTGTTTTTTTCAGTTACTGGTCACAGAAATGCTTGGCATTTAAATTTGGGACCCTTTAGGGACACACACTTCTTTTTGTGTTCACCTAGTCGAGCCCTGAGGATGCTAGCCATTTCTTTTCTTGGGGTTAAACACCCCAGAAATATGTTTTTCAAATTTTTGTAAACTGTAGTGTCGCACTTGCGACACTTTCGTGATTTTATTTGCGAAAGTGTTGTGATTTGCACACTACTTTCCGACATTATGCCCAAAACAGTAGGGAATCTTTGCCATCCTGCTGCAAAAGAACGGTTTGTTCTTTTGTGCTGAAATTTAGAGGGAAGAAAGCCAACATCCCACATATGTGCCTTTTGGTGGTTTGGTGACAAAATATTACAGGGCTGCAAAGTTACGGCACTCCAAATTTGACTGTTTTTCCTATAGATTAATATTATGACATCCGCCGCGCCTTTCAGGGCCTGTATCTCGAAAACGCTTCAAGATACGGACTTTTCGTTGGAAAAATGCTTAGCCCCCTGCTAGGGGGCTAAGTGCAAAACTAGACAGGAAAGTCATAAATCATATGAAATTAAAAAAAAAATTTCTACGTTGTATGGTTCCTGAGATATAAGCAATTTAGTATTCCAAGTGTTCATTTTCTGCTCCGAGGGTCATTATTATGCATACATTTTTTGTATTCACTGTGTTTCTCTATGCAGCTTTTGGAGGAAAAAGGCTGTGCATTTTCATTACTGTTACAGTTAGCATTTCCACTTGCATTTCTGTTACCATTTGTGTTAGCGTTCCCGTCTATGCCACCGCATGCGTTACCCTTTGCATTTTTGTTTGCGCTTGCATTTGCATTACTGTTAACATTTGCATTTCCATTACTGTTTTTGTTTGCATTTCGTTTTGCGTCACCATGTGCATTTCCATTTGCGTTTGCGTACGCGCTTCCATTTGCATTTCCATTTCTGCTTGTGTTTCCTTTGGTGTCATTGTTGCTGTTACCCTAAGTGTCTGCATTTCCAATTGCATTACCATGACCTTGAGCATTACGGTTTGCATTTCTGTATGTGCTTGTGTTTGCGTTTCTGCTTTCATTAATGTTTGCACTTGCATTTCTATTACCGTTTGCGTTAATCTTTACGTTTGCGTCACCATGTGCGTTAGTGTTTGTGCTTGCATTTGCGTTGCGTTACTTCACTATTTATAGTGCACATTCTCAAAAGAAAGGAAATTCATGGCAAAAACTCCATTTAATGCATTAGTTAGGGTTGTTCCACAGCGACAAAGTGAGGAAATTCGATGTTAGGGTTCCCACCCCTTGCACCCACCCCACCCTGCCCCCATCAACGGGCATCGGGGTGTGCATTGCTGTCATCGGTCCTAACTCATTCCATTTCTCTATACTGCACCACCTCAGCTTGTTTGCACATGGGATGGGGTGAGAGTTGGGACCAACGATTAGCACACCCCAATGCCTGTTGGTGGGGGTGGGGTGGGGTGTAAGGGGGGGTGGGAACCCTAACATCAAATTTCCTCACTTTTGTCACTGTGAAACAACCCTAACTGATGCATTAAATGGAGTTTTTTGCAATGAATAAATATATATATATATATATATATATTATATAACCTCCCAAGGTGTGTGTATATCAGACATGACTGCATACTCTGTAGTAGATTATTTATCTTATAAAATGGCTACAAATGTTTTTAGGGGACAAAAAGTTGTCTTTGTCTGGCAGAAATTAGAACTTCATTTAGGTGATCTAGTTAATCCTGTCATGATTTTGATAGCTTAAATGTGATTAAAAAAGCATACATGGTTGATACTGCCATTTTTACCGTGTCTCTGGTCTAACGACTTTTAGTTTCATCTTCCATTGTAGCATGACCAAGCAATCTTTATTATGATAAACAAAATGCTGCCAAAGGTTTGTAACGAGGAAGGTTTTGTACATAAAGTGGTAAGCTGTGTGATTTAAAACTGACTTCAGTTACTTCTGTCTAAAAAAAGCATTACACCGAGGAGAGTGAGCGAGTTGGCATCTTCAGAAGTGTAGATGAAAAGTGTAGTCTAGGTTCTGAGGGATTTGAAAGTAGTGCAGGCATGCAGTCATTGTGTGATAATGTACAGTCATGTGGTGTATTTTATCCAATCAGAGACCCCGATTTTCATTGATTTTTCCTTCCCATTTTGTAAATATATATATCTAATATGGTTGCCAGTATAGAGAGTAACAGGCTGTGAATGAGCTTGGTACAGTCAGCAGACACGAGTTTGATTGTCACAACCTCCACTCCTGCATACTGTGTGCCCTGAGCAAGTCATTTAACCTCCCCAGTACTCCCGGGTGGCATCTGAAAACAGAACTTGTGCCTAGTGGGCATTACCTAGTTACCAAAGAATTAAAGAAAGAAATGATATATTATAGTGGAAGAGTAGCGCCACTATAGTCAGGTTGAGCAGAGGTTTCTATGTTAAACTCAAAACTTTGCACTGTAATAGCTTGCCAACCATTCAGCAGATTTAAAAATAATTTTACAACCATGGTCTCTAAAAAGCTCTCTTGATGTGTAAAGTTTTGTTCCTGCAGCATGTGTGAATTCTGAGAGATGGATAGTGAAATAAGTGCAACAATTGGGATTTGTTTGCTATTTTTTTCATTGCCTAGCACACAGACAGTTTAGAATTTTACTCTGAAATGTTAAGAGTAGAAAGTGCTTGGCCAACAGTGGTGCCTTTTGCTGGTTTGGTGAAAAAATATTCATCTGTTCCCAAAGTTATAAGATTTTAATACTTTGGTTCTGAGCATGCTTGGTACAGTCTTTTGAATAGCTGCTTGGAATGAAAAAAGAATTTGGTCAATATGAAAAAGGATCCTTTTTCATGTGGGGTAACCCTTTTTCATGAGGAAACATTCCTTTTTATGTTTGCTTGCGCGCATGTGCAAGAAACATGTTGTGACAGCTTGCTGGAGTAGCAGGTTGTGGAGATGCGATTGTGTTGTGGCCAATGCCACCACTGCTTTTTGGGTCTTGTTTCTGTGGCACCAATAAATGAGCATGCTGTCTATGACAGCTGCTCAGAAGCGTGCCACCAACTTGAAATAATTTCACTACTGCAATGAGGGAACATCCCCTCATTGCAGAGTGTGCCTTGCCTGGTGTAACATTTCACTAAACATGGCAGTGACTACCGCCGTCCACCTCTTACAGTCCCTCAGAAGCCGATGTCGGGAGTGCCCAATCCCCATCCCCAGTTCATTTGCTGATGGGGGAGCCCAATCCGCATCAGCATAATGTTCCCCCTCCTGTTATTTGTCTGCCGAGGGGGGTACCCAATCCCCCTCTGCATCATGCCCCCCCAAACACAAACATGTTTGCTGATGGAGAGACTAATCCTCATCGGCTTCAGTTCCCCCTCCCCAAAAATACAGGTGGCACATTGGGAGCCCACCCCAGCATGCCAAATGTACCTGTAAAACAGAAAACCTTCCCGTAAAGTTTTTTTTTAACCTGTAAATAAGAAAATGGTCCCTCGTTATCTGCGGTGCCCCTCCCAACCCCCACCCACCCTCTGCACACCCACCCCCCTCCCATGCTTACCTCTGGAGCCCCACCACGGCGATCTTCGGTGGAGCAGGACACGTCTGCACTCTTCAAAGCCAACGCGAACTGAAGAAATGCCGGTAAGCTGAATAGTGGCATAAATGGAAGGTTTTCAACTTAGTTGGATATCTTAGCCATTTTTGTGACTTTTGGCACCAAATTTTCAACATGGGGTTCTTGGGACCCCACCTCATGCCATCAGTCACTGTCATGTCATTATTCAGTCCCAAAAGGTGATTTCACAGTCACTGCATGGAATCACCTTCCAGGACTGATTAATGAAATGACAGTGTCACTGTTCATGAGGCGGGCTCCCAAAAAGCCTATTTTGCAAATTAGGTGAAAAAATTCCCAAACATGACTCTGTTATGAGCGTGCATTGTGCAGTTCCCAAGCACACTCATAACTTTGAGAATTTTTAATATTTTCACTCTAGATTTTCAACATTGCCATTTTTCTACACCTCCTTATGAACAGTACTGCTGTCACTTTTCACATCCTGCCCGAAATGTGTTTTTGCACATCTGGGGCACAATGGCGTGGTCGCTGTGCAAAATCAATGTTCGGAACAGATTAAGGAAATCACAGTGACAGTGTTGATAAGGAGAGGTCCCAAAAAGTCCATGTTGCAAATTTGGTGAACAAATTCCAAAAATTAACTGCGTTACTAGCGTGCATTGTGCAGTTTTGACGCACGCTCGTAACTTTGCCAATTGTTTGTATTTTTACTCCAGATTTTCAACATTGTCATTTTTGCACACAGCCTTAAGAACAGTAGAGCTATCATTTTTGACATCCTGCCTGAAACATGTTTTTGCACCTGTGGCACACAATGGGCACAGTCACTGTGCGAAATCAACATTTGGGACAGATTAAGAAAATCACAGTGCCACTGTTCATGAGCAGAGGTCCTAAAATGCCTATGTTTAAAATCTGGTGTAAAAAATCTCCAAAATAATTTCATTACAGGTGTGCACTGTGCAGTTTCTAAGCACGCTCATGACTTCAACAATTTTTTTAAATTTTCACTCCAGATTTTCAGCATTACCATTTTTTTACACCTCCTCATTAATAGCACAGCTGTCATTTTTCACAACCTGTTCAAAATGTGTTTTCATACCTGTGACACCAAATGACGCAGTCACTGTGCAAAATCGCCTTTCGGCTAATGAACTGATAGTGACACTGTTCATGCGATGGGGTCACAAAAAGCCCATGTTGAAAACTTGGAGTGAAAATACCAAGAAATGCCCAGGGAGTTAGGGTTTCCGACCATAACACCCTACCCTATAGGGACTGACAGGCATCAGGGGTGTAACTTGGGATTGTCAACAGTAATGCTCATGCCATTCCACCCCCACCCTACAGCCAGTGATGGGCATTGAGGTGTGCCTTGGTCTCTTAAGCCACAAAGTTCACCCCATTCTCCTATACTGCAGCCATTTTAGTGTATTTCCTTATGAAATGGGGTGAGTGTAAAGCCCAAACACCTCAAGGCTCACCTCGACACTTGTCGGTGTCTGCAGGGTAAGGTGAGGTGAAATGGCATGAGCATTATGGGTGACGACCCAAAGGCACACCCCAATGACTGTCCATCTCTGCAGGGTGGAGGTAGGGTTGGCATCACTTCAGTACTTCACTGCCATTCCTATTCTGCATCTGTCTAACTCCTGCACTTCCAATGATAATGCCAGCAAGCAAACATTCGGCATTGACAAATGTGTGTTTGTATGGCTGCCATCTTTTTTCTGTTTTTTTTTTTTAAAAAAAGGTTTTTGAAAACCCATAAAATTAATATCCTGCAGAGACACCAACACAAATATCTGCCTAACAGGGACCCCATTAGGTTGATTCTGCAGTTACATTTTGGAAACATTACCCAGAAATGTTTTTTTTTTACATACGGTTTAAAATCTTTTTTCATGACTTGATTTCCTTTTTTCCTAAGACCATACGAAAAGAGAATTGGCCCATATGAAGAAGGATCCATTTATATGAATAAAGAATTCAGACTTAGTTTTCTTCTGAATTCTTTTATGGTACGTTTTTTCGTACGAATGAAAAAAACATACAAAAAAGGATCCCTTCATACGAAAGAAGGACTGGGGAAAAAATTAGTCCAAATTATTTTTTCTCATGAAGGCATCCTTTTTCATATGTTGTTTTCATTCATATGCAAACATATGCCTTCATACGAAAAAAAGATTTTGGACGTAGTTGATCATATGAAGGAATCCTTTTTTGGTATGTTTTTCTTGTTCATACGAAAAAGGGTACCCTCATACAAAAAAATAATTTGTACTTAGTTTTTTTCCTGATTCTTTTTTTGTATGAAGGAATCCTTTTTTGTATATTTTTTCCCTTCATATGAAAAAGGATGCTGTCATACAAAAAAGAATTTGGACTTAGTTTTCTTCCCACATTTCAAATTCAACAAGCCATAACTCCCTCAATATGTGCACTTAAGGCACAATCTATATATCAGAACAAAGGTCTTAATGACTAATACAATAGTACCATAATACTCCCCCCAAAATATGGTGCAGTGTAAAAAAAAACATAAAGATTAAAACATCAAAATTCCCATAGAACAGCACTATTTGTTTAACAAGCCATACAACCAAGCAAATAAATTGTTTTTTGGGAGAAATGGAAGCGCAGAGCTCAAAGGGCCTTGCGCTTCCACACGAACATGGATGTATGCAGCAATGGAGAAATGGAAGCAATTATACTATCTCAAATGGTAAGGAAATTCATTGCAAAAAACTTTGTTAATGCACCAGTTAAGCTTCACATTAACCCAATGAAAGTATGGAAATGTGGTGTTACAGTTCCCAACCCTAACACCCTACCACCACCCTGCAGGCAGCAAAAGGGAAAAAAACATTACGATTTCACATCTCCTGAGTCTTCACAAATCAGGCCTGGGGTGTTCCTTGTGGTTGTCAACCTTAATGCTCACCCCCATTCTCATATAATCAGCATATCTCAGCTGCTCTACTGATGGAATTGGTTGAGTGTTATGGTTGACAACTCCAAGGAACAACACAGGCCTGATTTGTGAAGAATCAGGAGGGTGAGACTGTAGTGTTTTGTTGCCTGCAGGGTGGGGGTGGGGTGTTAGGTTTGGGAGCCCTGACACCACGTTTCCCTACTTTTGCCACTTTAATATGAACCCTAACTGGTGCATTAATGAAGTTGTTGCCAAAGAATATAGATCGACAGATAGATGAGAGAGAGAGAGAGATAGATAGATAGATAGATAGATAGATAGATAGATAGATAGATAGATAGATAGATAGGAAAGAGACAGATAGACAGATAGATTGATAGATAGACAGACAGACAGACAGAGACAGACAGCAATATACTATAAATATATGAATGCTAGGTCAGGTGGTGCATGGGAAAATACAACCACAGAGGGGGCAAATCAGATTATAAAAGCAACTTTAAATTCAGTTGAACATTAAATTAACATCACACAAAACTGCTGAAGCATTCATTGATAAATGGAGACAGTAGGAGGCCTGGGTGTGTATGTACTGTTCGTGAGGTGCTGTCCTCTTTCTAGGAGAGTGTGCCATGCACCTCCTGCTGGTTGACAATTCATCCTTAATCTTCTGTCAACAAAAAAGGTAAATGCATTCCCTTATGTAAAAGCAGACCTGTGACTACCTTTTGCAGGTACTATTACGGTGATATCCTTGTGAATATGGCACTAGTAATATAAAAACAAAGATAAAAGATTTAATCTTTTCGTTTTGGTTGAAAATGGCAGTTTTGCTGTAGACCAAAACTGTGACAAAATTGCACCTCAGTTTTATCATGCAACCTGATTGTAAAAGTATAACCTAGGAGTCAAATATAGAGTTTGCAAGTGGTAATATATTTAGTTTGGTAAGCTTGGTATTCAAACTCATCTTTCTGTGGCATTTTACTCAGTACCTAGTCAGCCTAAACTGTGTTTCTAATGAAATCCACCCAACTGGCAAATAACACATCCAGTGCTCTGACTCTCCTACTGTTCCGGTCCCTTGGTAACTTGGCAGTCTGAGTTACCTGTGACTGGCATGCTGGTAAGTTTTGCTGGTGAAGATGGTTATGTCACAAGTTTCTGACATTGGCGACCTTTCTGACAGGCAGGATTGTTTGCTCACTGCCAGGATGTTTACCTTAATGGTTTCTGCTGGAAAGTGAGAACAATGATGAGACACTGTGCTACTCAGCCCATGGCAGGAGGCCATTCTTGTGGCAGGAGGCCTTCTTGGGAGGGTCATTCTGGCAGTGGGGTGGGTGCCCCAGACCATTAGTAGTCATCCCAGCTCTTGGAGTAGGCATTCTTTCCCAGACAGTGGTCATTCTCACCCTCAGGTGGGCACAGATGGTGGGCATTGCAATACAGTGGTGTGAATTCTGGCCCTCGAGTGGTCACTGAAGCACAGAAGGTAGGAATTCCAGCTGCAAGGTATGCATTGATGCACGGACAGTGGGCAATATTGTCCTGGGGTGGGTATTCTTGCCCATGGGTGGACAGTGAGGCACATCAAGTGGGCAAGCTAGCCCATGGTAGGCATTATGGCCCTGGAGTATGGATTGAGGCACAGAGATCAGGCATTCCAGCCCCAGGATAGATATTCTCACCCCAGAATAGTCATTCAGGCACAAAGAGTTGGCATTTCTGCCCTAGGGTTGGCATTCTGGCCCTAAGGTAAGCATTTTGACCCTACAGTTGGCACTGAAATAATGAATGTGGGCATTCTTGCTCTAGGGTGGGCATCCTGGTTACCCTTGTAAGGAGATCCTGGTCTAGGGGCTGGGAGGGTGGCCCAGGTGAAAGTAGGCTGGTTAGGAGGGGGCTGGTCTGCGGCTTGGGGTGGTCCAGGGATAGAGAGGCTGGTCATCTGGGGAGGAGGGTCTGGTTTGGGATCTGGAAGAGTGGGCCAGTTGCTGGGAGGAAGGCTGGCTAGGGATGGAAGGTCAGTCTGGGTGGTGGTAGTGTGGTCCTACTGTTGGAAATCCGGCCAGCTGGGAAGAGCAGGCTGGATTAGGACCTGCAAGGGTGGTCCAGGTACAGGAAGGCTGGTCAGATGAAGGAGTAGCTGGTCCAGGGGCGGAGTGATTTAGCTGCTAGGTGGAAGGTCAGCTAGGGGTAGGAGGCTGGTTTGGGGACTGAAAAGGTAAACTTGCTTTCAAGAAGCAGGTCAGCTGACAAAGGGAAACTGTTCTGGGGCCTAGAAGGATTGCCCAGGTGCAGTGAAGCTGGTTGACTGGGGAGAAGAGACTCATCCCACGACTGGAAGAGTGACCCAACTGCTTGGAGGAAAGTCGCTAGGTCAAGGGGTTGGAAAAGTGGGGCTGCTGCTGCTGGAACGTTGGCCTGGGGTTTGGAAAGGTGGTTCAGTTGATGGGAGGCTGGTTGGTTAGTGAGGGGATGTTGGTCTAGGGCCTAGAAGAGTGGTCAGCTGTAGCTGGAAGCTGGTCCTGGGGATGAAAGGGTGATCAAGCTGCTGGGAGGGTGGTGGCTGGAAATCATAGGCTGGAGCAGGGGCTGGAATGATGGTCCAGGTTCTGGAAAGGTGGTCTGCTAGGGGCTGGAGGATGGTCTGAGGCCTAGAAGGGTGGTCTAACTGTTGGGAGGCAGATTTGCTTAGGTGGGTGGCTTGTCCAGTGCCTGGAAGGGTGGTCCCACTGATAGTAGACTGTTTCGCTGGGGAGGGAAGGCTGGCCCAGTGCATGGAAAGGTGGTCCAAGGCAGGGAGGCTAGTTGGCTGAACTGCAGGGGCTCTTCTGGGGGCTGTAAGAGTGGTCCAGTTACTGGGAGTAAGGTCAGCTGGGGTGGCAGGCTGGTCCAGGGGCAGAGGCTTGCCCTGCAGCTGAAAGTATGTCCCAGCTGCTGGGAGAGTGGTTGGCTGGGAATCATTGGCTGATCCTGTGTCTGGAATGGAGGCTCTGGTACCTGGAGGGTAGTCTGCTGGGTCGAAGTCTGATCTAGATGCCAGAAAGATTGAGACGATACAGTTTTGATTGTCAAATGGGGAGGGGTGTGTGGAAGGCTCAAGGGTAGCAAGAAGGACGCTTTGGAGGCAAAAATAGTCTTCAGTTCTTCATTCCTTTATTCACAGGTGGTTAAAAGGATTACTTCTTGAAAAATCACAAAACAAATCGAACTGAACATTTTAAAAATAAACAAAATTGCCAACGGAGAAAAAAATAATTCAGGTCAGCAGAATATACTACTTCACCTACGAGGTGTTCACAGTTCAACACCCAAATTAGATCTGATCTTAAGTCAAAACTTTCTTGGCATATAAAGGGTGCAGTGAACATGATTGGTTCCAGACAACACACGATAAGAAAACCTTTCTTTTTATACAAAAAAAAACTTTCCCATTACTTCACAAAATTATTTACAGTATAAGCACTAATGTTCTACAAAAAGATGCATAAAATAAAAATATCAGGACCTTGTTTAGGAACGCTGCCAGGATCCGCCCCATCTTCTCTGGATAAAATACTGCTGAAATTGGCCGGCTGGCTCTTAGTTACACAGAGGAGATGCGGGAAGCTGCGGCGTCTCCTAAACATAAAGGGACCTGTTTTTGCAGTTGAGAATTAAATTACAGGACAGGTTTCTTAAATCCCATTTCAGGTACGTACTAGTACAATAATGCAAACCATCTGAATCTCTTTATGTATTTATTCACTCAATAACAAACGGGAGGAAGAATAGCAGCATGAACATTCGCACATTCGTGCAGCATTACGAATCAGAAAACAAATGAGTCATTGCTTAAGTATATTGTCACAATATTTTCTCAAAGGAGAAGAGAATAAAACTATTTCAAGAAGGGGTTCTAACTTAGTTCCAAATGGCTAACAAAGGATTTTTATTTAAAGAGGATGGGACCTTCCGTGGTGCTTCCAAAATATCCACGGAATCTCCCTTGACCTGTTAGACCATTCAAGCTCTGCGGTCACTGTATATTTTATTTAAACTAGCTCCAAATTACGACACTTCTGAATTCTAACCATGTTAAAGAATTTTTAATGGACAAATTGTTTTCTATACAGGCTGCTTATTTCTTTCCGGAAAGCACAAACTCAAAAAAAATATATAGAAACAAACATATGCGGGGGGGGGGAGGGGTAACCTCGCACAACAAAAAGGCTTTAGCACTATAACAGTACTATACTGTTATAAACAGTCACGAAACCAACTGTGAACAGGTTCTCTTTTTTTTGAAACAGTAAACACAATTCAACGGATGATAGATGGCCAGTCTATACACTCTCATTTAAAAAAAAAACATATAACGAATAAACACACAAGGACAGCACTCACTCCACGAGACAACCGACACATATATATAGCACCATAGAGAAAAAAATATAGGGAGGGGTGATTTAATGCCCCTTCCACATACTCCTCCCCCCTTTTGATCCACAAAAGTAATTTTAGTGGAACCACAGCCCACCCTCTCCATGGTTCCACCCCGGGGTCCCTTAATAAATTATCCTAACAAGTTATAGGAAGATTAATATTTTCCATTTCTTTCATCTGCATCACCCCAGGGTTTCTAGTACTAGGATCATCCAACCCGTATCTGGAAAGAAAATCTGCATTTTTATTTAACACCCCTTTTCGATGTTTTATCGAGAAACGATATGGCTGAAGAGAAAGATACCACCTCATAATCCGTGGGTTTTTGTCTTTCATATGCCGTAGCCATCATAATGGGTTATGGTCTGTCCATATCTCAAATTCAATGCCCCATAGATAAAAATGTAAAGCTTCAATAGCCCACTTAATGGCCAAACACTCCTTCTCAATAGTGGTATACTTAGTCTCGCGTTCATGAAGTTTCCGGCTAATATATATAACTGGATGTTCTTCACCATCTATCATTTGTGTTAATACTGCACCTATGCCATAATTAGAGGCATCAGTCTGTAGTATAAAAGGATGAGTGAAATCAGGAATATGGAGTACTGGTGAAGAGCATAGTTGCGCCTTGATGGAACAAAAAGCCTCCTCACATTTAGGGTTCCATATCACTTTTTCTGGCTGTCGCTTTTTTATCAAATCAGTTAGTGGTCCAGTTATAGATGAGAAAGCTGGGATAAAATGTCTATAATATCCAGCCAAGCCCAGAAAAGCTCGAACATCCCTCTTAGTACTCGGTCTAGGGCAGGAAGCTATTGCATCTATTTTACGTTTGTCTGGCTTTATACACCCACGCCCTATTAGAAAACCTAAATACTTTGTTTCTTGCACTCCCATGGTACATTTCCCAGGATTTATAGTGAGACCTGAGTTGGAAATAGCCATAAGAACGTTTGAAACATGTTTTAGGTGATCTTCCCAAGTAGGGCTAAATATTACGACGTCATCAAGGTAGGCCGCACTGTATGAGGTGTGAGGGGCTAGAATTTTATCCATCACCCGTTGGAAGGTGGCAGGGGCACCATGCAGCCCAAAAGGCATCACATTAAACTGAAAAAGGCCAATTGGCGTACTAAAGGCCATTTTCTCTTTGGCTTCCTGGTCTAAAGGTATTTGCCAATAGCCTTTTGTGAGATCAATAGTAGAAAAATACTGTGCGTTACCAAGGTGATCTAGTATATCATCTATGCGGGGCATGGGATAGCTATCAAATTTAGAGATAGCGTTTAACCGTCTAAAATTTAAACATAGACGTACCCCCCCTTCTTTATTTTGTACCACTACCAATGGAAAACTCCACTCACTGTGGGAGGGTTCTATAATTCTCAATTCCTGCATTTTTTTAAGTTCATAAATCACAGCCTTTCTTAATTTCTCAGGTAGGCGATAGGATTTTTGCCGAATAGGACTATTCTGGGTTAGGCTGATTTTATGTTTTTCCCCTGCCTCCCTTCCTGGCGTTTCTCTAAAAGTGTGTTTATACAATTGTATTGTGGCTAACATTTCAGCAGTCTGTTGAGGTGTTAGTTCAGGGTTTATTTTAATATCTCCAATGTTCCCATTTTCCTCTAGTCTCTGGTATGCAATGTCCAGTTCACTGTTCCCAGTTTCAGGGTATACATAACTATGTAAGCTAGATACCCTTTCCACCCAAGGTTTCAACAAATTAGCATGGAAGATACGTTTTTTATGGGTTTTGTCATGCATGTATATTTCATATGTGACAGGCCCCATTCTTCTAGTTACTTTATAAGGGCCCTGCTACTTCATTAATAATTTATTTTTAGATGAAGGAAGGAGTAATAATACTAAGTCTCCTTCAGAAAACTCTTTACACTTAGTGCCTAGATCATATAGCTTCTTTTGCACAGCCTGTTGTTTTTGATTATTCATCTGTGCTTGTTGTGTATATTTCTTTATTCGGTCTCTTAAATGTTGCAAATATTCAAGGGGGCATTTCTGTCATATAGCCTTACTATCTTCCCACCATTCTTTTACAATATCTAAAGGACCCCTTGGATTCCTTCCATATAATAACTCAAAAGGAGAGAAACCAATTGAAGCTTGTGGCACCTCTCGGTAAGCGAACATCAAATATGGTAGGTACTGATCCCAATTTCTGCCTTCATCCTGTACAAATTTCTGAATCATTTTTTTTAGAGTCTGATTGAAGCGCTCCACCAGCCCGTCGGTTTGAGGATGATATGGGGTAGTTTGGATAGCTACAATACCTAAGGTCTGGTAAAGTCGCTTCAATACCTGAGAGCAGAAATCCATACCCCGGTCAGTTAATATTTCTTGAGGTATCCCTACTCTACTAAATATTTTCCCTAGTTCTTCAGCAATTCTAGGGGCGGTGATAGTCCGGAGAGGTGCCTCTGGATATTTCGTGGCATAATCACACACTACTAGAATATACTGGTTTCCTTTTGTACTTTTTTGTACTGGGCCCACAATATCCATCGCAACTCTTTGAAATGGAGTATAAAATAGGGGCATAGGTTGCATTGGAACTTTGTCCTTCCTTATTACTTTTGCCACCTGTTGACATTCTGGACAACTCTTGCAGGACTCCGCAACTTGCTCATGTATTCCAGGCCAGAAATATCTAATTAGGAGTCTACTTAATGTATAATCCCTCCCTAGATGTCCGGCCATGGAAATGTCATGGGCAAGTTTTAACAGTATTGCACGATATTGCTCAGGAATTAATAACTGTTCCACTATTTCTTGTGTTCTGGGATTATAACATAATCTATACATCAAACCATTTTTCAGTTCATATTTCCTTTCGCCTCCTGGGAGTTTCTCCTGGGAGTTGAAAAGTAACTTTAAAGACTCATCATTTGTTTGTACAACAGCAAAATGATCTTTCTCCCCTTTTTTTATGTTCCACCCTATGTTATTGTCCAACTCAGCCTGGTGTTTCATAATCCAGTCTTTCTTCTCTTTCCTCCTTTGTTTCCTAGATTTCTTTTCTTTTCCATGTTCACCAAAAATGTCCTCATCGAAAGGAAACTGATGATCTAATGGTGCCAAAGGAGTCTGGGATCTGGTTACCATGGCACCTAAGTTACTCGTCATCAGAGTCTGAAAAAAAGGGCAATCATGTCCGATAACTACTGGGAGAGGAAGGTTGGGCACCACACCTACTTGCATGGACTGTGTTTGCCCCTGTATGCTGAATTCTACGTTCGTAAGAGGATAACAATGGGTGTCCCCATGTATGTAGGTCACTGTCGTAGTCGACTCATTGAAAACAGTAGGTGTATTTAGTAAATGAGGGTGTATCAGAGTTTGTTTACTCCCTGAATCTAGTAGACCAGTCACTGTATGTTGCCCTATTTGTACTGGAATCAAATACTGCCCCCAGTTAGCCAAGGCAAGATGTATTTGTTCAGGCTTCCGCTTGGGGCAAAATCTGGCTATGTGTCCTTTTGCTCTACAATCATGACACACAATGTCTGGGTTATTGCCTCTTCCTACTCTGCCGGAGCTATTTGTGGTGACATTGGAAGTAGCTCCTCCAGTGGTACTATGAGGCTTTGTTAGATGTCCCTGTGGCTGTGATAACGTATGGTGAGTTCTTTGTCTCTGTGGTCTGGCAGCAATATAGTCCTCAGCCAACCTTATAGCGGTATCCGAAGCCTCTGGCCAGTGTTCCTTCACCCATAATTGAACACCAGGGGGAAGTACCCGGAAGAATTGTTCTAACACTATAGTCTCAATAATTTGGTCTTCAGTTCGGACAGTAGGTTGCAACCATTTGACACATAAATCTTTAAGCTGAGTAAAGGTGTCTTGAGAGTTATCAACAGTGGTATAACGAAATGCTCTAAATCTTTGTCTATACGTCTCAGTATTTATATCGTACCTTTTTAATATGGCCTGCTTGACCCATTCGTAGTTGTTAATATCCACCATCTCGACTCGGCTATAGGCAATCTGGGCCTTTCCAGTTAGATAGGGCGCTAAGCGAATTACCCATTGGTCCCGGGGCCAATTGCAGGCTGTTGCCACCCTTTCAAAAGTTAACAAATATGCCTCCATGTCATCACTGTCCAATAACTTAGCCAGTTTGATGTCTTTCTGTCCGGCTCTAGAAATGGCAGGTGGTCCTCCAGACCCCAATGCTTGAAAGGCTCGTGGCACCTCATTCCATCTAGTCTCATATTCCCCTCGATCCCGGTCTCTCCGTCTCTCTATTTCTAGCTGTCGGGTACAGAACCACCTCAACAAATCCTGTGGCTCCTCAGGTAAATGCTCTTCTTCCGCCCCTCCTGTAGCTTGGGACATACCTTCATCTTTTGGTTCCGCCATCTGGTCAGTTAAAGGGACTTTCCTTCTAGTCACGGGTTCCAAACCAGGGAGCAAGGGAACCTGGAATTTGGCAGTCACTGTTCGGGTTTGTATTTTCCACTCAGTCTGTTGTTCTCTCTGCTTTACGTCCCCTGGATCCTAGAGCATCAGAAATCCAATCAACCTTAATACAGGTCCACCAGTTGGCTAACCCCAACTAGCCTTTATCCCACTTCTGACACCACTGTGGAAGGCTCAAGGGTAGCAAGAAGGACGCTTTGGAGGCAAAAATAGTCTTCAGTTCTTCATTCCTTTATTCACAGGTGGTTAGAAGGATTATTTCTTGAAAAATCACAAAACAAATCAAACTGAACATTTTAAAAATAAACAAAATTGCCAACAGAGAAAAAAATAATTCAGGTCAGCAGAATATACTACTTCACCTACGAGATGTTCACAGTTCAACACCCAAATCAGATCTCATCTTAAGTCAAAACTTTCCTGGCATATAAAGGGTGCAGTGAACAGGACTGGTTCCAGACAACACACGATAAGAAAACCTTTCTTTTTATACAAAAAAAAAACGTTCCCATTACTTCACAAAATTATTTACAATATAAGCACTAAAGTTCTACAAATAGATGCATAAAATAAAAATATCAGGACCTTGTTTAGGAACGCTGCCAGGATCCGCCCCATCTTCTCTGGATAAAATACTGCTGAAATTGGCCGGCTGGCTCTTAGTTACACAGAGGAGATGCGGGAAGCTGCGGCGTCTCCTAAACATAAAGGGACCTGTTTTTGCAGTTGAGAATTAAATTACAGGACAGGTTTCTTAAATCCCATTTCAGGTACGTACTAGTACGATAATGCAAACCATCCGAATCTCTTTATGTATTTATTCACTCAATAACAAGCGGGAGGAAGAATAGCAGCACGAACATTCGCACATTCATGCAGCATTACGAATCAGAAAACAAATGAGTCATTACTTAAGTATATTGTCACAATATTTTCTCAAAGGAGAAAAGGAGAATAAAACTATTTCAAAAAGGGGTTCTAACTTAGTTCCAAACAGCTAACGGAGGATTTTTATTTAGTTTAAGAGGATGAGACCTTCCGTGGTGCTTCCAAAATATCCACGGAATCTCCCTTGACCTATTAGACCATTCAAGCGCTGCGGTCACTGTATATTTTATTTAAACTAGCTCCAAATTACGACACTTCTGAATTCTAACCATGTTAAAGAATTTTTAATGGGCAAATCGTTTTCTATACAGGCTGCTTATTTCTTTCCGGAAAGCACAAACTCAAAAAAAATATATAGAAACAAACATATGCGGGGGGGGGAAGGGTAACCTCACACAACAAAAAGGCTTTAGCACTATAACAGTACTATACTGTTATAAACAGTCACGAAACCAACTGTGAACAGGTTCTCTTTTTTTTAAAACAGTAAACACAATTCAACGGATGATAGATGGCCAGTCTATACACCCTCATTTTCAAAAAAAACGTATAACGAATAAACACACAAGGACAGCACTCACTCCACGAGACAACCGACACATATATAGCACCATAGAGGAAAAAAATAGGGAGGGGTGATTTAATGCCCCTTCCACAGGGTGGTCCTGGTGACAAGACCTTTTAAAAGGCTTTGGAGGGTCTCACACCTCCATAACCCCTAGATGAAATCCAGACTAGTTGTACACGTGCAAGTTGTGCCCGGTCCCATTGTTCCAGCCAAAGTAGACAGTCTAGAGTTTACCATTTTTGACCAGTCAGAGTCTGGCAGATCGGATGTCACCCTACCCATATTTATCATCATCAACTGAATGACTAGTAGCTGTGACATCTGGCTTATTCAAGGAGGATCACTTAATGTCATTCACAGGAGCATCCAGAGGATTGATTAGGTGGAGTGAGTCTTGAGACCTGGATTATCAGCATAATCCCAATTCATAGCCATGGGCCAGAGGAGCCTCAGGACATGGTGAAGGCAGCACCTTCAGATTATTGGGGAGGTTCTTTCTTCCCAGCTTTAACAGTGCCTCATAGACAGGTGTCAAGAAGACATCCAACATCACAAGGGGCGATGTGACATCACTACTGCATTGGATCCTGAGGAGGTATACCTGCTGTGGCGGGGAAGCTTAAGTTCTGCAGAGCCCTTGCATCAGCTGGAGCGGTGTCAGGAGAGTAGTGGATACAGACTGAATTTGTAGTGTCACCCAAAAGGTCAAAAAGTCTCAAATGTTTAAAAAAGAAACAAACATAAAGTGTGTTCTGGAGTGGAAAAGAGGCTGGAGCACAATCCAGCGCCAACATGTCTCACCAGTACATACAGCAGCCTGCCAGTCCAGGTTTCAGAAACACGACACTTGGACTGACATGCTACTGTAGTTGCCAGAAACCCAGCACGCTGGGTCTTGAAAAATCCTTTATTGATGCATTTAAATTCATTCTTTTACTGCCACACTGCAGCCTGTGGTCAGCTGGGGTGCTGTCAAACCCATGGGGCATGGCAGCATAGGTCCCCCCAATCACCCGATGCCTGAATACTGAGCTAATTAGTTTTCTGCCAAGTAGTCCCCACTCCCTCATCCAATCTGCAACTAATAAGTTAATTAGTTTCACTGGTGTCTGGTGGTCCCCCTCCCTTACCAAATCCACAGCTATTTTCCCCAGTGTCTGGTAGTCCCATTCCTGCAGAGGTAGCCCCCATCCCCTACACTCACCTCCCTTGTCATCCAGCCATCATCTGCCTCATGTCCAGTATTATACAATGCTTTATAGTGATAAAGGAAGTGGTCTGATGGTACCTAAGGCCGCATCCAGCACATTCGTAAATGTGCATGGAGTTAGCTGTATGTCAGCAGTGCTTAATCTCAGACTCATAACTCTGCCATGGTATAGTCTTTTGTCCCCCAGACATGGATGCTGCTCTCTGAACTAGAACCTCAAGGCCACATTGGTGATGACCACTACACCCCCAAATAATTGTTCGAACACTAACTCTGCATGTCTTCATTATACAAACCACTAATCCAGATGTGAGTGGCAGCATGTAGTCTGTGCAACCATTTACATGGGGGATTATAACTGCTGCAGGGGTGGGAATATGGCATGACACCAGGCTCACGGTTTGCATGACACGATCAATGCAACAGGCACTTGACGCTACTGCCATAGTCATCAAAACAACCCGCCGAAGACCCATACTTTTGTGCATACTTCCTGTGAATGTCGATTATGAATTTTAATGCACCTCTATGATCTAATTTGGTGGTCGAGTGGCCATATATCAATTGGTGGCAATTGTTGCCTTCCTAGTATGCAGAGGGTACTCCCTAGATAGCCCCATTCCCAACTATGCCAATGTTCTGCAGCCCTGTGCAACACATAGCTGTTCCTCACGCACTAATGGATGTTCTGGCTCACAAGGTAGCAACTCCTTGTAAAAGTACTTATAGTACTATTTGTGGTCATGGCATCTCTTCACCTTATGTACTGAGTGGTGAGGGTACTGTGTTGACACTGTGTAGGGCACATAATGGACTTGAATATCAGCACTATTAATAAAAAGGCCCAGTCCCTGTCCCTTTACCTGTGCTGTTACACTGACCTGTGTGATAGCGCAAGAAAAAAGTGGATATCCCTTTGTGTTTTTATAAAAGGGGTGGAACTCAAGAGTTATGTAAAAAACATGATGGCTTCCATCAATGTGGACACCCATTGATGTGAGAGATGGGGAACATACTGTAGCTCAACTCTGGGTGGGTATTCCAACCCTACTGTGGCCATTCTGGCAACCAGGATGGCTCTTCCTCCCCTCTGAGAGGGCACTTCTGCTCTATGGTAGGTATTTTGGCAACCAGGGTGGTCAGTCCTCCACTCTCAGTGGGCATTCTGGCCACCAGTGTGGGCACTGAGGCAAAACATATGGGCATTCCAGCCACAAGGGCAGGTATTCTGGCCTCAGAGTGGGCATTTGTGCCTCCAGGGTGTCCAGTCTGTCCCTAGGGTGGGTGCGGAGACACAGATGGTGGTCATTCAAATATCCTGGTTTGACACTCTAGGGAAGGGAGGCTAGTAGGGAGGCTGTAAGGGTGGTCAGCTGGGGGAATGATGGGTGGTCCTGGAAGGGACGTCCAGCTGTTGAGAGGGTGGTCAGCTGGGGATCAGAGGCTGGAATGATGGTTTAGCTGCTGGGACCATGGCTGGTTGGAGTTAGAAGGTCGGTTGGGGGGGTAGAAGCATCTGAAAGGTGCAGAATGATTGGTTCAATGAGAGAAGGTTTGTCTGGGGGTCAGGCACCTTTTACAGACTTTGGAGGGTCCTCAAGGTCTTCATTAACCTAGCACCAAAATAGGAAGAATGGCCAGACCTTGCAGGTTGTGCTGGTCCAGCTGGTCTGTCCAGACCAGGAAATCCAGTTTTTACCATTGTGCTGTGGTCCTGCTTTCGCCAATACATTTGGCACAGAAACCAAAGCATTATTTATCTATCATCACACCTTCCTACCCAATATCCTATATCCTATAAGATGCATAACCCCGTTCCCCCAACCTCTTTTAGAACCCATCCCCCTCCTCTTCCCAGCACCCACAAGTTCCATTAAATTGACTATATTTAAAAAATCTTCCATGATGGGCAGCCAGCATGACACACCCACCTCCATGGCTGGCTGCCACTTTTCAGTACTTATTTATTTGCACTAAATCAAATATGACTTCTTTCACCCCACACTGCCATTACCCTTCTCCCTCCCCCCCACACACCTCCCAGCACTCAAAAGCCGGTGTGTGGCAGCTATAAATATGAAGAAGGTGACCAAAGCAGTCCACCCTCCTCTAATGCCAGCCACCTTCTTCTGAATGATAGCACTGGCATGCTTGGTGTTAGTTAAACCAGCTGCTCATACGACCCACTGGATGTGTGTGCAGGGAGATGACTACTGGGCTTTGCTTTAGAGAAGAATAGCTGGGCTGTACTTGGATAAAAGTAGGGGCCCAGCGGGCTGGGCTTGGATACCAAGGGGGGCCCACTGGGCTGAGTCTGGACGCAAGGGAGACACATTAGGCAGGATCTGGGTGCAGGGGGGACCCACCTGGATGGGCTTGGGTACAGAAGGGGCCCCAGTGGGCTGGGCTTGTGTGCTGGAGAGGCACCTAGCGGGCTGGGCTTGGGTGTAGGATGGGGTCTCAGAGGGCAGGGCTTAGTTGCAGGAGGGGAACCAGAGGGTTGTACTCATGTGCAAGTAGGGGCACAGTGAGTTGGGGTTGTGTGCTGGAGGGGTACCCGGTGGGTTGGGTTTTGTGTACACTGGCGTTCTGATGCAGTAGTTGGTTGAGAGAATGACTGCTATACACTGAGGAGTCCCAGAAAGGATGACTCACATGTCTGTATTTAGTCATTCTCAGTTTATACAGAATCAGACATATAATCTTGTTTAAAAGATGATGTCTGTTCTGGTAAGGCCATGCCATCTTGATATGCACAAGGAATCGCATACCCATGATGCCTTCCTCTGGAAATGAGGCTTGAAAGTGTATATATTGCATGTGATTTTGAGAGATGCACAAAAAGCAAACTATTTGGATATTTTGTCTCTCCTAGCATACTACAGTACAACACTGCTTTTCCTGCAAACTACTTCTATTGTATACTGGAGAAATAGAAACAGCAAAAAAAAAATCTAAGTTAAACTATCAAGTAATTAACAATTGAGTAAAGTTCTAAATCAATTAACTAACTCATAAACTGGATTAGGATTAAACTGAAAATTCAGTCAGTCCATAGCTACAGTATTTTTCAAAGTCGGATTTCAACTAAAACAGAAGAAAAAAACATTCTCTACTAATGGCCAGATAGCAAGGTTAATTCATTAGTTGAGTAAAACCCCTCAATCAATGATGAAGCTCAATGTTCAACTTTTTAGTTAGTTATTCCCTACTGAAAAGGGAAACATTGGGTATTTGCAATTTTATTTTTGTATTGGTCAAGTTTCTTTTAAGCAGTATGAAGCAATTTGCACTAAGCTGCTACACCAAAGAGTTAGCTTTAGATTTTTATGTTGATTCCGAGCATGCACAAGAAACATATTGCGGCAGCTTGCTGTAGAAGCAGGTTGTGAAGGCATGGTATTGTTGTGGCCAATGCCCCCACAGCCTTTGGAGGCTTGGCTCGCCTTTCCCAATGGGGTGGCATGCTGCTGCTGACGCTAGTTCAGCCAGCGTCCCACATCCTTGTAAGGTTTCAGCCGCTGCAGTCAGGGGCTGCCTCGTCATTGCAGTGTAAGCCATTCTGCTGCAATGAGGGAGTGACCTGTCATTGCTGGATGGAACCTTGCTACTGTGATATTGTTTGTGAACATGGCAGTGGCCTGCTGCCATGTTTACAAACAATATTAGTAAGCCCCAGTGCCAAGAAGGTGCCCAATCCCCCTCGGCAGCATATGCCTCCCCCCACAACAGTGGTTGTTTGCCGACAGGAGCCCACTCCCTGTCGGCATAATCTCCCCTCTCCCAGTTTGATTTGCAAATGGGGGAGCCCACTTCCCATTGGCATCATGTCCCCCTCGTGATGAAACATAGGTGTGTGCCAAGGGGTGCCCAATCCTTCTCAGCTATTGTGCCCCCCCGTATAAGCCGATAGGGTGCCCAATCCTCCATCAGCTACAGTCACCACCCACACAACAGTAGGTTGGTGTGCTGGGAGCTGTAAAGCAAAAAATGGTCCTACTTTGAGTCCAGCAGCCCATCTCCAACCTGCACCCACCCTCTGTGCACCCCGCCTCCCCACACCCCCCTCACCCATACTTACCTCCGGAGCCCAGTGTGATGATCTTCGGTGAACCGGGAACATGTCTGCACTCTTCAAAGCCGACCACAAACTGAGAAAATGCTAGTAAGCTATATAATGGCATAAATAGGGAATTTTCGACTTTGATGCACATCTCAGGCATTTTAGGGAATTTTGGCACCAAATTTTCAACATGGGGATTTTAGGACCCCTCCTCATGAGTTCTGTCACTGTCATGGTGTTATTCAGCCCCAAAAAGTGAATTTGCGGTCACTGCGCAGAATCACCTTTCGGGACCAATTAATGAAACAGCAGTGCCAGTGTTCATGAGGTGGGCTCTCAAAACGTCTGTGTTGCACATTTGGTGGAAAAAATCTGAGAAATTACTGTTTTACGAGCGTGCATTGTGCAATTGCTATGCACACTCATAACTTTGCAAATTTGCAATATTTTCATTCCAGATTTTCACCCTTGCCATCTTTCTGGCCCTCCGTATAAACAGTATAGCTGTCATTTTTCACATCCTGGCCGAAATGTGCTTTCGCAGTTCTGGCACAGAACAGCGCGGTCGCTGTGGGAAATCAGTGTTCAGGACACATTAAGAAAATCACAGTGACACTGTTCATGAGCAGAGATCCTAAAATGCCTATGTTTAAAATTTTGTGACAAAAGCCCATAAAATGAGTGTGTTATGGGCGTGCGTTGCGCAGGTTCCATGCATGCTCTTAACTTCACAACTTTGAAATATTTTCACTCCAGATTTTCAAAACTGCCATTTTTCCACACCTCCTTATGAACAGCACAGCTGTCATTTTTCACATTGTGGCTGAAATGTGTTTTCGCACTTCCAGCTCAGAATAGAGCGGGCGCTGTGGGAAATCAGTGTTTGGGACACATTACAACAATCACAGTGACACTGTTCAGGAGCAGAGGTCCTAAAATACCTATGTTGAAAATTTTGTGATGAAACTCCATAAAATGACTGTGTTACGAGCGTGCGTTGTGCAGTTTTCACGCACCCTTGTAACTTTGCAAATTAGTAATATTTTCACGCCAGATTTTCAACACTGGCATTTTTTCACACCTCCTTATGAACAGTACAGATGTCATTTTCCACATTCTGTCCAAAATGTTTTTTCCCTTTTCCAGTGCAGAATACCGTAGTCGCTTTCAGAAAGCAGTGTTTGGTACAGATTTGGATCGAGCGAGTGAGAGAGAGTGGGTGTGACCAAGCTCAGCTGAGCTCTGTTGGGACTGCTGCAGATTTCTTTGTGGGCAGAAAAAGGCAGCAGTGCAGGCAGGGGCCCAGTACAAAACGTCAACCTGCAGTGGCAGGAGAAACAAAATGAGTGAGTGACAGAGGAGGAGAGAGCAAGCTCAACGGAGCTTTATTGTGACTGCTGCTCATTTCTTTGTAGGCAGAAAAAGGCACCAACAGAGGAAGGAGCCCAGTACAAAAGGATAGCCTGCAGCACCAGGAGAAGCAGAATGAGCGTGTGAGAGAGGGGGAGTGGGTGATCTCAACAGAGCTCTATCAGGACAGCTGCAGGTTTCTTTGTGGGCAGACAAAGGTGCCAATGCAGGCAGGAACCCAGTACAAAAGGGCAGCCTGCAGCACCAGGAGAAACAGAATGAGTGAGTGAGAGAGGGGGAGTGAGCGAGCTCAATGGAGCAAACCAATCAACATTCGGCATTGACAAATTCTTATTTATGTTTCTTGTGCGTACAGCACACAAGACACATATTGAGATAGTAGAGCATTGCAGAGGTGTGGCAGTGTTGTGGCCAGTGCAGTGGACGCTTTAATGGGCGTGTCCCTCAGCCACCAATTAATGCTGAGGCTGCCGATGGCAGCAGTTTCAGACCAAGCACCGCACTTGAAAGAAACCTGCTGCTACAATTGGGGCAGTTTCATTATTGCAGAGGCAGTTGTCCCTCCCTCCCAACCTGGCACACTGCAGGACAACAAATGTAAATGTTAGCTCCCTCCCACTGCTACTGCCCACCCCACACCCACTGTTCTCTGTCCACTGCCAACATTGGGGTCCTCAATCCCCATATCAGCATGTACCCCCCCTCACCCCATTAATGTGGCACACTGGGAGAGCCACTCCAGTGTGCCAAAAATCTCTTTGATGTTTCCGACACTAGGATGCCACCCGGTGTTGGATGTGCCCCCCACCCGCACCTATGTTCTCTGCCAATCTCATGGTGCCCAATCCCCGGGTCAGCATTGATCCCCCCTCCAGTACTTTGGTAAACTGGGAACCCACCCCAGTATGCTGAAATCTGTTTTGTTAATATTTCACCTGTAAAAAAGAAAACAGTCCCACAACATCTTTTTTTAAACCTGAAAAAAAAAGAGAAATGATCCCTCATCATTCCTGCTGGTCCCCCACCCCCAACCTGCACCCTTCCTCTGTGCACCCCACCTGCCCACCCCCCTACCCATACTTACCTCCAGAGGTCAGAAGCAGTGATCTTCTGTGGACTGAGAACACGTCTGTACTCTTCAAAGACCAACCGGGAACTGAAGAAATGACTGTAAGCCCTATAATGGCAGTCAATGGGGGGTTTTCAACTTAGGTTGATATCTCAGCCAATTTTTGGAGTTTTGGTCCCACATTTTCAACATGGGGTTTTTGGCACCCCACCTTGTGAACACTGGCACTGTCATTTCATTTCAGGGTCCTGAAAGGTGATTTTGCAGTCACTGAGCAGACTCACCTTTTGGGTCCAGTTAATGAAATGACAGTACTACTCTCCATGAAGTGTGGTCTCAGAAAGCCCTTGTTGCAAATTTGGTGAAAAAAATCCAAAAAATGATTGTGTTATGAGTGTCTGTTGAACAGTTTCCACGCACGCTCAGAACTTCATCAATTTTTAGTATTTCCACTCCAAATTTCTAACATTGCCATTTTTTCACACCCCCTTTTGAACAGTACAGCTGTCATTTTTTGCATCCTTCCCAATATGTGATTTTGCACTTGTTGCTTAGAATGACGCTGTCACTGTGCGAAATCAACTTTTGGGACAGATTATCAAAATCACAGTGCCACTGTTCATGAGGGGAGGTCCCAAAACATCTATGTTGAAAATTTGGTGGAAACATTCCAAAAAATCACTGAGTTATGAGCGTGTGTTGCACAGTTTCTATGTACACTGGTAACTTTGCCACTTTTTCATATTTTCAATCCAGATTTTCAAGATTGTCATTTCTTCACACCTCCTCATGAACAGTATAGCTGTCATTTTTCATATCCTGCCCAAAATGTGTTTTCACACCTGTGGCTCCAAATGGCACATTCACTGTACAAAATCACCTTTTGGGACTGAGTAATGAAATGATACTGCCATTGTTCATGAGGTGGGGTCCTAAAAAAGCCCATGTTGAAAATCTGGATCACAAATGCCAACAAGTGCCAGGGGTATTAGGGTTTCCAACCATAATGCCCACCCTGTACAGACTGACAGGCATCGGGGGTGTGATTTGGGGTCATCAGCCATAATGCTCACACCATTCCATTCCCACCCCCACCCTGCAGCCACTGATAGGCATCGAGGTGTGCCTTGGGTCTTTAGCCCTAACGTTCACCCCACTCTCCTATACTGCACCCATCTCAGCTTTATTTTCTTATGGAATTGGGTGAGCGTAAGGGCTGAAGACCTCAAGGTACACTGCGACACCTGTCGGTGTCTGCAGGATGGGATGAGGTGGAATGGCATGAGCGTTATGGCCAGTGACCCAAAGGCGCACCCCAACGCCTGTCAGTCTCTGCAGGGTGGGGCTGGGGGTTGGCGTTACTTCAATACTTCACTGCCATTCCTATTATGCATCTCTCTAGCTCCTGCACTACCAATGCCAATACCAGCAAGCAAACATTTGGCATTGACAAATGCTTGTTTAACATTGGCAATGCATTGATAACTAACAGTGTGTTGTTTTGCTACACTTAAACAGCTCAATAGCAGTTCTTTGTCAGATTTTTTTTGTGATGCAGCAGTAATGCAGTGCAAAACTGGGATGCATTCCATAGTTTTTTGCAAGGGTTTGTGCTGGATCCAACACTTACGCAGCTCATTATAAAATGCTAAACAACTCATTGGTGAGACAGTTTAATGTGAATCGTAAGGTAAATCTTGAATGTAGCCATCAGGAGTGACTGACTGATCATAGCTGATGATATCACTCGTTGAAATATCTGTAATGACATTGGGGTGGGGACATACAGAGCTGGTTTACTTTTCTTTGATATAGCTTTTTCTCCCAGGGTCAGCCCTGCTCAGCCCCAACCCACTCCCAACCTGCCTGCCTCCCCAAGATTACCTTCAAATTCCCCATGTATTTCCTTACATGGTGGGGCAGGAGAAGGATGGTAATCCTCCTTCTGGAGATCACATCCAGACCAGGCAGTCATGGATAGCAGCATGGGTCAGGTAGTGGGCTAAGTGTCATGTTCTAGCTCCATTTCCTGTTTTCTGTCCCCTTGACCAGGTGGCATGCAAGGATGCTGTTGTACTTGTGCATAGAGGTGCAACTTACTACACACCTGCCACCAACCCACCCCTTAGTCAAAGCTGCTGCCCTGTGACTGCACCTCCATGCAGTGGCAGTACCTATGCAGTGTGGCATGTTCTCTTTCCCCGGGAAAGGAGAGCTATTGTCAGATGCCAAATCTTCTTTCCTCCAGCTGACCCTCAGAAATTCAGGCCTGCTCTTGAACCCGGACTGCCAGTGTGGTGGCAAGTGTTGTACATATCACCTCAAACTTGCTCACCACTGGGCCAGCTAGAGCTGGTTTTCTTGAACAGGGAGACAGAAAACAAGTAAGAGAGGGACAGTTGCAGAAAGAGAATAAAGGTATTAAAATCAGAATTGGGAATGCCATAGTGCTTCTCATCCCCTTTAAATCCCCCAAGTCTCAGCATCAGTTTATATCAAAGCCAACAGTGGAAAGAGAGCCCATGGCTGCTCTATTCGCCACTTCGGCTATAATTTGCATTCCACAGAGAGAGCCTTATGACAAAAGGCATTGTAATAGCATTTGTCCTTCAGATGGAGTTAATTAATCCACTTAAAGAAATTTGATTTCCTTTCTAAAGCGGCGGTCTCTGGGCCCTTTAGCTGAATAACTTTTGATGGGTTATTTCATTTTGGTCCAATCTCTTCCCCTAACCTTGTCAGTACGATTAACTGCCTTTCAGCCGCTCATCCAATATTAGGATTCCTATCAAAACCAGTAAAATGGGAAGAAAAAGAGAGCCAAACCTATAGAGAATTTCTTTCTAAACAGATTTATTTTATGTAATGAAATATGCAAATATTTGAAATGAATTGGGAAAGCATCAGACTCCTCATCCACGAAGTCTCCGTACATGTTTGCATTACAGATATTGACGCTAATAAGAGACTGCTGCACTGCTGGGAGTTCGCTCAAGCAAACCTACTGCCTGCCAACTGGATCCAAATGCCATTTTCTACCCTCCTGAATGCTACACTAATCTCTGGCAGTGCTTTTTCTCATTACTTGATAATAAATGTCGAATACAGGTTTTTATGTTGCCCCAACTTTAGCTCATTCTGCAGATTTTTCAACATGCTGATTCACGTCAGTCAGTGCACTCTACAAAATTGGACTATTAGAACATTTTGGGCCCCAGCCTCCTGACTCAGTTTTATTGTCACTGTGATTCAAGCGTGGTCTATTAGTCACGCTGCAGTGCCACATAGATGCATGATTTTATAGTCCTTTTATTTCCATTTATTCCAACTCTGCTTGACCCCCTTGTGTGAGAAGTTGATGACAGTGTGTGTGACATTGTGCTCATATAAAGCCAGTTGTGGATCAGACGCTGGTGTTGTGATGTCGTACTGCACCCCATAACCAGTCAGTTGTAGATTTGGGGCTGGCGTTTGTTTCTTTGCTTCTTCCACATTGGATTCCTACTCCTTTGAGCCACTCCATGACGCCCATTTTCACTGCCTGCCACACAAACCCTGCACTACTGGTACATTCTCCTGGGTCTCCAGTACCTCTGTTGTCAGGTGAATCCAACTTAACCCTGACAGGGCACTTTCTGCTGCCACCAAGACGTAAAGGCCTTAGTTCAAATTCTAGCAGTCAAAGATAAAAAGCACAGCTTACTTCAGGAGTCTGGAGGTGTGGAAGGGGATGCCATAGACACTTTCATCATGGGTGCTCAGCACAGCCCTCATTCATTAATGGGCAGGGCCCCATGTCCACTGCAGCAGCTGGGACATACACTCAACAACATGACCTAATACTTGCTGAGCCATACTACGAACAGTTATGTAATGATGCAGTGGCAATTCAATGATGGGCTTTACTTTCTATTGCAACTCAGATGAGCCCCAAAATGAAATCTAGTTGCCCTGAAAGAATACTCAGAGTAAAGGCAGCCTGGGGCAGTTCATCAGATGCACAGATAAAGTAATACAAAGCAGTTCGAGCACCATGATTTGGACTCGTGGCTGAGCAAACGAGCACGGGAGAATGGAAGGGTTATTTATATTTTTACTGCAATCTGTTTTATCCTCACTTGGCTCCCTTCCACCTGCCCAGTGCTGGCTTACTGAAGTGACGCACCTGTGGATTTCTCCCCTGCCTGCCTACTTGCTTAAAGACCAGTACTGCAAGGTTGTAAAGCAATATTGCTTCAGTGGCTTCCTCCAGTCCACTTGCTTGAAGCCTGGTAGTGCTGGTTTGTGCTGTAACAAAACTACAGTTGCTTCCTCCTGCTTGACTTTTCAACACCCGTGGTGCCACTTGGCTTCCACATCTTCTCTCACACCCTGTAATGATTTACTGTTAGGCAAGAGAGCAGGTGGACCATTTTACATGAGATACAGATCTATAAAATCTGTTTTGTGTTTTTGCAATAACTACTAAAACGTTTTCATTTCTCCCCACATTGACAGAGGTTATGGCATCTCTTTCAGTGCTTGTCAAGCTAGACAGACTTTCACACCTCCAGACATATCAACTCTCCAAATTCAGACTTTGCTGGGCCCTTATCTAAGCTATGTTAACCCCCAGACCAGTAGCATAGCAAATTCCAAGAGGGCCTGGGTGCAAGGGTAAGTTATAGGGCCCCCCCTAGTTTTGAATAGACATCAAAATTATGATTTGGGCCCCTCAAACCTCATGGGCCCGGGTGCGACTGCACCCCCTGCACCCTTGTAGCTATACCCCTGCCCCAGACAGGCATAGGCTAAATAACCTTCTACCCTGCTGCACGCAGTCAGATTACAATCTTCCCACTCTAAGTGAAGTTCTTGGTCCTCACAGGGTAGTTATGGACAACTAATGCCGAAATGACAGACTAGGACAAAATGTGACTCTGAGTGGTCCCTATAATTCATCTCCTTGTCATGGACCCCAGTACCTAGGTTCAATATAGGACATATCTTCTTCTTTCAGATATACATAGCTACTGTTTTTCTGAAAATATCTGTTTATGCTCTTAATTTTGTTCTTGTAAGATATATGTTACTCAAGTCAAGCACTAGATTCTTTGGGATATATATGTTTATGTTCTAGATTAAGTCTGGACCTTGCAGAACATATACACACTAATAGCTCAGATCTTCTCCCGAAGCCTTGAAGAGGGACTTGACTTGACTAAGATAAGAAGATACGTCCGATGTGCTTATGTCCAGCAATGACTAGCTGAGAGAAGTTTTTCCCTGGTGAGTACAATAATATGGCATTTACCTTGCTGAATCATTGGGTTGCTTCAGTTTATCCCCTCCTTCGCTAACCTTTAATCCAATGCTCATCTCCCCACATTCTTACCCTCCTCACTGGTAGTATTGGATAGGTGCTTTGCAGGACCTGTATCTCTCCCTACCTGGCAGACTTGTATGTACATATATTACCGTTAGGAAACACCGGTACATATTTATCAATGCATTCTGTTGACTGTTTCACGTTCAGATGAAGTTTCCCATGTCCCTTACTCCCCCCTGACTAGAGGTGGGTGAAGTGGCCGAAATTCGCTCAGTGGAGTGATTTGCAGAGTAACGCGGAATCCGCGAATCACTCCACAACACGAAGCGAAGTACTTCACGTTACAATGGAGAATGCGAAGTTCATTGAAAACAATGACTTTGCATTATTCTGCCTTCCCCAAACCACTTCTCCACCAATTTTAAGGCGAAGTACATTGAATTCAATGTACTTCGCATCACTTCGCCTTGTTATTGCACTCCAAGGTGAATTTTCAGTGCTTCATGGGATACAGGTCACATGGGCTCTAGATTGTTCTGCACAGCCTCAGTTCTGTGTAGTGTGTGTGTAGTGGAAGATGGAGACAGTTTCCTCTCAGAGCTCTGCGATTCAAATCCTGTAAAAGCTGTTAAAAAAATCTTTTTGAGCCATTTTTTTTTGCTCAAAATTTAGTGCATCGATTGTAGGAAACCCTCCTGTGCTCATATCATCAAGTGTTTATTGTTTATGTGTGGACTTTGAATGTTAATTTAGAACAGTCAGTCTGTGTACTGTGAAGTGTGCTTTGGGGGAGGGACATATCTGTGGTGTAGGTAGATTAACTGGTAGAAAAAGGCAGTCTTTCTGTTTTGGTTATATTTTTCATGTATAAATGTACAATGTACATGTGTTAATGTACACACAGTAATATTTTCAGTCATTCTTGACATTTTTTTTGCTGATTGTAGCGGTGCAGCAGTGTATAATTTCAGTTTGTTTAAAACAGAGCAGTATCCAGGCCCGTCACATGGGGGGTCCTGGTGCTGTGACTGGGATGGGCCAGGTGCCTGTACGAGAAAAGAACAAGGAGAGGAAGGCAAAGAAGTGTCAGAAATGGAAGGAGGAGAAGAACCATGAATCGCCTGGTTTGATGATGGGTGGAAATTTCATGAATTTCAAAGGAAAGAGCCAACCCTATCATATATTGGCGCTTTCCTTTGACCTACGTTGCCCAGCAAGCACAGCTGTTCTGTCATAATCAGCCTGTTGAGGAATTACACCCTGTAACAAAGACAACTGTCCATCGATGTCTGTTGCTGGTGCTGCCATAACTGCCCCCCTACCAGACCCTTCCTTTCAGCACCCAACACCCCAACTCCCCCACAATCATAACACTGACACTGGGGGTACCAAATCCCCCAGGGTCACCAACTGAAAGAAAGAAAAACATCATCACATTACATATATATATATATATATATATATATACACACACACACACTTATATATATACTGTATACACACACATATATATTTATATACTGTATCTATATATATATATATATATATTCAACCTGTATAAAAAAAAGGCCATCAATGCCTGTTTCTGCTGCAGCCTTTATTGTCCACCCACCTGATCCTCCAACTCAGCACCCATTACCCCATCCACCCACCCACAAACATAACACCTACACTGGGGTGTCCAATACCTGAGTGTCACCACCTGAAATGCAGAAAACCATCCCTAGCCATCCCTTTTTTAATCCTGTAAAAAGAAAACCATCCATCGATATCTGTTGCACCATTAGTTCCCTCCCGACCCTCCCACTCAGCACCCCCAAGCCCTTACTTACCCACCGGGGTTCCAACGTTGTAATCTTCTCTGGACTGCAGACACATCTTCACTCTTCAAAGCAGGACCACAAACTCAGGAAATCAGGTTGTGGTTCAATGTATTTCAATGGGGGTTTTCAACTTAGTGGCATAACTTGGTAATTATTGAATATTTTTGCCCAAAACTTTCAACATGCCTTTTTTGGGGATCACACCTCATGAACAATGGCAGTGAAATTAGGCAAATCTGTCCTGAAAGGTGATTTTTTTCTGATTGCTGCGCAAATCACCTTTTGGGCTGGAGCTGAAAATTTTCTCCACCATTGTTCATGAGGTGGGGTCATAAAAAGGCTTTGTTGAAAATTTGGCAAAAAAAATTACAAAACAACAAAGTTATGATCCTACATTTGAATTTGCAAATGCAGGCTCATAACTTTGATAATTTGCAATATTCTGACCTCAGATTGTCAACATAGCCATTTCTTCACAGCACCTCATGAATGTTGACAGCTGTCATTTTTAACATAGAAACATACATAGAAACATAGACTTTGACGGCAGATAAGGACTGCTAGGCCCATCTAGTCTGCCCATTTCCCTACCTACAGGATAGGCCGCAGATCCTAGTTAACCAACAGCCTATTTCTTGCTACCCCCACAAGAATTGCCTTATCTGTCTGTACATTCTTGAATTCTCCCACAGTTTTAGACCCCACAACCTCCTCAGGAAGGCTGTTCCATGCATCCACTACCCTCTCTGTGAAATAATACTTCCTCACATTGCCCCTGAACTGCCCTCCTTCTATCTTTAAATTGTGTCCCCTTGTTCTTGCAAGTCTCTTTTCTGAAAAATGCTACCCTCTTGGACTTTGTTGATTCTACTGAGGTACTTAAAGTTTCTATCATGTCCCCACTCTCCTTCTTTCCTCAAGGGTATACATATAAGCTCCTTTAGTCTCTCCTCATATGGCTTCTCTTGCAGACCCTGCACCATTTTAGTTGCCCTCCTCTGGACTGCCTCTATCCTGTCTATGTCCTTGCAGAGATGGGGTCTCCAGAACTGGACACAGTACTCCAGATGGGGTCTCACCAACTGTCTGTACAGAGGGATAACAACTTCCTGTTTTCTGCTGCTGATGCCTCTCCCTGTACATCCCAGTATCCCAGCCCTCCCTACTGCCTTCTCACATTGTTTGCTAACCTTAAGGTCATCTGATATGATTACCCCCAGGTCCCTTTCCTTTTTTGTTTTTGTTACTACCTCCCCACCCATTGTGCATTCTTCCCCTGGGTTCTTGTTTCCCAGGTGCATTATTTTGCACTTCTTTGCATTGAATCCTAGCTGCCATACTTCTGACCATTCCTCCAACCTTGCCAAGTCCCTTTTCATCCGTTCCACGCCTCCTTGTGTATCAACCCTGTTGCAGATTTTTGTGTCATCTGCAAAAAGGCATACTTTTCCTTCCAGTCCCTCTGCAATGTCACTGCTGAAGACATTAAAAAGGACTGGACCCAATACTGAACCCTGCGGTACCCCTCCAGTAACCCCGCTTTCTTCAGAATGGACTCCATTTACAATTACCTTCTGTGTCCTGTTGTCCAGCCAATATTTTACCCAGGCTACCACCCTGGGTCCCACTCCCAGGCTGGTTAATTTGACTATTAATCTTTTGTGTGGGACTGTGTCAAATGCCTTGCTAAAGTCTAGGTAGGCCATGTCCACAGCTCATCCCTGGTATACTACTTTGGTCACCTAGTCAAAGAAATCTATTAGATTCGTCTGACATGACCTTCCCACTGTGAACCCATGCTGCGTTGGGTCCTGTGCTCCACTGACCTCTAGGTACTTGACTATTCTTTCCTTCAGAAGTGACTCCATCACTTTCCCTACCACAGAGGTCAGACTGACAGGTCTGTAGTTTCCTGCCTCTGTCTGTTTTATGTCTGTTTGTGCGCATGCGCAAGAAACATATTGCCTCAGCTTGCTGTAGTAGCGAGTTGTGGAGGTGCGGCAGGGTTGTGGTGAATGGCAGTTGTCCATTTTGGGGCTGGTCTCTGTGTTGCCAATAGAGGAGCATGCTGTCCATGACAGCAGTATTGTAGCGTGCCACCAACTTAAAAGAAACTCACTGCTGCAATCAAGGAGTGCCCTATCATTAACATTCAGCTATTTTTGCTGCTGGGGTGGTCCTGATTCTAGCACCGAATCACAGTTTGCCTTGTCTGGTGTCCCATTTCAACAAACATGGCAGCAGCTATCGCTGTCCGCTTCTCACAGTCCCCAGCAAGCCAACTTCAGGGGTGACCAATCCTCCTGTCAGCATGCCCCCTTCCTAGTTCATTTGCTGATGGGGGAGCACAATCCCGTTGGCATATGTGCTCCATTCCTGTGTTTGTGTGCCAAGGGGGGTGCCCAATCCCTCTTGGCATCACCCCCCTTGCCAGACAAGCTTGCTGACAGGCTGCCCAATCATCTGTCAGCATGTTTAGTACTCCCCCCCATCACATTGACATTTTTTCTGCCCCCATTGTGTGCCACACTGGGAGCCCACCCCAGTGTGGCTAACATGATACCCCAAATAATAGGGCACACTGGGAGCCCACCCTAGCGTGTGTGGAAAAGGGAAAACAGTTTGTGGTGTTTTTTGTTTTTTTTTAAACCTGAAACAAGAAAACAGTCCCTCTCTGTCTGTAGTGCCCCCCTCCCCATCAACCCTCTGTGCACCCCACCTCCCCACACCCCACTCACCCCATACTTACCTCCGGAGTCTGGCGGAATGATCTTCGGTGGACTGGGAACATGTCTGCAATCTTCAAAGCCATTTATGAACTGAAGAAATGCTGGTAAGCTCTATAATGGCACAAATGGGGTTTTTCCAACTTATGTGGCTATCATGGCCATTATTGCAAATTTTGGCACCAAATTTTCAACATGGGGTTTTGGGACCCCATCTCCTGAATTCAGTGACTGTCATCTGGTTATTCAGTCCCTGAAGGTGATTTCACAGTCACTGTGTGGAATCATCTTTTGGGACCGATTAACAAAATTACAGTGTCACTGTTCATGAGGTGGGCACAAAAAAAGCCTATGTTGCAAATTTGGCAAAAAAATTCCAAAAAATTACTGTTACAAACATGTATTGCACCGTTTCCACACACACTCGTAACTTCGCAACTTTGTAATATTTTCACTCCAGATTTTCAACATTGGCATTTTATTATACCTCCTTATGAACAGTACAGCTGTCATTTTTCACATCCTGGCCAAAATGTGTTTTCGCACTTCTGGCACAGAATAGCGCAGTCGCTGTTGGAAATCAGTGTTCAGACAGATTACAAAAATCAGTGACACTGTTCATGAGCAGAAGTCCCAAAATGCCTATGTTGAAAATTTGGTGACAAAAGTCCATAAAATTATTATGTTATGAGCCTACATTGTGCAGTTTCCATGCACACTCGTAACTTCAAGAATTTGTAATATTTACTCTCAAGATTTTCAACATTGTCAATTTTGCACACCTCCTTATGAACAATACTGCTGTCATTTTTCACATCCTGCCCGAAATGTGTTTTCGCACCTCTGGCACACAATGGCATGGTCACTGTGGGAAATCAACGTTTGGGACAGATTAAGAAAATCATAGTGACAGTGTTCATGAGCAGAGATCACAAAATGCCTATGTTGAAAATCTGGTGGAATAATTCCACTAAATGACTGTGTTGCAAGTGTGCGTTGTGCAGTTTCCATGTATGCTTGTAAGTTCGAGCATTTTTAATATTTTCACTCCAGATTTTCAACACTGCAATGTCTTCACACCTCCCTATGAATGGTACAGCTGTCATATTTCACATCGTGCCCAAACTGTGTTTTCACACATCTGGCACAGAGTGACGCGGTTGCTGTGAGAAATCAATGTTCAGGACAGATTAACAAAATCACAGTACCACTATTCATGAGCAGAGATCCCAAATGCTTTCATAAGGTGGGGGTCATAAAAAGGCCATGTTGAAAATTTGTAGTGCAAATACCAACAAATGCCTGGGGTGTTAGGGTTTCTAACCATAACGTCCCACCCTGTACAGACTGACAGGCATCATGGTGTGCCGTTGGATTGCCAGCTGTAATGCTCATGCCATTCTACCTCCACTCCCACCCTGAAGCCAGTGACAGGCATTGAAGTGTGCCTTCAACTCTTCAGCCCCAGAGTTCACCCCATTCTCCGGTGCTGCACCCAGTTCAGCATATGTCCTTATGAAATGGGGTGACTGTAAAGTCGATCACCCCAAGGTACACTTCAACACTTGTCAGTGTCTGCAGGATAGGATGAGGTGAAGTGCTGTGAGCATTATGGGCAACGACCCAAAGGCACAGCCCAATGCCTCTTCATCTCTGCAGGGTGGAGGTGGGGTTGGCATGAGTGCAATACATCACTGCCATCCTATTCTGCATCTGTCTGACTCCTGCACATCCAATGCTAATATCAACAAGCAAACATTTGGCATTGACAAATGCTTGCTCAAATCCTGGCCAAAATAAGTTTTCACACTTGTGGCATGAAATCACCTTTTGGGCAGGATTTGAAAATGATTTATGCCCTTGTTCATGAGGTGGGCTCATAAGAGAGCTATGTGGGGTCATAAGAAGACTATGTTGAAAAATTCCTACCGGGTCAATATGTTGCATGCTATTAAGCATGCGACATTAGCGATAACCTGAAATAGCACTGTAGGGAAGAGCGAATGGTGCAATACTTCAAATGCTGCTGTATGAGGTATTACACCCTCTCGCTGTCCCAGGCAGAGGATAAGACCTCTGCTGGGATAGAGTTCCACTGAACAGCTGCTGTGGCTCAATGGACTGAGCCATTACAGCAAGGAACCCAGGTGCTGCATCTGGGACTGGGTTTGATTCCTGGTCCCAGAACATTGTTTTTCTCCAACTTGGTGCAATTTCAGTGTGAACCTCCCCCCCCCCCCCCGAGTTGAGAATCATTATTTGAAGTTATGCCGCATGCAAAAATCTTGCTGTATTGGCAGCTCAATTTTTGCATGCAGCATACTGTCTTGCGACATTATGACCCGTGCCTTGAAAATTTGGGGTAGAACTGTGAGAAAATAACAAAGTTATGAATCTATATTGTAATTTTTCAACATACGCCCATAACTGTGGTCATTTTCAATATTTTGACCCCAACTTTTCAACATAGCCATTTTGTCACACCACCTCATGAATGTGACAGCTGTCATTTCTTAAATTCTACCCAAAATGTGTTTTAACACTTGTGGTGCAAAATGACGTTTCAGCAGTTGTTTTATAAATTACACCTGTCATGCTCAGAATGAGTGGTCATAAAAAGATTATGTTGAAATTTGTGGCAAAAATGTGAAAAACCAACTAACTTATGAGGAAACAAATTGTTCCAACATTTACTCATAACTTTATGTTTTGCAGATTTTGACCCCTGATGTTCAACATATCCCTTGTGTTACCCCACCTCCTGAACATGGCAGGTGTCATTTTTCAAATCCCTTCTGAAACTTGTTTCCACAGTCACACAGTGAAATTACCTTTTGGGTGGGATTTTAAATTTTCCACCTGTCTTGATCATAAAGTCAGGTCATAAAACAACTGTTGGACAGTGGTCAAAATGTAGGAACCCACCAGAAAGTAAAATATTGCATCTCAGCTGCCTTGTCAGGGGTAACTACAATCTAACAATGAGTCAAAGTAAGACAACACTGAAAATGAGATATTGCATCTCATCTGCTCTATCCTGGGTAAATATATTGTAAAAATATGTACAAGCAAGACCCAGTCCAACAGCAATACTAGCAGTGAACATTCGGCATTGACAAGTGCTTGTTTTTTATTTTTATTACACACCACCACAGGTACAACAAGCATTTGTCAATGTCGAATGTTGATTGTGTTGGTCCGTTGAGCTCACTCACTGGCCCTCTGTCACTTGCTCATTCTTTTTCTCTCGGTGCTGCAGGCTGCTGTTTTGTACTGGGCTCCTGCCTGCATTGGCATCCTTTTCTGTCCACAAAGAAATCCGCAGCTGTCCTGACAGAGTTCCATTGCGGTGGCTTACTCCCCCTCACTCACTCGCTCGTTCCGTTTTTCCCGCCGCTGCAGGCATACCTCTCAAGTGTCCCTGATTTTCAGGGACATCCCTGATTTTGCCTCAAAATTTTACTCTGTCCCTCTGTCCCCTAAAATTTGTGTTTTTTGTGGCTAAACAGTGAGGACTGTAAGCACAAAACAATGTCAAGCATTAAAGTTACAGACTTGTTCTTCTTTAGAAAATGCATTTTGCACTAAGCCCCATATTCTACCAGCTTTCTGGGTGGATATCTCTAATTTTGAAGATGTGTCCCTGATTTTGGTCCTTTGTCCCTGATTTTTTTAAGCCTTGTCCCTGATTTATGAGGCAGGAGGTTGAGAGGTATGGCTACAGGCTGCCTTTTGTACTGCGCTCCTGCCTGCATTGGTGGCTTTTTCTGCCCACAAAGAAATCTGAAGCAGTCCCGACACAGATCCGTTGAGCTTGCTCACTGCCCCTCTCTCACTTGCTCATTCTGTTTCTCCCAGTGCTGCAGGCTGCTGTGTTGTACTGGGCTCCTGCCTGCGTTGCCACCTTTTCCTACCCACAAAGAAATCTGCAGCTGTCTCAACAAAGCTCCATTAAGGTCGCTCACTCCCCCTGTCTCACAAGCTCATTCTGTTTCTCCTGGCACTGCAGGCTGCCCTTTTGTACTGGGCTCCTGCCTTTGTTGGCACCTTTTTCTGCCCACAAAGAAATCTGCAGCAGTCCCAACAGAGCTCCGTTGACCTCACTCCCTTCTCTCACTCACTCATTCCATTTCTGCTGGTGCTGCAGGTTTCCCTTTTGTATGGGGCTCCTGCCTGTGTTGCCACCCTTTTCTGTCCACAACGAAATCCGCAGCAGTCACGATAGAGCTCCATTGAGCTTGCTCACTCCCCCTCTCTCAGTCACTTGTTCTGTTTCTCCCACCACTGCAGGCTGCCCTTTTGTAAAGGGCCCTGCGTGCAATGCTGCCTTTTTCTGCCCACAAAGAAATCTGTTGCAGTCCCAACAGAGCTCCGTTGAGCTCACTCACTCCCTCTCCCTCACTCGCTCGTTCTGTGTCTCCCGGCGCTGCAGGCTGCCCTTTAGTACTTGGCTGCTGCCTGTGTTGGCACATTTTCCTACCCACAAAGAAATCTGCAGCAGTCTGGACAGAGGTCAGTTGAGCTCGTCCCCCCCCCCCGCCTCACTCGCTCGATCCCAGTCTGTCTCAAACACTGATTTCCAACAGCGACTGCGGTATTCTGCACCGGAAGCGTAAAAACACATTTCAGCCAGGATGTGAAAAATGACAGCTGTACTGTTCATAAGGAGGTGTGGAAAACTGCCAGTGTTGAAAATGTGGCGTGACAATATTACTAATTTGCGAAGTTACAAGGGTGCATGGAAACTGCACAACGCACACTCGTAACGCAGTCTTTTTATGGAGTTTCATCACAAAATTTTCAACAAAGGCATTTTAGGACCTCTGCTCATGAACAGTGTCAGTGTGATTTTCTTAATGTGTCCCGAACACTGATTTTCCACATTGGGCTATTGTCCGCTGGAAGAGTGAAAACACATTTTGGCCAGGATGTGAAAAACGACAGATGCTCTGTTCATAAGGAGGTGTGGAAAAATGGCAATGTTAAAAATCTAGAATGAAAATATTGCAAAGTTGTGAAGGTACAAGCATGCGTGGAAACTGCGCAACGCACACTCGTAGCACACTCATTTTATGGACTTTCGTCACAAAATTTTCAACATAGGCATTTTAGGACCTCTGCTAATGAACAGTGTCACTGTCATTTTCATAATGTGTCCTGAACATGGATTTCCCACAGCGACCGCGTTGTTCTGCCCCGAAACTGCCAAAACACATTTCGGCCAGGATGTGAAAAATGACAGCTGTACTGTTCATAAGGAGGTGCAGAACAATGGCAATGTTGAAAATCTGAAGTGAAAATATTATAAATTCACAGACTTACTAGCGTGCATGCAAACTGAGCAACGTAAGCTCGTAAAATAGTCATTTTTTTAGATTTTTTCCAACAAATTTGCAACATAGGCTTTTTGAGAGTCCACCTAATGAACACTGGCACTGTCACTTCATTAATCAGTCCTGAATGGTGATTCCATGCAGTGACCGTGAAATCACCTTTTGGGGCTGATTAATGCCATGACAGTGCCAGAATTCATGAGGAGGGGTCCCAAAAAAACCCATGTTGAAAATTTGGTGCCAAAATTCCCAAAAATGCCTGAGATATGCATCAAAGTTGAAAAAACCCTATTTATTCCATTATACAGCTTACCGGCATTTCCTCAGTTTGTGGTCGGCTTTGAAGAGTGCAGACGTGTTCCCGGTCTCCTGAAGATCGTCGCGCTGGACTCTGGAGGTAAGTATCTTGGTGAGGGGTGTGGGAGACAGAGTGCGCAGTGGTGGGAGTGGGTTGTGGGAGGGACAGGAGACTGGGGACCATTTTCTTTTGACAGGGTAAAAAACATCGCCCGGGACGTTTTTTAGCAGGCATGTGGCACACTGGGGTGGGATCCCAGGTGCCAATGGGCTCCTTTCGGGGGTGCAGCTGTAGCTGACAGGGATTGGCACCCAAGTTGACACAACACAAGAAAAGGGAGGGTTATGATTATACCGACGGGATTGGGCACCCCTGTCGGCACACAAAAAAGCGGGAGGTGTTACATAATGCCGATGGGAGTGGGCTCCCCATTGGCAACATCACTGGGCACTGAAGCCCGGGAGATTGGGGCCCCTGTCGGCAAAAACAAGGTAGGGAGGCACATGCTGCCGAGGGGATTGGGCACCCCCTCAGCAAGGGAGGTGCCTAATATTGTTTGTGAACATGGTGGCAAGCCACCACCATGTTCACAAACAATACTACTGTACCAACATTCCACCCTGCAATGACAGGTCGCTCCCTCATTGTAGCGAATGGCTTACGCTGCAATGATGAGGTGGTCCCTGATTACAGCAGCTGAAACGTTTCAAAGTGGTGCAATGCTGGCTGAACTAGTGTCAGCAGCAGCATGCCACAGCATTGGGGAAAGTGGGCCAAGCCTTTAAAGGCTGTGGGGGCATTGGCCACAACTGTGCCATGCCTTCACAGCCTGTTTCTGGCAACCTGCCGCAATATGTTTCTTGCACATGCGTGCAATCAACATAAAAAGGGCTGATGTTTCATGGCTCATATGTCACTTCTTGCTGGGTGAATGGGGCTTACTGTAATAGATTCCTGTGTTTCTCACTTTCTTGCCTGGATTGCTTATAAGAGTAAATCACTCTTTAATATTGTTCGCCTTTTTCTGACTAGCTCCATTTCTCTGTCAATTTTTCTACTTGTATCTACAGTTTCAGGTTACTGAATTGAATATTAGCAGGACACCCCTGTCACTGTGGAAGCCCCTAAGAGCATTAGTTGTCAGACTTAACCACAGTAGGCCTCCCAGTCAATGAAATATTCTTGAGCCTCCCCCAGATATTGAAGTAATCTTGGGCCTCACCATAGAAAAAGTATCATACTTTGCACAGTAAACCAGGAATAAAGTGGCATGCCTTTGAGTAGCTGGTTGAATTCATTCTCCTTTTATTCAACTTATTATCCTCCCCCATATGCCTGAAAATTGTGAACATGTGACAGAAGAAGTTTGCATATCTGTGGGTCCTGTTGTGTTTATTCAGTTCCTGCTACGTGCATGAGATTTTCAAACAGGATTCCTTTTGCGAACCTTTTTACGTTCACTTGCGCGCATGCACAAGGAATGTTTTGGGAGAGTAGCACACTTTGGAGGTGTGCCTCTCCCTTGCAATCCAATACTCTGTTGAGCAGGCGTGGTGGTCCTGCACCAATGGGTGTGGGAGCTCTGTATGACAGCGGTGGTCTTCTGCTTCAAAGAAAATCACCGCTGTCATACCAGCTACCAATCCACGCCGCCCCCCTCCCGTCACGTGCTCCCCCACCACGCCGCCCCCAAAGCTTTGATGCCACGTTGGGAGCCCACCACAGTATGGCAAGCGTTGTTTGGCGAAGTGCCCAATCCCCGTCGGCTCCACGGCCCCCAAGCCATCCTTCTGCCATGCTGGGAACCCACCCCAGCTTGGCAAACGATCCATTTTTGCCGATGGGGTGCCCAATCCCTCGTCGGCTCTCGGCCCCTCCCTCCGTGGTTGCGAAGAAGTGCCCAATCCCCCATCGGCTCCTTGGCCCCCACCAGCCATCTTTTGCCATGCTGAGAGCCACCCCAGCATGGCAAGCGTCCCATAGTCCTTTTTGTTTTTTAAACCTGTAAAGAAAAAACGGTCCCACGAAGTCTCCATTCCCTTCTCCCACAACCCGCAACACCCACTGTGCACCCAGCCTCCCCACACCCCCACCCCATACCTACCTCTGGAGCTTGGTGCGACGATCTTCGGTGGACCAGGAACATGTCTGCACTCTTCAAAGCTGACCGCGAACTGAGGAAATGCCGGTAAGCTGTATAATGGGCTAGATAGGGGGGTGTCAACTTTAGTGCATATCTCAGGCATTTTTGGAATTTTGCACCAAATTTTCAACATGGGGTTTTTGGGACCCCTTCTTCAGAATGATGTCACTGTCATGGCGTTGTCGGGCCGAAGGTGATTTTACAGTCACTGTGCGAAATCGCCCGGGCCCCAGGCTCTTCGCGGAATGACATCATTCATGAAGGAATCCCAAGCTCGCATTAATCTGAGTGTAAGGTCAAAAAATGACTTTCTAGCGTGTGTTGCGCGGTTCCTCGCAGGCTCGGAGTTTGCCAATTTTCAATATTTTCACTCCAGATTTTCAACATTGCCATTTTACCACACCTCCTTATGAGCAGTACAGCTGTCATTTTTCACATTCTGCCCAAAATATGTTTCCGCCCATGTAGCACACAATGGCGTAGTCGGTGTGCGAAATCAATGTATGGGACGCAATAAGAAAATCACAGTGACACTGTTCATGAGCAGAGGTCTTAAAATGGCTGTGTTGAAATTTTGGTGAAAAAATTCCTAAAAATGACTGTTTTACGAGTGTTCATTGTGTAGTTCCTACGCACGCTCGTATGTTTGCGAATTTTCAATATTTTCACTCCAGAATTTCAACACTGCCATTTTACCACACCTCCTTATGAGCAGTACAGCAGTCATTTTTCACATCCTGCTCAAAACATGTTTCCGCCCATATAGCGCACAATGGCACAGTCGCTGTGTGAACTCAGATTAAGAAAATCACAGTATCACTGTTCATGAGCAGAGATCTTAAAATGGCTATGTTGAAAATTTGGTGAACAAATTCCTAAAAATGACTGTTTTACGAGCGTGCATTGTGCAGTTCCTACGCACGCTCGTAAGTTTGCGAATTTTCAATATTTTCACTCCAGATTTTCAACATTGCCATTTTACCACACCTCCTTATGAGCAGTACAGCTGTCATTTTTCACATCCTGCCCAAAACATGTTTCATCCCATGTAGTGCACAATGGCGCAGTCGGTGTGCAAAATCAATGTATGGCACACAGTAAGACAATCACAGTGACACTGTTCATTAGCAGAGGTTTTAAAATGCCAATGTTGACAATTTGGTGAAAAAATTCCTGACAATGACTGTTTTACGAGCGTGCATTGCACAGTTCCCACACACGCTTGTAGGTTTGCGAATTTTCAATATTTCCACTCCAGATTTTCAACATTGCCATTTTACCACACTTCCTTATGAGCAGTACAGCTGTCATTTTTCACATCCTGCCCAAAACGTGTTTCCACCTATGTAGCGCACAATGGGGATAACAAAAAGGTCATGCTGAAAATTTATTGTGCAAATACCAGCAATCGCACAGGGCATTAGGGTAAAGCACCATACATGCCAAACACCACTGCAAATACTTGCAAGCGAACGTTTGGCATTGACAAATGCTTGTTCACTTTATGGCAACTTGCAGACATTTATCTTCACACGTGCTATGTCTGACAGGACTGGGTGTGCATAGAATGGGGAAAATTGGTGATCTCTGTAGAGGAATTGTTACATAGATACATAGACAGTGTCGGCAGATAAGGGGCCTATGGCCCACCCAGTCTGCCCATTTGAGCTTGTAAGTTCAGTTTATTTTCCTAGAAGTCTGTTGCCCCTTACCCCGACCTCCAGAATTCCTTTATATCTATCCCATGCATTCTTAAATCCCGTGATTGTTTCAGCCCCCACCACTTCCTCTGGCAGGGTGTTCCACTTGTCCACCACCCGTTCTGTGAAGAAATTCTTTCTCATGTTTCCTCTGAATCGTCCTCCCTCCAACTTCATCCCATGCCCTCTTGTCCTGGAACATCTTTTTCACTTAAAAATAGTGTTTTCCTGCACCCTGTTCCTCCCTGTAAGATACTTGTATGTCTCTATCATATCCCCTCTCTCCCTCCTCTCCTCCAGGGGAGTACATGTTCAGTTCCTTCAACCTGTCTTCATAGGACTTGTGATGCAATCCATGCACCATCGTTGTTACCCTCCACTGTACTCCAGGTGGGGCCTCACTAGTGTCTTGTATAGCGGAATTATGACCTCCCTTTTCCTGCTGGTGATGCCCCTGCCTATACATCCCAGCATCCTATTTGCTCTACCTGCTGCCTTGTCACACTGTTTCCCTACCTTGAGGTCATCAGAGATGACAACCCCAAGATCCCTTTCCTGCTTGGTGCATGCTATATCCTCACCCACCAACTGATATATTGTGCCTGGGTTTTTGTGCCCCACATGCATTATCTTGCACTTCTTTGCATTGAATTTCAACTGCCAAACGCCTGACCATTCTTCAAGTTTCTGCATGTCGCTTCTCATTCTGTCTACACCCTCTGGTGTGTCTACTCTGTTATAGAGCTTTGTGTCATCAGCGAACAGTGAAATTCTGCCTTCAAGGTCCTGCACAATGTCACTGATGAAGATGTTGAATAGGACCGGTCCCAGCACTGATCCCTGTGGTACCCCACTGGTCACTCTTCCCTCTGTGGAGTGACAGCCATTTACCACCACCCTCTGTGTCCTGCCACCCAGCCAGTTACCTACCCACCACACTACTGTCCTGCCCACACCCATATTCCCAGTTTGTGTAATAGTCTTCTATGTGGCACAGTGTCAAAGGCCTTGCTGAAGTCCAGATAGGCCATGTCCACTGCCCTCCCCTGATCCACCTCTCTAGTCACCCAGTCAAAAAATTCAACGAGGTTGGTCTGACATGACCTCCCCCTGGTGAAACCATGCTGCCTTGGGCCCTGTATTCCATTGACAACCAGATGTTCCACCAATCTCTCCTTCAGTAGTGCTTCCATGATCTTCCCCACTACCGAGGTGAGGCTGACTGGTCTGTAGTTCCTGCTTCCTCTTGTTCCCACTTTTGTATAAGGGACTACATCTGCTGTCCTCCAGTCTTTGGGTACCTCCCTGTTTCCAGTGATTGGCTAAACAGGATAGCTAGAGGTTCAGCCACCACCTCTCTTAGTTCTTTAAGGACCCTAAGGTGCACCCATCTAGCCCCCACTGCTTTATCAACTCTTATTACTTCCAGTTCCTTCAGGACCCTTTCTCGTGTAAAGGGACTTGTGTCATTTCTGCACCATTCTCACCCTTGTACTCCCTTCAGACCCATTACCCTCCTCTTCCTCAGTAAAGACTGAGCATAAATACCTGTTCAATATGTCAGCTTTACTGTTGTCATCCTCCACGCGCCCCCATCCTCCCCTTCAGTCTCGCTATCCCTCCTTTGTCTTTCTTTTTCCTTATGTACCTGTAAAGGTTTTGTCCCTCTACCCACTGATTTTGCAATGTGTTCTTCTGTCTGAGCTTTGGCTTCCCTTACTGACCTCCTGCCTCCCTTTGCTTCTCCTGGTACTTCTCCCTATCCCTTCTGCCTGTGTCTTTTTGTATTGCCTGAATGCAATCTTTTTGGCTTTCACTTTCTTTGCTACCTCTTTGGAAAACCATAATGGTCTCCTCTTCCTTTTCCTCTTGCTAACCTGCTTAATGCATAGTTCTGTTGTTCTTGTAATCCCCATTTTAAATACTGCCCACTGTTCCCCAACCCCTGATTTCTGTCCCATTCCCCTTAATGCCTCTTTCAAGTATCTCCCCATTTTCCCAAAGTCTGCCCCCCTAAAATCCAGGATACGTGTTTTTGTGTGGTTTGGTTCTGCTCTTTCTGTGATTTCAAACCACAATGACTGGTGGTCACTGTTTCCCAGTGCTCCCCCACTGTTACCCCATCACCTGTCCCTGTTTGTGAGCACAAGGTCCAGTATTGCCTTCTGCCGAGTTGGTTCCATGACCAGTTGCTTGAGGAAGGCACACTGAAGGAGTCCAGGATAAATCTGCTCTAGTTGATGCTGCTGCTGGGATGCTCCAGTCCACGTCTGGAATATTGAAGTCTCCAACCAGTACTACCTCACCCTTGTCTGCCATCCTTTGGATGGCTAGCATCAACTCCCTATCTGTTTCTTCCTCCTGGGCTGGTGGTCTATAGACCACACCTGTGCAGATAGCTGTCCCCATTTTCCTTTCCAGCTAACCCACAGTATCTCTCCCCATTTGTTCCTCCTGGATCTCTGTGGCCCTTATGTAATTTTTCACATACAGTGCCACCTCCTCCCTTTCTGCCTGCTCTGTCTCCTCTGAATATGTTGTAGCCAGGTATGGCCATCTCTGTTGTGGTTATCATTACACCAGGTTTCAGTGATGGCCACAATGTCCAGGACTGACTGGTACCATGACAGCCTCAGATCTTCCATCTTGTTGCTGAGGCTCCTGGCATTTGCACACATGGCTTTCCATGATTTGACCTCCCTAGACTGTTTCACTGTTCTACTCCAGCCCCTTCCTTGGTTGTCATTTATCAGTTCTCCTTGCTGTCTGGCCTTCTGCTGAATTTTGCCTTTTCTGCTTATCCACCTCTTGGGCACTAATCTCCATCTTTTGCACACTGCTTTGCAGAGATAGCCACTCCTCTGGTTCACTGGTTCCACTGCCAGCTGTGGGGGTGAGCAAGTAGGTACCCTCCTTGCTGGTCTGCCACCCCTTTGCTAGTTTAAATGCTTGTCAATGTAGCATTTAAACTTATCATTCGAGTGCTTGATTCCCTCCAGGATGGATGCAGGCCGTCGAGGCAACAAACCTCCATCCTCCAGGTGGGTCCCCAGTCACCAATGAATCAAACCCTTCCTCACAGCACCAGTTCTTCAACCATGAGTTAAAGTTCCTGGTGCATGCACTCTATGCTCTCCTTGCCTCTCACAGGTAGTACTTCTGAGAAAGTGACAGAAGTAGCTACTTGCTTGAGACCCCTCCCCAGTTTCCTAAACTCTTCCTGAACTTCCTTTGGCTCCCCATTTGCCAGGTCATTAGTACCTAGGTGGATAATGACATCCAGCTCACCCTCCATCTTGCCTTCCCAGTGATCCCCAGGATCTTCCTTCCATCCCTCCATGCGTGGCACCTGGTGAGCACCTCACCTCCCTGTCCTCCCCTCCTGTGCTCCTAGCTGGATCCCTCTTATGATGGAGTCCCCACCAGGATTGCTTCCTCCTCTTCTGGGGTCAACTGCTTTCCCGCTGAGGTCACCTCCTTGCTAACCTCCACATCATTTCCTTCCACTTCTCTGGGTACCTCTATTTGGTTGTCCTCATTTGCCAGTGTGGCATATGAGTTCTTGAGTGGAATAGGATCTGGGATGTGCCTCTGCCTGACTGCTCTAACCCTCCCTGAGCCCACTGTCATCCAAGTGCTCCTCGTTCTCAGCATCCTTTGAGGCAGTTGCATTGGACTGGGTGGTCCCTGGATAGGTGTGATGGTACTCCTGACCCAGTTTACTTCCGCTCTGAGTCTGGCTACCTCATCCCGCGGTCCAGAGATGCATGCAGACAGGGCAGCACCTCAGTGTCCAGAAGGTCTGCCTGAATATGGCTGCCCCACAGCCACTGCATTGCACCACTCCCACATTATACTGCAATTCCAATACTTGTCTGCTACTGAGCTCTCCTAGTTCCCTTTTATTAATTTACTGTACTAAAAATCCTGCCACTGATCCTCAGATTTTTTTTTTAAAGAAAGAAACCAATAAATAAATAAATGAGTCAAAACACTTGTCGTGCTGAGGGTGGGCTTCTTCCCCTTATGCCTCCTACTTCACCCCTTACTATACCCTGTGTTTAGCTCCTGTCAATCAGATCTAACAGGGCATATAATTAAGAGTTGGGGAAGGGGGCGAAAATTTGCAGCAATTAAAGACAGCACAGAATTACACCACCACTATGTTTTAAATTTTCAACAGCCCAAAAACAATTATAAGTAAAGACAACAAAGAAAGTATAGTGTCACTAAAAGCCCACAATCTAAGTTTAAAAGAAAAATAGCAATTACCAGTTACTCTAAAGCATTGAATTGAATATGTTTCCTTCCTTCCCCTTCTGGCTTCTTCTGACGTCTTTATTCCAGAAAAGTGCTTGAGTGCTATCATAAACAGGCTGGTGTGACTCCATGCTTCCACATCAGCAGATGGGTTTGTGGAACTTTATTTTGTGTACCGGGGAGTTGTGCACCCATCAATCATTCACATACCTTTGAAAATCAAGAATGCAGGTGTAGGACCTCAATTTCTTGCTTGTTTACACCTGGCATCACAGTCCTCTGCTTGTGACACTATCATTTCCATGACAGATTCAATATCCCTAGCAAAGTGATTGTGAAGTCAAGTACAGGCAAGCAGTTAGAGTAGATGAAGTCTAGGGGATCAGTCCCATTTTCATTTTAGGATATGTCCACACTATAAAACTGCTTTTGAAATCTCCTCAAAACCAGTTTAGTTAAACTGGTTCAGTGAATCCACACTATGTAGCAACTAGAGCTTTAAGAAACAGAGGAGCAGGCCACACTGTTTGACTCTAGGTGCACTGCTCAGTCATGAATATTGGAGAAATACTTAAGGGCAGGCACACTGGACTGATGGGAAAGCAATGACTTACTGGAAAAGGATGTACAGTTCACGTCTTTATTCCAGAAAAGTGCTTGAGTGCTATCATAAACAGGCTGGTGTGACTCCATGCTTCCACATCAGCAGATGGGTTTGTCAAGAGTTCAGACCCCTTCTAGGTGTGGCTTTTTATGCTTGATGGTCTTAAAAATACATCATCTAATTTACTTGGAATGTCTTAATTTTAGTTTGCCACCAGGAGTCACCTTATCACAGAGTGTCATAACTATTGGAACACAGAAATATAGAATTTGACAGGAGATAAGGACCACCTGGCCCCCCGGTCTGCCCATTTGTTCCTGCCTATACTGGCTTCACAGACCCTACTCAGTCTCTGACTTACCAGCTAAGATTCCCTAGTGCCTATCCCAAGCATGCTTGAAACCTACCACTGTTTTTTAACCCCACTACTTTCACTGCAAGACTGCTTCAGGTATTCACTGCTCTTTCAGTTAAGAAGTACTACCTCACATCTCTCCTAAATGTTCTTTCTTCCAGCTTTATTGCATGACGTATTTATAGGTCTCTATCTTGTATCCCATCTCCTCTTCTCTTCCAGGGTGTACTGTACATATTGAGGTCACTCAGTCTCCTCATAGGGCTTCTGATAGATTAATATAGTTCTTGCATTTTTTCAAAGGCCAGAAATTTAAAGGAGTGCTCTCTTGTGTCCCTCGGGTCCATAATATATTTAGCAAGAGCCATGTTGTTGTCACCTCTATCGGTTGCATGCATATGCTCTCCTATGTGTGTCTTGAAGTTAAAAATTGCCTTGCCAATATAAAATGCTCTGCAAGAACATGATGCCGGATATACTACTCCCACAGCTAACAAATTATTTAATGTAAACAATTGTCTCATTTTGGGGTTAATAAACTGGTTAGCTGTTGAATTGGGGGCAGTATTTGCATCGGCTACACCTGAAGTTACCCAAGGGTAGTGGCGGTGACCAATTTTTGTTATTTTGTACAATTTCTATTTTTTGTAGGCTGTGAAACAACCCGTCCCTGATGTTGTTAGTTGTTCTATACACCATCATTGATTTGTTAGAGGCAATATTCTCAAGTTATTTTCTGATGCTAAAACCTGATGATATTTGTTCACAATTAGCCTATCCACAAACATTTGTATTGCCTGCATGCCACGGATACATAGGCAACCCTAAGTCAGAGTGCCATGCAGCAGGGGTCCAGCAGACCCCCAGTGGCATTCACAAAAGGGTTGTGTGAGCCTTGCACACATGATCCTTTGAATGATTGTGCAGATAAGCACTGCTGGTTATTTGTGGGTGTGGTGGTGGGTGTGGCCACATTGCACGCCATTCAGAAAGATGTGGCGTGCTGGGGGGGGGGGATGATACTGCAGCATGGACCCTGCCGTATGTGTTGTGCACCCCACACAGACTACTCCTACAGGTTATGGGACGATGAAGCTACCACCTATTGTACTGCCCCAGCCCTCTGGACGGACAGAGTGGGCACTTGGCAGTGGGCAGCCATTAGGACACTCGCCCATAAATATTAATTTTTGCCATCTTATGTCTTCCCAGAATCCCATGCCTGCGTGGAGCAAGGTATCCACTGTGGCATCCAGAATGGGCATACAATTGGATACACACCTGTGTCCCTCCATCTGCCCCCTGCGATTTTGTGTGCCAGGGCCTTGGAAAGGCACCCTACAGGTGCTCACATTTGTGCATACTGCACACCCTGTGCCTGTCTGCAGGTGTGTAGCTACAAAAAGCAGCAAAACAGCTCCACAGTTCCAAGGATGATGCAAGCCAAAAAAAACAATGATGTATGAAAGAGAATAGCCGCACTCCTCTGCTGGTGATAACCAAAGCTTGTACTTTATTTAAACAAGATAAAACATACCACCAGAAAAAAGCATGTGAGTCCCAAACCTGCTTCTTTTCTGGTGGTATGTTTTATCTTGTTTAAATAAAGTACAAGCTTTGGTTATCACCAGCAGAGGAGTGCAGCTATTTGCTTTCATACAGGTGTGTAGCTACACAGGCCTGGTATGTGTGAATCGCATGTGCCTGGCACGCGTTCATACAAAAGCCCCAATTGCAGTTATTTCAGAGGTTTGTACACTCTGTGATATGACAAATAAAGCTACTGTTTATCTTCTCTTCTCATTTTTGCCTTTATTTTCTGCACCAGTTTAGTTGGCAATTGTTAGGGCTGCATTAGATATGGCTTAATCAGTAATGTTCCCTGCATAACCTCTTTCTATGTACTTATAGGGGCACTCTGCTGCTCTTTTTCAAGAGACCCATTCAAGGTACAATTGCATCTGACTCTGAGAAAATGAGAATCAGGGATGTTCCTCCCGGTGTGGTGGGGGTAGCAGCTAGTGGACAACAGTGACATATAGTGATCTGTTGTTTTACCAAGTAAGTCAGTAGCCAGTGTTCCCTCTGCTTGTTTCACAATCTGAAAATCCACAAAACTGAAACATGCCTGGCTTTTTGTAATTGTAAATTTAAGGCTGGTTATTTTGGACAAGTATTGGACAAAACTGGTCAATTCACTCACATTCTCCACCACACTAAAAAGACATCATCTATGTAAAGTTTCCAGACATCCAGCTGGTCAAAAAAAGGGTTATGTTCTGAAACAAATTCACTCTCCCATCTACACAAAGATTAATTGGTGTAGTTGGGAGCCAATGTGTCCCCATCATTGTACCCTTCATTAGCAGGTAAAATCATTTCAGAAATGGGAAAGTATTATATTAAAAAAAAAATCATGCAAGCTGGACAATGAGCTCTGCCAGTAGACTGGTAACTCCCCTGATGTTCCAGAAAATATCCCAAAGTAGATAACCCCTCTTCATGGGGGGTGTTAGACTACAGAGAGTCAATGTTGAGAGTTACTAGCCACCATTTGCAGTATTTAAAGGGACCCATGCAAATAAGCCCACTGGGCATGCAAGGCACTAAAGTCCCATTTGCATGCCATCATGAGCTCATTTGCATGAGAAGCAAGGCAGATTAGGGCAGCGCAGACCCCAGTTGCCCTGTCCCAGAAGTGCAGATATCCCTGGTGGTAGGGGGGCAACCCCTCAAGTGCCAGCCTGTTCTGTGCAAAACAATATCTGTGGTGGCAGTGGTCTGCCCTTCTTTCTGATTGCCAGCCCGTACTACAAATACTGTATATATGTTCCTGGTAGTACGGTCCCCCTCTGCCAATAACTGCCTATACTGTAAAACTATATATCCCTGGTAGTAGTGGTAGTGGCCCACTGTCCTCTGATCACTGGCCTGTACTGGAAAATATATATTGCTGGTGGTAGTGGTCCCCCCTCCCTCTGATTGCTGGTCCATACTGTAATACACTGACATCCCTGGTGCTAGTGGTCCCACCCCCACAGATTGCTGGCCCGGACTGTGATGACATGAAATCTTTGGTATCTAGTGACCCCCTCACTGTGGCACCAACCCCCCCAGTCACCTTCCCAGTCTCCTCAGTGCCGTGGGTGCATATGGTGACCAGCACAGCCCTTCCCACACCTACTCGGCTGATCACCAAATGTCTGGGTAGGGAGCGTGCCTCTCATTTATTGGATAGGGTGACATACCCTTTCCTGTAAATAAGGAGTGAATTCCATGCCTAGACATATGGCAACTGGCTGAGGAGGTGTGAGGGAGGGCTGCACCAGTCACCGTATGCACAAGCAGCACTAAGGGGACTGGGAAGGTGACAGGGCGGTGGGTTTTGGGTGCTGCAGTGGGGTGGGCGCTAGATGCCAGGGATTTCTTGTTATCACAGTATTGCCCAGCAATTGATAGGGGGCATTAGCACCAAGAACGTCAGTGTATTACAGTATGGGCTAGGGATCGATGGGAGGGGGAACCACTACCACTAGGGATATATATTTTTACAGTATGGGCTGGCGATGGGGGCAGATACTGCTACCAGGGATTTTTTTTTTATAGTGTGGGTTGGTGATCGGGATTGGGGGGACCACTACCATCAGGGATATATATTTTTACAGAACAGACTGGCAATCGGAGAGGGATGACTGCTACCACCAGGGACATTTTCTTTACAGTATGGGCCGGTGATCAAAGGGGTAGCCACTACAACAAGGGATATATTTTTTTTTACAGAATGGGTTGGTGATTGGGGAGGGAGGATCCACTACCACCAGGGATTTTTTTTACACTATGGGCAGGTGATCAGTGTCAGGGGGAACCACTAGCAGCAGCGAGTTCAAGTTGTACATTAGGAGTTGGTGATCGGTAGGGGGGTGCTAGAGACCACAGGGCGGTGATTGTGCTCCCCCAGTGGCTAACTAGCTATGTGGCTGCATTACCTCTGGCAGCCACTAGAGTTGCCCGGAGTAAGTTGGGGTTTTGTTCAGTGGTATTTGCACTGTGCAAAAGACCCATGGTAAATCATTCTGTGTGGCGTAAAGTCACTGAATATGGGGTAGCTCAGCTATTCATGGCCATGCCCCTTCCCTTGCCTGCACACATACATTATGTTTTGTGCAGGCACTAACTCTCTATGCCCATGCAACAGCCTCTTTTGAATATGGGGATCCAGGGAAAACCTTGGTTTGCATGGGCAAAGACCTGCTATCAGCCACGCAAACTTTTGAACATTGGGCCCCTGAAGTATCTTTAATACATGATTGTAAATTTGCAACATAATCTGGTAAGAAAGAGTTTGCCCAGTGAGAGACGGGATCAGTAAGACTCCGTGGGCAGGATTTTCAAAGCATGGCACAGGGCTTGCATCCAGCCCTGCACCATGACATGTAGGTTCTGGCAGTGCATCAAACCCTTCACCACAACTGCACCTGATTTTATAATCTCGTGTGCCATTGCAATAGTTTATATGAATTACAGCAGCTTGCACCAAATAGCTGTCACAAGCTCTGTAAAAGTGGCTCCCAGGATTGCCATAAGTTAGACAAGAAAAAGTCGCTCTAACCTGTGGCAATCACCACATGGGATAGATAATCCCATTAGATCACTGCAAGCTCCATGCACCATATTGTTGGCGCATCAGGGCTTGCAGTGATCTAAGACTTTTGAAAATCCTTCCTCCAATCTCCAAGATGATGGGTCTCCCTAGGAGAGCCACCAAACGCTTGTAGCTCTTAGGGAGCACATCGCTTGCTGCCTTTACTGGTGCCTGCACTGTTAAGTACTCCATTACATCTTTAGTAAGATACCCTTTCTATAATGTTCTTCTATGTAGCTGTCAATGATCTTGTTGTGCAGCACCTTAGAGTCTTTGGCCAGCTTCTGATAATAGACAGGATCAGATAGCTGTTAGTGAACCTCTCTGTTGTACCTTTTAGTTGTCATCACCACAAGTGCACCACCTTTATATCGGCAGGCTTTAAAGAAAGTTCAGGACAGTCACCTAAATGATTTAACATCTCACTTAGATTTACTCAGGTTGTGGTATCCGTCAAAAAATTGCTGCCTCTCAGAGCAACTAACCTTCCATGGTTATTGACTTTTTGCACGAGCTAGGGCTGAGAGAAGACTGTAGATTTTTGTATGTTCACTAAACTGACACAAAAATAACAAACTTTAGTGTATGTTAAACAGAAACCGAAGAACAAAACACTGTCCTCCTGTAGACAGCAAAGTTCTGGTCCCAGCTGGCCTAGAGCTGTGTGGAATTTTCAGATTCTGTGATTCAGTGGAATTTCTGAAATTCCACCTAATTCCACAGAATTCAGTGAGAAACAGAATTTCAGACTTTTAGAAATGGGATGAGACTGTGGAATTGTATTCCACAGGTAATGTAAACAGTGGATTCATTTTCTGCAAACCACAGAATAATATTCTGCAGTTTACATACAAAATGTTTTCTGGAATTCTATGCAATTAAAAAAATACATTTAGAAAAGCCCTTCAGAAGCAGAATTGCCATTCTGCAGAAATTCTGCTGGCGTAATTCCACATTCTGCACAGCTCAGTCAAGCAGTAACTGTTTTTGATAACGGTTTAGTATGTACACATTTCTGGTGTTAAACCAGTTCTCCTCTGTAATAATTTCAGATTAAATTTTTAACACCCAAAAACTGTGCTTCTCTGTCCACACTGCAGGTGGAACTGTTGTAGTTAAACCGTTGCAGCTTAAACCCTTTTACACCACAGGCACACGCACATTAGCAAAAGTGCCATGATGGACAGAGGAAAAGTCAGATCCATTGCTCTCTTCTGAGATACAAATGGCTGCAACACAGTCATACTGCACAGTAGCTGCTTCCTCTCCTTCTGGGTAGGGAACAGGCGGTGCTTCTGAGTTAACGTCTAAGCAAGTGGATGGACAATGCTGGGTCATTTAAGATTCCTGGCTAACGTTCACCATGCTATTAGCAATATAGCTGGCAAAGGTGGGGGAAGCATGCTGAGCTCTGTTGCAGTGACTCCATCTAGTGCATCACTACAGTAAATGTAAACCCTACATTGCAGGTTTAAGGTGCCTTTCTGAAATTATCCTTGACCCCCTTAATTCCCTCTTGTGAGTAAAAGTGTTTGATGTCTGGACTTGTAGTAGGTGCCAGGCAGGATATTTACATGCTCTGCAAGTATATATTCCAGTCTAATCCATGTGACCCCCAATGTCTCCTGCCAACCGCAACAGTATACCCCCCCGACAGCGACACCTACACAGTGACCTACGTCGCTGTCGGCAAAATCAACAGTTTGTCAACAGGTCACTGTGTTGGTGAGCCTGAGACAGGGGCACACTGTCTTATGGTCCTGCACCCCCTCCCCGAATCAACTCTGACTTGGAGTTGATTATAATTAGTATGGGGGTGCGGGGGGTAGAATCCCCACATGGGGGGTTCAGGGGGCAAAGCCTCGATAGAAAAGCAGACCAGGAGACAATTGGGATTTATGTCAACTGCAACTTGCGGTCAAAATAAATCCCATCGCTGTGATGCCAGTCAATGAAAGTGTTGTCAAATCGGCATTGTAGAGTCAACTGCCACACCTGTCTGCATGACTCTGAGCACATTTGTGCAAGCAGTTCCAAACAAACTGCACAAACTAGTTTTTGCAAATAGTCCAAAATCACAATAACTTTCACAGCTCACTTTTTTTCCATATGTAACTGTGTAAATTCCCTGGTCCTCCAAATCCCTGCAAAAGAGCCCCCACCTGAAAGCTCTCTCCCCAGTCTGGGGGAATTTTGAGTCATGAGCATGACAAATGGCTATCAAGAAAGAGTGGCACACAACAAATGTATTTATCTTTGGTTAAGATAGAATCCTAGGTCCAGGGAACTGGAACCAGTGGGTAACAGGGCACCAGTAGTTGCCATAACAGCTATAAATGTAAATGTCTATACCATCAAGAGAGTCTAGATGTTCCTTTATTTACACAACAATCACTAAGGTCAGCAGGTGTAAGGCATAATGGATACTTGAATGTAAGTTTGGAGCTTTAGACTACAAAGTCCCAAACAACTACAATTAAGTCACAATTCTAAGACAGTAAGGGTCACTGCATAACTGGAAGGCAAGTTGCAAACACCAAGGGGGCCATTCTCAAAGGAGCAGATATACCAGCTGTAAAATATGCCAAGGCACAAAATGCGCCAAAAAAGTTACAACATGTGACTTGCGCCGTATTCTGGAAGAATTATGACTTGTGCCAAGAAAACATACGAAGGGTGCAGACAGTGACTGCATCATATAAAAGCATGCAAGTCACAGAAAGGACATGGATACCACACTTTTGGACATGACAGAAGACACAGCCGCAAGGCACTGCCAGAGTGGGGTACAGGGTGAAAATGGGAGGAAAAGAAAGAAGAAGAACTTTTCACATGAGGAGACAGACATCCTCATAAATAAGATAGATGCAAATGTGGGGTAACTACTCTCCGGGGTGGTGACAAGATGAAACGTGACCAGTTCAAGAAGCCATGGGAGGAGGTTGCCAAAAATGTCAATGCTGTGGCCACCCAGAAACGTACCATAAGGGACCTCGAAAAGAAGTACAATGACATGAAGAGGTGGTGCATACAGAAGCTGGCACACAACCGAAGGTGCACCCAGGCCACTGTAGGAGGCAGCAGAGAGCTACAGCCATTCAGCAGCCATGAGGGAAGGATAGCTGCACACCTGAGCATCCACACCATATCTGGAAACACAGACCTGGACACCTTCAGGCTGCAAAGCAGGACAGGTACATGTACCAGGGTGGGGGGGACCACACCGACAACATGTACAAGTGTGAGAATGTATGAGTGCATATATGAGTGTGTTTTCATGTATGTATGTGTGAGAGAGAGTATGCGTGTGTGTGTGTGTGTGTGTGTGTGTGTGTGTGTGCAGAAGACAGCAATACCACAGCGAAAAGCAAGAGGCACACAGGGCATGGCTGGCCTAGGTTGCAGGAAGATGTGGCCTGTGACACAGGAGAGCCATGCACACAGCCAGGCACAGTGAGGCCTGTGTCTCTAAAAGGATGGCACACACAGGCATGTATAATGTGTGAGCATGCCATTGTGGAATGACTGTGGGTGAGGAATATGGCACGACAGGGCGTTGGTTGTACCCTATGTATCACACTGTCAGGTGCGATGTAAGACATGAGGCGTAGCTGAGTACCTGCACGCCCTGACTCTGGCGAACACCTACCACACCCAACATTCCTGATGTGACCCAGTGCCTATATAATATGGGCCCACTGGCAACAGTAAAATAAACAACACCCCAAATGTCGTGAACACCATGACAAATGTAAGAAACAGTGCCCAAATGATGTACATGGTCCATCCACAGATGTATGTCACCTGTCAGGCAGCCATCATTGTCACATCCAATACATTGTGTGATTGTACAGTATGGAACAAAGGGGAATAGGGCTGCAGCAATACAGTAGTAGAACCCTCCCCCCCCAATGGTAACATGCAATAAACATGACTGCAGGATCCATCAGTGTGACAATGCCATGCACACACACACACACACACACACAGGCCTCAGGTGGAATGTGAAACACAATGGCAAGTGTTGCCAGGTAAGGGGCAGGCCTCCCCCCCCAAAGTGGTAGGAATAAGAGGGGGCTGTGACATGGACACCAAAGGAACACAAGCAATATCTCTGAATAGTATCTTAGGTGTGTCATTGTGTATGTCTGCAAGGAGGGGCTATTGATTAAAATTAAACTACAATAACTGTATGTACATTACTGGACCAAGACACATGGGGCTAGTTGAATGTTGCCCAATGTGCAAAGGTCACAGTCATGTGACTGATGGACATCAGGATGTAGGTGGCCGATCACGTCCCCATGTGACCTGTGTTGTCTAGCCATTGGTACTGCACTGTGAATGCAAATGCTGGAAACAGGACACAGACAATCAGTTACAAAGAAAACCATGCCCATGGTACTGGTGGCTGTTGTGCATGGGGGGGGAAGGGGCAAGGGGTGCACAGTGCTGAGACATGGTGCAATTGTGGCAGCAGCCCTGCCAGTACAGACAAGTGCCCATTGCAGGCTTGCACAGTGGAACACTGTCCCTGTAAGGCACAGAGGGAGGAACAGCAGCAGCATGTCATGTGTAAACACAAGGCATAAAACAGTCAGCAATGCATGTGGTAGGGCAGAATGAGTGTGTTGCCACAACCATGGGACAAGGATGTACAACCCTTTACACACGTCTGTCCTTGAAATAGGGGGTGAGGGTGCAGTCATCCCATGCACCTGTAAAGGTACACGGCAGGTGACAGATGACAATGGATGGGAATGGCGGACTGATGGGTAAGGATAACATGGCGGATAGGAGTGGCAACTCATGATATCATTTCTATCCCACAGAGACCACAGCAGTGCCAGGTGACACCCAAACCATTGATGCCAAAGGGAGAGGCAAACAGCAGGCCACACAAGAGGACGTGGACAGTGAGGGGGACGGCAGTAACACAAACACCGCACCCGATGTGGCATCAGAGCCTGGAGAGGGGGAGGAGGGGGATGAGGTTGATAAGGAGGATGAGGTGGCAGACAGACAAACAACAGAATTGGAGGCAGACAGCACTGCAGATGTCCACAGCATTATGTCAGGGACAGTGGAGCAGCCAGTGGAACACTTACCCACAGTGGACACAGTGCAGAAACCAAGCCTACATGCAGGGCAGTAGCCCGGTCAGTGTGACTGAGTTTGAGGCCCACCTGGATGTGGTCGCCAGAAGCCTCAAACAGCAGGTCACACCACCACCAGCATACATTAGGAACTACTGTGAATCTGTGGTGGTGAGGCAAGAGGAGCTAACATCTGAGGTAGCTGCACTACAGAGGTGCCTAGAAGAACACCACTTATGCATGAAGGGACAGCTGATGGGCATTACAACTGCCATACAGTCAGGGGCAAGTGATACCAATGCAGTGCTGTCGGACATTGTGGTGGTCCTGCATGAACTGCGCAACTGTGCACAGGGCCAGATGGAGGCCATGGAAGGATGCTCCATGGCAATGGAGCAGATGGCTTTGATACAACAATGGCAGACAGATGCCCTGATGACCGCAGTGCTGGTAAAAGCAGATGCATTGCAGGAGAGGTGACAGTGCACCACCATGCTGCACGGGGGTGACACATACATCCAATCACCACAAGACCCACAGAGTGGTGCAACAAGTGTAAATGGGTCACAAGGCCCAACAACAATGGCTGCCCCAACACACTGCAGCATGCCCCCACAGGATGTGTCAGGTCCCACAGGACCACCAGGCACATCCACAACTACCACCACCATCAGCAGCACCACCACCACCACCCCCCACTCCCCAAGACCCATACACACTGCAGGTAGAAGACCCCAATGCAACCCTAAGCCACCCAAGGGAAAGTGTAATGGTGCCTGAAGCATGAGCCGGGGGAAAGGACCACTCAGGCCATGGTGGAGTCCGAAACAGCACAGGGCACAGTCACACAATCCAATACATGAGAAAGGAAGAGATAGATGATGCCCATGGAGACCACAGGCACTGATGTGCGGGACAGTGGCACTGGAGTGGCAGAGAGGGGGAACACCATGCACAGGGGCATGATCACACAACCACAGCAGCCAGCATCTGCCCAACAGGGTATGCTCCGGACCCGGTGCAGCCACCCCAAGACACAGGAACATGCACAGGCATATGTGTGTCATGGTCTCATATGGTATGACCCAGCATGGGAGGAGGGCTGGCAACATGTGAATTGTACTGGTGAAAGAAATGTACAAATGTGACAACACATGGGGTGGGGATACTGTTTATGGGACTGCACTGGGTAGGGTTATGGGCACTGTTCACAGGGATATGGACACGCCACACCACATAATAAAATTTTCACGATCACACAATGTTGTGGTTGATGTTGTTGTTCTTGTCGTTGTTGGTCTTCTGCAGGCAGCAATAGAACAGTCAGTCATAGCTTGCATGTGGTGTGCATTGTGAGGGGGTGTGTTTGCTGTTGGGGGGGGTAGGAACATGAACTGTGGTGGATGGATGTGACACAGCACAGTGGCCTAACACATCCCACAGGGAACCGCTGTGATGTGTATACAATCCCCTCTGTTGCCTGTGCCCAAACTGAACACAGCACCACTGGGTCCACAGTGTGTGTGTGCATGTGTGCGCAACTTTACCGGTACACTGCAACAGACCCCTGGTGGTTGACATTGACACCCCCATGCACAGACGACAGTGACACGGTGTTGCACAACAAAAAAATAACAGATTTATTAGGTGGAACAAAACCAATGAGACAGTAAAAACATGAACCACACATAGTGAAACACACCTACAGTAACCACTACTCACTACCCACAGTGACAACCATTGCAACTTAAATACAAATCCCACCAACCACAGCCTATATCAACAACAGGCAGAACATATATACAAAACCCACCTCCCACCCCCACATCAACAACAGTTCAAACCAATATGGAAAGATGGATGAAACCCACCCCCCACCCTCCACAACAACAGCTAACACAGATATAGAAGGCATGTAAAACCCACCCCACCCACACAAGAACAACAGTTCAAACAGATATAGAAAGATGTATAAAACCCACCCCAACCCCCACAACAACATTTAAAACAGATTTAGAAAAGCTATATGATTCCCACCACACCCCCAAAACAGTTATAGAAAGATGTATAGAAACCACCCCAACCCCCACAACAACAGTCAACACAGTTACACAAATAGCACAACAAAACAGCAGCTGATGGCACATGTCGTGCCCCCTCACTGCCACTCCTGCAGTGCCGACATAAATGCACGCAGTGACCCCTGCAGGTGCGCCATGTCTTGTAGAATGTCCTGTACTAGGCCTGACATCGACTGGGTCCTCTCCCTGGATGGCAAGGGAACAGGGGCATGCTGCCCATCATCCTGCACCCGGGCCTGCTGTTCAGGTCTATTGTCTTCATTCCCGGCAGCCACCACACCTTCATCCTGGACTTCTGCCTCGTCCTGTGGCTGCACAACAGGGATGTCAGCCACCTCCACCACAGTCGACCCCTCACCCGCATCCTGGCCAATATCCCTCTCCTGCAGCCGGTGTCCTGGACTGTGACCTGCCTCCTCCATGGCAGCCCCCTCACCTGCATCCAGGTGTGCTGTGTCCACAATGTTCAGTGGGGCAACATCCTGTTTGTCCAGTGGCCCCTGTTCAACAATAGCTTGCTGTGGCCAGCTCATGTCTCCACACTCCATGATTTCCACAGCTGTGGCATGGCCTTGTTGCCCACTGCCATCATCACTACTGTCCATCTCCACAGGGTGGGCCCACCATGCATGGCATCTCATGCACTCCTGGTAGGCATGTGCGTCTCTCTACTGCTGGCACCTCATCACCCTCACTAGTGCCCTGTGGCATGGTCTGTCCCTCCGTGACACACCACGTTGAGCAGCACCTGTGACATGGACATAAAACATGTGTCAGTGCTGCTTACAGGTGCTGACCCATGCAACAGTGTCAAGGGGTAGCACAGGGCAGGCACTATGGACCATTCTGCATCCACTAGCTAGCCATTCCAGTCTATAATATCCCTCCCAATGTGGATGTAGTGCCACATGCCACCCCCTGTGCTGTCCCCCTACACCATCATGCAAGGCCCCACTGTACATCCAACAGCCCTTTCAGGACACAAACCCCCATGAGCCATATGTGCACACATGTCATATATGCACCACACGCTATGTCCACCCATTACTGTCAGGACACCAGGTAACACAGGTTGACCCCAGTGTATCCCATCACAAGCCATGCCTATCATCACTGGCACCACATTGGTATGCCCCCTGCCTCACTCACACCATGGCTACACCCTTCCACACGTGTCCACCAACATATTGTGTGTGACATGAGGTTTGCCCCTTTCCATGTCCCATAGAGGGGCACAGTGCCCCTCCCACACTGGTAATGGCCTCCACCTAGCTACCAAGTGTACGTTTTGCCTTCCCGACCACCACATCAGAAGGTCTGCACACTATCTGTACATGGGTAAGGCCCCCAATCCATCACCCAACAGCCATGGGTACACCCCCCCAGGATGTATAACATTCATATGTGCCAGTTGGCCTTATGCAATAACATGCAGGGTGCTGTGTGGCACTACTGGGTGTGGTGGTGGGGCCCTGCCACAGACTGCACATGCCCTGGAACCAGTGCACACACAGTGTCCCCACACCAGACCCAAGGGTGTGGGCTACCCATCAACATCCATATATGCACACCCACTCCAGTCATGTACTCGGGAAGGCCCCCTCAACCACATGGACTACACCACGTCCCAGTTCCCCCACCCACTCACTGACCATGATGTGCCACATGTTTGCAGTGTTTGGGCACCGCAGCACCGCAACAGATGCCACCCTGCACCGTGGCATGCCCATTACATGGATGCAGCTTCACAGTGGCTCTGCCCAATTCAGGAATTGGGCTAGCCACCCTAGTACAGACACCACAGATCCGACATGCGCAATTGTGCACAACCCAACACACACCTACAGCACCCTGCGGACATGTGACTGTGTCTTCCCACCCCCCACAAATGTTTGGGGTGGGGAACACACTTTCACTGTACTATAGCCAGGTGTCAGTTGTTTGTTGTGGAGTGTCGAGTAATACGTGTCCAGGGTGGGTTGTCTGTGGGGGAAGGGGGACATCCTGATGGCTGGCTTGGGGAATGCCACTGTTGCACTGCATCTGCATGATGTGGCCGCCACAGTGCATTGCTGCATGTGTGTTGTTTGCTGTCACGTCATCAAAATGCAGCTTTGTGGCATGTCAGGTGCAACACGGCCATGCATGCTACCCTATATGTTGACTCTAGTGTTTGATATGCCCTGTAGCTGGAAATGTGGCTATTTTATTTAATTTTTGTTGACTAGGTAAGTGCACTAGATAAATTCTGCCTATTTTCAGGCACAACCTGGGGGAAGGGGATACAGATGAATGGCAACTGGCCTTGAACCAGATTAAGCTGTTGGTAATATTTTTAGTGAATGGGGGGAAATTTTGCTGGGGCATCGGGGAAATTCCTTTACTCGCTACAGGGGGAAACTCTGGCCAACTAAGATGGCGAACAAGAGTCCTGAGGAGAGGATGGATGCTGTGGAGGTGAGAGAGTTGGTTTCTTCCCACACCTCGGCCATGCTAGAGATGGATTGTTTGTTGCTTTCTGGAAATAATGAAGATTTAGCAGAGAAAATTATGATGGATATACCCGAAATAACACAAAGGTTTGGATGGGATCTCAGGGGAAGAAGAAGAAATGGAAGAGGAGGTGAGCTTTGATGCATTGGGAGAGAGAGAACTTCTGAACAGGAGGTGGTTGGAATGAACAACGAAACATGACAGCTTCAGCAGTAGCTAGAGTTAGAAGAGTGTAGGTTTCAGGCAAAGAGAACCGCGCTTATGCAGAAGATTCGGAGGTGTCAGAGTGACAGCCTGAGTGATGCTGTCGAGTCTAAACAGTTAAGTAAGGTTACAGAGGAATTAAAGGACCCACTGTCTGCAAAATCGAGTATAGCACCTGCCAGTGTTTCCACGAAAATGAATGCCACAAACATGAGTAAAAACCAGACTGTTTCTGCCCCTAATATTGCAAATGGTAAATTTGTTGGGCTACAGTGCCATGCAATCCCTGGGGCTGGGCCCTGGACAGTAGAGAAGGCCCTGCAGAGAGCTGGCTGGGAAAAAACTAGTGAAGCTACTCAATGGAGCCCAGGCAACTCACCCATAAGAATGTCTCTGTCTGAGGACTTTTTGACTACAGCTCCTGAGATCCCAAAAACACCACAAATAAAGGACATTTCTGAAAGGGACCCTCTTACTATCCCTGAGGGTCTAGCATTAACTCAGAACCCTGTTCTAAATATCCTCCCCCCTGAGGTATTACCTGGAGAAAATGGTAATTTATATGTACGGATGGATGCCACATTAAACCTAATGCCAGACAAACAGACAAAAACTTTTTCTTCCTTGTTTCGTTTGCCAGTCCTGCCAGAAAAAAGGCACAACACAGTAAGGCTTTCATACGTAGGAGGACTGCCTGAAATCCCTGACCGAGTGTATGTTGCTAGCAATCTATTGAAAGACTCCATGGAATTCTTCTTCCATGAACTGTATGCCCTGATACATATATTAGGAGAAACAAACTTTGACATTAGTTTCAAAACTATTCGGGTTTAGAACATTTCTGGTCCAAGTATCATGCTCTAAAGAAAACTGCTTTATGGACTCCATTTCTGTCCATACCTTTAACTAAGCCTGCCTATAAAAACATCACGATTTTATTTAGGAACGAGGGAGTGGACCTTTCAGATGTTCTATATTGGTTAAAAATGAGGTGCTCTGTCATTGGAGACGCCGAGGCCATTCTAGACTCAGAGAATATCTACACTGGGGGGTAGAAAATGAAGGTGTTATTAAAATCAGACAACAATGGTCTTAGGCATTTACCTAGCTCTTTCTTTTTAGGCCGAGACAGAGGGGTTCTGTTTTACCCGGGCCAGCCAAAGGCTTGCTACAGGTGAGGTGATCCTATGCACCTGAGTAGTGTATGTGATAAGGTGAAGTGCAACCTTTGTGGGGACCTAGGACACATCAGTTCAGCCTTTCTTAATGAAACTAAATGCAATTTATGTGACGAGCAGGGCCACACATTTCAGAACTGTCCTTGGGCTGCTCACAATCAAGAGCACCATGACGGTGGGGCTGACCAACATTTTATTATCTCTCAAGCCCAAAAAGCTAAAATCAGGGAAAGAGGCCATCCACCACAGACTGAACCTAGTAGGCCCAATATGCCCGGGCCTTCTCTTGCTGAGAGACAAGACAGAGCTCTAGATAATAATGCTACCAGACCTGCTCCTCCCCCCCAGATACAGGATGAAGCTATGGTTAACCCAGTTAAGACCGATCAGGGGAATATCGAAATGCCCCTCCCTCCAAAGCCTGTCCGGATGGGATTTAGGAGATCAACAAGGTCAACACTAAAGGCAACACCCCCCCCCCCCAAAAGCAGTTAAAACCTCCCCACGCCAGATTCCAACCCCTATGAAATTTTGCAAGAATCCACTGGTGAGTCTGGAGAGGAGTCAGAAATGTCCTCAGTTCCCTCCACACATCCTGAGGGAGCAACAGATACAGAAAGCTACTCTAAGGGTAGAGGAGCCCAGAAACGGAAGGCCAAGACAAAAATAAAAGGGAGCTCAGGAACAGGAAGGAAGAAATAGGAACATGTTTGGGTCAGATATTCCATAAATGCTATTTATAAACACCATTATGGCTAGCTCATCCTTTGACTGTCATACTATAAATGTAAATAGTATAAAAAGGGTTAGAAAAAGAAATCTAGTCTTTACTTTCCTGTCTTCCTTAAACCTAGGCCTTATATTTCTATAAGATGTAAGGTTTCATTCCTGCTCAGAAATCAAACAAGCCCAGAGACATTGGCTCAGTAGCCCTTCATTTTGGTCCATTGGTCAGGAAACATGTTCTGGGGTGAGGATATTAATACATGGTGTAGATTTTAAGCTCCTAAAACTTTTCAGCTTAGTCCCTGGCCGAGTGCAAATATTAGATGCTGTAATCTATAATAATTTGTATCGGTTGATTAATACATACGCCCCTCAAACAAAATCTGGTAGATCTGACATATTAGCTCTGATTCAACCTTATTTACACACCTCAAAATGTGTACTATTTGCAGGGGACTTTAATTGCGGGCTTAGCTAACAAGATAAGAGTTCCCATGCTGCAACAAAAAAGATAAATTGTGACTCTCGATTTTTGGGTAAGGTTATAACTAATACACATTGACGTAATGCCTACCTAGAATTCACAAAAACTCATTCACCACCTTCCAAAAAGGTACTTTAGCAACCCGTATTGATTACATTTTTATGTTTGCTTACATGCATGTGCAAGAAACATAGTGCCATCATACGAGTTTTCCAGAGGTGTGTCAGCCTCTTCCAATTCAGTCAGTGTGTTTGCAGGCACGGTCGCAGAGTACCAATCACTGCTCCAGCTGTCTATGACATCTGAAAATGTAGTGGCATACAGTTGAAAGGGAGAGCTCCGCTTGAGTGAGCAGAGCTCTCCCCCCCACACACACACACACACGCGTGCACGCACGCACACTGCATGCTCATCGCCTCCCCCCCACTGTCGGCCGACCGGGGTGCCCAATCCCCGTCGGCTGCACGCTCCAAAGCATCCATGTGCCACGCTGGGAGCCCACCGCAGCGTGGCAAAATGATGTCCATCGCTCCACTGTCTCTCCCCCCATGCTGTCACCGACAGAGTACTCAATCCCCCGTCGGCTCCACTGTCTCTCCCCCCCAAGCATCCAAGTGCCACGCAGGGAGCCAACAACAGCGTGGCAAAATGTGTTATAGCCGACGGAGGTGCCCAATCCCTCATCAGCTCCAGCCCCCCCAAACAGCCTTTCAGCTGCCACGCTGGGAGCCCACTCCAGCGTGGCAAATGTCCCTCGTTGTCTCAATAAAGAAAGAAATACACCTGCAAATAAAATACTGTCCCTCGACGCATCTCCCTGCCCTCCTCCCACAACCTGCACCCACCCACTGCGCACCCTGCCTCCCCATACCCCCCCTCACCCCATACTTACTTCCGGAGCTCTGCATGATGATCTTCGGCAGACCAGGAACACGTCTGCACTCTTCAAAGCCGACCACGAACTGAGGAAATGCCGGTAAGCTGTATAATGGAATAGGTAGGGTTTTTTCAACTTTATTGCAAATCTCAGGCATTTTTTGGAATTTTTGCGCCAAATTTTCAACATGGGGTTTTTGGGACCCCTTCTCATGAATGATGTCACTGTCATGGCGTTACTTGGGCCCAAAGGGTGATTTCGCAGCCACTGTATGAAATCACATTTCTGGAATGATTAACGAAATGACACTGCCAGTGTTCATAAGGTGGGCTCTCAAAAAGCCTATTTTGAAAATTTGGTTGAAAAATTCCTAAAAATGACTGTTTTACGAGTGTGCGTTGTGCAGTTTCTACATCGTATCGTAAGTTTGCTAATTTTCAATATTTTCCTCTAGATTTTCAACATTGCCATTTTACCACACCTTCTTATGAGCAGTATAGCTGTCATTTTCACATCTCACCCAAAATGTGTTTCCGCCCATGTAGCGCACAATGGCAGTCTGTGTGATAAATCAATGTATGGGACACGTTAAGAAAATCACAGTGACACTGTTCATGAGCAGAAGTGTTAAAATGGCTATGTTGAAATTTGGTAAAAAATTCCCAAAATGACTGTTTTAGGGGCGCCCGTTATGCAGTTCCTACATGCGCTCAGGCAAGTTTTTGAATTTGTAATATTTGCACACCAGATTTTCAATAGTGCCATTTTACCGCACTTCCTTATGAGCAGTCAGCTACCATTTTTCACATCTCGCCCAAAATGTGTTTCCGCACATGTAGCGCACAATGGTACAGTCGGTGTGTGAAAACAATGTTTGGGACAGATTAAGAAAATCACAGTGACACTGGTCATGAGCAGAGGTCTTAAAATGGCTATGTTGAAAATTTGGTGACAAAACTCCATAAAATGACTGTGTTACAAGTGAGCATTGCGCAGTTTCCACACACCCTCATAAGTTCATGAATTTGTAATATTTTCAGTCCAGATTTTCACCAGTGGCATTTTTCCACACCTCCGTATGAACAGTACAGCTGTCATTTTCCACAACATGGCCGAAATGTGTTTTCACACTTTCAGAGCAGAAATGCGTGGTCACTGTGGGAAATCATTGTTCGGGACAGATAAAGAAAATCACACTGACACTGTTCATGATCGGAGGTCCCAAAATGCCTGTGTTAACAATCTGCTATAAAAAAATCCCCAAACTAGTTACATTACGGGTGTGCATTGCAGAGTTTCTACGCACGCTCTTGACTTCACCAGTTTTTTTAAGATTTTCACAGCAGATTTTCAACACTGCCATTTTTTACACCTCCCCATGAACAGTACCGCTGTCATTTTTCACATCCTGTTCGGAATGTGTTTTTGCACCTGTGGTGCCAAATGCCATAGTCACTGTGCAAAAGCAGTTTTCGGCTAACAAACTGATATTGCCACTGTTCATGAGGTGGGGGTCACAAAAAAACCATGTTGAAAATTTGGAGTGAAAATACCAATGAATGCCTGAGGTGTTAGGGTTTCCGACCATAATGCCCCACCCTGTAGAGTATGACAGGCATCAGGGGTGTGACTTGGGATTCTTGCCTGTAATGCTCATACCATTCCACCCCCACCCACACCCTGCAGCCAGTGAGAGGCATCAAGGTGTGCCTCGGACTCTTAGGGCCCAAACTTCACCCCATTCTCCTATACTGCACCCATCTCACTGTATTTTCTGATGAAATGGGGTGCGCATAAGGGCCAAAGACCCCAAGGCACACCGTGACACTTGTCAGTGTCTGCAGGGTAGGGTGTGGTGAAATGGCATGGCCGTTATGCCTGATGACCCAAAGGCATGCCCCAATGCCTGTCACTCTCTGCAGGGTGGTGGTGGGGCTGGCTTCAGTTCAATACTTCACTGCCATTCCTATTATGCAGCTCTGTAACTTCTACACTACCAATGCCAGCAAGCAAACATTCGGCATTGACAAGTGCTTGTTGTATCTGAAAACATCAGGATTTCAAAAGCTGAGGCTAGTTCTTTAGAATTCTCAGACCATAAAATGGTAACTATCTCCATAGGTGATAATCCAGCTGATTTTAACGGTCTAGGAACATGGCGTTTAATACCTTTCTACTTTCAGACTGTAACCCCTTTGCAAATGGGGGTTCCTAGAAATGCCAGCATGGGCTTACCTTAGCCCATTTTGTTCTGTCCTTCTTCTGACTTGACCCCTAATTTTTCTGGCTTCCCAGGTCCTGTTTACCCTTCTGAGTGCCCTAGCCTTCAGCGCAATTGAAATTCAGCCCCTTGGGGTTTACAACACTGACCACAAGCTCCTGCTGCAAAAGTGCTGCCTCCAGGGCAGCGGGAGTTGCGTTGGCATGCAAAGCGCCTTTGATGTGAAGCCGCTTGTTTTGCAGTCACCTTGGAGACTGTGCTGTGGGGTCCCAGGATCCCTTCCACCTAATTGGGACCCAGTGACCATGGACAGCCTGCTGGGGGACCACTCAGATGAAAATGAAAGGAGTTTTAACCGGGGCTCATTTGAGTATGCCTGTGCAGGGGCCCCGGTCATCTGAATAATGCAAAACAGTGTGACTGGCTGCCTCCAGGTAGCTATGTTCAGCTCCAGCTAAAAAGCAAAGAATTGAAATGTTTTAAATAATGGAACTGTTGCTGCTTGTTGGGGATATACTGTACATGTGGAGAAAGGTGTTTAAAGTTAAAATTAATACTGTTTCCCTGGCAATTCCAGTATTGTGGGACTCTGTGAGTCAGCCTGTCAGCTGCTGCAAGGGGGAGCTTGCATAAGTGCAGCAGCGATAGGAAAAGTAAAAGAGCCATGTTTTTCATCTGTGCAGCGAATGCAAGTGCAGCCTTTAAGCTACAGAACTGTGGGACTTGTGGGGCAAATAATTACTTCTTTCTGGCTGCACCAGGACATTATTCAGGACTGTATCTAATCTGCTATAAGGGACAGTGGGTTAAGCAGCCATTGCCAGCAGTACAGCCAATTGGAATTGCAGCAATAGAAAGCCAGGACTTGTGGGACATTCACTGCATCTTATGGTTAAGCACCCAAGTGCTTATGGGGGCTTACAGGAGCATTATTTTAGGTGCCAATTCCACAACCCAATTGTGCCTCGAGTGTTCTGACTGACAGGTCTCTCAGCAACTTGGAGACATGTCACCCCATCCCTGCTACCAATCAGGAGTCGAACTAGAAGCTCTATAAAGTGACAATGTTGCCAGTTTGTCTGGCGATTGAGAGAGAGATTTGCAGAGAGAGCAGCCAGAGCAGGCTCCAGCCTGCTGGGAGCCACCCCATGAGGGAGGGGATCAGGCTACAGCCATGCCACCAGGCCTGGGACACTTAATCCAAGCCCCTTCAGTCTACAGGGTCCATTTATTATTTTCTTAAGTAAAAGTTTACCAGTTACAGTAATTGTAGTTTCTGCAACAGCTAGTCTGGAGGTTGCCAGTACTGTCCTCCAGAGGCTAATCCTCCCTCCCACATTGGGGAAAGATGTGGACTGAATATCAGATGTCCAGCAGCGGTGAGAGCGTTGACCAGACCACATGACATCATGCAGCGGTGAGAGTGCTGACCGAGTACCTCAGCAGTGAGAGAGCTGAAGAAATCTTTCTGGATGCCTTTGATTGTGGATGAAACCCGTGGAGGACCTGAGTAAGTACCCTCATACCCACCCCCGGTGCGAGGGAGAAGCTAAGCAAGTAATCTTGGGGACCCCTAGCCCCATTGAGAAATGTGTGCTGTTAAGTGTGAAGTATTGAAGTCATCAGTCTGGGCTACTAACCCCATATGAGACTGCCTAGTTCAAGTAATGGATGCATCTTGTCTGTGGCCCAAATGGCTAAATTGCAGGTGTAGCAAGATGCTGGGCATAATGAACGACGTAAATGTGTTGCAAGTTGTGTAGCTGTGGGTTAGAGTTCTGCCATCGTGGAGCTGACTGCCAAGACGAGTTTGCCACTTCATGAGACAGGAGGCCCTAGAGCATATTAATGTCTAAGTTACCCTGAGGAGACTGTACCTGTGTCTGAACAGAATTTCATCTAAGAGCACTTGGGATAAGTGTTCAATGTCTATGTGTGCTGGATAAGACCCTGTGAATGATGGTATTTGTATATAGAATGTACTGGATGTGACTGTCTGTGACTAAAGTATGGGATGCTTTATGAAAGTATTGTTGCCAACTTACTCTGGATGGATGCCTTTTGGTATATAAAGTACTGGATGTGACCGTGTTTAAAATGCATATAGGATGCTTGACAACAGTATTACCCTTATTGCTTTGGATGGGACTTTCAAATATTGTGCTGAATGTTCTGGATGTAAGATCCACATAGCTTGCCCTGGAATGTTCGGAAGTCTGCAAGTGCAGGGCAATCCCTGATTTGTCTTTGATTTGAGAGGTTTTGGCTGAACCTCTGGCTATCCTGTTCAGCCAATCACTGGAAACAGGGGAGGTACCCAAAGACTGGAGGACAGCAGTTGTAGTCCCCTTATATAAAAGTGGGAACAAAGAGGAAGCAGGGAACTACAGACCAGTCAGCCTCACCTCGGTAGTGGGAAAGATCATGGAAGCACTACTGAAGGAGAGATTGGTGGAACATCTGGTTGTCAATGGACTACAGGACCCAAAGCAGCATGGTTTCACCAGGGGGAGGTCATGTCAGACCAACCTCATTGAATTTTTTGACTGGGTGACTAGGGAGGTGGATCAGGGGAGGGCAGTGGACATGGCCTATCTGGACTTCAGCAAGGCCTTTGACACTGTGCCACATAGAAGACTATTACACAAACTGGGGAATATGGGTGTGGGCAGGACAGTAGTGTGGTGGGTAGGTAACTGGCTGGGTGGCAGGACACAGAGGGTGGTGGTAAATGGCTGTCACTCCACAGAGGAAGAGTGACCAGTGGGGTACCACAGGGATCAGTGCTGGGACGGTCCTATTCAACATCTTCATCAGTGACATTGCACAGGATCTAGAAGGCAGAATTTCACTGTTAGCTGATGACACAAAGCTCTGTAACAGAGTAGACACACCAGAGGGTGTAGACAGAATGAGAAGGACCTGCAGAAACTTGAAGAATGGTCAAGGGTTTGGCAGTTGAAATTCAATGCAAAGAAGTGCAAGATAATGCATATGGGGCACAAAACCCTGGCACAATATATCAGTTGGGGGTGAGGATATAGCATGCACCAAGCAGGAAAGGGATCTTGGGTTGTCATCTCTGATGATCTCAAGGTAGGAAACAGTGTGACAAGGCATCAGGTAAAGCAAATAGGATGCTGGGATGTATAGGCAGGGGCATCACCAGCAGGAAAGGAGGTCATAATTCCGCTATACAAGACACTAGTGAGGCCCCACCTGGAGTACAGTGTACAGTTCTGGAGACCATACCTACGTAAGGACATAGACAGGGTAGAGAAAGTTCAGAGGAGGGCAACAAAGATTGTGCATGGGTTGCATCACAAGTCCTATGAAGACAGGTTGAAGGAACTGAACATGTACTCCCTGGAGGAGAGGGAGGGAGAGGGATATGATAGAGACATACAAGTATCTTACAGGGAGGAACAGGGTGCAGGAAAACACTATTTTAGCGAAAAAGATGTTTCAGGACTAGAGGGCATGGGATGAAGTTGGAGGAGGGACGATTCAGAGGAAACATGAGAAGAATTTCTTCACAGAACGGGTGGTGGACAAGTGGAACACCCTGCCAGAGGAAGTGGTGGGAGCTGAAACAATCACGGGATTTAAGAATGCATGGGATAGACATAAAGGAATTCTAGAGGTCAGGGGTAAGGGGAAATAGACTTCTAGGAAAACAAACTGAACTTACAAGCTCAAATGGGCAGACTAGGTGGGCCATAGGCCCTTATCTGCCGACACTGTCTATGTATGTATGTATCTATGTATGTCTACAAGTGCAGGGCAATCCCTGCCATGTCTGCTAAAGTGCAGGGCAATCCCTGCTGTGGTTCTAAATAGTAATTGACTGCTTTACAAAAATCTGTTTCCAAGTTGCCCCCACCCACAAATTAATAGCCGGCCACCTCGACCAGCTGCAACTCCATCAGGCCTGCAACATCTTGGACTGTAGTATTTGTTTAACCAGTGTGGTATGAGATTGTGGGGTTTCTGCTGTATCTGGGACTGGTACCAGTATGGGTAATATTAATAATTATGTTTAACATCTGATTTATCAGCGGTTAGATAGCCCGGGCTCTGGATGTCTAAAGTCGAATGGTAAAATGTGATTTATGTCTGCCTGTTAATATGTAGCAACCTAGCTGGAGGGTTCACCAGCAAAAATCCAAATACTATCTGTACATTTTGTGAATATGATAAGATAACCTCTACTCCTCCTGTTTCCCCTTCCTAGCTCCTATATTCACCCCAAAATAAATATCTTGTCATTTGTCGTTTGAAATCCTGTGTGAGCATATTATTGGAGAGAGTCTTTAATTCAAAATGTGGAAATGTGAGGAACTGTGTATTGGAGCATGTCTGGGGAAGGTAAATGGTCATTGTGGGTGGTGTAGCAGCTCAGGGGGCTATACCCAGCACCATCTCACCCACGTAAAGCACCCTGAGTGGAGGCACTGCGCAAAGGTTTTAAAGAAATGTTATGAGTTAGCGAATCCAAACCCCTCAGCCTATGTCCAGGGTAGTGCTGCAGGGGTGTAACACTGGAGGTGGCGCCGCCCAGGGGTTACAAGACCAAGATCTTTTAAACTCCTTAAATCAGTTGTTAACAGCCAGAAAATCAGTTTATGTCTGTTATGAAAATAGCATTAGGTGGTGGAAAGATACTAAGAATGATATAACTCAGTTGTTAAAACAGTACAGTAAGAGAAAATGCAATAAAGCATATTTAACTTATTTATAACTACGACACTACTGGCAAAACCTGTTTTCTATTATGTTCACCATGGGACAAAATCTTACTGACCAAATATAACTAGTCCAAAAAGACATGAGGGAATTTTTGAAACAAAAGTCATCCCAATTATACAATCAGCAGAAATTTGATACCCAAGGGGATGTCCAAGATATATGTCCCTTTACTTTCAACACCTGCCAGGTAGAGAACAAAATAATGTCCAAGCTAAAAAACAGAACAGGAACGATACAGCCCTCTGCTGAGCAAATATCATAAATAGTTACTGTCTACTCCATAAATTTGTTTTCAGAAATCCCATTGAATGAAGTGGTCATTAAAAATTATCTAAAAAGCATTAACACCCCCCCCCCCGGTACTGATGAACATCAGCCAACCACTATGCCCTAAGGAAGCGTTAGAAGGGATTAGACAATTAAGGAATAATATATCCCCTGGACCTGATGGGCTGCCTAACAAACTTTATAAGGTTACTGGGGAGCACGTGTGTGATGAGCTAGCAAATGTTTACAAAGACATGCTACAGTCAGGTTGTGCTCCTCTAAACTTTAACAAAGGAACATTAAATTATATTCATAAAAAAGTATTTGTCAATGCTGAATTTTGTCTCACTGGCAGTGGCAATGGTAGTGCCGGAGTTAGAGATGCATAATAGGAATGGCAGTGAAGTATTGAAGTGACGCTAACCCCACCCACCCTGTAGAGACCGACAGGCATTGGGGTATGTCTTTGGGTTGTCAGCTGTAATGCTCATGCTCATGCTCACCCTACCCTGTAGACACTGACAAGTGTCATGGTGTGCTTTGCGGTCTTTGGGCATTATACCTACCCCATTCCATAAGGAAATACGCTGAGGTGGGTACAGTAAAGGAGAATGGGGTGAACTTTGTGGCCGAACAGTGCAAGGTGCACCACAATGCCTGTCACTGGCTGCAGGGTGGGGGTGGGGGTGGAATGGTGTAAGCATTACAGCCGATGATCCCAAGTCACACCACTGACACCTGTCAGTCTCTACAGGGTGGGGTGCTACAGTTGGAAATCCTAACACCATAGGCGTGTGTAGGTATTTTCACTCCAAATTTTCAACATGGGCTTTTTGTGAGCCCACCTCATGAAAAGTGGCACAATCGGTTTGTTAGCTGAAAGGTGGTTTTGCACAGCGGCGATTCCATTTGGTGACACAGGGATGAAAACACGTTTTGGGCAGGATGTGGAAAATGAGAACTGTATTGTTCATGAGGAGGAGTAAAAAAATGGCAACGTTGAAAATCTGGAGTGAAAATATGAAAAATTGATGAAGTCATGAGCATACATAGAAACTGCACAACACACGTCCGTAACCCACTTATTTTTGGGAGTTTGTTAGCCACATTTTTAACATAGGCATTTTGGGACCTCCCCTCATGAACAGTGGTGCTATGATTTTGTTAATGTGTCCCAAAAGTTGATTTCCCACGGCGACCATGCCATTGTATGCCACAGGTGCGGATACACATTTTGGGCAGGATGTGAAAAATGACAGCTGTACTGTTCATAAGGAGGTGTGAAAAAATACCAGTGTTGAAAATCTGGCATGGAAATATTGCAAATTTGCGAAGTTACAAGGGGCGTGGAAACTGCACAACACACACTTGTAACACATTAATTTTAAGGACTTTTGGCACCAAATTTTTAACATAGGCATTTTAGGACCGCTGCTCATGAACAGTGTCACTGTCATTTCCTCAAACTGTCCCAAAAACTGATTTTGCATAGCGACCGCTCTATTCTGTGCAGGATGTACGAAAACACATTTTGGCAAGGATATGTAAAATGACAGCTGTACTGTTCATCAGGAGGTGTGGAAAAATGCCAATTTTGAAAACCTGGAGTGAAAATATTACAGATTCATGAAGTTACAAGCGTGTGTGGAAACAGCGTAACGCACACTCGTAAAACAGCCATTGTTGGGAATTTTTCACCAAATTTGCAACTTAGGATTTTTGAGAGCCCCCTCATAAACAGTGGCACTGTCATTTCATTACTCGGTCCCGAAAGGTGATTCCATGCAGTGACCACGAAATCACCTTTTGGGACTGAATAACGCCATGACAGTGACTGAATTCATGAGGAGGGGTCCCAATAACCCCATGTTGAAAATGTGGTGCAAAAATTCCAAAAAATGCCCGAGATATGCACCAAAGTTGAAAAAAAACCTATTTATTCCATTATACAGCTTACCGGCATTTCTTCAGTTCACAGTTGGCTTTGAAGAGTGCAGACGTGTTCCTGGTATACTGAAGATCGTCACGCCAGACTCTGGAGGTAAGTATGGGGTTAGGTGGGTGTGGGGAGGCAGGGTGCACAGATGGTGGGCTCGGGTTGTGGGAGGGGGCAGGGAGACCGCGAGGGACCGTTTTCTTTTTTTACAGGTTACAAAAAAAAAAAAAACACTGTGGGACGGTTTTTATTTTTCAGGAGATTTGGCATGCTGGGGTGGGCTCCCAAAGTGCCACCTAAGTGTTTTGGGTGGGATGCTGTAGCCAACGTGGGATTGAGCACCCCACTGGCACACAACGAAAGGTGGGGTAAGAGCCGAGGGGGATTGGGCACCCCCCTCAGCACATAACAAATGGGGGGTGCATTATTGGGGCAGGGCATGCTGACAGGGGTATTGGGCACCCCAGAAGTTGGCATTATGGCAGGCAGTGTGCTGCCATGTTACATTTTTTTTCTCACCAGGGAAAGCACGTTGGGAGGTCCACTGCGTATGACGAGCTTTGCTCGCATGGCAGCAGACCTTTCTTTAGATATGCTTGCCACATTATGTATGCATGGTGTTGTGCCAGCATGCAGGCTTATTGGGGAATAAGGGACGCACCTACTGATATGTGCCCTGCATTCGCCCAACAGAGACCATGCCTCCAAATCTGCTACTACCACAATATGTTGGCTGTGCATGCGTGAGCCAACATAAAAAGGAGATAAGGAAGATCTAGAGAATTGGAGGCTTATTTATATACTCAGTGTGGACTGTAAATTATTAACAAAAATTTTAACAAGTAGACTAACCCTGGTTGCTGACTCTGTGATCTCTTCGAATCAAGCGTGTTCTATACCTAACCATTCAATACAAGATCATTTAATTTTAATGAGAGATTTTTTCTGATGGGGTCTCGAATACATGCTTTGGTTATGTTGTGTCCCTTGATCAGAAGAAGCCATTTGCCTCGGTCTGCCATAACTTCCTGTGGGAAGTTCTATATCACTACAAGGTTCCTGCTATAATAGTGAGCTGGATAAAAGCCCTATACAGAACTTCCACAGTAATGCCTATAATAAATGGGAGAATTGGTCCAATGGTACCAATAAAGCAGGGGGTTCACCAGGGATTTCCTATGAGTCCTTTATTATATGATTTTTTATTGATCCTTTGTTACAGAAAATGAATACCCCGCAGTCTATGAAGTCCATTGTAGGACCTAACATCCAACCCCTCCCCCCACAAAGCATTAGCCTGTGCGGATGATTTGTGCCTATTGGCTGCAGATAAAAAAATCCCTTCTTGCAGGGATTTCAGAATGTAGGGCCGTTGGTGCTGTATCTGGGGCTTCATTGAATTTGGGGAAACGTTGTGGGAAAGTAGTAGGATCCCAAAACAGACAAATAGATAATGGAGGACCCCTGCAATTGTCAGCTGGCTCAATCTGTATTTTGGGGGTAAAGTTCGGCTCTCCAGGCATAGATGTAATTAATTGGGAGGAAAACCTAGAGATAAGGAGAAAAAAAGTTGAACAATGGAGCAAATGCAAAATGGGGAAAAAGAAAAGGATTTACTTGGTGAAAACCTTTTTAACTCCGTTTTTTCTGTGCCTTAGTTATGTGTTTTCTCCTCTGAAAAAACTAGAGACCCCTCTGTTAAGTATTTTCTTCCAAGCAATTTGGGGAAGTTGTTTGAACCCAATAAAGAGAAATATTTTATATTTGCCAATAAATGAGGGTGGATTGGGGATGGTTAATCCAATCCTATTTTTTAACAGTATATTTCTTATGGCAAATTTAAAGGCTTTCTTGATTAACATTGGGAAAGAGTGGGGTGTTTGGCTATGTGAAAACTGAAAACAGTGGTTTCGAGATTGGGAGACAAACTCACCTAGAGTTCAGAAGGGCCCAGAACAATTCCAATACCTAAGAGAGACCTTCCTTTGTCTAAATTTTAGACTCTAAAACAATGGAAGGTAACACCTAGGCAGGTGATTTCGGCCCCCCCACACAAAGCTCTATATAAAGACTTACTAACTACTCCATGTGTGAGGTTCCTGTGGTTTTTGAAAAGTGTTCTATTCAGTATAGACAGTCCTTGGAAACATTCTTAACCAGCCCAATATTTCCAGCCCACATATGGGACTTTCACTGGCTGTCTTGCCATGAGAAAATAAACATAACAAGCATTTGTCAATGACGAATGTTTGCTTGCTGGCATTGGCAGTGGTAGTGTAGAAGTTACAGAGCTGCGTAATAGGAATGGCAGTGAAGTATTGAACTGAAGCCAACCCCACCACCACCCTGCAGAGATTGACAGGCATTGGGGTCTGCCTTTGGGTCGTCAGGCATAACTGCCATGCCATTTCACCACACCCTACCCTGCAGACACTGACAAGTGTCACGGTGTGCCTCGGGGTCTTTGGCCCTTATGCGCACCCCATTTCATCAGAAAATACAGTGAGATGGGTGCGATATAGGAGAATGGGGTGAACTTTGGGGCCAAAGGATCCAAGGCATACCTCGATGCCTCTCACTGGCTGCAGGGTGTGGAATGGTATGAGCATTACAGGCAAGAATCCCAAGTCACACCCCTGATGCCTGTCATTCTCTACAGGGTTGGGCATTATGGTTGGAAACCCTAATACCTCAGGTATTCATTGGTATTTTCACTCCAAATGTTCAACATGGTTTTTTTGTGACCCCATCTCATGAACAGGGGGAATATCAGTTTCTTAGCCGAAAGCTGCTTATGCACAGTGAGTACGGTATTTAGCACCACAGGTGCAAAAACATTCCGAACAGGATGTAAAAAATGACAGCTGTACTGTTCATGGAGAGGTGTAAAAAATGGCTATGTTGCAAATCTGCAGTAAAAATATTTAAAAAAAATGGTGAAGTCACGAGCGTACAGAGAAATTGTGCAACGCACACCCATAATATAATTAGGTTGGGGATTTTTTTACAGCAGACTGTCAACTCAGGCATTTTGATTCCTCCGATCATGAACAGTGTCACTGTGATTTTCTTTATCTGTCCTGAACAATGATTTCCCACAGCGACCATGCATCTCTGCACTGAAAGTGTGAAAACACACTTCGTCCATGTTGTGAAGAATGACAGCTGTACTGTAAATAAGGCAGTGTGGAAAAATACCACTGGTGAAAATCTGGACTTAAAATATTACAAAGTCATGAACTTACGAGGGTGCGTGGAAACTGTGTATTGCTCACTCATAACACAGTCATTTTATGGACTTTTGTCACCAAATTTTCAACATAGCAATTTTAAGACCTCTGCTCATGAACAGTGTAACTGTGATTTTCTTAATCTGTCCCAAACATTGCTTCTGCTTTCAACAGCACCATTGTACGCTACATGTCGCGAAAACACATTTTGGTGGCATATGAAAAATGGCAGCTGTAATTGTTCATAAGAAATGTAATAAAATGGCAATGTTGAAAATCTGGAGGAAAATATTAAATTGCAAACTTACGAGCATGCATAGGAACTGCGCAGCGCATGCTCGTAAAACAGTCATTTTTAGGAATTTTTTCACCAAATTTTCAACATAGCCATTTTAAAACCTCTGCTCGTGAACAGTGTCACTGTGATTTTCTTAATGTGTCCCATACATTGATTTTGCACATCGACTGCGCCATTGTGAGCTACATAGGCAGAAACACATTTTGGGCAAGATGTGAAAAATGACAGCTATACTGCTCATAAGGAGGTGTAGTAAAATGGCAATGTTGAAAATAAGGAGTGAAAATATTGAAAATTCACGAACTTACGAGCGTGCGTAGGAACTGTACAACGCACGCTCATAAAACAGTCATTTTTTGGAATCTTTTCACCAAATTTTCAACATAGCCATTTTAAGACCTCTACTCATGAACAGTATCACTGTGATTTTCTTAATTTGTCCCATACATTGATTTCACACACCAACTGCGCCATTGTGCGCTACATGGGCGGAAACACGTTTTGGGTGAGATGTGAAAAATGACAGCTATACTGCTCATAAGAAGGTGTGGTAAAATGGCAATCTTGAAAATCTGGAGTGAAAATATTGAAAATTCATGAACTTACGAGCGTGCATAGGAACTGCACAATGCATGCTCATAAAACAGTCATTGTTATGTTTGCTTGCACACATGTGCAAGAAACATAGTGCCATCATCGGAGATTTCGGAAGTGTGTCACCTCCTCCTCCAATTCAGGCAGTGTGCTGGCAGGCGCGGCCTGTAAGCCTATGCATTTTGGAGCTGTCATGACACGCTCAAAATGCAATAGACTCTCAGATTGAAAGAGGGGCTACGCTTGAGTGAACAGCGATAGAAGCTGCTCACGTGCAGCTCCCCAGCCACAGGCGTCGGCGCCCCCTGCATGCAGTGTAGCGACGGGTGCTCAATCCCGTTGGCTGAGCTGCATCTGTCTCCTCCCCAGAATTGATGCCACGCTGGGGAGCCCAAGCGTGGCAATCAGATATTTTGCCGATGAAGGTGCCCAATCCTCCGTTGGCTGAACGCTTCACAAAGTCCTTGTGCCATGCTGAGCCCACCCAAGCGTGGCAATCCCACAAAGTCTTTTTTAGCTAACAAGAAAAAAGCGGTCCAGCCAGTGCGTCTCCGACCCCACAGCCCCGCATTTACGCACTGCGCACCCAGCCTCCCCACACCCCACATACCACCTCCGGACTCGCCGACGATCTTGGTGGACCTAGAACCGCTCCTGCACTCTTCAAAGCGACCAGTGAACTGAGAAATGCGGTAAGCTGTATAATGGGCTAGATAGGGGTTTCAACTGTGCATATCTCCAGCCATTTTGGGAATTTCTGCACCAAATTTTCAACATGGGTTTTGGGACCCCTTCTCATGAATGATGTCCACTGTCTTGCGTTCTGCGGGCCCGAAGAAGAGTGATTTCGATGCAGTGACATGAAATCACCCTTTAGCTAAAATACCACCATGACAGTGACATCATTCGCGAGAAGGGCCCCAAAACCCCATGTTGAAAATTGGTGCCAAAATTCCAAAAATGACTGTTTAACGAAGGCGATTGCTCAGTTCCCACGCAGGCTCGTAAGTTCATGAAATTTCAACATTTTCACTCCAGATTTTCAACATTGCCATTTCACCACACCTTCTTATGAGCAGTACAGCTGTCATTTTTTACATCTCACCCAAAATGTGTTTCTGCCCATGTAGCGCAGAATGGCACATTCAGTGTGCGAAATCAATGTACGGGACAAATTAAGAAAATCACAGTGACACTGTTCAGTGAGCAGAGGTCTTGAAATGGCTATGTTGAAAATTTGGTGAAAAAATTCCTAAAAATGACTGTTTTACAAGCGTGCGTTGCGCAGTTCCACACGCGCTCATAGGTTTCGAATTTTCAATATTTCCACTCCAGATTTTCAACATTGCCATTTTTCCACACCTTCTTATGAGTAGTACAGTTGTCATTTTCACATCTCACCCAAAAGCTGTTTCCGCCATGTGGCGCACAATGGCGCAGTCGTTGTCTGAACTCAGTGTATGGACACATTAAGAAAATCACAGTGTCACTGTTCATGAGCAGAGATCTTAAAATGGCAATGTTGAAAATTTGGTGACAGAATTCCTAAAAATGACTGTTTCACAGTGTGCGTTGCACAGTTCCCACGCATTTCAGTAGGTTTGCGAATTTTCAATATTTCCACTCCAGATTTCCAACATTGCATTTTCCACACCTCCTTATGAGCAGTACAGCTGTCATTTTTCATCCTGCCCAAAATGTGTTTCACCATGTAGCTTAATAATGGTGCTGTTGGTGTGCGAAAGCAATGTTTGGGACAGATTAAGAAAATCACAGTTACACTGGTCATGAGCAGAGGTCTTAAAATGGCTATGTTGAAAATTTGGTGACAAAAGTCCATAAAATGACTGTGTTACGAGTGAGCATTGTGCAGTTTCCACGCATCCTCGTTAGTACATGACTTTGTTATATTTTTGTCCAGATTTTCACTAGTGGCATTTTCAACACTTCCTTATGAAAAGTACAGCAGCCATTTTCACAACATGGCGTCGGTGTTTTCACACTTTCAGTGCAGAGATCGTAGATCGCCAGGGGAAATCATTGTTCGGCACAGATAAAGAAAATCACAGTGACACTGTTCATGATCGGAGCACCAAAATGCCTGAGTTGACAATCTGCTATAAAAATTCCCAACCTAATTATATAAATGGTGCACCCAGTTTCTATGTCTGTCGATGTCTTCACCATTTTTTAAATATTTTACTACACATTTGCAACATAGCCATTTTTACACCTCCCCATGAAAGAGTACAGCTGTCATTTTTTCATCCTGTTCGAATATTTTTGCACCTGTGGTGCTAAATGCCGTAGTCACTGTGCATAAGCAGCTTTTGGCTACCAAACTGATATTCCCCTGTTCATGAGGTGGGGTCAAAACAAACATGTTGAAAATTTGGAGTTAACATACCAACGAATGCCTGAGGTATTAGACTTTTCAACTAAATCGCCCAATCCTATTGAGAATGACAGGAATCAGGGGTGTGACTTGGGATTCTTGCCTGTGATGCTCATACCATTCCACACCCTGCAGTCACTGAGAGGCATCGAGGTATGCCTTGGACTCTTCAGCCCCAAAGTTCACCCCATTCTCCTATATCGCACCCATCTCACCGTATTTCTTAATGAAATGGGGTGCGCATAAGGGCCAAAGACCCCAAGGAACACGTGACACTTATCAGTCTCTGCAGAGTGGGGTGTGGTGAAATGGCATGGCTGTTATTATGCCTGATGACCCCAACGCACACCCCAATGCCTGTCACTCTCTGCAGGGTGGTGGTGGGGTTGGCTTCAGTTCAATACTTCACTGCCATTCCTATTACGCAGCTCTGTAACTTCTACACTACCACTGCCAATGCCAGCAAGCAAACATTCGGCATTGACAAATGCTTATTAGGAATTTTTTCACCAAATTTTCAACATAGCCATTTTAAGACCTCTGCTCATGAACAGTGTCACTGTGGTTTTCTGAATTTTTCCCGTACATTGGTTTTGCACACCGACTGTGCCATTGTGCGCTACATGGGCGGAAACACGTTTTGGGTGAGATGTGAAAAATGACAGCTGTACTGCTCATAAGAAGGTGTGGTAAAATGGCAATGCTGAAAATCTGGAGTGAAAATATAGAAAATTCTCAAACTTATGAGCGTGCGTAGGAACTGTGCAACGCACACTTGTAAAACAGTCATTTTGGAATTTTCCTACCAAAATAAAATAGCCGAGAGCCCACTTATGAACACTGCAGTGTCATTTCATTAATTGGTCCCAAAGGTGATTTTGCGCAGTAACTGTGGAAATCACCTTCGGCCCGGTCTAACGCCATGACAGTGACATCATTCATGAGAAGGGGTCCCAAAAACGCCATGTTGAAAATTTGGTGCAAAAATTCCAAAAAATGCTGGAGATATGCAACAAAGTTGAAAAAACCCTATCTAGGCCATTATACAGCTTACCGGCATTTCCTCAGTTCGCGGTCGGCTTTGAAGAGTGCAGATGTGTTTCCGGTCCAAAGAAGATCATTGCGCCGAGGTCCGGAGGTAAGTATGGGGTGAAGAGGGGTGTGGGGAGGCAGGATGCGCAGTGGGTGGGTGTGGGTTGTGGGAGGGGGGCCAAGGAGACTATGTGGGACCATTTTTTCTTTACAGGTTTTCTTTTTTTTTTTAATGATGTCGCGGAACATTTGCCACGCTGGGTAAGCTCCCAGCGTGGCACAAAAATGATTTAGGCGTTCAGTCGGCGGGTTGGGCACCCCGTCAGCTGGCATCTATGCCCTAGCGTGGCACCCAGTACTCGGGGTGAGGACAGTGGAGCCAACAGGGGATTGGGCACCCTGTCAGCTATATTATGAGTTGCCACGCTGGGGTGGGCACCAGCGTGGCTTTAGAAGGCTTTGGGGCGGGGGGCGCACCACGCCGATGGGGATTTGGCACCCCGCCGGCTACAGTGCGTAAGCAAGGCGGGGGGGCGACACTCGCATGTGTGTGTGTGTGTGTGTGTAGGGGAGGAGCTACGCATGAGCAGGCGATATCTTATCGCTGCTTACTGAAGCGTAGCTCCCCTTTTCAACTGTATGCCACTGCATTTTGGAGCTTGTCACAGACAGCTCCAGCATGCATTAGCTTACAGGGGCCACGCCTGCCCACACACTGACTGAATTGGAAGAGGGGGTGACACACCTCCGAAATCTTGGATGATGGCACTATGTTTCTTGCACATGCATGCAAGCAAACATAAAAAGTAACCGAAAGCACAAACAAATGCAGGAACTTATTTAAAACAGACTGCGATACATACATTTTGTCAGTGTCAGTGGCTCAGTAGGTAGCACACTCACCTCTGAGGCTGGGAGATCAGAGGGCTGTGGGTTCAGTTCCCACATCTGGCACTTGGGTTAATATCCCAGTACTGACACTGTAGTGCAGCAAGAGAGAGGTGCTGCACTTCTGAAGTGCCGTCTTTTGGATGAGACATTAAATCGATGTCCCATCTGCCTGGATTGGTGGTAGTTCAGGTGGATGTTAAAGATCCCATGGCACTTATCAAAAAGAGTAGGGGAATGTTTTATTAAGACTGAAAAGCAAACCAACTACACAAGGTGTTACTGCACACCAAATCATAGTACAAAATTAAACAATTAATAGAAAAGGTAATACAGCATCCAAATGAACAAAAACAAATATCAGAATTTTGTTAAAGTCCAAAAAAAAGGGGGAAGAATAAATAACCAAAGCTAAAAAAAAAACTCCCTTAAAACAAAAATATGAGAAAATTATATATACAAAAGTATTACTACATACAAAATTAAAATACAAATAATAACCAGAAATATGTATTTCATCATACATGCAAAACTCTGTCAATACAGTCCTAAAACACAAGTTAGTAAATGCTAAAAGTCCCCCTCCCTTACTTAAAGGAGCAGGGGATCCTATCATGAGAAAACCAAAATAACAAAAAAATAGTATGACAACATACAAAACAAAAAAAACAAAAAGGAAAATAAGTATACAGCATACTTTTTGTCCCTTGTAAACCTAAAGGGAGAAAAAAAATTGTGAAAATAAGATGAAAAACATAAACACAACAGTATCGCATACATAGTAAGCTGAAATAAACTCCCCCCCCCCGCACATGCATACCACTATATGGCAGTATGTGTTCCCAACCCAAAGCATCTCATATAGAATTAACTAGTATCCACAACATGCAATTTCATAATATACAGATTCTTCATGTTCCTATATTGTTGTTTTTCTTTGTTTTTTGGTTTTAAATTAAACCATACTCAAAATCAAAAATACTCCTCACTGGAAAATAATTTGTTTCTACCAGAAACTGCCACTTCTCAATAATTAAGACCAGAAGAAAATAACCGTGAAATCACAAAGAAAAACACTCATTACCACATATTACTAGTCATAAAGAAAAGTGGAATTATGCAATGACTAAAATGTATCTCAAAATATACCCTACCAACTCATAGCCAATCTATACAGTACCACCAAGACTGGAAGATGTCAGATGGCACTGACTTCCTTTCAGTATTTTTATGACTGAGAATTGCAGTAGTAATCATATAAAATAATTGTTCCTCTGTATATTCTAATTGTTGCAGTATCAGCCTACACCGCACATACCATATATAGAATTTAAAACACATCAGAAATAACCAAAGTGTAACCCTACCATGTTTAGTCCATTTGAAAGGAAGAATACCCAAGTATAAAATCTCAGGGGTTAAATCACAAAAGGGTGATGTAGGCCATTTACCCCGTAAAAAAAATTCCAAAATCGTTTTATAAAAGGACACAGAAAGAACAAATGGTCCATGGATTCCACCACCTCAACACAAGTCTCCCTAGGGCAGTAACGATGTTCTACACTTTTATGTTTTAAGTTTCCTTTGACATTGAGTTTCCCATGTAGGGAAAGCCACATAACATCCCACATATAAGCCAGTATACGGGTAGATATCAACATTTTCCCAATCAATATTGTATCTGAAATAGGTTTAGAGTCAAAACAGGCTGTATTGTGAAAAAAAGTAGATAGGAGGTGTGCATATAGTGTTTTCCAGTCCTGTTGTGAAAAATGTTCCGATACTAAACTCCAAAGTTTTATTTTCCCAAAACATACCCTTAAAGCTTCTGGAATATTATACAAATAACGCTGTTTTGGGATACTCGAATGAGGAAGCCAGAAGGGGTGTATCCCTGCCAAGGAATCCAAAACTCATGGGATCCAAATACCCTCAGATTTCAATAATAATGGTCTCAAGTTTACATTAGCAAAAATGGTAAAAAAAGAAAACAATGGGATTAATCATTTTAATACCCCCATCTTTTTCTCTCTAAACAGTAAACACCATTTAATTGGATTCAGTCTACTACCCCAAATGCCTGAAAAAAAACAACCATATATCTGGGTCTCCAGCATAGGGGGTAGACTAAAAACTGCAGCTAAATACAAATAAATTGGGAGTAAGAAGGTTTTAATCATATATACCCTATATATACCCTTTTTAATTTGGACAATCTCCACTTATTCCACAGTAAAATTTTTCTATATGCAATGTCCAATTTGGAGTACCAATTTAAGAAGGCTAAATCCCCTGTACCAAAAAGAAGTCCAAGAATTGTACAGATCCCTGTCACAGTAGGGATCCCAATTACTGTAGATTCTAAGAAACTTTCTAATCCAAAGGGAAGGTATTTACTTTTCCTATAGTTAACAGTAGCTCCCATGAATTCGGAAAATTCCCAAAGTATTTGTCCTACTAAACAGGTCGAAGGTAAATACCCCACAAAAAAGCAGATGTCATCTGCATATGCAATACTTTTAATTTCTTCTGAGGTACTGGAAAACAAAACCCCCTGAATAGCAATATTATCATTAACGTGACGAATTAAAGGGTCCAGTGTAAAAATATAGAGAAGGGGACTCAGGGGACATCTCTGTCTAACTCCCCTGGTAACCATGCATGCCCTTCCCATCCATCCATTACAGTATGCTAAAGCTTTAGCATTAGAATAACAAGATTTTATCCAGAAAATAAAAGTACCCGGAATCCCATAACTAGCCAAACAGTCCCAAAGATATTCATGGTTTACCCTGTCAAAGGCCTTTTCCTGATCTAAACTAAGAATGAAACCAGTTAATTCTCCAGTCTCCCCCCGGGACAAAATTTCTCTTAATAAAATTAACCCATCCATTATACTCCGAACAGAAATAGTACAAGTTTGAGAAAAATGTATCAAAGTAGATGCACAAAGCAACAACCTGTTATTTAACAATTTGGTATACAATTTAAAATCAGTATTTAATAATGTGATGGGGCGCCAATTTGAAAGGTCAGTCCTGTCCTCAGATTTATACATAAAAACCACCAACCCATTACCCATTGAATCAGGTACATTCCCTGAAACCATCATATCCTGAAATAACTCTAGGATTTCAGGTAACAAAACTTGCAGAACCACACTGTACAATTCATATGGTATTCCATCTGTTCCAGGTGCAGAATTCTTTTTAACCATTGCAAAAGGGGTCATTATTTCAGATTGAGTAAGTGGTGACACCAGTACCAGTTGATCGGATGACAAAATTTGTGGTAAGATACATTTTTCCAACCAAACCTTATGACCATCCCTGGAGGATTCCTGATGACTAAATAAAGACTGCACATGCTCCTCTATGGCTTTCATAATTTCATACCTTTTGGAACAAAGACACCCCTTAGCATCCTGAATTAAAGACATCCGCTTTTGATATTGTTGTTGAGCACAGAATTGAAATGGATTCATAAAATCCTGTGAACCCTGGGTTCCAAATTTCCGTTCCTGTTCTAAAGACCTAAGTCTATTATATTGTAGATCATTCATATTCCTCCTGGTTTCTGTTAACTCTGCAAGAATAATTTTATCTCCTTGGGAAGCTTGAAACACTAAATTCTGAAACCGTGTTTTGTTAATACAATATTGGTCCCTTTTAAATTTCCCATTTAATCTACCTATGAGTAGAAAATATCTTTTAATATCTTGCTTTGTATCCTCCCACCATTCCTGTAAAGTATCATATAACATTTAAACCGATTTACGTGCTTCTGATAAGGAAATAAAACCATCCTTAACAGTTGGAAGAGACAACAGTTCCAAGTTCAACCTCCAATACCCAGGCCCTTGGTGCATACCATCATAATTAGAGACTGTCAGTTCTATGATGGCATGGTCAGATGGAGCAACAGGATGGGTCCTGGTATTTTTAATCTCCAAGGCAGGACATATAAACCAGAAATAGATCCTAGTAGCTAGGTTACCTCTGAAATAGGTCTTATCTGGCTGGCCAAAAAAAACACAAGCATCAACCAAACCAGTTTGCGAAATCAAAGCAGCCAGGCAATTGTTATCACAATATAATTTTTGGGTTTGAAGACCCCTATCCTTTAAATACAACCCACAATTGAAATCTCCTCCCAAGAAACATAATGAGATGTAAAATAAGGCTGTATAGTGTTAAAAAACTCAGTTCTAGCTGTCTTTGTTTGTGGGGCATATACATTAATAAACCGACAATGCAATTTATTTAACATGACATCTAATAGCAAAGCACGGCCCAGGTCTATATTCACTACCTGTATAGATTGTGCCAAAGGGGAATTTAAACAAATTCCAACACCACAACAAAGATTCTCTCCAATAGACCAATAGGTCACCCCCCATTTCTATTCCACAGAGGCCCTATCCATCTCTTGTCTGCTATGTAATCGAGTGTCTTGAAAGAATACCACATCATATAAAAAGGAATCAAATAAAGCATATACCAAAAGTTGTTTTCTATCTGACTGAATACTATTAGTATTTAAAGAGGCCACAGTAATACTAAATAACGTATCCATTGCGTATAGAAACAAAAAAAAAAATTATGTTTTTAATAGAGGAGAACTAATTAATCCTGAGAAAAATTGAAAAACATTAAGATTTCTTCCTGACCCATTTACGGGAACCCATCCTAGATTTATTTTTTGGAGAGATAGTCAAATCTTCTGTAGAACGCTCAATGTCTGATCTTCCATCCGCTTGAGAGGAGTGAACCGAAACCAAGTCTGATTCTGTACCTACATCAGGTTCTTCAACATGCAAGGTGGAAAAGGTGTTTTGCACTGGGAGATGGAAGACTTCTGAAACAGATGCTGCAGTTTTCTTCCGTAAACTCCTTCTTCGATTATTAACTACAGTGAAGGCACCTTCTGGTGGAAGGGGGGGGGAGGCATAGAACCTACATCACCAGATACCTCTAGTACTAAAGGTTCTGCCTCAGATGGAGGCATGGGAGAAACCAAAACAGAAGTAGATAAGGCCTCTGAAGGGGGATTATTAGGCCTTTCAGGAGGTACCCTCTTAGGTAGGGGAAGGGGGCCCATATTGTTTCAAAGATGTTTTTAGTGCAATATTCAAATAAAAATCCTGAGTGGTATAATCCTTGTCCGCAGTATTATAGGCTGCCCAAGGACAATCAAAGGGATGCTGTTCCTCACAAACACTACACTTGGGAGGATGATGACAGTCAGTCATAATATGCCCCACTTCCCCACATTGAGCACATTTCATCGTCTCACAGGTTCAACTCAAATGTCTACTGGAACCGTATTTATAACAATGCCATGGCTGTCCAGGATAAAAAAATAAAACCCTTGTCATGACCCAGGTAAAAACAACTTGGTAGATGTTGAAGTCCATCCTCCGTTTGTGGTAAAGTCACCTTATACCTCCACTCTCCATTCCAAAAACCTTCAGAATCTAAAATTGGTTCCGGATTTCCTTGTATGTGACAATGTTTCTCCAGCCAGTATGAAATGTCCATAATATTCACCCCTTCATTCCTGAATAAGACAGTGATCACTTTAAAAGTTTGTTTTGTTAAGGGTATAGCTTGAAAATGGGTCCAAGCTGGTTTTGTTTTAAACAGGGCATACTTCATCCAGAAATGATTCAGGATGTCAGGGGAATGAAAACTTATGTCATATGTAGATTCTCCCGGTGTATGAATCAAAGCATACACTTCTGAGGGAGAAAACCCCAGCATCTGCTTCAATAGAACTTTCCCCACATAAAAGCGGTCTGGCATTGTATCCGCTGGTCCTAAAAACCGCAGCCGAACTGCATTCCTGCGTTTAGCTAAAGAAACAGGTTTTTGAAATAAACTAGCGAAAGTGGGAGCTATCAGGGCTGGGGTTACTGACTCATTGTCAGGAGGTACTATAGGAATAGATCCCAGTGCTTCTTCCAACTGGAGGGAATAACTAGCTACAGTAATGTTTTCCATAGGTCCCTGCTGTGCTGGAGACAGTATAGGGGATAAGGAAATAGAATCCAATTGTGAAATGAGCAAGTCCATCATAACCATCTCTGCATCTGTATTAGCAGATAAAGTGTGCCCTGAATCAGGGTCTAAAGCTAGCACATATGGTTCAGTAAACAGGATTGTATCAGGCCTGTGCATATCGTGGAGGAGCCCATCCACAGTTACCCCCAGTACCCCCGTGACACTCCCCAAACCCAGAAGTGGAATATCGGGATCCGCAACCCACTGACCTGCTTCTGTTTGGATCCAGCCAGCTCATTCCAGTGCCTATTCTGGAGACCATGCCGAATCATGCTGTGAGTGATTTTCTAATCCTGTGTCTTTCGCTGATGTAGTATCCTCTTTTAGAGGGCCCACTGCAAAAACTTTTGCCGTAGAAGCCGTAGAAGGCGACGGTGAACCATGAATCGAGCTTTTCCTTTTTCTTTCTTCGGCATGCAATTAACCTGCTCTGTAATCAGCCTCAGCCTATAATAAGAGGTCCTGTTTCACATGGACCATGGCATCTATATCTTCATCGCCCTCCACAGGTACGGGGCCTGCTCCGGGATTTTCTGCAACACCTAGTGTCACCATCATAGAGGAGTGTAACAAAACTCCATTTTCGGCAGATCCTCCACCCATTGCTATCTCAGCAAGCAGCGGGGGCTGAGGTACAATATGCTGGCCAGCCTGAGGGTGCATTCCAGTTGTACCATGTTCCCCGTTGAGCCTTGCTGACTCTCCAGCCACAGCACATCTTCCTCCGCTGTCCTCCTCCTCCTCCGCCATTTGGTCCCACAGGAAAATGGGTCGCCCCTGCTCACAGAAAGCAGAGTAGGGGAATTTCCCCGGTGTTCTAGCCAAATTTCCCCTCATTCACTAAAAAAAAAATACCACCAACAGCTTAATCTGGTTCAAGGTCAGTTGGTATTCATCTGTATCCCCCTCCACCGGGTCGTGCCTGAAAATAGGCAGGATTTATCTAGTGCACTTACCCGGTCAACAAAAATGAAATATCTATAATAGAGATGACAGAGCATCCCTTCTTTAAGTGTTCCTTTATTAAAGGATTTTGGGATTACATAGCAAACCAGTGGGAGGAGCCATTATTGAAAACCATAACATATGAAAACATCATATATGGTCATGTCTCTGCAAGATGGAATAAATGGAATCTAAGCACAATTTATCTTCTGTTTAGTGTTATCAAATGGAACATCTGGATGGCAAGGTTTTTATTTACACTGCAACAAAAGGACTCTGCTCCTATTGATTTGTGTAATAAAGTTGTAAAATATTTAAATAATGTATATTTAGCAGAATGTTCTCAATTCCCACAGAATATCGTAGCAGAATTGTGGAAAAACATGCAGTCGGTCACAGAGTTAAGCCCTGTAAACTCAGTTCTGACTTAGCATGAACAGACTGTGATGTTTTTAATATAGAATAAACCTGAGACCCAAATATATTGCTTATAAAGGTTTGTTTTGTATGTATTCCTATTAGTCTGTAGAATATTATAATGTTATGTGAATCACAATTTTTGTATTGAATAAAATTTACCCCTACTCTTTTCGAGAAGTGCAATGGGATCTTTAACATTCACCTGAACTACCATCAGAACAGGCAGATTGGACCTCGGTTTATCATCTCATCCGAAAGATGGCACCTCAGGAGTGCAGCACCCCCCTTAATGCTGCATTGCAGTGTCAGTATTGGGATTTAACCCAAGTGCCTGGTGTGGGGATAGGACCCAAAGCATTCTGATCTCCCAGCCTCAGAGGTGAGTGTTCTACCTGCTGAGCCACTGACACTATTGGCTACATCGTGTATTGCACTTACCTTGCCCACCCTAGTCAGGTGCTGCCACGTGGTGCACTGCATTGTCCTCTTGGTACCCATCTCACCCAGCTTGCACTCCCTGCTTGTCATGGTTCCATCCTGTGGAGACATGATGGGTACACATGTGTCAGTGTCATGGTCACACAGACATGCAACATTTACCAGGTACATTTCCCAGAACACGACTATGGTTGTTTGATCTACCTTCTGCAGGATGCCGGCCAAGCCTCATGGCCACATCACAGGTGGATGCCATGTCCAACAGTCTCTGCAGAATACTGGGATCATGCCCTGATTGATCCTGCCACCTGTGTTTCAGCTGGCAGTGTGTGTGTCTTACACCAGAGATACACTCCAGACATGCCCCTATCTGCCTCCAGAGGGAGTTTCTTTCTGTGGGTGGGTGCCTCCTGCACCCTGGTGGCAACAGTTTCCTCCTCCACTGCTGCACAAGGTTGACCAGTTGGGCTGTCTCCTCAGAAATAAAGTTGGGAGCCCTTCCACTTAAATTTGTCATTTTGCTGCTTAGACGTATGCCACAGGCCCTGCAGTACTGAAGCGTTATGCTGGGTTGTGGCTCAGCAGAACTGTGGCATCGTGTGGTTGCATCTGCACATGTTTCTGCATGTGCCAAGTGAGTGACACCACAAATCACACGGCTGCAATTTCCAAATCAAGACGCATGTAAGGCCCATTTCCCACGCAGATTGCACATGCAGGTGGTTTCAGTCGCAATATGCAAATGTGCCAGCACATGCAGTTTGCGTTGTACTCTGGTATATCCTGCAGATTGAGTTGTACTATGTGGCACTGTGTTGGGGGGGTGTTTGGGCTGCATGACCTATAGCAACCATTGGTCTGTAGGCCATGATGCAGCCTGTGTTACACATGTTATAGGCCTGAGGGTTAGCAGGTCATGTGCCACACTACATATATGTCCCTGACTGACATCTCTGTGGGACTCCTTGCAGGTCCAGCACCTGTTTGCTCCTTGCATTACCCCCTGCCCACAGTATTGAGTGTGTTGACACCCCGACACAGTTGTTCACACCTCTACAGGTTACTATGACCACCAAGTACACCCCACCAGCCAAGGCCACTGGCTGCTGTGTACAGTGCTGCCTTGTCAGGTGAGTAGCACCAGGCAGCATGTCTGTACTGTGGGATGTTGTCTGTAGGCAGATTGCCTAGTGCTGCGGTGCCACTTGTTAGGTGATGGTGTTCCTCAGGTGAAGTGGTGTTGTAGCTCCCATCTGGCATGTTGCCTTGCCTGGCACCCCACAATATGGCCCTGTGGCTGTCCTGTGTGTGCACCCGCTTGGTCTTCATTGTCATCCCCCTCATCCTCTTCCTCATCCAGGTCTGATAATGGCACATGGTTTCTCAGTGCCAGATCGTATAGCATGCATCACTCCATGAAGAACTTGCAGACCATGTCAGGGCTGTATTGAAGGGCTCCTTCTGAGCAGTCCAGGCACCAGAATCATGTCTTCAGGATGCTAAATGTCCTTTCTATCACAGACCTGGTGGATACAAGGGCCTCATTATACCTTACCTTGGCCTCATTCTGTGGGTGTCAAAGTGGTGTCATGGCCCATGGCAGCTGTGGATATCCACTGCCACCTGTGGGGTGGGCATGACACATTATAAATGTACAAAGAACATGTAACCCATGCCAACTTGTTGCATCTGCAGGGTCTGGGGTGCACCTTTGTGTGCCAGTGACACCTGCCTATGAGTTATCCACCTATAATGTTTCCTCTCTCAAATGCCTCATGTAGGCCACAGTTGCAGGGGATGTATGAGTCATGGCAAGAACCAGTGTACTGGGCTACCACATCTATTATGCGGTACTGGCTGTCACAAACTTCCTGCATATTCATAGAGTGGAAGTCCTTACTTTATGGTGCCCTGATGATCGTATGTGTACAGTCAATAGCACCTAGAACACGGGGGAACTGTGCCACATTGTAGAAGGCCTGCTTCAGCACCTGCTGCTGTGTTGCCTCCCATGGGAACATGATGTACCTGTGCACCCGGTGCAGCAGTGCATCCAGGACCTGCCTTAGGCACTTGAACATAGCTGGCTATGATATTCCCACAGTGTCACTGGTGGGGATTTGGAATGTCCCGGTGGCTAGGAAGCACAATGCTGCACTCACCTTCACCTCCACAGGTACAGCATGCTCCCTATGGGTGGTAATTTGTAGTTCATCCTACAACTCATCACATAGTTCGGCTAGGTTGGCCTTGGTCAGGCTGTGCACTGGCCCTCTGTAAGGATCAGGTATGTCTTCCTAGCTCGGTACACACATGGCACGTTGTGTCTGGCTGGTATATGCTGCACTGGTTGCTGTCTGTCCCCCTGGTTCCTGCAATCAAACCACCTGCGGTGCCTATGCTACTTCTTCACCACTAGTATTGTGCCCGGTAAAGCTAGGGGTGCTGCCATCATGCTGTCTCTCTTAGCAGAAGCGTGTGCACACTGCTTGCTCCACAGTGACTCTGATGTGTCTCTCTCACTGGGCCTCCTTATATACGCCTGTGCACTTGCACCTGTTCCCCCCAGTGTAACTTGTGCCTTTTTGGAACTGTGCATCTTGGTCTTCCCTAGCTTCCAGAATCCTCAAAAAGGGGATACTGCTCCTTTTTTAATGGCACAAGTCATATTACACCATTGCGCATCTCAGGATTTGGAACAAGTGTGGTGTAAGTCCACTTTGGCATAGTGTTGTTACACGATGGTGCATGTCACTTTTGAGAATCGTGCAAGTCGCCATTTGCATCATTCACCTTGGATACAGGTCTAGAGTCCTCATCTCTGAAAGGACATAGACAGAGTTGAGGCAGTCCAGATGAGGGCGACTAAAATTGTGCAGGATCTGCATCAACCGCTCTATGAGGAGAGACTGAAGGACCTCAATATGTACAGACTGGAGGAAAGGGGGGGGGGCAATATAGAGACTTTCAAATACCTCAAGGGTATAAATAAGAATCAAGAGGGGAGCCTTTTTCAGAAAAAAAGATGCACAAAAACAAGGGGCCATGAAATGAAGCTGGAGGGGGAGTAGAATCAGAGGAAATGTAAGGAAACACTTCTTCACAGAAAGAGTGATGGATGCCTGGAACAGCCTCCCTGAGGAGGTGGTGGGAGCAAAAACTGTAACAGGATTTAAGAAGGCATAGGATAGACATAAGGGAACCTTAGAAGCAAGGAAGGGGGGGGGTGTAAAGCCAGAGATCAAGTAGGGTCTGTGGTGTTTCAGTAGTATGGAACATGAGCAGACTAGGTGGCCCAAGCGGTCCATATCTGCCATCAAATTCAATGTTTCTATGTCAATTTGTCCTGGTCAATCTGCTCCGCGATAATTCACGTTGCACTATTAGCTCCTGCATCTATTGGCCCCACTTACAAATTATTCCCTGACCATTTGCCCCCAGCATAAATTTAATAAAATAAATTCTGGGGAGAGGAAGGGCTGCACAGTTTGGGAACGAACTGAGCAGGGAGTCAATTGATGCCACAGCTCATAGTACAGCGCAAGTTGTCGTGGAGCAGACTGACCAGGACTACTTGAAGTGTCACCCACCATCCATGGCAGCTGCCAAGGATCTCCACAGGGGCGAGCCATACCACATCACAATAACCTATATAAACAGTAATTTTGGCTGGAGGTAAATCTAGAAATGTACACAACACAGTTCTTATGAGGATAAAGCAATGACAGATTAAACAGGCGCACTAGCAATAAAAAAACTCCGTTTCTGTTGTAGTAGAACACAGTTCTGAAAATGTAAAGGCAACAGATGTTCTGCAGTTCTTGCAGCAGTAATTTAAGAAGAACTGTAGCATTTTGTTACCATCAATGCAGATGTTACTTACATCTCTGGTGATAGGTGATGGGAGTAATAACAACTAAGAGTCTAACATTTAAAGATCTAGTCTTCAGTTGCAGCAGCAATCCTGGCAGACTCCAGCATACAATGTCCAAGCTGACTGCAGCCCTAACTGTAGTTCTACCCCGTAGGGCAGACAATTGATAAAAGGATGAATCCCAACGGCCCCCACCGCAACACTTAAATGGGTTACAAGCAGCATGGGCAGAACAAGATGAAGGACCTCTATCTCAGCTGTTGCACAGGCTGCTGTCCTCTGAACTCCTACTAAAACTCATTTGACTGAAACTCCCATGAGCGGGGAACACACGGTCCACCAGGCTACTCTTTCCATATGTTGCACCAGAGCACATAACAGGAGCTTGCAAACCTTAACCCTGGCTGCGCCGGTGGGCAACTTTGCTGAATTCTAGGAAGCCATGGGATTCTTGTGGCTTACATTTAGCTAAACCAATTAAAGCAGTGCAATGTGGAGAGGGTCATAAGGTGCATAGTTATAAAAAAAGCGGGGGTGTTAAATACAGTAAATATGAAATTTTAACTGAAATGTGGCTAGAAATAATGCTCTTTTTCCCTTTTCCATGTGGCATCAAGTTTTTTTAAAGTGTGGCACAAGTGCAAAAGGCTTCAGGTGTGATCTATGGAGTACACTTATTGTTAATGAAATTCTCTATCAGCTTAGTTTCATTAATAGCTAACATATTTAGGTATAGCTTCATCATAGTTTGCAGAATCAGAATGGAGTGAGAGTAAGTTTAGATGAAGTAGGACAAAATAGGAGTGTGTGTGTGTGTGTGTGTGTGTATCTGTGCATTGCAGTGGGCATACTGAAACTGTGTACAAGGGATGTTAAGGGTAATCTGAGCCAAAAATAAAATTATAATAAAAGAGAAAAAAGAATAATAAGAAATGGAGAATCCCCACAGGCAAGTCTTCCTGGAAATGTGTGAAGAAACAGCAATACATTTAACGCCTGCCAGATTGTACCAGTGCCAGGTTAGAATACAGATCTGACTACAAGGCACAAAGCAATAAGCTCTAATTAATTTATTACTAACATAAACTGCTCCAAATCACTCAGCTCATCTCTCGTCACTTTTGTCATTAAGGAGCAGTATCAGGCTTAAATATAGGCCATCACTCATTTTAATCGAGCCTGTATCAGTGACTTGTAAGATTATCATTCAGTAGCTATAGTCAAAGAAAACTGGAACACAGTGGCTGATTCACCTTGGACCATACTTTAATAGTTCTACTGACATACTCACTATTCCTGATTGTGTGTAAGGGTAGCCTAGCTATACTTTCTTGGACCTGCAGCATACTAATAAAAAACTGCACAGTGGTAAACTGTACAGGACAGATCTACAGTGGCAGTGCACCAATAACTGACCAGCATGAAGATGAGGATTACTGGGCTGGGACTAGTAGTGTACCAACACCTGAACTACACACTGGTGAGGTATACTGGGGTGGGACAGATAGTGTACCAACACCTGAAATACACACTGGTGAGGTATACTGGGCTGGGACTAGTAGTGTACCAACACCTGAACTACACACTGGTGAGGTGCACTGGGGTGGGACTGGTAGTGTACCAACACCTGAACTACACACAGGTGAGGTGTACTGGAGTGGGTCTGGCAGTGTACCAACACCTGAAATACACACTGGTGAGGTGTGCTGGGGTGGGACTGGTAGTGTACCAGCACCTGAATGACACACTGGTGAGGTGTACTGGGGTGTACAAACACCTGAACTACACACAGGTGAGGTGTACTGGAGTGGGTCTGGCAGTGTACCAACACCTGAACTACACACTGATGAGATGTACTGGGGTGGGACTGGTGGTGTACCAACACCTGAAGAACACACTGGTGAGGTGTACTGGGGTGGGACTGGTAGTGTACCCACACCTGAAATACTCCCTGATGAGGTGTACCGGGGTGGGACTGCTACTGTACCAACATCTGAACTAAACACTGGTGAAGTGTACTGGGATGGGACTGGTTGTGTACCAACACCTGAACTACATACTAGTGAGGTGTACTGGGAAGGGACTGGTAATGTACCAACACCTGAACTACACACTGGTGAGGTATACTAGGGTGGGACTGATAGTGTACTAATACCTGAACACACACTGGTGAGGTGTACTGGGGTGGGACTGGCTATGAACCAACACCTGAACTACACACTGGTGAGGTGTACCGAGGTGGGACTGGTAGTGTACGAACACCTGAACTACACACTGGTGAGGTGTACTGGGGTGGGACTGGTAGTGTACCAACACCAGAACTACACAATGGTGAGGTGCACTGCAGAATGAGTGGTAGTGTACCAGCACCTGAACTACACACTGGTGAGGTGTACCTGGGTGGAACTGGTAGTGTACCAACAACCGAACTACACACTGGTGAGGTGTACTGGGGTGAAACTGGTAGTGTACAAACACCTGAACTACACACTGGTGAGTTGTACTTGGGTGGGACCAGAAGTGTACCAGCACATGTACTACACACTGGTGAAGTGTACCGGCATGGGACTGGTAGTGTACCAACACCTGAAATACACATTGGTGAAGTGTACTGGGGTGGGACTGGTTGTGTACCAATGCCTGAACTACACACTGGTGAGGTATACCAGAGTGGGACTGGTAGTGTACCAACACCTGAACTACTCACTGGTGAGGTGTAGCGGGGTTGGACTGGTAGTGTACCAACACCTGAACTACACACTGGTGAAGTGTACTGGGGTGGGACTACTAGTGTACCAACACCTGAACTACACACTGGTGAGGTGTACTGCGGTGTGAGGCGTATTCGGGTGTGACTGGTAGTGTACCCACACCTGAACTACACCCTGGTGAGGTGTACCTGGGTAGGACTGCTAGTTTACCAACACCTGAACCACACACTGGTGAGGTGTACCGAGGGGGGACTGGTTGTATACCAACACCTGAACTACACACTGGCAAGGTGTACTGGGGTGGGACTGATAATGAACCAACACCTGAACAACATACTGGTGAGGTGTACGGGGGTGGGTCTGGTACTGTACCACCACCTGAACTACACACTAGTGAGGTGTACTGGGGTGGGACTGGTAGTGTACCAACACCTGAATTACACTCTGGTACTTGTTGTGTACCAACACCTGAACTACACACTGGTGAGGTGTACTGGGGTGGGACTTGTAGTGCACCATCACCTGAACTACACACTGGTGAGGTGTACTATGGTGGGACTGCTAGTGTACCAACACCTGAATGACACATTGTTCAGATGTACTGAGGTGGGACTGGTAGTGTACCAGCACCTGAACTACACACTGGTGAGGTGTACTGGGCAGGAGTGGTTGTGTACCAACACTTGAACTACACACTGGTGAGGTGTACTGGAGCAGGACTGGTAGTATAGCAACACCTGATTTACACACTGGTGAGATGTACTGGGGTGGGACTGCTAGTGTGCTAACACCTGAACTCAGCAGTGTGTAGTTCAGGTGTTGGTACGCTATCAGTCCCACCCCGGTACACCTCAACAGCATGTAGTTCAGGTGTTGGTACACTAGTAGCCCCAACCCTGTACACCTCACCAGTGTGTAAATGCTAGTTCACCAACACCTGAACTACACACTGCTGAGGTGTACCGGGTTGGGACTGCTAGTGTACCAACACCTAAACTACACACTTGCGAGGTGTACTGGGTTGTGTGGTAGTGTACCAACAGCTGAACTACACACTAGTGAGGTGTACTCAGATAGGACTGGTAGTGTACCCACACCTGAACTACACCCCGGTGAAGTGTACCGGGGTGGGACTGCTAGTGTACCAACACCTGAACTACACACTGGTGAGGTGTACCGAGGTTGGACTGGTAGTGTACCAACACCTGAACTACACACTGTTGAGGTGTACTGGGGTGGGACTGGTAGTGTATCAACACCTGAACTACACACTGATGAGGTGTACTGCGGTGGGACTCATATTGTATCAACACCTGAACTGCACACTGATGAGGTGTACTGGGGTTGGACACACATTGGAGAGGTGCACTAGGCTGGGACTTGTAGTGTACCAATACCTGAACTGCACACTCGTGATGTATACTGTGGTGGGATTAGCAGCCATCCAATAACAAATCTGCACTGTATGGTGAGGTATGCTGTGGTGGAACAAGCAGCAAACAAGTAACTGACCTAGATGATGGTGTGCTGTACTAGGTGGAACTATTACGCAACACAGCAACACTAATTTAAGGTCAGAAGGGACTCTAGGTCCATTATGAATGCCTCCACCACCTGCTTCACGTGCAGGGATGAAATAAGTATCCTGTCAAACATGTAATAGTTTATAGGCATCCTCTATTATCTTAAAGACCTCTACTGACTTTATGTCCATTGTCTCAACTTGTAGGCTGTTTCATAGGTTCACCAGCTTCTGAGAGAAAAACTGCCTCCTAATGATACCCCTGAATTTACCTACCCTGATCTTTAGGCCATGTCCCCATAACCTCCTGCAGGATACCAGTTCAAACCTCTTCAACTATTAGAGCCTGCTGATGTCCTAGAGTGTGTGAAAGGCTGAGAGCATGTGCTCCTGTCAGCCTCCCTTTCTCCTTGATGAACACTGTTAGGGCCTCCAGCCTCTCCTCATAGCATATACCCCTGATCATTTTGGTGGCCCTGTTTTGCACCCTATCAAATGTCTCAATGTCCATTTTGTATTGAGGAGACCAAAGCTACACTCAGTACTGTGGGTGGTGGTTGACCACAGCTCACTTTACAGTCTGCATGTACAGAGACACTAAGGGAAATGGACAGCAGCTGTCAGCCATCACTAGAGACACACAATAGCCATGAGTTTATCCAAGTAATAATTTATAATAACTTGTCAGCAATTTCTCTCAATGTACTGACCAGGTTGATATTTTCCATAACAACCAGCTGGTTGTTATGACATTCACGAGCCAAGCCAATCAAACTATGCTGTTGCCTCATTGGCCAACGTTCCGTGTGTGGGCAGGCCAAACAGTCTCACAAACATGGCAGCTCAATCTCTCGCTTATGGAGCTGCCACCACAATGACCTCACACTCGCATTTTTTTTAATTTATTTTACTTATTTTACACTACCTGGTTGATCCTGCCATTTGTTTTTCCATTTCAAACTATCAGGCTGATACCGCCCTTTGTCCACTTCAGAATGGCAAAGCGCCGTCACACACAGTGCCAGCCCTATCATGACAGCACTCTTCAAATGTAAGTGGAAAAAAATAAGAAAACAAAGGACAAAAAGTTTTAAATAAATAATGAGAGGTACAGTGTGTATGTGTGTGTGTGTGTGTGTGTGTGTGTGCGCACTGACTAAGGGTTACAGAAACTGGGCTGGAGAAAAAATTGCTGGCCCGTTATTATAAAAAATTAAAAATGGTGAGGGTGTGCATATGAGAATTTAATGCACACCCTCATTATGGGATGCCCTCGGGGTTTATGTAGCATCCCACAACTCGGGTGTGCATTAAATTCTCATATCACACCCTTCCCCATCCATTATTCTCTATATATCACGGCAATATCAAAAAGGATTGAAATATGGCCAAATATATCACTTAAAAGTTGTTTCTTGATACTATGCACCACGTTTCATAATTAAGCTGATTGAGCAAAACTTTGAGGAAACAAGTGGCCAATGAAAATAAAGTAAATACAATTTAGCGACTGGAGGCTTCCTGTGTTTTTGTGTGCAGTGAGACTAACAGCTGGTCCATACGCAACCTGTGTGATGGTGACGTATACTAGGTGGGACTAGACTCATATTAATAAGTGAACTGCACAGTGGATTAGCGATACTGGAGCTGGAGCAGGACTAGCAGCTGATCAACAACCGACCTGTATGATGGTGAGGTATACGGGAGAGAGACTAATAGTGCAGAAATAAGTGATCACCGCCTTGGTAAGCAAGGCTGGGTCAGGAGGATTAGCAGGATACTATTAATTGGCTTGCACATAGGTGAGATATACTTTGGTGAGGTTAGAAGTGTACCAGTTGCTGACTTGCACATTTATTTATGTAGTTTTTGTTTACCGGATAAGTGCACTAGACAAAAGCATTCCCTATTTTCAGGCACAACCCGGGAGAGTTACAGGCAAAAAGAACAGCAATTACAGGTGATACAGCAATACAAAACATCATCAATGGTTTGACATAATACCAGAGTACAGTACCATAAAACAATGTACAGAACAAAGTAATTCAGAAGACGATTATAATAAGTGCATATATCGATGAGAGATAAAGCCTTGATAAGTATACGTATGCTAGAGCAGTTACACGAGCACTTAGTGCATGTGAGGAACTTACAACGATCCTTCTTTAAAACCTGGTAAGACTGAGAGTACCTTACAGAGATTGGAAGGGAGTTCCAGGGCTTGGGAGCAAATGCTGAGAAAGCATGCTTATCCATCTTTGTAGCACATTTGGGTACATCAAGAAGAGACCTATCAGCAGACCTTAAGGGGTAGGCCTATAAGGTGTGTTTTAACATGCTGGCCAGTGTAGCTGGTGTACCAGTTCTAATAATATTATCAATACTACAACCAGCAGTGTACAGACAATAAGATAATGGGGAGAGGCAGCCAAGACCTGAGTAGAGGACGCAGTGATGGATAAACCTGGGTACAGATAGGGCAAAGCGACAAATGCTATTGTAGCACGTGTTCCATTTATCTAAGACCTCTTTGTTGGCATCCAGGTAGGTTATCAGCCCATAGATGAGATTTGTCTGCAGGACACCCTGGGCAATAGCCAGTTTAGCAACTGTGGTAAGAGTATGCCAGCCTTTATAGGTGAACCCCAGATTAATTTTTACTGTGCTATAGATAGTCGAAAGATGCGGGTTGAAATCCACAGCAGGGTCTAGGGTTACTCTGAGGTACTCAAAATAGTCTAATCTACTACATCTAGTGGGGAGCCATTTGGACCGGGGATGGTTCGTGCAGAGGGACAGGCCTTGATTCTGGGCACTGAGCCAAAGAGCATAGCGACTGTCTTTTTGGTATGCATTAGGAGTTTGTTTTGTTTTAAGCAGGATTGCATGAAATCAAAATCTGCATTCAGGTTTGAATTGATCTTGGATACATTAATGTGGTATATCAAGGTACGACATGCAGTGTACCAGTAACTGAACTGCACATTCATGAGGAAACTGGGGTGGGACTAGCATGTACTAATAACTGACCTGTACATTGGTGAGGTTTACTGGTGTTGGACTAGCAACGGACAAATAACTGACCTTCATGATGGTGATGTGTACTGGCTGGGGACTGGAAAAATAATGGAAACCCTATTAAAAGAGTGACTGGTTGATTACATAGAAGCCAGTGGGTTGTAGGACCACAGATAGCATGGATTCATGGGGAGGTGTGGGGGGGTCATGCCAAACAAATCTGATAGCTTTGTTGGACTGGGTGACCATAGATGTACAGCAGTGGAAGGTAGTATGTGTAGCCTATCTGGACTTTGGCAAGGTCTTCAATATTATGCTGTACAGAAGGCTTATTAGGAAGCTGAACAGTTTGGGTGGGGGACAATATGGTGAATTGGGTTAGCAACTGGGTAATGGATAGGAGGCAGAAGGTAGTGGTAAATGGCACACCCTCTAAAGATGTGGGGGGGGGGGGTGACCAGCAGGGTACTGCTAGGTTAAGTACTAGAACCTATCCTCTTCAATATGTTTATAGCGGAAATTGCAGAGGTACTGTAGGGGAAGGTCTGTATTTTTGCAGATGACACCAAGATCTGCAGTAGGATTGACACTCAGGAAGGAGTGGAGACAATGCGCAGGGATCTAGGGAAACTAGAGAAGTAGTTGAAGGCATGGCATAGAAACACAGAAACATAGAATGTATTGGCAGAAAAGGACCACCAGGCCCACCCAGTATGCCCATTTTCACTGTCTGACAGCCAAACTTCTGATTCTAGCTTTTGGGGTTTTGGGGCAGTGGGGGTTCAGTGCCAAAAAGTGCAAAATCACACAATTAGGGCACAGGAACCCTGATGCTGAGTATAGGATGGTGAGATGTTGGCAGTCACTTGGCAGGAAAGGGACCACGAGGTTATTATTTCAGAAGATCTCAAGGTTGTAGCAGTGATGCTGGAGTGTATAGGGAGAGGCATCGCCAGCAAGAAAGGGTGAGATGGTGCTGCCACTGTACCTGCCTCCGGTATGCCCCCTCCTTTAATACTGTGTCCAGTTCAGAAGATCACACCTCAGGAAATATAGATAGGGTGAAAACAGTCCACGGAAGGGCAACTAGAAATGTGTGAAATTGGAAAATTTCGCCTAGCGAAATATTTCACTTAATTTCTGCATTATGTGAAATTTTTCACCTAGGCAAAACTTAATTTCGCCTCTGATTTTGATTTCACATAATGTGAAATTTCGTCCAATTTCACTGATTTCACTTTTGCCTAAGGTGAAATTTCATCAAATTATGATGAATTTCACCAATGTTTTTCAATTTTGCCAGCAAAATTGCAATGCATTGCAGGTAAATAGCTGAAATATCACGTGCAGGCTATTTCCTGCACAGTATATTGTCTGTTGAGTCAGAGAGCAGTTCAGTGTGGTGCATCACAGACAATAAACCCTTCAGAAACCTCTTCATTTGTGATTTTTGAGAGTTAATTGCTCCCAAAATCTCAGTTTAGTTCCTAGTGCTGCTAGTGAACCTTTTTTATGTTGTCTTGCGCGTGAGCAAGCAACATGTTGTGGTAGTAGAAGAAATGCAGAGGTGCATCAGTGTTGGTGAATGAAGGACATGCTTTGGTAAGTGCGTCCCTCATTCACCAATTAGCCAGCATGCTAGTACTGACACGAATTTATGCAAAGTACCACCAACTTGAAAAAAAAGTGCCGCTGCAATCAGAGACAAGCTCGTCATGCAGCAGCACAGATGACACGCCTCCCTATATGCCTTTGCTGGTGAAACATTTCAATAAACATGGCGATGGGTCCTGCTGCAGCAACACAATCTCAAAAGAAGGCTGACATCAGGGGTGTAATCCCCATGTCAGCATGTCCACCGCCCCTCCACATTGTGTGGCACACTGGGAGCCCATCCCAGTGTGCTACCACTAAGAGAAAGTCGACCGTGTCAGCATGTTCCTCCCCCACAGCCCACCCCCATTGTGTGGCACACTGGGAGCCCACCCCAGTGCTGCTAACATCAGGCCCCCCGAAAGTCATGGGGCACACTGGGAACCCACCCCAGTGTGCCCAATATGTGTTTTAATTCACCTGTAAAGAAAGAAAATGGTCCTGCGAGGTCCAGTTGTTTTTTTGTGTACCTGAAAAAAGAAAATAGTCCATTGTCCTTGGTGTCTCCCCTTCCCCAACCTAACCCACCCTCTGAACACCCCACCTCCCCACACCCCCCTCACCCCATACTTATCTCCGGAGGTCTGGCGCTGTGATCTTCGGTGGAGCGGGAACGCGTTTGCACTCTTCAAAGCCGAACTGCAAAATGAAGAAATGCTGGTAAGTTGTATAATGGCATAAATGGGGTGTTTCAACTTAGGTGGATATCTCAGCAATTTTTTTTTTATTTTGGCTCCAAATTTTCAACATGGGATTCTTGGGACCCCACCTCATGACACATGCACTGTCATCTCATTATTCAGTCCCGAAAGGTCATTTCGCGGTCACTGCGGGGAATCACCTTTTGGGACTGATTAACAAAATGACAGTGCCACTTTTCATGAGGTGTGGTCCCAAAATGCTAAAGTTGCAAATTTGGTGAAAACCAAAAAATGACTAAGAGCATGCATTGCGCAGTTTTCACACAAGCTCGTAACTTCGACAACTTTTAAAATTTTCACTCCATATTTTCAACATTGCCATTTCTTCCCACCTCCTTATCAACAGTACAGTTGTTATTTTTCATATCCTGCCTGAAATGTGTTTTCGCACATGTGGCGCACAATGGCATGGTTGCTGTGGGAAATCAACATTCAGGACAGATTAACAAAATCATGGTGACACTGTTCATGAGCAGAGGTCCCAAAATGCCTATGTTGAAAATTTGGTTAAAAACATCCCCAGAATAATTGCGATATGGGCATGCGTTGCGCAGTTTCTACGCAAGCTCGTGACTTCACTAATGTTTCATATTTTCACTCCAGATTTTCAACATTGCCATTTTTTATACCTCCTTATGAACAGTATGGCTGTCATTTTTCACATCCTGCCCAAAATTGTTTTTGCACATGTGGCGCACAATGGCACGGTTGCTGTGTGAAATCAATGTTCAGGACAGATTAACAAAATCACAGTGACACTGTTCATGAGTGGAGGTCCTAAAATGCCTACATTGGAAATTTGGTTAAAAAAATGTCCAAAATTATTGCGTTACAAGCGTGTGTTGCACAATTTTTAAGTATGCTCATGGCTTCACCAATTTTCATATTTTCACTCCAGATTTTCAACATTGCCATTTTTTTATACCTCCTCATGAACAGTACAGTTATCATTTTTCACATGCTGCCCAAAATGTGTTTTCGCACCTGTGGCACCAAATGGCACAGTCGTTGTGCAAACTCACCTTTTGACTAACGAACTGATAGTGCCACTGTTCATGAGGTGGGGTCACAAAAAGCCCTTGTTGAAAATTTGGAGTGAAAATACCAATAAACGCCCAGGGCGTTAGGGTTTCCAACCATAACGCCCCACCCTGTAGAAACAGACAGGCATCAGGGGTGTGACTTGGGATTGTTGGCTGTAATGCTCAGCCATTCCACCCCCACCCCCACCCTGCAGCCAGTGACAGGCATTGAGGTGTTCCATGGACTCTTTGGCCCCAAAGCTCACCCCATTCTCCTATACTGCACCCATCTCAATGTATTTCCTTATGGAATGGGATGAGCATAAGGCCCGATGACCCTAAGGTACAATGCAACACTTGTCAGACTCTGCAGGGTAGGATGAGGTGAAATGGCATGAGCGTTATGGCCAATGTCCCAAAGGCACACCCCAATGCCTGTCAGTCTCTGCAGGGTGGGGGTGGAGTTAGCATCAGTTCAATACTTCACTGTCATTCCTATTATGCATCTTTCTAACTCCTGCACTACCACTGTCAATGCCAGCAAGACAACATTTGGCATTGACAAATGCTTGTTGTTTTGGTATCTTTGGATAACACTTAGTTAAAATTAGGTAATGTTTTCAATTTTCTCTGTGTCTGTGTCTGTGAGGGAGTTGAGTGGGGGAGGGTTGACCGGGTGGTGTGTGTGTGTGTGTGTGTTTGTGTGTGTGTGTGAAAGCAGAGCAGGCTATTTCCTAATATTTGATAGATTTCTCACAAGTTCTGAGTGAGTTTCTGTAATTTCTTTTAAGTCTTACTATTTTTGTTGGTATACTACTTCTTTGCTATATTTTTCTTACATATTGACCCTTTTTGGGTAACTTTATCTGAACAGTTACTCATTCTGAGTAATTCTGTTCATGTTTCCCTTTGCTTAATCACTTTTGTGCTTTATTTTTTATTGGAAGTATTTGTGTACATTGACCACTTGACTTGTCCGTATCCAGGAACACTGCATTGTTGAATTGCTCACAGAAATTAAAATTGTGATCTAGCCTCTGCACTGCAGTGTTCCTTTTTTTCTATTTAATTTGCTTACCATATTAACCCTTTCCTCCGTGTTACACCACTGGTGTTTACTACCTGACCATACTACATAAAAAACTACATAGATTTCAAGAGAGAGTGGTAGTGGTCCTTGCATGATTTTTTTGAGGCAACTTTGTTTGTTCATAGAAACATAGAAACATAGACTTTGACTGCAGATAAGGACCACTTGGCCCACCTAGTCTTCCCATTTCCCTACCTAGAGGATAAGCTGCAGATCCTATTTAAACGGCAGCCTATTTCTTCCTACCCCCCACAAAAATTGCCTTATGTCTGTCCCATGCATTCTTGAATTCTCCCACAGTTTTGGACCTCACAACCTCCACAGGAAGGCTGTTCCATGCATCCACCACCCTCTCTGTGAAAAAATACTTCCTCACATTGCCCCTGAGCCGTCCCCCCTCTATCTTCAAATTATGTCCCCTTGTTCTTGCACATCTCTTTTTCTGAAAGATGCTACCCTCTTGGACTTTGTTGATTCCACTGAGGTACTTAAACATTTCTATTATGTCCCCCTCTCCCTCCTTTCCTCAAGGGTATACATATTAAGCTCCTTTAGCCTCTCCTCGTATGGCTTCTCTTGCAGACCCTGCACCATTTTAGTTGCCCTCCTCTGAACTGCCTCCATCCTGTCTATGTCCTTGCCGAGATGGGGTCTCCAGAACTGGACGCAGTACTCCAGATGGGGTCTCACCAACTGTCTGTACAGGGGATAACAACTTCCTGTTTTCTGCTGGTGATGCCTCTCCCTATACATCCCAGTATCCCCACAGCCCTCCCTACTGCCTTCTCACATTGCTTGCCAACCTTAAGGTCATCTGATATGATTACCCCAGGTCCCTTTCCATTTTTGTTGTTGTTACTACCTCCTCCCCACTGTGTAATCTTCCCCTGGGTTTTTGTTTCCCAGGTGCATTACTTTGTACTTCTTTGCATTGAATCCAAGCTGCCATACTTCTGACCATTCCTCCAACCTTGCCAAGTCCCTTCTCATCCTTTCCATGCCTCCTTGTGTATCAACCCTGTTGCAGATCTTTGTGTCATCTGCAAAGAGGCATACTTTTCCTTCCAGTCCCTCTGCAATGTTACTTATAAAAACATTAAAAAGGACTGGACCGAGTACTGAACCCTGCGGTACCCCACTAGTAACCCCTCTTTCTTCAGAGTGGACTCCATTTACAATTACCTTCTATGTCCTGTTGTTCAGCCAGTGATTTACCCAGGCTACCACCCAGGGACCCACTCCAAGGCTGGTTAATTTGACTACTAATCTTTTGTGTGAGACTGTGTCAAATGCCTTGCTAAAGTCTAGGTAGGCCATGTCCACAGCCCCTCCCTGGTCTACTACTTTGGTCACCCAGTCAAATAAATCAATTAGATTCATCTGACATGACCTTCCCGCTGTGAACCCATACTGCCTTGGGTCCTGTGCCCCACTGGCCTCTAGGTACTCAACAATTCTTTCCTTCAAAGTGATTCCATCATTTTCCCTACCACAGAGGTCAAACTGACAGGTCTGTAGTTTCCTGCCTCTGTCTTGCTCCCACTTTTGTGAAGGGCAATCACATCAGCCTTCTTCCAGTCCTCAGGTACCACACCATCCTCCCATGATTTGTTAAAAAGGGTAGTCAGTGGTGTCACTAGTTCTCTGCTTAGTTCTTTTAGAATTCTGGGGTGAATTCCATCTGGCCCCATTGCTTTGTCCACCTTCAGTTTTAAAAGTTCTTTCAGAACCCTTTCTTCTGTAAAAGGAATGGGATCGACCCCCCCCTCTCCAGAGCGCTTCTGTTAATTGGATTAGGCACCTCCCCCACTTCCTCTTTTGTGAATACTGAACAGAAGTATTCATTCAGTATCCCTGCTTTTTCAGTGTAACTCTCTGTCCAACCACCATCCATTCTATTCAGCCTCACTATCCCTCCCTTTGTCTTTCTATGCTCCCTGATATACCTATAAAAGGTTTTATCCCCCTTCTTAACCGAGTTGGCTATCTTTTCCTCAGTTTGTGCCTTTGCTATTCTGACTACCCTTCCTGCTTCCTTCTGCCTTAACTGGTACAGTTCTCTGTCCTGCACCTTCTGTGTTTCCTTATACTTCCTAAATGCTGTCTTTTTTTCCCTAACCTTCACCGCCACTTCTTTTGAGAACCATAGTGGCTTATTCTTTTGTTTTGATTTGTTTATTTGCTTCACACAAAAGCTTGTTGCCTCTGTGATGGCAGTTTTGATATTTCCCCATTGTTGCTTCACCCCTCCTTCTAGTCTGTTTGCTAGTGCTTTTCTAAGGCACTCTCCCATCTTGCCAAAGTCAGCCCTCCTGAAATCCAGAACCCTCACTTTTGTATAGCTTGACTCTGTAGCTGAGTTTATCTTGAACCACACTGTTTGATGGTCACTTCATTTCAAATCTTGTTGTCCCTTCCATCTGATTTAGCTATAAACCAAAATTGTATTTAGTAAGTACTAACACTCTGCAGTACTTGCCTTATCCAGACACCACTTATTCGGCCCATAGCTCGTATTTTGACTGTGAGGTGTTCTTTGCAGTTGGTTTACAATTTAGTTTGTGTGAACCTACCAGTACCTACCCAGTTATTGTCAAGTTGTGTAATAATCATTCCATTTAAAAACTGACACTTGTTTAAGAACAACCTAAGTATTTTTTCAGAGTTACTGCACATCCTTGTTGTGGTGGTGTTCTGTGTTTGTTTTTTATTGACCATTCTTACTTCTGTCCTCCTGTTACCCCATGTTACTTAACTCATGTTTTCATAATTGAAAAATTAAAATTGTGTTTTAACACTCGAATAGGCTACAGTAGCAGTTGTAGGTAGTTGTATACACTACAGTGTAGCTTCCTGTCCTGATTTCTATTTGCCCTTTGCAGATAGTACTGCAGGTGTTAAATCACGCTTATTCAATAGAAATACATAACAATATTCTTCTGGAGGAAGACAAACAGAACAAGCATATAAATATGCCTGCCAAGAGACATTCCACTTCAGATAAAGGTGCCCTGCTGGGAGGTGGCTCAAAGAAGCCTGTTGGAATAAGCAAACCTGTTTCTGAATCAATGTCTTCTGTAGGCTCCGCTGCTACTGCTGTGGCAGCCAGCAGCAGCAAAATCAAAGATAGAAGTGGCTTCAAGTCTGTGACTCATTTTTTCACTGCCCAATCTGTAGCTAGCATGCTTGTTGGGGATGATACTGGGAATAAGGGAGACACTCACACCAGTGGAGGCATAGAGGTCCAGGAGGAGGTTGAAAAAGTTGTTGGTGAGACTGTTGTTCCTGCTCAAGGAGTAGCTGATGGTGGTGAGAGTGACAGTGTCCAGCTTCAGTTTGTTTCTCCTGGAGAAGGAGGTAAAGAAAGTCAGCCCCCCCCCCCCCACAGTAAGGAGATACCAGAGAAGGGAAAAGTTTCTCTGGAAGTAGACAGTGACAGGAAGGAGGAAGATATAATATGTTTCAGTACAGATGATGACGAAGTGTTGGATTCAGTGTGGGAGCCAGAAGTGAACAAGCTGAAGAGTGATGATGTAGCCCATTTAGATGACAAGCCTGAGGATGAGGATATCAGCAAGGCTAGGCTACAATGAGCAGTCCAGTCACCCCTCCTCCCAGACATAGCATGGTGGAAATCATGCAAGTGGCCCAAAAAGCAAAAACTTCCACACCTTTGGCTCTGCTGTCCAAGTCTCAGTGCCATGTCAAATCTAGAGGTGCAAAGTCCCTAGTTTTGGATTTTTTCATGCTTGATGCAGTTGATGACAATATGGCAATATGTCAGCTGTGTTAAGCACGTGTAAGTCATGGACAAAAGGACAGCCACATTGACACCAGTGGCCAGCATGCCCATTTGAAAAACAAACACCCATTGTGCTGGCACCAACACCAGAAAGATACCAGAGTTGTTGGTGGGACTTCCCTTGTCAAGCTTAATGTTAGTGACAGCAGTGCAACAGAGCAGGAGAAGGGAGGGCTGAGTGGGTCAGTGGAGAAGGAGTGTGAGGAATTTTTTTCTCTCTTGAGCAGTGGGCATAGTAGCAGTGGTGCTGCCACTCCCTTGAGTTATAAAAGTACACCACCAGGCACCAAATCCACCAAAATAACCAGTTTCATACATGCTGCACATCCCAGGCCCCAAGAGTCACCTGGTACCCCAGCAAGAACAACATTGGTGGCACAAGTAAAGCATTTTTGTGATCCTTTCCCAAGATGCTACCCACATTGAAGAGTGTGTTTGAGCGGCACTCAAAGTACCCCCCAATCATACTGCTGCCCGTGAGCTGAACACATTCACCACTGAAATGCTTGTCATTGACCTGTTGCCCTTCTCCTTTGTGAAGAATCCAGGATTCTGCTGTTTGATGGCCTGTACCTGTCCCAAATGGCAGGTACCATCATGAACATATTTCTCAAAATGTACCATGCCCGAATTGTACAGCACAGTTTCACAGTCGATCTACATGCCATGAAGCATTCTGCCTCCAAATATATCCACCTTAGCATGAATATGTGGACAAGTGGACAAACAGCTGGCAGCTCATATCTGTGCATAGCAGCACACTGGGCATAGGTACCTGGTAGGGATGGGCGGACCGACCTGCCTAAAATCAGACCCCCCCCCCGATCCAATGCAGCCCGGCAGATCCAAATAAATAAGAACCTATTGCATAAGTGTACCGAGTCCAGGTCCGCCAGCTGCTTATGGCTAGATGATTAACAAAATGTAAAAAAAATGTATTCCTGTGTCTAAGTGCCCTCCCCCGGGGAAACTGGCCAGATAAAACACAAACTACTCAATTGGTTGTCCCTGGGACAACCAGGAAAACAAACTGTGAATGCACATTTTTTTTACTTGCCTCAGTTGCCTGCCTTTCTTCTACCTGCCACTAGGGTGCCAGTGTGGGACGCCACATCATGTAAACACTGCTGGGATTGGTGAGTTGGGCTGGAGACAGTGCGTTGGGAGTGAACGGCCGAGGAAGAAAAATGAGCAAGAATGCAAAGGGACGGAGGGAGCAGGAAGTCAGCCTCATGGTGAAGTTAGTTGAAATGGTGGGAGTGAGCAGCCGAGAGTGTCCATGGTGCAGCATGCAGCTACAGCTTTAGGGACAGGATGGCAAACAAAAAAATAGTGAGGATGTCATAGGTCAAGATACCCAGGGTCCCCTTCTTGACCACCATGCCAGTGAGTACTGGGCTGGAGAAGGCAATGTGGGAGCTGACAGACACAAAAGGAAAAGCAAGCAGTTAGGCCACATGAGGGCTAGGGACTGGGAAGGATCAGGAATTAGAGCTGACCCAGTAATCGTCATCAGCCTTTGGCATCACCCTTTCAGTTGGAGGAATGGTAGAGGTTGGGCAATGGACCATGGTAATAGTGGATGCGATCCATGACAGCAGAATAATTTTACTTTTTAAACAGTATCTGTTACTGCTAACAGCTCGTGAGTCATATTGTTTTTGTATTGCTAGTTTCGGCTATGACTGCACCCCGTGATCTTTAGTTTGCGACATGCTAGCAAAACGTTCAGTGTTGATAAGGAGTGTCTGAGTGACTTGAGCAGTGATGGGACCCTTAGTCATTTTCTTATGGCATTCTCACTTTTCGGGTAGTAACTGCCTCTTTAGCAATTAAATATATTGTGCCAAAGTCTGTCCATTTGTTTTTCCATTGTGTTCTAGTCATTATTTTTCTATACCAAGTATTTTTGAAGTGGTGCCTACTAGGCCTTATGCAGTGTGTTTATTTTTGTCCCAGGTTCTTATTTTACCTACAAAACCTTAGACTCGGCGGGAGAGTTTGATATGCTGTCTTGTTGAACTGTCATTTGTTAGAAATCTGGATGATTTACTAATACAGTAATGCTGATTTATGATTAGTCAAATTGAGCAGGATACAAGTACAAAACAGGTAGCATTTTTATTGAATTCTGTGCAAAGTAGTTGCTTCACTTATCTTTGAATTAAATGTATTGTACCCCTAGGTGGTGCTATCCCAAGGGCTACTACCCCTGCCTGTATGGCCAGTGACAGGTTGAGGGGCCTAGATCCAGTGACGGGTGCCTCCACCCAGAGGTCACGGTTGGTAGTGGTTAAACTAGCTTGGGCATAGCCCTCTGGGACACTGTGACCCCCCCTTTGTTTCCACTAGTGGCCCACACAGTACACGGGAGTTACCTTCCCAATACCCCACATATGCACACTTTTTACACATACAGTACCACTTACCCTCAGGACTGATTCTGCAGCACATCCGTGAGACCCCTTGTAAAACAAGATTTGGTAATACACACAACCACAATGCAATGCTGGCACTATATGTATTAACACCACAGATGGATTATAATTCAACAACAACAAATCTGATTTATTTATGGGCAGTAACAAGGAAGGGGGCAAATCAGGTTGATTGGCAGTAAACACATAAATCACAGTAATGTGCCTGCACTTTAGGGTCCAAAAGTCACACTCTCTGGGTACCCAGGATGGGGGGGGGGCGCTAGCCAGGTCCGTTGCCCGAGGTTGGCCGGTTGGTGCAGATGGATGGGGCCCTGCAAGGAGAAAAATACACGCACAGCACACAATTGTAATCCGGAGTCAGATGGCTCAGTCCACAGAAAGAAAACACAAAGCAATCAGTTGACACACTTTGATTAAATGGAAGGTACAGAGGTCTACCCTGATTTGTACTCACGATACCCAGAGCTGAGAACAGGATGGAGAACGTTCAGTCTGGATTGCCAGACAAGCAGGGTATGGAGATAAAACCCTCGTGACAGGGCCCAACTGCTTTTTTTTTTTTTCATTTCAAAGTTTATTCAATTTTAAACAGTTATAGAGAGAGGATCTACTATCACATACAAATTCAAAACATGCAGGGATACAAAATTAGAAAATTAGATCCACTCTCTCTTCCCACCCCTCCCTACGTGCCCTATACCTCCCCTTTTCACACAAAGCACAACTGCTTGACATAAAGCTATATATGAGAAGATAAGAAAACTTTAGGGTCTCTGAAGAGAATACAGGGCCATGAGAGGTCCCCATCTCTTGATACATTTCTGGGACTGATTATGTAAACTTGCAATTGTTTTTTTCTAGACAAAGACTGGCCAATAATTCTTGCAACCATCCATTATATGAAATATCAGTCGTGTCCTTCCAATGCTTCAGGACCAGTTTTTTAACCGACATAGTAATGAGGGTTATACGGTATTTTCTGTTGACAACCTTAACGGAGGAAAGGTCTCCCAGTATACAAATATCAGCTGTAAATAGATCCAATAAACCTAACAGGGGGTCGAGCTTTTGTTTGATGACTTACCAGAGGGGAGTTATCTTGGAACATGTCCAAAAAATATGCAATAGGTTCCCTTCACTCTGTTGACATTGAGTGTATGTGGAAGAGGGAAGTAGGCCCAGCTTAGCCAACTTGTGGAGTGAATAGTAAAGGTTATGTAAAATGTTATATTGTGTTAGTCGGAGCCTGTCTTGCATAACATATTTATGACAGCTCATCCAAAGAGAAGGCCAAAGGAACTCTTGATCGGGGGAAAAAAGGTTCCAAAAGTTGGTTGAACCAAAACTGTCTGGCCATTTCCAATTGTGGATTACTCCATACATTTTGGAGACAGCGTGGGAGAGGCCTGTGAGGGGAATTAATTCTGATGAGCAAGATGGGTTTGGCAATTCTACTTGGGCTACTCCAAAAGATTTTATTATTAAATGTCGTAGTTAAAATATTTTAAAAATAGCTAACCTTGGAATGTGGGCTTTATCTAGAATTTCAAGTGAAGTTAGCCATGAACCATCCCTTTTTCAGGAAAAAGGAAAGGAAGCAATCTCCTAATTGAGAGATCCATCTCAGATGAAGTGGCTTGCCATCAATTGTGAGATTAGGGTTTCCCCACCAGGGTTGAGATGGGTCCACTGTGTGATTATATTTTAAAAAAGAGCAAAGCTGGGAATGTATTCTAATAGCTAATGCAATCAGAGTACTTTTTAATGCCAGCAGTAGAGATTTTAAGTTAACATGCAGTAATGCAGCAGGCGAAAGGCCAAGACTCTGTATTAGGGTGCATTCTATTTTAAGCCAGATTGGTGTGAAGGAACGTGATGGAGGAGGATGTTCTGGTGTTAGCCATCTCAGATATTTGTTCACATGACTAGCCCCGTAATAAAGTCCTAAATGTGGCAAGCGGAGACCTCCTCTCAATTTTGGTGCTGAAAGCTTATCATAGGCTATCCGGGGCTTCTTATCAGCCCAAATAAAGGCTGAGAGCATCTGATGTATCTTTTTAAACCATGTAAGAGGCAGCCAGACATTTGAAAGGTTTAAAGGGTCAAATAATCTTGGGAAGATGTTCATTTTGATGATATTAATATTCCCCTAGAGAGAGAGAGAGAGAGAGAGAGAGGAAGTATTGCCCATTTTTCAAATCCTGTCTGATAGTGGAAATTAAAGGGTCGAAATTTAATTTTGTAAATCTATTCGGATCCTTAGCCAGATTTATCCCCAGATATTTTAGTGAACTGGTCTGCCAGGAAAGACCCGCCGTGGAGGCGACCTGGTTTAATGCTTTATGGTTCAAAGGAAAAACTATCATCTTGTCTCTGTTTAATTTATAATTGGACAGAGAACTAAATTCTTTCAGAATGGTAAGTAGGGCAGGAACGGAGGAATCAGGATGGGATAACTGAAGGAGTAGGTCATCTGCATAAGCCAAAACTTTAACTGTGTGGTTATGAATGGTTATACCCTGAACGTTTGGGTTTAATGTAATCCTCTGGATAAGAAGTTCCAAGTAAATGTTAAACAGGGAGGATAGTGGACACCCTTGTCTAGTCCCAGCTTGTAGTGTAAAGGGATCAGATAATGATCCATTACAAACAATGCGTGCTGTGGGGGAATTGTACAATACTCTTATCCATTTTATAAACAGAGGGGGGATCCCAAATGCCTCTAGAGATTGAAATAAGAAGTTCCAATCAGCTCTGCTGAATGCCTTCTTGGCATCCAGGGAGACCAAAACAGCAGGAAAGTCAGCATCCCTGGAGGCCGATAAAACATGCAAGAGGGTTCTAAGGTGGTCAACCGAGGATCTGTCTGTCAGAAAGCCCACGTGGTCAGGGCCGATAATATCAGACATGATAGGGCTTAACTGATCTGCCAGAAGTTTTGTTAAAATTTTAAGGTCTTGGTTAAGGAGGGAAATTGGTCTATAACTTTGGACTCTATTAGGGGACTTACCTTTCTTGAGTATTAACGTGATTAAGGCCTCGAAAAGGGATCCATCTGAGGCTTGGCCTGAGAGAATATGACGAAATAGGGCAAGCAGAGATGGCTCTAGTTGTTGAGCAAAAACCTTAAAAAAATTAGAGAAGAATCCATACGGGCCAGGTGTCTTATCCGAGGGCAAGTTGTGTATAACTCTAATTATTTCTTTTAGTGTGAGAGGCGTGATTAGGGTGATTTTATGTGAGTTTGATCGCGAAGACAAAGAGGAATTAGCAAGGTAGGAATCTAACCATGATAAGGAAGGGGGATCATCCATAGAACTGTATAAGGTTGTATAATAACTTCTAAATTCCGCGGCTATGTCTGACGGAGAGGTCTTCAGGGTATCGTCTACTTGGCAATGAACTGCAGCAATTAGGCGATGTGAATCAAACTGTTTAAGTCTAAGGGCCAAAAGACGACCTGCATTTTCCTCATGATCTACATACTTAGCCTGAGTTTTCAAGATGGTGAATTCTACTTTTTTTCTTAATAAATTCAAGTAAGAGTCTTTGAGTTTCACAAGATCTTCCCTAATTTGGTCCGAAGATTGCGGGGTTAAATTATGCTCTACCACTCGGATTTGGGACAATAAACATTTTAGCTGATCATCTTGAGTTCTTTTTCTTTTGGCGGCTAAGCCGATCAGCAGGCCTCTAAGATAGGCTTTTAGGGAGCACCATTCAATATCTGGTTTCCCAGTTGAGCCGGCATTAATATCCATAAAAACAGTGATGTGATTGGATATATATGCCTTGTAGTCTGGGATTTTCAACAGCTGATTATTGATCTTCCATCGACCTCTTGCCGTAAGGAAAGGTACTAGGGAGATCAAGCAGGAAACTGCCGAATGATCGGAGAGTGGACCCGAGAGAATTGCTGAGGCCAAAACTCCCGGGATCAAGGATTGTGAAATAAGCAGGTAGTCAATAAGGGACGATGAACGATGTACCAAGGCTGTAAAAGTATATTCTCCATTCGAGGGATGGAGGGTACGCCAGATATCCACTAGTCCTGCACCATCTAAAAGGTCACGAAGTGCCCGTTGTGTGGGGGGAAGTCTATTGCATGCTTTATCCGAGTGATCTATATGTGGATCAAAAACAAGGTTAAAATCCCCCCTGTTATAATTGGGATATGCAAATATGGGGACAGTATATTGAGGATGTTTATAAAGAAACTGGGTGTGTCATTGTTAGGGCCATAAACACTAACCAATATAATTTCCCTAGTTTGAAACATGTCCTTCACGAAAATGTATCGTCCTTCGGGATCCGCTATAACATGGTTAGGAAAGAATGGTATGGATCTCTTCAATAGGATCAGGACTCCGCGGCTTTGGGTGTTACCCTCTGCCATGAAGTATTGACCTATCTGCTGTCTACGTAGCTTCATAGCTTCAGAATTAAGTAGATGGGACTCCTGCACATACACAATATCTGCAGCTAGGAGATTCAGGTGTTTGAGAATCTGATAATGTTTCATTTTGTGTCTAGCCCCACGTACATTCCATGTGATTATTTTCATTGCCCCAGTCATGACAAGCTATAACCTGGATGAAACATGTAATGTACCACAATCATTTCTTCCTGCCAAGTGCTTCTGTGTGAAATGAACCACCCTCCTCCCCCCTCCACCCACACATAACCCTCTGAAATCTACGTTGAACAGTAAGAATAAAGAAACCTTGTCCCAATCCGCCCACCAACCCTTTCTTCTACATTTCGTCTTCTGCATCACACCCCCACATATTCCCCTTCGCTCCAGCCACCCTAACCAACTATAACAAAAACAGTTCTAAAAATTACAATTAACACTATTTAACCCTTACAAAGTGGCGAAACCACAAAAAAATAGAAAAAAGATACATTTTGCCTACTTTATCAGTTTCAACAACTTATTAATCCTGTTGGAGACAAGTTTTAGTTTACAAAATCAGCGAAAAGTAAGGCTCTCTAATGCTACTTTATAATTGAGAAAACATATACCCCTTAAGCCGGATAGCTTGTGTAACATACAGCCTCCCCAGAGCATTAGATCATGCATTTAGAGCCAATCCTAAAACAAAACATTTTGTTAAGTAAACAGCTATTTATCTACGAGATGAGGGGTAGGCTCTCAAAATAGCAAAAGGTACAAGCAGTAAAAAGTCTTTGATACTGGAAACAGACCACCATATATTAAGCAAATTAAGACACCTCGATAAACCAGGAACAGTTGGCTTGGATATCCATCATTTGTGATGTTTGGGCTTCCTGTAGTAGTGCCAAAACAAAAATGCTAGGAGGAAGGTTCATTGCAGAGAAAATCCCAACAAATCCTTCTGTGTCGCTTCAAAAACAAGATGAAAATCTGCACGAAAGCTAAGTTCAAATATTCATCTCCTCACTGTAGCTACTGAGAGCATGTCCAGTCATATCAGTCAGAATCCTTAATCTGAAGTGAGCATACATCAAGAGCGTCAGATGAATCAGCAGGAAATAGCGGCTGGCACCAGTGAGGGCGAGCTTACCAATCACCATCAGGAAAAGGCACCCTTCAGTCCAAAATTAAGCTATAACTTCTACCCGATCTTCTCAGCAGCACGACATCGCTATCAGGGATTCTTAAATAAATCGGGGAAGGCTGATTTCAAATGCGCAGCAGTGGATTCGGGCTCCTGAAAGGCAGACCATACTCCTGCAATCAAGAAGTTTAACTTCACGGGGTACACCATCCGAAACTTGATGCCAGCAACAATTAGTTTAACTACCATCGGGTGAAAGGCTGCTCTTTTAAGGCGAACCAATGCTGGCAAATCCTGGGCTATCCTCAATCATTGCACTTCCCAGCTAACTTCCTGGAGCTCCTTAATTTTATGTAGAAAATGTTGTTTCTCCAAGAAGTTAAGGAAATGAAAAATAATTGTGCATGGAGGGGTGCCAGCAGCTGGTTTAGAATGTAAAGCCCTGTGTGCCCTCTCTATAATATAATTGGTATCAAAGGGCGAGGGGCCTGCCAATTTCTCTACCAACTTTTGGGTAAAACGGATCATGTCATGCCCCTCTTCCCCCTCAGGGAGGCCAATAATGACAATATTATTCCTCCTACTACATCCTTCAAGGTCCTCCACTTTTAATTCAAGCTTGGCCATGTGTTGCCTACAAGCTACAAGTTTGGGGTCGAATTTATCCTGCCTTTTCTCGAGAAAGTATATCCTAGCATCATTATCAGTGACCTTTTGTGAAACTTCATCCAATTTGGAGTTAATGGAGCTGACGTCTGACGCCAATGTATAGAGGTCTTCTTTAAAAGGTTTGAATTCCTCAAGGAATCGGTGCAATGTGAGTGGCTTGTTATCTGCAGAAGGAGGACTAGTATTAAGGTGTAAAATGGAACTGGAGGCCCACGGTTTCTTCGGGGCCTTTTCCAGCATCACAGGTGGCATTCGTTTAGGTAGGCTTTTTTTCACATCTACCTCCATTCTGTTATTTGAGATACGTGCCCAAGTGGTCCCACAACGTTTTGGTGTATATTTTAAATGGATTGCGATGCTCTGGCAGAGTTAAAAGTTAAGTATTAATTAGTACTTTTGGAGTGGGTGGCTGGAGCTTGAAGGGGTGCTGCTATGTGGCTCAGTGCATCGCCGGAAGATGTCCCAACTGCTTTTGATAGCAGGTGGATTCAGTCTGATTAAATTGAGTTCAACTTCCAGCTTCAACTCACAATTCACAGTGAAAGGTGAAATAGAATCGCAATCCCCCACAAGCACTAGACACATTCATATGTAAAGGAAATTACTATACCAGGCAGCTGTTTCTTGGTCCCGATCGCAAACACTGCAAGTACCCGGGAGCACTCACAGCATCAGCAGTCCCTGACAGGCCGATCGCATATCGGCAAGTCTTTGGTCTTCTACAGGGCAAACCTGGTTCTGCACACTTCTTCTTTCTCTTCCGAACTCAGGTTCTGCCCGATTCACACACTCTAACAGCTGCAGGCCGACTTTAGGGCCTCCCACGTGCTTTCCGCGCAAACTACACACCGCAACAGCACAGAGCTCCTTCTCCTCTCACAGTCACCTCCCATCTGCTTTTGCCCCAAACCTCAGGGCACATCAACATTTTACTTTTCTATTCGGAGTCGCAGTCTGAAAATTAAGGTTCATCTCTGTGCTTCTTCTCCACTCATTGTGTCCATGACTCAGGCCACAACAGCTGCTTCTGTTCGGAGACTTGGTCTGAAAAAAAAAACACAGTCCTTTCCTCTCCCTCCAAGAGAGCTGAAGGCAAACAAGCCATATGTATGCCTTCTGCGCAGTTCCCGAGCTGCCCCGGGGACAGCAGCCCCGCAAGCTGCTTACTCTTCCAGCTCCATCTCAGTACTGACTCCCTCAGCAGGCAGTCTGGGCATTTCCCCCATGTCCAAAAGGTTCTGGTTGGCTGATTCTCCTTGTTATTCACAACAAGCTCCCTCTATTGGTGAAAAAGGTGCCAAGGTCCAAACTACAATTCCCAGGAGAACCTGCCATACAGCCCCCTTGTAGCAGGCTCCAGCTTAGAGTTCCTTTCCTGATTGGCCAAAGCAGTCTCCATTTTAGTGCTTCCCTAACCCAATTGGTCCAGCTCAGCAGTTCAGAACCAAAATGGAGGGGCTTCACAGAAACAGTTTGTGCTGCAGGAGAAACAGGTTAGGCAAACTGCATTTTCAGTATTACTCTAAATGATTTCTGGCAAACAATTACAGCATTCTGAAAGGCTCCTTCTACGCATATAACAACGGCAGAAATGGAGCATTTACTCAGTGTCTTAGGCGGGACTCGGGCACAGAAAGGATTACCGCTTCAATTAGGCAGCTCTTAAAAAGACAGAAGCAGAGGCACTTAGGCACTCTCCTGCAAAGGCTGTTTAAAACAGCCGAAACCCAGGACACCAGCATGGCAAAAGGCATTTAGGCACATTCAAGGAAGGCTTTTCGGTGACTCCCATTTGTAGGGGGGTTACAGTATGAAGAGACTTAAATTTAAGCAGTGTAATAGAGGAATCTCTCCAGGAGTATATGCCAAGTGAGAACAAATGTACAGTATGTTATAAGAAAATTTGTTTGTTTAACTTCATGCCTGTTTCTAACTGGACTACCACCTCGAGCACCAGGACTACTACTTTTTGTGCAGTCACTGGTCCATGGACAAGTACTTAATTTTGAATTTGTCAACCCCCTGCTTTCACCCACCAGCCCTAAATCAGTCCCAGAGTCCAGGCACCTTACCCCATCCACATTCCCTGGTGTCTAGTGGACCCCCCCTTCCTCCTATCCTGCCAGCCACAAAATAAATTTCTAACCTGATCTGTTCTTTGGGTGGATAGAAGGGTGAAGACTGACTGCTTTTTGTCAGCCTTCTTGCTTTGAGTCCAAACTTCAATCAATATAATAGCAGGCAGTTCCGGAATGCAGCCCTGAGCCACGATCAAGCCAGCAGCTAGAGCTATAAGCTATAAAACCACTGTTTAAATGGTCATACAGCTTGTAGCTGCCAGCTTGATCACGACTCGGGGCTGCATTCCGGAACTGCCTGCTATTGCATTGATTGAAGTTTGGACTCAGAGCAAGAAGGCTGACAAAAAGCAGTCAGTCTTCACCCTTCTACCCACCCAGAGAGCAGATTAGGTTAGAAATATATTTTGTGGCTGGCACAATCAGAGGAAGGGGAGGTCCACTAGACACCAGGGAACAGGGAATGGGGGATTTGTTTTCACAATACAGGCAAGCACAGGCACTGCAGCAGTGATCTGAGGAGAAGGGTGCCATGCCACTGCTGCTAGACACCAGGGGCTGATTTAGGGACAGTGGTGAATGACCAGCGATGGGGAGGGTCTGAGATCCCCCCTCTAAGGTCAGTTTACACCTCTGCAAAGGCAGGGAACAGACTGAGAGGTCAACTGCATGACTGCCATATTTGATTGATCAGCACAACAGTGCTATAAGCTCACAGTTTTCATTTCCTGAAATGCTGTTCATAGTTCTATGTGTGTGCCATAAATCGCAGTGCAGTTTTATGCAGTTTTATGGCTGCTGTTCAGTTTTCCTCACATTTTACAAAAGGTTCTGATTTAAATCAGAACTAATCAGGACTTTGGCCTGGATCCTGATCCTGATAATAAGGGTCAGGACCTTTTCGGGTCTGCCCATCCCTAGTACCTGGGATGGTTGTTGATTTGGGGCCTGGCAAAAGCTGCGTAAAGCAAAATTGTGGTGGTAGCAACATACTTGGTAATCGTCAGAATGCCACCATCACTGTGCAAAGTGTTACGGGGTCTCACACTGGTGAGAAAATGCTGAATGTGCTGCTAAATCAGATTGATGAGTGGTTAAATGCACACTCACTCACAGCGGGGTTTATTGCCAGTGACAATGGCTCCAATGTGGTTAAGTGCATTACTGACAGTGTTTTTTTCAGAGTGCCCTGCTTGGCACACTGCCTTAATCTAGTTGTGCAACAGTTTCAGAACCATGATGAAATAAAGGAAACTGTGTCTGTCTCCAGGTGCATCTGTGTGCACTTTGCCCATTCTGCAAAGGCCCGTGACCATCTGCGTGAGCTGTGGTGCACTAATCATCCGCCTCAGCACTGTATGAAGCTTGATGTTATTACCAGGTAGAACTCCACACTGTACATGCTGGACTGGCTGTATGAGCAGTATAAGGTGGTTTCCAGATTACCTACTGCTGCACACCACCCAGGACAGTGCTGGAGTATCCATCGCTCTAACAATGGAGCAGTGGTGACAAATGGATGGCATAATATGCATTCTGCATCCATTTGAGCATGCAAACACAGGCTGTGAGTGGGGACACTGCCTGTATAAGCCAGTCAATACCCCTCATATATGTGCTGAGGCAGACACTGATGAATGACCGTCACCAGATGGAGGCAAGTAATGATCACAGTGCTGTTCATGTAATGGGTCACATGCTCCATATACTGGACAGCAATACACATATCTCTGGCATTATGCAGTTTAATGAGTTTGCTATTGCTACCATACTGGATCCATGGTACAAACGTGGCTTGCCTGCCATGATTGAAGGGGGTCATGTACGAGTGGACAAATTGATCAATTACCTTGTCAGATGGGTACATGGCGCACAGATGAAAAATGCAGAGATACTAAGGGCAAATATACCAGGTGTTGCTGCCACCACCACCAGCAGCTCTTCACAGGCCACCAAATCTGAGAAAATGTCAAAGTCGCAGCAGAACATGGCAGGCAATCCCATTTGGGATACTCTGTACCAGGTGGGCATGGAAGACATTGAAGACAAGGAGGAGGAGCCTGATGAGGCAGCAGGACTCAGGGCAGCACAACGTATGATGGATGGCTACATTGGAAACACCAAGCATCTTGGCATCACTAATGATGAGCCATTGGTGTACTGGAGCAGCAAAGTGAGTTATTGGCCTACACTGGCATCAGTTGCTTTTAAATACCTCACCTGTCCACCATCCAGTGTCAGTGTGAAACGTGTATTCAGTTCTGCTGGGGCAATTGTGCATAGCCGGAGGACAAATTGGTCACTGAAGAATGTTTCCATCCTAACATTTATACCAAGCATTTGTCAATGCCGAATTTTGTTTGCTTGTATGTGCTTTCTAGGTATTTGGAAGTCATTGGAGTGCAAATATTGAAAATTTTCGAACTTACGAGCATGCGTAGGAACTGCGCAACGCACGCTTGTAAAACAGTCATTTTTAAGAATTTTTTCACCAAATTTTCAACATAGCCATTTTAAGACCTCTGCTCATGAACAGTGTCACTGTGATTTTCCTAATGTGTCCCTTACATTGATTTCGCACACCGACTGCGTCATTGTGCGCTACATGGGCGGAAACATGTTTTGGGCAGGATGTGAAAAATGACAGCTGTACTGCTCATAAGGAGGTGTGGTAAAATGACAATGTTGAAAATCTGGAGTGAAAATATTGAAAAATCGCAAACTTACAAGCTTGCATAGGAACTGTGCAACGCGAGCTCGTAAAACAGTCATTTTTAGGAATTTTTCATTGTACCTCAACATAGTTTTTTGAGAGCTCACCTTATGAATACTAGCAGTGTCATTTCATTAATAAGCCCAGAAAAGTGATTTCACGCAGTGGCCACAAAATCACCCTTTGGGCCCGATTAACGCCATGACAGTGCAAGAATTCATGAGGAGGGGTCCCAAAAACCCCATGTTGAAACTTTGGGCCCAAAATTCCCAAAAATGCCTAAAATATGCAACAAAGTTTACAGCTTACTGGCATTTCCTCAGTTCGTGGTCAGCTTTGAAGAGTGCAGACGTGTTCACGGTCCACCGATGATCGTCACACCGAGCTCCAGAGGTAAGTATGGGGTGAGGGGGGTGTGAGGAGTAGGATGCACAGTGGGCGGGTGTGGGTTGGGGCAGGGAGACTGCGAGGACAGTTTTTATTTAGGTTTTTTTTTTTTAATTAAGGCGCAGGGACATTTGCCACGCTGGGGTGGGCTCCAGCATAGCAGTTGGAAAGGCTGTTTGGAGGGGTGGAGCTGATGGGGATTGGGCACCCCGTCGGCTATAACAGATTTACCACGCTGGGGTGGGCTTCAGCGTGGCACCTGAACAGGTTTTTTTGGGCGTGCAGCCATGGAGCCAACAGGGGATTGGGAACCCCGTTGGCTATAACATTTTGCCATGCTGGGTGGGCTCCCAGCGTGCACCTGGGACAACTTTTATGGGGGTGGAGCCGACGGGGATTGGGCACCCCGTCAGCCATACAGTGTGTGCGTGGGGGGAAGGGGCGCATCAGCACGCAATATGCGTGCTTGCGTGCGTGCATGTGTGTGTGGGGAGGAGCTCTGCTTACTGAAGTGGAGCTCTCCCTTTCAACTGTATGCCACTGCATTTTGACTGCTGTCATAGACAGCTGCAGCAGTCATTGGAGAACTGAGGCAGCACCTGCAAACTCACTGACTGAATTGGGAAGACGGGGTGCCACACCTCCGAAAACTCGGATGATGGCACTATGTTTCTTGCACATGCGTGCAAGCAACATAAAAATGAATGAGGCTCACATTCCACATAACACAGTTATTTCAGTGGTGTTGCCAGATAAACTGTGTCTCGGAGACGATGATGACAATGAAGACATCCACACTGGTAAGGCCTCTGCTAGCAGGGAGGTAGATGAAGCAGCAATGATGACTAAATTTCCACCTGGTGATGACTCCAGTCTTGAAGACTGTGAGGGCTGCTTCATGGATGATGTGTCACTGGAAGAAAGCTGAAGATGTTATGTCCCCCCCAGCCACCACCAGCATCCCCCACCCATTTCCACTGAATATGCCCTTTTTTTGTTATTGTTATACATTTTAAATGTTATTTTGATGATTGTTCTGTGTTACACATCCAGTTAAACTGTTTAATTTGATTACCCAACCTAGTAACAATGTTTACTTCAATTCTTTTTTGACAAATTATTCACCCCTGCTATGCTAACTGGAATGTATATGTCAGCAATACACAATAACCCTACTGAGTGACAAATACTGAACAACATCTTCCCCATTTCCACATATACCTCCTCCATGAGACCATGAATGAGTGTCTAGTGAGTCTATATATTCAATCTAACAACTTAGTCGGACACTGCACAGCTAGTAATACGGTAATCAGAAATGCATGCTTATTCGATCCTCATCTATACAATTAACCATCATGTAATTCACCTCCTTGTCATCCATCCTAATGTGTATAACACAGACTTTGACAGTGTGGGCCATCACTCTCATACTGCCAAGAAATACAGCTGAAAAGCTATGAAGTTGACAGATGCATGCTGCAGCATAAACAGCAGTCACAGACTAGTACACCAATGCTGCCTCTGAGTCCAGCTAAATTACTCCTACTCCTCCTCCTCCTCCAGTAGTCTTCCACCAAGAAGAACCGCAGCATTGCCAGCACATTTTGGGCCAGTACGTCAACCAGCATGATGCAGCTCTTTCATCCCAGCTAGCACACTTGGTGCCGTTTTCCCTCCTGCCGACCACCCATGATGACAGCATTGCCAGCACATTTTGGGCCAGTACATCAACCAGCATGATGCAGCACTTTCATCCCAACAAGCACACTTGGTGTCGTTTTCCCTCCAGCCAAAAAAACAGGCACTCAGAAAGCAACACATATCATCATCAAGCAAGAAGTATATATGCTCTTCCTCCATGGCCTGTCTTCTGTTCAACTGATTCATGGTAATTAGATGTCATTTATAGTATATGGTTAAGGCTTATTGTGGGTAGAATTCAGATCCTTTCAAAATGTAGTTGTAGGACAGTTCAAAGGTCAAAGAAGTTGTACTATCGTTCTGACATCACATTGATAGTACAACAACCTTTGAGCCTTTTCCTGCCATGAGTTCCTAAGGAGAAAAAAATATTCTAACATGGTGGCCCAATTCTCCTAATGTTTGTGGCAATGCAAGCTTCCTATTCTTGATAGGATAAGCCTCCCACAGCTTCAGGTCCGAAATGTTTTTTTATACGGTTTTAAAATAAACTATGCCATAAAGAGAGAGAGCGAGCAGGAGAGGAGAGGAGAGGAGAGAAGTCGTGCCTAAAAGAGAGCAAGCAGGAGTGGTGAGAAGCTGCTGCAGGGAGAGAGAGAGAGAGAGAGAGAGAGGTAGTGGGGAGAAGCCGCAGTGATTGAGAGTGAAGAGAGACAGCAGACACTGGAAGCAGGAGAAGCAACAGATATGTTGTCATTTTTTTTTTCATAACTGCTGCAGCAATTGTGTTTAGTGTCTAGAGGAGTGTAGGATAACAGTAGACACTAGTCCATGAAGGAGCAGAGCGGGACCACACTGAATGGTCAGGAACAAGCAGGACTACAAACACAAGGTATGATACCTTGTCAAAATGAAACTTTTTTTTTTAAAATATTTATGGAACCATATACTATATAAAACAGCGGATGGTCGTCCATCCACAACTAAGACTGTGTTTCCCTCTCAAGAGTTGTTGACATCAGTGAGACCTCTCGAGCTTCACTTTCGAAGTCTCTATGATGTCATCAACTCCCTCGAGGGAAACACAGCCTTGTTGTGGATGGTGGCCCATCCACTATTCTATATGTTGTCACGTTATTACTTATATCTCCATTGCATTGTGCTGCATGCCTTTGTTGCAATAAAATATCAAGTACAGTATGCATGCAAGGCAGCACACCTTAGTGTATAAGTTATCTTATGAAATTCCATTTCACTCTATGCAGGGTTTGCCATGATTACACCATGCGAGGCCAGGACCTCGGAATAAGGCTGATGCATTGACATGACACATTCAGAGCCTAGTTAATCCACATTGTAATCATCATTATGTACAAGTCAGTATTGTAATTGTAACATTTTTCACTTGTTAGATTTTGTGTATTACATTCCAGGTACTGTACATTCTGGTGTGTTTCACCATAGGCTCATAATTGAAACCATTTCAGCGGTGGGAAATTTTTTGGGACATTGCCAACATTGATGGTATCACCCCAGGTAAGTATCAATGCAATTTTTTTTTTCTTTTCACATTTGTTCTCCATCTTTTTACAGATGACATTGGTTCAGACAGCATCTGTCCTGAATCGTGACTGGCAAATGAAATTTTCTGTTCAAAAGGAATTTATTCTTTAATATTGGTAACAGTGTTAGTTCAGGTAGCATCATAGTGCAGGTGATGAATGGTTATGCTGCCATTTACAGTGTCAGTTGCAAATCTGTGAATAAAAGTAATATATCCTTCATCATCTTACAGTGGTTCATGGGACTTCTTTAAGTGCTGAATGGGTGATTCCACAGTGGCAAAGGCAAAACACATGATGATACAATCCAAGGTCATAATTTTGAACTTAGCTAAGCAGTATTAATAATGTTTCTTTTCCTTCACAGGTGTCCGTTGATGATGACATATGTTTTTAGTTGTCAGCAGTGGCCACATCTTGCAGGTGCAGCACCTCAATCCAGCATCCACACACCAGGATGGAAGACTTGTATTTAGTCACCAATGCTGTACAGAGATGGGATGCATTGAAAAATGTCCATCAGAAAACTAAACAACCATTCCAATTGAAGTACTTTGTACCTGGCAATAAGAAAAAAAAAAGAAGAAGACATTTTGAGCATTGTTACAACTAGGTGCCCCTCCCCCACCATCATTACATGAAGCAATACTTACCCCAGGGAGTGGCTGTTAAACTGGAATCCTTGACATGAACAGACTATGTCTGATGAGCACAACCAGCAGCTGCATTGGGAGGTAACAGACGTACCCCAGCAGCAGAATTCCAGAATATTGACAGACCCATATAGAACATAGTGACTGTCAAAGTCTGGCATCTCTGTACTGCAGTAACCACACCAAAAGAAGCAATGAAAAAGTTAATACTTAGTCATATCAACCAACCCCACACCACCCCTCAACCACCACCACCCGCCCACCGAAGACCATCACAAATAAAGAAATACCACAAGTTAATTAATTGCACACATGTTGAGCAGTAGTAGCAGCAGCAGCAGTGCACCTGGAGTGAACATCACCTGAATTCCTGCATGTTGACAAAAGCAAAAAGAATACAATTACAATCTGACTCAGATATCTTAACTGCAGTCACCTATCCCAGTGATGAAAAATTCAATTCTTACCTTGTGCATTGTGAAATGTGGTGCATTCCAACATCCCATATCCAGATCCTGGCATGCATGTCATGATGATATAATCCTCAGCACACTGCCAGATAATATAAAATCAGTACAAATATATTAGAACTCAAGAAGTCACAATAGCAACCCACCATCCCCCTTCTCTTGCACTGGAAAAAATAAATACTGACAGATACTTATGTGTGTAGCAGCAGCAGTATCGATCAACTTTGTGAAGAGGATCCATGAACCAGCCAAAGCGCTACTTTTTGTGGTGACTAGTCAGAGCAGTAGGCAGCAGCTACAGGCAACAGCAGCGGCACACAAAATGTCATTCAGTCCACACTGACGTAAAACCACAGAGCCAACAAAGCAAACCAGGGCGGCAGCAGCATTGCAAAATGATAATTCCACAGTTCTCAGTAAACTGAGAAACCAGCAGCAGGATGAAGCAAGTGCAACTTAAGTAGCAGGATCATTTCTCAGGAGGATTTTTTTTCTCAGCATGGCAAACTGGCTTGTGTTGCATGTTATGCAGTGGCACCACCAAGGTTAGGCCTGAAAAACATTTGAAACGGTGCATAAAACAGCAGATTTGTGTCCTGATGGTGGATGTGATGCATCTAACTGCATGACTGAGACCTGATTTTGGTCTGAATCTACTATGACATTTTTTGGGACACAGTTCTGGACTTGTAGGACAAGTTTTGAACCAGCAGCACTGAGATTCTTGCTGAAATCATTGGTAAACGTGGCCAAAACAGCAATTTAAAGTCCAGGTGTTTTTGGGGGGCCACATCACATCATGACTCAGACCGTATTTCTATCTCAATTATATGTATAATTTTTCCTGTAACATTTCTGGACATGTACAGCCTGTTCTGCAGTCGCAGAAACAAGATTCAGCATGAAAACAATGTAAATAGTGGACCAAAGACCATGTTTTGGTTTGGGTGGTGGCTTGACTGCACTATAACAACATAGCTGAGACTTGATTTCGGTCTGAATTTACTGTGACATTTTTTGGGACACATTTCTGGACTTGTGAAGCATGTTAGGCAGTGGCACCACCACAGTTAGGCCTGAAAACCATTTGAGACAGTGAAGAAAACAGCAGATATGGGTCCTGATGGTGGATGAGAACAATGTAACTGCATGTCTGACACCTGATTTATGTCTGAATGTACTGTAACATTTTTTGGGAAACACTTGTGGACTTCTGGGCCATGTTAGGCAGTGGCAACACCATGATTAGGCCTTAAACCATTGGTAAACAGTGGGCCAAACAGCATGTTTTGGTCCAGGTGGAAGGTGTAATACATACAACAGCATGACTGGGACCTGATTTAGGTCTGCATTTACTGTAACATTTTTTGGTAAACATTTCTGGACTTGTGGGGCATGTTAGGCAGTGGCACCACCAAGGTTAGGCCTGAAAACCATTTGAAACGGTAAAGAAAACAGCAGATTTGGGTCCTGGTGGTGGATGTGAACCATGTAACTGCGTGGCTGATACCTGATTTATGTCTGAATGTACTGTAACATTTTTGGAATTCTGGCCTTCTGGGGCATGTTGTCAGTGCCAGCACCAGATGTGTTACAGCTTCGTAATGTTACATACAACAATATGTGATGTAACATCACATAGCATTGTGAAACAGTTGTTTAATAGGCACAATACTTGACATTTAGGAGGAGGAAACATGTTAAAGAGCAAGTGACACCTTCAACATAACTTTAATCATGTTGAACGGCAATTCAGTTGTGTTCCCCATATATGGAGTTTGCAAAGGAAAGGACTGCACCAATTGAAGGCTGTGAACCATTAGGGCCCTGTGCACAGAGTCTGTATTTTCTTAATTCAAATACCTCATGTGAGTTGCTTCTACTCAAAGTAAGAAGTAATTACCACAAGCACATATCTACAAAGTGCTCTTTCTTTATTACAGTGTGGGAAAGGAAGGAAAGGGAAAAGGGAACATTGTTTAACCAGGAGTAGCACACTAAATTGAAGCTTGTTTCCAGATGCGACCTGGGAGCACAAGGACATTAAGTGACTTGCTGAAGATCACACAGTATGCACCTAGGCAGCTGTGGGATTCAAACCCAGGTCTCCAGATCTACAGCTCAGGGCCTTAACCCACTGCACTATACTGCCTGTATGTGGCATGCATACAATGTAAAAAATGCTCCCATATAACTAAGATTAAAAAATGTCCACATCTCAAGGCACCATACTTCATGATACCTATAAGGAATGATGGTGCCTTGGGGCGACATTTTAACTGAATATAAACACTCCACATTGTTTCTACCACACTAGAGAATGAATAAAGAACAAGCACCTTATGGACATGTGCTGTGGCGAGTACATCTAACTTTGAGTTGAAGCATCTCACACAAGGTATCTGAATTCCAAAAAAATACACACTAGTCTGTGCACAACACTCAGAAGGCCAACAGCCTTCGGCAGGAGCCTACATTTCATTTGCAAACTCACTATAAAGGGAATGCAACTGCATTACACATCATTATGTTGTTAAAAGGAATCTTCTAGGTGTAACCAGCTCTAAGAAGTAATACACACCACAAATAATAAAGGAATAAGGTGTTTATTAGGGGAAGGGTACATGGACATGGTACAGAATAAGCATAACAAATGATAGGCAGGATCAGGAGGACAAGGGTAGTACAACAATGAGCGGGGAGAACTAACAGAGAGAGAGAGTGAACAAGAAAAGGCACTGAATTCTATAGGGAGCATAAGACAGTAACAAACACAACAGCAATGGTCAATGACATTATTTTACATACAAAATAATGAAGCAAAAGGACTTAAGGAAAGGATGTAGATTAAAATGGACAGACTAGATTTTTTTGGGGTTTTATTTTTTTATAGAGGGGAACATACAAACAACAGAATGGAAGATAGAAAAATGAAAACAAAACAGATAAATTAATGTGTGCTGCCACATTAAGTGCCAGTGGGGCAGCCACGGAGTTCAGACAGGATGCCCATGATTTTATCAACATCACACTGCAGTTTAGAAATCCCTCCATGGGCATCATTTAATTCCTGTCTGAAATTGTTTAACTCCTATCAGAGAAGCTGGATTTCAGACAGGACAGCTGATAAGTCCACATGTGTCACTGGCACTGCTGGCAGGGTGGGGGCTGCCTGTCCTGCCAGCTTCAGACGTAGGGGGGCCCTGAATTGGTCTTGATGTTGCTGACTGCTGCTGTTTTCTGGTATGGCAAGCACAGCGAGGACATTTTACTGGTCCAACCACACCTCCATCCTGCTCACCCCCTTCAGTGCTTACATCTGCACTGCTCCCCATAGCTGCACTTGATGATGCCACCACCTCCCGCAATCTGAGGTCCCATTGGAGTGGATGGTGGTGGACCATGTGGCTACACCGGCCGGTTGTCCCAAAGTGGGATCCACACTTTCCTCGATGCACTTCCTGCCCGCATAGATTGCAGGTGACCACTGGGTCACCTACCGATATTGCGTAGAAAAAATCTCAGACAGGAGAACTTCGGGGATGATAGGACTATGGGGGGGGGGTTCTGCAGGTAATACTCCAGGCACTGACTCCTCCAGCTGCTTGGGAGGGGGCACAGTCTCCTGCTGCCTGGAAGGAGGAACAGTATCCTCCTGGTACTGGGGAAGGGGCACTATCTCCAACTGATGCTGTTGTGGTGGAGGGGCCACAGTCTCCTCCTGCTGCTGGGGAGGGGGCACAGTTTGCTGCTGGGTGCTGGTGCTGGAGCTAAAAGCCTCCTGCTGTGGCATTTCATTTGTGATGGTTAGCTGAAATGCTTGTACGGGTGCCCCACTGTCTTCACCCTTCTCCATTATGTTCACAATCCACAAACACCACCAATTCAAAAAAAAAAAAGAAACAGAGATATAAACTCAGAGAGAGCCGGGGGAGAACTCATACACACACACAATCACCAGGTAGTAAAATATGAACTAGGACAAAGACAAACAAGTAAAAGAAAATAATAGCACAAATTAAGCAATTTAGGTGTAAAAGTACACTCTGCAGTCACAGGGAGTATAAATGCTGCCTGCTTCCTTGAGATATATAGCACTGGTAATGAACCACTCACTTCCTACCTGTTTAGACTCAACCATGTGACCACCAGCAGAGTGAAAAGCCCAATTTCACCTAATTTCACTTCAGAAGCGCAGGTGAAATTCAAGGTGAGATTGGAGGCAAAATTTTGCTGAAAGGACATAATTACTCAAAATGTTTCGCTGGGTGAAATTAGCGATTTCACCATAATTTCGACAGCGAAATAACATTTTGCTGCATCTCTAAAGGCAACTAAGATGGTGCAGGGGTTACAAGGGAAGCCCTATGAGGAGAAACTGAGGGACCCCAATATGTACACTCTGTAGGACAGGAGAATATGCAGTGACATAATCAAGACCTTCAAGTACATCAGAGAGAAGAACATAGTACAGTGAGGAAGCCTCTTCCAAAAGAGGATGAACTCCAGGACTAGGGGGCATGCAATGAAATTCGGGGGGGGGTATCAAGAATGATGTGAGGAAATATTTCTTCACTGAAAGAGTGGTAGAAGCATGGCAACAACTGTCAGTCAAAGTTGTGAAGGCTTCAATGGTGGAAGGCTTCAACCATGTATGGGATGGGCTCTGAAGGATGATTCCAAGATTGGCACTACAACCATGCTACGCATTAGCTGACCTCTTGATCCTATTGGAGATAAAAAGCTAACACATTTAAAAGCTTTGTCACATTATGAAGAACTATCTTTGTTCTTTCTCATATATTGAACTTTTTGAATATTCAGATAGCTTTGACTGCGCTCTTGCCAGATTAAGAGTCAAATTCAAATTCACAAATTTTCCACTTGGCATTCAGGGAACCCATGCAGCTGAGAGGTGAGTTCAATCTTACCTCATTTACTGGCTGCTTTAAAGTTGCCACAGTATTTGGGACTGTCATCTATTCTCTTTTGTTTAATGCTATGTCTAAATGGGCACATGTAATCAATGCCCTGGGTATACAGGATGCAGGAGGTCATAAATTTTCAAAAAAGCAAAGGAAAAAAGAAGAGTAGAAAGACATAAGGAAAGGAGGAAACATATGGACACCTTGCCTGCTATGACGCAGGAACATATTAAGCCAGATAAGAATAGGAAAATAGGTCCTATGGACAAGTACCTAAATCCAGAACCAGATGGGTGTTTCTGAATGAGTGGACTGTACTCTGATGTCCCAGGCTGAGATCCTGACACCACAAAAAGTTTGACTTTACCCTCACAGACTGAGTTTTCCTTATCTAAGAGAAGTGATTCTTTCATGGAGGTCAATTACTCAAGTAATATAATCATGGACATCATGATTAAAGTGGGACTAAAATTAACACTCTGCTATAGTAAAATGAAGAGATGGACAATATGATTGTTCTTTTTTTTTTCAGTCTTTGGTAACCGGGTAAGGCCCACTAGTCACAAGTGCCTGTTTTCAGGGGTGACCTGGGAGCACTGGGCAGTTAAGTGACTTGCTCACAGCCACACAATATGCAAGTGGAGGTTGTGAGACTCAAACCAAGGTGTGGTCTACTGGATGTACCAAGCTCGTTCACAGCTCATTCCTGGGAGGGGAGTTGCTGGCAGTCACAAGGGAAGAAAGAGACTTGGGCATTATCATCACCGATGACCTGAAATCATCCAAGCAGACCACTAAAGCAGTAGGTAAGGCTAGGGGGATGTTAGGGTGTATTAGTAGGGATATCACAAGTTGGAAGAGGGAGGTAATCCCTCTTTACAAGACACTGGTTAGGCCCCATGTGAAGTACTGCATGCAGTACTGGAGGTCACACCTTCACAAGGACATTAACCAAATTGAGGCAGTCCAGAGAAGGGCAGCCAAAATGGTGCAAGGACTGCATCAGAAAACGTATGATGACAGATTAACGGAGCTCAATATGTATACCCTAGAGCAACGGAGGGAGAGAGGTGATATGATCGAAACATTCAAACACCTTAAGGACATTAACAAGGTGAAAGAGTCTAACATGTTTCAATATAAGAAAAATAGCAGGACAAGAGGACATCATAATCTGTGCTTGGTTGGCTTGCCTGTAACTGATAATAAATCACTAACTGCATGTGACATAGTTAAAAACGTTCTTCAGGAAGCACTGCTTATGACATTGGCTTTAGTGAGAGCATTCAGACTACTGATTCGTAAATCTTTCACTGCATCAGAATCACAGACAAATCGTGTTACTTTCTTACATAAAAGTGATAGAGAAATCATGATTAAATATGCACAGATTAAGGGGGCTATTACATACAATTCACAAAAAGTCCATATCTATTCAAATAGTAAGCCCAGCAACTCAGACCAGATGTCGGGGATTTCTGAATTATCATACTGAAATTAAAGAGATGGGTGGGCAATTCACCCTTTTATATCTTTGCAGAGCCAAGGTAATGCTTGATGGAATAAAATGTATATTCCATGACCTCAAGTAAATTGCTAATTTAATCAAGGCATAAAAGAGAAAATTGACCAAGCTGAGGCCTATTCGGATAAGGACACTGAACTGGATTTGGGGGAGGTTCTCTCCACTGACTCTTCTATCTCTCCTACTTCAGATACCTTGGTAATTACCACAATTGCCAGTGTCTGACTCACCCACACCCCCATCTAATGAATCAAAGGTTGACACCTCAAACTTGGATGTGGACACTAGCCAAATGTCATTTAACCAGAAAATGTTGAAGTCTCTATGTTGACAAAAGACGTAGCTAGTCAAAAAGATTCTGCAATACAGTTGCTGTGTCTGCAAGCTGTGAGTTAGAGGACACTGTGAAACAAAAGACAAAAGTTTTGTGTAATGTATTTTTCACTTGGAATATCAGTTTAACACATCTTCAACTTACCAACATTAAAAGACCCAGCTCAAGTTACAAAAAGCTAAATAAAAAAGCTAGCATCTTGGCTGTAAGTTAATGATTTTATTCTAAAAATATAAAACAAACCAGGCATCAGCACTCACTCAATGCCCGCCAGGTTGGGTGAGTGCTGCTACCTGTTTTTATGTTGGCTTGCCGCGCTTGCGCTGCAGTCAACATATTGGGAGAGTGCAGCTTTGGGGGCATGGCTGCTGTTGGGCGAATGCAGGGCACGCATCAGTAGGTGCGTCCCTCATTCCTCAATCAGCCAGCATGCTAGCACTGACACCAACACTATGTAAAGTGGACAAAACTTCTAAACAAAGTACTGCTGCAATCAGAGAAAAGCTCGTCATGCAGCGTCACTTTGTTTAGAAGTTATGTCCACTTTACTACGTGTCGTTTCCCCCCCCCCCGAGTACAGGGTGCCATGCTGGGAGCCCACCCCAGCATAGCAACTGATGCCATGGCCGACGGGTGCTCCGCACGCCCCAGCCATCCTTCTGCCACGCTGGGAGCCCACCCAGCGTGGCAAGCGTCAGCGTATCTTTTTTTTTTAAACCTGCAAATTAAAATGGTCCTGGCGCTTCTCCCTGCCCCCCACAACCCGCACCCACCACTGCACACCCTGCCTCCACACCCCACCCCATATTTACCTCCGGAGTCTGTGGCGATCTTGAGGTGGACCGGAACACGTCTGCACTCTTCAAAGCTGACTGAGGAAATGCCGGTAAGCTGAATAATTGGCTGGCTAGGGTTTTTTCAACTTTGTTGCATATCTCAGGCATTTTTTGGAATTTTTGCACCAAATTTTCAACATGGGTTTTTGGGGCCCCTCTTCATGAATTCTGTCACTGTCATGGTGTTTATCGGCCTCGAAAGGTGATTTCGAAGTCACTGCACAAAATCACCTTTCGGGGCCCATTAACGAAATGACAGTGGCGGTGTTCATGAGGTGCCCTCTTAAAAAGCCCAAGTTCCAAATTTGGTGGAAAATCCAACAAATGCCTGTTTTACAAGCGTGCGTTGCGCAGTTGCTATGCAGGCTCATAACTTTGCGCATTCACAATATTTTACTGCTGGATTTTCAGCATTGTCATTTTTGTACACCTCCTTGTGAATAGTACAGCTGTCATTTTTCACATCCTGCCTGAAATGTGTTTCCGCACTTCTGGCGCACAATAGCGCAGTCACTGTGGGAAATCAGTGTTTTGGCCAGATTATGAAAATGACAGTAACACAGTTCATGAGTAGCGGACCTAAAATGTCTATGTTGAAAATTTGGTGATGATACTCCATAAAATAACTGTGTTACGAGCACGCGTTGGCAGATTGCCGCCGCTGCAGCCGTCGTGCATTTGTGATATTTTCAGTCTGGATTTTCACCATTGCCATTTTGCACACCTTGATGAACAGTACAGCCGTCATTTGACATATCGTGCCCAAAATGTGTTTTCGCACTTCCGGCGCAGAATAGCGTGGTCGCTGTGCGTAATCACTTCTTGGGACACTTTGAGGAAATAACAGTGACACTGTACATGAGCAGAGGTGCTAAAAATACCTATGTTGAAAATCTGGTGCTGAATGGCCATAAAATGGCAGTGTTGCAAGCGTGCATTGCATATTTCCCACACATCCTAGTAGCTTCGCAAAGTTGGTATATTTACATGCCACATTTTCAACAACTGGCATTTTTTTACACCTCCTTATGAACTGTGCAGCTGTCATTTCTCACATCCTGCCCAACATGTTTTCCCGCACTGCACTACCAAACACCCAAAGGGACACCCTAATTCTTGTCACTCTCTGCAGGGTGGGGGTGGGTTGGCATCAGTTCAATACTTCACTGCCATTCCTATGATTCATCTGTCTAACTCCTGCACTACCAATGCCAATGCCAGCAAGTCAACATTCGGCATTGACAAATGCCTGTTAGAATAAAAACAGCTGACAGCCAAGATGTTGACTTTTTATGTTACTTGCACTCATGTGCAAGAAACATAGTGCCATCATCGGAGATTTCGGAGGTGTGTCACCTCCTCCTCCAATTCAGTCAGTGTGCTGGCAGGCGCAGCCCTTGTAAGCCAATGCATTTTGGAGCTGTCTATGACACGCTCCAAAATGCAGTGGCATAGAGTTGAAAGGGGGAGCTACGCTTGAGTAAGCAGCGATAAGATATCGCCTGCTCATGCGCAGCTCCCCCCACACACACAGGCACGCGCCCATGCAGGCGTGCCCCCCCCCCACGCACTGTATAGCCGACGGGGTGCCCAATCCCGTCGGCTGTGCTGCATTCCCCTGCCTCCCCACCAAAGGCTTCAAGAATGCCACGCTGGGTGCCCACCCCAGCGTGGCAGCATATCATACAGCTGATGAGGGTGCCCAAACCCGTCGAGCACTGTCCTCCCCAGTAGTGAGTGCCACGCTGAGAGCCCACCCCAGCGTGGCAAATTATTCTTCCGACGGGGTGCCCAAACCCCCATCAGCTGAACACCCCCCCTGTCCTTGTGCCACGCTGGGAGCCCACCCCAGCATGGCAAACGCCCCACGTAGTCTTTTGTTTAAGTTTAACCTGTAAAGAAAAAAGCGGTCCCACAGGCGCATCTCCGACCCCCTCAACCCGCACCCACCCACTGCGCACCCAGCCTCCCACACCCCCTCACCCCATACTTACCTCCCGGACTCCGCGCGATGATCTCGGTGGACTGGGAACACGTCTGCACTCTTCAAAGCCAACCGCGAACTGAGGAAATGCCGGTAAGCTGTATAATGGGCTAGATAGGGGGTTTCAACTTGCTGCATATCTCAGGCATTTTGGGAATTTTTGCCAAATTTTCAACATGGGTTTTGAGACCCTTCTCGCAGAATGATGTCACTGTCACTGGCATTTTCGGGCGCGAAGGGTGATTTCACGCAGTGACTGCGCAGTGACTGCAAAATCACCCTTCGGGCCCAAATAATGCCATGACAGTGACATCAATCATGAGAAGGGGTCCCAAAAACCCCATGTTTAAAAATTTGTGCCAAAATTCCAAAAAATGACTGTTTTACGAGTGTGCATTGCGCAGTTCCTACGCAGGCTCGTAAGTTCACGAAATTTCAATATTTTCACTCCAGATTTTAAACATTGCCATTTTACCACACCTTCTTATGAGCAGTATAGCTGTCATTTTTCACATCTCACCCAAAATGTGTTTCTGCCCATGTAGCGAAGAATGGTGCAGTCGGTGTGCGAAATCAATGTACGGGACAAATTAAGAAAATCACAGTGACACTGTTCATGAGCAGATTTCTTAAAATGGCTATGTTGAAAATTTGGTGAAAAAATTCCTAAAAATGACTGTTTTACAAGCGTGCGTTGTGCAGTTACTACGGACGCTAGTAAGGTGACAAATTTTCAATATTTTCACTCCAGATTTCCAACATTGCCATTTTATCACACCTTCTTATGAGTAGTACACCTGCCATTTTTCACATCTCACCCAAAACGTGTTTCTGCCCATGTAGCACACAATGGCGCAGTCGATGTGCGAGATCAATATACGGGACAAATTAAGAAAATCACAGTGACACTGTTCATGAGCTCAGGTGTTAAAATGGCTATGTAGAAAATTTGGTGAAAAAATTCCAAAAAATGACTGTTTTACGAGTGTGCGTTGTACAGTTCCTATGCACGCTTGTAATTTCGCGAATTTTCAATATTTTCTCTCCAGATTTCCAGCATTGCCATTTTGCCACACCTTCTTATAAATAGTACAGCTGGCATTTTTCACATCTCACCCAAAATGTGTTTCCGCCCATGTAGCGCACAATGGCGCAGTCGGTGTGCGAAATCAATGTACGGGATAAATTAAGAAAATCACAGTGACACTGTTCATGAGCAAAGGTCTTAAAATGACTATGTTGAAAATTTGGTGAAAAAATTCCAAAAAATGACTGTTTACGTACGTGCATTGTACAGTTCCTATGCACGCTTGTAATTTCGCAAATTTTCAATATTTTCACTCCAGATTTTCAACATTGCCATTTTACCACACCTTCTTATGAGTAGTACAGCTGTCATTTTTCACATCTCACCCAAAACGTGTTTCCGCCCATGTAGCGCACAATGGCACAGTCGGTGTGCGAAATCAATGTACGGGACAAATTAAGAAAATCACAGTGACACTGTTCATGAGCAGAGGTCTTAAAATGGTCTTAAAATGGCTATGTTGAAAATTGGTGAAAAAATTCCCTTCAGATGTTCTGCAATATTACTAATGAAGACATTGAACAGAACTGGCCCCAGCACCGATCCCTGCAGCACCCCACTGGTCGCCCCCTCTCCCTAGACTGCATACCATTTACCACCACTCTCTGCCTCCTGTCTGTTAGCCAGTTTCTAACCCAGTTTACCACCCTTTCCCCCATGTCCAGCCTACCCAGCTAGTTTTCCAGCCTCCTATATGGGATGGTGTCACTTCCTTTGTCACCCAGTCAAATAAATCAACTAGATTTATCTGACATGATGTCCCCACTGTGAATCCATGTTGTCTATGGTCCTGGGTTCCGATGGCATCTAGATGCCCCACTATCCTTTCTTTAAGCAATGTCTCCATGATCTTCCCCACTACTGAGGTAAGGCTGAATGGCCTATTGTTCCCTGCCTCCTCCCTGCTGCTGGACTTGTGTGGGGGACCACATTGCCCTCCTCCAATTCACTCATGTTGAATGACTCAGTGAACATGGCTGCCAGAGGTACTGCTATCTCCCTTCGCAGTTCTGTTAATATCCTTGGGCGTATGCCATCTGGTTCCATCGCTTTGTCTACCTTCAATTTAGTGAGCTCCTGCAGGACTTTTTTGCCTTTGAATGCACTATTGTCCACCTCTTCACCCCCTTGGCAACTGCTGTACTGCTGTGGCCCTTGCCCCTCCCACTCTTCTGTGAATACTGAACGGAAAGACACAGTGGATGTCTTGGGAGGAAGGCATGAAACTGTCACTTCCAAATACCTGAACAGCACATACAAGCAAGCAACATTCGGCATTGACAAATGCTTGTTTATTTAGCTTTGTGTAACTTGAGCCGGGTCTTTTTGTACTGGTGCTTATTTGAGTTTTGACTGTCAGCTTGGTTGTCTGCCTGGCCATTGCCTCCTGTTTTGTCTTTTGTATATCTTTAACTTAGACTATTAATTTAGAAATGTGATGTCTCGGTAAAGAATGTCTATAGCTTAGAGTTAAACAACATGTATGCACAGATTCATGTGTTTATTTTTCTGATTTCTAGTCTGTTAACTATGATGAATTATGGGTGAATATGTGAAAGGATTTAATAATGCAAAAGAAATTATTTGAGATCTCTGATTAGAAGGAACAAAATAATATTTTAATTTAAGTTGACAGGTTAAAGGTAGGTTGATTCAGTTAAGACAGTGATATCTTTTTCACAGTTTAATATTACTGTTTAGAGATATACTTCTGTTTTTCAGCATGGGATGTAGGTAACATTTTTCTTCTTTTATTTCTGGAATACCGCAAGCATTAATAATCAAAGTCTTTATTTATTTAACCAGGCGATCACCGTTGAGCAAGCTCATTTTCGAGGTGGACCTGGGTTTGTTAACAAGGAACAAGGGACAATATACATGGGATGCAACACACAAGAAAATAGTAATAATACAAATAAAGTGAGATACAATAATACAGTATATACAAAGTATCAGCAGGTAGCATTGACAGTAGTATATGTTTGGAACAGAAGATACAGCTAGTTTTGGTAGGACACAATTTTTCATAAAAGTAAAGAAATATACATATCAGGCGCACTGAACACAAATAAAACCTAATATAAAAAGATATATAGTGATACGGTATGGAGAATTTAGAGCTGGAACCAGGGTCAAAGGAATGTGGAAGGGGCAGATTTGGGGGTAGAAAAAGGGGAGAGGGAAGAGTCGATTGTAGATGTGATCAGTCTTTTAACAGTAGTAATTAAAGTGTGCCTGGAATTATAGGAGTCACTATTTAGGGCAGACTGGCACAGGACTCCTTATTATGATGTAGATATAGAGATTTAAAAGCTGCTAGGCTGATGGAGTGAGTTAATTTCAAAGTGTTTTGCAGCTTTTTCCACAGTTGAGGGAGCACAAAGCTGATGGCTGCTCTGCCAATGCAAGATTTTGCTTTGTAAACATAAAGGTATGTAACCCCCCCCCCAGGTATGCTGTTTCTAGCTGACAGTTCTACCTGGTGGGCTGGGTTCGGGGAGGAATATGTCACTCGGCACATTGGCTAGGTTTGTCTATTCCACAACAGGGGCACCCTAGTAACTCCGGACAAAGGAAGCAATAACTGTAATGTCCAATACCAGAAGTGGGATTCTAAAGTGTGGCTTTTATTCACATCCAACAGAATAAACAAAGCATAGATGGACCCCATGGGGCTACACTCCTGGTAATGCAGATTTATGGAGATCAGAACACATTCACTTTCACTTTAGCCCTCAGGCTTTGAAACACACTGGGCACACAGCCCGAACTTGTATGCTGCTCTGGGTTTTCCCTGGCTCTGCTCCCTTGTGAGTCCTTTGGACACTTTCCATATAGCATGGAAACATTTACTGGTGGCTCCCTAAATGACTTATGAGCACTTCTGCTCCATCAGGGCATCTTCCTCATCAATCCCACATCTGGATACTTTCCTCAGGCACTGGCCAAGTACCTGAGAGAAAGCAACAGGTGTCCCAAAGCAAACCCGTAGAGGTGAATTTGGTTACTACTTATGGGGGGGGGGTCTTCCACCTCTCGCTCCCATAATTCATACCCAGCCATTTCTCAGGAATGTAACACCTCATCCTTTAAAACACTTTGCTGTGTAGATTCTCTTTAAATGTATTCACATTCAGTCTACTTTCTTTACATCCCATTTGTGCTGAACTTCAACATACTTAATAAGTGGCTATGTCCATTACTTTAGACCCCCCACAGAGTTAAGCAGTCCAATCCCCACATCTTCCAAACTGTACTTGGCTGTCTTTTCCTGACCCCACAGTAACAGTCACTTTAGTTCCATCTTCTTTCAGGTGAAAACACAATCGCCCTTTGAGCGAACTCACCCCTTGGTTGCAGGTGCCCCACAGGCATTTTCTCCTCAAAGAAATCTTGTCCAGTACTTCTGGTGCCTCAGCATGAACTTAACTCAGGCAGCTTCTTTTTCCCTAGCTGGACTGGGGGGGTGCCCCTGGAAACAGGCTGATTCCTTCCCCCCTTCCCCACAGGGATGGGGCCCTGAACCACTGAAAGCGGTCTCCACCACTTCAATGTGCTCTTCTCTTGTTCCTCTACAGGTGAGAACACACACCTAGAAAACAAAAATAGCTCTTTGACAGAGCTTAGAGCTCTGAGGGCCTGCTTACAGCAGAGCACCTCCTTCCTCTACTACAGACTGCAACAGAACTCTTACAGACTGACTTAAAATTCCCCAATGTTCTAATCTAACCTCCAACTGCAACATTCCAGTGTGGCTTATGCAGCTGTGACAGTTCTAAAATTATGCCATCCCTCAGTCTCAGCTGAGTCTGAGAACAGAGTGAGACAGTGTGAAATCCATTTAACTGGAGTTTCACAAGCTGCCTTCCCTGCTTACCACTAGGTCTTACTGGGATTCGAGTAACCCTGGGTAATGGGGGGGAGGTTACAGGTAGATATATGAGGTGCTTCTCAGGGCATACTTCCCCAGAATGCACAAAGGTAAACAGACAGAGATATACTGGGGCAGTTTATGTGAGATAGCTTTGTATGTCCAAACTGCAGCATTTTTTTGCCATCTGTAAGCAAGGAATGACCATCCCACTGCCATGTACAATGCACAGTGGTGAGTTGAGTGTGTAAGACCCGTGATGAATCTTATGGCTCTGTAATAAAGAATATCGAGTTTGGCTAGGGTACCTGCAGGTCCCTGACTATATAGAAAGTCTGCGTAATCCAATAGGGAAAGAAAGGTATTTTGAACCAGTTTCAGTTTAGCGTCTCTTGTGAGGAGATTATTAATCCTAAAGAACAGACCAAGTCTTTGTCTAAGTTTCTTTGCCAGTTCTTCTAAGTGATCTGTGAAAGTAAGTCTATGGTCTAACCAGACCCCCAGGTACTTGAACTTTGGTACATAGTCCAACTACTCACCTAGAATGGTAGTGATCTGCAGAAGTGTCCCAGCAATTGCAGGATTTACTGCATTTTGAAGGGGTGAGAGGAACATTGCTTTGTTTTTTTTTTTGCATTTAAGAACAGTTTCTGGTTTATAAGCTGATGTTGCAGCAGACTAAATTCATTTTGAAGGGCTTTACAGGCCATTTCAGGTGTGGCTGCTAGCATAGAGTACTGTATCATCTGCAAATAGGTGTATTTGGACTTCTGTATCTAAGACACTTTCAGTGTGTAACTGGTAATTATTGTATTTATGTGTTTTATTTTGTTTTGATTTAGCTATTGCTCACAGTTACTTGAGAATATTTTGTTTTTATTTTAAATTGCAATGACCTTTGTACAGTTAATAGGACTTTCTAATTATTGTTACAGTAATTGTTATTAAATACCAATGCTTTTTTATATTTTCCTATGTAACAATAGGATATTTAAAATGTAACCTTTCAATGTGTAATATTGGAAAACTGCAAAAATAAAATGTAAAAAACAAAACCCAAAACCACATGCATGGGATAGACAACAGGGCATATTACAGAAATGGGGGAATGGGGGATTCCTGGAGACCAGTTAGGGTCTGCAGAGGTACAATAGGCAGAGAACCCTCGGGCAAACTTGGTGAGCCTAGCAGCAGTCATTTTCTGTTGACAAGTTTCTCTGTTTCTATGTTTTTAATGCTTTGGATCCAAATGCAGAGCTTGCATCAAAAAATGCCTGCTCAGTGTTTTCTGATGTACGTACTATTTTTTGGACACATGCACCACTTTGCATCATTTTTTGACATAAGGTGCCATGAATACTAGAAGCTGTTGTAAAACCTCAGGACTTTTTAAAAAATAGGACTTCAGAGTTTTTACACAATTGGACAAACTCAGATGGAAAATATATCTGAGTCTGAATCTGTCAGATTGGAAGCCCCCTCAGTCTTGCTTCGGACACTGCAAAACTGTCTATCAATTGTCCTTTGTGGATTTCACTGTAGTAGGAATAATCTCAGAAACAGCTTTCAAAACTGAGTCTGGGAGAGAACCTTTAAGTTTGTTCATTGGGCTCAAATTGGTGGACAGTCTCTTTGAAAATTCAGGATAACTGAACGCAGTACTACTAATTCTAAAGGGTACTGTATCACTTATGAATACAAAATTCTGTGGGATGTCATGGAATACAAAGTTGCAAAGTCCATAATATAGATTTTGTACAGGTTGAACTCAACACATGCAACTGAGCTTTGCATTCAAACTGTCAACTATCAGTCTCAGTGACTTAATTGGTAGGACACTCCCCATGGGGCCAGACCAGCAGAGCGAAAGGTTGTGGGTTCTAACCCACAACACGTACTAGAAGGTAATACTCATAACTGACATTGAGTGCAAGACATGGGGGTGCTGTATTGTTGAGGTGCCATTATACCGAGGTCCTTTCTGCCACTTTCTAGTTACTGTCCAGATGGAAATTAAAGATACCATGTCACTTCTTTATTTATTTATTTATTTAGTTAAACATCAGTTTAGAAACCTTTTAGCCAGAGGCTCATTTACAAAGGTACCTCGTCACAAAGAGGACATCAGAACAGTAGTATAAGGGACACAGTACTTACAAACAAAAAAGTTACAGTTCAATTACAATTTTGTTACAATAGAATACAATCTCCAACGAAGCAAAAGATAACAAAAGGTGCAAAACTTATGGTCGGGAGAGCTGGTGGGGCAGAAGGGAGGGAGATAGGGAGGAGGAATTCGTAGGAAAAGGAGGGTGGGGGGAGCCGCTCAGTGAGCATTGTCAAACAGAGTATATATATATATTTTTTTTTTTACACTAGGCTAGCGGCAGCAGGAAGTTTCTGAGCCTGGGCTTAAAGCAAGCTAAGGTTAGTGAGTTTGAGACACTGGCAGGGAGGGAGTTATACCAGTGGGGAGCACGGTAGGGGAATGCCCTCTGACCTTGAGAGGTCCTGGCTCTCGGAATAACTAGGGTAGCTCTTGACAAGCTGCGCGTGATCAGGGTCGGTGCAGTATGGCGAATGGAGTTGGATAGACCTATGGGGGATAGGCCACACAGGGCTTTAAAGGTGAGCTGGCATGTCTGATACATGAGTCGCTCTTCCAGGTTGAGTAGGGTAGCCAGGGTGTACAGCTCACATGTGTGAGTGAGTCTGGGAGCACCAGTGATAAGTCTGCAGGCCTTATTAACTGTGAGGTGAACCTTGTTGAGGGCAGTCTGATTTGCTGAGCCATAGACCGGAAGGCCATAGTCAATGAGAGACATGACAGAGGAGGTGACAGCCAGGCGGAGGGCATCAGGAGGGAGGCATTTCTTGTGTCGGTAAAGAATGCCTAGCAGTGAGTTGGCAAATTTAGGGCAGATATATGTCCATGGAATGAAAGTGCAGGGTCAAAGGTTATACCAAGATATTTATAGGACTGCACCTGGTCAATGACGAGATTGGGTGTGGAGTGGACAGCTAAGGAAACTTGCTGTACTTATTTGGGGTGGAGAACAGCATCATTTTGTTTTCTTAAGGTTGATAACAAGTCAGTGCTCAGTGAACCAGGTAGCTGCAGAGTCAAAGACTAGTTGGAGGGAGTTCTGTAGCAGCATGGGGTCATTGTGGGAGGCACGAGAACAGCATCATCAGCATAGAGAAGCATCTTACCCATACAACTGCTGGGTAGGGAGTTAAGAAGAGTAAGAATAGTAGGGTCCAAGAATTGAGCCCTGCGGCACCCCAGAGTGAATGGGGCATGTTTCAGAGAGATACCGCTGACTTTCACACATTGGGAGTGGGCGGAGAGATAGCTGGTGCACCAGGAACAGGTCCTGAGGCAAAGCCTATTAGGTCGAGGGTGGAGAGCAAAAGAGGATGCAAAACGTATCGAATGCTTAGACAGGTCAATGAATATAGCACCAGCCAGGGCACCAGAGTCCAAGGAGGCATGGAGGAAGTTGGAAAATTCCAGGAGTGCTGTATTGGTACTATGACCTGCTCTGAACCTGTGTTGTTCAGGGCAGAACATTGTACTTACAGAGGTAGTCAGAGACTTGGGACCTACAATTTTCTCTAACGCCTTAGAGAGGGGAGGGATTAAGATGGGTCGGTAGTTACCCGAAGAGTCCTGTCACCACCTTTATGGACAGGGGTAACTGTGGCAATCTTCCAGGCAGAGGGAATTGTCCGAGACAGAGTGATTTGTTGAAAATGCACGTAATAGGTGAGAGGACCTGATCCAGGACCTGGACGTAAAGGCAGGGATCAAGTGAGTCATTACCGATGGTGTTACCTTTTAGGGCTTTTAGCAAGTAAGGCCTAGCTTCTTGCATGGTGACATGACGGGGTGGAAAGAGGCGGGCAATGGGTGGTGGTACAGATGGAGGAGGTGGACTGAAAAGTTACCAGGAAGTACTGAGCTAAGGTCAGTAAAGGAGTTATTGAGGTGGGTGGCAATGAGGGCAGGGTCAGAGGAGACGGTACCATTGATGTTGAGAAGAGAAGGAGAGGGGGACTGGGAGTGACCATTTAGTTGCTTGATGTTGTCCCAGAAGCACCTGGGGTTCCCCCAGGAGGAGGTAAGAGAGGCTTGGTAGTATTCCGCCTTTGCTTTGCGGATGGCCCAGGTGCACTGGTTGCGGGCGGCAGCATAGGACTGCCTGTCAGCTGAACGGCCAGCAGCAACAGCAAGGTGCCAAAGATTGTCACGTTGCTTTAGTTGCCACAGTAGGGCAGGGGTGATCCAAGGGGCATGTTTCACTTTGGACCTCCTAGCAGTTATGGGAGCAAAGATATCACAGGCAAAGTTGAAAGTGCTTACAAAGAAGGCCATGGCCAAGTCAATGTTGGTTGCCCTCGTCAGAGGGGACCAATCAGTGTGGGCAAGGAAGCGCTTCAGGCCTATGAGTCCCCCAGGCCTAAGCCACCTTCGAGAGGTGGTTTTGACCGGGGATGAGGGCCAAGGGGTTCCCAGCTGAAAAGCACAGGGAGTGGTCACTGAGGCAGTCAGGGAGGATTTGGATGTTGTGGATGCGGATTGGCCTGTTGGTGAGGACCACATCCAGGAGGGTGCTTGTCCCCCCAGGGTTTTTCTAGTAGGCTGTGTGACAGTTGAGTTAGGTCAATTGAATGAAAGCCTCACGGTGGGAGGAGGACGAGGGCAGAGCCAGTTTATCTTCAAGTCGCCCACCAAGATTTGGTCCGACGAGTTGGTAGGGAGGTGAGTGAACAATTAGTGGGCCCAGGGCCTGGATTGGTTCTTAGAGGGGTATGTAGGCTACGGTTAGGAATAATGGGCCTCTAGCTGGGTCAGGGGACAGCTTTAGAGTAAGTGCCTGGGCCTTATGGTCGAGGTCAGGCGGGGCCAGTGGTAGTCCCATGAGAGAATCCTTCAAATAGAAGACACAGCCCCCACCTCTCCTGCCTACACGGTCCAACCGGTGGAGAGTGTAGCCGGGGGGAGAGGGACATGAGAGTTAGGAGTGGAGGGAGACAGCCAGGTTTCAACCAGGGCAACAACATCAGGTTTATGAAGTGTCACCCAGCAGTGTAGAGTCCAGTTTTTCAGGAGGCTACAGATGTTCATAGAAGCAATGCGCAGCCCAGGAGATTTCAGGGGAGGACCAGTGCTGCCAGGCCCGGATTGGGGTGGACATTGCCTGACAGGAGCAGGAGGAGGAGGGCTGATCTGGGAGTGCACAATGGCGGGATAGCTTTCGACGATTGGAGAGGGGGTGATGAGGGAGTGATGAGGGGGTGATCACCAAGTGAAAACAGCTACTAGAGAGCAGTAAAATGTGACAAGTGAGGTATTGGGAGCAAATTGTTCAAACTTAATCAGGCTCCCTCTAGTGGCAAAACAATATAAGGAGCTAATGGAGAAGTTGGGTGCTAAAAAAAAAAACTTATCCAAGAAGAGTAGTGGAATTTTTCTTGGAAAAAACATAGCAAACAAAACACTGCACATTTATACATTGTCACTGTGTAACATTCAGAAAAAAATAATGTATAATGTAACTACAAGAAAGACATCGTAGCTAAAAGAAAATACAAAAAAAGGAATGAGTAAATAAGGAAGGAAACCAATAGGGCTGGGAGAAGAGAATGTGGTACATATAACAGAAGTAAGGGATCAGATATGTTTGGGATGTACCAGCATAAACAAAGTAATCCTCTCAAATTAAAAATAAGCACATGGCAAAGGCCTAAAAGAAAAAACATAAACCAATAACAACATCAAAGAGAAGGGATATTATACAAAATACCTAACAACATAACAAGAAGTCATTAATGGTTCACCATTGTTTAGCAAGGGCATTTGGCAGAAGCTGTTTGCTATCTGCTCAATATGTAGATTCCAAGTCATGTATAATCATTCTTATTATAGTCAATGAGAGGATGTCCTTCTGCTGAAACAAATAAGCGCAGCGAGATTTCCATAGGTAAAACTTGCCAGTGGTCATAATGAGCTGGAGAGTACCAGCATCGTAAAGTTGAGCAGAGGGGGAGGACCACACTATAACAACACGATAAGAAAGGGCAGACCAACTTGGGTCACCCCAGCTGTGCACCAAAGCTGTTCAAAAGGCCTAGGCATAAGGACAGTCAATCAAAAAAATGTGTCTTGGTTTCTAATCTTTGGGTACAGCACTCCGGGGGTAGTGCCTTTCTTCCATCTTTTTTTGTTTATCATTGGCTTTCATGCTCAATCTACCATGACAGGATAACCAGAGGACATCCCACATTTTGGGGAGGGGGGGTTCTGGCATCTGTCATTACCGAATGTATAGCCATGTAGGCCATCACAAGGATTCCAGGGTAACAGGGCATCTCTTTAAAATTACTCTCCATTATGGCAGAATAGAGGCATTGTTTAACAAGGGGTGTGAGGTGCATGCTATCAACTTTTCATCTCCTCACTTTGTTAGTCACCATTCTCATGTATGGTAAGGAATGGTGAACCAAGGAGGATGGGAAGATATTACGTTTCCAGGACTGCAAAAGGGGGTCCATCCAACACTGTACAAATGAATCCCACACCTTGGTACCTGAGGCAAGGTATGCAAAAAAATTCCAGGTCCGAAAATTGCAAAATGTAAACACAAGGGGATTAATCATATTCAGGCCATCCTTGTTAAGAGGAAGATACAAAATGTTCCTGTTAATGAGATTAAGCCTATTTCCCCAAACTAGTTGGAAGAATAAGCTATGAAGACATACCTTCAGAGATTTAGGAATGGGGTAAACCATACTGAGATATGTAAAAATCAGCAATACAAATGTTTTAAAATAGCAACTTGTTTCTTTTTGGATCATTGCCAAGATTTCCTGATTTGAATCTTAGTGGCACAAGAGGTGAGCTTCTCCTCCCAGTTTACCAGTGTCATATCTCCAGGCCCAAATGTGACACCTAAGTTTCTAATAGGTGCTGAGGAGACAGCTATACCTCCAATATGGGTAGCAGTGGCCTTGTTGGAGCCAACAACTAGGTCCTTTCACTTATGTAAATTCAACTTAGCACCAGAGAGTGGTGTGAAGGAGTGAAAAACATCCAGGCGAGGCATCCAGAAGGCACATCCTTAACAAATGAAGTGATGTCATCCATATAGTCAGTTATTTTGACCTCCTGGGAACCGGTCGAAGTGAAATCTGTGTATGTGTCTGTATTTTATGAAGTATAAGATCAATACAATATGTGTAAAGTTGGGGGCTAAGGGGGCACCCTTCATGTACCCCAGTTTGAAGGCAAACCCTATGTCCACAGTGTCCATTAACTAACAGAAGAATGGTAGCCAAGGCATATAACTTACATAGCCAAGAATAAAATGCGTCAGGGAGGCCATAATGGGCCAAGACTACAAACAAATACTGATGTGACACCCAGTAAAATGCCTTTTCTTGATCTCGCTGTAACCCCCTGCAAATCGGGGTCACCAAAAAGCCTTCCTTGGGTGCGCCTAAATACCCTTTGCCAAGTTGGTGTCCTGTGTTTCAGCTGTTTTAAACAGAAATTATATGAGAGTGCCTAAAAGCCTCTGCATCTGTCTCTTTAAGAGCTACCCAAATGCAGTATAATTAATCTGTGAGGGGTGGACTGTGTGTTTCTATGCCCGAGTCTCGCCTGAGCTGCTGACAAATCACTCCGTTTCTGCCATTGCTATTTGGGCTGAGTGAGCACTTTTGAAAGAGGTAACTAGTGGCTGGAAACTACTTAGAGTAATAGTGAAAATTTAGTTTGTCTAACCTGCCTTTCTTGCAGCATGAACTGTTTCTATTTAGCTCCACCATTTTGGTCCTGAACAGCTGAATTGGACCAATCAGTATGTGGGGACTCTAAAATGGAGCCTGTTAAAGTGGGACTGTGTGGTGCCAGGCTCTGGGAAATGTAGTTTTGGATCCTTGGTGCCTTTTTGCACCAACAAGGGGAGCATGTTGTGACTGACAGCAGAATCAGCCAACCAAACCATTTAGATCAGAGGGAAATTCCCCTGCTGCCTGCAGCCCAGGGTCAGAACAGAGATGGAGCTGGAAGAGTGAGCAGTTCATGGAGCAGCTGCCCCACGGGGCAGCATGGGGACTTGGCAGGAAGGCTGAGTCTAGCCTTCCTGCATTCAGCTCTCCTACATGGAGAGAAAGGGAGAGAAATGGAGAGATTATTTCAGACCATGTCTGTGAACATTTCGTTGTGCCCCAAGTTATGGGCACGACTAGCAGAGAAGGACCAAAAAAGATTTGAATTGGAAGCTGAGAGAGAAGGAGCTCTGTGCGTTCGAGCAGCCATTGCAGCATAGTTCGTGCGGAAGACCCGTGGAAGCCCTGACTTCAGGCCTACTTGCTTGATTTCTGCCCTGAGAGGCAGAAGAGAACTTTTTCAGACTGAATCCGACTTTGTAGAGAATGAAGCAAGCTGCTGTGGGATCAGGCTTACCCTGTAGAAGACCAAAGATTTTGATGAACACAATCGGCCTGTCAGGAACTTTAGCTACTGTAGTGCTTCCGGGTTTAGCAGTGATTTTGCAATTGGGACCGAGGAGTCGTTTGCCTGGGATAGTAAACTTTCTTTACATATGAATGTGCTATGTGTTGGAAGGGGATCGCGATCTGATTTCCCCATTTGCTGTAAACTGTGTGCTAGCACTGGAAGTTGCTTTCCCAGCAAGAATCGGACTGAATCCATGCTGCCTGATGCAGATAGACCATGCCACGAGGGTCTTGTCTCCCTACCCTGTGGCAAAGAGAAAAGAGTCATCGACGAGGGACCAGCCAGGGGACCAACCCTTTACACCTTGCCTGAGAAAGGACAGAGCCAAAACAACTCATGTGGGCCCTGCTTTCTCTGGCAATCCAGAAAGTTCTTCCATCAGCCCTCCTGTGTTTAGCCTGGGTATCATGAGTAATTATCAGGGGAGCTCCCTGCAACTTTTGTTTAATCAAAGTGTGTCATCTAATTGTTCTGTGCTTTTCTTTCCACGAACTGAGCCCTCCAGCTCCGGATTACAGATTGCGTGTGTGCATGTTCTTTCTCCATCACAGGACCCCAACCAGCTACACCACCGGCCTACCTGGGCATGGGTCCTGGCTAGCCTTTTACCCCATCCTGGGTACCCAGAGAGTGTGACTGAGTTGGACTGTAAGTGCATGCACAGTAGTGTGATTATTAATGTGTCCAAGCTAATTAACCTGATTATTCCCCCTCCTTGTTACAGACCCCTGAATAAATCAGATCTATTTGTTTCTGCAATTTACATTGACTGTGGTGTCGGTTTATGCTGAAGGTATTGCATTGTTGCTGTTGTACTGTATCACCTTATTTTACAGGGGGTCCCCAGAGTCAAGCTGAAGGAACCAGTCCTGGGGGTAAGTGCCAAGAACAAGTGTATGTAGTTTGCATATCTGGGGTATTGGGAAAGTCAATGTTGTGTACAGTGTGGGCCACTAGTGGGAGATAAGGGGGGGTCACAGTGTCCCAGAGGGCTGTGGCCTGGTTAGTGTAACCCAAACCAACCCTGACCTTTGGGTGGAGACACCCGTTTCAGAACTCAGGCCCCTTAACTTGCTAGTAGCCAAGCAAGCAGGGGTAGTAGCCCAAGGGATAGTGCCACCTAGGGGTTACATAGCATTAATATGAATCCAGCAGCATCATTATGGTCTCCCAAACCCATCACTTCCCAAAGCAGAATCAAATTGTCAGTGATATGACATCCCAGAATGGAACAGGTATGTGAATGTGAGATGACAATTTCAGATATCAGTTGCAATCTGCTATTTAGGAAATTCATTAAAATTTTGAAATCCACATTTAAAAAGTGTAAAGGTCACCAATTATTTAAATTCTCCACTGGATTCTATTTATAGAGAAGAATTCAGATAGTTTCCGCAAAAGGTCAAGTATCATGTCCTTCTGCAATAACTAACTAAACACTATCACCAAGATGTCAACCAACGTAGTACTGTGAGATTTAAAAAGTTCAATTGTAAGGCCATCTGGTCCCAGTGCTACATTAGTGCAGAGGTGAGAGATAGCCTGAGTCACTTCAGCTGCTGTGATTGATCTGGTCAAGTCTTGCACTATGTGTGGAGGAATGACGGGGACATGAACTGAGTGTAAGAAAGCATCAGCAGGTAAGCGATTAACTGAGGTCTCAAACATATTGTAGAAACATAGAAACATAGACTTTGACGGCAGATAAGGACCACTTGGCCCACCCAGTCTGCCCATTTCCCTATCTATTGGATAAGCTGCAGATTCTAGTTAACCAACAGCCTACTTCCTGCAACCCCCCACATACGATTAAGATGGTCATGAACTAAAGAAGAACTACTTTTCCTGTCAGAGAGCACCTCCCCTGTCAAGGTTGCTAACCTGGAGATTGTCCTATGTCTGACCCATGCCTTGCAACTTTCAAACAGATCCCCAAGTCCTTTGGACCCTTGTGTTCCACTTTTATGTTCAAAGAGAAGAGAATGACTTCTATCTTATTGAAAGCACTTCATTTGCTGTTTAAGCCTCACCACTAGAGAGCTGTAGTCCCCAGTACCAGACTGCATTAAAATCAGGGCTCTTGACAGTTAGAATTATAAAGTCAAATAATCAATATAGGCAGTCTTTGTCTTAGTACAGCAGAATTTTTTTTAAAACCCGGAGAGTGCTGTCTTTGTCTTGACCCACCAGACATCGAGGTCATTAAACATACATGCCAGGGACTGTCTTGGGAAAAGCAGGTCAACTGTCTTCTCTCGAAGTGCCGAGTCTTCCTGAAGGGAATTGCTAAAACACCAATAACCTTTACTGGTGCTTAAATGGGCAGCTCACCAAATGTCCCACCAAGGATCTGATGGTCTGAGGTTTCAATTGGAATAAGTTGGACTGCATGGGTGTGGAGATGGGAAGAGACAAATACAAAATCTATCCTAGTAGCCAAGGAATTTTTGTAATGTATGAAGCCCCCTGCGGGATGGATGGTTCTATAAGCGTCTACTAGGGAAGCACCTTTCAATAATTTGAAGAGAAAAGTAGTGTCACAAAACAACTTCGAAGTACAGGCACCCCTATCTGAATGGGCAAGGCTACAATTTAAGTCACTCCCCAAAATAACACATCCGGTCATGTATAAGTAAGGATGATCAGGAGATCAATCCATGCTTTCTTTGTCTGAGGTGCATAAATATTTATGAAACAAAAAGGGAGACCCTTGATATTGGACATCTAGTAGTACAGCCCTGCCAGGGTAGATGTCTACTAATCTAGACACCTGAAAGGATGTGCCTTTAAACAGAATACCCACACCATCACACATATACCAGAATGTTGGCCCCAACACCATTTCTTCTGTGCTTGTGACATGTCTGAAGATTATGTAATTCTAGTTTCCTGTAGGAAAAACATCAACCATTAAATCATGCAAGAAGGAGAAAACCAGAGTATGCCTGGTTACATTTTTTTATGCTCCTCCCTGGCCCCTCAACCAGCCACTCCTTTGGGCCACCTAGGACCCACACCACCACAATTTGCCTACATTGCCATCCACTGCCAATATTGCCACACCCCAAGTAACACAACGTAACCCTTTGATGGGTGGGCCCAGCCCCCACTCTGAGGGAGAAGTGCCCAGAGGCACACTAATTATATCCTAATTGCAGTGGGGTCAGCCCGGACTGTTCTGCGGCTATCATGGCTACAGGAGCCACAGTTGTCATCCAGTCAGTCGGGGTAGTTTTCCTGTTTTTCTCCATCCTTCTTCCTCCCCCTGGCCACAGTGGCTGCATGCATCATCCCCTCAACATGATGCACAGGCAGTGCATGGTCACCCATGCTGCATCATGCGTGTTCTCAAGGGGCTGCTCCAGAGAGGTGCAGACCTGCACCCTCCCCCAGAGGAGATCGTCCATCGGACACTCTTTACCCTCCCTGCCAGCCTCTACTCCTGATGTCCTGAGCTAGGGGTGTGAACCTGGTTCACCAGCGTGCAAGGCTATCCCCTATCACCTGGCACCATGGAGCTGGCTTGGTTACATTTTCAAGGCTATTAGCATTAAGTGAAGCAAGGTGCAAGGTGGGAGCCATGATGTGGGAATAAAAAAGGAGAGAAACAATTATGGGGTACAGTCCTGTAAACAATCAGCAGTACTATGGGTACCATCTTGAGTTTCTTCCACTGCTTTGTCCTTTGTTGAGCCTGGACAACATCCCACTCCATATTGGATGCAGCCTGGTGTTTGCAAGAGATTTGTGAAGAGGCATCAGAGACTTGACTATCATCAGAGTCCATATTGTCATCAACCAGAATTTCATATTTGTTTTCCAAGGGAACAGGAGCATTCAAAGTGGCAAGCTTTGGAGGAAGCCAGCTCTCCCTTACCTGGAACACTGGCAGCTCCCACCATCACCAAGTCCGCTATCTTACAAATAAAGACAACATTGCCCCCTACCACAAGAGTATGTTATTTACAACAGGTGCACAACCCCTCTGTGCACATGATCCCCTGGATGCCCATGCAGTGACATGCCATGGGCAGCCTGGGGGTGTGACAGGGGTCATGCCAACACTCCACATCATTCATTAAGACACAGAGTGCCCAGCACAAAGTGTGCACATTATGGCTGGGAGGACCCTGTCATAACTGCTACGTGCCCCCCACCATGTTCCCACATATCACTGCAGAAGTCCTTTTGTACATATACTAACAGACAGGTACTGTCCAGCGCAGATCATCTGCCATGTTACAAAGCTGTGTATATATTGTATGTACCCTAACCAGGAATCAAGACAACCCATTATATCCATAGCACTATTTATATATTCTACACATTAGTCCATTATAGTTCATAATAGTGCAACAAAATAACACGTGTTATGTACTGTAATACTATTTGGTGGAATTATTGCAGGCTCAGTGTACTTGAACATGGCATTACCATCAATAGCCAGACATGACTGTGCCATTAATGAGTGTAGCACAGGTGTCACTATGGCTGGTATCCCACGGTTTGCTATAATGTCAAGGATACAGTTGGACACAGACACAGTACACATACCAGGTCTGTGACACCACACTGTATGTCACATACTGGTACATGCATATGTTTATCTCAGTGTCCATGTTTATAAGGTAGCTGACTAACTTAATTAGTTTCGGACAGTATAGAGCAACGCATTTAGATATGGCACACGGTGTATTCCCAAAACAGCATACCAGAGCTTCGATTTACATACCTAACCTAATGCTATATAGGTTTTACTACTGTAATGCTCAGTACACATCCATATGGAAGCATGTACACAGATACTCATGATGGGAGATGACAGTGTTCCTTTCAATTCTTGGGGTCTGCTCCTTCCCAGGATCCCCTGCATACATGCATCAGGGGATCCACTCTGGGACCCAAGATGGGCATCCGATTGGATGCCCACTTATGTCCTCTTCTCCTCTCCCATCTGCCACCATGATCCTGTGAGCCAGGGCCACAGACAGGCACCTAATGATCGTGGATGCCGACCAGTGCACTTGTCCTCAGGTGCGGAGCTGCAAGGGCCAGGTACGTGCCCCTCATGCTTACCTGGGCCTCTTTTGTGCATACAGCCCAATAAGAAAACTGTGATGTCCCAAACGGAGCAATTGTGACATAATTTGGAAACAGTCAGAGGCATTTTGATTGACACAATGAAGTTAGTACTGCATTGTCTTAATTATTTAGGGCTGGAGTGTCAAATGTAGGAATCTGTGCCGTGATTTTGCTACATTCCCTACCTGTGCTTCAATATTTTATACTTCATTTGTGTAAGTAGCTTGTGTTATGACATTTCAGGTGTTACTTGTGTCAAAAAAGGTCATTGGCAATGTTGTTTTGGTCGCTCATGTAAAAAGGTATTTTTTCCTGTGTGCTTAGCTTACCAAGATATCAAATTTATTTACTGTAATTTTTAACCAGGTAAAACATATTAAGCTATGATAGCTCATTTCAAGGTGCGTCCTGGGGAATGGATATAATGGACCAGTTTTATTGACCAGGGAAATGTTAGCCATCACACCAGAGAAACTCCCCTTTTCTGCTTTTTTTTGGTTTTTAATGGTTTATTGAATTGCAGGCTTGGGGGAAGACATTGCTCAGGGTATATAAATGTTTCTTCATGAAAAGGGGCATAAATCTGACATTAATACTCATGACCACTCAGCTTGTTGATCTTGGACTTTATAATTTTAGCAAAAATCCTAGGGACAAGATTGACACTGACTGCATCATACTTGAGGCAACCTATCCCCTCCTACTCCCCCTCTGTTCAGGCATACCTCAAAGGCCTCCCTTTGTCACATTCTCTTTACCAGCTTCCTGAATGTCCTACCTGCTGGCTGATCCTCTGCATCCATTCACATGTTCTCAGATGATACAGTGCTCTTTGCTTCTGCTTCATTTGCTCCAGACCTCATTGCCCATCACCAGTGGGATTTTGGCAACATCCAGTGAGGTTTTGGTCAAACCAACTGTCCCTCAGTGACAAAAATATGGTGTCCATGGCATTTGGCTCCCAGCAGAGGATTGCCAAGCTCGCCCCGTCCCCTTTTCCCTTATCCTTGAAAGTACTATGATTGAGGATGTCTCCTTCTTTAAATACTGAGAAGTCTGGCTGGACTGCCATCTCAGTTTCTCAGCACATGTAGATGCCATCCACCACAAGCTCCAACTCCAACTTGGCACTCTACAGAAATGAAGCGAATATCCTGCTTCCCACCCGACAAGAGATCATCTCAAAAATGATTCTCCCTACCTTTGACTATGGGGATATTATCTACAGCACTGCTCCCAAGTTCACCCTTCCAGACAAGGCCACTCCCAAGTCAACCCTTGCCAGACTGGACCCCCTCTTACCCCCCTTCTGTCATTCTGACTTGCACTCCCCCTCTCATACCCATCATTGCTCTCTTTACTCCTACTTCTTCCTCCCTTCTCTTCATGGTGGGCACCTCTCCCACTGTGCCTGTTTCATATCCAGATTCTGGCTTGGCTCACTCCATAACTTTTCTGTCTACTCTCTATCCCCCTTATACCCCCAATGACTCTGTAACACTGTTCTCCCTCCCCACCAAGAAATCTGCTGGCCAAACTGTCTTCTTATATTGCTTCCCAAAGCTCCGGTATTCCCTTCCCTGTCCATCTGTTCTGCCTCTTCCTTCTTCTGCCTTAGGTTCCTTCTTTGTGAGTTCACAACTGCCTCCTGCAACTGCCAACAACCCCTAATCTTGGTGGCTGCTCTACATCACCTGTCCATGGTTCACTCAAATCCTGTTGTGATAGGAGTTGCCCTAGTTGAGTTTGTTTTCTGCCGAGTTCAAGTGTAATTTTAGTTATCCTTGGGCTTTGACCTTAGGCACCTTTTCATTCTGTACCTTCCCTGTACAGTATATTGGTTTGCACATCTGTTTTGTTTTGTATGTTTGCACCTTAAATTGTTTGCACTGTATTATTTGGCACAGAATTTTAATGGTGTACAGCAGTTAATGTATTTTTACAATGCACTTGTTTTTGTTTGCATAGCTCCCCCAAGACATATCTAGAAATGAGGTGTTACCAGTTCAGTATGTCTCTCCTCGCAAAACGTTTGCAATTAATCTCAGCACTTCAAATTTGCTATATTCCTGGACTGAAAATCCAGGATAGCATTCTTTTAGTTAAAGAAGTTATAGAATCTTGGAATGCACGTGTATCCAAAAGTAACATAGAAACATAGAATTTGACAGCAGGTAAGGACCGCTTGGCCCACCTAGTTTGCCTATTTCCCTACCTAATGGATAAGCTGCAGATCCTAGTTAACCAACAGCCTACTTCCTCCTACCCCCCCACTAGAATTGCCTTATGTCTGTCCCATGCATTCTTGAATTTTCCCACTGTTTTTGACTCTACGACCTCCTCAGGAAGGCTGTTCCATGTATCCACAACCCTCTCTGTGAAGAAATACTTCCTCACATTACCTCTGAGCCATCCCCCCTCTATCTTCAAATTGTGCCCCCTTGTTTTTGCACATCTCTTTTTCTGAAAGATGCTGCCATCTTGGACTTTGTTGATTCCTTGATGTATTTGAAAGTTTCTATCATGTCCCTCCCCTTCTTTCCTCAAGGCTATACATCTTTAGTTCCTTTAGTCTTTCTTCATATGTCTTCTGATGCAGACCCTGCATCATTTTGGCTGCCCTTCTCTGGACAGCCTCCACCCTGTCTATGTCTTTGCAGAGATGGGGTCTCCAGAACTGTACACAGTATTCCAGATGTGGTCTCACCAACTGTCTGCACAGAGGGCCAACAACGTCCTCTTTTCTACTGGTGATGCCTCTCCCTATGCATTCCAGTATCCCCCCAGCCCTCCTTACTGCCTTCTCACATTTCTGGCCCACCTTTAGATCATCTGATATAACTACCCCCAGGTCCCTTTCCATTTTTGTTGTTGTCAGTATCTCACCCCCCATTGTGTACTCTTCCTCTGGGTTTTTGTTTCCCAGGTGCATTACTTTGCACTTCTTTGCATTGAATCTAAGCTGTCATACATTTGACCATTCCTCCAGCCTTGCCAAGTCCCTTTTATCCTTTCCACCCCACCTTGGGTATCAATCCTGTTGCAGATCTTTGTGTCATCTGCAAAGAGACATACTTTCCCTTCCAGTCCCTCTGCAATGTCACTTATAAAGACATTAAAAAGGACCGGCCCCAGTACTGAACCCTGTGGTACCCCACTAGTAACCCTTCTTTCTTCACTGTGGGCTCCATTTATTATTACCCATTGTGTCCTGTTGTCCAACCAGTGTTTTACCCAGGCTACCACCCTAGGATCCACTCCCATGCTGGCTAATTTGTTTATTAATCTTTTGTGCGGGTACTTTCCTCTCCTTGGACCAAGAGAAGGCCTTTGACAAAGTTTTCACATGACTTCATGCTGCAGGTCTTAAAAAAAGTATGGCTTGCTGGATTCTTTCATAACATGGATAGTTTTTTATATGTCATGGCATAAGCAGGGCTGGGACATAATAAAGGGAATAGTGGTTACCAGGGGTGATAGGACCAGGGAGAAGTATAGAGAGATGACAGGGAGAGTTAGTACCCTGGAGGAACAGTAGGTTCTAGGGATTATAGGGAACTTGGGCAGACTGGATGGACTTCTGGCCTTTTTCTGACATCATTGTTCTATGTTTCTATGTAAGTGACAAATGGATGGAGAGCCTCACCTGCTATGGAAAGGGTTATGGCAGTGTTGTCCCCTCAGCCCTGATCCTTATGTGTTTTGTATTAGTCAGGCATCCAGGGTTCCTGAATGGGGTTGGACCTGATAATTCTTGCTATACTTTTCAGACCACCAATTTTCAAAAGAAGAGATCCCCCAGTACTATAATCAAGAGGCCTACTCTGTCACAACTCTAGTACAAGTTGTGCAATTCATTGAAATATGTACACGAACAAAAAATATGAGAAAAATCTTATATGATCTAGAACCTTCAATATTGCTCAGATTGGTCTAAAATTTGAACCAGGTATGCAAATTGAGGCTATTCACATAAAACAAGTCTTATTGTCATCATGTCTATTACAGTACAGACCAATATATGCAATTATTGTAGGAAAATATTTCCATAATTGCTGATTTTTTGGCTACATTTTTGAACAGACTTTATGGCATTTCCTCTGACAAAGTAATCATTGCATTGATATTACATTATACCATATTTGTATCTTCTAAAGTGTTTCTGCTTTCATTTAAAAGACACGACTCAAATATCATGATTTATGACTGAGATATTTAATTATGTGTACCCATGCCCCCAAATGGACCTGGTAAACATTTTTAAACATACAGGTAAATAAAACATTTATTTATGCAAAAAAAACTTTTATTTTGTTTCATTGATGTAAGGAAAGAATCAAAACAAGGGTGCATCACACTAAACAGTATTGAAATTACAAATTTAACACAAAGAGTAGTTTAGAATTAAGGAAATAATTATGATTAAGATTTAGTTAGCTGTATATATAAAATGTATTAGTCAAAGATCTAAGGCTGTAGAATTTTCCATTTAGTATTGCATTGATAATGGCTACTTACTTGTTCAGTTACATGAGATCATCACTATACTAACCATTAAGTTCATGACATTCCCCAGTCTTATACAGATGTGACCTTCAATGTCACTTAATCACTGTCACTGTCTTCCAAAGTTAGACTCATTTGAACTCGATTACATTTCATGGGGTCAGCATTCCACATATATGCAATAAAACATATGACATTTGCCTTAGCACAAATGCAACCTCATTGGTATTTGTTTCTTTTGCATTTGCAGTACTTGGTTTGCATGGCCACTTTTGGCTTTGGTTCTTTTGTCATCATATATGAGACTAGTCTGCTTTCTTGAAGATTCGCCCAAACAATCTAGGATCGGGAAACACTGGATTTGACTTGTGAGCCTTTTTTACTGACTGCTATCTGGTGCAGAGCGCACAGCATGTGAAGTCTAAAGGCATTCTCTTGTTGGAGTTTTGGCAGGATTCTAAACCTGATGGCAAAAACATGACACAGAAGACAGGTGTCACAGAATAAAGGTGTATTCCCCAAATACATATAAAAAGGACAGCATACCTGCTTGGAGTTCAGAACCTCTGAACTCTGTGATGTCATCATAGAGAAACTCAGTGAAAAACTGTCTTACATAAACTCTTATACTTAGAGATAAGAAAGTCTGTTACCGGGTAATGGGCTCATCTGCATAGCAGAAGAACTAAACAATGCAATTCTATTGGTAGACACTGGTGGACAGCTCGCAGTCAAGTCTGTTAGGTTTCACACATATACAGTGATAAGCGTTATGCTGACTAAGGCTACTTTTGGGTTACAATACAATGATTCATAAAATATGCTGATCATAGCATTATGTCTACTTATTCAATGGATATAGATGCACCCTGGGACACACATCACTGTTTTCTTTATAGAGTTCTAAACTGGATAGCATTAATGGAATGACATGATATACACATGATACATTTGATTTATCATCATATTCAAAACATGCCTGATTATCTGATAGAATTAGTAGAGGAGTGGAGTGTTAGGGAAGGACTATGTGTGGCAGGAGAAATAAACTATTTGATACCATCTATGAAAATGGAAAGGGTCCAACATAGTTTTGTTCATATGGGTCTAAGGTTGTGGAACAATCTGCCAGGCCACTTGAGGCTGTATAAAAATATAATATATTGGAATGCTTTGAGTTATTGGCTTGTAAATTCTGCAACTTCTCCAAAAGCTTGTTGTATTTATTTATTTAGTTTTTGTTTACTGGGTTGGTGTGCTAGCCATAAAATGGCTATTTTTAGACATGACCCGGGAGGTTACAAAGTTGAAATTAGAAACAGCAGAAATACAGAAAACAAAGCAAATAGGCAGTATATCCTAGATGTTAGAGTAATGAGCTGTGAACGAGCATGGTACATCCAGCAGACTAGACCTGGGTTTGATTCTCACAACCTTCACTTGCATATTGTGTGACTCTGAGCTAGTCACTTAACCGCCCAGTGCTCCCAGGTCGCCCCTGAAAAGAGGTACTTGTGCCTAGTGGGCCTTACCTGGTTACCAAAAGACTAAAAAAAATAAATAAATTCAGTGGACACATTATGTAGAGCAGATGTTAGGTATAAAATTAGGAACTCAATGACATAACAGTCAACAGAGATCAGGGTAAAAATAAACAATAATTCATATCTACAGGGTTTACACAGTGTACACTAAGCAGTAATAAAAAAAAAACATGGTAACATTCTCAGCAAAGTGCACTGTAACAGTAATGAACCTAGGGATCAAAATAAATATATACAGCATATTCACTGGGCAGAGAAGAGGGTGAGAAATATATACAGTATTTATTGTGTATTTGTATAGCTGTTATTACCTTGTATGGTATACTTATGTTGTATAATATGTTACTTTTTATTGTGAAATTGATATTTTTGTACTGTGGGACCACATTGACAATGAGCTTCGGCTACATTGGGTTATCCTGTTCTGATATCAGAATAAAATTTTACTTACTTACTTACTAATGCATGTAGGTAGCATGCTAACACCACAAATATTATTATATTGGATAGTAGTTTTTAAGCACATCGTAGCAAGCATAAGTGCCTTATACTGTATAATAGAACATGATAGCCCACATTAGGGAATGTAGGTCATGCAGATCTACACTATGTTGGTGGCAGAGTTCATAGGTCAACTTTGTTGTCACATACAGGTGAGCTCAGAGTGCATCCAGGCCACCACTGAACTCGTCTGTGTAATATAATTTCATGAAGAACTCATGCGCTGCTGAAATGACCTCATCAGTGACATCTAGACTTACTCCAGGTTTGCCATAGTCTGCTAATGCTAAAGGTAGGCTGCTTTTTAAAGGGCAACTTTTAGAGCACTCTTCTTCCCTCTTCTGAAGGAATAGCTGACAGTATCACAGCCACTTAAGATATAAGCACTAAGAACAACTAATGTGAGTTGTGATGCTTCCATGTTGCATATAGTGCTAAGAGAAGCTGCTACTGAATGGCATGGCAGGTACATGCCCATCTTCTGAACCCATAGCTCTCCTAGGTCAGACATCTGAGTGCTATAGTAGATGCACATTACAATCATATCAATGTCTGTGGTTGCCATTAATACCCTCCAATATCCAAGTGTGTTTACACAATATGCAACATGGGAGATTATTCTTGTATCTGTTTTTCATGTTTTGCACGTGACAATTCAGGAATTACTACCACGTCATCTTTTGAGAGAATACCAGAATGACCTGAGTCCTTGAACAATCCATCAAGAATCAGTCTACATCCCTCTGCTAGCTGAGTTTTGTGCTTTACTCAAGCACCTCCCATGAAATTAAGGAGACTGGCTTTGTTTTGGGAGTTAGCAGTGAAGTATTTCCAACAGGGGATGGGCAGTGATTCCTGAGGTTCATATGCTCTGCTCTTTGCATGATAAAGTTTTTCCCGTTTTTCTCAATCCTCATTTTTTCAAGCTTACTAATAGACTAACATCATACCTATCTCCTACAATGTTGATGCAGTTGCAGCTCTCTGGTTTTATTCAAAGTAGTGTATCTATATACTTGTCCTGCATGTCACCAATTGTACGACAATCAAGGCTTTTGTATTGTTGATCAAATGTCATTGCATCAACAACTAGCACAGTAGGTTCATCTGAAGATGGCAAGTTACCTTCCTCTGGGCACAGTTCATCAAGATAACTTTTTAGGGCAGCCAGGTAATCAGCTTTGTTGCCTTGCACATGGTATAGCCTTGGGAAAGGTCAGCATGTGGCTCAAAAAGAGCTGAGGGATATTTTACCCATTCGTGACTGAAGGCTTCTACCTTTTTGTTACATCCAGATCTCAGATAAAGTACAAAATTCTGACCACATTGCTCTCCTCTTCACAGACCTCTTTTGCTTTCCGAATGTGTGTGGGTATTTTGGCTTTACTTGTGAATGTCTGAAGCATTACAGTTTTAACTTTTTCACTACCACTCTGTTGTGCTGCAGCTAAGGCTGCAATACCCTTTTCCATGGCTTCAATTAAGTCATTTTATGTGGCCTTTTGACCAGTAGAAATGTTCAGAAGATCACTGGTATCACAGGTGAATGGATTGATCATTCTGCCAGTGACCACATTCATTATCATTTTAATTGCTGTACTGTCCATCTGTGCTGAATACTCAGGCCAGGATATTCAGACTGCACCAGGCAGTGATGCAAGCCTGGGCGCAGTGCAGCTGGGATGCGCTGATGCCAGGTCCAGGTGATCTTCAACGGTGATGCACCATGGTTCAGCACTGTTGAATATGGCAAGGTCAGTGCACGCAAGTGGCACTGCGCCGGCACAAGCCACAGATAGGGAGCACGGGGATGCACCAGCACAAGTGCAGGTGCACTAGGTGCTGCACCTGTGACATTCAGCAGGGGGCATGCAAATGAGGCCATAAAATATGCAAGGCGCAAATGGGACCATTTGCATGTCATTATGGCACCATTTGCATGCCTTGCACAGGGCAGCCCGCCAACTTACACCTGGCGCCCTGCACAGCATGACATGCAGTGGGGATCCTGGGACATCCCCTGCCCTGTAGCCATGATCACGCAGTATATGTTTAAAGATGAATCCCTGGTAGTCTAGTGGCCCCACCAGTCCCCAATTCCCCAATTAGGATAACACATGACCATCTCTGGTGGTCTAGTGGTCTCCCCTCCTACCCAATCCCCTGATTCCCTGAGGACTGTCAGTAAAAACTGACCCTGGTGGTCTAGTAGAGCCCCCCCAACCCTTTGCGCGATGGCGGTACATCACCATTGGCTATATTCCTGGTGATCCAGTGGCACCCCCACCCCACCCACCCTCACAGAACCCTTTGCCCACCCGTGTCCCCATCATCGGTGGGCAGCAGCAACCCATCCAGATAGCCCACGGCCGCTAAATGACAGGTACAGAATGGGCTGTAAGCCCTTTGGTCCCCAGAGTGGACCAATGGACTACCAGAGCATACTGTACTAGACAGTCCTAAATATGTGAATGACTTCAAATGTTTCATTTGTTTTGGCAGTTATATTATTGTGGATTCTCATTTTCTCGTTCTGTCTGTTTGCAAGCCTTGTACATTGAAATGTGCTCCAGCAAACTGTTCCAATGCAGCACAGGTCAAACGTCCATTTAGATTTCTTACATTTAGTAATCAGAGATATTATTCTTTCTGTGGGGGTGCTCGGGGACCTCCCCTTTTAACAAAATACAACTATCAGTTCACCGGGGGGGTTGGAGTAGAGCATCCCCCCCAGTAAGAATAATATCGCTACCACCCTTCTGCCATTCATAGGCTTTATTCACCACTCCTTAGATCAAGGACACCTGATTGGTGCTGCTTTCATTGATTTAACCAAAGCTTTCAACACAGAGAATCATGCCCTCCTGGTCGAACAGCTTACCACCATTGGCCTAGCCCATGACAGTGTAGCCTGGTTAGAAAGTTACCTGCACAACCGTACACAGCAGGTGCAGATTGGTAACACCCTCTCGGATAGCAGACCTGTCCTATCTGGAGTTCCTCAAGGGTCCATCTTGGACCCTCTTTTATTTAGCATTTTCCTCAACAACCTTCCTTACTCCTGTCAGGGTCAGATCCTTTTATATGCTGATGATGTGGTCCTGTTTACCAGTGACCCAGATCCTAAGGTTCTTGAATCTGTGCTACAGAGTAATTTCATAGTTGTAGAAAGATGGTTCCATAAGCACAAGTTAGTTATGAATTACAACAAGACTAAAACTATGCTGTTCTCCAGCTCCCAAAATAGCACAGAACTTACCCTCTTTCTATCACCAACGAAGAGGGCTCTCCCCTGGAGCTAGTTCAGCTCTTTAAATATCTAGGGATTACTATTGACAGTACGAAGACCTACAGTATGCCTATCACATTGACAATATTGCTAAGGCTGTTAACACCCGCACTGGGCTACTTTATAGACATAAGCAATGTTTGACCCCAGATGCTCTTAACCTGGCCATTCAAAGCTTGCTTGTCTCGCTTATTGATTATGCCTTATCAATCTATGGATCAGCTACTGAAAAAACTCTTTACCGCATCGTAGTTGCACTCAACAAAGCATGTGGGCTCCTTACCGGCTCAGCCCGTCTGTCCCATACCTGCAACATGTACGCTCAGGTTAACTGGCTCCAAATCAAAGGTAGACTCACGTACCAAACATGTTTACTGTCCAAAAAAGTCAGCTAGGCAAAATACCCCCAGGACTGCAAAAGTTTATTACCCCCACTATCAACCATTGTTGCAACAGAAGCTCTACTAGCCAGATTTTTAATATACCCCGCTGTCGCACTTCTCTGGGACAAAGGTCCTTTGCCTACTGTGCCCCGCTATGGATGAACTCGCTGCACTTCAGCATCCACCTTGGGCTCCTTTAAGGTTAAACTTAAGCAACAGCTAGTTGCTGATGCCAGTTGTGACTGCTTTCAATAACCTTCCTTCCTGTGACCAGCACTTATTCTAACCTTATGCTATTCTGACCTTATGCATTACTGTTCTCAGCATGTAAATAACTGTTCTAAGTTGCTAATCATTCTCCTTCACATTTCCTCTTGATCTCTTCCACTCTTTCCCCCTCACCCCTCAATGGCATCCCCCTATCCCCCCCTCCCCCGTTATATCTCCTGAGCTCCCTTACTCACTTTAAAATGCTTTGTCCCATACCTTCTCACCTCTGACGAGGCCCCTGGGCTGATGCCATCCCTTACCTTGTTGATTATTAGACATTAGGCTCAGTCTGTTCTCATTTTCCTGTAAAAGGTCATTTCATAAGACCCCACCCCCTCTAATATGACTCTTTGAATTCCAGGTTTTAATCAAATATGCACCATGGCATACATTGCAGAATGCCACATGTATTGGAACTTCTCTCTAGCTATACACTGTTGTAATGTCTTTTATAATTCCTTGTTTTGTTTGTTCTCCATCTCATACTTTCCCAATATGTATTGTTTGTCTGATGTGGAACCTATGAAATAAGCTTGTTCTCAAAGATGTTATCCAAAATTTAATAAACAAATAAATAAAATATTGCAAAACATAAGAACTCTATAACTTCCAGTGACAGCAACATTATGTTCAGTGAAAGTTTCTTTCTGTTGGGCACAACTCTCCCCAGCATCAGGGTGCACCGATGAAAGGTTTATTTTTTTACCGAGGTGGGGGTGTAGTGCCACCACAGAAAAAAAAAAATAAATAAAAACATTCCTTTAAATGTACTTTTATTTGTGTGAAACATAAAACCTATGCATGCATGAAAGCAATGTGTAGAAGTCTACATGATCCTTGTTTCTCAGTTTGCCTACTGTAAATTATATAATAAATGACACCAATCCACAATCCCCAATTTTCTGGAAGGTGCACACAGCTGTAGCATAACAGTACCCCCTTTTCCGCTTCCTTTTTTCATCAATACTTACACAACAACTTCAACTATGAATTTTCAGTCCTGCCAATCTGCTGTGAGTGTGGGTCACAGCAATCTGTGTCGCACCAGTTTTTTATGTTGCTTGCACGCATGTGCAAGAAACATAGTGCCATCATCAGAGATTTTGGAGGTGTGTCACCTCCTCCTCCAATTCAGTCAGTGAGCTGGCAGGCGCGGCCCCTGTAAGCTAATGCATTTTGAGCTGTCTATGACACGCTCAAAATGCAGTTGCATACAGTTGAAAGGGGAGCTACACTCAGTGAGCACTCGATAAGAAGCATAGCCCCCCACATGCAGGCGCAGCCGCCTCACGCACATTGTGTAGCTGACGGGTGCCCAATCCTCGCCGGCTGAGCTGCATTTCCCCATAGTTGGTGCCACGCTGGAGCCCACCCAGCATGGCAATCAGTCCTTTGTCGACGGGGTGCCCAATCCCCTGTCAGTTGAATGGCCCCTTCCTTGTGCCACGCTGGGAGCCCACCCCAGCGTGCAAACGGTCCCAAGACGCCTTTTTAAACCTGTAAACAAAACGGTCCCGCGGCACGCCTCCCGACCTCCCACAACCCACCACACCCACTCCAGCACCCAGTTTTCTCACACCCCCTGCCTCCCCATACTTACCTCCGACTCAGCGCCGACGATCTTCGTGGACCGGGAACATGTCTGCACTCTTCAAAGTCACCACCTAACTGAGGAAATGCCGTAAGCTGTATAATGGGCTAGATGGGGGGGTTCTAACTTTATTGCATATCTCAGGATTTTTGGATCTATTACTTTCAACATGTTTTAGTCTTTTCATGAATGATGTCACCGTCATGGCATTATTCTGGCTCAGCGTGATTTCACGAGTGACTGCGAAATCACCTTTCAGGTTTGAATACCACCATGATAGTGACATCATTCATGAGAAGGGGTCCCAAAAACCCCATGTTGAAAATTTGGTCCAAAAATTCCAAAAAATGACTGTTTTACGAGCGTGAGCAGTTGAGCAGTTCCTACACAGGCTCGTAAGTTCGCGAAATTTCAATATTTTCACTCCAGATTTTCACAATTGCCATTTTACCACACTTTCTTATGAGTGGTACAGCTGTCACTTTCTTATGAGTGGTACAGCTGTCATTTTTCACATCTCACCCAAAGTGTGTTTCCGCCCTTGTAGCGCAGAATGGCGCAGTCGGTGTGCAAAATCAATGTACAGGACAAATTAAGAAAATCACAGTGACACTGTTCATGAGCAGAGGTCTTAAAATGGCTATGTTGAAAATTTGGTGAAAAAATTCCTAAAAATGACTGTTTTACGAGCGTGTGTTGCGCAGTTCCTACGCAGGCTCGTAAGTTCACAAATTTTCAATATTTTCACTCCAGATTTTCAACATTGCCATTTTACCACACCTCCTCATGAGCAGTACAGCTGTCATTTTTCACATCCTGCCCAAAACATGTTTCCGCCCATGTAGCGCACAATGGCACAGTCAGTGTACAAACTCAGTATATGGGACACATTAAGAAAATCACAGTGTCACTGTTCATGAGCAGAGATCTTAAAATGGCAATGTTGAAAATTTGGTGAAAGAATTCCTAAAAATGACTGTTTTACGAGTGTGCGTTGCACAGTTCCCACACACGCTCATAGGTTTGCGAATTTTCAATATTTCCACTCCAGATTTTCAACATTGCCATTTTACCACACCTCCTTATGAGCAGTAATAGCTGTCATTTTTCACATCCTGCCAAAACATGTTTCTTCGCTTCATGTAGCGCATTAATGGCGCAGTCGGTGTGCAAACTCAATGTATGGGACACATTAACAAAATCACACTGACACTGTTCATGAGCAGAGGTCTTAAATGGCTATGTTGAACATTTCATGAAAAATTTCTAGCAATGACTGTTTTACGAGCGTGCGTTGAGCAGTTCCTACGCACGCTCGTAAGTTCGCAAATTTTCAATATTTGCACTCCAATGACTTCCAAATACCTAAACAGCACATAGAAGCAAGCAACATTTGGCATTGACAAATGCTTGATTATACATGCTTCATCAAACATGACTGTTCACCAGAAGTACAGTGCTTCTGCTGAGTCATCTCTCTGGTACATAAATTTCATGGTGGTGGGGGTGGGTTGGTGTGGGTGAGTGGTGTGCAGGGTGGGGTATGTAGTGGTGCCGTTGTGGTGTTTTGTGTTTGCTGGGGCGGTTGTGCAGGGGTGTGTGTGTGTGTGTGTGTGTGTGTGTATGTGGTTGTGGGTGGGTTTGTGGATGTGAGTATGTAGTTTTTCCTTTTCACAGCCTGGCTGGTAACATGACTTGATAGTGGTTGAACTCTATCTCTCGCTTGTGCACATGCATTTCAAGGACCATGCATGTGGCATTTGTGTGTAGTTTTCAAAATAAACATTGGGCGCCTGGAACTGTGCCTGTGCCAGCATTAACTATAACATTCAATCTCTTGTTTGCTGCATCTGCAACTGCGGTCATGATAGTTTGGCACCTGCAATGGATTCATGATATCATGTGCGCACATAGCATCTGTCCCAGGCTGCATTAGTCCTTTGTAATATATGGATAAGCCTCAATAATACTATATTAAGTAAAACAAAATGTTCCCTATTAATACATCACTACTCTCAAAACAACTTTCCCAAATAGTGATAATACTATCATGTTTGCTGATAATACTACAGTGCAATGGTCATCCCCAGTTGTAATATTAATGGATCTATATATTTCAAAAACCAGAAAGATAAGTGTGTATTACAAGGCAGTAATACTAATACCATTTTGAGGTTTGGGGGACTTTAGGACCTTTCAAGCTTCGCTCTTGAGGTTCCATGTCCCCAAAACCTCTCAATGGTATTACTGCCTTGTAATACACATCTGTCTGTCTATCTATCTATCTATCTATCTATCTATCTATCTATCTATCTATCTATCTATCTACCTATCTTTGTAAATGCACATGCTATGAGTGGTCACTAGTCTTTCACAGTGATACAGTATGATGTACTGAATCTATTGTTTTAATAATTTCAGAATGATCACTATGAAAGACATAATGTTGATTATGCATTGAAGACTAACATAAGGAGCCAGAAGAACTGTGGGTCACTGTGGAAACAAGAAATGGGACAGCCATAAGACCTGGGGTTGTCTATAGGCCCCCAGACTGAGGGAGGGGGGAACATAGACATATTACTGTTAGAAGACATACAAAACATGACAGCTAAAGGGGAGGTTCTGATAATGGGAGACTTCAACATGCCAGATACAGATCAATACCAGCAGAAACATCTGCCAGAACTAGACACATGGTTGATTTCCTGCAGGGGGAGGGCCTCAAACAACTGGTAAAATAACCCACAAGAGACAGGGCTATCCCAGCTCTAGTACTGACAAACAGGGAAAGGATCACAGATCGATAGGTAGAAGGCCACCTGGGTGCCAATGACCATCACATGGTATGGTTCAGTTTGGCCACTACAACTAAATCATCCCATTCCAAGGCAAAAATATGGGACTTCAGAGGAGCTGACTTTGATAAGATGGCCAACAGAGTTTAGCTAGTCCTGGCAAAAAGAAATACAGATGAGGGGGTACAGGCAAAGTGAGCAAGCACTAAGAATGCAATATTTGAAACAACATTCCATTGTGTTAGAGAGAAAAGGAAGAGCAAAAGAAGAAGTAAACCACTTTGGTTCTCATAAACAGTAGCAGAAAAGGTCAGAGCTAAAAGGCTGACCTTCAGGAAATATAAAGGAACACAGCGGGATGAAGATAGGGAGGCATACCAAACTTCCCTAAGGGAAGCAGGGAAGGCAGTAAGGTAAGCAAAGGACCCAAACCAAGGAAACACTAGCACAAACAGTAAAAGGTGACAAAACTTTCTATAGATACATTAGTGAAAAGAGAAAATCCAGGGGGGGTATTGCTAAGATCAAAGGAGATAAGGGTGTTTGTGAGGAGGAGGACCAAGTAAAAGAATATATCCTAAATAGATACTTCTGCTTAGTATTTACTGCAGAGAAAGTAGGGCGGGGCCCACAGCTCAGCACCATGGACACAGGGACGGAGGTGAGCACTAGTCCCTTCACAAAAGAAAGGGTCTACAAGAGCTTGATCAGCTCAGGGTGGACAAGGCAATGAGACCTGATGGCATACATCCCAGGGTACTAAAGGAGCTAAGGGTGGAACTAACAGAGCCATTAGAAGAACTGTTTAGTGAGTCTCTGAGCACAGGAGAGGTCCCAGAAGACTGGAGAAGGGCTCATGTGATCCCGCTCCACAAGAGTGGTAGCAGGGAGGAGGCAGGGAACTACAGACCAGTCAGTCTTACCTCAGTAGTGGGCAAGATTATGGAGGCACTCTTAAGGAAAGGATAGTGCAACACCTAGAACTGTGAGGAGCACAGGATCCAAGACAGCATGGGTTTACAAAGGAAGGTCCTGTCAAACTAATCTCATAGATTTGTTTGACTGGGTAACCAGAGTAGTGGACCAAGGGGGAGCAGCTGATGTCACCTACCTTGACTTCAGCAAAGCTTTCGATACTGTTCCACATAGAAGATTGATTAATAAGCTGGGTAGGCTTGGGGTGGGTCAGACGTTGGTCAACTGAGTGGCAAACTGGTTGACAGCCAGAAAATAGAGAGTGGTGGTAAACGTTATACAGTCAGAAGAGATGCAAGTCACAAGTGGGGTACCTCAGGGATCAGTCCTGGGGCCAGTTCTCTTCAATATTTTAATCAGTGACATTGCAGATGGACCGGAGGGTAAGGTTTGTCTGTTTGCAGATGACACCAAGAACTGCAACAGAGTAGATGATCCAGATGGGGTGAGCAGAATGAGAAGAGATCTGGATAAACAAGCAAAATGGTTGGAAGAGTGGCAACTGGGGTTTAATGCAAAGAAGTGCAAATCATGCACATAGGGAAGAGAAATCCTGAAACCACATATAGGCTGGGAGTGGAGTTACTGGCAGTCACAAGGGAAGAAAGAGACGTGGGCATCATCATCACCGATGACCTGAAATCATCCAAGCAGACCACTAAAGCAGTAAGTAAGGCTAAGGGGGGATGTTAGGGTGTATTAGTAGGGGTATCACAAGTCAGAAGAGGGAGGAAATAATACCTCTTTACAAGACACCGGTTAGGCCCCATCTGGAGTATCGCGTGCAGTACCGGAGGCCACACCTTCACAAGGACATTAACCAAATTGAGGCAGTCCAGAGAAGGGCAACCAAATGGTGTCGGGACTGCATCAAAAAACATATGAGGACAGATTAATGAGGCTCAATATGTATACCCTAGAGCAAAGGAGGGAGAGAGGTGATATGATCAAAACATTCAAACACCTTAAGGGCATTAACAAGGTGAACGATTCTAACATGTTTCAATATAAGAAAAATAGCAGGACAAGAGGACACAGCATGAGATTAGAGGGAGACCGATTAAGGGGTAATGTGAGCAAGTTCATTTTCACAGAAAGGGTGGTGAATGCATGGAACGACTTACCTCAGGTAGTGGTGAATATGAATACAGTGCAGGACTTCAAACAGGCATGGGATAGGCATAAGGGAGCAATACAGATGAGTATGACATGATGGGCCATTGTCAGAGCAAAGACCGATGGCACATTTATAAGGCAGAAAAAGAAATGGGCAGACTGGATGGGCCTTGTGGTCCTGTTCTGCTGTCAACTTCTATGTTTCTATTGTGTGTCAGAAATTGCTGTCCTTGTCTTATATTCTTGTTGCCGTTCTTTATTTGTTTTTCGTTTTTTGGGGCGAGGCAGTGTTCATTATCAATTACTATATTACATGTCCAGCATTACATAACTGGGTAAAGTTCACCACACCCAGAAAGTGCACAAGGTACGCAGAACAGCAATGTGTGGTATGCAGTCATAGTAGACACTACAGCACCTGACTGTGCCACTCTATGCACTGTGGCTGTAAATGCGGCTTAATTTTTTGATTTTTTTTTAGTTATTGAGGCATTTGTTTTGTGCTCCTGAACTACGTTCAGTGCAACAATGGCATTTGGTGGATATTCTGACAACACTCTTCCATTCCGCTTTGAGCCAGTCTCTGCAGATGGGCACATGCCACCAAATCAAAATGTAACCAATGGCAACATCAGCAGTGACAGCAACAGTGACATGGAAGAGTGTAGAAGTTTGGAGAACATGAGTTGGTGCTCATGCAGCCAGTGTGCAGTTATGAAAACACCACAGGAGTGCTACTGCTGTGCTTTGTCTCCTCGTTTTTGCAGTAAGATTGCTGAAACAGTGGATGAACTGGCATTAAACTGCATTGTGGAGCATCCAAACTTCAGAGTAGTACGTCTTAAGACTGTTTATACGGCAACTGCAGATGTTTCGTGGATGACTACTACGGATGCAGTAGACTAATAGATAAATAATATTCCTTATCACTTAATTGTTGTTTTTCCCAGATCAGTACTTGTGTTTGTCAGTGATTTAGTAAGCAATTTTATGTTGTTTGGTTGTTGTTGATTTGATTTGCCATACCATGACTAAACAGATGATGGAATGGGGGGCAGGGCACCAGAGAGACTGAAGGCACTGAGGGTGAACAATGCATTAGATCAGATGGCATTCACACCAGGGAACTTCCGGAAATAGTGGCAGTGCCCGTCAGACCTGTTCAGTGCCTCCTTGGACTCAAGGAGTGTACTGCAGAATTGGAGAATGGCTCACATGGTACAATCCATAGGAACGGCCACAGAAACGAATCAGCGAACTACAGACCAGTAACATTTTCATCCATCATAGAACAACTGCTGTAGACAATCAGGCAGGTGAGCCTGGTGTCCCTTCTGGCAGCCAATTTGCAGTATGGTGGTAGGCAGCAGGGGTTTGTAATGGGCTGAGCCTGTCAGACCTACCTAGTCTATTACTATGACTGGTTAATGACAGTTGGACAAGGGCCATGCAGCGGATGTCCTGTGTCTGGACTTCGTAAGTCATTATACTGGGTGCCACATGGGAGGCTCCATTGTATGCTGGCAGGTGCAGGGGAAATGACTGTGGTATGGGTAGTAAACTGGTTACAGGGAAGGCAGCAGGTGGTGGTGGTGTAGGTGGTGTGATGGTACCGCACATCTCAGAGGTCGGTGACAAGCAGAATATTGCATGGCTCAGTGCTGGCACCAGTGCTGGGGCTATTCATATCAAACATGCATCGAGACTGGAGCAGTGGTGGATGATCTATGAAGGTGGTAGGGGTTGCAGGATGATCTCTCAAAATCTGAGACCTGCTTGGACACCTGGTTGTTTGGGTTCAATACCAAACAGTGCAAGTTGCTATATTTCATGGCAAGAAATAGTGGCTACCAGCTAAGGGGAAGAGGTGCATCTAGCCATGACAGATTAATAGAGAACGATCTGTAGGTGATAATAACAGATTCAATGAACAACTATGCACAACGCAGGATGGCTACATCAAAGGGCAACAAAATGCTGGGTTGTATTGCCAGGGGTATATCTTCAAAGAGAGGGGAACTAATCATGCCATTGTATTGCTTTCAGAGTGGGCCATACCTATAGGACTGCATGCACGACTGGCGTCCATTACATTGAGAGGGACATTAGGTTACTGGAATGTGTGCAGCGCAGAGAAACAAATATGTTCCAGGGACTGGGGGACATAGAGCAGGCTATGGGAGTTGGAACATGTACTCACTGATATGATTAATCTGGTATGATTAATCCCTTCATGCAAGACTGGCATGGAGAAACATAGAAAGATACATAGAAACATAAACTTTGACAGCAGATAAGGACCACTTGGCTAATCTGCCCATTTCCCTACCTACTGGATAAGTTGCAGATCCTAGTTAACCAGCATCCTATTTCTTCCTATCCCTCCCCATAAGAATTGCCTTAAGTCTGTCCCATTCATGCTTGAATTCCCCCACCATTTGTGACTCCACAACCTCCTCAAGAAGGCCGTTCCATGCATCCACCACCTTCTCTGTGAAAAAATACTTCCTCACATTACCCCAAGCCGTACCCCCTCTATCTTCAAATTGTGTCCCCTTGTTCTTGCACATCTCTTTCTGAAAGATTGAATTTAATTTATTGATTTGGACAATACCTTTGAGCATAGTGCTCTTTTTCAAAGGTTCCACGTGACATAAAGTGGAAAAACACAAATCACAAGTCAGGTAAACTGGTGTAGCAAATCAAATATACAAATTTGAAAACAGTTGTAGATTCTCTGAATACAATGGTCCCACATGGCACACATAAATTGTACAATATGATTAAGATGCAACCTTAAAGCAGCAGTGCAATGAAAAAAGTTATTCCAAAAGTCTAATTTTCTGCTATGGTTATGAAAAATATTGGCAGAACTGTTGATTTGGGTTTTCTGGATGCTTCCTATGCTGTGTACTGCACATTTACATTTTTAAATGGACTCTTACCTTCCTCAGGTCCTCAGTATTATTTCTGTGCTAAAATGAGGATGTCATCTTTTTTTCTTGAGAAATAATTATTTAAAAATGTTCATAAAATTCTTAAATGATATTGAAAACTGAAAATGTTGCCACCAAAATAAACCGGAAGACATCTGGCATCAATCAGGAAGAAAAAAGGGTGGGGTCAAATTTTAACTCATTTTCATTGCACTGCTGCTTTAAGAACTGGGGTGCAGATCTTCCTGTAGGTCCTGTATCCCTTCAGGTGTGTCCACTCTCCCACAGAGCTTGGTGTCATCCGCAAATTGGCACATTTTGCCTTTAATGACATCCACAATGTCATTCATTAAGACATTGAATAACACCGGCCCCAGCACGGAGCCCTGTGGGACTTCACTGGTTACCTCTCTGGGGCCAAATAACTCTCCCCCCACTATCACCCTCTGGGTTCTGTCCCTCAGGCAGTTTTCCACCCATCTGGCCATCTTGTTCCCAACTCCAAGATCCACCAACTTCTGATCAACCTTTTGTGGGGCACAGAGTCAAATGCCTTGCTGAAATAAAGATAGAGGATGTCTATTGCTTAGCCTCTGTCCACTGTCTTAGTGACACAGTCAAAAAAGTCAATCAGATATTCCACCAACCTTTCCTTAAGTATGGTCTCCATGATCTTGCCCACAATGGAGGTTAGACTGGCTGGTCTGTAATTCCTGGATCATCTGTGGGACCGCTTTTGTGGAGGGGCACCACATGTGCTGTTTTCTGGTCCTGTGGTACCATGCCTGACTCTAGTGAACTATTAAATGAGTCTGCCAATGGCCCAGCCAGCTCCTCAGCCAGTTCCTTTAGTACCATTGGATGTACTCTGTCCGGGCCTGGTGATTTGTCTACTTTTAATGCCAGCAGACACTCCCTCACTCTATCCTCCTATTACTACATCTGTGTTCCCCTTCCCCTCGCTCTTCTTTTCCCTCCAGAAGGCACTGGTCCGTTTGTCTCCCTGGTGAAGACTGCACAGAAGTATTCATTGAGTATCTCTGCTTTTCCCTCATTATCTTTCACCCCTTTCTTAAGCCAAACAATCCCTTCCTTCTTGTCCCTTTTCTCACTTATATAGTGAAAGAAAGCCTTCTCCCCTTCTTAATTCCTTCAGCCATCTGCTCCTTCTGTGCCTTTGCTCACCGGACTTTCTTGATTGCCTCATTAGCCAACCTTGGGTAATTTTCACTATCCTACTCTTTCTATGTCTTCTTGAAATTTTCTATGGGCCAACCTATTTTCCCTTACTGCCTTAGCAACCCCAGAACTGAACCAGCTAGGTACTTTGGCCCTTGTGTTCTTCCCCTGAGCCTAACACACTCACCTGTGGCAACCAGTATTCCTTCCTTAATGATGGACCACCTTTGTTCCACCCTCATATCTGCTCTGATGCCCACCAGATGGCTCCTTAGTACCTCACCCATTTTCCTGAAGTCCACCCTCTTGAGATTCAAGATTTTGGTCTTAGTAAGGGATGCTTTCCCTGCCCATATCCAGCTGGAACCACACTGTGCAATGGTCACTTCACCCAGTGGCCCCCTGGCTATTATTTCTTGTACATGCTCCCCATTTTTGAGCACCAGATCAAGAATTGCTTAAGCTCTTGTTGGTTCAGTGGCTTCCTGAGTTAGGAACCCACTTTGCATACCTTCCAGGATCACTTGACTCTTGGCACATGTTTATGGTATGTTCCAGTCCACCTCAGGCATGTTGAAGTCCCCCACAGTTACCACCACTCCTTTCCCTGCAACTTTCATTATTTGTGAGATTAGTTCTCCGCTCCTCCTTTTCTTGACTGGGTGATCTGTAAACCACCCCCAACCTCACCCTTCTCCCTCTATTGGACCTTAACCTAACCCATAATGCCTCCACCACCCCTTCCTCAGACTTCTCCCTCGTGTGCGTTATTCTCTCCCTGATATAAACTACTACCCCTCCTGCCATCCCGACTACCCTGTCCATCCTGTGTAGTTTATATCTAGGGATTGCAAGGTCCCAGTCATGGTGTGTTGTTGCCCAAGTCTTGGTTACTGCAGCTATGTCCACCCTCCTGTCTGCTAATAGTGCCTGCAGGTCATCCATCCTTCTCCCAAGACTCCACACATTCAGAGACACTACCCTCCTCCTAGAATTTGACCTTCCTTCTCATCCCATTATCCCCTCTGTGTGTACCCCTCCATCATTTACTAACTGTGTATTTGCTCCTTCCACCTCCTTCCTCCAGACCTCTTCCATCGATGTGGAGGTGAGGTTCACTGACCACCTCTTCTCAGATCTTCTTGCCAGTCCCCGGTACAGATGAACCTCTCCTCCCTGCACCATTTCCTCAAATAGTCATTAAAATCCTCTATTCTTTTCCTAGCTGTGCTGGCCCTTGCTACTGGTATCCCCCCTGAGAAGACCAGTAAACTTCCTTCCTCCCTGCAGATCTTCCCCAACTCCATGAACTTATTTTGCACTATCTCAACCTCTTCCCCAGCTAGGTCATTTGTTCCCAAATGTATAACTAAATTAGGTTTTCCTCCAACCTCCCTTACTATTTCCCTTATTCTTGTGCCTACATTCCCCACTGTTATTACTGGCACACAAATCACCATGCTGCTTGAATTTGAGTCCCCTTTCCTTCCCCAGTGAATACCCCTAATTATGTAGCCCCCTCTGATTGCCACCCTTCCATCAACTGCATCAATGCTCCCTGTCCTTCCTTTCTTAATTTCGGTACTAGCTGCTTCCCCACCTAACTACTCTCTCTCTGCACCTTGGAGAACTTATCTACACATCCACAGTTTATCCCCATAAATGTTTTTCCATCCCCTTCTAACTACCTCTATCTGCTTTCAGTTTTCCCTTCCCTCTTCTGTTCCTTTTCTTCCCTCTCCCCCATCCTCCACTCTGTTTTGCTTGCATATTCTTCCCTGCCCACCCCGATTAGTTCCTGCCCCATCCCCCGTACTCCTATTCTCAACCCTGACTCAAACGGATTTCCTACCTCACCTCCAATTGCCTCCTTCCTCCCTTCTTCCAGACAGTGGTGCAAATCTATTCAGTAAAGGCACCCCTTTGGAATTTCCCACCCCTGATGCTACTCTCACATTCACACCCATTCCATTTACCACTTTCCATTCCTCCACCCTGGGCCCCCTAGTCCTCTGATACAGAGATAATCCTTTATACTGGGTACTCCTCCCCACTTCCAACCCCTGCCTGATCGCGTCATTCCCCTGGGTATCACCCCTTTGCCTTTCTCTCTCCCTCCTCTGCTTCTGTGACTTCCCATACCATCCTTCCCAGCTCCCAGCTGAGCAGCCTTATTTTATCTCTTAGCCACTCCAGATCGTACATGCAGGACAATCCCCCTTTACTCTGCATCACCCCCAGAAAGACTGCTGCCCCACAGCTATTGCAGTTTACCACTCTCCTGCTTCCCGTACATGTCTATTCCCCCACATCCTCCCAGCCCAGCTTCTCCTTGCCTCCAGTTTCCCACAACTGTAAAATAACTATGGGATAGGGTAACAGAGAGGTTCAGGGGAGTGAGTGGAAGCTGTGCTACAATGGTTGCTAGCTGTACACTGGAGCGGACTTAATAGAGCATAAGGCCTTTATCTCATACAAAATTCATATGTTTGTATGGAACAGAGTGACACTCGAAAGGCACATGTACCTCCCCCTTTGTTTCTTTGTGTGGGTGTGTTTCACAAACTACAGGCTCTTTGCTTTGCACAGGCTTTTTTCTTGCTTTGCACTGTGCATATGCATCTAACCAATCCTAACTCATGTTGCAGGTTATACAGACTGCTGGCCTACCAAGCCTACATCATTTGTATTTATGACAACAGAAAACTGGGTTATGGGAACAGAGTGGTTATTCTGGCCTGCGTTGTCAAGACAATACGCATCACCTTTCCAGCACCATTTGAAGGAGTGTGGGTGTTTCCAGAAAGATGCAGTGTCTATCCAATATTTCCTGGGAAAAAAACATAAGTACGGATGTTTGATTACTGAATGATGAAGTATCTGTCTTCAGTGTTTCATTGGCACAGACTGTGTTCTTGTACTGTGTTTATCTTAAGTACTCATCTTGTCTGGTTTTGTTTGTGTCATTTTTGCCAAATAAAATTTCTGCTAATACACATGCTTCAGCAAATCGTATAAGTGTGTTTGGTTTCCAATCATTTTTTGCAATTTGTTGAATAAAAAAAATAATGGTGAATCGTTCTTGGAGGTATGTCCTTGTGTTTCCTACATGATGGCACAATACGTATTTGTAAGTATAGTCAGCAGCCATGAGGCAGATCTCAATGCAAAAGCATAGAGGCCAGTGTTAACATGGCAATACATCCATGTTTCAGGCAAATATAGAAGCACAAGTAACGCCATAATAACAAATTACATGTGATGTGTATGCAAATCTCCATGAATTTGGGGCTTGTTCGACAATTTCCAATATCTATGTGTGAAAGACTTAGACACTGTACTACATTGTGGTGTGTGTGTTGCGGAGGGGAAAAAAAAGGTACTATTCGAAGAAGGCAGACTACAAGGGGGAGTGGTAGCTGCCCCACAGGTGAATAATTCGTGATGAGTCTGACTCAGTTCGCCAGTTTACCAGGTTCATTTACAATGGATTTTGAGTTGGACAATTCAAACAAGGTACACTGTCCTGGGTTCAGACACTCATGTGTGTCCTTTGTTTGACCGGGTTTATTTACAATGGGTTGAGTCGGACAATTCGGACAAGGTACAGAGTCCTAGGTTGAAAGACACCCGTGTTTGTGTCCTTCGTAGTCACACTTTGCTGACTGTGTGTGAGGCCCTTGGACATCATGCATTATTGACTAAAGCTGGACTAGCATAACATTGCATGAAGATTTGCACGGACATCCTGTTAAGCTTTGTATTATGGTGAATGTGCACATTTGTATATCTCCTGAGACATGTAATTGTCTCCACAGGTAAATGGCTACATGATGGATACATAACATGGTTTATTAAAGTAGTGACCATGAGCATAACTGAAATGGAAACATTTTATTGAAAACAGGAGTGGTACTGGAAAAGCTTAAGTTGAGTCATGCCACAGTTGATGTGCAATAGGTGTTGGTAATCAAAGGAGTCGTCCCATTCTGTCCAAACAGTCATTACATACAATCCAGGTTAAAAATACTTTTACAAAAAAAATCCAAGTAGTGGTGTGATTAATGTATAACATGGTTTATTATAGTGACCATGAGTATAACTGAAATGGAAACATTTTATTGAAAACAGGAGTGGTACTGGAAAAGCTTTGATAAGTTGAGTAATGCTACAGTCGATGTACAAAGGGTGTTAGTAATCAAAGCAATCATCACATTCTGTCCACATTCATTACATACTGTCCAAGGTAAAAATACTTTTTTCAAAAAAAGGGAAAGTAGTGGTGTTGAGTAAACAATAAATGGCAAATGAATTCCTCCTTGAAAACCACCCAAAAATAAGTTGAAATAAGAATTATAAGGAATATAAACACTGCATAGGTTCTGCATTACTTGTCTGCTTTACTTGCTTGTCAACATAAATGATAACAGATCACTGCTCGGCGCAGTTAAAAAAATGTAAAAGAATAGTATGTAGTATTACACATACACTTTCTTTGCAGAAAATGGCTATGGCTTTACAACGTTATCCCATTCAGTCTACATAGCTCCAAAGCTGTGTCAACCTCTCAACTAGGAATATTTTAGACTGTGCCAGCCACACCCTGTTTTTGAAAAGCAAGGAAGGAAAAGACCCATCAATTTTCAGGACCCCTTCCCACTCTCAAGCAGGGCACAAGTGGAGGTTCCGCTCCCCGAGGTCAGTCTTCCTCCTTAGATGTGAACTTTTCTTACTACTCATCTTTTAGGTCCCACTCACTGATGGACCTTCCTTCCATGGATCCAAAGGATCTGGGGGCCAAACAGGGGCTGAGGAAGCAGAGGTGGAAATCATGAGAGAGAGAGAGAGAGAGTGAGGGAAGCCCTCAGGATCCTTAGGATGGAGAAAGCACTAGGGCTGGATAAATTACACCCCAGGGTACTAAGGGAACTGGCGGATGTCCTGGCGAAACCCCTGGCAGAGGTTTTCAGCATCTCTCTGAGGATGGGGTGGGTGCCCCAGGACTGGAAGGTGGCACATATAGTGCCTATCCACAAGGAAGGATGAAGACAGGAGGCAGAGAATTACAGGCCTGTGAGCCTGACATCGGTTGTGGGCAAGGTGATGGAGGGTATTGTCAAGGAGGAGCTGGGGGGGATACTGGAAAAGTCAGGGTGCCTTGATTATAGACAGCATGGCTTCATCCTGGGGAAATCGTGTCAGACAAGCCTTGTGGAGTTCTACAATTGGGTGACAAGTGCCCTGGACATGGGTAGGTCAGTAGACATCGTCTTTCTTGACTTCAGCAAGGTGTTTGACTCGGTTCCTCATGGAGGCCTGTTGGATAAGCTGGGGGAAATTGGGGTGGGGAAACAGATGATCAGATGGATAGGGAATTGGCTCTTGGAGTGGACCCAGAGAGTTGTCGTTAGGGGGATAGTCTCATCTCCAAGGAGGGTCATTAGCTGGGTCCTTCAGGGATCAGTCCTTGGCCCCCTCCTGTTCAACGTCTATGTCTCTGACATAAGAAAGGGTATCAGGAGTGAAATGAGTCTCTTTGAGGATGACTCAAAGCTGTGAGCAGTGGTGGATGGGGAGGAGGTGATAGTGGCCCTAAAGGGGGACATAGATGCTCTGGAGAGATGGTCAAGGAAGTGGGGACTGAGGTTCAATGCAGGGAAATGCAGGGTATTGCACCTAGGCATCAGAAACATGGGCAAAGTGTATACCCTTGGGAGGGGTGTTACAAGTCTCAATGGCTGACAGGGACCTGGGGGGTGGTGGTGGATGTCAAGATGAAAAACTCTGAGACTTGTAGGAGGGCAGCGGCCAAGACAAACAGGATGCTGGGATGCATTGCTAGGGGGATCACCTCCAGAAGGAGGGAAGTGATACTTCCTCTGTATAACGGCTTGGTGAGGCCGCACCTCGAGTACTGTGAGCAGTTTTGGAGGCCACACTTAAAAAGGAACATTGCCCTGCTCTGGACCCTTTCCAGGAGTTCAACCAAAATGATCTGGGGCTTGGAAGAAAAGACCTATGGGGAGAGGCTCGAAGAGCTAAATATACACACATTGGAAGAGAGAAGGGACAGGGGAGACACGAGAGGTCTTCAAGTACATGAAGGGGGTAAATAGGGGAGGATCAGTCGGGGAGCTCCAAAAGGAGGGGGGAGCAACTTTAGGGCATAGGTGGAAGCTGGAGTGGGGGAGACTAGAGAGAAAAGAGGAGGTGCTACTTCACTGAGAGGGTGGTAGAACCATGGAATGCACTGCCTGGGGGGCCGGTGGAGGTGGAGACCATCGAGGGGTTCAAGATGAGGTTGGACAGGTACAGGGGAAGGGTTGTGGCAGCAAAGCCATTGCAGGGGGAATACCCAGGGCAGGACAGGGAGAAGTCTGAGAGGGCGGGTGGGACAGCAAGTCAGCTTCCATGGTGGAGGCTGACCAAACGAGCAGACACGAAAGACCGTTAGGCCTATTCTGCTGGCATTTTAGTATGTAGAAACATAGAAGTTGATGGCAGATAAAGACTGCAAGGCCCATCCAGTCTGCCCATTTCTTTTTCTACCTTATGAATGTGCCATTGGCCTTTGCTCTGACAATGGCCTATCTGTTCATACTCATCTGTATTGTTCCCTTATGCCTATCCCATGCCTGTTTGAAGCCCTACACTGTATTCATATCCACCACTTTCTGAGGTGGGCTGTTCCATGCATCCACCACCCTTTCTGTGAAAAAGAACTTCCTCACATTACCCCTTAATTGGCCCCCCCTCTAATCTCATGCTGTGTCTTCTTGTCCTGCTATTTTTCTTACATTGAAACATGTTAGACTCTTTCACCTTGTTAATGTCCTTAACGTTTTGAATGTTTCAATCATATCACCTCTCTCCCTCCTTTGCTCTAGGGTATACATATTGAGGTTCGTTAATCTGCCCTCATATGTTTTCTGGTGCAGTCCCTGCACCATTTTGGTTGCTCTTCTCTGGACTGCCTCATTTTGGATAATGTCCTTGTGAAGGTGTGGCCTCTAGTACTGCACGCAGTACTCCAGATGGGGCCTAGCCAGTGTCTTGTAAAGAGGGATTATTACCTTCCAACTTGTGATACCCCTACTAATACACCCCAACATCCCCTCTAGCCTTACCTACTGATTTAGTGGTCTGCTTGGATGATTTCAGGTCATTGGCGATGATGACACCAAGTCTCTTTCTTCCCTTGTGACTGCCAGCAACTCCCCTATCAGCCTATTGGTAGCTTCAGGGTTTCTCTTCCCTATGTGCATGATCTTGCACTTCTTTGCATTAAACCCCAGTTGCCACTCTTTCGACCATTTTGCTAGTTTATCCATATCTCTTCTCATTCTGCCCACCCCATCTGGATCATCTACTCTGTTGCAGATTTTGGTGTCATCTGCAAACAGACAAACCTTACCCTCCAGTCCATCTGCAATGTTACTGATGAAGATACTGAAGAGGACTGCCTCGTCCCCTGCTACCACTCTTGTGGAACGGGATCACATGAGACATTCTCCAGTCTTCTGGGACCTCTCCTGTGCTCGGGGACTCAGTAAACAGTCTTGATAATGGCTCTGCTAGTTCTACCCTTAGCTCGTTTAGAACCCTGGGATGTATGCCAACAGGTCCCATTGCCTTGCCCACCCTGAGCTTATTGATTTCTTGTAGGACCCTGTATTTTGTGAAGGGACTAGTGCACCCCTCCCTCCCCCCGTGTCCATGGTGCTGAGCTGTGGTCCCTGTCCTACCTTCTCTTCAGTAAATACTGAGCAGAAGTATCGATTTAGGATAGATGCTTTTACATGGTTCTCTCCTCCTCCTCCTCACATGCCTCCTTATCACCTTTGATCTTACAAATACTCCCTCTGGACTTCCTCCTTTCACTAATGTATCTATAGAAAGTCTTGTCATCTTCTTTTACTGTTCGTGCTACTGTTTCCTCGGTTTAGGACTTTACCTGCCTTACTGCCTTCACTGCTTCCCTTAGAGAAGTTTGGTATGCCTCCCTATCTTCATCCTGCTGCGTTCCCTTATATTTCCTGAAGGCCAGCCTTTTGGCTCTGACCATTTCTGCTACTGTGTTTGAGAACCAAAGTGGTTTCCTTTTTCTTTTGCTCTTCCTTTTCTCACTAACACAATGGGATGTTGCTTCAAGTATTGCATATTTAATGCTTGCCCACTTTGCCTGTACCCCCTCACCTGTATTTCTTTTTGCCAGGGCTGGCTTAATTCTGTTGGCCATTTTATCAAAGTCAGCTCCTCTGAAGTCCCATATTTTTGCCTTGGAATGATTTTGTTCTAGTGGCCAAATTGAACCATACCATGTGATGGTCACTGGCACCCAGGTGACCTTCTTCCTGAAGATCTGTGATCCTTTCCCTGTTAGTCAGTACTAGATCCAGGATAGCCCTGTCTCTTGTGGGTTGTTGCACCAGTTGTTTGAGGCCCTCCCCCTGCAGGGAATCCAACATGCAATTAGTTCTGGCAGATGTCTCTGCTGGTATTGACCAATCTGTATTTAGCATGTTGAAGTCTCTCATTATCAGAGCCTCCTCTTTAGCTGTCATGTTTTGTATATCTTCTAACAGTAATGTGTCTATGTTCTCCCCCTGGTCTGGAGGCCTATACACAACCCCAGTTTGTATGGCTGTCCCATTTCTTGTTTCCAGGGTGACCCACAGTTCTTCTGGTTCCTTACGTGTATTCTGAATTTCGGTTGCTTTGATATTTTCATTGACATAAAGGGCCAATCCACCCCCCCCCCTTTTTGCACCTCTGTCTCTTCTGAACAGTACATTGCCAGGTACTGAAGTCTCCCAAGTGTGGTTACTGGTAAACCATGTCTCGCTAATGGCTACTATGTCCAGTTTAGCCTCTATCATTATTGCCTGCAGGTCTGGGATCTTGTTTCCCAGACTGCGAGCATTTGTGTACATGATTTTTCAATGGCCAGATTTCGGTGTGTTGGTTGTTGGGCAAGGTCCTGCATTTTCCCTGTGCATCGTATGGGGAGCTGGGCCTTTTTCTTTACCTGGTGATGCAAATTAACTACAAACATGCTGAACTCCTGTTTGACCACTAGCTGAGGGGGAGGGGTGTTCTTCCCATTCAACGTATGGGGTGCTGCACCCCTCTCCCCATTTGCTAGTTTAAATATTCTGCAAAGACATCAAACTTCTGCCCCAATGCACTGACTCCCTCCTTAGTCAGATGCAGTCCATCAAATTTAAAGAACTTTTGCTCCCCAAACTGTTGCCAGTTCCCTACAAAGTTGTGTCCTTTTTCCTGGCACCAGCCCTTAAGCCACATGTTTAGCCCACCTATCTCCCCTTCTCTGACCTTCCGTCCATCTGTCCCCCTCTTCCAGAATGGCAGGATTTCAGAGAAGGAGATGCCAGACGAAATGGATGATAGTTTGTCACACAGCTTGGTCATGTGTTCCTTGGTCTCCATAACTGACCGGCTGGCGAGATCATTAGGCCCTATGTGTACCAGGCCATCAATGTTTTCTCATGCTTCTGAACAATTTTAGCAATGCGGTCAGTGTCTCTCCATGCTGATGTACCTGGGAGACATCTGACCATTATCCCTGGCTGGAGATACGTAATAACTCACTGAATCGTGGAGTCTTCTATCATCAGAAGTTTTTTGGATTTCCTTTTTGCTTTTTACGTTTGCTTGCATGCATGTGCAAGAAACATAGTGCCATTATACGAGTTTTCTAGAGGTGTGTCAGCACTTTTCCAATTCAGTCAGTGTGTTTGCAGGTGCGGTTACAGTGCACCAATCACTGCTGCAGCCATCTATGACAGCAGGAAAATGCAGTGGCATACAGTTGAAAGGGAGAGCTTCGCTTCAGTGAGCAGAGCTCTCCCCCTCACACACACACACGCAAGCACACATATTGCGTGATGATGCGCACCCTCCCACCCCCCACGCACACACTGTGTGGCTGACGGGGGTGCTCAATCCCCATTGGCTTCTACGCTCACCCTCAACAACAGCTGTCCAGGTGCCATGCTGGGAGCCACCCCAGCATGGCAAGAACTGTCATAGCCAACGGGTGCCCAATCCCATTCGCCCACGGCTGCAGGTTCCCCCAAAAAGCTTCCATGTGCCACGCTGGAAGCCCACCCCAGCTTGGCAAAGCACAAGCAGGTCACGGGTGCCCAACCCCATTGGCTCCAGCCCCCAAACAGTTTTTCAGCTGCCACGCTGGAGCCCACCCCAGCGCGGCAAACATCCCGTGTCGCCTAAAACCTGTAAAGAAGAAACCTTCCCTCGCAACTCCCCGCCCCCACAACCTGCACCCACCCACTGCACACCCTGCCTCCCACACACCCTCACCCCATACTTACCTCCAGAGCTCGGGCGCGACGATCATCGTGGACGGGAACACGCCTGCACTTTTCAAAGTCGACCACGAACTGAGGAAATGCCGGTAAGCTGTATAATGGAATAAATAGGGTTTTTCAACTTTGTTGCATATCTCAGGAATTTTGGGAATTTTGGACACACATTTCAACATGTGGGTTTTTGGGACCCTCCTCATGAATTTTACTGTCATGAGCAGACCGGCTCAAGGGTGATTTCGCAGTCACTGCATGAAATCACCCTTTCGGGACCCATTAACGAAATGACACTGCCAGTGTTCATAAGGGGGCCTCAAAAGCCTATGTTGAAAATTTGGTGAAAAAATTCCTAAAAATGACTGTTTTACAAGTGTGCATTGCCCAGTTCCTACGCATGCTCGTATGTTCGCGAATTTTCAATATTTTCACTCCAGATTTTCAACATTGCCATTTTACCACACCTGCTTATGAGCAGTACAGCTGTCATTTTTCACACCTCACCCAAAACGTGTTTCCGTCCATGTAGCGCACAATGGTGCAGTCAGTGTGCGAAATCAATGTACGGGACACATTAAGAAAATCACAGTGACACCGTTCATGAGTAGAAGTCTTTAAATGGCTATACTAACATACTAAAATGCCAGCAGAATAGGTCTAACAGTCTTTCGTGTCTGCTCGTTTGGTCAGCTTCCACCCTGGGTGCTGACCTTGCTGCCCCCCTCGCCTCCTCTGGCTTCTCCCTTCCCAGTTCCGGATATTCTTGCTGCATTGTATTTTGCTTCCAGAACCCTTACCCTGTACCTGTCCCACCCCCTCTTGAACCCCTCCACTGTCTCTGCCTCCACCAGCCCCTAGGCAGCACATTCCATGGCTCCACCACCCTCTCAGTGAAGTAGCACCTCCTCCTTTCTCCCCTGAATGTTCCCCCCTCCAGCTTCCACCTATGCCCTCTAGTGGTCCCTTCCTCCTTCCTTCGAAGCACCCTTACTGTTCCTCCCTTATTTACCCTCTTCATGTACCTGAAGACCTCTATCATGTCCCCCCGGTCCCTTCTCTCTTCCAATGTGTACATATTTAGCTCTTTGAGCCTCTCCTCATAGGTCCTGTCCCCCAAGCCCCAAATCATTTTGGTTGCCCTTCTCTGGACCCTCTCCAGGAGGGTAATTTCCCTCTTTAAGTGTGGCCTCCAAAACTACACGCAGTACTCAAGGTGCGGCCTCACCAAGCAGTTATACAGAGGGAGTATCACTTCCCTCCTTCTGGAGGTGATTCCCCTAGCGATGCGTCCCAGCATCCTGTTGGCCTTGGCTGCTGCCCTCCTACAAGTCTCTGAGTTGTTCATCTTGACATCCACCACCACCCCCCAGGTCCTTCTCAGCCATCGAGACTTGTAGCATTTCCCCCCCAGGGTGTACACTTGGCCTGGGTTTCTGGCCCCCAGGTGGAGTACCTTGCATTTCCCTGCATTGAACCTCAGCTTCCACTTTCTAGACCATCTTTCCAGAGCCTCCAGGTCCCCCTGTAGGGCCACCCTCCCCTCCTTCCCATCCACCACCACCCCCAGTTTTGAGTCATCCGCAAAGAGACTCATCTCACTCCTGATTCCTGTCCTTATGTCAGAGACGTAGGCGTTGAAGAGGAGGGGCCCAAGGACTGATTCCTGTGAGTCCCCACTAATGACCCTCCTTGGGGATGAGACTATCCCGCCAACTATGACCCTCTGGGTCCAGTCCTGGATCCTATGGAGGCTATGTTGAAAATTTGGTGAAAACATTTCTAAAAATGACTGTTTCATGAGCGTGTGTTGTGCAGTTCCTACGCAAGCTCGTAATTTCTCAAATGTTCAATATTTTCACTCCAGATGATTTTCAGCATTGCCATTTTACCACACCTCCTTATGACCAGTACAGCTGTCATTTTTCACATCTTACCCAAAACGTGTTTCTGCCCACGTAGCGCTCAATGGCGCAGTCGGTGTGCGAAATCAATGTACGGGACACATTAAGAAAATCACAGTGACACTGTTCATAAACAGAGGTCTTAAAATGGCTATGTTGAAAATTTGGTGAAAGAATTCCTAAACATGACTGTTTTACGACGTGCGTTGCAGAGTTCCTACACACGCTTGTAAGTTCACAAATTCTCAATATTTTCACTCCAGATTTTCAACATTGCCATTTTACCACACCTCCTTATGAGCAGTAGAGCTGTCATTTTTCACACCTCGCCCACAATGTGTTTCCGCCCACGTAGCGCTCAATGGCGCAGTTGGTATGCGAAATCAATGTATAGCAGACATTAAGAAAATCACAGTGACACTGGTCATGAGCAGAGGTGTTAAAATGGGTATGTTGAAAATTTGGTGAAAAAATTCCCAAAAATGAGCGCGTTTTAGGAGCGCACGTTGCGCAGTTCCTATGCACCGCTGGCAAGTTTGCGAATTTGCAATATTTGCACACCAGATTTTCAACAGTGCCATTTTACCGCACTTCCTTATGAGCAATACAGCTACCATTTTTCACATCTCACCCAAAATGTGTTTCTGCACATGTAGCGCACAATGGTACAGTCGGTGTGCGAAAACAATGTTTGGGACAGATTAAGAAAATCACAGTGACACTGGTCATGAGCAGAGGTCTTAAAATGGCTATGTTGAAAATTTGGTGACAAAACTTCATAAAATGACTGTGTTATGAGTGAACATTATGCAGTTTCCATGCATCCTTGTAAGTTCATGAATTTGTAATATTTTCAGTCCAGATTTGAACCAGTGGCATTTTTCCACACCTCCTTAGGAACAGTACAGCTGTAATTTTCCACAACATGGCCGAAATGTGTTTTCACACTTTCAGCACAGAAATGCGCGGTCGCTGTGGGAAATCATTGTTCGGGACAGATAAAGAAAATCACACTGACACTGTTCAATGATTGGAAATCCCAAAATGCCTGTGTTAACAATCTGCTGTAAAAAAAATCCCCAAACTAGTTTTATTACGGGTGTGCGTTGCACAGTTTCTACGCACGCTCATGCTTCACCAGTTTTTTTAAGATTTTCACAGCGGATTTTCAACATTGCCATTTTTTACACCTCCCCATGAACAGTACTGCTGTCATTTTCACATCCTGTTCGAATGCGTTTGCACCTGTGTTGCCAAATGCCGTAGTCGCTGTGCAAAAGCAGTTTTCGGCTAACAAACTGATATTGTCATTGTTCATGAGGTGGGGGTCACAAAAAAAAAACATGTTGAAAATTTGGAGTGAAAATACCAATGAATGCCTGAGGCATTAGGGTTTCTGAGCATAACGCCCTACCCTGTAGAGAATGACAGGCATCAGGGTGTGACTTGGGATTCTTGCCTGTAATGCTCATACCATTCCACCACCACCCACACCCTGCAGCCAGTGAGAGGCATCAAGGTATGCCTCGGACTCTTCGGGCCCAAACTTCACCCCATTCTCCTATTCTGCACCCATCTCACCATATTTCCTGATGGAATGGGGTGCGCATAAGGGCCAAAGACCCCAAGGCACAGTGACACTTGTCAGTGTCTGCAGGGTGGGGTGTGGTGAAATGGTGTGGTCGTTATGTCTGACGACCCAAAGACACACCCCAATGCCTGTCACTCTCTGCAGGGTGGTGGTGGGGTTTGCTTCATTTCAATACTTCGCTGCCATTCCTATTATGCAGCTCTGTAACTTCAACACTACCAATGCCAATGCCAGCAAGCAAACATTCAGCATTGACAAATGCTTGTTTTGTTTTGGTTCCTGTTGTGGGTGAGTTTTGTTGTGCTAGCTCCTGTACTGCAGTGTCCTGCTCTGCAGTGTTCTCTGCCCCTTTGTTTGATTTTGGAGATAGAGGCAGATACCTGTTTGTAGTTGTTATATGGTTTATGAAGGTGATATGTTGTAGAGCACTGAGTGATGGGACACCCAATTTGCCCCTCCTAACCGCCTGCCAACCTCCCAGACCAACTACCCTCTGCAGTCGAGGTGCTTCTGTTGGATGCTGGAGAAATGACAGGTGGTTCTTATAATATATTTCCTCCTGAATATGCAATTTGAGGTGCGCAATCTCTGCCCATGCTGCCTGAGGCTGAGCCCTTAGATCTCCAATAGCCCAGCATGTAGGACAGTGTCCTAAATCCTGTAAAACTGCCCTTCTGAAAAGTATTCCACAGTACCTGCAGTTAATGATATCCATTCCAGATAAGTTGCTGAGTTTATAACCTGGTTAGAGTAATTAGAAGGAAGAAAATGAAAGCAAAAGTTTGATTTTGTGTCTTGTTTGTTTGTTTTTGTATAACTTGTTATAACAAGTTAAATTACTAGTACCCTTGTAAATGAGTTCACTGTGTGGATACCCCTCTGATCCGCCCCTTCCTGCTTTGCTACAGGAAATGTCACGACTGTGCTACCCTATAAAAAGAGTGTAGTGTGGGGTGGTTGGGGATCAGAGTGGGTGGCTGGGCCCTTCCCCTGCTGAAAAAGAAGAACCACGGACGAAAGGAACAAGGAGGCATGAGCAGGAACAATCAGCCAGCAACAAATGCAGTAGCTCTGAAAGCTTATCCTAATGACAGATAAAACTGTAAAACCTGTAAAGCACCACCTGTAATAATTTCACAGAAGATATACGCTGTAAGAAAAACTGTGCTACAGAGAAAAATAAAGCAGTAACGGAAGATATACCTTGCAAAAGACAATTTGAATCAGAAGATTACAGCAGTAATCTGTAAGCACAGTCCTGTAGGCACACCCTGTAATAATGCAGCAGAAGGTATACCCAGCAAAAACAATTTGAATCAGTGAAAAATAAAGCAATAAAATGTTAGCAACAAACAGTAACAATCCCTGTGAGTACAAAATAAAAATAACAACACACAGTAAATCTGCCTAGGCAAAAGAAGCCTTAATCCTTATCCTTGCTCTGGTAAGGTTCTTTCCTCTGTCCTTTCAAGCATGTTAGCATGATGCACCAAAGTCCCCTCCTGATGACCCCACATTCATGGACATCATGTGGCATATCTGTGATAACATGGATGGGGACCCACAGCAGCTGGACACAGAGGCTAACTATGTACTCCAGGAGCCTCATCTTGTGGTAGTCCCACCACCAGTAGGGGACACATTCAAGGATGTCAATAATACTGCTTGGAATCGTCCATATTCCTTCTCATCAGTCCCATAGAAAGTTGACTAACATAGTGCCCTTATGGAACAGCCCTATCTTGAACAACCAGTAGCGGATTCCATAGCCATTAGGGCCACTTGTATCCAGACACACACCCAAGTACCCATCCTCCGGACTGAGAATCGAAGCAACTGGTAAAATTCCAAAACTCATTGTGTGAGCAAGGCCTAGACATGGTCAAAGAGCCTCCGTGAAGGTACCCAGAAGGAGGAATTAGTTAAGCTGTTTCAGATGGGTTTGATGTGGGTCACCAAGTGCTAAGGGCAGCATATGATGCTGATTATGCTGGCATCAGCCTCAGGGTCTCTGGTTTCACCATGGAAGTCAATACATGCATTCTGGACACACTCTTTAAAGGGACATTACTTTTCAGAGAGGACTCTGAAAAGACCAGTACCAAAATACAGGATGCAGGCAAAGGCAGCAGGCAGCCTGCTCCATCCAGGCAATGAACAATCCCATGCCTAAGCCACCTCATAAGCAGTAGCATCGCGTTCGATGACAACAGACCCAACAACCTGGGGATAGACAACAGATGAGAGGTGGTTTCTTCCTCAAAGGCTCCTTGCATGCTACAGATAGACAAAGAATTGCACATCTGATACATTCGGTGGGCAGCAAAATGTAGTAGGCAAGTGTATGCAACTGTGTTCAGCCATGGCAGACTACAAGAGATAAACATGGAATGCTTTGATGACATGATGTGAAGTGCATTCAATGCCTATTCATGTTCTTCCCTTCTCCTCCATCCTCCTATAGGTAAATGGAGGCACACCACAACTGACTTTATATGATAACAGTGCTATCATACACAACTGGGGAAGTATTTTTTTTTAAATGAGGAGCAGTGTGGGACTCTAAATGTCCTTGAAATTATGCTCATAGGTGCAAAAATCTAAATGCATACGCAGACATAATGGTGTTTAATTGTTCAGTGATGGAATAGTGCAGTGACAATGTTTTTGTAAATACTAATATCTGCCCATCAAGTACAGCGAAAGAAATTCTATGCTGGATTGTCACTCTTAGCAAAACACAAGACCTGCCCAGCAATGACCTCTGCCTTGGGTGGATATGGTTTAGGTGCAATGTTGTTTGGAATGTCAGGAACATTCATCGGTGGGAGTGTGATCTCTTTACATTTCAGCATGATCACTCTCAGTAGCATGTCTTGTATATAGCCATGTGTTTTGCTTCATATACCAGTTTGGCAACCCAGTCCTTTTTAAATTTTGGATAAACCAACTTGAATCACTACTCTCCTTCCTTGCTAGATGTTGGGTTTGGGTTATGGACAACTGTCTGTGTGCGGTTAACATTAGCATTATGGTCTAGGATGGTAAGCATGATTCTTGCCTTCATTCCAGCATGGCTAAAGGATTCTAACTTTGGGCAGTATTTGCACAGCAATGAATGAAACACCTCTAGGCCCCCTGTGTGGCAAAACTGTGTAGCATGCTTTAGATCCTTCAGAAAACTTTTTCTGGCCTCAGTCTTTTTCAGAGCAGTATGTGCTTCATCATCCTCCTTCAACCACTGCTTAATATGAGCATCCTCGATAGGCATTGGGTGACAGCATGCATGGAACTTTTCAGCCCATGTCCAGTTGTGTTGGTTGGTTATATGGAATGTCAGTGACAGTCATTTTTCTTCAAGCAGCACTGGATCACCACCACACATTTCAGACGACCACCAAATATGGTTACTTACACTTTGGCACCACCCAGACAGGATGTCATTCCTCTTTGTTTTGGCCTTACTTGCAATCTGCTTCCACACACTCTTTGATAAGTGCCACAAATCAAATTGATGATCTATTTCTGGGAAATGGTGCCTCAGGAGGCATGCAATACCTCTGTGCCTGTCTGTAGCAATTTGGGTAAAGAAATGACAATGTCCTTGCTTTTCAGGTGATGTATGCAGGCTTCAAATGCTTTTCTTTTCTAGTGCCACAGAAGAAATTCCCACTTGTACCTGCTCCAGTACATAGTCTACAATCAGGAAAGAGTCCAAGGACAGGAGAAGTTAGATGTAGCGTAATACTTACCTGATAGAGAAGGGATGAACATCCTCCGAGATCTGTTAAAAGAAAAATAGGTTAGTATGCAGAAAATACAGTAGTGACAGCATACAGCAGATGGATGTAAAATGTGTATAGGACAGAATAAGAGTAAAAAGGGTGTGTTAGATAAAAAGTTACAGTCAGGGGCACAGGAAGAAAATAAAGATTCAGAGAAAGATGGAGAAATAAACAACACTAATAAACACATAACAAAAGAGACTTTAAAGTGGTGTGTGTGGGGGACAGCAAAACCATTTATCACCCCCGAGATGGCCTAGTGGGTAGTAAGTACAATTAGTAGCCCAGGTGGTCAAGTTTGGATTCTTTGGAGATAACGGCCAGCATTATTAAAATAATTTCACAGTGGTGGGGTGGGGGAGGGGGCTAGTGCTGGCACAGGTATGCGAGAGATTTCTGTAATACCCCTAAATGGGCTACTTCACCATGTGGCTAGTGGCCAATGTATTTAAACTACAAATAATCTTTTTCCCTGGGTCTAGTGGTGGTGGGTTTCTTGGGTCCTGATCAATATTTTGTTTGGCAGCAGCCAGCATGGGTGTGGAGTGTGAAGAGAACGAGCTGGGCAGCTGCAGCAAGTAGCACGATCGACCGTGCTAAAGTGAACATCAGTGGGTCAGGTGCACTCTACTCTCAGCCCATATGGAGCTCGGGTTGTGGCCTGCTCCATGCAGGCAGGAGAGTGAGGGACAGCAGGTCATTGGAAGCGGGAATGAGGCTAGTATAGGAGTGCCTCCCTCCACCTACCCGCTTCGGCAGCAAATGCAGTTACCTTGAGGGGCTCTAGAGCAACAGCAGCATCAGGGAGGCTATATCCAGCTGGTCACACTCGTGGCTGTTATACAGCATTATAGCATGGACAAAAGTGAACAGCCAATGAAATGGTCAGACTGTCAGTTTACCACCAGTGTAAATCCTATGATAATCACTGGCTGGTATCCTTAATCATCGCAGCACAGATATAAATACAATAAAAATAAAAAAAATAAACCTCTTTAAAAGTTGTATTTTGTTATAGTAAAAAAATTGACCTTGGTATAATTGCAATAAGCCACTTGGAGGATGTGGGTTATTAAAGCAATATACCATGACAGGGAGTGGGTATATTGGTGGATTTACCACAACTGGTGTGGTTCAGTCACGAGGTGCAGCCGAGTGACTTAACCACACCGGAAGTGACAAATCCACCCATATACCCACTCCCTGTCATGGTATATTGCTATTATACAATGTTCAACTTTTTTTTTGTTTTTATAGTGATATCAAACTTTTACAGTGGGTATACTAGAGGATTTATCACAGTCATGTGATGTGTTTTGACCAATGAGGTTACAGAATTTTCATACCCCATTGTATAATGGGCTATTAACCACGGCTGGTGACGATTTACCCACTCGGCTGTACCTCGTGGGCAAACCACTCCGGCCGTAGCTAATCCCCCGATAACACACACACCGTCGTGGCATATTGCTTGCAAAGTTCATAGCTGGGGGCGGTTACTGTAAGGGAGCTCAGCTGCACTATGACTTCTTTAACTAGCCAGGGGTTGGGGGGAGTGCTCACCATCACCATGGACAGCCCCTACTTGGCGCTGGCCACACACACACACAAACCAGCCCTCCTCCCGCCCCACACACATGGCCTGCCTCCTCCACACACACACACACACACACACACACACACACACACACACACACACACACACACGTAATCAGCCCCCTCAACTTCTATGAATCTATTTCAATTAATCAGGGCTAGTTTCAATTTGCAGGTAACCAGCGAATATCATATTTCAAACCACAAGAGCTATAAAACATACAGTTTCAACACACATAGAAAATTGACTCTAATACTATATTTGCTGTATGATCCAGCAACCATGTAATAGAAGTATGACTTTTCTGACAGCAACTGAAGCAGTTACCTGTGCCACACTTCAAGTAAGCCCACCAATTACAGACAAAAAAGCCACATGTTCCAACATTCTTTGCCATCCAAACAAAATATTTTTTGCAGGTTGTTTTGCCCAAGAACACCAGTAAATGGTCTTCATAGAAATCACTGAGAAACAGAACAGCTTTACCTGGGTAAAAAGAGGAAAAGATGCTCCTCTGAGCACAATACCGTTGACACAAACAGGCAACAGATTCTCCATATTCTCCCAGGCAAAGACGTCATACCTGTTTTTAAATTTTAAACAGCCTTCTAGTGCTTAAACTGCACAAATTGCTGCAGAGATTTCCATCAGTTTCCTTCACTGAAACCAGCCTCTGCTCCTATCTCTACGCTTCCAATTTTCCTTGTTCGCAAACTATCCAGCTCTCCACTCCTTTCGAACTGGTTAGCAGTAGAGGCTTCATGCAGTGAAAAGCATTTCTTTTCTCACTCAGTCATTCCATCAACACTAAAAGGGCACAATAAGCTAAATTAAGAGCCGACCAACCGAGCTCTGGGAAATCTTACTCATAGGAGTCCACCGGGGTCCATAAAGTGAAAGCAGCCAGGATTTAATTCATAAAAGCCGGTGACAAGAACACAGTGCAGGGTTAAAAGCTAAAAGCACAGTGCTACAGCGAAAAGGAGCAGTGACGAGGGGGAGCAGCCTGCAGTCGTCTTGCTGCCCTCCCCCCTCTGCCTCCTGCTACACCGCAAACAACAATCAGGAACAGAGGGAGCGGGGTGGACAGCACACAGTGGGAGGGAGTGGGAGGCTTTTTTCACTCCGGGGTACGGGAACAGAGGGAGCGGGGTGGACAGCACACTGTGGGAGGTGTTTTTTCACTCTGGGGTACGGGAACAGAGGGAGCGGGGCAGACAGCACACAGTGGGAGGGAGCGGGAGGTTTTTTTTCACTGCGGAGTATGGGAACAGAGGGAGTGGGGCGGACAGCACACAGTGGGAGGGAGCAGGAGGGTTTGTTTTCATGGCAGGGTACGGGAACAGAGGGAGCAGGGCAGACAGCACACTGTGGGAGGGAGCGGGAGGTTTTGTTTTTAACTTTGGCTGCAACAGGGGCGGGTGGACAGCAGTGGGAGGAGTGGAGGGGTACCTGCACTCTGGGGTACGGAACAGAGGAAGCACGCAGACAGCACACGGTGGAAGGGAGTGGAGGTTTTTTCACTTCTGCTGCCGGGACGTGGAGCGGGGCAGATAGCATGCAGTTGAGGGTTTAATGGCACTCCTGGTGCCACAATGAGAGAGTGGTATGAACAGAATGTTTCCGGTATACCAAGCATGCCCTGCAATGATAGAGCTCCCTCATTGCAGCAGAATTAATGACGCTACAATGACAGGCAGCCCCTCATTGTGACAAAACGTTTCAACTTGGTGCACTTCTGCAGAACCAGTGTCATCAGGACACTGGGCCTGTATTAGGTGCACACCACAAAGTCCATAAATGCAGTGCTGGCATTGGCCACCACACTGCTGCACCTCCACAACCCACTTTCCTGTTGTTGCAAGATAATGTTTCTTGCACATATAAGCAAACATAAAATGGCTTAACAGAATACTATAGCAGCAGAACACCATCATATTTCAAAACAAGCATTTGTCAATGCTGAATGTTGATTGCTTATATGTGCTGGTTAGGTATTTGGAAGTGAAAGTACCATGCCTAAGAACTGTCATGTGCCCCCCCCCCCCAAAGACATCCACTGTGTATTTCTGTTCAGTATTCACAGAAGGGGGGGAAGGGCAAGGGCCATAGCAGTACAGCAGTTGCAAAGGCATGAAGAGGTGGACAATAGTCCATTCACAGGCAGAAGAATCCTGCAGAAGGTGAGTAAATTGAAGGTGGACAAAGCGATGGGACCAGATGGCATACACCCAGGGATATTAAAAGAACTGTGAAGGGAAATAGCAGTACCTTTAGCAGCCATGTTCACTGAGTCATTCAACACAGGGGTGGTACCAGAGAATTGGAGGAGGGCACATGTGGTCCCTGTATACAAATCCAGCAGTAAGGAGGAGGCGGGGAACTATAGGCAGGTCAGCCTCACTTCAGTAGTGGGGAAGATCATGGAGACATTGGTTAAAGAAAGGATAGTGGGGCATCTAGAAGCCATCGGAGCCCAGGACCATAGGCAACATGGATTCACAGTGGGGAGGTCATGTCAGACAAATCTGGTTGATCTCTTTGACTGGGTGACAAAAGAAGGAAATCAGGGTGGGGCAGTGGACAACGCTTACCTTGATGTAAGCAAAGCCTTTGACACCATCTCACATAGGAGGCTGATAAATGAGCTGAGTAGGCTGGGCATGGGGAAAGGGTGGTAATGTGGGTTAGAAACTGGGTAAGAGACAGGAGGCAGAGAGTGGTGGCAAATGGGGCACAGTCTGGGGAGAGGGGATAACCAGTGGGGTGCCGCAGGAAGTGGTCCTGGGGCCAGTCCTGTTCAATGTCTTCATTAGTGACATTGTAGAAAGGCTGAAGAGAAAGGTCTGCCTGTTTGCAGATGACACCAAGAAGTGTAACACAGTGGATACCCCAGAGGGGGTGGAGAAACTGAGGAGGGACCTGGGGAAGCTTGAGAAATGGTCTGAGGACTGACAACTGAAGTTTAATTCCATAAAATGCAAAATTATGCACCTGGGACACTGAAACCCTGGGGAAAGGTACAGGATGGGAGGGGGGAGGTAGTTGCTGACAGTCACAAAGAAGGAAAGGGACCTGGGGGTTCTTACTTCAGATGACCTGAAATGTCAAAGTGGTAAGGCAGCTGGGAGGGCCAGCAACATGCTGGGATGCATGGGCAGGGGTATCACCAGCATAAGGAGGGAAGGGATCCACAACAGGGGTCCGACAGAAATTCTGTTGAATGCCCTGTCAGCGACACTGGCAGGTTGACCGCATTCTGCAGTCAGCTGCTGGTTCGCTGCTGCATTCTTTGTTTTCTTCAGGGGGCTTCGCATCCCGAACCCCCCAAGCTGGGGGCTGTGCCTCTGCACCCCCCACTGAAGGATTCTCAACTCCAGTCGGAGCTGATTGGGGGTGTGCAGGACCCTCGACACAGAGTGCCGGGTTCCAGCGGGTCTCCCACCACAGCTAGGGGCTGTAGTCGCTGTAGGGGACCTCGCTGTCAAAATGTCGCTGCGAGGGGGGTAAACGAGGAGGGAGGTATTGATGCCATTATATGAAACCATGGTCAGGCCTCACATGGAGTACGGTGTGCAGTTCTGGAGGTTGCACCTTCTTAAGGATATTAACAGGCTGGAGATGGTCCAGAGAAGGGCGAATGAGATGGTACGGAGCTTGCAACACAAGACTTATGAGGAGAAATTAAGGGACCTCACTACGCACTCACTGGAAGACAGGAGGGAAAGAGAGGATATGATAGAAACATTGAAGTACCTCAAAGGTATAAATATAACTACTGAGAAGCAGGAGACAGCTGCTATAGGCACACAGTATGTGTCAGCTTCTGTGTGATATTCTTTTGCTCTTATAAATCTGTAATCTCCAGTATTTCAGTAACCACATGACCACACTGCCTTCTTTAGGCAATTTTATGCTGGTTGATGTCTGGTGTCAGATGGCAGACAGAGGGCTCACCAGATTGTGTTGCCATTTGAAAAACTTCAAGAGTGTTCTTTTACTGGTAAGCATTTTGGAAAGCTGGTGAAGGTCTCACAATTTTTACTATGATTTTATCTTCTTATGTCTGTCCCCTTTGGTCCCCCAATCCCCACACCCCAACAGTCATCAGTGGCCACAGCTGCAGACTTCTTCTTGCCAAGATGGTGGGTGAGAAACAGAAACATAGACTTTGATGGCTGATAAGGACCGCTTGGCCCACCTAGTCTGCCCATTTCCCTACCTGATGGATAAGCTGCAGATTCTAGTTAATCAACAGCTTACTTCCTCCTACCCCCACCAGTAGAATTGCCTTATGTCTGTTCATGAGCAGCTGCCTTCACAGTCTATGAAGTCTGACATCTTTCAGTGCCGCCTATTGATCATCTTCTAACACAGGCGAGGCACTGCCAGCCCACAACTAACTCAGGACAAGCAGGTTTCAAAGTGGGGAAGAAATGGAGTGAGCAAGAATCAAGTACTCATTCAGATGCAGTGTCGATTTTAAGATCAGCATACTGGTGTGGACACTGCAAATAGAACCCCAGCTCTTTAAGCAGCCTTATGAAGAGTAAAGGCTTCTCAAGCGCTAAAGTTCTGTTTTATTGTACTGTAAGTGGCTGCATCTAATTCGGTAATTACTGTACCTTACATCTGGATGTATGGTAGGCCCAACTTTAAATAAACACTGCACCTGAATTAACACATGGTGCCATAGAAACATAGAATTTGTCAGCAGAAAAGGACCGTTCAGCCCACCCAGTCTGCCCAAGTGTTCCCTACCTACTTGTAACTCCTGCCTGTATGTGTTACTGCATGTCTTATTCTGCCTGCGTCCATCAGGACCTCCTTGTGAATGAGCTTGCTTAATGGATTTTTCCTACAGTGAACTTGAACCTACTCCACTTCCATAGCCCTATTGATCTCCATTGACCCCGTCCTTCCCCTTTTTCTAATATACCCCTCTGTTTATCCCATGCATGCTTCATGCACCCTACCATTTTAGCTTCCACCACTTCTCCTGGCAGTCTGTTCAAGGCATCTATCACCCTTTCAGTAAAGAAATATTTCTTTACATCTATCCTGAATGCCCCCCCCAGCTTCATTGTATTTAACTTGGTTTGAGTGCTCATCTTCATTTGAAGGAAACTCCCCAACTGTACTCTCTTTACCCCTCTGAGGTACTTTGTAGGTCTTGATCATGTCACCTCTCGCCCTCCTTTCTTCCAGAGTGTACATGTTGAGATTCTTCAGCATTTCCTTGTAGGGATTCCTGTGAAAATTCTGAACCATTTTAGTTGCCCTCATCTAGAATACCTCCACCTTATGTCCTTTCTGAAGTGTGGACTCTAAAAGTGGACACAGTACTCTAGCTGGGGGTACACGAGAGAGTGATACAATGGTAACACAACATCCCTCCTCCTCGTACTGGAGATGCCACTCCTTATTCACCCCAGAATCCAATTTGCCCTGCCTATAGCCTTGTCACACTGTACTGCCAACTTGAGGTCCTCTGATATAATAACCTCAAGGACCCTTTCATGCCTAGTGAGTATCAGTACCTCTCCCCATCCTATACCCAGCATCGGGGTTCCTATGCCCTAGGTACATGATTTTACATGTGCTGGCATTGAACCCCAAGTAAGTAAGAAAATGGAATTGATTTGAATGAATTGCTGGCTTTTAAGCAGCTTTTTGTGGAGTGTGTATGTGTGTGAGTCGTGGGGGGGGTCTGCTACTATAACTATTTGCTTTTGATTTGGTATAATGAGCGAACAGATTAACCCTGCTCCCCACTCCGTGTGCTATATCGGAAATAAAGAGCCCAAATAGCATTGGGCCAAGCATTGAGCCCTGCGGCACCCCGCTTGTCACTGCTCTGGGTGCCGAGAGCTACCCCTCCACCACCACCACTCTCTGCACCCTTCCCTGTAATCAGTTCTCTGACCATTTAGTCAGACCACCTTCCAACCGTACCTCTCCTGCTCCTCACTCTTCTCCTCCTTGGCCTCTGTCGCTCCTCCTGGTAGTATGCACCCTTTCTCCTCCTAATTCTTACCGGGTGGTGGTGCCTTCTGTACTACACTCAAACCACTCTGCCTGCCCCCTTCCAGGGTTACTACGCCTCTGCTTTTATCTATATGTAGGACGGTGACCTCATCAGGCTCCCCTGTCCGGACCTTTCTATCAACCTCAGTCTTTTGGCCACCCCCCATTTGTTTAAATCCACCTTAGTAGAGATATATCCCTCTAAGCTTGCCTTTTTTTTTTTTTTACGTATTTTCTCACTGGAGCTACGGTTGGCTTGGTCTGTCCTCGGCTGACCCCCAGCCCTGCCCCGACATCAGGCCGGCCTGCTCACCTCCACGGATTACCCCCATGGTGGGGTGGTGAGGAGCTTCCCAGGTCGACCCACCGGAGCAGGTTCCGGTTGAGGAGGCACCATTCGGGGCAGGCAGGGGGGGTTGGAAGCTCATGCTGCCTGACCGTAGCCCATTTTCCATTTTTCTCCCCTTTGTGGAGTGCAGGGGTGCAATGATACTTAGGCACAGCGTGCCAACGTCCGCCATACTCCCCCACCCTTTACTACACTGCTGTAGTAGTGCCCACAGTCATCACCAGGGGCCTCTACAGAGCGGTGGGTCCCTGGATCCTGCCCTGGGATAGGAGAGCAGTCCTCTGGATGCTCAATCCTATCCCTCCCTTGCCAACCCCTGGTGGCCCAGGCTTGCGTCCGAACCCAGGTTGCCAGTGTGGCGCGAGATGTGGCATCCAGCACCTCAACCCTTAGAGCCAGTGGCCCAGCGCAGCAATGCTGCCTTTACTACCACCTCCCTTCCTGCTCCAGTGTACCCTGATCCCCCCGTACAAGTCACCATCTCCACAGACCCCACCCAGTTAGTCAGTAACTTATAATGTTTCACAGGCACCAACTTCAGCGCCACCGAACTCCTCATGTCATCTTTCCTCATTATGTTTTGCACATGTACTGGCAGTACTCCAAGAATGCCATCGAGATTCCCCACCCCTCACACTGCCTGCCCAAGTACTCAGAGCCCCCTCACTACTTACACAGTGTCCCCCGCCACGACATTTGTACCATATGCAACAGTAAATGAGGTTTCTTCCTCCCTTGTTGATGCTTGAGCAGTGCCTGCCCTGCCTCTCCTGCAGTCAACCTGGGGACAGCTTCAACCCAAATATGGCTGTGCCTTTTCCCTTCTTCTCTGCCCCATCTCACCCATTTCAGCATAGAATCGCCCAGGACAAGTGCCCTTTCCTCACTCCCCTTTCCCTTCTAATGCCCCTTCCACCACCCCATTATCGTTTTCCCTGTCCTCACTCCCGCCCAACTGCACCCTCTGTGACTCTGTATCTGTACCCCTACTCGCCTCACCCCTTTCTGTGCCTTTATTCCTTCCATCCCCTGAACCCCTTTCCCAGCCTGACTACATCCTACTGGGCTTCCCATGTCAACCTCCCTCCTACCTCCTGCTGATTTCCAACTGCTTCCATCCCCGCTTGTTGTCAATTTAGAGCCCCCATTCCTTCTACCCCGATAGTGATGCCCTCTCAACCTTCCCCTTCCTTGTAGCCTTCTGTCCTTCAGTACCACCCCCCCTTCCTTACTAGCCCCTTCTACCCTTTTGTCATTGCTATTCTTTTTCCTATCTGTTGCCATCCCTCTCCTGCCCCAAGGCTTTGTCTTCCCCTTCAGTATGTTCCTTGTTCCACCTCTGTCCCATAGCAGAGGTTCAAATCTATTTGTAGTCCATACCTGTCCTACATCTCTTCCTCCTATCAGTTCCCCCCCTCCTACTTGTTCCCCTCTGTGGCACCCCTGGTCCCTCCCTAACCACAGCCATCTGCTCTCTCCCCTGGTACTCCTCGTGGTCTCTTCCTCCCCTTCAGGAGGCCCCCTGCCCTGGCCTTGAGCACCCCCTCCCTTCTTCTCCTCTCTTTTCTGCTAGTTCCTTTGATACTGGGGTAGGTTTCAGTCCCTAGTTATTCTTCCTCCATCCCCCTTTGCCATCCCCTATTCCATCCCTCAAGATGCCTATCATACTCATCTGCCCTGCCACTTACACTCCTCCCTAACCTCCACAGTTCCTCCCTCAAACTATCCAGTCACCTACAGACCATACCCCCCCATACTCCAAGCCCAGCAGGATCATGGCAGACCCACACCTGTACACCCTCCACCCTTCTAAAGATGCCCGCCTCTATTGACATGTGGAACCTGCCCCACGGCCCCGCCATCTTATGTTACGGGCTCTACCCCAGGTTCTGGTAAATTCTACTACAACTGCTTGGCCCCTATTTACCAAATTACTGTCCTCTCACACTAGTCCTCTCTACTGACCCTTGCCGATCGTGCACTTCAGTTTCAAATCTCATCCATTAGATACTGTATTACTGTAGCAATCCTAAAGCCCCTTTGTCCATTTTTCTCCCTCAGCTACCATACTTTTGTTCTCAGCTCTCATAGTTTCACTTAGCCCAGTTAGAACCTAGTTGCACTCCAAGTATTACTTCAGCCCAGTTAGAGAAAAAACAGAACAAATAAATATGTATTATTATAGCAATCATAACTAGTATAGCTCAGTACTTAGCCCAGTTAGAGAAAGAAACAGAACAACTAAATCTGTATTATTACAGCAATCCTAGTGTATCCAATCATTGTTTGTCTCCACTCCAGGGACCCTGTTACAATATAGGACCACAGAGGACCCTGGGCAAGATAGGCAACTGTAAGTCCCGCAGAGCTCCATTGAGCCTGCCTACCCTCTCTCACTGTCATTCTATTTCTCCCAATGCTGCAGGATGCCCTTTTGTACTGGGCCCTGCTTGCATTGGCACCCTCTGCCCACAAAGAAACCGCATCAGTCCTGACACAGCTCCGCTAGAGCTTGCTCGTCCTCCTCTCTCACTACCTGCCTGTTTCTCCGACACTGCAGGCTGCCTTGTACCGGGTTCTGCCTGCACTGGCGGTTTTTCTGCCCACAGCCAGTTCGCCATGTCCCGACAGAGCTCCATTTAGGTTGCTCTTACCCCTCTGTCACTTGCTCATTCTGTTTCTCCTGGCGCTGCAGGCTGCCCTTGTACTGGGCCCTGCCTGTTGATGCCTTCGCCCATTAAAGAAATCCGCAGTAGTCCCTGGAGAGCTCTGCTGGGCCCGCCACTGCCCCTCTCACTCGCTCATTCCATTTTCTCCTGGCGTGGCAGGCTGCCCTTTTGTACTGGGCCCTGCTCATGCTTGGTGTTTTTTTCTGCCCATAAAGAAATCTGTAGTAGTCCCAGATAGAGCTCCATTGAGCTCTCTATCTCTCACTCGCTTGTTCTGTTTCTCCATCGCTGCAGACTGCTCCTTTTGTACTGGGCCTCGTGACACATTGCTGCCTTTTCTGCCCACAAAAGCAAATCCGCGAGCAATCCTGACAGCTACGTTGAGCCTGCCTCACCCCTCCCCTCACTCGGGGCGGTTCTGTTTCTCCTGCTGCAGGCTGCACTTTTGTACTGGACCCCGCTCATGCTAAGGCTTCCTTCTGCCCACAACAATCCAGTAGTCCCAACAGAGCTCAGCTGAGCTCAGTCACTCCCCCTCTCTCACTTGCTAGATCTTAATCTGTCCCAAACACTGATTTCCCACAGTGACTGAGCTATTCTGCCCCGGAAGCACAAAAACACATTTTGGCCAGGATGTGAAAAATGACAGCTATACTGTTCATAAGGAGGTGACAAAAAATGCCAGTGTTGAAAATCTGGCGTGAAAATATTACAAATTTGTGAAGTTACAAGGGTGCATGGAAACTGCGCAATGCATAGTTGTAACACAGTCATTTTATGGACTTACATCACCACATTTTCAACATAGGCATTTTAGGACCTCTGCTCATGAACAGTGTCACTGTCATTTTCTCAGTCAATCCCAAAAACTGATTTCCCATAGTGACTGCACTATTCGGCACCGGAAGTGTGAAAACACATTTTGGCCAGGTTGTGTAAAATGACAGCTGTACTGTTCATAAGTAGGTATGAAAAAATGGCAATATTGAAAATCTGGCATGAAAATATGATAAATTCGTGAAGTTGCGAGTGTGCTTGAAAACTGCACAATGCACGGTCATAACACAGTCATTTTATGGACTGTCATCACAACATTTTCAACATAGGCATTTTAGGACCTCTGCTCATGAACAGTGTCACTGTGATTTTCTTAATGTGTCCCGAACACTGATTTCTCACAGCGACCATGCTAATCTGCGCCGGAAGTGCAAAAACACATTTCGGCCAGGATGTGAAAAATGACAGCTCTACTGTTCATAAGGAGGTGTGGGAAAATGCCAGTGTTGAAAATCTGGAGTGAAAATATTGCAGATTCACAAAGTTATGAGTGTGCGTGGCAACTGCGTAATGCACGCTCGTAAAACAGTCATTTTTTGGATTTTATCCACCAAATTTACAACATAGGCTTTTTGAAAGCCCACCTCATTAACACTGGTGCTGTCATTTCATTAATTGGTCCCGAAAGGTGATTCCGTGCAGTGACTGTAAAATCACCTTTCAAGACCAAATAACACCATGACAGTGGCTGAATTCATGAGAAGGGGTTCTAAAAAACCCCATCTTGAAAATTTGGTGCCAAAATTCCAAAAAAGGCCTGAGATATGCACCAAAGTTGGAAAAACCCTATTTATGCCATTATACAGCTTACTAGCATTTCCTCAGTTCACAGTCGGCTTAAGAGTGCAGACATGTCTCCGGTCCACGAAGATCGTCGCGCCAGACTCCGGAGGTAAGTATGGGTAAGGGGAGTGTGGGGAGGCAGGGTGCACATATGGTGGGCGCGGGTTGGGGGAGGGGCCGCCGGACTCGATGAGGGATCATTTTCTTGTTTACAGGCGTAAAAAACAAGCATTTGTCAATGCCGAATGTCGATTGAGTTGGTGTGTTGAGCTCGCTCACTGCCCCTCTGTCTCTCATTCAGTCTGTGCCTCCCCGTGCTGCAGGCTGCTCTTTTGTACTGGCTCCTGCCTGCGTTGGCACCTTGTTCTGCCCAGTAAGAAATCTGCAGCTGTCCCGACAGAACTCCGTTGAGGTGGCTCACTCCCCCTCTCTCACTCGCTCATTCTGGTTCTCCTGACGTTGCAGGCTTCCCTTTTGTACTGGGCTCCTGTCTCTTGTGGTGGCTTTTTCTGCCTACAAAGAAATCTGCAGTAGTCTCAACACAGGTCTGTTGAGCCTGCTGACTCACCCTCTCTCACTCACTCATTCTGTTTCTGCCGACGCTGCAGGCTTCCCTTTTCTATTGGGCTCCTGCCTGCGTTGCCACCTTCATCTACCCACAAAGAAATTTGCAGCAGTTACAATAGAGCTCCTTTGAGCTCGCTCACTCCCCTTCTCTCACTCGCTCATTCTGGTTTTCCTGCCACTGCAGGCTGCCCTTTGTATAGGTCTCCGCGCATTGCTACCTTTTCTGCCCACAAACAAATCTGCAGTAGTCCCAACAGAGCTCTGTTGAGCTCACTCATTCCCTCCCTCACCAGCTCGTTTGTGTATCCTCGCTGCAGGCTGCCCTTTTGTACTGTGCTCCTGCCTGCATTGGTGGCTTGTTCTGGCCAGAAAGAAATCTGAAGCAGTCCTGACACAGCTCCATTGAGCTCGCTCACTCCCCCTCTCTCACTCACTCATTCTGTTTCTGCCGACGCTGCAAGCTGGCCTTTTGTACAGGGTTCCTGCCTGTGTTGCCGCATTTTCTGCCCACAAAGAAATCCACAGCAGTCACAATACAGCTCCATTGAGCTTGCTCACTCGTGCTGTCACTCACTCGTTCTGTGTCTCTTGGTGCTGCAGGCTGCGCTTGTGTACGGGGCTCCTGGCTGCGTTGGCACCTTTGTCTGTCCACAAAGAAATCCGCAGCTGTCCCGACACAGCTCCATTGAGGTTGCTCAGTCTCCCTCTGTCACGTGTTCATTCTGTTTGTCCTGGTGCTGCAAGTGGCCCTTTTGTACGGGGCTCCTGCTTGCATTGGCGCCTTTTTCTGCCAACAAAGAAATCTGCAGCAGTCCTGCTAGAGCTCCGTTGAGCTCACTCGGTCACCCTGTCTCACTCACTCGTACTGTATCTCCCACTGCTGCAGGCTGGCCTTTTCTACTGGGCTCCTGCCTGCTTTGATGCCTTTTTTTGCCCACATAGAAATCCGCAGCAGTCCTGACGGCGCTCTGGTGAGTTTGCTCACTCCCCCTCCCTCACTCGCTCTCTCGTTCAGTTTCTCCCAGTGCTGCAGGCTGCCCTTTTGTACTAGGGTCTTGTGTTGGGGTCTTTTTCTGCCCACAAACAAATCTGCAGCAGTCCCGACAGAGCTCAGTCACTCCCCCCTCTCACTCGTTCAGTCTTAATCTGTCCCAAACACTGATTTCTCACAGTGACCGTGCTATTCTCCAGCAGGAGTGCAAAAACATATTTTAGCCAGGATGTGAAAAATGACAGCTGTACTGCTCATAAGGAGGTGTAAAAAACTGCCACTGTTGAAAATGTGGCATGAAAATATTACAAAACTGTGAAGTTACTAGGGTGCGTGGAAACAGTTCAACGCACGCTTGTAACACAGTCATGTTATGGAGTTTCGTCACCAAATTTTCAACATAGGGCTTTTAGGACCTCTGCTCATGAGCAGTGCCACTGTCATTTTCTTAATCTATCCCAAACATTGATTTCCCACAGCGACCGCGTTATTCTGTGCCACAACTGTGAAACCACATTTCAGTCAGGATGTTGAAAATGACAGCTGTACTTCTCATAAGGAGCTGTGAAAAAATGCCACTGTTGAAAATCTGGCATGACAATATTACAAATCTGCAAAGTTACAAGGGTGTATGGAAAGTGTGCAATGCACACTTGTAACACAGTCATTTGATGGGCTATCATCACCAAATTTTCAACATAGGCATTTTAGGACCTCTGCTCATGAACAGCATCACTGTCATTTTCTTAATCTGTCCCGGACAGTGATTTCCCACAGCGACGGCTCTATTCTGCACTGGAAGTGCGAAACCACATTTTGGCCAGGATGGGAAAAATGACAGCTGCACTGTTCATAAGTAGGTATGGGAAAATGGCAATGTTGAAAATCTGGAGTGAAAATATAAATTCACAAAGGTACGAGCATGCGTGCAAGCTGCTCAACGCACTCTCGTAAGACAGTCATTTTATGGAGTATCATTACCAAATTTTCAACATAGTCATTTCAGGACCTCTACTCATGAACAGTGTCACTGTCATTTTCTTAATCTGCCCCGAACACTGATTTCCTGCAGCAACTGTGCTATTCTGTGCCGCAAGTGCAAAAACACATTTCTGCCAGGATGTGAACAATGACAGCTATACTGTTCACAAGGAGGTGTAAAAAAATGCCAATGTTGAAAATCTGGCGTGAAAATATTGCAAATTCAAGAAGTTATGAGCGTGCGTAGCAACTGCGTAGTGCACGCTCGTAAAACAGTTATTTTTTGGATTTTTTCCACCAAATTTGCAACATAGGCTTTTTGAGAGCCCACGTCATGAACACTGGCACTGTCATTTCATTAATCGGCCCCCAAAGGTGATTCCGCACAGTGACCGCAAAATCACCTTTTGGAGCGATTAACGCCATGACAGGTCAAGCATTCATTAGGAGAGGTCCCAAAAACCCCATGTTGAAAATTTGGTGAAAAAATTCCCCAAAATGCCTGAGTTATGCACTAAAGTTGAAAACACCCTATTTATTACATTTTATACAGCTTACCGACATTTCCTCAGTTCGCGGTCGACTTTGAAGAGTGCAGACATGTTCCCGAGTCTATCGAGGATCGTCGCGCCAAGCTCGGAGGTAAGTATGGGATTGGGGGTGTGGGAGGCAGGGTGTGCAGTGGTGGGTGCGGTTGCGGTGGGGCCAGGGAAACTATGAGGGACCGCTTTTTGCAGGGAGAAAAAGACGGCGCTGGGACCGCTTTTGCCTTTTAGGGCATGTGGCATGCTGGGGTGTGCTCCCAGCATGCCACCAGAGGCTTTATTTTGGGGGCAGCAGTAGCTGATGGGGATTGGGCACTCTGTCGGCACACAAAGGGGAGGGGTAATCATTATGCCAACTGGGATTGGGCACCCCGTCGGCAGGAATAAAAGTGGGGGGTGTTACAGAATGCCAACGGGGAGTGGGCTCCCCTGTTGGCAACAGAAACATGGGCACCGAGGCTGACAGAGATTGGGGCCCCCGTCGGCAACTAAACATGGGGGGTGGGGTTATATTGTTTGAGAACACAGTGGCAACCCACCGCCATGTTCACAAACAATATCAGGGTTGCTAGATCCTGCCTTGCAATGATGGGTTGCTCCCTCATTGCAGCGGATGGCTGACGCTACAATGACAAGGCAGCTCCTGATTGCAGCGGCTGATTTGTCACACGTTGGTGCAAATGGTCCAAACTTGTGTCACCAGCAGCATGCAACGGCATTGGGGGAAGCGGGACAAGCCTTGCGTGCCTCCACAGCCTGCTTCTGAGAAAGCTACCACAATATGTTTCTTGCACTGCGCGCAATCAACATAAAAAAACATTGCGGAACAGTTTTTTCTTTTTACAGGGACATTTGGCATGCTGGGGTGGGCTCCCAGTGTGTCACCTGAGTGTTTTTTGGGGGGGTCTGTAGCCGACAGGGGATTGGGCACCCCTTTTGGTACTTACGGGGGTGGTGAACAAACTGAGGGGTATTGGGCACCCCCCTCGGCAGACTACACATTTTGGGGGTATACATTATGCCAACAGGGAGTGGGCTCCCCCATCTGCAAATTCATTTGGGAAGGGGGATTTGCTGGCGGAATTGGGCATCCCGTCAGCAAACAAAGATGGGGGGGCGCATGATGCCGAGGGGGATTGGGCACCCCCTTGGCATACAGCAGAAATGTGGGGGTTGGGAGATTATGCTGGCAGGGACTGGGCTCCCTGGTTGGCAAACTGGGACGGGTGCACGGGGACCACTCTGCAATGGTGGGTCGCTCCCTCATTGCAGTGGAATTGGCTGATGCTGCAATGACGAGGTGGCCCCTGATGCAGCGGCTAAAACATTTCAAGGTGGTGGCACGCTAGCTGAACTAGTGTCAGCAGCAGCATGCCACCCCATTAGGGAAAGCAGGCCAAGCCTCAAAAGGCAGTGGGGGCATTGGCCACAACACTGTTGCACCTCCACAACCTGCTTCTGCAGCAAGCTGCCACAACATGTTTCTTGCACATGTGCGCAATCAACATAAAAAGCTGTCTGAACATGTAGTGTAGACTTAATCAGGTACAATGCAAAAAAAAATATAAATGCTTATTTTCTGTGAATACAAAAGGCAGAAGTCAGACTGGGACTAACTGGTATTTCAGTCTTCATATACTAGATACAATATGCATGCATGAGTGAAATGTGTTTTACAGGCTGCAGCTAGCGGGACTACAGACTGGGAAATCCATTAACCCCAGAAATGTATTCTTTTTCTTAGTCTTTGGTAACCGGGTAAGGCCGACTAGGCACAAGTGCCTGTTTCAGGGGCGACCTGGAGTACTGGGCAGTTAAGTGACTTTCTCAGAGTCACACAGTATGCAAGTGGAGGTTGTGAGAATCAAACTCAGGTCTGGTCTGCTGGATGTATCAAGCTTGTTAACACCTCGTTCCTCTAACCTCTAGGCTATACTACCAGAAATGTTTCGCTGGGCCAGCTGGTGTACTTGGCGGAATGTAGCCTTCTCCAGTAACAAGCCAAATCTCGAAAGAAGCCACCCTTCCAACTGGGTGTGCACATGAATATTACCAAACAAATCTCACAATTCCAGCTCCACCCACCACAAGTAAAAACCTGAGGAAGCCTAACGGCAAAACCGATTGAAGTTTGTGAAGGCTCTGCCTGTTCCTGAATTTGGTGCATTTGCACTTGGTGAGGTTAGCACTTCATTTTGCATCAATAAATGCTTTGTATTTTACAAGCTTGTGGTGGGTGGTGCTGGAATTGAGATTTGTCTTCTCCAGTAACAGCCAGCATGGCTAGATAAAATAATAATCAACTATGTAACATTTGGCAAGCAGTCTGGTGCCTATTTTGATCGCCTGGCATTAGTTCTTGGTACCACTCTATCTATAGTCAAACTTCCCCTAAAAGCTCAAACATATTGTGCAGTTTTTTGTTGCTTAAACATTCACTCCTGTTATGTGGCATAAGTGCAGTTACCAAATGCATGGTATTGCCAATATAATCCACACCATGGATGCTGTGAAGGAAAGCACCATGTCGCCTTTGCCTCACATTGCACCCACATATCAGTAGCATACATAGAGATGTATTTAGTAGCAAGGGTAAACATTGTACATGCCTGCTTATGTTTCATACAAGCAATTCGACTGATGAAAGTGACACATAGTTGCTTTGAAGTTGAGGAGAATATGCTTGGGACAGTATCTGGTTTTCGATGACGAACAGGCTGTTTGGGCCTGAATTTTGGTGGTAACAGCTGCAATTCAAAGTTGAGCCCAAACGTTTTCTCCTCAAAGTGAAGGGAGCACAAGATGTATCTATTAGGGTGTTGTCTGAGTACTTCGGTGACAAATTTCTTAACATTGCCAACATCAGTTCCACATCTCTGATGGAAGTGACACATAGTTGCCTTGAAGCTGAGGAGAATATGCTTGGGACAGCATCTGGTTTTCGATGACGAACAGGCTGTTTGGGCCTGAATTCTGCTGGTAACAGCTGCAATCCAAAGTTGAGCCCAAACGTTTTCTCCTCAAAGTGAAGGGAGCACAAGAAGTATCTCTTAGGGTGTTATCTGAGTACTTTGGTGACAAATTTCTTAACATTGCCAACATCAGTTCCACATCTTCAAATGCAAACTTCAGCCAGGAGAACATCACGTGGGAACTGATGCACCAAAACACCAATTGGGAGTCACCCTGTGTGAGTGGTACAACCAAAAACAAGACAGTGTGGCGTCTTCACAAATGTACAAAGTGAACGTTGATCAACGAAGGCCGATACACAATTCTTATTTCTGAAACATAAAATGTGATGTGGTCAGTCTTTGAAAGTTACACAATCAAGGGCAGTAAGAACAATGCAACACATAGATGTGCGCACACACACAGGCAGACACACACGCACACCACACTTTTAGATGCACTTCCCTTATATGAAATAAGTTCAGCCATTTGACGGATGATAGGAAACATGCCACAGGCACACCACTGAGACAGTTACGTAAACAAGCATGCTCGTGTTATACACCCATACTGACCTGGAATGCACCTCTGAATTCCTGTTGTACAGCCAGTGTTATTGTAAACATTCATGCCAACAAAGCAGTGGACACTGAATGAGGAGGGAATAGCACCAGAACGTGATGTAATAGCACCGGAATGTGAGCTGGCATGCAGCTAATCTCCACTGCTGATGTTTCGTGATATGTGATGTCATACAATGAGCGCATAGTTCAGAATTACTTATTAACTGTGCGTTACACCAGCAACTACTGAAGGTATTAATGTGCACTTGCTTGTGCAGAGGAAGATCACAATTGTGCCAAGGGGGTATGTCCTGTGAATGAGACATTTGAAAATTATCAAGGCCAGATTAGTTTGCATTGCTGGCAACATAAAGCTCAGTGGCAAAGTAGATGGCACTGTAGCAAGTAAATGGTTACAAGTGGGAAGTTAAAAATACATCATCCAGTGGCTATCTTGCATGCAAAGTTTTTGATACAGCCTGTGCATGACATAGGTGACTGCACCAGGCATGTGAACCAAGTGTTGCTAGTACAAAAAAAATGGTACTTTGCATACAGTGTGTTCAAAGGTGATATGTAATCCTCCATCCTCTTGTCATACATCTTGGTCTCCCACCGAACATGAAAATGTCATAGAATTCAATTGCAGAAAAGGGACACTGGTGGACCATTGTGTTTATGACCAGCAATGGGCGTTTTGACTGTCACATACTTGGAAAGGTAATAGCGATCGATAATGTATCCAACAATATTTCACCCTTCTGAAAGATTCTTTCAGTTTGTGTACCATATGACATGGGTGAATTTGGACACTGCACTGAATGCACAGCTAGCAGAAACAAGGAGTCCATGATGCTTCCCTTCATGCTAAGTGTGTGTTTCGTTCTCTCGGTACATGATGCTATCATTGAGAGAGTGTGTGTGTGTGTCTGTGTGACAACCATAGTGAACATCCAGAACTTGTGCATTGATGCACACAGTGATACACATGAGCTGGATCTTTGCTCCATCTTTTGACAGCAAGCAAGAGGTCAAACATGGCACCGGTCCACAAGCCGAATGCTGGACCATGGTCCTGTGGTCATGAACTAGAGAAGGCAACACTTCTATTTGTATTCCAACAGGGCTATTGAAAATATTTGTTGGGCCAATGGATTTTACAGGTCTGTAGCCCTGCTGGCAAGTGGTGCAAAATTTTGTACACATGTGTAGGACTATGCACTAACAATGAGCCCTATGTACAAAAGTGCAGAGTGTGTAAAGCACAGCGTACCCCTGGAGTGTAGCTCACTATGCACCCACCTGGACCCACTGTGCCCCCTGCGTGGAATACACAACTGGATGGCCTCCCATGCCAGATCTCAGGTGGCATGCAGCCCTATGCATGGGGCAGAGGTGCAGGGGCATGCCGGCACTCTGCAGGATGCATGACCATGCAGAGTGTTGGGCACAGGTGTCGGCACCTATGCCAGGTCAGGGCTGCTATAAAGGCAGGGGCCCAGGCAGACAGCCACTCAGGGGTTACAACCATGGGATGTGGTGGCATGTACATGCACTGCCCCACAGTGGATGTCTCAGCATGTTGGGCACACCTGGAGGCTGGCAGATGGTAAGCCGGGCACCTTACCTCCACACCTCTTGTGGTCCACTATGCGCTGGACTCCCCACTATCACCCACAGGTGCAAGTGATCCACTGTGCATTCTGGTCTGGGTGGCTGATTGGTTGCCCACCCAGATCTGCAGTGCCACATCCAACTGCCACCATGGGCCTGCATGCCAGGAGGGCAGGGCAGAGTATGGGAGTCACATTATGAATAAGCTTCAAATGTATATGAATATTTGAAAATGTGTTTTAAACAAATATAAGCTTCACGAACGTGTTGTGTCCATGGTGGGGGGAAGGGGGCAGAGAGCAGGCTCACTGTCATGTTGCATCCTACACCAAACAGATATGATAGCTGATATGCCCCAGTGAATACCCCTACACTGGGGCATGCCAGTTATCATTTCTGTTTGGTGATGGCTGGCAACATAAGTGTGCACCTGCCCTTTAATACTAGTAGAAATAATTTGAAGAAGTGTGAACTTAGAGTACTGTAAGAGTAAGACACTCCCGTTATAACATGGGGGCAAAAGATTTACTATCTCATTAGGTCATTCTTCAAACGTACTTTGCCAAGTCTTTGCAAAGTGGCAAACTGGGAATAGGTGCACTGGAAATGAATGACTGAACTGATCTGATTAGGTAATAACACATAAACATGAAAGGTTATGACATTATTATATGCTGGCAGTAGTAACTGAGGCATAAATAGGACTTTATTCCCTACTGTCAACCAAGACACTGAAGGGATCATGATGGACAGACACTTGGCAGCTCTATATTCTGAACATGATCTGTTGGCCAAAGCACAGCATTCACACGTATTGGAGATGTCCAGCCAGTGATAGTGCTGGAACATGCAACATGAGTCAAGGGGTGCTGGATTTTGGACCTTATATTAAAAGCAACCATTGTTGAGCAGTGGCTTTCATCAGTCACAAAGGTTGCTTACAATCAGTGTAGAAATGCCCAAGTCCCACCCCCCACCCCAACAAAAATAACTGGCATGATTTGCATGTCCATACAGCTTCCATGTGAAGATGCTCAAAAAGTGTGAGCCAAGGAAGACTGAATTAGCCATGGAAATTATTTACCTGTCAACAGTCCAGCACAGTGCATGATAACTTTACACTAGTAAAGTTCTTTGCAGAACAAGTGTTTCTGTTGTCTAAATGTTGACTACAAATGGTAAGGCTATAACCTACCAAACAAGTCAGACATTGTGTGCAGTCTCTTTTTTTTAGTTATCTACTGTCAATACATAAAGAAGCATAAGAATACAAAAAGTAGTAACAAGATACAGATTCCACCATGTACAATATATTTGAGTACTGATCTTATTTATGTGTCAGTGAAATACATTGTCGAAAGACATGTCTCTCCCATTACACTCCACTCAGAGGTTGCTGCACCTGCAAGACTTTTATTCAGCTGTGCTAGGATGATACGAAACCTGCACTACTGTATTGGATTACACACAGCTACACCTACCCACGGCCATTTGTAAAAACTTGAGTACTTGAAGGAGCATAATGGAACAGGAATGGACCTTCCACAGCACACTGTGGACAGAAGCATCACTTTCTGTTCTTTTGTATTGTCTGACTGCTCCTTGGCTTTTCCACTGTCAAAGTGTATCTCGGTCTCAAGAAAACTTAAGACATATGCACTCTCTGACTTGAAACATATGTATATATATATATTTTTTTTGTTGTTGACTGGGAAAGACTAGACAATTTGGTTAACTATTTTTACATTCGTCCCGGGGTGGAGGGGGGATACAGATGGATGCCAACTGAAATGGAACCAGATTTAAAGTGGTTGGTGGTATTTTTAGTGAATGGGGAAAATTTGGCCAGGACACTGCGGAAATTCCCTTACTAGATGGCCAACCAAGGTGCTGCAGAGGAGGAGATGGAGTTTTAGGAGACTGGTGATCTGGTCTCCATCCCAGTTTCCTGTACAAATCTGGAGACAAAAACTGAATGCAATGTGAGCTATTCACCGCTCACTGGTATGGAAGGAGGGAATGAGCTGAATACAATTTCTGGAGAAGAAATGGTTCAGGATTTGGATCAGGCAGTCAGCCTAGTGGTGACAGTACCACTAGAATCTTCTAAAGAAGCTGCTGAGGAATCAGAGAAGGATGGAGTGGTGAACGTGGAACCGCTGGAGGACTTCAGATTTCCGGAGGACACAGAGAAGGATCCTGTTTTGGAAACAGAGCAATTATGGCAACAAATGGAAATGACCCGGAAGATTTTGCTTCAAAAAATTGCAGATGAAGAAGAGAAATTCAGAACTGTGTCTGAAATGCTATTGTGAGCTGAAGATCGTAAGGCAGAGGGAACCAGACATAAACAGCTGCACAGTGAGAAGCATGACCAAAAGAAAGTTGTACAGGAGAGCTGTGGAGCCCAGAAACCCCTACCAGAGAGTGATCCAGTTTTAGGTAAAAGTGGGAAAAAAAAACACTGGGTGTTTTGGCCCGATTTGCGGCTATGAACAAGGCTCTGGAGAAATCTGCTGAATGGTCGGGAGACATAGAAACAGATACAGGAGCGTGGACACCTGTAAAAGCATTACGAGATGCAGGCTGGGTTGCTGAACCACGAGGTGGATGGTCTCCTGACCCACAAGACCCAGCTGTGGCGCAGTACTCCATGATGGAGGTTCCACCTACAGGTAAAGTTGTTTTTTCCCCTAAATGCACACAACAAGATGTTTTGAATATGGCTGACATAAAAACTGATTTGAGGACACAAGTTACTGCTGATACCAGTAATCACACAGAGGGCGTTTGCACCTACACTGGGGATTCTGTAGGAAATATTCTTATACAGAAAGAACCAACAGATGGGGAGAAGACTATTGAGACAACAGTAAATGTATGTGGGGGAGATATGGGTACTAAAAGAATAGAGGTAGTATCTACTTCTGCTGCGCCTCAAGGGCCTACTATACAGACTCACGATACTACTAAACAGAATCTTGTACCTGACAATATAAACAATCTTGATAAAAAACAAAATGCAAATGAAAGGCTACCAGTAGGCATGGGGGTCCCAAGACTGCAAGATCCAGCACAGGAATTAAGGTTTAAACCAGTGCTACATATGGCAGATTTATTTAAAAACAAAGGCGAACCAGCCCCACGCCATAATGCCATCAGGTGATCTATAAAGGTGGTTTAGCAGACCCACCCGACAGAGTCTATGTGGGAAGGACTTTGTTAAAGGACTCTGAAATTTTATGCCTCGGAGGTTTTTGCACTCATCCACATGAATGAGTGCAATTATGACATCAGTTTCAAAACTGTAGAATGTTTGGATAGATTCTGAGCAAAATATAATGGGATGAAAAACACCCCTTTGTGGTCGCCATTTTGCACCATTCATATCACTACACCTGCTGTCAGAACACTCACCATCATCTTCAAAAATGAGGGGTTGAATATTATAGATATATTATTTTGGCTAAAGAAACATTGTGAGGTATTGAAATACCCGCACCCTGTCATGGATACAGAACTATTTTGGACTAGAGGATGGAGAGTAAAATGCAAGTTATTCTTGGGAAATCATGGGATTGTACATCTCCCTAGTTGTTTCTACTTAGGCAGAGATCGGGGGTCTTTATTTTATCCAGGCCAACCTAAGTCATGCCACAAATGCGGCTCCCAAATTCATTTAAGCAATGCTTGCTACACTCCAAAATGCACACATTGTTTGGAAATTGGACATATGGCTTCATCATGCATCAATACATTTCGATGCAACTTATGTGAGGAAAAGGGACATTCCTACGTAAAACGCCCTTGGGTCTCCCACAATACTGAAGAAGGGGTTTCTCATGAGGCATTAATCATGCAAGCACAGAAAAAAGGCTGTGCTGCAGCATCAGAGAAAGGAATGCAAACAATTTGGCAGGAGAAAGAAGCAGCCAAAAGGAATGAAATGGGGAAAAAAAACAGAGGAAGTAAAGGAAACTGTGCTACAGTCAGCGGAACAAGGCCACAGTAAGGGAGAAATTAATATGGGATCACAACATGAAGGGATGGTGAGTTGTGTACCTATTAAAAGTAAGGCACAGCCAGTAGACTTACAGCAAGAAGCCACACAAGTTAGTGACCCCCAACCAGTACAAATGCTGCCCCCCCTCTCAAATTCCACCAGAAAAGGAGCCAGAGAGTACACAGGTGCAGACCTATGATGAAGCAACACCCCAGGAGGACGGACGGGGAGATAAACAGAAGATGCCTTACATGGATTTATCTTCAATGCCTCCCCTCCCCCTAAGGTGCAGAACCCTCCATTTAAGATTGTGGACTATAGAAAAAGACCTAGGAACAGGCTCAGTGCTAAAACAGAACCTAAGGGCAAAGAACGAAAGGTTGCAAAAAGGAAAGAGACAGCAACTTCAGATAACCCATATAATGTTTTGTCAACTTCAAAAGACTGGGGTGATTCTGAGGAGGATGAAGCATCAGATTCCTCTTCCATATCATCCTATATGATAGACCAGTCTTCAGAGGTAGAAAAAGGGACAACAAAAAAACAGAAAGGGACTAAACAATGGAAGACTATGTCAAAATAGAGCATTGTATGTCTATCTCCTTTAAAGAGACATGACATAATTACAATTGCTATCTATAAACGTCAACAGTATTAAGAATGGAAAGAGGAGAATGACTATTATTTCAGAATTACAGTCTTCCAAAGCAGATATCATTTTCATTCAAGATACAAGAATTAAAACCTTTTTTGAGATAGCACAAGCATCGAGATGGTGGGGTAAGGGGGCATCCTTGTGGTCCCAAGGCGTAGACACTTGTGACAGGGTAGGGATTCTTTTTAGTAATCACCTTTTGAAGGTCACCAGGTTGATTGGTCTTGAGCCTGGGTGAACACTGATTTTAGATATTCAGTTTGGGGATGCTAGACTTAGAGTGGTAAATAGTTATGCCCCCAGAGGAAAGCCAAAAGGATTACACTCTTTAGGGCAATACAACCATATTTACACACATCTCAGTCAGTAATATGAGGGGGAGATTTTAATTGTGCAATGCAGCGAATAGACAGGGGTCTCGCAACAAATACATTGTTTTGTGATACTAATGTACTGCAGGATGTGGTGAACACTACCCATTTACAAGACGCATATCAAGTAAAGCATAAAACAGGGGGGAATACATATTTCAGAGGTCCCCTATCAACAAGGATTGACTTTTTTCTGTGTCCACTTGTGTAATAATCCATGATATATAGACACAGTGTTTTGATTTTTCAGACCATAGGGGTCTTTCGCTGCACCTTAACTGGGGAAACAGCCCTACCTGTGGGAAAAGTCCATGGCAGTTGAATAGTTCATTATTAGATTCTGAGGCAATTAATAAAGAATGGGAGGCATTATGAAAAGCAAGAAAATTAGTACAATGTCTGTACGATTCTCAAGCAGAATGGTGGGAGCAGACAAAAATATTGGTCAAGGAGTTGTTTCAAAAAACGGCTGTCAAACACGCCTTAAAAACATATTTGGATTATTTTGGATTGCAGAAACAACTGCAAGATCTGATTTCAAAAACAGAAATGTTAAAAATGGATTTTAGTGCACAAATTGGAGTAATCAAAAAAAGAAATGTTTGCAAAACAGTATGATAGGGCTAAATCACTACAACAAGAAATGAGGTTTGGGACAGAGTGTAAGAAAGAGACCTTTAATGCCTTTAAAGATGATCACAAAAGAACAGAAAGGAAAATAATGTCACAGGTGATGGATGACAAGGGACGGTGTGTGTCCAATAAACAAGAAATTTTACACACAGTCCAACAACAAGTAACATTTGGGGAACCCACAGTGGTACAAAGGCCTATTGATTTCTTAAAGAAATTGGTTGTTCCAGAAATACTATCACCTCAGGGGGTTGCTAGTATACGACTGATTGAGGAAGACGAAGTGAAACATGTCATCAATTCTTTAAAAACTGGGACTTCCCCAGGGACAGAGGGGATCACTGGGGAATTCTATAAGAAGTATAGTGCTTATCTGGTTTCAGATCTTACTATTTTATATAACGAGATATTGGCCTCAGGGGTGTTACCACCATCTATGAAAGAGGCAGACTTAATTCTTTTGTATAAAAAAGGGAAAAGGGAAGATTTGAAAAACTGGAGACCGATTAATTTGTTGAATGTAGATTTTAAGATTCTGGCCAAAATTTTATCGAGGAGATTAGCTCAGATTGCTGAGACAGTAATTAGTAAAACACAAACATGCTCAATTCCAAAGAGAGGAATTCAGGATAACCTGATTATTAAGAGAGAATTATTTCAAAGGGGTAGAATGGGATTAGAGGAAGGGTATGTTCTTATCCTCGACCAACACAAAGCCTTTGATTCAGTATCTCATTCCTTTTTATTTTCTGTTTTATGTCATTATGGCATACCAGATAAATTTGTGCAATGGATAGCGTATCTGTACCAGGCAGTAACACTGACCCCCCAGGATAAATGGTTGGACGGGTAGGCCTGTTAGCTGACAGAGAGGGGTGAGACAGGGTTGTCCCCTTAGCCCCTTACTGTACATTTTTTGAATTGATCCTTTTTTAAGATCTGTCAAGTTGTCTAATTCAATCAAAGGTATATCCCTGACACAGATGGGCCCCCCTGTGAAATGTTTGGCCTATGCTGATGATGTAGTAATTATAGCTAGTAAGGAAACAGAAGAACAGGATATTACAAACATCATTTTAGAGTATTCTAGGACATCTGGCTCAAAGATTAATTTTGAGAAAAGTATTGCTATTTGGATAGGAAGTAAGTCAGATACCACTGCACATAAGTATGCGGGTATTACATTAACTCATGAACCTATTACGATTCTAGAGATTATCTTTGGAGATTGAAACCTAGCTGTCTTGAACTGGGAAGCCAGACTAAAAAAGGCAGAAGGAATCTCCCAGGGGTGGAAAGGATTACAGATTTCGAAACGGAAGAGAGTATTAATAATAAAAAATATGTTAGTACCAATTTTTCTTTTCATAAGTTATATATTTCCCCCTCCCCCTCAACTAAAAATGAAATTATATAGTGTATTCTTTCAAAGTCTGTGGGGGAGTCACTTGAACCCGGTTAAGAGAGGGATTATGTATAGACAGATACAAGAGGGCGGTCTTGATATGATAGATCCAGGGATTTTTTTTTATAGTATTTTTATATATTACAATATGTTTCCTACATTAGTTGGTGAGAAAAAATGGTGGGAAGAAATGATATTTGAATGGGTAGACATTAGCAAAATAGTTTGGGAACAGGGGAATAGGAGATTATTAACTAGAACAATAGTAATCCCGGGATATGTGAAACCTATGATTCAAGATCTTATTAAACTAAAAGTTCCTGGACAAAACATAAAACCCAAAACACGAGACGAGTTATAACAAGTAATGATGGATCATACAAAACAAGAGTTGGTATTACCTAACTGTTCAGTCAGTGAGACCCGAACCACGTTATGACAATTAACAAATGAAAGAATTCCAGCTTTTGCATGGGACATGTTGTGGCTGAGTATACATGGACGGATGAATGTGAAAAATAACCTTAAACATAAACAGTTGACAGAAAGATATTGCCCAAGGACTTCTTGTATACAACTTTTGGAAACACAGGAACATCTTTTTTTGGAGTGTCCATTCATGAAATTATTTTGGGACATGGTAAATAAAACATGGCAGACAACTAAGTTTCAGAACCTCTCATATATGGAAATTGTGCATACAGTTTTTTTCCACCAAATGGACTGGGTTTCATAGAGGAACATTACAAGCTATTTTTGCAATACTTAAATACTTTATTATGGCAAGCCAAATGTAAATGGATCCTTCAGCAACAACAAACCCTACCTGAAACTATGTTAAAGAATGCAGTAATTTCACTTCAACACATTTATGAGAAAGATGCAAAAACTGTGACAAGGAACAAACTGCATGGGTAATAGGTTAACAGTATGCCATTTTTGATATTAACCTGAAAAAAAAAAGAGAAAAGGAGGAAAAGAGAGGAGGAAGAAAAAAAAAGGGAAGAAGGGAAAAAAAAGGGAGAGTATGTCACGGAAGAGCAAAGACTGGTACACAGATGATTTAGAATACATGGATAGTGTTGGTGTGAAACACTGGTGGGGAAAAAAAAAAGGAAGAATACAAACTGGGGACAGAACCAAGTAAATAAAATAAAATATGAGGAATGTGAATAGCATGATTATAAAGACATTGTTGCTGCACTTCAGAGGATGGCTAATACGTGCTACTAAATGATGATACTATAGATGGAGTATGATGACCAGAGATGGCTAGATAAAGAAATCATGGCTTCTGCATGAGAACCAGAGGAAAGTGGAACAGAATTTAGCAATTGGATTGTACTCTAGGAAGACTTTGCCAATGCTTGAACTATTAACAGAAAGGAGATTGATTGTTTTGAATTTTATACCCTTTTTTCCCCCCAAATTCCCCAACTCTTGTGGCAGGGGGTGCTGTTGCGGTTCCCCACGTCTGCTGGTTCAGATCATGGCTGATGCTGGTGGTGGAAGGACGTCTGAGGAGTCCTTCTCCTCTCCTTTTGTGGTTCTGGATGTATGTAATGGAGTTCAGCATACCGAGGTGGCTGGGATGCACCCATCGGGTGGCCAGCTTTCCACCTCTTCTATAGATGCCACGATTTATGTTCAGGATGTACCTTTGGATTTGGATCCCCCATTACCTTAACCTTGGCCCAAAAGCAGCTTGTTTTGCCAGCTGAATTGGAAGCAGTGACTCGGCAATTGGAGGAAGAATCACTCTCTTTGGATGCTGAGTGGAAACGTAAGAGATCTTTCTCTTCTCCCCTTGGGCCTAGTAGAGTGGGACCGGTGAAGTTGTTGGCAGTGGATCCATCAATGGTCAGCCTAGAACTGTCTCCGGTGGGACCCTTACAGTTGGACTGGAGTGCTGACCCTGTTCCATCCTCGTCCGCAGAAGATGCCCTACATCAGGCGGGATGGATTCCAGTGGCAGACGGTGCTTGGAAACCAGACCCTTCCATTCCTTTACCTGGAGTTCCATTGGATGGGGGAGTCCCATTGCTTGAATTGCCTTCTCCCATGACGTCTCCTGATGATCTGTTGCCCACTTCAGGTACTGTTTCTTCTAACATTTTGACTTCTGTTGTTCAAGTTTCTGAGATCTCAGCTAAGGTGGCTGTGCCTCCGACTGAGGCCCCACAGGATAAGGGCGTCTCAGACCAGCTGACTGATTTGGGGCAAGGTGGGACTGAACCGCAATCTTATGCTAGTCTCTTTCATAAACTCATAGAGCTATCTCAGAGGAGGAATGCTGTCCGTCTGCGGTTTATAGGCAACAGGGATGACCCTCCGAATCATTTTTTTGTTGGGAAAGCACTGCTCAAACAGTCGTTGGGCTTTACACCCTCAGAAGTGTATGCCCTTATTCATGCCCCGGGAGAAATGACCTTTGATGTGAACTTTCGCACCCCTGCTCTTCTTGAACGTGTTTGGTGCAAGTATGCTAACATGAAAACTAATCCTCTGTGGGCCAAGTTTTGGTTATCCCCCTTACTTGAAATTGGGGGTTCGGGGTACTCAGAAGCATGAAAGTATGTTGGAAAGGGAATGCCCTAGATTGGGTCCATGTTTGGGTAAACATGAATCTATGGAGCACCTTTTTTTGGATTGTCCCTTTGCTCAATCTTTTTGGCAATATTTGTATAAAGTTTGGCCCCTACATCCTTTTTGTCCCTTGACTTTTGAGATGTTATGTGAGGGTTTTTCTCCTGGGCGGTGGGCGAAGTATGATGGCCTAACGCTGCATTTGATCTTGTTGAGTATAAAATTTCAGCTTTGGCTGGCACGTTGTAGTCTTACTTTGCACCAGCAGCTGACTACTGTCGAACAGGTCATGTTTTCAGTACAATGAGATATTTCAGTTTTACAATCTCGTGATTTGGCACAGTATTCCCTGTCTCTTTTCATTTATGGTGGAGACATATGATGTGGTTGGATACTGGGTGATGGGTGATTGCTCAGATTTTATTTTTCCCTGTTAAGTAGTCATGTTGTTTTTAATTTGCTTGGGGTTTAGCATCTATTGTTCCCCTGTTTCCTGATTTTTGTATGCCATTGTGTTGTTTTGCTTATATATTTTTTTCAATTCAATTTATCCTTCCTCTGCTCTTTTGGTGGGGATTTTCTGCTTTTTACTGGGTTTTGGGACTTTATCAATGTAATTTTGTATCGCCTCTGCTTTGTGTGTGGTTCCACTTTTCTGTCTGTATTTTATTTTTTTGGTTTTTCCTACAAGATTCCCCTACTCTTTTCATAGGGGTGGAACAGGGGCTATGTTTATTTTTGCTTTCTTTTTGTTTGCCGTTTTGGTATGATGTAATGCTTTTTTCTGTTTCTTTTGAATGAGATTTTCCCCTACTCTTCTGGTAGGAATGGACTGGGGGTTATGTACATGTGCTAATTGATTTTGTTTGCCTTTTATATTTGCTGTACTGATTTTTCTGTCTTCTTTGCTTTCTTTCATTCTGGTTTTGTATGATATAATACAATTTTTGTATATTTTGTTTCCAGTTTTGAATAAAAAATTCCCTACTGAGCTGTAGGGGGAACCCTTGGCAATCATCCTGCAATATGGCTGCCATCCAAGAGGTTGGAGGAGGAAGCCAGGGAGATTCTGGCTCTCCACTACAAACTTCTGCATCTGCTTTAAATATGTCTACTTCCAGAGAAAATGAGAATGTTTTGCAAGGAAATACTGAAAATATGATCACTACAGACCTGAACACTGAACCTTTAAAACCAGTTTCAATACAGAGGGAGGACTTGGATCAAGATCCACAGCAATCAGGTACAGGCATTCCTGCACAGTCTACACTATCAGATGAGCAATTACGTTTAATGTTTATATAGCATAGAAACATTCTGCAGCAGCTATTGCAAGAGGAACCAGTTTCTCCTGCTGAAATACCGAATGCTACATACTCTTTTACTGTGTCTGAGGAAAATATGCACACTGCACCTGTTAACATGGATGATAGTCCTATACCTCAGGTGATGACAGCGGGTATAGTTCCTCCCTCCTTGCTACATCTCCTGGACAGTCAGTGCTATGGCTCTCAAACAGAACCTGTATGGATTCCTGAAGCTGCCCTTTGAGCAGCAGGTTGGACTCACTCAACTTCAGGCACCGGTTGGACATCTCCAGGGCTGATAAGCACTAAAGAAATAATTTCTGCTAGTAAAGTGGATTTGAGTGCACCAGAGGGAAAAGTGCAAAAGGGAAATACAAGCTTAAAAAATACGCCGTCACAAAATTGCACTCCACAGGTAACCATGACCACTGAACACTCCCAAGGCTCCAGCGTTGTACAACATCAGCAAATTCCTACAAAACAATCCTCCTCCAAGGAGGACTTTACTCAATCCATGGACAACAGGCAGCCAGACCCTCAACTTAAAGGTGAGACCTCAGAAAACTCTTCCTTTTACTTCAGTGACGTATTCTGAAACATAGGCAAGCCTGTACAATGCAGGAACGCCATCAGACTGAAATTCATGGATGATGTATCTAAAGCTCCTGACAGGAGGACAGTACTGCGTAACATGCTGTGAGACTCTCTGGGGATTGGGTCAGGGGAGTTGTTTGCTTTTATTCATGTACACAGTGAGCCCATTTATGATTTAAGTTTTAAAAATGTGTACAATTTAGAAAATATTTGGACTAAATATGAACTTGTAAAATCACAGCCTCTGTGGTCCTCTTTTATGCTCATTCCTCTCACTAAACCAACAGTTAAAATGATAACTCTGCTTTTTTGAAGTGAGGGAGTGAGCATAGCAGATGTGCAATATTGGCTGAAGCAGTGCTGCAAAATACTCAAGGCTCCTTTAGTACTTTGATTATTATGCTCTCCGGATGCTATGGATGTCATTTGTATAATGTGAATTAATTGTTTTTGTTTATTGTTTAATTTTTCAATAAAACATTCCCCATCTCTTATAGAGAAGTGACATGTAATCTTTAACATCCACATGAACTTCCACAAGAACGGGGTTTAACGCATCATCCAAACAGCACCCCCTCATGCAGCACTAGTGTCCATTTTAGGATTTAACCAAAGTTCTTGGAGTGGGGGTAGAACCCACAGCCTTCAGATATTCAAGCCTCCGAGGTGGGTTTGTAACCTGCTGAATCTATGAAGGCAAAAGAATGCAACAGGAGCAAGGGGAGGTCATAAAATAATATATAAAAATGGTTCAGAGGCATGCGCAGAGCTGCATAGACATCATGCAGATGCGCTACTGAAGGAGGGTTGGCAGTCTTGTATTTTTGTTGTCATGCATGCACTACTAGGGTGCAGTTTGGTGTTGAAGCAACTGCTGGTGGATGAGCAGGTGGTTGTTACACCAACCAATGGATTGCTGGGCAGCAACCAATACAGTACAATTCATTGGGCAGTAACCAATACAATACATGGGGGAAAAATGTTTTGTGTCCTAAGAGCTGAACATATGCAGCTGAAGAGACTGCAGCACTGATGTGTGTACCTCTAAATTGCTCCTAAAGTCATAATGTACCAACTACAATATATACTCTCTCTCTAAAGCTTTACACATTTTTGACCATAATTGTGAAGCATTTAATGAAACAGAAAATTGAACAACATCAAAGCAGCTGGAGAGAAAACAGTCTGCACACAACACAAATGCAGACACTGTCTCAAGTTATTTTTTGGTTATAAAAAAACATGGGACTATTGCAACACATGCTAAGCAGTTAGACTGCTGTATATGGGGTAGGGGAGCAATAGCACAAAGTACTTTTTCTTAAAATGAAATGGTATGCTTTATGATGCACCTTTTGAATTCGCAAAGGTGGACCTTCCCCCACAAAAAAAAGCCAAAAGGTGGGTAAAAAAAGTAATACACTGGCTGTGGAGGTTGATACTGATCCAGTGAGTCTAACATGCACAACTGCTTGCCCTCAGCTTGAAGGCCAAGACTTACAGCCTTGCAAGGCATTCAGTTCACTGTGAAAACTAAGGTCCATTTCACAGTACACACTGTTTACAACAGATTCCTTTAAAAGTTGAGAAAACAAAGTCTTGTATAAATATTTTATTAAAGTTAAGTGCAATTTTACTGTAGACACTTTTTATAAGACTTTCACAATATATTATTTTAAATAAAAAATAATGCCTTCTACAGGTTTTCAAATTTTGGGAGAATCAAGCAAGTCAAATCTAAATGTAAGGTCAGGCACTGCAGACATCAGCCAGCATGGATAAATAAAGAGGTTTCACACCTAAGGATGCGTGGGGAAGGAGATGCCTGCAAAACAGGAGGTTCTCAGTTTCCAAAAGGTAGTAAATTAAGCACTGAAACTTAAAGAGGCACTGTCAGCTTTGCTTCTTTGTTTTTTTGATAAAAGCGAGCAGTGTGCCTCTTAGCCACACACACCTCTCAGGGAGCTGCTCAAAACCCCCATATGGATATAAAATAAATGGATTTTTACCTGTTTTTTTAATTTTTGCCTAAATATGTGTTCACTCACTCTGCTTATAATCCCACACGTACCAGAAGCACTTCTAGGTCAGGACCACGCTTCTGCCACAAGCACGGTCCCGATGTGCAATTTTTTTTCATATGCACCAAGTACAGTCATGTTGTGCTAGTTCCTTGCTTATTTCTAAACTATTCCATCTATCTGGCACCACAAACCGAGTGCTGGAAATATAGTATTTGCATTTTTAAGCTGTGGCCGAAATCCTGCACGTGCTGGCTTGCCAAGATGTCTGTGGTTAATTTGAAACAAAAGACAATAGAATGTGACAGCAGATAAGGACCGCTTGACCCACCCAGTCTGCCCATTTCCCTACCTACTGGATAAGCTGCAGATCCTAGTTAACCAGCAGCCTACTTCTTCCTACCCCCAACCCCCAGAATTGCCTTATGACTATCCCATGCATGCTTGAATTCCACCACTGATTTTGACTCCACAACCTCCTCCGGAAGGCCATTCCATGCATCCACAACCCTCTCTGTGAAAAAATACTTCCTAAATTACCTCTGAGCCGCCCCTCTATCTTCAAATTGTGCCCTCTTGTTCTTGCACCTCTTTTTGAAAGATGCTACCCTCTTGGACTTTGTTGATTCCCTTGAGGTGCTTGAGCGTTTCTCATGTCCCCTCTCCCTCCTTTCCTCGAGGCTATACATATTAAGCTCCTTAAGTCTCTCTTCATATGTCCTCCGTGCAGACCCTGCACCATTTTAGTTGCCCTCCTCTGGACAGCTTCCATCCTGTCTATGTCTTTGCGGAGATTGGGTCTCCAGAACTGCACACAGTACTCCAGATGGGGTCTCACCAGCTGTCTGTACAGATGGATAATAACTTCCTGTTTTCTACTGGTGATGCCTCTCCCTATGCATCCCAGTATCCCCCCAGCCCTCCTTGCTGCCTTCTCATATTGCTTGCCCACCTTTAGGTCATCTGATATGACTACCCCCAGGTCCCTTTCCATTTTTGTTGTTATTAGTATCTCACCTCCCATTGTGTACTCTTCCCCTGGGTTTTTGTTTCCCAGGTGCATTACCTTGCACTTCTTAGCATTGAATCTAAGCTGCCATGCATTTGACCATTCCTCTAACCTTGCCAAGTCCTTCTCATCCTTTCCACCCCCACCTTGTGCATCAACTCTGTTGCAGATCTTAGTGTCATCTGCAAGAGACATACTTTTCCTTCCGGTCCTTCTGCAATGTCGCTTATAAAGACATTGAAGAGGACTGATCCTAATCTTGAACCCTGCGGTATCCTCGGCTAGTAACCCCTCCTTTCTTCTGAGTGACTCCATTTACTATTACTCTCTGTGTCCTATTCTCCAGCCAATTCTTTACCCAGGCTGTCATCTTGGGACCACTCCCAGGCTGGCTAACTTATATATTAATCTTTGTGTGGGATCTGTCAAATGCCTTGCTAAAGTCTAGGGTAGGCCATGTCCACAGCCCTCCTGTTCTACTACTTTGGTCACCCAGTCAAAGAAATCTATCAGATCTGTCTGGCAGACCTTCCGGCGTGAATCCATGCTGCCTAGGGTCCTGTGCCCTTCTGGCCTCCAGATACGTGACAATTCTTTCCTTTAGAAGTGATTCCATCATTTTCCTATCACTGAGGTTAAACTAACAGGTCTATAGTTTCGCTTCTGCCTTGCTCCCACTTTTGTGAAGGGGAATCACATCTGCCCTCCTCCAGTCCTCGGGTACCACCCCATCCTCCCATGATTTGTTAAAGAGGGTAGTCAGTGGTGTCACTAGTTCTACCCTTAGTTCTTTTAGAATTCTGGGATGAATCCCATCAGGCCCCATTGCTTTGTCCACTTTCAGTTTTAAGAGTTCTTTCAGAACCCTTTCTTCTGTAAATGGGCTGGTATCAACTTCTGTATCCAGAGTGTTACTACTGTTTGTTTTATGTACCTCCCCCTCTTCCTTTGTAAATACTGAGCAAAAATATTTGTTTAGTATCTCTGCCTTTTCACAGTCTCCCTCTGCCCACCCTCCCTCCCTTTATTAAGCCTCACTATCCCTCCCTTGGTCTTCCTTTGCTCCCTGATGTACCTATAAAAGGTTTTATTCCTTCTTAACTGAGTTGGCTATCTTTTCCCTCAGTTTGGGCCTTTGCTGTTCTGACTGCCTTCCCAGCCTCCTTTTGCTTTAACTGATACAGTTCTCTGTCCTGCTCCTGCTGCGATTCCTTGTACTTCCTGAATGCTTTCTTTTTCTCTTGAACCTTCACTGCCACTTCCTTTGAGAACCATAGTGGTTTCTTACATCGTCTTGTTTTGTTTGTTTGCTTCACACAAAGGCTCGATTACCTCTGTGATGGCAGTTTTATTATTCCTCATTGTTCTTCCACCCTCCTTCCCGCCCATTTGCTAGTGCATTCCTTAGGCACTCACCATTTTGGCAAAGTCAGCCCTCCTAAAGTCCAGTACTTTCGTCTTTGTATGGCTTGACTCTATTGCTGTGTTTATTGTGAACCATACTGTTCAATGGTGCTAGTTCCCAGATGGCTACCCACTTCTACATCTGTGATCCTCTCCATCTCCATTTGAGAGTATCAAGTCTAATATTGCTCCTCTCGAGTGGGCTCCAGTACCTAGTTGTCTCAAGGCATGCCCCTGGGGCATCTAGAATAACTGCACTCTTGAAGTGGCAGCTGCACTGCGCTCCAGTTAACATTTGGCATATTCAGATCACCCATCAGCAATATCTCCCTTTTCTGCCATTCTAAGTATACTTTCTATCATTTCCTTGTCCACTTCCTCCCCTGAGAAGGTCTGTATACAACCCTGTGCGGATTGTGGTGCCATTGCCTGTCTCCAAATTTACCCACAGTGCTTCTTCTCCTCCCTGTTTACCCTTTTGTTCTGTTGCTTTTATTCCTTCCCTTATGTAAAGAACTACTCCTCCCCTCTTTTACCCTCCCTGTCCCTCCTGTAGATAGTGTATCCTGGTATGTTTACATCCCAGTCATGGTTTTGTGTGTACCATGTTTCTGTGACTGCCACGATATCCAGATGTTCCTCCTCCATCAAGGCCACTAATTCAGGAAGCTTGTTACCTAGACTACGGGCATTGGTACTCATTGCTCTCCATTTTTGATGGCCTTACCTTCTGTTCGCATCCCCCACTGACCGTTCTACCTTGGTCTTTTTCTCATTTAGTACCCTGTTTTGTAGGAGAGGCTGGGATTTTCTGCTGCTTGTCAGTGCCTCCCCATTGACTAGTTTAAAAGCTTGCCAATGAAGCATTTAAACTGATTGCTCAAAAGACTTGTTCCCTTCCTGGACAGATGCAGACCATCCTGCCAGTATAGGCTGGTGTCCTCCAGGTGGAACCCCAGTCCCAATGAAGCTAAACCCTGTGCTCGCACCATTTTTCAACCATTCATTAAACTGCATGGTGCCAGTACCCTCGCCTCCCCATGCCTTTGACAGGCAGCACCTCTGAGAAGGATACTGTGTTTGCTACTTGTCTTAGGCCCCTCCCCAACTCTGCAATGTCCTCCTGCACTGCTCTAACCTCATGATGAGCCAAGTCATTTGTCCCTAGGTGGACAATTCGTCCAGCTCAGAATCCCTTGCAGCTGTTGTTGTGATCCTGAGGATGCGCTTCCTGTCCTCCAAGCCATGGCACCAGGCAGGCACCTTACTTCAGATTTCCAGCTCCTCCCAGTTCTATCCCCCTAATAATTGAGTCCCCCACCAGGAGCTGCTTCCTTTCCTTGTGGTGTCCTCTGCCTCCTTCCTGTGGGCCTCCCTTGTGACAGTTGTCCTCAGCCTCCTTAGTCTCCTCTGCGGGTGTATCTATAGGGGAGCTATGCTCCCCCAGAATGGCGTATGGATTGTGGTGTGTAACATCTGACTGGGTGTGCCTCTGTTTCATCATCCTCATCCTCCCTGAGCCCACTGTGTTCCAACTGCTGTGCTTTCTTTGCAACCTCTGAGGTAGTGGTGGTGGTTCTGGTGCTCCCTGGATGGGGGAGGTTCCCTTCCTACTGTCCATTGTGGCCTTGGGGAAGGTCCCCGTACTACTGTCCAGTGTGGCCTGAAGACGGGCAACTTCCTCCCTCAGGGCAGACAGTTGTCTGCAAATAGGGCAGCATCTCAGCCTCCAGAAAGACTCCCGGAAGACTGCTGCCCCACAGCCATTACATTGCAATGTAACAAGACATTGGCCTCCACTGCAGCTATTAAACAACAGCGCAAACTGTACTCTGGGAAGATTGTCTGGGACAAGATGCAATAAAAAAAAATCTGAATAGCAGGTTCCAGGGAGTATAAAACCACCAGAAATGTTAGAAAAAAACTCCCCTTCCCCACTCATTCACATGTGTCAATCAATGTATTTGTTAACCATGCTGGTTCATCGTCAACTACATTTGTGTTATTTTAAATGAGAGGGACAGTGAAAAAGCAGGGATACTGAACAAATACTTCTGCTCAGTATTCACAAAAGAGGAGGAGGGGGAGATGCCTAATCCAATTAACAGATGCACTCTGGATGGGGGGTCAATCCCAGTCCTTTCACAGAAGAAAGGGTTCTGAAAGAACTCCTAAAACCGAAGGTGGACAAAGCAATGGGGCCTGTGGAATTCACCTCAGAATTCTAAAAGAATTAAGGGGAGAACTAGTGACACCACTGACTACCCTTTTTAACAAATCATGGGAGGATGGTATGGTACCTGAGGATTGGAGGAAGACGGATGTGATTCCCCTTTACAAAAGTGGGAGCAAGACAGAGGCAGAAAACTACTGACCTGCCAGTTTGACCTCTGTGGTACAGAAAGTGATGGAATCACTTCTGAAGGAAAGGACTGTTGAGTACCTAGAGGCCAGTGGGGCACAGGACCCAAGGCAGCATGGGTACACAGTGGGAAGGTCATGTCAGATGAATCTAATTGATTTCTTTGACTGGGTGACCAAAGTAGTAGACCAGGAAGGGGCTGTGGACATGGCCTACCTAGAGTTTAGCAAGGCATTTGACATAGTCACACACAAAAGATTAATAATCAAATTAACCAGCCTGGGAGTGGGTCCCAGGGTGGTAGCCTGGGGTAAAATATTGGCTGGACAACAGGACACAGAAGGAAATTGTAAATGGAGTCCACTCTGAAGAAAGAGGGGTTACTAGTGGGGTACTGCAGGGTCCAGTACTAGGTCCAGTCCTTTTTTAATGTCTTCATAAGTGATATTGCAGAGGGACTGGAAGGAAACATATGCCTCTTTGCAGATGACACAAAGCTCTGCAACAGGGTTGATACTCAAGGAGGCATGGAAAGGATGAGAAGGGACTTGGCAAGGTTGGAGGAATGGTCAGAAGTATGGCAGCTTGGAATCAATGCAAAGAAGTTCAAAATAATGCACCTGGGAAACAAAAACCTTGGGGAAGATTACACAATGGGGGGTAGTAACAACAAAAAAAATTCAAAGGGAACTGGGGGTAATCATATCAAATGATCTTATGATTAGCAAGCAATATGAGAAGGCAGTAGGGAGGACTGGTGGGATACTGGGATATAGAGGAAGAGTAATCACCAGCAGAAAACAGGAAGTTGTTATCCCTCTGTACTGACAGTTGGTGAGACCCCATCTGGAGTACTGCATCCAGTTCTGGAGACACCATCTCTGCAAGGACATAGACAGGATGGAGGCAGTCGAGAGTAGGGCAACTAAAATGATGCAGGGTCTGCAAGAGAAGCCATACTAGGAGAGAATAAAGGAGTTTAATCTGTATACCCTTGGGCAAAGGAGGGAGGGGGGACATGATAGAAACCTTTAAGTACCTCAGTGGAATCAACAAAGTCCAAGAGGGTAGCATCTTTCAGAAAAAGAGATGTGCAAGAATAAGGGGACACAACTTGAAGATAGAGGAGGGACAGCTCAGGGGCAATGTGAGGAAGCATTTTTTCACAAAGAGGGTGGTGGATGCATGGAACAGCCTTCCTGAGGAGGTTGTGGGGTCTAAAACTGTGGAAGAATTCAAGAATGCATGGGACAGACATAAGGCAATTCTTGTGGGGGGGTAGGAAGAAATAGGCTGTTGATTAACTAGGATCTGCAGCTTAGAAACATAGAAACATAGACTTTGATGGCAGATAAGGACCACTTGGCCCATCTAGTCTGCCCATTTCCCTACCTACAGGATAGACCACAGATCCTAGTCCTAGCAGATCAGCTTATCCTGTAGGTAGAGAATTGGGCAGACTAGGTGGGCCAAGCAGTCCTTATCTGCCGTCAAAGTCTATGTTTCTGTGTTTCTATGTTTCTATGTCCAGGGGGATGGCAGCTCTGATAGTTGTTCCAACATGATAGATCCACCTCATGCTCCTCCCACAAAAAAGAAAGCATAGTGCATGCAACAGAACTTAGGAACATCACATGTTTTAATGTCAGCTCTGATCTGTTCAATCTTTCTTTTTTCCTGGCTCAGTTTATAATATCAGTGAAAAAAATGTAGGAAAAAAACACCCAGCCTTTTGCTTCTACAAGTAGTTGTTAATTGCAGCTGGTATTTTTAACCTGTGCAAGGCAACTCCACATCTCAAACTTAAAAGAAAAAATACACTTTATCATCAAAGGATGCGTTTACCAAGTACTGTGCCCATGATTAAAATAATTTGAACCCCTCACATGAAACTGCATGTTTAACTGTAAAGGCAATTAAAAAATAGATTTCTAAATCCATTACTAACACCAATGCTTTCAAAGTTTTGAAACTATTAAAAAAAAAACTACATCTATCTATATATATATATATATATATATATATATATATATATATATATATATATATATATATATATATATATATATATATGTATACATATACTTAACATGGTAAACAAATACTGTTAATCCCAAAAGCTGAACTTTATGTTTTAGTATATAAATGTTTAAGAAAAAATTGTGTCTCTTTCAACTTGAATCAGAACGCTGGTCCAGATATTCAAAAGGGTTGCGCATGGCGCAACAGTGTTGTGCCATGCACAACCCACTGATGCACCCCGGTGAGATATTTAAAAGGGAAAAGTGCGCCTGCACAAATCCCGATGCACCGGGGCGCATCAGTAATGTATGCAGGCACAGGTGGGGGGGCGTGCCCATGCATAAACTGCACAGCCCGATATTCAGCCGGGCCATGCAGAGTTATGCAGATGCAACCCCTACCTGCACCTGCACAAAGTTACTCTTAAAAAAAACAGGAACAAGATGAGGGCCACCCACAGGTGAGCTGCCTCATTGTAGGGTGCAACACAGCAGCTGCCACCTGTGGGTGGCCCTGGACCTGTTCCCACCACACCTGGCAGTGCCCCCCAAGCCCCGATCAGGGGCTGAAGTGTCCCCTCCCGAGCAGCCCAATCATGGGCATAACTGAATAGTCCCCCCCGAGCAGCCCGATCGCGGGTATCAGTCCCCAGGTCCAATATCCTGGTGGTCCAGTGGACGCCAAATTGCCTGATCGGGTGGCATCCTCACCCTGTCAGAAATACCTGGTGATCTATTAGCCCCCCACCCACACCCACAGAGCCCCACCACCCTGCTCCCCGTCAGCGCTGGTGGCGTGGTAGCACTTCACCTCCACCCCGCCACTCGCGACAGCTGATGACAAGCCGCAGGCTGCATTTATTGTTCGAGCATGAGCTACCGGGGCATGCAGCTCACTACGTTGCTGCAGCCTGACATGGATCGAATTCTTCATTCATATCTGGACTGCCTGGTCCAGGCGGGCTGCACACCATTGGCTCATGCTCTGAACCACGGGTGTGCAGCCCTAACAGCTGTCAACAGTGGGTGGCGGGTGGCAGCGGGTGGGGTGCTGCCACCCACCAGCTGACGGGGAGCGGGTGGTGGGGCCCGTGGTGGGTGGGGTTAGCTACTAGATCACCAGGTATTCGGCGTGGGGGTGAGGATGCCGCTTCGATCGGCTACTTGCAGTCCACTGGACCACCAGGGATGTTGAGACTTTGGGGAGGTCTGATGCCCGTGATCGGGCTACTGGGGGACTATTCGTTATGCCCACGATCGGGCTGCTGGGAACTATTCTATTATGCGCCCGCGATCGGGCTACTCGCTGGGGAACTATTCAGTTATGCCCGCAATTGCTGCCTGGGGAAATATTCAGTTATGCCCGTGGATCAGGCTGCTCGGGGAACTATTCAGTTGGCGCCGACGATCAGGCTGCAGGGGTGTCGGTCCCCGGCGGCTGCTGTTGGCAGGGCGCCAGGTGCAAGTCATTGGGGATCGGCACACTGCATGATAATGCCATGCAAATGGGCCGTAATTAGATGCGAATGGCCCCCGCGCCTGCATAAATTATGGCCCCATTTGCATGTCACTCTTGAATATTGCAGGTGCTGTGCATGGCGCAATGGAACTTTCGCCACCGCATATCAATGCTCTCTCTGACCCGCTTGCGCTGGCGCGGTTCCACTGCACCATGCACAGTGGTGTGGCCAGAAGCATGTGAAGTTGAGCCATAGCGCAACTCCTTTGAATATCGCCCTGGCCACACCCCTGTGCAACTATTTTGAGCGGCGCAGGGGCTTGCACCACACAATGGCGCAGTTTGAATATCTGGGCTGTTGTGTCTATTGTTTTCCTTGGGAGCTGTAGTTTCAGAGACTACTTAATTACTCTTTCCTTCTGAGACACCAGGTGGCTCTGATAATCATTTGTTCCAAGGGTTTTTAAGTCAATTTGAAGGCATTAAGTATATTCTGTTCTCCTAGTCCTTAATAAAATGCAGGGGCTCCACAACCCAATCACTCCACAGACTTGTTCTGTTCCTTGGTCAAAGTCCCAATCTAGTGTGTCTTGTTTCAACATGATAGATCCACCTCATACCTCTCCCACATGAATAAAAAAAAATTGGGGTGGATATTTAGGAGCTTCTCGGGTGAGGGTGGGGTGGATCTTACTCCCCCCAAAAAACAGTGCTGCCTCCCACTACTCAGGCTCCAGTTCTTGTACTGCCCATTTAAGAAAGAAAATAATACCCTGCGACCATTAACTAACATGAAAGCATATTCATTTGAGGTGGAAAACATTTCTTGGAGGAGGGTAAGGCAGAGGAGACTATTTACACCTTCAGTCAGTTCCACTGACAGAAAACATGACATCACTCCTTTTGTACATGCAAAACGTCTGCAGGCTCAGCCTACTGCAGCTGTAAAAACAGACTGAATGAAAGGACAGGGTGTGCTCGCATCATGTTTTGGGAACTCTAGGTGCATTGTGGGATAGGTTGGGCTGGACTGAAATAAAAAACCACGTCTGGATGGCTGCCCCACCACCACTGTCTGGGGTACAATCAACTAAAATAGAATTTATACCACTACAGGCACATTGGTACTGTTCAAAAGCTCAGGAAATTATTTAAAACACATATTTTTTCAGTTTTTACCTTTAGTTCTTCTTTAAGTTTAAACTTTAAGGCAATGATTTTTTTTTTCAGATATCGTTTATGGTCCTTTGGCCATTAACTAGGATCTTCTTCAACTGTTTCCCAGTGAGTTGCCTCCCTGATGTGATCCTACTGCAGGCACTACTGATCCCCATATCAGCCTCCACACACCCCAGTGTTGCCCCCCAGCTTATCCTGAGGCCTAGTCCACCATCAACCACTTTAGACTTTTTTTCCTCACAGTCATCTAGTCACCTGGACCAGATGTGAAGATATAAGTCAACCCAGGAGTGCTGCAGTCAGTGTCCATTGTGGAAGCGGGACGCTGGAGCAGCTTCATTCGCCTGGGCTGTGCACACTATTTTCTCTTGTTTTCCCACCTCCCACCAGGAGCAAACAGTGGGACTGGCTGCTGGTGAGGTCTGATGCAGCCAACCTGAAATGTGCTCCAACAGCCCTGCCTTTCATTCATGGATCCCCTACACCATCACCTGTGGTCACCCAGGTGGCAGTAAAGCAGAGGGATGTGAAAGCCACCATCCCTGGAGGAGGAGGAGGAGGAGATCATCCAGTGTGATGCTCGATTTTCCCTCCCCCAATTGGTCCTCTGATGGCCCTGGCTCATTCCTGAACCAGGGGAATCAGCATCGCAAGCAGTAGTGCTAGCACTGCACTGACAGCCTGGCTTTAACTTTAAGGCAATCATTACTGCAAATTCTGTATGTAGGTGCAGTCTCTAAAGGACTTATATAACCCAGTTGTAAGATTATGGGAACTAAACAAGTTAAGAGCCATTAAGGGAACCTTTAGACTGCACCATAAATATCTGACTAAAAGCTTTAAGAAAATTAAACAAGGGTGCCTGTCTGTCCAGCAAGTATAGACTAGTACCAGAAAATATATATACAACACAACTATTTTGACAGATTTTACCACAAACCTAGTTTTTGACTCAGTTTGGATGGTACTAAGCCAAACTGTTACTAACAGCTGACTGAATTTCGCATACCCGCAAAAATGTGTAATGTGGTATGACTTTGTGCACATGATCAGCTGACAATTAAAGGAAATCAAAAACATAAATGTGTGAAAGAATGTTTTTGGATACAGAAAACTTGTAGTGGTAGTACTGGTAGTAGTAAGATCCTTCATTTCTATAAAGGATGGAACTGTTAGGACTGAAAGCCCTATTTATAAAGTTGCCCTGTGTACAAAGCATCAGTTACAGTGCAGCAGACATATTTGAAATCAAACTAACAAACATAAAATTCCATATAACATAAACAAATAGCAGTAAGTTACATTAACATATTTCAACATCAACATTTTCAAATTCATTAAAAGCAAACTTCAAAAACACTCAGAAATGTACATAGACTCCTTTTGTACCTGGTCCTGAAAATCTGAACCTTTGTGAGACCCCTCTAACTAGTTTCCCTAACTTAGACTTTACACTGCTTACTGTTACCAGTTGCATTGTGTCCATAAAATAACTTTGGAATCATTTTAGAGTGTGGCCAGCAAGAAGAGACTATGAACCATTTATTCATGCTCTTACATGTAATGCTCTTGGTCTAGGTTGGCTCAAGCTGGAGGCTTGCCACTCTTTGCAACGCTTCCATATATAACTTTAATTCATGTCCACTTGGACCCTACCTGGGCAACATGAGAGGAAAGTATCTTATTTGTAATATAGTGTATAGTGTGTAGTGATTGTATATGGAAATCCATCTCTTTCAAAATGTTGTTGTACTACAGTTCAAAGGTCATGGAACATGATAATATCACACTGTGGTACAACAACATTTTGAAAGCCTCTAGAGGCTCGCGATCACTACCAATGCTCCAGAACCACACAGCACTAAATCAGTATAATAACCCCAGGATCAACCAGATATACTGAAGCCAGCGGCAGCAAGATCGCTTGAACCCAATGCTCCGTCAGAAGACACAGGGTTAGCCAAACAGAACACATGATCAACCAGATAACATTTATTTAAAAAAATAAAAAAAACAGGATCAACCAGATATTTTAAACTTACCATTTAAAAGTGAACACCTCAGAGGAAAATCTTTTCTCACTTAGCGAAAAAACGGACGCCATGTTTTTTTTTTCTAAAATCCCTCCCCCACACAGGAAAACAACCAATAGGTGAATCGCTATAGAAAACAGCGCTGGCCTCTGACAACCATACAGTGAGCCTATGAAGCCCCAGAAACAAGGAACACGAAGAATGTGAAAGTAAATTTTTAATATAAAAATGTCTAACCCATGCCTACTTTTAAAAACATACACTATAAAAATAGTGGATGGGCAACCTGATGCCAACCAATGTGTTATGCCATCGGGGGTTCTGATGACAGAAGACCTCTCGAGCTTCGTTCTCGAGGTCTGATGTCATCAGAACCCCTCTGTGGCACAACACGTTGGTTGTGCATGGTTGCCCATCCACTATTCTCTATATCTGCATGCTTAAAATAGTGCATCTAGCAGAACAAATGTTATTTTGTGCTACAACATAGAGATAACCTTGGCTTAATGTCTCATCCAAAGAATGGCAACGCAATAGTTCAGCACCCCCTCACACTGCATTACACAGTCAGTTACAGATATTACCCCAAGTACCTGGTGTTGGGCTAGAACCCATGACCTTCTGATCTTCTGCCCCTGAGGAAAGCACACTACAGTACCTACTGAGAACCACTGACACTGATGAAACCAATCAGTCAATCAATGTTTCACTTTTGTGATGCAAAATGTCATACAGTAGGGAAATTGTCGCAAATGCATCAAAATGTTTGAAAATAGTATTCAGACATCTTGGTAAATTTCAGATGATACTGACACAGTCAAAAATTGTAAAGTGCACCTGTCTCATATCTTTTGATAATCTTGGCCTGAGCAGGCCAGTAACAAGAGAAACGAAACCCTGCAAACACTAAAGTTAAATGTAATTATGAGCTAGATAGAAAAATTTTGAAAACTTATTGCCAGCAACATTCTATGCCCATGATTATATTCATCCATAAAATCTTGGGAAGAAAGTAATCCCTTGATCAGAACCTGTTTATTATGTTGGCTCGCACTTGCACACCAGCCAGCATATTGCATTAGTAGCAGATCTGGAGGTGCGGTCACTAAGGGCGAATGCAGGGCACACATCAGTAGCTGCGTCCCTCATTCCCCAATAAGACAGCTGCAGATGCTGACACCAGCAACACATAAAGTGGCCACCAGATCTAAGGAAAGGTCTGCTGCAATAAGATCCAAGCTTGTCATGCAGCGGCACCTCCCCACGTGCCTTTCCTGCTGAAGCATTCTAGTAAACATGGCGGCAGTGACTGCCGCCACTGCCTCCACAATGCCAACCGGGGTGCCCAATCCCCTGTTGGCATGCCTGACCCAGGTCATGTACCGACGGGGGAGCCCACTCCCCGTCGACATAATGCCCCCCCAATTGACGTGTGCCGAGGGGGATGCCCAATCACCCTCGGCTCTTGCCCTGACCCTTTGGTATGTACCAATGGGGGTGCCCAGTCCCCCATCGGTTTTCCCCCTAAACACTCAGGTGGCATGCTGGGTGCCCAAGCCAGTGTGCCAAATGCCCCTGTAAAAAAAAAAGTCCTGCAATGTTTTTTTTGGTTTTAACCTGTAAAAGAAGAAAATGGTCCCTCGCGGTCTGTTCTGCTCCCTCCTCCAACCAGCGCCCACCCTCTGTGCACCCTGCCTCCTCACACACCCCTCTCACCCCGTACTTACCTCCAGAGTCCGGTGTGATGATCTTCGGCGGACCGGGAACACATCTGCACTCTTCAAAGTGACCACGAACTGAAGAAATGCTGGTAAGCTGTATAATATCATAAATAGGGTTTTTTCAACTTAAGTGCATATCTCAGGCATTTTGAGGAATTTCAGCACCAAATTTTCAACATGGGTTATTGAGGCCCCTCCTCATGAATTCAGTCATTATTCGGTCCCGGAAGTTGATTCTGCAGTCACTGTGCAGAATCACCTTTCGGGACTGAATAACGAAATGACAGTGCCGCTATTCATGAGGAGTGCTCTCAAAAAGCCTATGTTGCTAACTTGGTGAAAAAATCCAAAAAATGATTGTTTTACTAGCGTGCATTGTGCAGGTTCCATGCATGCTTGTAACTTCATGAATTTGTAATATTTTCACTCCAGATTTTCAACATTGGCATTTTTCCCCACCTCCTTATAAACAGTACAGCTGTCATTTTACATATCCTGGCCAAAATGTGTTTTTGCACTTCTGGCGCAGAACAGCGCGGTCGCTGTGCGAAATCAGTTTTTGGGACAGTTTGAGAAAATAACAGTGACACTGTTCATGAGCAGAGGTCCTAAAATGCGTATGTTGAAAATTTGGTGATGAAAGTACATAAAATGACTGTGTTACAAGCATGCATTGCGCAGTTTACACACACCCTTGTAACTTTGCAAATTTGCAATATTTTCATGCCAGATTTTCAACACTGGTGTTTTTTCAGACCTCCTTATGAACAGTACAGCTGTTGCTTTTCACATCCTGCCCAAAATGTGTTTTCACACCTGTGGCACAGAAAGGCGTGGTCGCTGTGGGACATCAACTTTTGGGACAGATTAACAAAATCACAGTGCCACTGTTTATGAGGGGAGGTCCCAAAATACCTATGTTGAAAATGTGTCTCTTCAGGGTGCGGGTGAGTTTGGTGTCAGTTCAATACTTCACTGCCATTCCTATTATGCATCTCTAACTTCTGCACTACCAATGCCAATGCCAGCGAGATGACATTCGGCATTGACAAATGCTTGTATTAATTGATATCACTATATCTTATTAAAACTAGGAGACTGTCTGCGTTTAATGTACATACAGTATTTGGTACTGTGGGAGCAGTTTGACTGTAACACTGTATAAAAATTCAGATCCCTAACATGTTTTTATTAGTCCATTATTTTTTTTTATCGTAATCACATTTTTACTCCAACTGAGCTGTTACCTGTAAGTTTGTCTTAACCTTGCCCATCGTTTGCTTCCACACATATGTAATTAGCTGGGAAGGCATGCATCTCCTCTCAGATGCCCAACTCTCTAAGATGGTGCTCACACTGACAGCACACTTGAAAATCTATGAGTTATGTATTTATCAAACATTCTGAAAGATGTGTATGTCCTAAAAGTATACACTGGTGGGGTTATAGAAAAGTTACCATCATGGCAAAATGAGCATTGCAAATGCTTCACTAAGCTGTTTGAACTGAGTGACTGTGACTCTGAGCATTCTCAAACAGCTTTCTGAAGCACTTGCAGTGCTCATGAGTCAGCACCTAGCAGTGCTGGTTCAGATGAGCTTACAGTTAACAGATCTGTCCAAGTAAAAAATGTGATTTAGATAAAAAAATAAATAATGGGTGAATAAAAACACATTAGGGAGGGACTGAATTTCCAAACAGGATCATTGTATTGTAACCCACAGGTCCCCTGGGGTTACTAGAATCCCATCAGTGCCAGTGCTAGGTATGGAAGGCAACTGGTGAACAACTGGTTAAATGTTTTTTTCACCTGCTCCCTCTCTGTTTACTTGGTCTCAGCTAAGAAGAGAGAGGTGATGTCATTTAGAACTCTCACAGCAGCATAAGCCACAGTAGCTAGCTATGAGTGGGGAGCTGTAGAATTTTCAGTTAGTTCTGAGTGGAGTTCTGTGTGAGCAGTTGGAGGAGTGAAGAGCTGCAGTGTGGGCTCTGAAGAGAGCCTATTTTTCTCACCCTAGGGCTGAGAACTATCTGCCTGCCAGTAGAAGTGGTGGAAACCATCTAGCGGGAATTCCTGATTTTTCTCATCCCCTGTGAGATGAGGAGGACTGCAGAATGGATCTGAAGGGCAATCCCCTGATTTGATCCAGGATATTGTAGCTGCCTGCTTGTGTTTTTCAACTGTAAGTAATCAAAATTTGGGTATCCAGGAGGAATGTACATTTGTTTTCTTTTGGGGTGTACTCTGATAAAGGAAAATATGCACCAAGTTCTGTTCTAGTTTGAGACTGTTCCCATCCTTTCTTAAAGTTGGCTGAGAATCGTGGAGTCCCCAGAGAGACTTGGTACAATGTTCAGGACTTTAGCTTACACTCAGAAGTAGTGTATTTCAAATGCTGAATGTGAAAGTGATTCCAAGGAGCATTGTTCCACTGTTTTACTAAATGTTTGAGGTGTAACTCTGAAAGAATGGTTGGGTATGGACGTGGAAGCAAAAGGTGGGCAACTCCCCATCTGGAGTGACCAGTTCAGCACTACAGGTTCTGTATGGGCACCTGCATATTCAGGACATGGTCATCAATGCCTGAAGAGAAAGTTTACCCCTTGGTGTGGGTTTGTGCTAATTTGAGCACCAGTGTGCTCTGTTTTGGTCAGTTGCCACATTGCTAAACGTTTAAATCCTATGCCATATGGGAAATGTTCTAAGTTGTGGCCAGTGCCACTAGAAGAAATTGTGTGCTAAGTTGTGGCCAGTGCCACTAGAAGAAAATGTGTGTTTCAGCTGAGGCTTTGCTGCTGAAGAGAGCCCTGTGCAATATGGGATGATTAGAGTTTCTGTCCACTACAGATGTTGTTTTTCTGCCTTGCCTTGTGCCACGAAGTGTAAACCCTTGGGGGTCCACCTTTGCTTTAGTGTACCAACTTCGGAATAAAGCCACACTCTAGAACCCCAGCCTGGCTTGGACATTCTTGTTACTGCTTCCTGTGTGGAATTACTAGGCACTTTTACGTACAGGTTTTTTAAAATGGAATGAGCATTACCTGTGGTGCCGTTGTACTCTGTTGCGTTTTTAGGATCCCTTACACTCCATGAGTTTTCCAGCAACTCCCACCTCCATTTGTGTTTTGGTACCCCCACAGAGCTTGCTGTTCTATAGCTGTTTCTACACTGCTTCGGAATGGCTGTTTTACACAGCCGGATGAAACGAAATACAAGGGGATGAACTGCGAAAAGCTAAGAATGCGGTTTGGGCAAACGTTCACCAAGGGAATGGAACCGATGCATTTTACACATAAGGGCGGTAACAGAATACTGTTTCTGTAACAGTCATTCCATTACAGAAACCTGTGTGTAAAAGCACCTACTGGGTACCCCTCTAGAAGTACAGACCTAGCATAGCCCTAGGCAAATGTTTTCTCCTCAGGACCTGGGTATAATGGTCATTTGTGTGTAATATGCTTTTGTACACCCCCACTCCTTTCTGACCTCTAGAAATAATGAGGCTGGTATACATTCCCAAAGCTAGGGATGGTACCAAAAAGTGTCCGAAGTAGTTTGGTGCCCAGTTGAGGGTACCAAGGGTTAGATTACTGTGCAAAGTATCCTGGGGTGGTTACAAAAAATTGGGGCTCATCCAAGGATGTTGTTTCATTTGAGGAGAGAACTCCAATTTTTGCTGAGGGTATAGCTAGTGTTTGTCTGTCTGGTAGCATGGTAGCACAAAACAGGAAATGAAGCTTTGCACAAAAAGGATTTTGCCCAGGAAAGTGCCATCTGAATGTGCTGCTTGCGTGCCTGCTAGTACAGAAAGAACAGAGCACTGCTGTGTGTTTTGTCAACCTGCAACAGAGAGTAAAGCCTGAAAGTGTATGCCCTTGTCTCTGCATCCATAACGTTTACAGAACTTTTTAATCGGCAATTTTCAAATGCAAAAGGTAGTGTGGACTTTAGGAAACAGACTGAGGAATGTGCCCTGAAAGTTTCATGTACTTTGTGTGCAAATTGGGGGAGTTGCTAGAGAAATTGCGAGAATCTATGGAGAAAATGGTCAAAATGGCACTCCCGCCACTGAAACTGCAGCCGGGAAAAAAAGATACAGTTTGCAGTTTAAATTTGCTCCTGCTCGATGATCGCCATGAAGGAAAGGTGAGCGAGAGAGAAAGACAGAGAGACTCATTTGCATGGCGTCGAGTGATTGGTGCAACTGCAATCAGTCCCACCCACTAACCAGCTTCTATGTGCAGCTGAGTGTTCAAGGAGGAAAGAGAGAGTGGCGTGCAAGCTGGTCAGACCAGGATCAACCATCGAGGGGCTTTTAAACATTGTAATCTGTAGAAAACAGACTTTTGCTGTGTAAATTCGGGCTCAATCCATTGTCCGACTGACTGGAAAGTGAGAGCGGCATTCATGGCTACGATCGGCGGGACCGGCCGCTTGTTTCACCCCAGAGGCTTGCAGGATCAGCACCAGGCTGAAAGTTTCCACTGAAAAAAGCCAGCTACTAATTTCAGTGAGTAAAACCAGCTATTTAAGCATCAAACTGTGTGTGGTTTTCAAGCCAGATGAATCTGTGTGCAAACAGTATGATTGTTTTGCAAAGAAGGACTGTTCGTTGAAACAGTAAGGCAACAAACAAAAATTCTGAGCATAGACTTTAAGCATCCATAATAGGTTCAGCAACAGTAAAATGTTTCTAAGCGAAAGAGAGACTGTGAGTTGTATATTAGGCTGCAGCAAACAGGCAATCCTGTAGAAGTACTGTGGCTTGCAAGTGACCTTGAGCATGTGTAAATAGTTCTTTGATTTGATGATGATTGCAAAGTCAAGTTTAAAATCATATGAATGTGCTGAGAGATGCAAGCAGTGCAATCAATTACACTTTTGAGCAAAATCAGTAGCAGAAAAGGTCAGAAATACCGTTTTTGAGTCAGAAACAGATTTGGTGCATGAGGAGAGCTTCCGACGCCATAATAGGGCTGGGTTAGCGATGTGAACACAGCAGCAGGAAGCCATTTTGTGAGACTGAAAAGAGATTAGAGAATAATTCAGTAACAACCAACTGTTGTATGTTTGCTTTCAGACATGGTTTAGGGAAATTGCCGCTAACTGGCTCATGCCTGAGCTATGATCGCAGAAGAGGTAGCAACATTAAGAGATTTACAGAGAACTTTCTGTGGTGAAGTGTTGCCTCCAGATGTAGCAATTCCTAGCTGTCCAGTGAGACTGTGCATTATGTGCCTCAAGGCTGAAAAGAATGTGTCTCTGATATCCCGCTGTTCGGATTGCCTTGAGAAGTATGGTATGAACAGGGCTGTGGTACCAGAGAGGGCATCAAAAATTAATTTGGCTCCCATGTGGACCAGAGTAGGAAACTCTGCATGTAGCAGCATGCAGCACCAGGTTGAACCTGTTGGGGAAAGCTCCATAGAGTGTGGCTCAGAAGGAGAGAGAAATGTTGATCTACTGCAAGGGCAGGCACAGAGAGAGGTTTCCACGCCTGTGTCCCAGATGGACAGTGCAACAGAAGAATCTGTGGACCCATGGAAGGAGAGTCCAAGTCCTAGCCTAATAGGGGAGGATGAACTGCAAGAGACACTGAACTGGGAGGTGTCTACCTCCACGCCCAGTGAAAAGTGGACTGTCTTGGGAGTGAGGACATCTGCTCACTCCTGGGCTCAGATCCTGAGTGAGGAAGAGGAGGATGAAGAAATGTATCTTCATGTTGAGGGTCCCCGTGAGTCACCTCAAGCTCTTGCCTTTGAGGAACCAGAGAGAGGAGAAGAAGAAGGCTCTAATGTCCTGCCCACAGAGATGGTTAGGGACAAGTTCTTTCATTCATTAAGTATGCGGCACTGGCTTAACCAGAACTGGCCACCCCCCAAGCCAGACCATGGGCCGCAAACTTGTGAAGAGCAGAAAAGAGGAGAGACTGATACATAGGAGGGTTGACACCATCTATGGGTAATCCTTTCCTATCTTTCCTCATAGACTCTGGGAGGAAATTGAACAGAACAGGCAATCCTGGTTGCTGGAAGAGGCAAGCAAGAATTTATACTCCAGTGCAGCAAAATGTGTCAGGGACAGAGTCATAAATGATTGACTTAAATTCTGGAAATTGGACAGAACTCATTTGTGGACACTGTGCAAACTGTGGACAAGGCAGGGAATGAGACATTCCACAACATCAACTTTGAACTCCCAGATGGTGTCATAGTTCTTGCACCTCACCCTGAGTGGTATTACCCTTAATGGTACCACTCCCTGTGAATATGCCAAGCATGCATAGATGGAAATGAGCAGTGGCAGCCTGGTGTCTGTCATCCAGCAGCATCAGCATACAAGGAGGAAGATGCAGCTGTACTGGTATTCCAGGATTCTTCAGGTGCATCCAGATTCATCAGCCCAGCAGTGCTTTTCCATTTCCATCACCTGGCCTTTCAGATGACATCAACTCAGCTGCTTTTCTGTTTCATCGCCTGGTTTTTCAGATGACATCAACACAGCTGTTTTCCTGTTCCATCGTTTGGTTTCCAGATGACATCATGCCAGCTGTTTTCCTGTTTCATCATCTGATTTTCCATAGGACATCAAACCAGCTGTATCTGAAGATGCTACCAGGTCTGAAGGGAGAGGGTCCTCAGCTCTGAGAAGTAAGGAGATCCTTTGTTTCCATCTTCAAGGAACTGTTAAAACCACATTTTTGTTACCTAACTGACTTTGCACAACACACCTTTCACTGGCAGACTGACCACAAATTGTTTGAATTGTCCTTAAAGACTCTCCCCATGGATTGCAGTGCTTTTCAGGCCCTGCCCTGTTCCAAGACTGTTCTTCAGTGGGCTCCAGCCCAGGAGAGACTCTTTACAGACTTTGCCTTCGGGCAACAATATGCTGCCACTAGTATGGACATTTTAGGGCCTACCACCCCCAAATGTATTGTATAAATGTCTTATTTCAATTTTTTACTTTTGTACTTTTATAGAAAAATATTTTTGGGATTCTCTAGTGTTCAGGTGGAAGTTTAGGCACTGTGTGGTATGCAGAATGTGGTTTTTGTGTTTCTTCTCTTATAGGTGTTCTTGAGGAAGAAAGAAGAAGATGACAAGAAGAGGATGCTGGAGCTCAGCTGAGTTCCTCTTTTTCTTAGAGTTTCAGAATTCTCTGTGGTTAGCAGGGTGTTATGTGTTTTTCCTACATAGGAGTGAGGTTGTGGGGAAATTTTGGGAAATGTAATGCATTGCAATGTGTGTTGTTTCCTTGTTGTTTTTGTTTACAGGTACCCTGGGAGGTTTGGAGGAGGTTTACCGAGGGGCAGCCTGGTCAGACAGATTTTTCCTAGAGGGCTAGGGGGATAGACAGGCTGTGGTCCTGATCTTCATTAGGGGCCTCAGTTCTGGTCTATTATGGCATGCTTCAGGCAGTTTCTTGCAGCCCTGAATATCCATAGATAGATCATCGGATAGGGGCTGAAGTTTCATCAGCCGGCCTCTGGGCCTTTAGTGTTGCCTGCCTGTGCCTAGTACATGGTAGGGGAGAAGTAGCACTACCTCCCCATAGGTAACACAGAGGGAAGGATGGCCTGATGCCAGGTAGAGAAATGATGGCAAACAGTCATTTACCTGGCTCGGGGTGAGTGTAACACCCCAGTCCCCTGGGGTTACTAGAATTCCATCAATGTCAGTGCTAGGTAGGGAAGGCATCTGGTGAATAACTGGTTAAATGTTTTTTTATCTGCTCCCTCTCTGTTTACTTGGTCTCAGCTGAGAGGAGAGAGGTGATGTCATTTAGAACTCTCGCAGCAGCATAAGCCATGGTAGCCAGCTGTGCGTGGGGAGCTTTAGAATTTTCAGTTAGTTCTGAGTGGAGTTCAGTATGAGCAGCCGGAGAAGTGAAGAGCTAAAGTGTGGGCTCTGAAGAGAGCCTATTTTTCTCACCCTAGTGCTGAGAACTATCTGCCTGCCAGTAAAAGTGGTGGAAACTGTCTACTGGGAGTTCTTGATTTTTCTCATCCAGTGTGAGATGAAGAAGACTACAGAATGGATTCGAGGGGTAATTCCCTGATTTGTGTTATGTCACTGAAGATGCCTGTTTGTGTTTTTCAACCGTGACTAATCTGATGTTGGGTATCCAGGAGGAATGTACCTGTGTTTTCTTTTGGGGTGTATTCTGATAAAAGGAAATATGCACCAAGTTCTGTTCTAGTTTGAGACCGTTCTCATCCTTACATAAAGTTGTTTGACAATCATGCAGTCCCCAGAGAGACTTGCCACATTGTTCAGAACATTAGCTTACACTCAGAAGTAGTGTGTTTCAAATGCTGAATGTGAAATTCATTCCAAGGAGCATTGTTCTACTGTTTTACTAAAAGTTTGAGGTGTAACTCTGAAAGAATGGCTGGGTATGGAAGTGGAATCAAAAGGGAGGCAACCCCCCCCATCTGGAGTGACCAGTTCAGCACTACAGGTTCCATAAGTGTGCCTGCTTATTCAGGACATAGTGGCCAATGCCTGAAAAGAAAGTTTACCCCCTGGTGTGGGTTTGTGCTAATTTGAGCACCAGTGTGCTTTGTTGTCACCAGTTGCCACACTACTAAAAGTATAAATCCTATGCTATGGGGGCGTGGCCTGACCAGCGACATGGTGGCAGCTTAACTTCACAACTCCGTCCCTATTCAGGTGCCATCCATGGGATTTAGATGTGATTCATGACCCTACCTGGCCCTCCTGCTGGGCTGTTGTTTGCTTTCACCCTTCTGACTGATGAAATGTCCGTTTTTCCCTCCAGCCATGTAATTTTGTCAATCCTCCAGACTCCTTTTTGGCCTCTTATCCCTGTGACCAGCATAGATACATAGATACAGAGATACATAGACAGTGTCGGCAGATAAGGGCCTATGGCCCACCCAGTCTGCCCATTTGAGCTTGTAAGTTCAGTTTATGTTTTCCTTGAAGTCTGTTGCCCCTTACCCCTGACCTCCAGAATTCCTTTATGTCTATCCCATGCATTCTTGAATCCCGTGATTGTTTCAGCTCCCACCACTTCCTCTGGCAGGGTGTTCCACTTGTCCACCACCCGTTCTGTGAAGAAATTCTTCCTCATGTTTCCTCTGAATCGTCCTCCCTCCAGCTTCATCCCATGCCCTCTAGTCCTGGAATATCTTTTTCGCTTAAAAATAGTGTATTCCTGCACCCTGTTCCTCCCTGTGAGATACTTGTATGTCTCTATCATATCCCCTCTCTCCCTCCTCTCCTCCAGGGAGTACATGTTCAGTTCCTTCAACCTGTCCTCATAGGACTTGTGATGCAATCCATGCATCATCTTTGTTGCCCTCCTCTGAACCTTCTCTACCCTGTCTATGTCCTTACGTAGGTATGGTCTCCAGAACTGTACACTGTACTCCAGGTGGGGCCTCACTAGTGTCTTGTATAGCGGAATTATGACCTCCCTTTTCCTGCTGGTGATGCCCCTGCCTATACATCCCAGCATCCTATTTGCTTTACCTGCTGCCTTGTCACACTGTTTCCCTACCTTGAGGTCATCAGAGATGATAACCCCAAGATCCTTTCCTGCTTGGTGCATGCTATATCCTCACCCCCAACTGATATATTGTGCCAGGTTTTGTGCCCCATATGCATTATCTTGCACTTCTTTGCATTGAATTTCAACTGCCAAACCCCTGATGATTCTTCAAGTTTCTGCAGGTCCTTCTCATTCTGTCTATACCCTCTGGTGTGTCTACTGTGTTACAGAGCTTTGTGTCATCAGCGAACAGTGAAAGTCTGCCTTCTAGGTCCTGTGCAATGTCACTGATGAAGAAGTTGAATAGGACGGTCCCAGCACTGATCCCTGTGGTACCCCACTGGTCACTCTTCCCTCTGTGGAGTGACAGCCAATTACCACCACCCTCTGTGTCCTGCCACCCAGCCAGTTACCTACCCACCACACTATTGTCCTGCCCACCCATATTCCCCAGTTTGTGTAATAGTCTTCTATGTGGCACAGTGTCAAAGGCCTTGCTGAAGTCCAGATAGGCCATGTCCACTGCCCTCCCCTGATCCACCTCCCTAGTCACCCAGTCAAAAAATTCAACGAGGTTGGTCTGACATGAAACCATGCTGCCTTGGGTCCTGTAGTCCATTGACAACCAGATGTTCCACCAATCTCTCCTTCAGTAGTGCTTCCATGATCTTCCCCACTACCGAGGTGAGGCTGACTGGTCTGTAGTTCCCTGCTTCCTCTTTGTTCCCACTTTTGTATAAGGGGACTACATCTGCTATCCTCCAGTCTTTGGGTGCCTCCCCTGTTTCCAGTGATCGGCTAAACAGGATAGCCAGAGGTTCAGCCACCATCTCTCTCTCTTAGTTCTTTAAGGACCCTTGGGTGCACCCCATCTGGCCCCATTGCTTTATCAACTCTTATTACTTCCAGTTCCTTCAGGACCCTTTCTCATGTAAAGGGACTTGTGTCCATTTCTGCACCATTCTCACCCCTTGTACTCCCTTCAGACCCATTACCCTCCTCTTCCTCAGTAAAGACTGAGCAGAAATACCTGTTCAATATGTCAGCTTTACTGTTGTCATCCTCCACGTGGCCCCCATCCTCCTCCTTCAGTCTCACTATCCTTCCCTTTGTCTTTCTTTTTTCACTTATGTACCTGTAAAAGGTTTTGTCCCCTCTACCCACTGATTTTGCAATGTGTTCTTCTGTCTGAGCTTTGGCTTCCCTTACTGACCTCCCTGCCTCCCTTTGCTTCTCCTGCTACTTTTCCTTATTCCCTTCTGCCTGTGTCTTTTTGTATTGCCTGAATGCAATCTTTTTGGCTTTCACTTTCTTTGCTACCTCTTTGGAAAACCATAATGGTCTCCTCTTCCTTTTCCTTTTGCTAACCTGCTTAATGCATAATTCTGTTGTTCTTGTAATCCCCATTTTAAATACTGCCCACTGTTCCTCAACCCCTGATTCCTGTCCCATTCCCCTTAATGCCTCTTTCAAGTATCTCCCCATTTTCCCAAAGTCTGCCCCCTAAAATCCAGGATACGTGTTTTTGTGTGGTTTGGTTCTGCTCTTTCTGTGATTTCAAACCACAATGACTGGTGGTCACTGTTCCCCAGGTGCTCCCCCACTGTTGCCCCCATCACACTGTCCCTGTTTGTGAGCACAAGGTCCAGTATTGCCTTCTGCCGAGTTGGTTCCATGACCAGTTGCTTGAGGAAGGCACCCTGAAGGGAGTCCAGGATAAATCTGCCCCTAGTTGATGCTGCTGCTGGAATGCTCCAGTTCATGTCTGGAATATTGAAGTCTCCAACCAGTACTACCTCACCCTTGTCTGCCATCCTTTGGATGGCTAGCATCTGCTCCCTATCTGTTTCTTCCTCCTGGGCTGGTGGTCTATAGACCACACCTGTCTGGATGGCTGTCCCATTTCCTTTCCAGCTTAACCCACAGTATCTCTCCCCATTTTGTTCCTCCTGGATCTCTGTGGCCCTTATGTCATTTTCACATACAGTGCCACTCCTCCTCCTTTTCCTGCCTGCTCTGTCTCTTCTGAATATGTTGTAGCCAGGTATGGCCATCTCCCAGTCGTGGTTATCATTACACCAGGTTTCAGTGATGGCCACAATGTCCAGGTCTGACTGCACCATGACAGCCTCCAGATCTTCCATCTTGTTGCTAAGGCTCCTGGCATTTGCACATGGCTTTCCATGATTTGACCTCCTAGACTGTTTCACTGTTCTACTCAGCCCTTCCTCGGTTGTCCTTTATCCCTGGTTCTCTTGCTGTCTGCCCTTCTGCTGAATTTTGCCCTTTCTGCCTATCCACCTCTTGGGCACTAATCTCCATCTTTTGCACACTGCTTGCAGAGACAGACACTCCTCTGGTTCACTGGTTCCACTGCTAGCTGTGGGGTGAGCAGCAGGTACCTCCTTGCTTGGCCTGCCACCCCCTTTGCTAGTTTAAATGCTTGTCAATGTAGCATTTAAACTTATCATTGAGTGCTTGATCCCTCCAGGATGGATGCAGGCCATCAGGCTTGAACAAACCTCCATCCCTCCAGGTGGGTCACCAGTCACCAATGAATCCAAACCCTTCCTCACAGCATCAGTTCTTCAACCATGAGTTAAAGTTCCTGGTGCATGCACTCCTATGTGTCTCCCTTGTCTCTCTAGGTAGTACTTGAGAAAGTGACAGAAGTAGCTACTTGCTTGAGACCCTCCCCAATTTCCTAAACTCTTCCTGAACTTCCTTTGGCTCCCCATTTGCCAGGTCTTTAGTACCTAGTGGATAATGACATCCAGCTCACCCTCCCGTCCTTGCCTTCCCAGTGATCCCCAGGATCTTCCTTCCATCCCCTCCATGCTGTGGCACCTGGTAGGCACCTCACCTCCCTGTCCTCCCCCTCCTGTGTTCCTAGCTGGATCCCTCTTATGATGGAGTCCCCCACCAGGATTCACTTCCTCCTCCTCTGGGGTCCACTGCTTTCCCCGCTGAGGTCACCTCCTTGACTAACCTCCACATCCTTTCCTTCCACTTCTCTGGGTACCTCTGTTTGGTTGTCCTCATTTGCCAGTGTGGCATATGAGTTCTTGAGTGGAATAGGATCTGGGATTTGCCTCTGCCTGATCGCTCTAACCCTCCCTGAGTCCACTGTCATCCAAGTGCTCCTCGTTCTCGGCATCCTTTGAGGCAGTTGCATTGGACTGGGTGGTCTCTGGATAGGGGTGATGGTACTCCTGACCCAGTTTACTTCCACTCTGAGTCTGGCTACCTCATCCCGCAGTCCAGAGAGGTGCATGCAGATAGGGCAGCACCTCAGTGTCCAGAAGGTCTGCCTGAATATGGCTGCCCCACTGCCACTGCATTGCACCACTCCCCCACATTATACTGCAGTTATACTGCTATTCCACTACTTGTCTGCTACTGAAGCTCTCCTAGTTCCCTTTTTATTACTTTACTGTCCTAAAAATCCTGCCACTGATCCTCGGATAATTTTCTTTAAAAAAGAAAAAGAAAAAAAAAAAGAAACCAATAAATAAATAAATGAGTCAAAACACTTGTGCTGAGGGTGGGCTTCTTCCCCCTTATGCCCCTCCTACTTCTCACACCCCTTACTATACCCTGTGTTTAGCTCCTGTCAATCAGATTTAACAGCAGTTTCCATTAGGCCTCACAGGACCAGATGCAATCTACTAGTACCTTCTTCTTGGGATTGGTAGCATTGTGTTGAACTCACTGCCAGAGCCAGCACCAAGTACCGCGGGGATCTCTCAGACACAAGGACTTCCCTCCCCTCCTACACTGCAGTTGAGATCCGAGTGGAGATCTCCTTGTACATGCTAGGCCATGGCTGAATCTACTGTGGGGATGGCTTCCACAAACCTGGGGCAGAGTCCAGTTCCCTCCCTTCAACAGCTACAGGGAGGAGACCCACTTACCTACATCACAAAGATGCTTGAGACAGTGTTGTGCAGAGTAGATAGTATAAATGCTGCACTCACAGGAAACGTAGCTGATGTTCGCTAACTGGAAGATAAGGTAAACATCCTGGAGCAGTGAGAGAAGGGACTGGAGGACCACCAGGAGCAGTTGTGGAGGCGATTGCAAGACCATGAACACAAGCTGGCTAGATTATATGAAAGGGCTGAGGACCAGGAGAACCAGGGAAGCCAGAATAATATCCAGATTCTTGATGTTCCTGAGGGAGTGGAGGGGTCCAACATGGAACAGTTCTTAAATGACTTTCTGCCTAAACTGCTGGGAGATCAGTGGCAAGAACCAGTAAATGTGGAAAGGGCCCATAGACTGTATGTGAAATCTGACCCCCACTCCTCTCCCCCCGGCCCCTCACTGCATATCTATTGCGTTATTCTACTAAAGAGAAATTGCTGGCAGCAGCTAGAGACATGGGGGACTTATCCTGGAAGGGGTCAAGTATGTTCTTCTTTAGAAATTACTTGCATAAGGTGACAATGAAGAGAAAAGCCTTTATCCCTATTAAGAAGCTGTTGCAGGCATATGATTTTAAATACCAGATGAGGCGGCTTACCTCACTATATGTTGCCAAAGATGGGAAGGAGTTTGTGGCCCAACACCCTGGTGAGTTGGAGGAATGGCTGGCGAGATTTTGGCCCAAGGTGATGTGGCACACTACATCTCCCAGACATCTCTGGGTGCCTGAGGGGCGTGCTCCAGTGTATAGGAACTAAAAAGATATACCATGGCTTCAGGGGGAAGTAACTCCAGACCAGACTGTGCAGTGAGTAGACAAGCCCCCCAGTGCTAGTTTGAGGAGCCACTCAAACATAATGGAGGCTCAGAATAAGGATCTCCCACCCACCCCCAGAGCTTGCCAGCACCTTCATCGCCTCCTTCAGAAAAGACTAAGGGAGGATGTGGGTATAGATCGAAGCCACAAGCCCGCAGTAAGGGGAGACAAATTGTGAGCCCAGTGGAGGCTTCCCCCAGCTAAGCTTTTGAAGGGAGATTCCAGCTGAGAAGAGGACCACCCACAAGGCAGCGATATGAAGGTGGACGAGATAGATACCAGTGCACCGCTAGACTGGGCAGCTGAAGCGGATCCAGATCCTGAAGAAGAAGAAGAAGTGCCCCCCTCCCCGCCAATTAGACCGGGACTATCATCCTTCGCAGCAGCAGCTCTGTCACTGGGCCTTCAGCAACGCTCGACTCCTGAGGCTGCCCCCTCGGATGTAAGCAATGCCAGTTCTGAGGGATGAAGTGAGCTGACTGCTCTCAAGTGTCCTAAAACTCAGTAAGTGCACTTTTTTTTGCTCACTGATGCTCCTGCTTATCTTGTTGTTTGCTGTAGGTGATAAGTGGGTTGCTTTAATAATTTCCTTCTTGCTGACTCCCTCCACACCATGATGGGTGGGCTTGTCTGCTGGAAGGTGCATGATATGCTAAGGAGTGTAGGACATTCAATATCTGGTGGGGTCTCTTTGTAGCCTCCTGCTTCTCCTCCCCCCCAGTTGTAGGGACCTCAGTTTTATGTTGCTCGAATGTCAACTCCATATGTGATATCCCATCCTGCTCATACACAGACCTGGCCTGCTGTGACCCTTCCACTTCTCTTGGGTCTAGTTACTGTGGGCCAAGGGCCAAAGGGGTGGCCATGGGCGTAGCATCCGTCCACTCTGTTCTCTTTGGTTGGCAGTCGGGCCCTCCCCTTCAGATCTCACCCCCAGGTTTCCCTTTCCCCTTCCTTCTCCCAGTCCCCCTTCCCTTCTTATCACATCTCTATATCCATAGTCATTGGATCATATACTAGAGGGTCTGGACCTGGGATTGGACGGGCCACTATAATTGTGACCTCTTGCTCTACCCGGTTGGGTGCTGTGAGTTAACGTTGCTAGGGTGTACCGGTTATTTGTGGTGCAACCCTAAACGTGTTTACCTCCTCACCCTTAGTGGATACATAGGATTTATTGATCCTTGCAACTGTTGTTATCTTGGACTAGTCCTTAATTTGTTATTACCTTTTCTTTTATGTGCTACATTGTACTGCATTGTCATTTCTGCTGTTTTTTGTCCTTGTTCATAAACACTGTTATTCTTTCTTAAGATTCAGAACACACTGGAATTACTGCTAAGACTTCAGTTACAGCTCCTTTCCAGAGGTCTTCCCAGTTGTCGACGAGGATACAGCCCAGAGGCCTGTCCATAACTTGAGGGTTCCCTAGTCAGGTATTCAGGGAGCACCAGACCATAGGTAGGTGGTATTTTCTTTTTGTAGCCCACCTGATGGTAGCATGGCTGGGGTTAATTCAGTAGTTATGTGGCTGGTCACTATGTTAAGGAGCTGAACCACCCTATGAAACATACAAAAGTACTACAGCTTCTCCGATCCTTTTTGCAGTTAAACTTTTTATTAAGTGTTTCATAAGATGTACAGACAAAACTTCTTACAGTACAATACATTATGAGATTTTATAAAAAAGTTAAGGCAGCATATAATTGGTACACTACTCAATATTAATATAAAGAGCTTATAATTCGAAAGCAGAGCAAGACAATACAAGTCATGTGATTAAGGGAGGCTTGACATTGTTGTAGTCCTGAATATGAGTAGTGGAGGTAAAAAAAAAGTTCTGAGACAAGTGGTATGCATAGACATGGTTATACATTATGATGTTACATAATCACATGTGATGCTGCAAAAAACACGTAGGAGGATTGTAGAATAGCTAAGGAACATCTAGAGAGAGTATACAAGAAAAGGGGGATGTATGAGAGAAGTGGGAAGGAGAAAGGGGAAGCAATAGAAAAAGGAGACAAGAAAGCGAGACTACAATGAAATATCTGTGGGGAGTTTAGTGGAAGGAGAAAAAGCCGTATATATTTAGTCCATACATTAGGTGTCAGAAGATTTAGATGATTCCAGGAAATTAAAATAGCCCTGCCAACAATTATTATATATCATGTGTTGGTCAGAAGAAATATGTGTCATACTGTCAAGGGAGGCATATTGAGAAGCACCTCTGATCCTTGAGAGGGGACATAGCCCTCATCCAGGAAACTCACCTTACAGTGAGAAAGGTGACCTGGCTTAAAAAGATGTGGGTGGGCAGGGTGATAGCCAGCTTGGCACCAAGTAAAGCCAGGGGCATAGCTATACTGGTGCATAAAGCCTGCCCATGGGTTCCTGAAGAGGTCAAGATGGATGCTCAGGGTAGATGGGTGGTAGCCTGTTTTTCCTATGCGGGTGGTGGAGTGGTGGTGGTTAACATGTACGGTTCGAATACGGATTTGATGGATCCCATGCTAAGTGTAGGTCAGGCCTTTACATCCATTATAAAGGATCATGCCAACCTGCCTATTTTGTGTGGGGGGGATTTCAACCTTGTGCTGGATATTTTTTTTGATAAAACTAGGCCCATCCCCCAAACTCAACCCAAGGCGAGAGCTGTTCTGCAAGAGATCATAGAGGAGTTGGGGGCTTATAGACACCTGGAGACAGGATCACCCTACCGGCAGGGATTACACTTTTTTCTCACCTGTTCATTCATCCCACAGCTGAATTGATTTTTGGTTGGCCAACGGGGAAGCCTCTCCAGGAATTGATGATATGAAAATTGGTAAGATTATAATTTCGGACCATGATAGAAGGCTTTCTTAGAATGGCAGAAAAAGGGGAGATATTGTTGATGGGGGACCTGAATATGCCAGATGTTAACTGGAGCACCTTTGCTGCAGGCACTTCCAAGAGCAGGGTCATTTCTGATGCCCTACAGGGGGCATGCCTCAGACAGCTAGTATTGGAACCCACTCGGGAGGGAGTAATCTTAGACCTGGTACTCTCAAATGGGGACGGAGAAAGAATCTCAGATTTAGAAGTGGGTAGCCATCTGGGAACAAGCGACCATCAAACAGTGTGGTTCACGATAAACACAGCCATACAATCAAGACACACAAAAGCAAGAATACTGGATTTTAGGAGGGCTGACTTTGGGAAAATGAGAGAGTGCCTCAGAAAAGCACTAGCAAACAGGCAAGAAGGAGGGGTGGAGGAACAATGGGGAGTGATCAAAACAGCCATCACAGAGGCAACAAGCCTTTGTGTAAAGCAAATCAATAAAACACAACGAAGGAAGAAAACGCTATGGTTCTCAAAAGAGGTGGCAGGGAAGGTTAAGGAGAAAAGGGCAGCATTCAGGAAATATACGGAAACACAGAAGGAGCAGGACAGAGAACTTTATCAGTTAAAGCAGAAAGAGGCTGGGAAGGCAGTCAGAATAGCAAAGGCCCAAACCGAGGAAAGGATAACCAATTCTGTTAAGAAGGGGGATAAGACCTTTTATAGGTACATAAGGGAGTGAAGAAAGACCAAAGGAGGGATACTGAAGCTTAATAAAGAGGAGGGAATGTGGGTAGAGGGTGATAGTGAAAAAGCAGGGATACTGAACGAATATTTCTGCTCCGTATTCACAAAGGAAGAGGAGGGGGAGTTACCTAAACCGAACAAGATAAACACTCTGAAGACGGGGGTCAATACCAGTCCATTTACAGAAGAAAGGGTTCTGAAAGAACTAATAAAATTAAAGATGGACAAAGCAATGGGGCCTGATGGGATTCACCCAAGAATTCTAAAAAGAATTAGGAAACTAGTGACACCGCTGACTACTCTTTTAACAAATCATGGGAAGATGGGGTGGTACCCAAGGACTGGAGGAGGGCAGATGTGATTCCTCTTCACAAAGTGGGAGCAGAACAGAGGCAGGAAACTACAGACCAGTTAGTTTGACCTCAGTGGTAGGAAAATGATGGAATCACTTCTGAAGGAAAGAATTGTTAAGTACCTAGAGGCCAGTGGGCACGGGACCAAGGCAGCATGGATTCACGATGGGAAGGTCGTGTCAGATGAATCTAATAGATTTCTTTGACTGGGTGACCAAAGTAGTAGACCAGGAGGGGCTATGGACATGGCCTACCTAGATTTTATCAAGGCATTTGGTACAGTCCCACACAAAAGATTAATACACAAGATAGCCAGCGGAGTGGGTCCCAAGGTGGTAGCCTGGATAAAAATTGGCTAGACAACATGACGCTAAAGGGTAGTAGTAAATGGAGTACACAGTGAAGAAAGGAGGGGTTACTAGCGGGTACCGCAGGGTTCAGTACTGGGACCGGTCCTTTTAATATCTTTATAAGTGACATTGCAGAGGAACTGGAAGGAAAAGTATGTCTCTTTGCAGATGACACAAAGACCTGCAACAGGGTTGATACACAAGATGGAGTGAAAGGATGAGAAGGACTGGCAAGGTTGGAGGAATGGTCAAATGTATGGCAGCTCAGATTCAATGCAAAGAAGTGCAAGTTAATGCACATGGGAAATAAAACCTAGGGAAGCGTGACACAATGGGGGTGAGATACTGACAACAGTAAAAATAGAAAGGGACCTGGGGGTAATTATTTCAGATGACCTAAAGGTGGGCAAGCAATGTGAGAAGGCAGTAAGGAAGGCTGGGGGAATACTGGGATGCATAGGAAGAGGCATCAATAGTAGAAAACAGGAAGTTGTTATCCCTCTGTACAGAAGTTGGTGAGACCCCATCTAGAGTACTGTGCAGTTCTGGAGACCCCATCTCCGCAAAGACATAGACAGAGTGGAGGCTGTCCAGAGGAGGGCAACCAAAATGGTGCAGGGTCTGCACCAGAAGACATACTGAAGAAAGACTAAAGGAGCTTAATATGTATACCCTTGAGGAAAGAAGAGAGGGATATGATAGAAACTTTCAAGTACCTCAAGGGAATCAACAAAGTCCAAGAAGGTAGCATCTTCCAGAAAAAGAGATGTGCAAGAACAAGGGGGCACAATTTGAAGATGGGAGGGGGACGGCTCAGAGGTAATGTGAGGAAGTATTTTTTCACAGAGAAGGTTGTGGATGCATGGAACAGCCTCCCTGAGGAGGTCGTGGAGTCAAGAACAGTGGGGGAATTCAAGAATGCATGGGACAGGCATAAGGCAGTCCTAGTGGGGGGGTAGGAGGAAGTAAGCTGTTGGTTAACTAGGATCTGCAGCTTATCTATTAGGTAGGAAAATGGGCAGACTAGGTGGGCCAAGCGGTCCTTATCTGCCATCAAATTCTATGTTTCTATGCGCCAGTTCTGCTTCACTACTTACCTGTCGTCTAGGGCCCGAGAGCACCAGATGGCGCTGTAACCCCCTGTTCATGCAGGACAAGGAATTCCAGGAAATGATCCAGGTGGAGGCCAAGGATTATTTATTGCACAATTCAGGAGCCAAGGTTAAAGCAGGTACTGTGTGAGTGAGAGGCATTTAAAGCAATCATGAGGGGAGAATCATTGCATATGCTGCCTCCAAAAACAAAGCGGGGAAGGACGAGCTCCACAAGTTGCAGGCAGAGTTGTCTTCCTTAGAGGCCAAGTTTAAAACTTCCCCTCTAGCCCATGATGATAAACCCCTTGTCACTGCCATCACAGGGCTCAAGTACAGGATTCATAGTCTCCTACAGAGAAAAGCCAAATGGCGACTCCTACTGGCTAAGCATAAATATTGGGAGGAGGGGACAAGGGTGGTAAGCTATTGGTGTGCCAGCTTCAGAAGCAGAAAGCTGCCTCCCAGATACAGGCCTTGCGAGACTCCTCAGGCGTGATTATCTCAGACCCCCAGGGCATCAATCAGGTCATATGTCACTTTTATTAGGAGTTATACCAGTCCTGGGTGATAGGGGCACATGGTAGACTCTCCCAGAGATTTTTAGATTTTTGTACCTCAGTAGATCTCCTTAAATTGTCCCCTGATTTTGTCAAAGCCCTGGAACGGCCCTTCACTGAGCAGAAGCTGCATACTGCCCTTTCCCAGATGCCAACGGGGAAAGTCCCAGGGTCAGATGGGATGACAGTTGAGCTTTATCGACTGGTGGTGGATGAAATCTCCTCCCCTCTGCTGTCTGCCCTACAGGAGTTGCGCTGTAATGGGGTTCTCCCTCCCATGAGGAGGGAAACCATTGTGACACTGCTGCCAAAAAAATCAGCTGATGCCTATGACTGTGCCAACTTCTGCCCTATTTCACTCCTATCAGTGGATACAAAAATTGCAGCCAAAATTCTTGCCACCCGGATGGTCCTGGTCCTTCCGAATATTGTCCACCCCTCCCAGGCAGGGTTTACAAAAGGTAAGGCCGGGGCGGACAATCTCTGGCAAGTGTTAAACCTCAAGTGGCTTGCTATGCATTCTCCTGACCCAACAGCAGCTTTGGTGATTGATTTCTCCAAGGCATTCGATTCCCTGGAATTGGGTTATTTGCATGAAGTATTGAAGGTTTATGACTTTGGTCCATACTTTCAAGAGTGGGTTTCCATCCTGTATAATGCTCCCCTCACGAGAATTATGACAAATAAGAACATCTCATCCCCCTTCCAGTTTCATAGGGGTACTCGGCAGGGTTGTCCCTTGTCCCCACTACTCTTTCTGGTGGCACTTGATCCCCTTATTAGGAAACTTATACAGACCAAGGATGTTGTGGGCATTCTGGTTCAGGGTCTAAACTACCTTGTAAATGCCTATGCAGACAACCTTTTATTTACTATTACACAACCCAGCACTTCCCTGCCGAAGGCCCATAGCATTCTAAAGGGCTTTGCACCGCTCTCCAGTCTTAACAGTTAATCAGAGAAAGACCATCCTTGCCCCACTGAATAGCTCCTGTTTTAAAGACTGCCTAAAGGGCACCAAAATTGCCTGGGCTCCTAGCAGCTTCACATACCTGGGTGTGATTATCCCCAAAAGATGGAGTGACCTGGAAAGAGTCAACTTCTCCCCCCTTGCTTCAAGTTTAAGTTCAAGTTTATTGCAGGAAAACTCCATTGAGCAAGCTCACTCACAAGGAGGTCCTGAGACATGTACACTGATGAAGAACATTACATAAAATAAAATACTTGATAGGATAATAGTATAACATGTATTCAAGGTGTACACTTAGAACAAGAAGACTATTACATAAAAAGGATATAACATCGGAAGACAATAGACTGTGAGAAGACATATGGTACATAGTGTGTAAGCACTTCAGGGTAGCATGCCAGCAGTACAAGGTAGGGTAACTGGTGTTTGCAATAAATAATTTTAGTACATTGAGCAGCGACAGGGAATAAAGGATAAATGAAGTAATCAATGCTTGGCAAGAGTGAGGGAAGTAATATATATGGAGAGAGAGCCAAGAATAGGACGGTGAAGGGGAGGAGGTGTGGGATTCTTGCAGTAGTGGTCACAGCTTGGAAATCAGAAGCTACGAGAACGTAGTCATGTCTTGGTTAAATGGTAGTGTGAACAATAAGTAAGCGGCATGCATGAGGGCGAGGAAGGTCTTACACATAAATGTATAAGGCACACATAGGGATGGGAAGGGGCTTAATAACAGTTGCAGATATCTTTTATATTAGCTGCACTTAGCACTTTGTAGAAGTTAACTGAAACTATGCTAGTTAGTTTTTACATGGTTTGGAGTTGGTTACAAATAGAGGGAAGAGCATGTGCAATAGCGCATTTACCAAAGGAGGTCGGTGTCCTGGGTATGTCCAGCAGAATGAAATCAGATTTCCTGAGAGAGTATGCACTGTGAGAAATACAGATGAGAGATGATAGGTAACTCGGTAGTTTGTGCAGGAGCAACTTAAGGGTCCAGAGACCAGCATGGAGCAAGCGTCTAGTGGTGAGAGATGTCCAGCCAACAGCTGCGTATAGGTCACAGTGATGTGAACGGTAAGGGGAGTTAGTAATAAACCGTAAAGCACGGTGGTAGAGGATGTCCAGTTTACTTAGGTTTGCGAGAGTAGTGGAAGAGTATATTACATTGCCATAGTCAAGAAGGGGAAGAAAAGTAGCCTGAATGAGCCTGGGGAAAAGGGGCCTATTTCTAAAGAAGAAACCTAGCCTGGCTTTGAGCCTCCTGGATAAGACTGCTCCAATTATTTTCTTAGCATCTATAGCAGAAACCCAGTTGTTGGTTACTTTCGCTAAAGTAGAGACTGTGCTGTGATTTGCCCGGAAACCAGATTGAGCTGGGTTAATGAGAGAAAAAGTTTCCAAGTGAGTTTTTAGTTGGTTATGGATCAGTTTTTCAAAACCTTTAGTGAGGATAGGCAAGATGGAGATAGGCATGTAATTATTCACATCGCAAGAGTCACCAGATTTAAACGGGGAGGATATGTGCGGATTTCCAACAGGACGGCACAGTAGCAGATGTAATGGAGAGATTGAAGATATGAAGAATGAGGGCAGAGAGATGGGCATTTCCTAATCTTAGGAAGAAGGGTTCTAGGCCATCGTCCCCTGCTCTTTTTTTGATGTCCAAGTTAAGTAGAGAATCTTCTACTTCTTTATAGTTTAGCTCGCACAGTTGAAATGAGCAAGATGCGGTGCTAGATATTGGGGAAGGACTTGAATGGCTCTTCGCAGTGCTAGCATAAGGTGAGGAGTCAAAAGCTAGTCCAGCTGTGACAAAGTAGGAGTTAAGTTCTTCGAGGATTAAGGACTTATTTTCTACCACCCTGCCATTTGAGACTACCTTAGTTGGAATGGAGGGGGCAGAGGGCCACCCTTCTATAGATTTAAGTGTCCTCCATATTTTGTGTGAGTTCCCTTTTGCTTGTTCAAGGGTAGAGATGTAGAAGTTAGCTTTGGCAGAATGAATGCTTTTTACACAGGTATTCCTAGCTGTTCTGAAAGCCTGCCAATCCGATGGTTTCTTGGATTGTCTTGCTTTCACCCAGAGCTTATCCCAGGTTGTTAGAGCTACCTTAAGATCTGGGGTAAACCAGGGGTGAGAGTTTTTTCTTACCCTAACTTTGATGAGGGGGGCATGCTTAGTTACCAGACTAGTAAGGTTGACATTAAGGATGGAGACTGCCTTGTTGACATCTTTGGCTAGGTAAAGATCTTGCCATCTGACCCTGTCTAGGTCAGAAAGGAAGTTTGCTGCAACAAACTTGTGAAAGGTCCATTTTGTTATAAACATAGGCTGCGCTCGGACCTTAATATGAGATCTTATGCAAGCAACAACCCCTTGATCGCTCATATCATTATGGAACACTGCTGAATGTGAAATTTTATGTGGATGAATGGTTAATATCACATCTAGAAGGGAGCTATTGGCAGTGTTTAGGACATTGTTCCTTGTAGGTTCGTTGACTAATTGCACTAGGCCGAGCTCGTCGGAGAGGTATTTAAGGCAGTGAGATTTAGGGGTTAGCCAATCCATATTGAGATCCCCTAGGAATATTGTTTCTGTTTTTGCATCCAAGATTAGGGATTTCAGTAAATTAAGGACTTCAGCGCCTCCAGACGGAGGCCTATAACCACCTATGACGGTGATGCATTCTGAAGAAGGAAGATGAAGCTTCATTGAAACAATCATAAATTCCTTGGGTGAAGATTTACAGCTGATATTAGTGACTGAGTACTTCGTTTTGGCATAGACGTTTTGGCATAGATGACCACACCCCCCACTTCTAGAAGCCCTGTCCGCCCTAAATTGTTTGTATCCCTGGAGGGAGATTTGTTGGTCGGTATTAGACTTTTTTAGCCAAGACTCCATAATAATGATAGGTCCAGGTTGGTATGCGCAGCCCACGCTTGTAATTGGACAAATTTTTTGGTCAGGCTTAGAATATTGACCAACATCATCTTAAGTCCTGGGGCCTCTGCAAAATCTGAAGGAGAGGTGAGTAGCAGAGGGGGGCCAGGGTTTAGCTCTACATTACCTGAGCAGAGAAGGAGCAACAACAGCATTTTCTTTAAGGAGCTTTTAAGGATGGAGATGGCTTTTTTCCTTTGGGACCGCCCTGGTGGCAGAAGTGGACAGATGGTGCAGGCTTCACTTGTCCCTTCGTAGCAAGGTAGAGGCTGTCCGTATGTTTGTTTTCCCCCTGTCTGGTATACCTATTCAATAACCTCCCCATTAACCTATCTACTCAACTGTTTCACATTATAGACAAACTGATTTCCCTGCTACTTTGGGAGGGAAAAGTGTCTAGATGGAGCAAGGCCAAGTTATGGGCGCATTGGTCCCTGGGGGGTTGGGACTCCCCTGTTTTCAGAATTACCGGTGGGCTTTTTTAGCCACCCAGGCAGTCAAATGGTTTGTCCCCAACACTGCCCCCCCCCGTATGGGTAGGGTTGGAACAGAGCCTTACACCTGCTACCCCACTTTGGTCCTTGTTGGTACCTAGGACACGGTTGTACAGCAGTCTTCCTCCTGTCATGGTGAAAACCATGAAGGCCTGGAAGAAGTGTATGTCCTTGTCCTGCACACCACAGAAGGCTTGGTATCCACCGCTGTGATACTGCCCCCTTTGGAACAATAGGAGACTGCTCATTGACGGCCAGTCTGTCCATTGTATAGGTTGGGAAGGTAAAGGCATCTGACTCCTGCAGGACCTGTATATCACTGATAGTCAAGACTTAATGTTCTTTGAACAGTTATGTGCATGATTTTCCCTGCCGACCCAGGATTTGGAAATTTTTACAGATCTGCAGCTTGATCACAGAGCTCCAAGCGCAAGCTTTTAATGACCCCCGGTGGCGATGGTTTGACAGATTGCACAAGTCATCCTCCCAACGGGACATCACAGAAGGGTTTTAGAAAACAATGAGAGAGGCTCAGCCCGACCCCTCCAAAGCGTGTAGGATACGCTGGGAGGAGGATTTGGGGACACCGCTCTCTGCTGACACTTGGAGCCAGTGTCTACGGCTGGCTCATACAGCATATAGAGATGCTAAGAGTCAGACTATTCAGCAGAAAATATTACTTAGGTGATACAGGACTCCTGCCACCCTACAGAGAATGGGCCTCCTTAAACACTCAAACTGCTGAAGATGCCACCAACCCTCCACAGGCCTAATACACATACTGTGGGAATGCCCAAAGGTCCTTCCTTTCTGGGAGGTGGTATTTGAGGACTGCTCTAGGGTAGTAGGCTGCCCTATTAAGCACTCTAGTACCATGCTGCTCCTTGGTGATCCTCCTCTCTTGAAATGCTCCCCCCAGCTCTTCAGAAATGTGTTCTAGTGGCCTTGATTGAAGCCAAACTTGTGATCCTGATTCATTGGAGAAAGGCTCCCCCTCCACCCCTTTCAGTGGGGAGAGCGGCACTAGCACAGGCTTTCCTTTTCTTTCCCTTTCAATCTGGAAAGTAGCACTAGCACAGGCTTTTTTGGAAAGGCTTTCCTTTTCCCAACTTGGGCAGCAAACTAGATATCAGAGAAAGTGGGGCGCCTACATTCAATCACATCTATGCACAGTTCCACCTCCCCCCCCCCTGCTAATCCCCCACTGATGCCAACTCACCCAATCAGGACAACTTAACCTCCAATACCTTTCAGGATGCACCTGTGGCTATACCCTGGATGGAGCTTTCCTAGTAGTTTATTATTCAACATTGATAAGCTATCAGTAACCACTTATTGTTCCGTTTCCCCTCCCACTCCCCACACTCAAACAACCCTCCCCAAGGGCCTCCGACTACTGCATCTCAACATCTGTAGCCTCCTTAAAAAAATTACCAGAACTTCAACTCACCGCCCTATCCCTGCGCCCCGACATCCTCATACTATCAGAGACCTGGCTAAAGCCGCACCACATGGACTCTGCTATTTCCATCCCTGGTTGTGTAGTTATCGGGCAAGACCGTCTAGGCAAGAAAAGGGGTGGCGGTATTGCCATGTTTATCTTCTCCAGACTACGGTTCACCCAGGTCCAGATCCCCACCCTGTCACCCCAAATAGAGTCTGTAGTAATCAAACTTGCACTGCCTTACTCCATCCCTATCTACATTGTGGGCTCCTACTGCGACCCTAGTACCCCTTTGCCCAGCATCCTACAACACTTGACCTCACTAAAATCTACAGCCACAGCTTGGGAGCTCCATATCCATGGCGATTTCAATTTCAGTTGGCTAGCAAGAGACGGGTCCAAACTACACACCAAAATAAACACACTAAACCTCTCCCAGCAAATCTCACAACCCACCTGACTAAACCCTAGAACTCCAAACCACTTCCTCCTGGACTGGACCCTCACCACCCACCCTCACAGAATCATTAGTGCTGGTCTCCTCCCTGACTCCCTAAGTGACCACCACATGATATACATGGTCAGAAAAGTACACAGACCCGCAAAACCACCCTCTAGGATGATTCTCACATGGTCTTACAACTCCTTAGTTCTACCTGCGCTTCTATACGACCTGGCTCACATTAACTTGTCTTTCATACCTAACACACCCTCAATTGACTGCACTTACGAAAATTTTAAGTCCAAGTTTCTCTCAGTCTGGGATAAACATGCCCCGCAAAGGAGTACGTGAGTTAGAGGCTCCCACCTTCCATGGATCTCAGCAGATCTCATTAGCAGCTGCTGCACCAGAGATCAGGCATGGCTCAAACATAAGCTGTCATGCTCCCAAGAATCACTGCACAGATATCGGACCCTCTGTAACTCCTGCACCAAACTGATTCAGCAGGCAAAAAAGACCTATTTCATGTCCACTTTAAACTCAAACCTCAACAACCCACACATTTCTGGAAAACTCTCAAATCCCTCCCCCCCCCCATCCAACCTCCAACCTCGACCCTATCCATCCAAGGTTTGACCATCACTGACCCTGGAGAAGTAGCAACTGCCTTTAATACTTTCTTCACTAGCTGTGCAGCGTCTCTCCTATCGAATCATCAGCACATCTTAACAACTCCACGCACCCCACTGCATTCGGCAAACTCCACACACGCCCCCAGCTTCTCTTTCCATCCATTCACCCATGCCAAAGTACTGCAAGCACTGTCTTCACTCAATCCTAACAAAGGTAAATGCCCATCTGGCCTGGACGCCAGGTTGCTCCACTTATCTGCTCCCACCATAGCCGCCCCTCTAGCCGATCTTCTCAACCTCTCCTTTTGCATGGCCAAAATCCAAGCCGACTGGAAGCATGCCACTGTTACCCCCCTCCCAAAGGGTGGAGATCCCTCCACACCTGGTAATTATCGACCCATCTCCCTTCTCCCAATTCTGGCTAAAATACAGGAGCACCTCGCACTCGCCCAACTGTCCCAATTTCCTAGACACAACCTCTTTCTTCACCCCTTATCAGTCTGGTTTCCCAAAGTCCCACTCTACCGTCACCTCACTACTAAGACTCACCGATGACATCCTATCTGGAATGGACAAAGGGCATATCACCTCTGCCATTTTCATTGACCTGGCCAAGGCTTTTGACACGGTCTCCCACCCTACGCTACTAGCTAAATTAAGTGAGGCTGGCCTCTTAGACCTTGCCACTAGCTGGTTTCATGTCTACCTGGTAGGCAGATATCAATCGGTGAAAATTGGCACTCACATCTCTACCGTCCTTCAAATCACTATGTGTGTCCCCCAAGGCTCAGTCCTGGGACCCCTGCTTTTTTCAATATTCCTAAATGACCTCCCGCAGGCCTGCACAGTGTCATTCATCCAAATGTACACGGACGACACCGTACTGTATGCCTCCGGTATGTCCACCGGGGCTGTATCAAATGTGCTTCAGCGGGATTTCAATGCCATACAGAATTGGTTTACGTCAAATCAGCTATCCCTAAATACTAAAAAAAAGTCTCACTCATTTTCGGGTCACGCTGCCAACTCTACCACCTAGCATCATGCCCCTCCTTCTGTACCCTAGATGGGCCCCCCCCTCGAGTGCTGCACTTCTTTCAGATACCTGGGAGTCTGGCTTGACCAATACCTGGATTTCTCCACCGATATAGAATCCTTACACACTAAGTTGCACCCGAAACTTGGTGCCCTATATCGCAATAAGGATTGTATGTCCAAACAGGTCCGTAGGGAAATTGTTCAAAAAATGATACTCCCTACACTTGACTATGGCGATGTAGTATATGGCGCCACACCCCAATCTAAACGGCCAGCCTAGACACTCTTTTCCACTCCTTCTGCCGTTTCATCCTTGACTCCCCCCCAATGACCCACCATTGTGATCTATACAGGGACCTAGCCCTGCCCTCACTCACAACCCGCAGACTGATCCACTGCTCCAGAGCAATCACCAAATTCTGGTCACAGTCCCTTCCTCCTATCTCGCATGTGCCATGTCGGCCCATCCTTCCCCTACCTACTCACTCAGAAGCGCTAACTCAAAGCTTCTACAAGTCCCTTTCATGCATACCTCCAAGGGAAACAGCTTTCAAATACCGCATGCCAAAACTATGGCATGACCTGCCTGCTGATATCAGGAGCTCCACAAACCCCGGGCACCTAAACCCACTCCTCTACACTCACTTCCCCACCATATGCACATGCTCGCAGTAGTCATGAAGATCAAGTGAGCAATTTTCTTTCCTAGTAACCGGCAGACATGACAAAGCTCAGTTGCTGCACTGCAGGGGCTGCATACTACTTGCCTGTATTTAAATACTTAACAAATAATGTAACTCGCCCACACTGTCAGGTGCCCTGCCACCTCTGGCAACAAACACTGCTGCACTAATTGTGTTCCAATGTTGTATAAAATATTTTGTATTGCATCTTACGTCGCATCATTGTAATGCTGAAATGCACCTTGTTTTCATCTCATCCTTGTATTCTACCTACACTGTATAAAAATGTATAGTAAATTGTATGTACTTTTCTATGCTTCCCTATCCCCCACACCCCCAAGATCGCATCTGGAAACGAGTGGTTCTCCGCTCAGTATGCCTGCCTGGTTAAACTCTTAAATAAATAAATAAATAAATGTGTTACGGCACCTTTTATTTGCTTAGGTAAGGTTATGTCTAGCCCTACAGGGCCCTTAGAATTGCTATTAGAAGGTTGATATACTGAGCTTTGTATTTGCTGGAGAATTATCCATTGTTATATTTGCTGTATGACCCTGTATGGATTTTCTGGATAAAAATTATTGTATTGTGGAATAACAATAAAAGTCTGATATGATAAAAAAAAATCCTATGCCATATGGGAAATGTTCTAAGTTGTGGCCAGTGCCACTAGAAGAAATTGTGTGCTAAGTTGTGGCCTGTGCCACAAGAAGAAAATGTGTGTTTCAGCTGAAGCTTTGCCGCTGAAGAGAATCCAAGGTCCTATGCAATATGGGATGATTAGAGTTTCTGTCCACTACAGATGTTGTTCTGGCTTGTCTTGTGCCACGAAGTATAAACCCTTGGAGGAGGTCCACCTCTGCTTTAGTGTACCAACTTTAAAATAAAGCCACACTCTATAACCCCAGCCAACCTTGGACATTCTTGTTCCTGCTTCCTGTGTGGAATTGCTGGGTACTGCTCTAGAAATACAGACCTAGCATAGCCCTAGGCAAAAGTTCTTTCCTCAGGACCTGAGTATAATGGTCATTTGTGTGTAATACGCTTTTATTCACCCCACCCTTTTCTGACCTCTAGAAATAATGAGCCTCATATACATTCCCAAAGCTAGGGATGGTACCAAAAAGTGTCCGAAGTAGTTTGGGTGCCCAGTCAAGGGTACCAAGGGGTAGCTTACTGTGCAAAGTAGCCGGGGGGTGGTTACAATGTACTGTATCATTACAGACAAACTGCCCCCACATTACCACATATTTACACCAACCACTGACAGTAACCCTCTTAAAAATACTATTTTATATTTTAGTATTCTTCCACTAGTTTAAAAACAGTAGAAAAATTGTTTTTGAAACACTATCTTTTTTTTTTTTTTATTTTACTGTTGGATCCTGTTCATTATTACCACACTACAGTGTGTGTTTTATCATCATCACTTCTTGGGTGAGTAAGGCACTTGGCTTCACTTTATGCCTCACAACACACCAGAGGAATTATAATATCCTAAGATAAAACACATCGGGCCAGATATTCAAAAAATTGCCCCATGGCCAAGGTAGCACTGCCCGGCATGCAAACATAGCCCGGAGCAAAATGCCAGCTATATTCAAAAGACAAAGCGCAGTGCAAAACCAGGTGAATATAGCAAGCAAAGGAAGCCATGCAAACAGGACCAGGAGTGCAGGGCAAAAACAGCCCGGGAATAAGACAGCACTGAATATAGCACACAAGACAGCACTGAATATAGCACCAGGCAGGCAGTGCAAATACACAATGGAACACAGTGCAGAGGCGAGACAGCCTGACCCTGGGACACATGCAATGAAACACAGGCTGGAATGAAGTATCAGGAGCACACCACAGTGCACATTCTGGAGGATGCTACGCATACACGGGAATGTCTAGCAACAACCCAGACCCATGTGGAGAACACAAGTAACAGTACAAACCATGCATAACCCCAGCACCTAAGAATGAAACAGGACACAGTAAAATGTAGTAAATGCACTGTAATGACAAATATGCAAAAGGAAAGGTAATGGGAACATAACAGTGATGCAAACCCATACAATACCAAAGAACAAACCAAACACAGAATTACCAATGCCCCAACCACCACTGGACGACCCACCCCATAACAAAGAAAGACAACAGGACCAATCCCACTAAGCAACATACCAAGCCCCCCTCAACGCACAACCCATGCAACAAAAAGCCCACCACGGGAACAACAAAAGGAACACACTATAGGCAAAGCAAGGATCCAAAAGGCAAACATATATAAAAATAATAACAGGATGTACAAGACGGCACAGGAGAAGGGTGCAAAGGGGAGGAGGATGCACACAGGGACACAGGAATACAGTCCAGGAAAGGATAACATGTCCAGTAAGGGTGTATGTGAAGGCAACACAATACGGGGTGTAGGGCATGGCTAGCTGCCTGCTGGATCCGGGAGCTGATCCTCCAACACAGCTGCCACTCTCCTCGTCTCTGTTATCAAGATCGCCTGCTGCTCAATCAGAGTCCTCTGTTGGTGGACAATGCGGCACAGCAGGTCCTCCGTCTCCTCCGACTCCTCTGGCCTGGTCGCTCACAGTGATGCCTGGAGTGGACCTACAAGAAGAAGGGTGAGACCATGAGGATGGGACACCAGACAGGAGGCAGACAGCAGTCAAAGGTGGCCACACAGGGATGGACAGCATGTCCCAATGGGCAATCCCGAGTGGAGGTGAGTGCCGCACTGGTAGGCCAACCTGGAAGGTGCCCACAAAGCAGCACAGGGCGACACAGGCACCAACCCAAAACCCAACACACATGATGACAACGATCCTGACAGCACCAGGGTACATGTGATACTGCCCACACCGGCACAGCACACAGCGAGACACAGCAGACACACAGCCAGACCCCCGGAGAGTTGGGTGCAAGGGCCACGCCACAACATGCACAAGGGCACTCAGACATTGGGACATGCTGCCCACTGACAGATGGAAATGTACCATAACACAGAGCACAGCAGCAACAACAACTAAAGGCATGCAGGAGCAGCAATGAACCATGACAGTGGCCTGCCAGTGACCGACCCAGGCCAGTGGATAACAGCCAGCCAGGGCACAGATGCTGTTAGTGAAGGGCTGACACATGCCACCAGGCAAGGCCACTGAAAGCATACCACCCAACTGTGACACGGTACAAGGAAGGGTCCCCAACCCACGAGGCAAAAGACCCCTGTCCCACCCTGTGAGGACAAGTTCCACAGCCACGGTCAACAGTGTCAGGCAACACTTAATAGTAAACGATGCACATAATGTAATAGCATAGTGATAACAGATCCTCGGAACAAAACTGCAACACAGTAACAGCGTCATGCGATACCCAGGTAAGGAATCCACAATGCGTATGACACATTGCCATAATGTACCACAGTATGACAGGTAATGTTCCACAGCTGGTGGACAGAAGGATGAGAGGTATGCCTGGAAGGCATGGGGCGTGGTGCCCCGCATCCACAACAGGCATGCAGGTGGCACCATGAATGCACAGGACAGCAAGGCACTGCCACCAGTACAAATGTGGACACCCTGTGGGGGGGTATGGAGGGACCCCAGAGGTGGGCATGGCAGCCGACAGCATGTGACCCCCACCAAACACTCGCCACCAGAGCACCCACCACCATCAGGCACCAGCACAGCAATAAAAGCCGACAGTGCCCCACTCCCCCCCCAGGCCAGTCTGGCAGCACCCGACTGTGGCGTCCAACACAGGTGTGCTGCACAGCACAGTGCCACACCGCCATTGGCCCACTGCCTGTCGCAGACATGCCACCAGATCAGTCAGTGGCAGGACACCCAGATGAGACACACAGCCCAGTGAAAGAGCACAGATCACAGAGCAATGAGATAGGTACTCACGCAACACACCACTGCTCTTAAGGCTGCTCTCCTGTGCCCGCTGCGGCATGGACGGCACCCTCGGGCTGCCTCTCCGCTGCTCCTGGGTCATGTTTTGGCCCCTTCTCTGGCCATGGGCTGCTCAATCCGCTCTACAGAGGACAGGTGAAACATTGGTGTTAGAGCATGACACAGCATACACCACGTGAAGCGCAGCAAGATGCACATGCAACCCTAACAACACTGCACACACAGGGAGTGAACATGGAGAACACCTACACAGAGGGTGGCAGGGCCCATGGAGCAGTCGCCAGGCACACACATCAGGACGTCACGGCGCCGCCGTTGTACGACAGTGCCTGTTGCAGCTGTCTTGCAAACATCCGCATACCCGTGTGTGTATGTCGACAGTCCCCCAGGAGCAGGATCCCTGCACCACAGTGTCACCGACCGCAGGCTAGTGCTGCATCAAGACACACCTACAAGCATGACCCAACCCGCCTCCCACATCCATGGCCACAGCCATGGCCAGGACCCTAGGTGGCTAAACTGTGGCTCCCCACCAGTGCAACATGCACCCCAACACCATACAGTGTGGCACACACATGCGCACACACACGCCTGCATGCACACGCACGCATGCACGCACACACACACACACACAGACACACACTTGCATCCCGACATGATGGTGATAGTGATAGTGGGTGTCAGCATGCAACGCCACTAACTTGGCACAGGTACAGTGCCCTCATGTACCATGCACCTGTAGCGCTCAAGCTGCTGACGCTGCCACCATCGCAGGTCTGTGTACCTGTGCCTGCACTTCTCCGCATTATGGGAGATTCCAGTGTGGGCACTAAGCTTCTGTGTGACAGTGGACCACACCTGCAAACATGGTAGGTCCCCCTCCCTGACCTCCCCAAAGAGCCTCCGGTGCCTCTTCTGTACCAGCACCACCAGGTTTGCTGTCTTCACCTCCCACCAGTGCCTGTCTCTGTGCACCACAGCACACTGTCTTCCACATCCTGGCATTGCCCACACAGCATGGATTCCCCTACACCTCTTAAGATACCCAGCAGTTGGCACACCCAGGACCCTCCTGCAACAACCACTGTAGCACCACGCTATCACATGACGTAGCGTGGCACTGCCCGGAAGTGTTCACACTGTGCATGCGTGACCCCTGGCATGACCCTGAAGTTGAATACCATGCATGCACCTAGCACTGTGTTGTGTTGGCTAGCGCAGCGCTACACTGCGCTATGCCAGGATGATAGCACAGACATGGGGGCCTCACGAGCATGCGTGGTGGTCGCAGTATACCACAGAGCACCACGCTATTGGGATAGTGCGGCACTGGCCCCCCCAATAACCCTGCACTGACATTTGCACAGCACTAAGGTGTTAGCCCGGTGCTAATCAGGGCCATATTCAACAGGAATATGCAAATGGGGGTACTTGTGCATGCATGGTGCAAACTGTGTGATTAGCATATCATTATGTGCTGCTTTGCATGCATAACAGGCTTGATTGCCTGGCTGGGCTATAAAAGGGCAAGCAGTGCACCACCAGTGTTATGTTGTGGGAATGCAGCATACTACGGATACTGCAGAACTACAGGGGACAGGTGGAGAGATGCAACAGGGGGATGAGCAGCGAGAGGCAGGTATGTACGACTGCCGTGGGACTCTTGGAATGGCAATAGCTCAGAACAGGGTCAGTCTGGACTGCAGACCACCAGATGTACCTGCTGGTGAATGGTCAGCCACACAGACCACAGGCAAGCACTGTGCTGTGTGATGGTGCACAGCTGCATACATCCACCTGTGCAGCATACCATCCAGTGCACTGTGCATGTGCCCCTGCATCGCACTGTGCCATGTGGCACTGCCTGCACACTGTGGGTGCCAGGCAGGGGCCTTGGTGTAATACTCAGGCATGTCCTGCAATACTGGCTCACTGCCATGACACCCTGGATGTGGGGCGTGGTAGGCTGTGACCGCTCTGCTGGGGGAACACAGGGTCCCGGTGTTGTGCCATCCCAAGGACTGTGTGGCCTGTGCCTGGTGTCCTGCCATTGTCTACGTGCCAGTCCACGTGTTCACGCACTCAGCGTAGTGATCACACAGGCACTGTACAGTGCCAGGTGGTGGGCTTAAGGGTGGCCCCATTCATGGGTGCACATGCCAGCCACAGGCAACAGCAGTGCACATGTGGGTCCAGGGCTTGCTGTCCAGACACAGGGTGGCCAGTGACTATGTGGACATGTGCACCGTACATGCACTTGATGCACAGTGCCATGTCCATGTGGCCTATGACATTCTAGGGGGTGGTATGGTGATGTGTATGCACAATGCAAGGCAGTCCTGCCACAGCTGCTGTCACATGTCCCTTTCCGACTGTCCCATAGGTAGTGCAGCATGACAAGAGAGCATACACGCACATAAGTTCTCACAGGATGAGCTGACAACACTGGTGCATGCTGTGAAGGAGAGGGAGCAGGTGCTCCACACGCACAGGGCCACGGATGCGGTGGTGCGCCAAGCCTGGGAGGAGGTGACAGCTGTGGTCAATGCTGTCAGCAGCCATGGCACGACGACTGAGGCAGTGCAAAAGCACTGGAATGACCTGCTGCACCGTGCCAAGGGAGAGGAGGCACAGCGGCTGCGGGAACGGATGTAGACCTGTGGAAGATCACAAGACCAACAGCAGCGGGTGAAGGATCCACTCATGGCCGTGGTGGCGTCCACACTGTGGACGGTGGCAGTCGCAGGTGTGCCAGGTGGTGGTTGTGAGACACCTATTGCACTGCTCAGGACAGGTCTGTATTCGCATGTGTATACTCTGCATGGTGTGACGGCATAGGTGCAGAGTATTGCTGTTAGTGCCCTGCATGGGGTGTACCGTGGGCTGCTGAATAGCTGCCAGCCAACGGCATGTGCACTGTGTGTTGGGTGGGTGCATGTGGTCACGGGCTGGTGTGTGGGGTGTGTATGGCCACAGCAGGAGGTTCGTGTCCTGGAGTTTGCATGGTGTGGTGGTGGTGGTGGTGGCAGTGGTGGTGGTGTTAGGGCACAGTGTCCATGTACAGGTGACTGACCCTGTCCCATGTTTCTACACAGCGGTGTCTGCAAGGCCTGTGGAACCACAGGAGCAGCACAGGATGTATGACCATGGCCCAGAGGTTGTGGAGGATGATGGTGAATGGCCATCGACATCCGGTCTGGGTGCCAGTCGTAGATGCACAGAGCAACTGCATGTGTGGCATTCCAATGGACAGGGGCTGCATCTGCCTGGGGAGGGGGGACACACTTCAGTTGGGGAGATGGGATCCACTGAGTACCTGGAGGATGCACAAATGGAGGAACTGGGTGTAGGGCAGGTACTCCTAGTGACGGTGAGCAGTGGCGATGACACTGACATGTCAGAGGGTCCTCACCGCCTGGACGTGCCTCTGGAGGGGAATGCAGGGGTGGGGCTGGTAGCAGGCAGTGGAACAGGTGCCAGTGGGGTGTTCGGCATTGCTGATGTGGCAGTCCCTGTGCATCCGGTGGTGGGCAGTGTGGGGAACATGTCTGCACTGCTGGACATGCGGTGTCCCACACAGACTGTGGTCCAGGACCATCCAGTGCAACAGGGCACCACCAGCAGTCGGCAGCAGCAGGCCATGCCAGATGTGCAACAGCATCCTGAACCTCCTGTGCAGCAGGCACCGGTGCCAGCTGCAAATGAGGGGGCTGCGCCCCTGGAGCAGGATACCCATGGTGCCTGCCCACTCCTGCAGGCTGCTGTAACATCCCAGCAGGAGGCTTGTATGGACCTGCATGGCCTACGGAGGGAGCTGAGGCATGAGCTGGCACTGATGAGGGACTCCATATCAGTGGGCTTTGCCCATGCTGAACAGCGGGCAGAGGACAGGTTGGGCCGCATGGTGGGTGTGATCGACCATGGCTTTGCTGGTCTGATGGCTGCGGTGGTCGACATCGCCAATGTACGTCATGGGGTGCATGGGGGTCACCAGCATGAGCTGGTTGGTCAGGGTGCACAAGGCACAGGGGCACACAGGTGGGCAACCCATGGCTGCAGGGCTGGCACTGGGTCCAGCTCCACTGTGTCACGCACCAAGTCAGGTGCACATCACCGCCGTGGCTGTCCACCCACCCTGTCAGGCTCCGCTGTTCAACAGGGGCACGGGAAGGATGCCCTGCCTGCCTCATTGTTTTCCTCTGCCTTGTCCTTGGCCCAGAGCACCCCGGGGTCTGTGACCCGCACTAATGGTGCACGCCGTGTGCATGGTGGTAGTCGGCGGTGATGGTCACGGTCGTACTGCACCACTGTGCAGTCATCACCCCCCGTGTCAACATTGGCACACCCACATCCATGTTCACACATGCACACACACCCACTAACGAACACCCTTGCACTCCATCCCATGCACACTCACACTTCCACTGCCATGGTTGCCCTCCTTACACTCCCACCACACATCATGCTTCCCCAGTGACACTACACCATGACTGTGTGTCCACGCCACTATGTGTACTGCACACCCCCAACATTACACCACATGCACTCATGTTTTCTGTTCCACTCTGTTGTGTTCCTATTGTGATTGTTAGTGTCACTGTTCTGGTTGTTGGTGCACATTAAATAGTTTCAGCATTATACTGTTTCATGTTGTTGTGCAGTCTGTACTTACCCTCTGGTCTGTGACAGTGTTCTGATGATGTTGGCCCTGTGCTCTATGGCACTACGGGCCATGCGAGGATCCCTCCTCTCAAGTTGCTTCACTATCCCCCTGACTGCTGGCTCTGCCTCACTGTTGGACTGTCTCTCAGGTTCAGGTCCCTGTATTCCACGGTTCGTTGCCATGTTGTGCAGCATACAACAGGCTAGAAAGATACAGCATACCTTCTGAGTCGTATACTGTAGGGCACCGCCTGATGTGTCTAAGCTTCTGAAGCGCATCTTTAGGATGCCAAACACCCTCTCTATGATGTTCCTTGTGCTGGCATGTGCCTCGTTGTACATCTCCTCGGCCACTGTGGCTGGACAGAGTACCGGTGTCAGCAGCCAGGGTCGCAGGGGATAGGCGCTGTCCCCTGTCAAGAGATGTGTTCCTGTTAGTGCCGTACTGCAGTCTGGCTGTTGCTGTCCTGCACCTCTGTGTAGCCCTCCCACACCCCTTCCCTGGCCTCCCCTGCCTGCCCCCATTCATGCTGTCATGTGTATGCCTTGTATGCTGCTACTCACCGACTAGTTGCCCACTGGGTATCCTGCCCTACTCAAATGCCTGGCACAGCTGGGACTTGCGCCAGATTAAGGCGTTGTGGGCTCTGCCAGGGTACTGCGCATAGACATTGCTGATGCACCCAGTCGCATCGCACACCACCTGGCAGTTGATGGAGTGGTACCCATTCCTGTTTATGTACACATCACTGCCATCACCAGGTGGTGCACGGATGGGGACATGAGTGCAGTCAATGGCACCCAGTACAGATGGTAGGTGCGCAACTCGATGGAACTGCTGCATTGTTTCTCTGCGCTCTGCTGCTGTGCTGAGGAATACTATGAACTTCCCAGCATGTGGCAGGAAAGCCTTTAGGAACTGGGTCAGGAGGCATGAGGTGGCAGACTGCGATACCCCGATGGTGTCCCCCGTAGGTTGCTGGAACGTCCCTGTGGCAAGGAAGCACATTGCTGCTGTCACCTTCTCCTCCACTGTCATGGCATGGCTGCGTCTGGTGTCTGGGTGCAGCTGCTCATGCAGGAGTTCACATAGCTGCCTCAACATTCCCCTGTTCATCCTGTACCGGCCAGTGATGTGGTCATCAGGCAGGGTCTCGAAGGAGACCCTGGGCTGGTACCACCTGTTTGCAGCATACCATTTCCTTGGCCTGCGTTGTGGCCCATGTTGTGCCTGCTCCCTCTCCTCCTCCTCCACTACAGCTGCCATCAATGGCAGCATCACTGCTACTGGCACTGCACACATTCCCACTTCCTGTTGTGGTCCCTCCTCCTAGGTGTTTTGCCCTGGGTTAAGACCAGCCTTTTATAGGCGGTAACTAGCACCATGCTAGGTGTCACGCTATGTGTCCTAGTGAGGCACTGGGGCTTTGAATATCCCTTTGCGCGTGTCTGCTGGCCACTCTCCCCACTTTGCCCCTTGCATACATCATTGGTTTGCCCCATGCTACTGCTGTTAGCGCGCGCTAACTGGTCCTTTGAATATGGCTGCTCCGCGCTATTCCTGTGCTATTCCTGCACTATTGGTTTGCATGCTGCACTCTGCTTTGAATATCTGGCCCTTCCTTCCTTGTATTACTGCTTAATTATACAACTATCATAAAGAATAAAGAAACTCGACAGGCTGAGAGACATTACAAAATCAGAGACATAATAACAGTTCAAAAAAGTTCCAGTCACAGACCTCAAAACAATAAATCAGTACACTGTCATACTTTTCAGAGAAGCTTACATTATATGGATGAGAATCACAGTATAATTGGCATTATTATGGTAAATTTAACTGTTTGTTAACTTATGTTTTTTTAACTTGTTAAAGATGGTTGAATTGAAATTTATTACTGTTTCAAGACCTCGTTTGTGTTGTGCTGTACTGTAGAATGGCAATAAAACAGTGCAGGGTGTGTCATATCATGGGATAGCATTACTTCTCGAGAACATGAGTCACTCAGCCTGCAACCTTGTACTCACAATGCATCCAAGCTGTGATAAACCACACCCTGTTGCGTACTGTTGTTTAGTTATAAAATAGTTTTAGAAAATACTGTGCTGTCATTGAAGGAATTTGATCACATGACCATGCATTATTCCAGAATAACAGCACCCATCTGAAATGCTTAACTTTCTGAACCTCATTATATGGTTCAAAAACTAAGAATAAGGGAAGCCATTTTGTTTACAATATGACTCCCCAGGCTGTGTGTCTTTGTGGGTTAATGGCACTTACTGAGGAAGCAATGCACATGGCGTCACATAGTGCCTCGTGTCCTGTTATCCCTCAATAACACACACCCTGTCATAGCTTATGTAAGTAATAAACCATGACAGGGTGTGCATTTCAAGGATTTTAATGCTCGCCCCATGGGTGTGCTAAGGCACAAGTCTGAAGGCCAAGTGTCATTACACCCCTTGGAAGTGCATTAAAATCCTTTAAATGCACACCCTGGAGTGGCTTATCACACTTATAAAATGGGCCACCATCATAAAATAATTAGTTAGAGTCACTCTGATAGGAATTTAAACTTCTTTACTATTTTCAAACAAGTGCACAATACATTAACTCTAAAAAAATTGAAAAAGTAGTCCCTATTAATGCATAAATCCCATATGTCAGCAATAGATCAGTACTTTACAGTACAAGTACTGGTATTTATTGGTAGAGTTAGTTGAAAATATGTATTTTCTCTGTAATATGTAAATTCTCATATTAATGCACCGTAACATTTGTAAATATGTAAAAATAAGCAATGTTTAAAACTTTATTTTCATTACACTGTTGTAATATAGTTTCTTTGAAGGCAACATTCTCTTATTTATAGGATAGAGGTAAAATGCTGGTAAGAAAAAAAAACATGTTACCTTGCATTTCAAAGCAGTACAAGTACTGTCTCTTAATGGAAATGTGTTAAAAGCTTTAAACCTGCCAGGTTGCCTTTTTTTGGTGGAGGTGGGGGGGGTGGTAGGTTTCACATGAAAATACCCATATATCATTCAACTGTACATGCTTTTATAAACTTCAGGAATGTGTTTGTGTAGTTTGGGTATGCCTCTGTCTAAATAACTTTATTTTGCCACCATTTCTTTTTGATAATAAAATATTATTGCCTATTGTCTTCTTCCTGTTTTTTTTTTCTCTGTTTTTCCCCACATTCAAGATATGGAATTTTATTATGGAATGCCTACCATGGAACACAGAGATTCAAAATGCTCTGTTCCACTGGTGGAATGTTCCTTTTCTAACAAACTGTACACACACAGACACATAACAAAGGCCTCTTCTACAGCCACAGACTCAATTATCTCACTTTCAGGGCAAGCAGAAGAGCTTTACCTGGTGAGCATGGTAAAGACAGAAGGGGGATTTTTCACAGACAGCAAATAAACCGTTATGATGAAAACTATTAACAATTCTTAATGTTTCTAATTTATTTATGTGTGTAAGGAAAGTGTGATGAAGACAATTTAATTCATTTGTTTTATTTTTTATTTAAGGAGTTTTATTTTTAGGGCCCAGTTTAAAGTTTTTACATTGTAAAGGTAGCAGCCATGTTTGTGATGGAAGATCAGCTCTGGTTGTAGGGGGACTGATGGGAGATAGTTCTGGTTGTTGGAGGACCGATTTGCTCATTGAGTGATGTGGTTTAGGACCAGGATGACTGTTAGTTTATAGAGATTTAATGTGCATGTAAGGAAAGTGTGATGATCAAGAAAACAACTTTTAATTAATTTTTTAATTTTTATTTAAGGAGTTTTATGTTTAGGGCCCAGTTTATAGTTTTTATATTGTAAAGGTAGCAGCCATGTTTGTGATGGAAGATCAGCTCTGGTTGTAGGGGGACTGATGGGAAATAGTTCTGGTTGTTGGAGGACAGATTTTCTCATTGCGTGATGTTGTCTAGGACCAGGATGACTGTTAGTTTATAGAGATTTAATGTGCAGTCAGCTGATGTCTCTTGGCCAATGAGATTTCTAGATTTTTTTCATGCCATTTTATAATTAAGCAATAAGGCACGACAGGGTGTGGTATATCATGAGATATCGTCATGCCTTGGGTGGTTGGGCATGGGGCGCGGGCGGCATCCAACCACCCATGGGCGACGATAGCCCATGATATACCACACCTTGGATGACTTATTGCTATTATGAACTGAGTTTCAGGTTTTTTTAATAAAAAAATAAAAAAAAAGAAACTGGTTTTAAAATGTTTTATGAATGAGTTTTTGGGTGGTGTAGGAGTACATTTTGAAGAAATATTTCTCAGACAGTAGAGAGCAAGGAGGCTGGTGGCACCAGAACGTTTCTGAAGCCATGATGATGTAGCCTGATATCATCACAGCTTCAAAGAGCTCTCAGCCAATCAGATTCCTCTATTTATGATCCTCAGTTCATACTGCTTAATTAAACATTGTTGTATGGTGCTGTGCTGTTAACAGTCAGAAATGCATGCTAGCACCCTGCTGATACATCCACAGCATGAATTCAGTAGGCAAAGTCAAAGGTATGCTTAAGGAAATGGATTTTTAAAAATGGATAGTGGCAGACATCTTTAATGACTTGGTCCATTAATTATAAACATTTGTAAGGAAAGCTGTTTTTAAAAACATCTGAGAGAAAAAAAATTATGCTGAAGCTTAATCTAACTGTTGGAAATATATTATTACTAAAAACAATATGATGACATTTTTTGCCGACTAATAAAATACTGCTGCTTTAATATACACTCTTTCTCACAAAGTAATTCCTTTTGGGCTGATTCCCTAAGTAAGCCACATGTACAAACTCATCTCATGAAGAGCTTATTTGAGGAGAGCACAACATGCACAATTTGCTGAGTTTTTTTTTATAAATACATATTTATTATTTCCATTTATATTGTGTCCTTCTCCAAGGCTTTGGCCTTAACAAAGTGGAGATAGATTAGAATGTAATGCTGTGGTACCAACATATCAGTCATCACAGAATGCCTGTCTGAAATGGAACATTTGCAACAATTTTAGAAATCTCTCAGTGAGGGAAAATAACTTAATATTCACCTGCAACAAATTCCATAGATCTGGAACAGAAACTACAAATGAGTGCCCCCGCCCCAATTTTAATCTGGCCAGAGACAAAAATAGCACCAAGCTCTCAAAGAGATAGGAATGCAAGGTAGGATAGGGACTTATAATGTCTCTTAGGTCAGTATGATACAAAGCATTATTGGTAATATTAGTATTCATTTCATAAAGCTACTTGATTGTAATGTCTCACCAGGTAAGGTAGGTAAAGTGTATACAATAATATTGAGCCCGCTATGCGGGGAACGTTGAAATAGGCAACAATGCCTTCTCCCGTTCTATCTCCCAGTATAAGATCCCAGTATAATTTTGAATTAGTTTTAGAAGAAAATCCATCTGCACTCTACACACCTGCTGTATCATGAGTTTTTATTTAACTATTTTTCTGTATCTACAACGGGGATGGGAGGGATGGGGGGGGGAACTGGTCCTGAGTCTTACTTTGATCTTTTTCCAAAAGTTTCTGCTGTACTCTGATTTGGCCAAATAGGCATGTTTGTGCAAACAGGACCAGAACTGAGTCAGAATAAGCAGATCTGGATCATGTCACCCGATAGAATCTGTTTGCGCCTTTCCCCACTCCCCATAGTTACCCTTTTCATTATGTAGAGAATTGCTTGTAGCTAGGTGATTTGATACCTTCTATTGGACCAAGAAGAAATTTTCAGAACACAAGCATTCAGGCTACCTACTTTACCTAGAAGTTTGCAGTTTGTCTATATTTAGGAACTGTGGCCCAGATATTCAAACTGCGCTCAAAATGAGCGCAACAGCAGGAGCAAGCACAAACCAGCTGCGCAAATGCGCAACAGGTGCGATATTCAAACATGGAGCAGAACAAATTGCGCAAGCAACCAACGTCTGAATATCGCACATACTGTGCCATAGTGCAACCAGGAAGGAGAAGTTGAGCCGAAATGTTGCGCTATGGCGCAACCAGGGCAGCCCAGCTGAGCATTCCAGAGGTGCCATAACGCAAGCAGAGCCCCCGAGCAATGGAACTGCACATCCAGGGAGGCAGGCTGGGGCCCACCGCCAACCATGCCACACATGGGCACAGGAACACACTGCAGAACCCACACACCTGCACCCCAAGCACAGCATCACTGGGGTGGGACGGGATGATCTACTTGCCCATGGGGGCAAGCCAACAAACATAGCAGAGCCATGACACTCCCAGCACAACCACTGGCAGGCTGAGGTGCCACACACAGGGGTTGACAGCCACAGTGCACATCAGCCCCCACGCACAGCACACCCTGCACTGTGACTCCAAGACACCACCTATGTGCAGTGACTGGCACTGCAGAAACCATGCATCCCCAGCACACGTCAACTCCGTGCAGCACAGAAGCCTACAAGCCAGACACACCCTGTGCACCCAGCAGTGGGTGGCAGCAGACAGCAAGACCAACCGAAAGTCACTGCCATGCTGGAGATACCTCCCCATGCACACACGCACACACACACACACACATACCCAGGACCATACCAGCCCAGATGGCATGTACACCCCTGCAACTGAGCACCCATAGGCAGCTGCAAATCAGAGAGCAACACATTATTCGTATAAAAATATAAAAATGTATTTCACAACAACAAACATTATCAAGAACAAGTACAACTATTTACAAGGGGGGGACGGGTACAAGGTAGGGTTGGTCAAGGGGTAGGGATGAGAAACTTGGAGAGGGAAGGCAGGGTGGTAGGGATGGGAGAAGTGGGAAGGGTAGAGAGGTCATGGGCCAGCCGGCCGCCCGTCCTCCTGCCGGTGTCCTGCAGTTCTCTGCCACCTCCTGCGCCATGGCGGTGAATGGATTGCAGGATGTCGCTGTTCTGGGTCACAAGCTGTCGGATGGCCCTGACATCCCTCGCCATCCTCTGGAGAACCTCGAGGCCTAGGAAAATGGGAACACAGTCAATGGCTGTGACTGACCACAACCCTGAACACCACCCAACCTGCAAGCCATATAGCCCAATGTCCCGCACCTGTGATGGCATGCCCACCCACAGTGAACATGCACATGGCCATCACAAACAGGCGGCACCAGCTATGCGCACCACTGCACACACACCTTCCCATGTCCATCACAGCACAAACAAGGCTGGCAAGTTATGTGGCAGCGTGGTGCGATGCCAGTTACACAGCTATGTGCCCAGTGCATGCATGGACCACCAGTGATGCATACACAGACGTGCTGTGAAACTGGACAGTGATGCATGTCACCTGTGTCGTGCCTACAGACATAGATACATAGCCAGTGTCGGCAGATAAGGGCCTATGGCCCACACAGTCTGTCCATTTCAGCCTGTAAGTTACTTTGTTTACCTAGAAGTCTGTTGCCCCTTACCCCTGACCTCAAGAATTCTGTTATGTCTATCCCGTGCAGTCTGAAATCCCGTGAGTGTGTCAGCCTCCACCACTCCCTCTGGCAGGGTGTCCCACTTGTACACCACCCGTTCTGTGAAGAAAGTCTTGCTCATGTTTCCTCTGAATCATCCTCCCTCCAACTGCATCCCATGCCCTGTAGTCCTGGAACATCTTTTGCACTTCAAAATAGTGTTTCCCTGCACCCTGTTCCACCCTGTAAGATATTTGTATGTCTCAATCATCCCTCTCTCCTCCTCTCCTCCAGGAGTACAGGTTCAGTTCCTTCAACCTGTCTCCCTAGGAGTTGTGATACAAGCCATGAACCATCCTTGTTGCCCTCCTCTGAACCTTCTCTGCCCACTCTCGCCCTTACGTAGGTATGGTCTCAGAAATGTACACTGTACTGCAGGTGGGGCCTCACTAGTGTCTTGTATAGTGGAATTATGACCTCCCTTTCCTGCATGTTTGTTGTGCATGGCTACTGGCCCCCCAGCATGCAATAGCATCCATGAAGTCATGATACTCACCTGCTCAAGCAGCTCCGACTGGCGCTGTTGCTGGCGCTGCTGCTGCTGGTGGGCTCCAACCCCTGCTGGCAACGGGTCCCTGGCACGGCCCTCTTCACTGTTGCCCCGCATCCTCACATCCCAGCCTGTGGGAGACATATGTTGAGACAAACATCAGTGTGACTCAAAAGCAGACTGCCCCCTGCCCCAGTGACAGTGCCTGCCCACACAGCCATACCCAGTCATCTCACAGCTGCACACACTGACACAGCCAACCGTGGCCAAGCCATCACCTATGCACAGCCACCAAAACACACACACCCCTACAGATAATACAGGTGCATATATGGCACACCCACCTGGCCTAGGCACCACGCCCCGCCTGTGCGTGACCACAGCCGATCCAGCAGATCAGAATCCCTCCGGCAGAGGTCACTGTGCCGGTGCGGCACTGCTCAGCCAGACGGCACTGTCCAGTGGCCCCCACCAGGTCAGTGGCCTTGCTGCCACACACCTGGGTCGGGCAATGGTGAGGGGCACCTCACCATAAAGTGCCCCATAGTGGGGCTCCACTGGGGCCACCAAGTTGGCCACTTCAAGCTGGCTCCAGGACACCACCCTCCTCCTAGCCATGGCACCAACTTTACAGCAGGCAATATGGCACCCAGCTGCGCCGTAACCCCACGTGGAGATGTTGCGCAATATACCACCACAGGCTCCAATCGCGCTGTTCGAACAGCGCCATCACTTCACATAGCGCTATCACCAGACAACGCAATAGGGACGCATACATGGCAGGCGTAACAGTGCCAGGGGCAAAGGTCACACAAGGTCATGGGTAACACGGCTACGACAGCGCCATCTGATGTATAGGCATCCTGCGTGACTGACCAGCTGCGTACCAGTGCAACAGTGGAGTATTCGCGGTAATTGCCTGGCGCCATATAGTGCCCATTGCTGTGGCGCCACTGGCACAATGGTGGCATGGCCTGAATTGCGATGGCGCTCATGCGTCAACGGCGCGACAGCGCCTCGTAGCTATCTGGGCATGTGCAATGCAGTGTACCACACAGGCACAGATCTACGCCATTGGCTCAGCCGACTCTTCCATATTGCGCAAAGCGCAGATTCGCGATATTCATCCGACACATGCAAATCATCTGATCAGCCATTCAAGGGCACAGTGGCGCGATTTGCATGTCATTATAGTTGCTCCACTCCTAATTTGCATGTATTGCGCTATAAATGTGCGACATTGGGCTGCGTTGGCCAGATTCGGTTACTGCAGGTGAGAGGTGAGTTGCATGCTGTGTGATGTTCAGGACGATGGTCATGGGAAAATGCTGTAGACTGCACAGTGACAGGTGTCCACTTCCCCCCATACAGATCGCCATGACCGAGCAGAGTCATTGTGAGGGTGAGGACGGTGGGCGTAGGATGAGGCCCAACTTTACAGCAGCAGAGACGGAGGCTCTCTTCCAGGCCTACCTGGATGAGGAGCCAGTGCTGAGTGGACGGAGGGGCACCCCTCAGTCCCGTGCGGCTGCATGGGAGGGGGTAGCTCAGGCCGTTAACCTGCACGGAAGCCACCAGCGCTCCGTGCAGGAATGCAAGAAAAAGATGGGGACAGACCGCTGGTGGTTGAAGGAGAAGGTGGCAGCCTTCAGGGCGGCACATGCTAGCACTGGCGGGGGCCCACCAGTGGTGTTGCAGCTGACCCCAACTGAGGAGACACTGGTCGCAGCCATGCAGCCGGGCGCCATTGAGGGCATACCAGGCGGAGGATTCCAGACAGGTGGAAGCCCATCACTGCACGGTATGACATGGTGGTGGTGTTTGGGGGGGCTGTTGTTCACATGCACTCACATGTACTCTCTTTCTGTTACAGATCCTGTTCGTCTTCAGGAGATGGTGGTGGTGGGTCCAGACAGTGATGCTGACCTGCTGGACATGGAGGAGGGTCCATCCACCTCCACCACCAGCCAGCAGGCACTGCAGCAGCATGCACGCTGGGCCGCAAACTCTGGTGTTAATGATATGGGTGCAGGGGGTCCACAGCCTGTGTCTCAGCAGTCTGGCATGCAAGCATGCCAGCACGCTGTGACCATGGCAGTAGCATGTACCTGCACCATTGATGATAGAAGGCCTGCAATGGGCAGTGATGGTTGTGTGTCCCATGACGGACACACGGCAGGCCAGCATGTGCCCCTGGGCCTGTCTGGTTCCAACTTGTGTACCAGCATGCTGGCACGGTCCCAGGCTGTGCCTGTCAGCACCCGTGGGGCAGCACCAGTGGCTGTGCAGGTGTCTGGCACTGTTGCCAGCACAGCGGTGGAACGAGTGGACCCTGGGGCACAGCGGTTGGAGGGGCAGCAGCAGCAGTCGCCCACCAGGTCTGGGGGTACAGTGTCAAGCAGTGGCACATGTCCGCCGCCCTTTGATCCACCCATTCCTGGTCCTGGCGAACAGCGCCCACCCTCAAGGGGTGTTGTGCATCAGGACCGTCCACACCCTGGGGGTCAGGATGCCGTTGGGGCACAGTACCCATTGGACGAGCACACCCGCCTGCTGCAGGAATCAGTACAGCTGCAGAGGCGGGTTGCAAGGTCCGTGGAGGCACTGTCTGTGTCCGTGGAGTGGCACAGCAGGGAGTGTGCTCGGGACCGAGCCAAGCTGGTTCTTATGCGGACGGATGTGACCACGCCATTGACAGGCTGACCCAGGCAGTGGTCTCTGTCGTGGACTCATTGGGCACACAGTCAGGTGCCCCTGTACAGCACACCCCACACAGTGCACTCTCCGCTCCCCGTTCCCAGTGTCATGTGACACCAGGCCTGTCGACGCCGGGTTCTGCTGTGGGCATCCCGAGCACCCCTGGTGCAGGTTTGTTCGGCATGCTGCAGACCCCTGTGTGGGCAAGGTCGCGTTCGCGCAGTGGGACCCCTGGTGGTGCAACAGTGCCACCCCATGTGCCCCTGCTCAGCTTGCCCATGCTGTTGGGTCGCCGGCGGGCTGCCCACCATCCCGCGTGGCCGTGGGACAGTGCTACATGACTGAGCTGTCTCCCAGTGCGGGCCCTGTCTGGTGCTGCCATGTGTGCAATGTGTGTCATGGTGGGCAGTGCACTGCTGGGTGCTCTGCTCACTGCAGCTGACACACGGACCACCTGCACACCCTCCCAACTGCTGTCCACAGGTGCGTGTGCATGATGATGCCTGCATTGCACTGTACACCAAGGTGCAAGGGTGCCCAGGTTCTGACACACGTACTTGGACAGTACGGGTGGTGGGAGTGGTCGGTGGTGTTGTGTGTTAGCAATGTCGGTTCTGCAGTGCTGTGCATCTGCCCATGTACGCTCTGTGCCTGGTGTGTGTGTGTGTCCATATGAGTGCTCACCCCTTCCTGATGGTGTGTTTGTATGCCTGGACCGTTCCACTCCCCTGATCGTCATGCACCCCTGGTGTGTTCCCCTGTGTGCCTGTGGTTTCGCGCATGGACAGTGTTGGTTACATGTCCCCTTGACTTACCTGTGTTGTGCGTAGTGCTCCTCTGTGATGGTGTCCCGGTGCAGCTGGGCCTGCGGATCAGTCGGGGTCCCTCCATCCTGGGGCTGCTCATCACCATCATCACAGCGCCACTGGCATCCCCATCGCTGTCCCCCTGTTTGACCTGTATGGCTATCCCATGGTCTTTGGCCATGTTGTGCAGGATGCAACAGGCCAGGAATATCCAACAGGCCTTTTGGGGGCTGTACTGTAGGGCACTGCTGGAGGTGTCTAGGCATCGGAAGCATGCCTTGAGCATCCCAAACACCCGCTCTATGATGTTGCATGTTGCGGCATGTGCCTCATTATAGCATAGCTGAGCTGGGGTCATGGGGCGCCAGTACGGTGTGAGCAGCCAGGGACGGAGTGGGTATCCGCAGTCACCTCTGTGGAGATAGTGGAGATCAGTGTCATGTTCAGGTCCATATTGGCCATCTCCCTGTGTGCCACTACCATGGCACCTGTGGCATTCCCACCCTTGCCCAGAGTTTGCATTCCATACATGTGTACTCACCCACTAGATGTCCTGTGGGGATGTCCCCACTCTTGAATCGATGGCACAGTGCAGACTGATACCATATGAAGACATCATGTGCTCCGCCAGGGTGTGTGGCACAGACATTGATTATGCACCCAGTGGCATCACACACCACCTGGCAGTTGACACTAGGGAATCCCTTTCTGTTCCGATATGCATGGCCATCGGGGCCAGGTGTTGTGTGGATGGCCACATGGGTGCAGTCTATGGCCCCTAGCACGCCAGGCATACATGCTACCCTGTGGAACTCCTGCATGTTTGCTGTACGCTCTGCCACGGTGCTGGGGAAATGGATGTACTCCGCAGCATGTGGCAGCAGTGCGCTGAGGAATTGGGTGAGGAAGCATGACGTGGCCAACTGTGTGATGCCTGTGGTGTCCCCTGTTGGCCTCTGGAGGTGCCCGTGGTGAGCAGGCACATGCAGGCTGTCACCTTGGTCTCCACCGACAGAGCGTGACTCCGTCGTGGAGACTGCCATCACATCACTGCACAGCTCACAGAGCCGTCTCAGTATTGCCCTGTTCAGGCGGTACCGGCCCCGATCTCTACCTGTGTACAGCTCAAAGCTGATGCGGCACGGTACGCCTGTCGGGGCGATACGCGACAGGCCCTTCCACGCCACGTCCCCTGCAGCATGCATTCTCACCCTCATTACAGCTTCCATGTGGAAACTGGTACTGTCCATCTCCCTGGCTTCTGAGCCCCCCTGGCTGGTGTTGCTGTGTTACCCCCACTGTCCTGACTGCTACTTCCACTGCACCGGGCACCCACTGCTGGCCTCTACAGACTATGGGACACACTTTCCTTGCCTGCCCTTTGCTGTCTGTCTGTCTGTCTCTGTCTCTCTCTCTCTCCCTCCCCCACTTGGCAGCCTGGTAGCGTTCTTGCGCCGCTTCCTTGAGCCTTTTTATTTTGGCTTATTTCCGCTAGTGCGCAATTTCCGGCTGTGCCGCTATTGCGCTTCGCGCAAGTCTTTGAATATCGCATTGTGGTCTTTATGCATGGATCCGCCCCCTTCAGTTGTGCATGCCTTCATTTTCATTGCGCTGTTGCTCAGCGTGTTTTCGGGGGCCCAACTGCCTCCTTCTGAATATCGCAAAATGGCGCAGTTTTGGACTTGCGCATGCGCAACCCTGTTGCGCATGGCGCAACCCTTTTGAATATCTGGGCCTGTGTGTTTTCAGTCAGAAAGTGCTTATGGGTGTTAACGCCAGATTGTAAGTAGTTTATAGTTTTCATATGATGCACTTGTATTTTATTCATAAGGTTCAGTTAGGATTAATGCCTGATAGTGTTGTATCTTTATTTTCAAAAAAAAACTTCCACTGTTCAAACAAGAACCCAAGGCAGAAAATGTTTTCAGGTTCCATTTTTCCACTCTTTTTCACAAAATTCTATCAATTATGCTGCAGTCAAATTATACAATGATCTTCCAGACACCTTCATTGGTTGTACTAAGTTGATAGTATTTAACAGAATGCCTAAGAGTTATTTGTTAGAAAAAATTGTTTGCAATTGTTATGACTGATTCTTGTCCAATGTTTGATATGTTTGGTCTGTATGTAAGTGTTTGAATTTTGTATTTTTGTATTATCTATGACTGGACACCTGTGAAAATGGGCATTGCACCCACAGGCCTTTTCAGTATAAAATAAACATGAAATGAAATGAAATATAGTGTGACAATGTTTACCTGAAGAATGGCTCTGTGTAGAATGAAACATTTTCTTTGTCATCCATGCTTTAAATGGTTATTTCAAGTTTTTTTTCTATTTCTATCAATTTCCTGTTTGTAATATGAATAACTCTCCAAAATAACCTACATTATCCTGACTGAGTCAGACCTGGCTCAGTGGCAGATAACCTGGTCAATAGTTCGGATTGGGTTAACTCGGAGTCAAATCCCAACTGGCACTAACTTTACAGTTGAGCTGAGGCGAGCTGATCCAAGAGGGTCCTGATTTGACACCAAACTGTTACTCATGTCCTTAACCTACAGTACATCTTCTCTAGCTTTGCATTTCGCCATACACTTGTCCTGTATACTAAGATATTGAATAGGGCTCGTTATGGAATATCAACAGTGTGTAATTTGGTGCCTGTACAGTCTTCTGGAAAGAAAAAAGAACCAGCTGTGCCCAGAGATCGGTAGCATTTTGTTTTTCCCAACTAGTAAGGAGAGTTCAGTTATTTATTGGCCAGATGATGTCACCATGATCAACCCTATTTCTTTAATGAAGAAAAGTTACTCTTGGAGTGACAAATACTGCACAGTATTCTTTTATTGTCCCGTTGCAGTCTACTGGGTGTTGTCTTAATGCTACATCATAGTCAGGAGCATCTTCTCCCCCTTTCTGAAGTTTGCCATGCATCTGAAAGTGTTACGTTATTCTCACCAGATAACATGGCTTATCGTGTACTGACAGAGTATGTGATGGCTGCTTATGTTGTTTTATCTTTCGGGTTCTCTGGTGTGAGTGACTAAATTTTTCAAGAGATTCTAAACTTGGAGTCCGAATAATAATGGACATCGATACATGAACCCTTTTGTTGTCTTCCACATTATAGATATCATCCACTGCTCAAACCTTTCCTAATAAGATTGATCCAAGCTGCAGAACTGGCATCCTGAGAAACTTAGTGACAGTGGGAATTCAGACAAGCCAAATGGGCCTGGTGGCTCAGTCGGTAGAGCATCAAGATGGTATTCTGGGTCCTGGGTTTAATTTCCAGTTAGGTCTTATTATTGCCATTTCATTACAGATTGTGTTTCATATACCATTCAAGTTCTTCCATGACTGGTAACATACTATAGAACAATAATAATTTTATGGTGAAAAGGGACTCTAGGTCCATCCGATCTGCTCCCCTTAATAAGCAGTGATTATTGAGCATGCTGTATGTTGTGCAAACATGCACTAATCCATAGGGGTAATGACCCAGTGTACCCTGTGATTCACTTGCTAATCAGAAATTTATCCAAGCAAAAACCTGCAAATCCCGTAATCATACAAAATATAAAAAATATCTGTATTTCTTTAGTGAATCCTTTGATCCAAAAAGTATTTGTTCAGCTTTGTCTACAAGCACTGAAGGAGAAAGGGGAGATGCTGGAGGAGAGGGAGAGGATGGTGGAGCAAACAAACAATTGTCTGGAGAATGCTTGGGACATGTGCACTTAAGGAGCATTCAGTGAGGGGGTATGGCACATGTCACCCACAGCCTCACATTACCCCAGCATGACGCATGTCATCTACTACCTCACATTACCCCAGGCTTAGCCTTGCCATTCACAAGTCCAGTGGGCAACTTTGCATTGAGTGACTAGTGCAGTTGGTTGCTTGGAGTATTGTGCATGTACAGTGTCTGGATTGCAGGCATGAGTAACCTGTGGCTGATGTGGCTATTCACATGCTCTATTAACGATGAACTACCACCCTTTTTTTTTTGGGTGCTGCATGCACAGGAACCCTCTCAAGGAGGGTTATACCCTGAGAGGTGCCACAGGATGGCAGTCCTTTGGCTAAAGATATGTTATAGAAGAAGTCAAAATATTAAAACCTGTGCCACCCCACCGGCATATCAGTAGGGGATTACAGCTGTTGACACTGATGACTCAGGTTCAGTAATGAGCCTGAGTTGTTGGGGGCTTGGCAGGGGAGGAGAGGTATCAAGCATCCCTCTGGATGCTGTCCTCCACCCGGGGGAAGGGTTTCATGTCCCACTGCACTACCACCACCTGTAGATGTACAGGTGGCAGAGTGCATGGGACACAGTGAGGGGGGGAACACATTGTGCTGCATATCACATAAGCGTGCCAATGCATCCTGACACTGGGGACTACCAACAAATGCCGACATCCCTATGGAAATAGGGGATCCATGGCACAAAAAGGAAAGGGGAAACTAATAAAGTATTAAAACTCCTCTGCCCACAACTTCATGAAGTCTGGTACATCCAAACTGAAAGGCTGGTAGATCCGCCACAATAAGCCAGAGCAGAGGAGGCATACAACTCTAAATTAAAAAAAGTTAAAGCTGAAGGTATGTAGTAGAACTGTCATAAGACAGAGAAATCCTCCTGTGGAGGAAACCTCTGGGATCCAAGGCTTTATGTCACCATCCCTCCAGAGCGATTAAGAACCCAGGTGTCAGTCAGGCCTGACATACACTGCTGCATGCTACAGAAGATACAGGCTTCTACTTCTGACTGGAGGTCTTCAACCACTGAGGGGCAGACGGCTTGCTATCTGAGAGTGGGGCTGAAGCCATGCCAAAGGGCACTGAGGTTCGAACATGCCATGGAAAAGGAGAAGACTGAAGACAGCTGCTTCAGGTCTGGCAGCCCAAAATGCTCCTAATAAGTCTGATTAAGAACCCAGCCACTGGTCAGGCCTGATATACATCACTGCACTCTATGGAATATGTGATCTTTCCCTTCCAACTGGAGGTCTTCCACCAAACAGGAGCCAACAGTGTACCATATGTGGGCAGAGCTGACACCATTCCAAGGAACATCAGGGTTTAAAACCACAAGAAAAAGGAGAAGACTGCAGACAACTGCTTCAGGTCTGGGAGCCCAAAATATTCCTAAGCAAGGCTTATGGATATAAAAAATTGATCCCTTGAGAGATTGGTTAGGTGCAGTATGAAGCCATAGAGGGCAAAAGTGAACTGTTCATTGCAGCACAAAGCCATAGAGGGTGAAAGTAATCATTAAGGAAGCAAAAGCATACTGATCATTGCAGTAAGAAGCCATAACAAGTGAAAACATACCCACAAGTCCAGTGCCAAGTCATAGTGGATGAAAGCATACTAATCACTGCAGTACAAAGTCATAACGGGTGAAAACATACTGCTCACTGCAGCACAAAGCCATAAAAGATGAATGCATACTGGGCTATTCAAGGGCAGAGAGTGGGCGTATGCCCGGTAGTGGAGGGTATGTGCCTATATGTCACTGGGACATGTGCCGATTGATGGTTGTTGAGACATTTGCCTGAAAGTGGTAGGTACAGTAGGAATGGAAAGAGTAAAAGTGAATCCCAAGGACAGGACTGGCCAGCTACCTAGGCAGGTTAGTGGAGTTATGGAGTAGCAAAGCATGGTCCCACAGGATGCCTGGAGTGAGTCCAGCCATGACTGTGGAGAAGCAGTATGAAGCCAAAGGTGAAGCGTACAGAGCTCATGGGGGGGGGAAGGCTGGATGGACACCCAAGTCAAAAGGGCATCAGGAAGGCCCAAAAGCAGGAGGCAGAGCATGGCTAGAGCCGCAGCTGGAGGAACTGAAGACAAGCAGGGAATCAGAAGGCAGATGATAGAAGCACAAAGTAGGGCAGGCATGGAGGCAGGGAATAAAAGCCCCAAAAACAGAGAAAGACAGAGCATGGTAAGAGAAACAGCCACATAGGTGGGCCCCAGCAGGGTGAGATCACCCTCCAGAAGCCCTCAATTAGTGGCAGAAAAGCAGGTGGCAGCAGGGAAGGAAAAGGCAGTTCCCAGGTAGCCCCAAAAGAAAGGTGCAGGTCAATTGGCCCATAATGACCCCAGGAAAAGGAAGTAAGGGATGAGAGATTGTGAGAAGTCAAGGTTCAGCAAGCACCCCCTACTGGGTAGTGGGTGGGGGTGACTGGACAGCTGCCTAGGCCAGTAGGGGAGATGGAAAGAGCAGCAGAAGCAGCAAATGGGTAATAGGCAGACCTGCCCTCTGACACAGACCCAAACAGAACATCCCCCCAGCATGGCCCAAGAAAAGCAGGCAAAAAGTGGAGGGGTGACAGAAGTAGAAGCAAAGTGAGACAGTAGCACTGCACCAAGCAAGAACCAAAACACTGCGCAGCAGGAACAGATGAACAACAAATGCCAGGAATGGAGGCCTTGCAGCTGCTGAACACACAAACAAGAACCAGCAGCATAGCAGGAACAGACGCCAGCAGAAGTCGGCACAAGGAGGAGTAGGGACACCCCAGGCAATGGCCATGTGGCAAGGGAAGGAGGACAGGAAAGGTGGCAGAAATCCAGCAGCTGCACAGCCGCAACAGTAAGTGGTCACCACAGCAAACAAATGTGCATTGAAGAACACTTGGGGCATATGCACCTAAGTAGTGATTGGTTGGGGGCATGGTGTATGTTACCTGCTGTCCAACCAGACCTCAGCTTTAGCCTTGCCATTGCCAATTTCCACATACTGTACCTGCTCTATTTTCATCACCCCCCCCCCATTGCAAGGCCTTTACTTGAAAGGCTGCCTTCTCCTATTGGCTTGTTCACATCTGGAATAAACTTGCCATCACTTCATTCCTTTCCTTTCTGCTTCTCTTTAAAATCTCACCTCTGCAATCTTACATCCTACTCCTCTTGCTATGCGTAGCCTGAACCCACTTATCCCCGTCCAAGCCCTGTCAGTTTCTCAACATAGGTGGGTATCTGGTTTCCTGTGCCAGCTGTGATCTCCTGTGTAGCAGCTACTTATCTAGCCCCCTCATAATACCTTCCTGCAACCTTCCTACTACCCGCACAGTTCTGCACCCTACTCATAACTGTTTTCTGCACATGGTACTCTGCTACCATAAATGTAAGAAATGTCCGTTCAATCTGTCCCATGATTCCCTGAACTGGAATTTCTCTAGCAACAGTTATTCTCTCCCACCCATTCCCCTCCTACATTAGCCTGTTTAATAAGTTCTTTAAATGAATACCCGGTTACCAAAGACTAAAATAAAAGAAAAAACATGAATAATATAAATCATTTTACTGTAGTAGTGTTTTCTACTACACACAAAACACTAGCACTGTGATTGTAAATGCTATTTATTATACTGTACTAGTGATCCCTACTGGCAATGATACTCTAATACTGTAACAGCAAATATTACTTGTTATTAAACCTTTGAATAATGAGGCAGGGATTTCCAACAGTTGTGAATGCCGCAAGCCCTGGATGCACCGTATATACAACACAAGGAGCATGCGGCATTCACCTGACTGCAATTGGGATTTTCTATCCCATGAGGCAATTGCTCCAAGATAGACCAACATTTTGCGGTCTAGCTTGCAGCAACCCAGAGGACCTTTTTCACAGAGCTTGCACCAGATATGTGGTGCAAGCTACATAATGGTAGAAACTGTGGCAACTGCGCCCGAGATTATAAAATTGGGCGTAGTTGTGGTGAAGGGGTTTGGCACACTGCCAAAACCTAAGTGCCATGGCACAGGACTTGATGTAAGCCCTGCGCCACCTTTTGAAAATCCAGCCCCTGGTCTTTGATTGGAACAGAGCCAATCACATGACATACAAGGTTTTTTAACTATTGCATGGTTCAAAACAAAGAACCAGGCAATAGTTCATTACAGCCAGGCAATATTTCTAGTTGTGTGACATAATTCTGGATACTGTTATTTATTATACTGCATTTGTGTTTTCTACTACACTTGTGCTTTCTACTACACATGATACTTTTGTACCATGATGCTAAGTAACACTATTTATCATACTGTACTCATACTCTCTAATACACGTGGTTCCCTAGTACTATGTTTGTAAATATTATTTAGTATAGTGTGCTACTGCTCTATACTGCACATGTTGCTCTTGTACTGTACCATTGCTGCAAATAACATTATTTCCTACAAAGTTTTTGCATTCTCTACTGCATGTTTTACTCTTGTACCATGGCAATAAATAATTACAACTTATTATACTGTATTAACACTTAATTACTGCACCCAGTGCTCTAATACCATTATTGTAAATAATGGTTTTGTAGTGATTTCCACTGCACATGGTACTATAATACCATGATGCTATGTAATGCTATGCATTATACAAGTGCATTACTGTGCACATGGTACTATAACACCAAGATTTCAAAAAATTGTATTTATTAAACAGTAGTTGTGCACTGTACTGCACATGACACTTTAGTACGATGATTCTAAATAATACTATTTATTATACAGTACTAGTGTACTCAACTACTCATGCTATTATGGCACCGTTTGGGAATAATGTTATTACAGTGCACTAGAACTCTCTACCTCACATGATACTGTATCCAACTTCTAAATTATGTTATTTTTATACTGTACTACTGCTCTCTGTTACACATGGTACTCCCAGCAGATTCCCAGCTCCGGACCATCCACCAGGTGACCCCCCTAGAAAATAAGGTAACCAGTTTACTTTCTTGTGGAACAGTCATTCCAAGGCTGTTACAAAATGCTAACACTAAACTTGTTGGACAGCTTTGTATCTGGGTGTATCTATACTATTGTAACTTTGCCTGCCTTTTGATACAGCCTAATAAATATTTTGCCTGCCTTTTAAAGGGGACCTTCCCCAGTCACTTTGACTTTCATGCATTAATTACCCCTTCTTGCATTGATTCTGGAGTTGTATTTCATTACTGTCTGCTGCAGTTAGTTTTTGCATTCTGAGCTGCTAAAAACTGCAGGGTGAACCAGAGCTTCTATAGCAAGCCTGGTGCTGCTGTGGGCCCAGGGTTGTACTGCTGGCATAATTGTAGGGCATAGTCAATTTCACACAAAAAAACATACAGACAAGGCATTTAGATTTTGTCATAATGCATTGTTAACAGGGTGTCTTGGGGAAGGGAGAACACAGTATGTACACTGAGTACTGGTATGTTTCCCTTGCAACATTGTTGCAACTGCATGGTACTGCACAGTGTGAGTCACTCCTCTGTCCTACAGTGATGTCATCAGGAGCTAGCAGCCCAGCAGCTGAACAGCAAAGGCAAGTGCAGCAGCGCTCAAAAACAAATACACATTATGGAAGGCAGAGTAAACCTTGGCCAGGAATAACAAATGCATACACCTTTTCATGTCTAGTACTGCATATAATGACTACAAACTGTAACTTTGTGGACCAACAGGGAAGGTCCTGTTTAATAGAGTCTTATCTACTCCCAATCTGGGGTTTGCCTACATACCTGTTTAGCAGCATACAATATTATAGGACAAAGAACCTCTGTGCGCAGGAACTTTGGCAATGGTTACTTCAAAGGGCATTTGGCCGGGAAGCCAAGTTTCAAAGAAATACAAAATCACACATGCCCCCATAATTCAAAGCATCATGGGCTGCATATGCAAATCACCACAGAATATTATGCTGGTTCAACTTTAAGCAGAACTGCATGGTGCCAAAAGGCCTCTCACACAGTTTGCAAAGGGTGCCAACAGAAGACATAGACACGTGTTTCGTCCTACCAGGACTCATCAGTATGTCTTGTCTGTTATGCTGCACTGCTTCAAGAGTGCTTGATTTGCTGTTTGTTAAATGATGGTAACACCATAGCATCCTGGCTACTTCCTAACTGGGGTCTGCCTTCCATATGTTGCACAGGATGGTAGTGTCTGCAGACCTTAACTGATTACAAGGTTATCTGCTGCCCAGGCTATATCCCTTCCAAGTGTTGTGTCCCTGGCAAAATTGCTGCGAAACTGGCAATTTTGCCGCCTGAAACATTTCATGAAATTCTGCCGTTCCGCAAAATTTTTCACTGGGTGCAAAGTTGTGAAATATTGCCTGCAGAACATGGAATTTCACTGTGAAATGCACAATTTTGCCCAAAACAGCAATATTTTGTCCAAAGTTCGCCATTCCACAGGTGAAATTTCTCATTTCACAGGCAAAATTTCCCATTTCACCAGCAGAATTTAGCATTTTGCACACAAAATATTTTGCGAAATACTCGAATTTCATGAAATATTTCATGTAACAAAATGTCCTAATTTTGCACATCTCTACTGGATACTAGTCAACAATGCTGGCAGAATCAGGTTGTCCAGCTACGTAATGAATTCTATCAGCAATCACTCCGCTATTTACTGTCTCTGGCATAATGGCACAGTTTGCAACCCAGTCACAAAAGATGTTTTCTACTGCAACTGTGAAGGCTTCAACCCCCAAGAATTCTTAATGTATCTTTTGTGTATAGACAGGTCCTCTCTGGATACAATACCAAATGTCAGTTGCACCCTGGACTTGTTCATCACAGAATTCCTGAAGCTGCTTGATCATCACACCATTTTAATTAGGCACCGAGTCAAAAATCTAAACTAAAATTGGCTATCTAAAGACCTTTTCAAATTAATAAATGCCACAGATAAAGTCTGGAATACTTGCAAACAATTTTAATCAAGACCTAACTGGGAAGCCTACAGGAACCCATAGAATAAGTGTAAGCATGAACTCTATTTAGCCAACATTATGTATTTCAAAGTAAAGCAGCAAACAACTAACCTAAGTGACCCTAAAGAATTTTGGAATTGTATTAACAATTGAATCAACCAGAGAACTGCTGAAGCCCCTATGACTATTGAAGTCAATGGTACCAAACACACAGATCCAAAAATGGTAGCAGACTTGTTCAACTACCATTTTTCAATCTAAAAAAATAAGCTATCTTGCCGCTGAAGGGGAGCACATACTGATACACGCAAGCCAAAATCAGAGCCTTATAATACCATCTTCTATTTAAGAAAGATCACAGTTAATGATGTTCACAAACTGTTTATCTACTTAAAAACTGAGAAATCTGCCAGCAGCAATGGATTACCCCCAAATTCCTCAAAATAGCTGCAGTGCAGATTGCTCAGTCAGTTGCCAAAATATTTAATGTATTATTTAAGACTAAACAATGCCTGATATCTGAAAACTAGCCACAGTAGTAACCTTTTTTAAAGAAGGCATAAGTACTAGGATTCATACTAGGATACATACTAGGATTTTAGGAGCAAAGAAGGCCGTCTGTAGCACATAACCACTCCTGTCCATTTACCCGTAATAAGTCAGTACATGTCTTTCCTGGATGTAGGTGTCAAGCTGGTTTTTAAACTGGGCCTTAGTTTTTGAACAAATAATTTTCTCAGGTAACTCGTTCCATGGGGCCACCACTCTTTGAGTGAAAAAACCCTTTCTAGACGTACAGTCCTAAATAGCTACTGGCCCATATCTATCCTCTCAGTCTTAACTAATTCAAGAGAGGATAATCCAGCCAACTCACCTCCTACCTAGATGAGTACAAGTTTTTCTGTGAAGAGCAACATGGCTCCAGAAAAGAGCACAGAATCTACAGTATACTGCACTGGTTAGTTTTACTGACACCATGCATCAAGCTATGGACAAAGGCTCAATGACTGGTGCTGTGTTAGTGGACCTGAACAAAACTTTTATTCTGGTATATCATGGTCTACTCTTAAAAAAAAAACTTGCCAACTGGAGCCGGGTCTCTGAACAACACAGTGGTTCTCAAACCACCTACAAAATAGGTCCCATACAGTCAAGTTAGGTAAAGTTACCTCCAGGGCTAATACCATGACCCATGGCATTCCACAAAGATCCATCCTAAAACCCGTCTCATTTGTGGTCTTTATTAACAACTTATCAAGAACTTGTGCATCTGCTAAAACTCTGCTTTATGCAGATGACACAGTTAGTCATGTATAGGAGAGGGATGTGGCTGAAATAAAGAAATCTCTTGGGTACAAGTTCCACTCTATGCAAAGATTGTTCATTAAAGAAAAACTAGGCCTGAATGTTTCCAAAACAAAAGCCATGCTTCTTGGTTGGGCTCCAAAAGTCCAATGCTTTTCACAGGACCTCAGTATTTCAACCTTGGACAGCTTTCAACTCAATGTGGTAGAAATTGATTTAAATACTTGGGTGTAATTCTTGATCCCCATCTTATTTTCAACAACCATATAAGTAGCACAACTAAGTCTATTCATCAGAAACTGGGGCATAACATACCCCGACTAATTGATTATGGATTCATTGTGACAGATGAGTCACTTATTTACGTACAGGTTTTATGCACAAAACTGTCTGCAAAAAGAAAAGAGCTCTATATTACAAAGTGGCCAAATCTGCTTCTTCTCAAGACCCTGGGTCCCACCCTTGTTCCAGCTTTGAGCAACTTGACTGGCTGCTACCAGGATACAGAGCTCAACTAATGTTAGGCAACTTTGTATACAAGGCCCTACATGGAAATATGTCTCACCGAACTGCTCTTGTTTGTCAATAACCCATGCTCCCGCTCCTCGGTAACTAATTTAGTGAAGACCATGCTTATGCCTATGGGAATAGAGCAGAAATCTTTCAGCTGCTGTGCTGCCTCACTTTGGAACTCCATTCCAACTTGCATCACACTGCCTTCTTCTCATAAAGTTTTCTTTGTTAAAGTGATGGGCTACCAGAAAAATGTAATGTATGCTCTTATTTTATGTAGCCCTTGTTTCTTGTACATAACTGTAGTCAGCTTAAATGTCATTGTCCAATTTACTGTATTCCAGACTTCTGCCAATTCTCTTTAACATGTTCTGATACCATAACTATTTGCAGTGTACACCTTCACTGTGTATACCTTTCCTTGCATTATGTGTGTTTTGCTCTATTGTGTCATGTTACTCCACAATGTAAGGTATATTTTCCATTGTATCATATTACTGTACTTTAATATGTGGATTTGGATTTTAATACTGCAAAAAAGCATACAAAAAATTATCGGTAATATTATCACTCCCGAAGTGATAATACTACACTTCAAGAGTGATAATACTATTGTTCAGACCCCGTAATAGTATCATTCGAGATCTGAATGATAGTATTATCACAGAATGGCAACTGTGCATGCACTAGTCTGTCTCCCCCCACATCTACCAAAGCGTGCCTCCTGATTGGCCACTTTTTCTATGAGGGCAGGCAGAACAGTTTGAAAAACATGGCGGCTGGTCTCTTGTTTACCGAGACTGAACTGGGTCTTCGGCACTTCTTTGAGTTTTTGTTCATTTTTGGCCAAGAAAATTAAATTATCTGCTTGAGCCTGCTGTCTCCTAATGAAGAACAGGTAGGACGTGTCACAGTGAAAAGCGAGTGGGGGGTGGAAAGCATCACAGACGAGCAACAAGGAGGCAGCTCAACCACATAGCATGAGACAGTGCAGTGGTCGACCAGTGCAAAATCAGTCCTTCACTGAAGTGGTCGACCGCCTGTTACAAAAATTAAAAATAAAAACTCGGATCCATATACTAAAAAAAAATAACCAATAGGTTTGTCTCCATTACCAGGGAAACCTACCATCTCGAGGTTCTGGACACATTGGAACCTCTCGAGCTTTGCTGTTGAGGTTCATGTGTCCAGAACCTCTCGATGGTATTACTCCCTGGTAATAGATAGAAACCTATCAGTTATTCTCTTTGTAATATATGGAAATTCCATAATAATACCATCTTAGCCCATACAAAAATTTTCCTGTAATACACTGCCACAAATGTGATAATATATGGTTTCTCCAGTGATAATACATGGTTTCTGTGGTGATAATAAATAGTCTTGTGCTGATAATACTATCGTTTTAGCGCTGAGCGATAGTATTATCAGAAAATGTGAAGCGCACAAGCACAGGACTCCTTCCCACACTAACCTGGTTGCCATGCTGACAAGTGCCCTTCATAGACATGCAACATAACATTTCTGAAACTGTGCATTCTGATTGGCTGTATTTTCTCTGTTGGTGGGCCAAACACTTTTCAAAACATGGCACCAGTCTCTCGCTTAGCGAGAGGCATTTTCCTCCTGCATCCCATGATATGCATTTTTTTTGCTGTTGTTTCATTTTTCATTTAACATCATTATCTGGTTGATCCTGCTTTCACTCACCTCTGCAGAAAACTGGTAAATAGCATGCGTGGATGTTCACTGTGTTCGGGCACCCATTGTTGACTGAGTGGGCACCGAAGTAGTCGGGCACCCATTGTCAAGCCGAAGATTTTTTAAAACTGATTCTGGCATGAGTGACTGTGTTCACTGTAGTCAGGTGCCCACTGTTGAGTGAGTGTGCACTGAAGTGATTGGGCACCTGTTCTCAAGCTGAGGTTTTTTTTTGTACTCAGATCCATATATTACAAATAATAAATACTTAAGTGTGTATTGCAAGGCAGTAATCCCGTCTTGAGGTTTTGGGGACTTTTGGAACCTCTCGAGCTTCACTCACGAGGTTCCAAATGCCCAAAACCTCTTGATGGGATTACTGCCTTGTAATATACACTTAGGTATCTATTACTCTATTTATGTAATGTGCTTTTTAGTACCTATGTTGTACCTGAAAAAGGTGCCTGTTGCCAGCTCACCCACCTGATCAACAAAGAATAAATAAATCCATCCATCCATAAATGAATAAATAAATACCATGCTAGCAGTGCTCACTACTGAACAAAGTTCATTAGTACCATGATTCTAAATAATGCTAGTATACTGTACTAGTGTTCATTACTGCACATAGTGCTTTAGTATCATGTTTCTAAATAATGTTATTTATTATACTGTACTAGTGCTCACTAATGCACATGATACTTCAGTACCATGATTGTAAATACTGTACTAGTGCTCGCTACTGCATGGTACTTTAGTACCATGATTCTAAATCATGTTATTTATTATACTGTACTAGTGATCAATACTGCACATGATACTTTAGTACCATGATTCTAAATTATGTTATTATACTGTACTAGTGCTCACTACTGCACATGATACTTTAGTACCATGATTGTAAATAATGTTATTTTTTATATTGTACTAGTGCTCGATACTGTACATGATACTTTAGAACCATGATTCTAAATTAAGTTATTATACTGTACTAGTGCTCGCTAATACACATACTTTTTACACTGTTTTATGTTTTTGTTTTGCATTTTTTTATTTGTCCTTATTACTTTGTGTTCCGCAAGCACTAGATTGCTATCTTTGTTTCCTCTGCTCCCCACAAGTTGCCCCAGAAATAAATTCTCACTCAGTGTACCTTCATAGCCAAAACATATAAATAAATTACACAGATGATGTGGTCCTCCTTTATGGCACACAACCAGCTGCCACCCCCCCAATGCTATACCCAGTCCAGGTATGGGAGGGGAGATGGTATCACTGTCAACCGAAACCCAGCAGAAAAGATGATTATTTAAGTCTCAAGCCACAAAGGTGGCCTGGATAAGTGCCAAAGGTGTGTGACAGGCTGCGGAGAGCCACACATACAGAGGAATGCACCTGTAGTGTAATCCACAGTTCTTGGCTGTCCATCATTTAACCATTCCCATGCATGGACATTAGCATGGAGGAACAAGGGAGGCATGTTTGAGAATTAGCAGGGGTTGATGGCTGGCACCAAACTGGATGCCCAAAGGGCCTCCACAGTGGATGCCCTGCTCCTTGCCTAGCAGTGAACGGTAGATTACAGCAGCCTGGAATACAATTTAATAATTAAAAAAATGTAACATGCATAAAAAGACAAAGTGCTCCTGGTTCTCCATGCCAAGTCACAGATTTAGGTATTACTGACCAAGGAGACAATTGTGGGCAAGAGCAGTGTGTGTAAAGCCTGGGAGGACTTACATACAGGGGTGGCTAGCATTGCTGCAGCCCCCTAAATCATGTAATGCTGCTGGCCCTTGCATGCCCTCCCTGGTATTGTAATCTTTTTCAGGGAGTGCACAAATGCATGTCCCTGCCCTGTGCCCACCCCAGACACCGCATTGTGTGTAAATACATAGGTAGAATGGGACTGGATGTGGAGGGGGTATGCATTCAGCACTGTGAATGCCCCGCGACCCCCACAGGTGCACACTCTGAGCAAAAGTGGCTCTCTATGGCTTTTCCTAGTCCTCCACACATGCAGAAGGTCCAGAACAGCTTTAAAAATTGTACCATGAATCACAATGTACCATAAAGGATCATTATCAGTTATGTTAAAGATCCCACTCAATCTTTAAAACCTATTATTGGGGCCATGACTAACAATGATTTAATATAATTACTGGATGGCTGCCAATAAAGTAAACAAGATGTTATGGAAATGATAATTGCGATAAATAATGATGTCATACCTTCATGATCTGCCATAAAGAAACAGAAACATACACATCCTGCATAATGGAAGGTATCATGGGTAGAATATGCAAATCACCATGAAAGCATAAGGCTGGTTTGGTTTTAAGCAGGTTCATAATCATAAAGTGCCATATAGTCTCTCAAACTATTTGCAAAGGCTGGCTGAGAACAGGAAACTAGGCACATGTTTCATTCTTGTTGCTCAATGTTAGTTAAAAGGACAAGGACTGCAATACAAAAGCACAGAAACAAGGGACATGCTAAGCGGACATTGTCTGTGAAGTCAAGTGTTAAAGAAACAGATTGAAGAAAGAATTCTAAAAACTGGGCTATAACAGTACTTCCCCCTGTGTAAAGTTCCTCTCAAAGAGTACTGCAAGCACAATCAGAAGGAGAGAATTTTGTTAAATTGTTAGAATGTTCTGCTACTCTCATGTGGAACAAAATCCATTCCAGCTAAGTCACCCACAGTAGACTGTATTGGATTGATTAGAAACATTCATAACAGAATTTGTTGATCAATTTAAAGACTTATTACACACTACAGACTCTGTAAGCCCTCGCTTAGCCTGAGCAATATTGCAGGTTAATTTAACAGAAGACAGGATCCAATATGCTGTGAGTAGTCAGAGAGGCTCTCATGTCAACAGAATGCAGGTCTCGTGGACTGAGGCTCCGGTTTTGTACAGAAATCTGACAGTCAGCTTCCGCAAGGCCTCTATCTCTGACTGATGGTGGCTAATCAGTGGCTGATTGAATGTTATGGTTGCTAAGTAATTGCTGGACATTTGCATCGCAGTTCAGTTAATTTACTGCAAACCGTGTATTTTATCTATATGCTACTGCCAGGAAGCTGGGTTGCTTAATCTCTCAGATGTCAACCTGACTCAGGAGGCCCACTATCTGAGATGTTCTCTGTGCTGATGAGGAAGGAGCTGGGTTTGAACCCAATTTCCAGAGCGGTGACTCGAGCCAGCTGTTGAGGAAGATAATCAAGGTGCTGCAGCACGCAGTAACTGGCCCCCTGGATGTATTTTGTCACTGATAGCAAAGGTCTATAATTGTTTTTTTAAATGAAATACAAGTAAGAAAAATGTTCTAATAACTGTGAGGACATTGAAGTTCCTTTCATGAATGTAATCAGACTACAGTAGTTAAAATTAAAGTTTGGCATAATTTGCAAAGCATTTGTAAAGGCTTTCAATACCAATTTCAAGTTTCTAAGCTGAATTTGTGGTTGACAATTATAAGCAAGGCCCCTGCAATTCTGTGTTTCTGCAGCCATGGAATTTTCTGCAGAATTTGCATCATGCCCCAGAATATACGTACTGCTGCAGAATTCATTGTTCTTGATGAATTTTCATTCAGATATACAGATTTTATATAGTGCCTGGCTCCCTTCTCCTTCTCATTTATCCTGAAGCCTCTCATCTATGCTCGGCATATGATGTCATTGATGACATCACATCATATTTTAACCAATGACAGGACTGTATTCTGCCACAGAAATCAATAAATCATGCTGCAGAAATTAGAAAATACTGCGGCAGAAGCCTAGAAGCCCTGCTGAAGAAATCAGGACAAACTGCCGTTGAACACTATGAGCCCTTATTATAAGCCATTAAGGTCCTGTCCTTTATTGTGGAACTGAAATGTAATAGAAAAGAGGCAGAAGTCAGTACATATCTCAATGTCAAACTGGTGCCCAACCATCAGCATCCACAGTAGAAGTGAGATGTACTTAGGTGCCTGTTTGGGCATATGGATCTATGCAGGCAGGTAAACAGCAAGTTTAGCAGAGAAGCAGACATTCATACTTTTCACCTTTACCCTATCATATAATAAGTTGAAAGGACCTGTGTGTGCTCAACCCCGAAATGATGGTGGAAACCAACATGCTGCAGGAGGGAATCAGGAACCGGGCCCAACAAAGACCCCAGGGAAGTGGCCATGGATATCTGGTATACCAACATACATGGACACCAAACTTTGCAGTGGGCCTTGAAGGACACACATGCCCACAAAACAGTGATGTGGGAGGGCATGCAAACAGCAGTGAATGCAGCCAGCAGCACCCTATGAACCATTGCCGCTATTCAGCACAAGTAACATAACCACCATGGCAGCAAGAAGAAAAAGTTGTTCATCTGTTGCCAGCTGCAGCCAGCCACAAAAGGATGAGGGTCCAGACAATGTGTAGGAGCTCATCCCAATCAATGACATGTAACCCACCCCTCAAATGGTGGGCTTACCTTATTTATCTTCCTGGACCTTGCAATGTTATCTTGCAGAAGAGGGTCCCAGCTGATGCTTTGCCATTGAGAGCCTAGCTAAGTCCAGTACTGTAAATATGGTCCAATGTGGAATATTGCTGTAGTCCTGGTTCCTGTGTGAGTGTGCGAGTTGATGCCACCGCACTGCCACTTTAAGATGCTCAACCCTGCCTTTGCAGTGAATAGCCTGCACTAGGTCTGTGAAGTCCAAAGCCCGCAACTGGCCAGGCAGCACCCCGATAAGCTCCATTGTACAGTCGCCTGATAACCCTTATGTCACTCTACTGAATGCTGTGATTGTTCATTCCTAAATCCAAACTGTCATGATTAAAATGTACTTTGATGTTAGGACTGTTTACATTCCAAGCAGCCAGTCACCATGTTGATACTTTGACCTCATTTTGGACCAATCGGAATTTCAGGGGTCCTAATGGCTCCTTAAACTGTGACTGCTGAGAAGAAACTGTGGACTTTATCCTTGTCCCCCATTTTTGCCCAGAGTGCTTGGACTGCGACTGACAGCCTGGGAAGCTAATCACATTGCAGCATTCCCTTTCTCTTCATCTGAGAGAAATGGCTGAACTGTCTGTCTGTCTCGACCTTCTGTACCATAAGGAGGCTCTGTGTTTCAGCTTGGGGAATGTTGGAGAGAGGCCTGCTTTGCTTCTCCTCAGCCTAAGTTCTTGTGAGGATTGTGGGGACTGCCAGATTGCAGACCAGCTGTAAGAACCAGGAGGGAGAAAAGAAATGTCTCCTCAGAGCTGAACAACCAGACCAAGAGGGGGTCAAAGTTCTGAAAGACCCTAAAAGTTGTGTGAGGAAGAAACCTGGTTTTACCAGAGTGTGTGGCCTCTAATTGGATCCTGTGACCACCGGACTTGTCTCCGTATCCATGGCTACAAGAGGTAGACCTACAAGAGTGTACTGCCAGCTTATAACTCCAGGACTACGATGTGCAAGCAGGCAAGCTGGGAGGCCTATCTAGAACTGTACCAGAATTCTTACTGGTGATGCCGAATAATGATGTTGAAAAATTGTTGTTAATCTTGAAAGACAAGCTGCTGGAGAACCAGTTTGAGGAGTCAGCTCCTGTGGAGAAGATCAATATGGGTTGCGGCCATCCTTGGGAGTGTTGCTGCGATGTGGGGATGAGTCCTGCAAGCCCTTGTCCCTGTATCCTGGTCCTGGGCCAAAAAGAAGAGACCTGTAACTGCAGCCATCAGTCAAAGAGCCAGACCACAGGCAGAATTTGCCTGGAGATCAGCTCAGCATCCAAAGTCCTGGTGTAGTGAGCACCACAGTACCCTAGCCCTGCAACATTTGATCCAAAGCAATTGCCATCTGAGTTGTTTTCCAAAGTTCTTGTTGTGGTTTAACTGTGTTTGCAGGCCAACTGGCCTGGGGATTACAATTTCATATGGGTTTAAAGTGCTGGTGAATGTGGCTACAACTAAAAGTCAAAGAATCAATAACAATTTATTTGTTTAAGGGCCCCGACCAGCTGCAAGGCCTGCCACCCCATGGCAATGTTCAGGCCTTCAACATGGGGAGGCGGTATAGCGCAGTGGCTTAAGGCTCTGAGCTGCAAATCTGGTGACATCCAACAGACCAGACTGGAGTTTGAATCCCACAGCTTCAGCTTGCATACTGTGTGACCCTGAGCAAGTCACTTAACTTCCCTGTGCTCCCAGGTTGCTCCTGTAAAAAAGCTTTCAGCTTAGTGTGTTACTCCTGGTTAAACAACTAAAAAAAAAAAATCCTGGGTACCCAGATTTTAGTGACTGAAATAAGTCAGGGAGATAAATGTATGTGATTGCCAGTTCAGCATCAGAGCTAAATAATTTTGTCACAGTGAGTACTGATCTTTATTCCCATCCCCTGTTAACCTCCCTAAATAAATCAATTTATTTTTTGAATGTTAACTGCCTTCTGAGCATATCATTTCTGAGAGCTAGTTATTGGAGAAGGTGTAAAAGTGTATTGCTGTTGCTGCCAAATTTTTTCCCCAGGTGTTCAGGAAGTCCAGACCCTATTGGTAAGAGCAGTTATTGTGAGCATATTACTAGCGCTCACCATTATTGTAATTTGGATGCTAAGTAAAGTGTTTTGGAAAACTCCATGTGTGGTTGGGACTGTGGGTAGGTACAGCTTCCCAGAGGGTTGTACAGGCTCAACATCTAACCCATTTGGAATTCATTCTGGGTGGAGGCAACATGTCAATAGCATTATTGTAAGTACTAAGGCCCATGTGCTAGTCAAACCAGAACCCAGGCCCCTCAACCTGCATTTGGGGAAGCAGACAGGGGTAGTAGCCCATTGGGAGGCGGTGCCTGTGTTACAGACATCATGGCTGATATGTTCAACCAATAGTTGACTAATGGTGAGGAGGTCAGGGTCAACATCTTGAACAATGAGCACAGTGCTGTACATTGTACCACACAACGATGGTCACCCAGACTGACAGTAATGGCATTTCTCCCCCACTGATTTCTACCTACCACCATGCAACTGTTATCAGTATGGGGATAATAGCCAGTCAACCACATATGTGGACATACAGCACACACCAAGCAGCATAATCGTAGCAGCGTCCAGCAAACTAGCTTGTCAAGAGTGGTGGACAAAGCTGTTAAAATTTGCTTTATGTTCAAATTTACAAATTTCAGCAACTTCACTTTGTTGACAATCAGAATTTGTGTAGTTATTCACCAGCAAATTGGCCATTTGTGTGGTGAATCTATGCAAATTGCTAATCATGAGCAATTAATCAATTTGCGTAGTTCACTGCTAAAATTAGTGCAAATTGTTGGTGAAAAACTATGCAAATTTCTTTTCTAACTCAATAAAAAACCTCCATCCACCCACTGTGCTTCAATACTGCCCCCTCCCACCTCTCAAAACCTTTGATAATATTTCCTTTATTCCCTAGCATCCTCCCCTTCCCCCATCCTGGGGAATTCTTACTAAAAGTAAGATAAGCACATAAGTTCAATAAACCCTTCCCTCCACCTGCACGCCAAACACATTCCTCCACCCGAGTCCCACCATTAGGTCCATTAGTCATAACAGCCTCCATTCAACCCACCACTGGCCACCAACCTCCGCCCATCAGCACCCAGAAAAAATGCGACCTAAAATAATGAAAACAGTCCCCCGGTGCAGTACTCTGTTTAGTGCCCATCTCAGTTGATCATGAAAATGAAACTAAAGGATTTTAAAAAAGCAAAAAAAGCAGGCAGCCTTTTTTTAATTAAGAGAAAAATAATTGCAAGCAAGAAAGGGATAGCAAAATGATGAAAGCAGCAAAAACAGTCCCCTAAACACACCGTATCTGTAAAAGGTTGGGGCAATGTGGGAAATGGGAAGCAAGAAGATTTTGGGAATGTTGTTTTTGTAGGCTTTATGCAAAAGCAGTGATGAATGGTACACTGTGCAGTGCACCCAGTTTTACAACCTCATTTTAATGAAGTCATAAAATGAGAAGCAAGTTATTAGTACCCACTGGGTTTTGATATACCTTGGGGCTATTACAGCTGTGTTTTTGTTCAGCACCCTTGCTGTTTGTAAGATAGATGATAATAACATGCATTAAAAGCACAAGACGTGAAGTTATATCTGGTTCAAAAAAAGTTATTGTAATTAGATTCTAATGAAGGTGCATGCATTAAACACTGCAGGAAGCATAGGGGAAATATGCAGGTTAATTTTATGAAGAAAAACAGTCAGAAGTAGCAGACCTGAGAGACTATATTTATATTTTTATAGGAGTAACTCATACTTGTACCCAAGTAATGGCAAGTTAAGCTTGATGAAAACAAGCTGTTGGAGATGTTCAGGGTCTAGTGTTGAATGATGCGTCTCAGCAAAATCATCAGCTGTGCTAAATATTCTCTTGGATGGAAAACTTGTGGGTGGGGGGGGACTGTCGTATCGCATAGCCAGTTGCACCAAGTGAAGGGATAAATGCATATTCTGTGCCCCGTAGCCTAATGGATCAAACCGAAATGGCTCAAGAGACTCTGCAAAATAGTCCCATCAGTGGTACTGTCAGTAACAGATATTTCTTCCCCATCTAGACCAGCGGAACCAGACCTGCACCAGCCGCAAGTGTCGTCAGTCCCAGATCACTCTGTGGCTATCCATAGCCAAGTGAAGGATCTTACATTTGAACTGGGAATCTAGCATGGTTGCAAACAATATGGCTGTGACAACTGGCACTTTCTCAAACCCTGCATCTAGTTCAGTTTGCAGCTGCTAAATGAGAAAATCTGCCCCATCTGGAATCTCCATTTTCTTCTACACATTTCTCCATGGATGCTTTCAGCATATGCACTGCTGAGGTCACTTGACTCAGAGTGGCAGTGAACACACATAGATCCCAGGTGCTCCTCTCAAATGGCCCAAGTACTCTCATCATGGCATCAACCAGTGACCACCCATGGTGGCCTAGGACTCTTCCAATTTTGTGCTTCATTGCCATGTCATGAAGAAACTACTTTGCAAGAAAAAAGACTTTTCATTGATTTTGACTCTTTTTAATATTTTTTTAAGTTTTCAAATATTTTATAAAAACATCACCTATAATATAACCCACTTTCCAAGAGCAATAATACCTTTCAGGGTGGGCAGTTTGAGCTATACCCACCTTTCCAGGGGTCGTATCATCATCTGCTAGTGGCGTCAGGCCTCATTATGCCGCTTGACAGGCAGGTATAGCCCAATACTTGCAACCCTGTCAGATCTTATTGCTTACTGTGATGATCCCAACCAGGCTGTCATGACTGAACAGGGTTAAGCCTGCATTTCACAATCACATTCCTCTAGCCTGGGGAGAGTTTAGGTCAGTAATATGGAAGATCATCTCAGAGTTGTGGCCCATCTTCTGTGAACTGAACCCAGGCTCAATGCATCCCAGATGGAAGAGAAGGACAAGGACTTAGTTGGTGTTATACACTGGAATTGTAGAAGGGGCAACACAGTGGTGGTTGGAGATTTCAACCTACTAGGGCAGATTGGGCCACCATGTAATCTAATAGCAGCAGGGAACAAGTTATTCTGGATATGTTTCAGGATGTGTTTTTGTCTCAGCTGGTAAGGGATCCTATGAGAGAGGGCAATATATTGGACCTTGTATTGTCAAATGGTGATCAAGTAAGGGAAGCGATGGTGGATGCTCCCATAGCGGGTTTTCACTTGAGTTAGACAATTGGGAGCCAAATACAGCCACAAAGGTTATTGATTTTAAGAGGGCTGATTACAGTAAGATGGCAGAAATACTAGGAAAGCATGGGGCTAGTATAAAACCTGACATGGATACCACCCAATAATGGAACATCATAAGGTTGGGACTGGTGGAGGCCACTAACTCTTGTACTGTGTGGAGAAGTAAAAAGGCAAGGTCTAATAAATCAAGCTGGTGGACCAGAGAAGTACAGCTGACAGTGAGGGAAAAAAGGGAGGCTTTTAAAACTATAAAAGAATTGGTAAGGAAGCAGATAAGGAGGATTATATTAGTAGTTCCAGGGAGGTGACAAGAGTAGTAAGGGCTGCCAAAGATGAGAAGGAAATAAGTCTTGCTCAAGGGATAGGCAGGGTGTAAAGGGGTTCTTCAAGTACAGGTGGAGGGGGGACAGTTCAGGGGTAACATTAGAAAATACTATTACACAGAGAGAGTAGTAGAAAAGTGGAACAAACTCCCAGAGGCAGTCGTTGGAGAGGAAACAGTGGAGGGATTCAAAAGGGCATGGGACAATCACATGGGAGTGTTATGGGGGGGAGGCACAGGTCCAAGAAGATAGCTGGGCTAATAGGCAGACTTGGTGGGCCTAGTTCAGTCCTTTTCTGCCATCACACTTCTACGAATCTATGAATCTATGAATTTACATCAGGGAGAGAAGGAAGTGCAGGGAGCAGATCTCTAGAATTAAAATAGATGAGGGATGGGTAGAGAAGGGCAATGAACAGGCAGAGGTATTTAATGAATATTTCTGATCAGTTTTTACAAGGGAGAGGGGATTACCTAGTCATCATGGGCAGAGAAATGAGTGGAATGTTAAGGGAGCAAGGATAGTGGATAAGGAGATCAATAGGTACAGGGTACTGGACAGTCTATGGACTCTGTGCACAGATAAAGCACCAGGACCAGAAGGGATACACCCGAGGGTTCTCAGAGAACTTGCAGAGGTTCTGGTGGAGCCTCTGACAGATGTTTTCAACATGTCTTTTCAATCAGGTTGTGTGCCCCCAGGATTGGAGGATGGCGCATGTGGTGTTCATCCACAAAGGATGGTCTTGGGATGATCCAGGGAACTACAGGCCGGTTAGTCTCACGTCAATTGTGGGTAAACTATTGGAGGCTATCCTGAGGGGAAAAAATAATGGCATTTCTGGAGGAGAATCATCTTTTAGACAAAAGATAACAAGGGTTCACATGGGGAAGGTCTTGTCAGACCAACCTTGTGGATTTTTATGACTGGGTGACTAAGGCTCTGGATGAGGGTAAATCAGTGGATGTTCTGTACTTGGATTTCAGCAAGGCCTTCGACTCACTGCCACACAGGGGACTGATAGGCAAGTTGAGGGACCTGGGTGTTAGCGATAGAGTGGTGAGCTGGATTGGTAATTGGCTGGAAATGGTAAGGGGGGAATTATCAACACCACAGGAGATAATCAGTGGGGTCCCATAGGGCTCGGTGCTGGGACCAATGTTATTCAACATCTATGTAGCTGATATGTCAGTTGGGGTTCAGAGTCGAATAAGTATGTTTGCTGATGGTACTAAATTGGGTGCAGTGGTGGATGGGGTGGATGGGGGGTACTGTAGATGGACTTAGAAATCTTGGAGAGGTGGTCAAGTACCTGGCAGTTGGGTTTCAATGCTAAGAAGTGCAGAATTATGCAAATTGGCAACAGGAATCCTGGATTTAGTTATAAGTTGGGAGGTGTGCAGTTACTGGTATGCGTTGAGGAGAAGGATCTGGGTGTGCTAGTCACAGGCCACATGAATCTCTCTGCACAGTGTAGGAAAGTGGCAGCAAAGGCTAATAGGATGCTGGGGTGTATAGCAAGGGAATCACCTGAAGGAGTGAGGATGTGATCCTGCTGCTGTACAGGGCATTGGTGTGGCCTCACTTGGAGTACGCATGCATTTCTGGTGTCCATACTTAAAAAAGGATCTCAGACTATTGGAGGGGGTACAGAGGAAAGCAACCAAGATGTTGAGTGGGATGAGGGAAAAGCCCTATTAGGAGAGGTTACAGATGCTCAATATGTACTCTCTTGAGGACAGAAGGGAAAGGCGGGATATCATTGATGCATTTAATTACTTTAAGGGCATTAATAGGAAAAATCATGAAAGTCAGTTTAAAATTAGAAAGGAAGGAATTACAAGAGGGCATAGTCTAAAGCTGGAGGGGGGAGGTTTAGAAGGGAGATGAGGAGCCACTTTCTCACTGAGAGGGTGGTGACAGCATGGAATGCTCTACCAGAGGAACTGGTTTGGAGGGCATCAGTGAGGGGATTTGAGAGGGAGTGGGATAAACGTAAGGACAAAATCAAAATGGGGAAAGGGTAAAACAGTGGCATCAGTTGGTGGTGAGGGGGTGGTGAGGGAGGGCAGCATCAGTGCATAGCACTGAGAGCTGCACACTCAAGCAGACTTGATAGGCTGTTAGGCCTGTATCTGCTGGCTTCATCGTACGTTTGTATGTTCATATCTTCCAGTAAACTGTGCAGGATTACTGGGTCTAGTGTTCACTGGGATTATCTTGCGCTCCCTCTCAGAAGGGGCCTTTCCAAGCACACTAAAACTTGCATTGGTGAGGTCTGTTCTGAAGAAACCTTCTTTTGACTTGGACTGCCTGGCAAATTACAGACCTGTTTTTAACCTCCCATTTCTGGGTAAGGGTGCTGAGAAGACTGTGGTGCTGCTGCTTGAGGCACAGCTCACTGTCTATGACATTTATGAGCCCCTCAGTCCGATTTAGGTCCAGACACAGTACTGAGACCACATTAATCAGGCTTCACAATGATCTTCGCAGGGTGAGGTACAGTATAGAGGAGGACAGTCAGTTCTTGTCCTCCTTGTGCTCGACTCAGCATTTGGTACTGTGGACCATGAGTTGTTGTTGGACCACCTAAGGGAGTACTGTGGACTCACTGGCACAATATTTTCTGTTGGTTTGAATCCAACCTCAGAGATAGGATGCAGAGGGTAGCGATGGGGAATTTCTATTTGTTCCTGAAGCCCCTTCTCTGTGGTGTACCCCAGTGGTAGGTTCTCTCTTTTATGTTGCATATTTCCTCTGGGATGGCTATTACTCCTGGAAAGGATCATTAGATGATGCAGGCTGGGCTTTCACTGCCATGCAGATGATGCCCAGATGTGTCTGTCTCTTGCACTTGGGACAACTGATGCGTTTGTGGTACTTAATTTGTGTTTGGCTGAGATCCAGGATTGGATGTGTTCTAGCTGGCTGAGACTTAACCAGACAAGATGGGGGTATTGATGATTGAGCCAGAATGGAGGATGGATGCGTAGGCAGCCAAATAAGAGATGGCGCTAACGATCTGATCCTCAAGGCTTGTGGCCTCAGCTAAGCTGAAAGATCTGGGGGTCATGCTGGATAAGAAGCTGACATTTGAGGCTCAAGTAGCAATAATAGTCTGCAGTGGCTTTTGCCATCTCAAGAACATCATCTTGATTATATCTCTATCCTCCCTGAAGACCTGCCATCACTAATGCATGCATTGATAATGTCCAGGCTTGACTACTGCAATGCCCTTTACTTTAGGGTTAATGGAGGTAATCTTTTGGAGCCTGCAATTGGTGCAGAACGCAGCAGCCAGGTTTTCTACAGAGCTTCCCAGGTCCTGTCATGTGACCTCAGTACTGCGTGAACTGCACCGGCTGCAGGTGAAATGGTGTGTTACCTTTAAGGTTGATTTACTGATCTATGACGCCCTATTTGGACTGGGCCTGGTTACCTGTTGGAACTCCTGACTCCTCATCATCCTATCCCCGCGCCTCTGATGTGGGCCTCTTAGCAGTTCCCAGGACTAGGCTTTAATGTTCAGGGAGCTGGGCATTCAATGTTGCTGGTCGAACCCTGTGAAACTTGTTACCTAGATCTCTGAAGGAGGCCGCCTTGGTGAAGGCCTTTAAGAAGGGCCAAAAGACTTTGCTATTTAATAAGGCCTTTGGTCATATTTAGGAGCCTCTCACTGCAACTGTTGATGTCAGTTGTTTTTACTGTGATTTGTTTATTTATTTATGGCTGTTTGAAATGCTAAACTAAATTATTCATTATTTCACATTGATAATATAGTTTGTACCTCTATGTAAGGTGCTCTGAGCCCCTGAGAAAGGGCACAGGATAAAACTAAGCTACTACTACTACTAGGTGGCCGGTGTAAGATGACTGGAAGGTGGGACGACTGGGGCCTTGTGACTTGCTCAGACAGAAGAGAGGTGCAGGGAAAATAGAAAAGGCCAGAAAACTTATTTTTCACACTCTAGCACCCATCATACCCACTGGCATAACACTGAAATATGTATAATGGAATTTGTGGTATCTTACATATGCATAGCAACTATCAAAAGCACTGGAACACTAGTTGAAGACCATGTCTAACCAGTTATTATGGTCAGTGAGAATTCGCTTCAGCCTTCCTAACAGCTTTTGCAAATAACTCTCCATTAAAAAATATCACCTACTTACATGCTTTATTCAAGCGGAAAAAGCTACAGAAAGGTGTTAAATAATGAGAACACTGGCCCTTTGCTCCATAAATATTTTATTGCAATTTTATCACACTGCATTATTGATACACTTAATGAGAAATACACTTGCAAGCCAATTAATATTACATTGCTTTTCTCTCTTGCAATTATATAGCTATTACATTGAAAATAGTATTTATGACATGACGACTGGATACAATAACTTACAGTAAACAGATCACTTTAAGGTATATGGGCTGGTGTATTTCTCTGTAGCAGTATAGTGGTTTACATGTCCAGGTTTCTAGGCAATCACCCTTCACATTACATTTTTCTCTTTTTTTTAATGCCATTTTAGAACCAGGCTCACACAGCATTGTGTATCTCCACAAACTCCTGTTTCTTGCACAGCTCTCTCCCCTACTTCCCCTCTCATGCTCCACTTATCTCCAAATGGGTCCAATCCAGATCCCTGCTATCCTCCTTCATGGCTCTGCAGCCTGCTGCCATACAATGGGGCCCTGACAGTTGGTTGTGCACTTCTTCAGCTGTCTGGGAATAACTGAAAAAAAAAAAGTAAAAAAAAAATAGAAGAATAGTCATGGGTATGGCAGCTGGGTTTCAATGCAAAGAAGTTCAAAATCCTGTTCATGGGACACAGAAACCTGTGAGCAACATACAAACTGGGAGGAGAGAAATTAACAGCCACAAAGCAGGAAAGAGATCTGGAAGGGTGATCATTTCTGATAACCTGAAGGTAGCTAAGCAGTGTGACAGAGCAGTGGGGAAGACTAGTGGGATGTTGGGATGCATAGGCAGGGGAATCGCCAACAGAAAGAGAGAGGTCAACATACCCCTGTATAGATCACTGGTGAGGCAACGCCTTGAGTACTGTGTATAGTTCTGGGGGCCCTATCTCAAGAAGGACATACAGTAGATAGGGTAAAGGCAGTACAAAGGAGGGCAACAAAAATGGTGCATGGCCTGCATCAAAAGCCCCATGAGGAAAGGCTTAAGAAATTAAACATGTACTCCCTGGAGGAAAGGAGTGAAATGGGGGACATGATGGAAACTTTCAAATATCTCACCAGTAAAAACAAAGTGCAAGAAGGAAATATTTTCCACAGAAAAAGATGCTCAAGGAGAAGAGGGTCACACTATGAAGATAGATGGGTGGAGGTTCAGGGGAAATTGGAAGAAGTACTTCTTCATGGAAAGGGTAGTCGATGCATGGAACAGCCTTCCAGGGCAGGTGGTGGGGCAGAAAAGGTTACAGGTTCTAAGAATGCATGGGATAGGCACAGAAGGTTCCTAGTAATAAGGGGTGGGTGGGTGGGGAGGCTGGAGACTGAGTAGGGTCTGTGGTGTCACTGTGCGTAGGGAAAACAGGGAAGACTAGGTGGGCCAGAAGGCCCTTATCTGCCAACAGCTTCTATAACTTAAAACAATGGAGGCAGTGGGGAGTTGGAGCTTTGAAAGACTCATTATGTGGGCAGTCAGATGCACTGTTATTCGGACACTGTCATCCCTCTTTAGCCCTCCCCCATTCCAGCATCTGCTAATAGTTGTCCACAATGCCATCCTATGGGCAGGGTGGGTGGCATAGTCACCAATGTCACCAATGCCACCACTGCTCCAGCCATAGGAGGCACTTGTATAGCAGGTTGCCAAGCATCCGGTCATGAAGTGGGGGTGAGTGCACAATTCTTCCTCATCACGCTCTGGACATGCTTTTGTTTGCTGGTCCTACTGTCCTGCCTGGGCTGAGTACAGTCCCAGAGGACTGTATTTGGCCACAGGAGAACAGCAGTACCAGCAAACATCTGATGAAATCTTATAAAAGCTGTAAAATGCATCACAGGCTATTGAATCTCCTTTTGCTGCAGCCCTCCTCTGATGTCGGCTGCAGTGGATTCTGGGATTTGCAGTTACAGAAAATATCAGTTTGCAAGTCACCAGAATCAGTCTGGTACAATCTACTATACTGCAGTAAACAGTAAGTGAAAAAAGGTTTTTGCACACAAAGTGCAAATTGGGACCAGACCCATACTTGGGTGTGAGGCTCTTAATGCTGACTGTTCCCTTTTAAAATATTCAAAATATTTAATGTATGGCCTTTTGTCACTGATTCACTATCTGTATGCCACTTTCAAGGTATCTGTACAACAGTGATCTGTTAGGTTGAACCATAATAATTAATTATGTGGCATAATGCAGTCCATTTGTGAACATTATAGGGTCACTATATAAAGGTACAGGTACCACACCCGAAGCCCTCCCCCCCCGACGAAGCTCTAAATGAGCAAAGCAGTGGGGCGCCTGGCTGTAGCAGTACAACACTCTCTGTCCTGACATTTGTGAGCATAAATCTATAAGTCTGCTCCAGCTTTGCCTGCACTAATTGTACAATTTGTAAAAACAAGGTTTGCACTTATGAAGATTCCATCTCTGTGGACTTATCTGCAGTGCATTCTGGCTTTTGTTTGTATTAGGGATGGGAGGGTCGGCTGTGACCCAGTTCTGATTTAGACTCTGATTTATTTCCAAAAGGTTTTGATTTCTTCTGGTTTATGCTGATGAATTTTAGACCTATTTTTAGTCTATCTGAGTATGATAAATGCATCAGTATTATTCTTTTAGATCCCTCCATTAAAAAAATAAAATTTAACTTTTTAAAAATAAATTGTGTCTGTATTTTCATGTCATTTCAATGTCAGCAAGCAGCCAACAGCAATAAAAAATAAAGATATAACAGTCACCAGTACTACAGTAATGAGTCACTGAACAAGGAGCTCAGGGCAGAATACCAAAAAAAAAAAGAACTTTTTTTTCCAGTCTTTTACCGAATACTCCCTGGACATGACCAACAAACTGTATGAAAGGCAACACTCTGGACACTGGGGCACTGAAGGGAGCCAACCAATTAGGGTCTTTTTTGTTTTATTGACTGTTGTTCTTGCCAATCCTGTGTGTCAATCACCACATGACATTCAGTGCATGCAGCTCATTTGAGTCTTTGCTGTAAAAGGAGGCAGTATGTTAAACATTAGTCAGAAAGAGAGAGAGAGAAGAGAGAGAGAGAGAGAGAGAGGGAGGGAGAGAGACCAACAAATTCAACAGCAGAAAGACAACAGCTAAGTGCAGACCTTCATTGAGTCTGGCATGCTTTCTGGAGGGAAACAGGCAGCACAAGCAGAATATGTGATGGGGCCCCAGCCATCCCTCCCACCCTTTTGACTTGAGATGTTATTTTTGTTTTTTATTTGTAATTATTTTGCTTGCCTACTTGCTGTAATAGCAAGCATCATGGACCCACAATCATCCCACGCACTCCTACCTGATTGGCCAATTATTTTATCACTTGTGTTTTGTAAGTTACTTTTAGCTAGCTTCACATCGGTGCAGCGGTGGGATTTCGCTTGAGGCGCGGCGGCCGGGTTCGAGGCGGATCCGGGTCGTCGGAGGCTTGACGAGGAGAGTAGGATCGGCGTCCGTTGGGCAGCTCTCCTTCTCTGGGGAGGTGTGGGTTGCACTCGATGCGTTAGAGACTCCTGGCAGAGGCTGGGAGTTCTCACGTAGCGAGGCTTGGCGGTGGGGGAGGGAGGTGGGGGCGGACGCTGGCGTCATTGCACGTCCCCGCCTCCTCTGGGGAGAAAAAGAGGAAAAATATGGCGGGCAGGACCACTGATAGATGAAGCCCTCCCTGGAGAGCCTCGCATTGCCACTGCCGCTGCAGGACCCCAACCAGTTACAGTTCCGGGGTTACGAAGGTGGCCCACGGCCCCACCCTCCGGGGGGCAAGCCGGGGGTGACCGAGGTTCCTCTGCAGCAATAGGCGGTGGTAAAGGTCTCCGGGGGCCATGACCAGGGCGGAGAATGTACCCGGTGGTACTGCCAGGGGATAAAAAAAAAAAAAGTTACTTTTTAGCTGGCTGATCTCCCCCCCCCCCCAACCTGCCATTGCATATTTTGGATATATCCTATAAGATTTCACAACTAATAATTGCAGCCGTCTATTGTATACTTTTCGTTTGTTTGTTTTAGTTTTTTTGTATTTTTTTTATGGAGCTGTTTGGCCCCAACCCCACCTACTCCTGCCATGAGGCCCACCTGCCAGTACCCAGCCCCGTTGCCGCTGCCCCCATTGTCAAGCCGACGGGGATCCACATGGTGCAGGACCCAAGGACTGTGGGGGCCGGCACTCATGGTGACCATGAACATAGTTTTTTTTTTCCTTTGTGTTCTCTCTTTTATCCTACCCTCATCCTCAGATGTCTGGCTTAGCCTCTGGTGGCCTTGGATACAATAGCGCACACTGGGCATGCACCACCCCTCACAAAGGGACAAGCTCCCTGGATCACTGCAAGGGGCTGCTACTGCACCAGATCTGGGCTGATAAGCAGTAAGATAGAACACCAAGCTGATAACAAAGTTACTAAATCCACTGTGTTTCACATTGGCACATCTTGGCCCCGGTATATTAAACAGAAATAGCTATTTTACATTTTATATTACAGTTGTATATCAAAATGTTAACCCTATTAATGTCAATGGAATAATGCTAAATGGCAGGCATTTTTCCTGTATTTGGTACTCTTATGCTTTGATAAGTTATTCCATATCTTTTTTTTTTTGGTCAAAACCCCACAAACTATATATTTTTGAATTCCTAACTTATTGTTCTTTTAATTTAGCCATATGTCGAAATTATGAAAAAGTCATAATTGTCACATAATCTAATCCAAGATGGCCGCCATGATGCCCTCTAATAATATTACCTCACTGACCAGGACCAAAAGTGTGGAAGGAAATATTATGAACATTGGCGGGGAGGGAGTTCCATAACCTTGGTGCACAGACAGTGAATGCCCAGTCACCCACATGCTAGGAACATGGAATGCCTGTGAGCCACTGGACCTTAGTAGATAAGTGGAGTTTGCAGGCTTAAAAAGTTCAGCAAGGACTGGGTGAGTGGCTGTTCTGATGACATTCTCAGCGAAGCTGCCCATGGCAAAAATTCAATGATTGTCTGGGGAGAGCCATTTAAGTTTATTGTATAGCTCAGAATGATAAGTGAGACAGTGGGCAGAGAGATCAAAGCAACATATGTTATTGTATGCAACATCCCATTTTGATAGACTGAATCTGGAGGCATGGGCAAAGGTGACAAGCCCATAACAGAGCATTTGGAGGAGGACACCTTTAGCCAAGGAAAGATGTACTGCTGGAGTAAGACTGTTTTTAGCTCTACATGCCAAGCCCACCTTATGTTTGCAGCCATGCGCATGTTACAAATATGCAGGGAGAAGTAGAGCTGAGGGTCAAAGGTAACATCCATATATTTATGGGAGTCGGCGACCCTCACAAGGGATCTATCAGCTTCAGTGACTCTCAGAGGTGCTGGATGTGCTTTGGTTATGTCCAAGGATCCAAAGAGCATGACCTGTTTTTTGTTTTTTTTTCAATTGATGGCTAGCTTGTGGGCCTTTAGCCAACATTGTATATAACCAAAGTCAGCATTAAACTGAGAGTTAATGACACTAATGTTCTGGGATTTAGTTAGGATCACTAGATCATCTGCGTATAGGGTAGCAATACCATGAACTGGGACCAAGGGCAGATCGTTAACAAAAAGGGAAAAAGAATGGGCCCTAGAACAGACCCCAGAGGGACCCCAGATTTGACAGGAGTGAGCTCCGAGTGAACCTTATTGAACTTTATGAGTTGTTGCCTCCCTTGCAAGTAGTTAGTAGACCAGGCTAGGACAGGAGCAGACAGACCAAGAGACCGGAGTGTGGAGCACAGGAGAGTGTGGTCAACCAGATCAAAGGCCTTGGAGAGATCAATGAAGATTGCTCCAGTCAAATTGCCTTGATTAATAGCAACCCTGACCTACGAGTTAACCTTGGCCAGGGCAGTGGAGGTGCTATGTCCCTTGTGGAAGCCATGCTGTGCTGGGGATAGTAGGTCATAGCTTTGGATATAGTCTGTGAGCTGGGGTGCTACCACTTTTTCAAGTAGCTTGCAGATGGCTGATTGGATAGATATTGGGTGGTAGTTCTCAAGGATTTTTGGATCACCTTGTTTGAGTAGTGGGACAATCCTTGCCATTTTCCAGATGTTAGGGATAGATCCAGTAGTGAGAGATGTATTAAAGATATGGGTAATGGGTAGGGCAAGAAAAGTGGCCCCAAGGTGGATAGGTTTGGGCTCTATGTTGTCATAGTCAGTGCTGGTGTGGGGTGAGAGGCCAGCCAGGAGTCTCTGAATCTCACTGACTAAGACTGCCTCGAAGTAAAAAGGAGGCTGGGAGGCAAACCCAGGCTGGGGGCTGCAGGGTGAAACCAGCTCGGAATTGGGAAGTGCAGGCAGACAGGTCTGAGAACTGGGAGTTAAATGCGTTTTCAATTATCAAGGCATTTTTGCAGTTTATACCACAAACAAGAGTATCAGTGACATAGGCTTTCGAGGAGCCACTAACAATATTTTAAATTTTTCATCAGAAACTCCTAGGGTCTTTGGCTGAGGTCAGCAAGGTGGATTTACAAAATTCATTCTTGGCATAGGGAATAGCTTTTTTGCAAATGTTTCTAAGTTGTCTATATTCCTGGAAGACAGATACATCATGAGAGGCCTTAAATCCAGCCCAGCATTTTTCCCTTGACTTCATGAGGGAAAACAAGCCACCTTGAAGTCATTTGGTGACAATGCCCTTAACTCTCCATTTTATAAGACGGGCATGTTTATCTTGCAGGAATGAGAATATAGCAAGAAAGTTACCAAGGGCAACTGAGATGTCATTTGTGGCTAATACAGAGGACCAGTCTGTGAGTTTCAGATCTGCATGGATGGATTCTATGTTAAACCTGGAGAAGTCTCTCATTTGGATGACCTTGCAGGGGACTTTAGATGACGAGACTCTCCAAACACAATAAGCAGGGGTGTGATGGGAAATGGAGTCAGGAAATATACCAGACAGAACAATCTGCTTAGGCCTATTGGTTAGTATCCAAACAAGGAGGGTACCTTCCCCCCCTGTGGTTGAAAGCCTGGTTGGTTCAGCAATGATTTGAGAAAGAGTGAGGCCAGCCAACAAGGATTCATATTGTTTGACATTGCTACCTGTCCAGTTTAGGTTAAAGTCACCAAAAATTACTAATTCATTAGAACACACCTTAGGACTTATGCTATCAAGAAGGTAGGAGAGTTCTTGCACACCACCTTTGGGAGGGTTATAAGCACAGACCAAATGCATCTTTTTTGTATTACGCAGTAGAAGTAGGGCATGAAGGAGTTCACAGGCAGTAGATGGTGGTAGCAGATGAGGTATGATGGACACATTAAGATGACTTTTGTAATACAGCAACAGACCACCCCCCACCCCCCAATTTTTCCCAGAATGATCCTGCCTGATTAAATTGTAACCAGGGAAGGTGCACACAGAGTCCGGGGTGGCAGGTTTTAGCCATGTTTCCATGACCCCCAGTATGTCAGGATTATAGTGAGCAACCCAAGCAGTAAGTTCAGTGAGACTGGGCAGGAGGCTATGGACATTCAAGTGGGCAAGTTTTAGACCTTTAGAGGTGAGCGGGGGGGGGGAAGCATACATGAGGTGGGGTAATAAGAAGGCTATGTTGAAAATCTGGGTAAAACTATTTAACATTTCCAAAGTTACGAGCAGGTGTAGTGAAATTGCAATAAATGGTCATAACTTTGGCATTTTCCATATTTTATGCCAGAGTTTCAACATAGTCTTCTTATGACCCCCCACCTCATAATCCCCATAGGTGAAAAATTTTCAAATCCATGCCAACATGCCATTGCATGCCACAGGTGTGAAAACACATTTCAGACAGGATGTGAAAAATGACAGCTGTACTGTCCATGAGGTGGTGTGAAAAAATGGCTGTGGTAAAAATTTGGAGTCAAAATATTGAAAATGACCAAAGTTATGCATGTGCATAGAAACATTTCAATGAATGTAAATAACTCGGTCATTTTTAGGAATTCTTTTTCAACATAGCCTCTTTGGGAACCCACCTCATGAACACTGGTGGTGAAATGTCATTATTCATTCCAGAATATAGAAACATAGAAACATAGAAGTTGACGGCAGATAAGGACCGCAAGGCCCATCCAGTCTGCCCATTTCTTTTTTCTACCTTATAAGTGTGCCATTGGCCTTTGCTCTGTCAGTGGCCTATCTATTCATAGTCATTTGTATTGCTCCCTTATGCCTATCCCATGCCTGTTTGAAGCCCTGCACTGTATTCATAGCCACCACTTCTTGTGGTAAGCCATTCCATGCATCCACCACCCTTTCTGTGAAAAATAATTTCCTCACATTCCCCCTTAATCGGCCCCCCTCTAATCTCATGCTGTGTCCTCTTGTCCTGCTATTTTTCTTATATTTAAACATGTTAGACTCTTTCACCTTATTAATGCTCTTAAGGTGTTTGAATGCCTCAATCATATCACCTCTCTCCCTCCTTTGCTAAAGGGTATACATATTGAGCTCTGTTAATCTGTCCTCATATGTCTTCTGATGCAGTCCCTGCACCATTTTGGTTGCCCTTCTCTGGACTGCCTCAATTTGGTTAATGTCATTGTGAAGGTGTGGCCTCCAATACTGCATGCAGTACTCCAGATGGGGCCTAACTAGTGTCTTGTAAAGAGGGGATTATTACCTACCTCTTACGACTTGTGATACCCCTACTAATACACCCTAACACCCCCCTAGCCTTACCTACTGCTTTAGAGGTCTTCTTGGATGATTTCAGGTCATCAGTGATGATGATGCCCAAGTCTCTTTCTTCCTTTGTGACTGCTAGCAACTCCCCCTCCCAGCCTATAGGTGGCTTCAGGGTTTCTCTTCCCTATGTGCATGATCTTGCACTTCTTTGCATTAAATCCCAGTTGCCACTCTTCTGACCATTTTGATAGTTTATCCAGATCTCTTCTCATTCTGCCCACCCCATCTGGATCATCTACTCTGTTGCAGATCTTGGTGTCATCTGCAAACAGACAAGCCTTACCCTCTAGTCCATCTGCAAGGTCACTAATGAAGATGTTGAAGAGGACTGGCCCCAGGACTGATCCTGAGGTACCCCACTTGTGACTTGCATCTCTTCTGACTGTATACCATTTACCACCACTCTCTGTTTCTGCCCATCAACCAGTTTGCCACCCAGTTGACCAACTTCTGACCCACCCGAGCCTACCCAGCTTATTTATCAATCTTCTATGTGGAGCAGTTGTCAAAGCTTTGCTGAAGTCAAGGTAGGCGACATCAACTGCTCCCCTTGGTCCACCACTCTGGTTACCCAGTCAAAGAAATCTATGAGATTAGTTTGGCAGGACCTTCCTTTTGTAAACCCATGCTGTCTTGGATCCTGTGCCCTATGGATTCCAGGTGTTGCACTATCCTTTCCTTAAGGTGCCTCCATAATCTTGCCCACTACTGAGGTAAGACTGACTGGTCTGTAGTTCCCGCCTCCTCCTGCTACCACTCTTGTGAAGTGGGATCACATGAGCCCTTCTCCAGTCTTCTGGGACCTCTCCTGTGCTCAGAGACTCACTAAACAGTTCTGCTAATGGCTCTGCTAGTTCCACCTTTAGCTCCTTAAGTACCCTGAGATGTATGCCATCAGGTCCCATTGCCTTATCCACCCTGATCTTAGCAAGCTCTTGTAGGACCCTTTCTTTTGTGAAGGGAGTAGTGCTCACCTCCCTCCCCCCTGTGTCCATGATGCTGAGCTGTGGGCCCTGCCCTACCTTCTCTTCAGTAAATACTGAGCAAAAGTATCTATTTAGGATAGATGCCTTTACAGGGTCCTCCTCCTCACATGCTCCCTTTTCTCCATTAAGCTTAGCAATACCCCCTCTGGACTTTCTCCTTCCACTAATGTATCTATAGAAAGTCTTGTCACCTTCTTTTACTGTTCGTGCTAGTTTTTCCTCAGTTTGGGACTTTGCCTGCCTTACTGCCTTCCCTGCTTCCCTTAGGGCAGTTTGGTATGCCTCCCTATCTTCATCCCGTTGTGTTCCCTTATATTTCCTGAAGGCCAGCCTTTTGGCTCTGACCTTTTCTGCTACTGTATTTGAGAACCAAAGTGGTTTCCTTCTTCTTTTGCACTTTCTTTTCTGTCTAACACAATGGGGTGTTGCTTCAAGTATTGCATCCTTAATGCTTGCCAACTTGCCTGTACCCCCTCACCTGTGTTTCTTTGCCAGGGCTAGCTTAACTCTGTTGGCCATCTTATCAAAGTCAGCTCCTCTGAAGTCCCATATTTTTGCCTTGCAATGGGATGATTTAGATGTAGTAGCCAAATTGAACCATACCATGTGATGGTCACTGGCCCCCAGGTGACCTTCTACCTGGAGATCTGTGATCCCTTCCTTGTTAGTCAGTACTAGATCTAGGATAGCCCTGTTTCTTATGGGTTGCTGTACCAGTTGTTTGAGGCCCTCCCCCTGCAGGGAATCCACTATGTGTCTAGTTCTGGCAGATGTTCTTGCTGGTATTGACCAATCTGTATCCAGCATGTTGAAGTCTCCCATTATCAGAACCTCCCTTTAGCTGTCATGTTTTGTATATCTTCTAACAGTAATGTGTCTATGTCCTCCCCTGGTCTGGGGCCTGTAGACAACCCAGTTCTTATGGCTGTCCCATTTCCTGTTTCCAGGGTGACCCACAGTTCTTCTGGCTCCTTATGTGTATTCTGAATTTCTGTAGCTTTGATATTTTCATTGACATACAGGGCCACTCCTCCCCTTTTGCGCCTCAGTCTCTTCTGAGACAATACATAGCCAGGTACTGAAGTCTCCAAGAGTGGTTACTGGTAAACCACGTCTCACTAATTGCTACTATGTCCAGTTTAGCCTCTGACATTGTGCCTGCAGGTCTGGGATCTTATTTCCCAGGCTGTGAGCATTTCTGTACATGATTTTCCATTGGCCAGATTTTGGTGTGTTAGTTGTTGGGTGAGGTTTGGCATTACCCTGTGCATCGTGTGGGAGACAAACCTTTCTTACCTGGTGATGCAAATGAACTGCAAACATGCTGAATCCCTGTTTGACCACTAGCTGAGGGGGGAGGGGTGTTCTTCCCATTCGACGTATAGGTGCTGCACCTCTCCCCATTTGCTTGTTTAAATATTCTGCAAAGACGTCAAACTTCTGCCCCAATGCACTGACTCCTCCTTAGTCAGATGCAGTCCATCAAATTTAAAGAACTTTCGCTCCCAGAACTGTTGCCAGTTCCCTACAAATCTGTGTCCTTTTTCCTGGCACCAGCTCTTGAGCCACGTGTTTAGCTCCCCTATCTCCCCTTCTCTGACCTTCCGTCCATCTGCACCCTCTCCCAGACTGGCAGGATCTCAGAGAAGGAGATGCCGGATGAAATAGATGATAGTTTGTCACCCAGCCTGGTCAGGTGTTCCTTGGTCTCCACAACTGACTGGCTGGCAAGATCATTAGTCCCTATGTACTAGGACATCAATGTTTTCTCCTGCTTTGTGAACAATTTTAGTTATCGGGTCAGTGTTCTCCATGCTGATGTACCTGGGAGACATCTGACCATTACCCCTGGCTGGAGATGGGTATCAATTCCCCGAATCATGGAGTCTCCTATGATGAGAAGTTTTTTGGATTTCCTTTTTGCTTTTTTTGTTTTGGTTCCTGATTTGGGTGAGTTTTGTTGTGCTGGCTCCTGTGCTGCAGTGTCCTGCTCTGCAGTGTCTTCTGCCTCTTTGTTTGATTTCAGAGATAGAGGCAGATACCTGTTTGTAGTGTTTATATGGTTTTTGGAGGTAATATTTTGGAGAGCAGAGAGTGATGGGGCACCCTATTTGCCCCTCCTAACCACCTGTCAACCTCCAGGACCAACTACCCTCTGTGGTCGAGGTTTTTCTGTTGGATGCTGGGGAAATGGTGGTGGTTCTTATAATGTATTTCCTCTTGAATATGAAATTTGAGGCGTGCAATCTCTGCCCATGCTGCCCGGAGCTGAGCCCTAAGATCTCCAAAGGCCCATCATGTAGGACAGTGTCCTAAATACTGCAAGAATGTCCTTCTGAAAATTGTTCCACAGTAACTGCAGTTAATGATATCCATTCCAGATAAGTTGCTGGGTTTATAACCTAGTCAGAGTATTTAGAAGGAAAAAAAATAGGAAAAGAAAATGCAAGTAATGGTTTGATTGTGTTTTGTTTAACTTGTTATAACAACAAGTTAAATTACTAGTGCCCCTGTAAATGAGCTCACCTTGTGGAGGCCCCACTGATCCACCCCTTCCTGCTCTGCCACAGGAAATGTCACAACTGTGGTACCCTATAAAAGGAGTGTAGTGTGGGGTGGTTGGGGATGGGGGTGGGTGGCTGGGCCTTTCCCTGCTGAAAACGAAAAACCACGGACGAAAGAAAAGGAGGTAAGAGCAGAAACAATCAGTCAACAACAAATGCAGTAACCCAAAGCTTATCCTAATGTTAGATAAAACTGTAAAACCTGCAATGCACCACCTGTAATAATTTCAGAGAAGATATACGCTGTAAGAAACACTTTACTACAGAGCAAAATAAAACAATGAAATGTTAGCAACAAACAGTAGCAATCCCTGTGAGTAAAAAATTAAAACAACACCACACAGTAAATCTGCTTAGCTAAAATAAGGCTTAATCCTTTTCCCTTGCTCTGGTAAGTTTCTCTACTCTGCCTTTCAAGCAGTCTTAGAAGGAAAGAGCTCAGGTGAAGCTAGGTGCCTTGGCCAGCAAACCAAGTCTTCTACCTTCTACCAGAAAGGTGATTTCACGCAGCAACCACAAAATCACCTTCCAGGCCCTATTAATGAAATTACAGTTGCAGTGTTCATGAGGTGGGGGTCCCAAAAAAGCCATGTTATAAATTGGGTGCAAGAAAATCCAAAAAATGGCAAAGATATCAACACAAGTTCAAAACACCATTGAAATACATTATGGGGCACTTACCTTTAATTCTAAGTTCATGGTTTGGCTTTGAAGAGTGCAGCCGTGTCTCTGTCCACAGAATATGACAGCATATGATCTCCGGAGATAAGTATAGGGATAAGGGGGGGGTGTGAGAAGGTGGGTGCTCAGTGGGAGGGTCAGGATGTGGGGAAGGGAATAGCGATGACGACAAGGGACTGTTTTCTTTATTTCAGGTTTAAAAAACAAAGAAAAAAGACATTGGGGACGTTTTTCTTTTTTGCAGGTACATGTAAAATAAGTCTATTTCGGGACACTGGGGGTTGGCTCCCCAGTGTCCCACTCTGCTTGGGGGGGATTCTGAATGCCGTCACTAGGATTGGGCATCTGATGTCAGCAAACGTTATTAAAACAACAGACTGCGGGGGGCATCCGACACTTGGGATGGGCATCCCGGTGTCGGATTATATAAATATATTTAAAAAAGAAAAGGGAGGTATGGGGCTGCCACTAGACACCAGGGAAATACATTACAGCACGGGGGACAGTACAGAATTCATGGTAAAGGATCCTTTTTCGGGACTTGTGATATGAAAAAGGATTCTTTTTTTCGTATCATGCGGTCACGAAAAAGGATTCCTAACAGTAAATAAACACATTTCTGGGGCATATCTGTAACACTGAAGTGCAGATTACACCTAAGGGGGTCCTCTTCATCCAGCTAGGTGTAGTAGTCTCTCTCCAGGATGTCATCTTTGTGGCTTTTGAAATTTTTTTTTTGAAAAAACAAAAAAGAAGATGACAGCTCATGAGAAAGGATTTTTCACTCATGAAACAGGATTTTTACCTCACAAAAAAAGAACAGATCTCATGAGAGTGATCCTTTTTTACGAGGTCAATCCTTGGTCGAACTTTATCCCTCTAATTTAGACAGGGGAATTCCCATTGGAAACAATGGGAACTTAAAAATTTAATAACTTTGTAACAGATTAATATTTTTTCACCAAACTAAGCATGCAAGTTCTGTTATTAATATTTTTTCACCAAACTAAGCATGCAAGTTCTGTTATCCAAGCTAGTTGCACCATAAATAAACCACATTAAAATTCTACACCATGCAGGCACAAGGCAAAGAGGAAAAAACTGCAAATAAAGGTGACTTTAAGGTTTTAGCATTATCCTGATCTCAGAATCCATACAACACACTGGAAAGAAACTTGCCACATCAAAAGATCTACCCCACAGGACAGTGCATATCAAATTTTGTGCAAATTTATTGATCGGTTGCAAATTTATTAAAGTGAAAAATTTGAGGTTTTACATTAAACAGGCTACTCAACCCTAATTATAGGGGCATGCCTGTTCATATATATATATTTATACAATGTATGTTGACAGATAAATGGCAGTATAAAACATGATATCTCAGATGGCCAGTGAAGATAACATTGTTATCTTCATGTTCCTATACATCATATGTTATCTCCACGTTCCTATACGTCATATCGAAACTTATCTGGTTGATCCTGCCACTCAGAGCACTTTCACTTTCCCTACAAGTGTAGCATGTGACTAGGCTATATGCAGACAGCGATTTGTATATTGCCAAATCTTCTGTAGGAGAGTGCCCTGGTCAGTAACTCAGAAAGCACCATCATTTCTGTGTTAATTACTTGTATTTCCTTGTAAAAAGCTTGGAACTGCACATAGAGAGTGCAGCAGTAACCGAGCAGGCGGCTTTCAACAGTAAAATGAAGCACGGCGTCTGTTGCCTGGCAACAGCGCTCGCCGCATTGCACTGTTAACGCTTTCCTTGACATTGATTACTGCACTCTGCAGTTACTTTTAAAATCTAATACTACAGAAATAACAACATTCTGAGATTACTGACCCTAGAAACCTCCTACAGAAAAGACCTTAATGCTCTAAATCGTCAGATCTACATAGCATGATCCTACACTGTAAAGGAAAATAATACAAGTGGCAGGATCAACTCAGATTTCATTATAAAATAACGTTTCAACAAAAATAATACCAGGATCAACCAGATATTTTAGTAATTTAAATTGGCAGGATCAACCAGATATTTGAAAACTCTATGTAATCTGTTATGTTGGGGGCATGTGGACCTCTGTTGGGGGAGGCATGGCAGGATGAACCAGATAAGACTTTTAAAACTAACCATAAATAGCAGGATCCACCAGATATTTTTAAACAATAAATGACATCTGCTGTTTTGCCAGCTTTTCTGTAAGTGGGGTTGTATTGCTAGGGCCATCACCTTAATATCACCCATTGCATTAGGAGGGCATGTGGTGAGTTGTATTGAGGGGTGGGAGCAAAGCATACATTGTACAAACCGAATATGACCTTGGCCCGACTGAAGATATCATATTTATCTTCACTCGAGGTCGATGTATCATGATATCTCACTCGTGGCTTAGCCACTCGTGAGATATCATGATATCACTGGCCTCGTGAAGATAAATATGATATCTCAATCGAGCCATCTATCTTATATATATATTTTATATATATATATATATATATATAAAAATGAGTTTGAAAAAAGAAGCTAATCAATTGGTGAAAGACCATCAGGTGACCGTGTGTATATCAGAGCGCAACCGGACACCAGCACTTTTACCCCCCTCCAAAACAATTTAGACCTTTTATAAGATAGATAAACCACTCTGAGGTGTGCGGTCATGCTCTGATATATGCATGCCTTGGGTGGCTGACTCACAGCCAGGGCTTCAGTTAACTCCATTTTGGGAGTATTTGACTCCCAAAAATTAGGCAAAAACTTCCAAAATAGAAGGGGAAGAAGTCATTGACTTCCAAATGTGAAAAAAAACTAAATTGGATGACTTCCAAAACTGAAGACACAGAAGCTAAGAAATTATGGATTCTTCTAAAAGAAAATGTATTTTACCACTAATATTTGTATTATCATCCATAAATTGATCCTTTTTAGAATGTTGGCTTTCAAATTGTGGAATCTGGAAAGCATTTTGACTTCCCAAAAATTCGAATGACTTCAAGATTTTGACTCATGGAAGTATATGACTTCTACAAAAAGTAAATGAACTGAACCCCTGCTCACACCAAGGCGTGCGTATATCAGAGCGTGACCGCACACCTCAGAGTGGTTTATCTATTACATATATCTATCTATATATCTGAGAAAACATGATTGGTCTTGACTTTGCTCAACTCACTTCACTTTACATGAAGTAGAAATAGAAGCCAGTGAGGACTAGAGATGTCTCTGAAATGGGAAGGATTTGAAGGAAGAAAAGTTGTTCTGGTTGAATGGGAACACAAGTATGAGGGGACACTCAATGAAGCTGGCAGGTGGGTGATTTAAGAGGAATACCAGAAAGCAATTCTTCATGGAGAGGGTGATAAAGGGGTTCAATAGACAACCAAGGGATGTGGTCTGTCCAAAATCACTAGGGGGGGGGGTCGAACATGGGTGGGACAGATATGAGACAGACACATGAGGCTGGCACAAATGGTGGCAACAGGAGACAGACTAAGGAGGAGGAGTAAAGGGCCACTAGAACACTTATAATCAATGTTAGACAGGTAGAACTGTGCAGACTTAATGGGCAGCACATCTTTTTCTACTGATAACTTCAATGTTTCCACATTGCACCTAAATTTACCACACCTAAGAATCAAGGCATGTCCCTGCTTCCTATTGGAGGACACTAGATCAAACATTTCCATATGTTAAACTTTATTGATACAATTGAGTAGAAAATTATTAAGATCACATCCCCTGTCAGCCTCCTGTTCTCCAGGGTGAACAAGTTAAAGAGATATGAACACACAAATCTGCCAGCAAAAACAGGTCTCATGGTCTGTCAAGTCTACTCGAATGTGCAGCTAGCACCATTACATTGCAGCTGCCACCCCCTCCACTCCCCCCTCACAGTTACCCCCCCTCACTCTGTCCCATCCCCTTTTAAAACTGCCCACCGTCTTACAGAATATCACGTCCTCAGGCAGAGTGTTCCATTTAGCCACAACCCTCTCCATGAAAAAATGTCTCCTCATCTCTCTCCTATATCTTTCCCCCACCTCCAATCTGAGACCATTCCCTCTCATGTCCCTTCCCCTCCTCAACTTAAGGACCCCTGCTGTACTTGTCTTGTTTATCCCCTTCAAGTCTTTAAAGCTTTCGATCATATCCCCCCGATCCCACCTCTCCTCCGGGGTATACATATTTAACTGACTCAGCCTGTCCTTGTAGGATTTATTCTCCAATCCCAGGATCATCCTAGTTGCCCTGTGCTGTGCCCTCTCCAGTAATCTGATATCCCTCTTCAGGAATGGACACCAGTACTGCATGCATTATTCCAAGATTTGCCCCCGTTAGAAGGCCTGCTGAAGGGCTGAGGCGCTAGGGGCTACTGGTTATTCACAGGAACATTCTGCCAATAAATGGAGCATTTGCTCTTTATTTTGCTGAAACCATGAGTGCTGAGCTTTCTTGAATTTTGTACTCCAAGTGTGGCTTGACTGGTGACCTGTACAGAGGCAGGATCACCTCCCTTCTTCTGGATGAGATTCCTCTCTCAATACACCCCAGCATCTTATTGGCTTTAGCTGCTGCTTTCTTGCACTGAGCTGAGTTGTTCATATTCCCTGTTATAATCATCCCTAGATCTTTTTCCTCCTCAGTGGTACCTAATTGAACCCCTCCCAGCTGGTAGCTCCTGCCCAGGTTCCTTGCTCCAAAGTGCGGAACTTTTCACTTCTTCGCATTGAAACCCAGCTGCCACATTTCAGACAACTCCTCCAATTTAGTCAGGTTGTTCTATAGCCCCTGCCACCCTACTATGTTGTCCACCACCGCCCCCATCTTGGTATCATCAGCAAACAGACTGATCTTACTCCTGATGCCATGTTAGATATCTGCTATGAATATCCCTAACAGCACTGGGCCCAATACCGAGCAATGTGGAACCCCCGCTCATCACAGCCCTTGGGGATGACAGTCCCCCCACCACCACCACCCATTGCTGCCTCTCTTTCAGCCAGTTCATGGTTCAGTTTACCGTCTTTGTCCCCACTCCCACATATTCCAACTTCCCCCCCATCCACCCATGAGGCACAAAATCAAAGGCATTGCTGAAGTCCAAATACAGGACATCCACCGCATGGCCCTTATCCAGTTCCCTCGACACCTAGTCATAATACTCAACTAGGTTGGTCTGGCAGGATCTTCCTGAGATGAACCAATGTTACTGAAGAAGTCCTTTTCCCCATTCTTGATGCCCTGTGCCAGCCTCAGCTCCCTGGAAGCCTTGGCTGCCCTGACTGCCCTGACTAGTCTGGTTACCTCCTTGGACTTCTTCAAATACATTTCCCTGTCCTCCCCCTCCTGGATTTCTTGAACCTCCTAAATGCTGCTTTTTTTGCCCTCACCCTTTCCAAGACCTCCTGATTCAACCAGCTTGGCTTCTTAGCCCTTCCCTTCTTGCTCTGTGTCCTGGTGCATGATCCCATAGCCTCCATCAGCCCTAATTTGATAATTTCCCATTTTTGGCTTGCATTAAAGTGAGGATGAATTCCTGCCAGGTGTCTTTCTAAAATGTCCCCATCTTGTCAAAGTCAGCATGTCTGACACCAACCACCCTGGTTCCTGTACTTACAACATCCTTGCCCATGCTGAGCGTGAACCACACCGAGTGGTGGTCACTCCCAACCAGTGGGTCCTCCATCCCTAGCTCCCTTACAGTCTCCTCGTTAGTACTAGTTCCAGAGTTTTATCCAACCGAGTCAACTCAATAACCATCTGTGTCAGAAAGCTCTCCTGGAATTCTTTCAGAAGCACTTGCTTCCTTGCACTTGAGGTGGCTGGGGTGCTACAATTCACTCCTGGTAGATTGAAGTCCCCATGATCATGGTGTTTCCCTTCCCACAGACCCTCCTAAGCTGCTCCACTAACTCCCTGTCCAAGTCCTCTGCTTGAGCCGGTGGCCTGTACACCACTCCAATCCTCAGTGTCCTACTTTTTGAATTCTGGAATTGCAACCATAATGCCTCTGTTCTACCCTCCTCCCCCTCTTCCCTTGCACACCTTATTCCCTCCCTTAGGTAAATCACCACCCCTCCACCCTTCCCTTGCCCCTATCATTTCTGTATATCCTATACCCCGGGATCATCAAATCCCTGTCTTGGTGATAGGTGGCCCAAGTCTCCATGATGACCATGATGTCCACCATCCCCACTGCCAACAGAGCCTGTAACTCAACTGTTTTGTTCCCCAGGCTTCTTGCATTTAGGGAGACAACCCTCCAACTAGTTCCCTTCCCTTCCTTAACCCATTTCTCCCCATCCTTAACTCCCCTATGTGAATCTACCCTGGTACCATCCCTGCTAGCTTGGGGGTAAGTTCATTCGGCTCCACTCTCCAGCAGCCCTGCGTATCTGTTGCACACTCACCTCCCCCCACACCTAGTTTAAATCCACCTTAGTTACTATGTATTCCCCCAGCCACTGTTTCAATACCCCAGTCCCACCTTACTCAAATGTAATCTGTCCTTTGTGAATAGTTCATTGTTCTCCCAGATGTTACCACAGCCTTCCCCTAGCCCATACCCTTTGGTTTGACACAAGGCTCCCAGCCAAGAGTTGAACTCCTCTATCCTTCCTTTCTTCGCCATGCTTGCCCTGGGTACTGGGAGCACTTCTGAGAAGGCCACTGATCTCCCTGCCTCCTCACACAACTTCCCCAGTTCCTTGAACCTCTTTCTTATCAACTCAATTGTTTTACCCCCAAGTCATTTGTACCCAAGTGCACCACTACATGCGGTTTCTCCCTTCCTCGCCCTTGTACACTTGAGAATAGTTTGTCCAGCCCTATGTGCTGTCAGTCTGGTACTGATTCCACCCATATTCTACTATACCACTCCCCTTTACTTCCCCATCTGACCCCTTTAAGGACTGAGTCCCCCAGCACTAGGACTCTGCCCATCTTCTCACATGTTATGCCCCCCACCCCCACTTGCTGAACTATCCCTTCTGCTATGCCCCCAGCCTCTACCCTAATTCCACTCCTTCCCCTATCTCCCCCACCCCCCAATCCTCTCCCAGCATCGTCACCCTCCTTCCCTTCCTTGCTGGGCCCATTCTTCCCTCCTGCCTCCACTGCCTTAACCCCTCACCCTCCACTTTACCCCTTTCCCTTTTCCCTTTACTACCCCTACCACTGTCCCCCTCTTCTGCCTGACTGTTGCCCCCTGGGCTTTTGCTACACTCTTCTCCTCCTGCCCTCTCCCAGAGAGCCCCTTCCTCATCATCCACCTTTGAATCCAGCACCGCAAACCTATTATCTGACCCTGGACTTCTACTGTTTGCTTCTCCCCTTATGTTATCCCGAGGTTCCCCCTTACTGTTTCTAAAATTTGTTACCCTGTTCCCCTATGCCCTTCCTTTCCACTGGTTCTGTACCCCTGGCCCCAAAGGAGGTGGCCCTCCTGTTCCATTGATCACACCCGCTTCCCCAGTCCACGCTAACTCCCTTCCTAGCCACTGTACCTCTGCCTCCAGTCCCCTCAGCTTGTGACAAATGGGACATCCACCTAGCTTCCATAATGTGTCCATCCAGATAGCAGCCCCACAACCATTGCAGCTCACTATTCCGCCCATCCTGGTTTGTCTCCGGTCCTCCTGACCCCTGTACCAGTCCCCCCTCCCTTGCTGCCAACCCCTCCCCTGCAACCCTATTCCACCCCTCCTGCCACCTTCACTGGCATGCCACATTGTTTTTCTATCAGCCTGTATTGCTTCCTTCAGCATACCTTTCTACAGCCCAGACACAAACCCTCCCCTATTATGTACCAAGTTCATCTTTCCCCTTCTGATCACATAATACAGTCTATCTTGTAATTGTCTAAAGAAACAGTAGAACTATAAAATCACTTGGTTATAAGATAAACAATAGACCATAAAAAGTCTATCTTGCAGTTGCCTAAGGAAACAGTCGAACTATAAAATCACTTGGTTATAAGATAAACAATAGACCATAAAAGTCACCTCACCCAGCCCCCACACAATCCCCTCCATTTTATGTACCAAGTTCTACTTCCCCCTTCTGATCACATAATACAGCCTATCTTGTAATTGCCTAAAGAAACTATAGACTATAAAATCACCTGGTTATAAAATGAACAATAGAATATAAAAGATCACCTTAAAAAGTCAAAAACATTTTTCCCCTGACACTCCCCTCCTGTGCCCAAAATAAGTTCCTCACAATTGTCTCTATAAAGCCACTTGGTTATAATGTCAAAAAAAGTCACGTCAAAAATTCAATTTTTCTCTGTTTCTCACCCTCCTGTGTCCGATGTAAATTCCTCCCATTGGTCAAAACCCTTTCTGTAAGAAACTCCCCTCCTCTTTCTCCTCTGGTGTTGGTAGCCTCCTCAAATAGAGCAAGATCTCAGCATAATCATCACTGACAAATTAAAGGTAGGAAAACAATGTGAGAAAGCAGCACAGAAAGTGGGTGGCATGTATAAGTAGAGGTATTTCTAGTAGAAAGAGGGAGGTTATCATGCCCCTCTACAGGTCCTTGGTGAGGCCACACTTGGAGTACTGCATTCAGTTCTGGAGACCTTGCCTCAATAAGGACATTGACTGTTTGGAAATGGTACAGAGAAGAGCTACTAACATGGTGCATGGACTGTGTCACAGGTCATATGAAGCAAGACCCGGGGAGCTGAACCTATACTCCCTTGAGCAGAGAAAAAACAGAGGGGAAATGATTGAAGCATTTAAGTACGTGAGGGGATTTAACACAGCTCAGACAGGCAGTCTATTTCAACAGAAGGCAGCAGCACGCACAAGAGGGCATGATATGAGACTGGTAGGAGGAAGGTTCAAAAGCAACCTCAGGAAGTACTTCTTCACAGAGAGAGTGATAGACTTGTACAACAGGCTGCCCCAGGAGGTGGTAGCATCAAGGACAATCAGGGACTTCAAACTCGCAGGGGACAGACATAAAGGACAAGTTAGGAAGAAGGCTGCATAGGGAGGGGGATAGTTTCTAGGGCAAACTAGATGGATCGCACGGTCCCCATCTGCCAATGCTTTTCTTATGTTTTTATATTCTTATGTCCTCTGGGAGGAGCGCAGGGAGCCTATTTAATTAATGGAAGAGGTGGGGGTGGGACTGTGGGAATTGACAGCACTCTCTGTTTAAATCCTCCCTCCCTCCCTCCTTCTGACAGTTTCTAGTAGCCCACTCTGTTTAAATCCTCCCTCCTTTTAGCAGTTTCTAGCAGCCCTCTCTATTTAAATACTCCCTCCTTCTGGTAGTGTTTACCAGCCCTCTCTGTTTAAATCCTCCCTTCTATAGCTGATGCTATAACAATGTTATAGCATCAGTGATTGATTACATTTATTTATTGATTTATTTATTTATTCAGATTCAGATTTAATACCTTTGAGCCATGGGCTCATTTACAAAGGATCCACGTCAGCTAACAAAATACAGAGACATAGATTAAATCAGCAAACAATGTACAGCGAGAAGAAAAGGGGTGCAAATAGACACAATATACGTATGATATTAAGAATTGCCCCAGGAGGTGGTAGCATCAAAGACAACATATAGGAACTAGGGATCAGGGACAGATCCAGGGCTATGGCAATTATTGTAGAGGGAGTTTCAGCCAGGAAGGCATGGTGAAGTGGAGGGTGGAGGGGGTAGGTGAGGGTAGGGATGGGAGCAGTGAGACAGGGCAGTGTGGGGAGCTGAGAATGTAGAAGGCCCACTGGGGGCTGGGTTAGAGTTAACAGTGGCAGGTGGTCTCACGTGCCAGAAGGTTGCAGAGTCCGGATTTGAACTGGCTGATTTTGCTAGAACCAAGGAGTTCAGTAGGGAGGTTATTAAGCTATCCAGGACCCCTGTAGGAAAGGGATTGTTATGTGAGTGTGGTATGCTTAAACGGAGCTAGGAACACCCCTTTGGATGCACTTCTGGCGTTCACGGTCAGTCGGTTGGTCAAGTGTGATTGAATAATCTTGAAATGGACTCGGGCATAAGGTCAAGCAATACTTTTTTCCAGAGGAGATTAGCCTGGTACTTGATTCTGAGATGATGGAAAGCCACCAGGTCTCAGTATACAAGGTGCATGTATAAGTCAGATAGTCAGTACCAAGGACCAGGAGCAGGCCTTGTTGAGGAGGGCTATGATCCTCTTCAGAGCAGTGTCAGAACCAGCACCATAGATCACCAGACCACAGTCAATGGTAGATAACACAAAGCTGCAAGTAACCAGTTTCAGAGCCTCCGGGGGCATAGAGTGTCTATGTCGGCAAAGAACTCCCTGTTTGGTGTTAGCTGTTTTGATGACATGTTCAATATGTGTTGAGAAGGAGAGCATGTCACCAAGGTGTACTCCAATATATTTGAAGGTGCTTACCTGCTCTAGCAACTCACATTTTTGGCTCTTTATTTGTAGGGACCATGCTTCTTCTTGTTCTGTGGCACCGTGCAGAGCACACACTTGTTTTTTTTTGTAGTTGAGTAACAGTTTATGATGGGAAAACCAAGATTCTAGCCTTTGGAAATTGGTCTGCAGATCAGCGGTGATTGAGGTAATGTCCCTACCAGGTGCAGAAATAACTACATCATCAGCATAAAGCACCATTCTTGTCAGGCAGGCAGATGGTAGGGAGTTTGTGAATAGACTAAATAAGAGTGGACCCAGTATAGAGCCTTGGGGGACTCCAAGGCTGAGTTCCCTAGGCTCAGAGAGAGTGTTGAGGATCTTCACACATTGTGTTCTGTATGATAGGTAGCTTTCAAACCAGGTAACAGTGTTTGATGAGAGGCCTATGGATAGGAGACATTGTAGTAGGAGTTGGTGGTTAACGGTGTCAAATGCCTTGGTGAGGTCAATGAATATAGACCCTACTGCCCTACCATTATCCATTGCCTCATAGATCTGCGTGGTGTAGTCAATCAGGGCAGTTTGGATGGAGTGATGTTTACAGAAACCATGCTGCTGCATACAAAGTAGATTATATTTCTCCAGGGGTTCAGTAAGTTGGTCAGATACCACATGTTCCAAAGCTTTGGAGAGTGGTGGTAAAATGGAGATGGGTCGATAATTAGAGAGGCGTGGTCTGTCTCCACTTTTGTGAACCAGCGTGACGTAAGCTGCCTTCCATTTGTCTGGGACAAGCATGGTCTTTACATGCTAGCTTTCAAAGATTTTTCCAAGTTTTATCTTCCCGCAAGATTTGATTGAAACAATTTGTGCAGATTTGTTACAGTGATAGCATTTCTCTATGCAACAGAGAACAAATTACTTTCGATTGGAGAATCCTCCCTAATACTCTCCTATTTGACTGCCATTTTGCCAAGGTTACATACCTGAAACTGGGCTTATGTCTGGCTTGTGATGGGATTCAAGTCCTATAGATAAAATCAGAAGCAAATGGTTTGATTCTTTTTATTGGACCAACATAGATGTTACAAAAAGAAAACAGTACCTAAGCTTTCAGATCAACCAAGTCCTTCTTCGGAAGCTTCCAAGGAAGGACTTGGTAGGTCTCAAAGCTTAGGCAGTTTTCTTTTTGTAATATCTGTGTTGGTCCAATAAAAGGTATCAAACCATTTGCTTCTGGATCTGTTCTTACAAGGATCAATATGGCAACTAAACTAATTCCATAGACAAAGTGAAATATTTATAGTGCTGTGATGAATTTTCATATCCAGCAGAGCAGAATTCCATGGAATTTCAGAACATTCTAATTCCATGAAATCCCATCAGAAGCAGAATGTCAGAATTCCTCCATGGAAGTTTTCCCATTCTGCCATTACAAATGTTTTCCATTAACTCATTCCAAAACAATTATATTTAGTAAACATTCCATGGAAGCAAGTGGGTCAATGTCATCAGAAGTGTACAGATTTGCTTCCTAATGGACCTTACAGACATGTCTATGAATCCATTTAGATGTACTGGTAGTGTAACAGTCATGGAATGACTGTTCCACAAGAAAGTAAACTGGGTGCCTTATTTGCTAGGGGATCACCTGTTGGGAGGTCCAGAGCTGGGGATCTGCTGGGAGGGATGGTCAGACCCTTTAAAAATAAAACTGAGATTGTGAGCATATTATTAATTTGTACTGGTGGAGTAAAGCTAAGGTGGGGGGAGGAAACATGATTGCCTACACCCCTTGCACTAACGTAGAGACACATACACACACACACTGTAGTTTATGCATATTGCCTGTCAACCTTTTGTAGAAGAAATAATAGGTGCAGCAATCTGGTAGCCAAAGGCTTGTGAACAGGTTGCCCTGGTTAATGAATAAAAGTCCTGGAGGTCAAATGGTATTTGGGGCCAGCCTGGGGTGGAGACAACAGAGTGCTTTTATAAAAAAAAAAAAGCACCTTTGCTCTGTGTTTTAAAATAATGTTCCTAGTTGATATTTTAATGCAGAGCAGCAGCTACAAGGCACCGAGGTGCCAAGTGAAAGAGGAGTTATGGTGAAAGCCGAGCCACGGTTCTGTAATGGAGCACTATTGCACTGAAGGGTATTCCCCCTTAAACAGCCGAGGAGTGACAGTTTGGAAATGCAACGTCAGTCATGAAGCAGGCTGAGGTCTGCCAAAGCAGGTATTAGTCAAGAGGGAGGCACCTTGTAAGGAGCGCTCCTCTCTCTGGCAGAAGACTAGATATTTTAAATAAATAAAGTAGTTGGCAGGTGACAAGAGTCAGGTATTGAATTCAGGTACTGGCTACTATTAATATCCATTAATTAAGGGGCACACATACTGAAGTGGGGATGGGATCCCACACTTTTTGCATATACACAGTCAAGGTGCCATGTTCGAGTGGCAGAGAAGGCTGCTGGTAATCAGGAAATCTAAGCTAAAATTAGAAGATATAAACATAAATACTTGATTAAATCAGTAAAACAAAACCACAAGGGACTAGTTTATAGTCCAGTGAACACATACATGTACTGTAAATTTTATGCCATAAAAATGTATAGTTTACAAAACAGTTGAAAGCACATTAATGCAGGAAAATGAAAAAGCATAATTTAAAATGCACAAAATATACAACTTTGTTTTTAAACAGCATTGTAAAGCCATTTTAAGCCAGAGTTTAACCAAATTTGACAGTTTTATAGAGGAAAGGATGGTCTATCTGGAAAAAGTAGTCCTATTTGAGTAAAAGTTGAAGAAGGGGGGCGCTATAAGGTGGAGTAGTTGGGGGGAGTAGCTGTGGCCCAGAACCCATGCAGGCAGGCAGGGTGGAGGAGGAACAAGGGATGGTGTGTACTCTTGAGCTGGAGGTGTTACTGAAACTCATAGGATAGCCCCAGGGAGGAGTCTTAAACCCCACAATGAATATTTAATTTGTCTGAGGTGCAGACTAAAGGGAAACAGGCTATTTAAAGAGAAATGACTCATTTTAAAAGTGACTTTGTCGGTGCTAGTGTGGAAAATTACACTTTGAATGCTGACTTTTTTTCCCACAGGGTGGAAAACTTTAAACTTCAGCGACTCCATGATCTCATAAATTAATTTATTAGTGAAAACCACTAGAGAAAGCCAGGAAGGGTATTATTTGTTTGGCGAAAGTGTAAAAGTGATTAAACTTGATTTTGCAGTAATTTCTTTGTGCTTAATGTGATGTACATTTGCAAGCATCCAAGTTGACAGAGCAGAACAGGCTCAGAATTTTCAGAAAAGGCTGTTGAAATTTCAAACTTGTGATTCCATTGTGACTCATCCTGCTGCAGAATTCCAATGTGGAATTCAAGCTTACTTGTGGAATTAATAACTAGAAGGACAATTATTGGTGTTATTAATGCACCAACCCATTCAAAAATATCTAGTTTGATGCTTACTTGTGGAATTAATAACTGGAAGGACAATTATTGGTGTTTTTTATGCACCACTCTGTTCAAAAATATCTAGTTTTGATGTTCTCGCCTCCACAGTTGCAGATAGAACAGGTAATTTGGATTTGGTTTTAATAGGGGACTTTAACACAGATTGGGCTCAAAATAGGGGGCATACATTAGGACTAAGTATGAATCAGCTAGGATTGAAACAGATTTTATACGAACCTACTAGATGCACAAAAAATTTTAAGCAAGGGTCAGTTTTTTGATTTGTTTTTTGTGTCATCATGCCTAAAAGTAACTGAACTTGAAATCATGCCTATGAACCTGGGAGACCACTTCCCTATAAAAGTATGTATTGAGATTGATTATAGCCTAAAATAGACTATGGCACCCCATTGGGAAACTGAAATGATGAATTTTAATGTAATAGAATTCAGAAATAGTTTAAGTAGGGTTAAATGGGATCGAATGACCCTAATCCCTGATTTGGATATAGCAGTCCAAGACTTTGTTAATACTACGGTTACTATTTTAAATTTGCATGCACCAAAGTTAATGCAAAAGAGTAGAAAGAAAAATCTTCCTTGGATTACAGATGAATTAAGGACTCAAATTAGAATAAAGCGTTGTCCGTGGGAAAAGGCCAAAAAACCAAAAAAAAACACTGAAGACTGGGTCACATTTAAAAATTGGAGAAATAAAATTATTAAATTAATAAAAGCTGCAAAGAACAGGTACTATAGGAATAACTTAGAACATGTTACTGATCACAGACAATTTGGGCATCAAATGAAAAAGTTACAAAATCCTGTAAACACAAAATTCTCTGTAAACTTAATATATGGAAATGTCTTAATAAGTGACCAAAAGGAGATTGTAGACATCTTGAACAGTTACTTTATAGACTTACCAGATTTAGGGATAAATGGAGTAGATACGAATAATACAGAAACTTCCATTCAAAAGATTAAGGATGTAAGTAATGTAGAAATAAGTAGGCCATTATTCAGATTTAGGAAAATTAAAATACAGGAAGTTGAAAAGGAATTGAAAAAAACTGAATATTAATAAAACTGGAGGGTTAGATGGAATTAAAGCTTGCTTCTTGAAACTTGGAGCTGATATTGTGGCACCAACAGTGATATCTTTATTGAATTGGAGTTTATGTTCATCAATTTTCCCAAAGGCCTGAAGTTAGGAAAAATAGTGCCAATTTTTTAAGTGGGTGATCCATTATTGGCTATGAACTACAGACCAATAGCCTTGCTCCCTATATAGTGAAAAATCATGGAAAAATGTGTGCATCAGCAGTTTAGTCAATACTTAGAACAACATGGTGTCCCAACAGACTGCCAGCACAGATTTGGGTTGGGGAGGTCTGTGGACACAGCCCTAGTGGATTTCAATAATTTGGTTACAACCTCAATGAATTCTGACTTTGATACAGGGGTTGTGTCCATGGACCTCAGCAAGTCCTTTGATCTGGTGGCTCACCAGACATTGCTACAAAAGTTATTTGAGGTCGGGGTGCACCCGGAACCCCTACAATTGTTTCAATCATATCTGAAACATAGGAAACAGTGTGTGTCCCCAGAGAATGATTATATCATCTTTAAAAATGATTAAAAGGGAGGTACCACAGGTGTTCATTTTGGGCCCCTTGCTGTTTAATATTTATGTCAATAGTTTGCCTAATGAGTTACTCTGTGAGGTGCGCCCGTATGAGGATGACACCGACTTGGTGGCATCCGCACACAGTCGGCATCCCTGAAAAATAAACTTCAAATGGATTTGTTAAAAATGGAATCGTGGTTCAAAAAAATCTGGCTTATTGTTGAACAGTAAGAAAACTCAGTGTTCTTTTTACTTTGGACAGAAGGGAAACATCAAATACTTTAAATATTAAATTTGGGAATGGACAGCCAGTGCTTAATGTAACCAGTTATAAATATCTTGGTGGTACTGGTGACTAACAGACTTACATTTAAACAACATATAGAGTCTTTAACTAAAAGATTGAATCAGAGATTGAGGGTTATGAGATGTATTTCTGCGTGTTTTACAAAAAAACATAAAAAAGAAATTGGTACAACAATTACTGATGCCAGTTTTAGACTATGGAGGGCTGATATACAGAAATGCAAATGTAACAGCCCTACATATGTTGAACAGTGCCTATTATAAATTAGCAAAGTTCACAAATGGAAGTAAGACAGGTACCCATCATTGCTACATATACTTTTATTTAGGATGGTTAGGACCAGAAGACAGGAGAATGTACAACGGGTTATCATGGAGTTCCGGGCTGTTTAAACTTAAAGTTAATCACCCCATGTGATCATTGATAACCTTTTCTTATAATGAAGACAAGAAATATAATGTAAGAGTTAGCAAATGAGATCTGATTTTTCCAAAAATTCATAATAAATTAGGTGAAGCCACATTACAGGCAAGTCTGGCTAAAACATGGAATACACTTCCTACCGAAATAAAATATAACAATACCGAAACTGAATTTCAGTCAGCTCTGAGGAAATTTTTGCAGAAACCATGTGAATGTTAACTAAATCTAAGTTTCTGAACTACTGATTTGTATGCATTTTATATGATCCCTAGTAACCCACTTGCACTAATTTTACTTTGTGGCTGTGTATTTATTATAAGTGATATATGTGATATTTGTCATATGTGATGTAATGTTAAGGTCTTTATTGTTTATACAGAACTCATTTTGAAAATAGAGGTATAAATCTCTAAAGTCTGCACCTGTACAAAAATAATATTTTATCAATCAATCTATCAATCAAGCTGATTGTTGCTGAGGTTTGAAACAGGGTCCTGCCCATTCACTGACAGGATCTGGAGGAATGGAATATTCAGTGGGTATAAAATGAGCTGCAATGCTCATTTTGGGAAACATCAAGCAGGGACAGACCTAAGGGGACCAGACCTGTTCAGAGGGAGTCCAGCCTACTGAGGCCTACCTGTTGTTAGGGCCTGGGGGACTAGCCCACAGTTAAGTGTTCAGACTATGGGGGGTCACCTGCATTCCAGTGTTAGGGATAGTAGGGCAGTAAGTGAGAGCAGGGACAGAAAAGATTAGCCTGCTGCATTGAGTACCTGTTTCTTCACAAGTGTCTTCAGCTGCAGCCAGCCAGATAGCATCTACTTCAAGCAACCAGGTCATCTCCAAGGATCAACAGCATCAGCTCCACTACCGACTCCAGAGGTCCAAGTCACTAGCTTTTCAAGCCATTTAAGGAAAGTGGTATAACTTTTATTTCACTATGGGACTAGTTCAAGACAGAACTCATCTGCATATTGAATTCTGGAATCCTTGCTTCAGGGACTTCTGTCCAACTATTGAAAGACTGAATTTAGAAATGGGGGGGGGGAGAGTATACTGTGAATGCTATAGAGCAATTGTTATGTGATGCAAAGTAAATGTTACTGTAAAATATGTAGAATACAAGTGACTAGAGCATACAAGCAATTTAATGTTAAGTGTTTTGGTGTTAGATACCAGGGAAAGGTATTGGGAGGTAAGAGGTGAGTGAGCTGACTGAGGTGGGTATAGGCCTAGTAGGCACTGCATGCCCTTAAAGCAAGTAATCTGAATGTACAGTGACTGAGGTCAGATGTGTGGTCTAGTACTGGGTTAGGATTTTATGTATCTGGTGGGCTGGTGGGTAGTGGAATAGCCTATAGTCTCTAGGGATAGCAGGTACAGACCTGCGGGAATAGAAAAGGGGTATTAATGCTCAAAATATTTACTCAGGTCTCAGTTATTTGAAAAAAGTATATGTGTAGTGCCCCAGGGAAATTGGGGGCACCACAGAAAATAGTGGACTCGGGGACATCACAGAAAATAGGGGATCCTCAGAGACATGAGAGGTCAGACAGTTATGGGGACCCTGGCAGCTTAATGGGAAACCCAAGAAAAGCTTAGGAGAGCCTCTGAAACACAGAACAGGCCCATCTCCAGCAGACAGTTCTAAATTCAGGGTTTTAAAAGAAAACCATTTTTTCTTCTCCTTTGTTCTTCCTTTCCTCCTGCTACAGACTGACACCTAATCAGCCAAAGCCAAACCAGTTGGACCACATTCCTGTTCCACAGGGGAGAAAGAAGCCAGGCTGAGCCCTCTCAGCCAATCCCTGTGGCCAGAGTAGATTCAAATTTGGAGACTTTTTTTTTAAGCCACTGACCCAGCCTCAGAATGCTGACCTCAGGATGAAGGAGCCAATCCCCTGGCAGGTAGCCAGGACCACCCAAGCCTAGAGGAGGCTCTGCACAGGCTGGAGACAAGAGAAAGAGTTTGGCCAGGGAGGGTGAAGGACAGTAAGGCAATGGATGTCGGCTTCCCTGTTAGGAGGTTGAAGTGAATCCCCTGGGTCCCTTTAGTGTAACTTCCTCCAGAAGATCTCCAGTAGTAGCCGCGGTCATTTTTTTGCAGAAATTTGCCATCTAGTTGGGTCCCACAGTGCGGTGAGTCAGTCTATTTGGCCAGTGAACCTTTTATGCAGCAGTCTCCAGGAGAAGAGGCCTCATCACTCCTTTGTGGTTGTGCATTCCCCAGGGTACAGAAATCCTTGTTGAACTCCAGGGGTGAGTAGGCTTGTTGGCTAGCACTTCCTTTAATAATTAGTCATAGCTAGACCTGTTCCAGCCAGGGGAAGGATTGTTTGTTTAGCAATCGTATTTGTTGTACTATGTAATTATTGTTTATAATGGTTAAATTGCTTCCATTGTAGCCCCTAAATGATGGAGGAAGCTGCTACCTAGTCCAATTATAGAGAGAGAGAGAGAGAGAGAGAGAGAGAGAGAGATGAGATCCTAGAAGGCAGAAGCTAGGAGGGTTCAAACTAAATAATTGTTAAACCAAGATTAAAGGTGTTTGTGAACGCCTCTCTTGAAGGAATCTCTGCTAGTTTAACTTATTCTAGGCAGTCTGTGCTCCAAATAGAGAGACTGGGGCACTCCCTCTCAGCCAAGAGTCAAAGAACTGCTAGGTAAAGCCAGCTCAAAGTATTACTGGTGAGAAGGGAAATGTTCATGCAGAATTTCCAATTGTTTAGCTGTAAGAAGCTAATTACTAGAGGCCTGGCAGAGCCTTAGTGCATTCTTCTCTCAGAGGTCTATGATAATCTGATCTCTAGTAATGGGGAAAGGGTAGTCCCTTATCCATATTTAGTAGAAGGGCAGGGCAGCCCATAGCTGGGACAAAGAGACTAGGTACCCTGGCCTCCTCAATATTCAGAAGACACCCAGAGCTGATCCATATTAACAAAGGGGTGGGTCATCAAACTGTTTCAATGCCCATGGACCAAACTTTATTTTCTTTATATGCCTGCAATCTCCTGTTGCTTGCCTATGTCTCAGCTGTCCCTGATTTTGCCTCAGAAATTTCTTCTGTCCCTCCTAAGTTTGCCATTTTGGGCACTAAAGAATAGGGATTGGAATCACAAAATAATGCCAGCCATTGATGTTACAGTCTAGTTCTCATTAAGAAAATGCTATTCACACTAAGGAGCATGTTGTACACAGCTTCTGGAACTAATATTACTATTTTATCAGATGTGTTCCTGATTTTGGTCATTTGTCCCTGATTTGTGATGAGGGAGGTTGAGAGGTATGGTTGCCTGGACCCACTGCTTGCAGTGTCTGAACTGCTGTATTCAATCAAACTGTGTTAAGTTGTTGAACTGCTTGCTGTGACTGAACTGTTATATTCAATTGAAGAGTTTAAGTGACTGAACAACCTTATTCCTGGGGTATCATGACTGCACTGGCTTATTTGCTCAATTGTTCTGAGTGACTGCACTGCCCTGAGGGCACTGATTGCTGCAATTGCCTACTGCTACTTCCTCTGAAGACATTTAGGGTCACCCCATCCCAAGTGGTAGGGCTCGGTCATAAAAGAAGGGGGTGATTGTGTTTCAGGTTTGTAATTTTTGTTCTCTTCCAGGCTCCTGCACAAACCTTATCTAGGTTCCTCCGGTGCCTCTTCTTTGACTCAGGGAGGGTCTCCGGGAAGCCCAGTATCACCTGCACCCACCTCTACTGACCTCCACCAACTCCAAGTGTTCACCATGACGCCCCAGGTTCGAGTTGCCAGTCATAAGTGGTAGCCAGCTAGTAGCTAGGGCCTACCAAAGTGAGTCAGGTTAGGGGCTGTCCTGGCTCTAGCTTGAGGGACTTCAGTCATCCACTGAACTCGGAGTCACGCTGCCCATTCTCCTGCATAGACATTGTCCCAAGGTGGCAATAGTACTGGTGGCCTATACCAAGGCCTTGCCGAGGATTGCTAGGCTCTGTACCTCATCTCCCAAGGTGGCGTAAGTACCGGAATGGACATAAGTGAACAGCCAATGAAATCATCAGACTGACAGTTTACCACCGGTGTAAATCCTCTGATAACCAATGGCTGTTGATGAGAATACAATCCAAGGAATCATCTGCAGCACAGGAATAAATAGAATAAAAATTAAAAAAACAAAGCAACCTCTTTAATATTTGTATTTTATTATAGTAAAACAAGCATTTGTCAATCCCGAATGTTGATTGCGTTGATCCGTTGAGCTCGCTTACTGCCCATGTTATTCGCTCGTTCTGTTTCTCCCAGTGCTGCAGGCTGCTCTTTTGTACTGGGCTCCTGCCTGTGTTAGCATGTTTTTCTGACCACAAAGAAATCTGCAGCTGTCCCGACAGAGCTCCATTGAGATGGGTCACTCCCCCTCTCTCACTCGCTCATTCTGTTTCTGCTAGCGCTGCAGGCTGCCCTTTTGTACTGGGCTCCTGCCTCTGTTGGTGGCTTTTTCTGCTCACAAAGAAATCTGCAGCAGTCCTGACACAGGTCCTTTGAGCTAGCTCACTCCCCCTCTTTCACTAGCTCATTCCATTTCTGATGGCGCTGCAGGCTGGCCTTTTGTACTGGGCTCCTGCCTGCATTGCCACCTTTTTCTGCCACAAAGAAATCCACTGCAGTCACGATAGAGCTCCGTTGAGCTTGCACACTCCCCCTCTCTCACTCGCTTGTTGTGTTTCTTCCAGCCTTGCAGGCTGCCCTTTTGTACTGGGCTTCTGCCTGTGTTGGCACCTTTTTCTGCCCACAAAGAAATCCATAGCTGTCCCAACAGAGCTCCGTTGAGGTCGCTAACTCCGCCTGTCTCACTCGCTCATTGTTTCTCCTGGGGCTGCAGGCTGCCATTTTGTAGTGGGCTTCTGCCTCTGTTGGCACCTTTTTCTGCCCACAAAGAAATGTGCAGCAGTCCTGACAGAGCTCTGTTGAGCGCGCTCACTCCCCCTCTCTCACATACGCGTTCCGTTTCTGTCAGCGCTGCAGGCTGCCCTTTTGTACTGGGCTCCTGCCTGCATTGTCGCCCTCTTCTGGCCACAAAGAAATCTGTAGCAGTCATGATACGGCTCTGTTGAGGTTGCTCATTCACTCCCCCTCTCTCACTCATTCATTCTGTTTCTCCCGCCGCTGCAGGTTGTCCTTTTGTACTGGGCCCCTGCGTGCATTGCTGCCTTTTTCTGCCCACAAAGAAATCCGCAGCAGAGCTCCGTTGAACTCACTCACTCCCCCTCCCTCACTCACTTGTTCTGTATCTCCTGCTGCTGCAGGCTGCCCTTTTGTACTGGGTTCCTGAATGCATTGGCTGCTTTTTCTGCCCACATAGACATCTGCAGCAGTCCTGACACAGCTCTGTTGATGTCACTCACTCCACCTCTCTCACTTGCTCGTTCTGTTTCTGCCAGTGCTGCAGGCTGCCCTTCTATATTGGGCTCCTGCCTACATTGCTGCCCTTTTTCTGCCCACAAAGATATCCACAGCAGTCACGATAGAGCTCCGTTCAGCTCACTCACTCTCCCTCTCTCAGTCGCTCGTTCTGTTTCTCCCACCACTGCAGGCTGTCCTTTTGTACTGGGCCCCTGCATGCATTGCTGCCATTTTCTGATCACAAAGAAATCCGCAGCAGTCCCAACAGAGTTCCGTTGAGCTCATTCACTCCCCCTCCCTCACTCACTCATTCTGTGTCTCCTGGCACTGCAGGCTGCCCTTTTGTACTGGGCTCCTGCCTGCATTGGTGCCTTTTCCTGCCCAAAAAGAAATCCGCAGCAGTCCCAACAGAGCTCAGTTCAGCTCGGTAACTCCCCCCCCTCCTCTCAGTTGCTCGATCCTAATCTGTCCCAAACACTGATTTCTGACAGCGACTGCGGATTTCTGCACTGGAAGTGCAGAAACACATTTTGGCCAGGATGTGAAAAGTGACAGCTGTACTGTTCACAAGGAGGTGTGAACAAATGCCAATGTTGAAAATCTGGCATGAAAATATTGCTAATTTGCAAACTTACAAGGGTGCATGGAAACTGCACAACACACGCTCGTAACACAGTCATTTTATGGAGTTTCATCACAAAATTTTCAACATATGCATTTTTAGGACCTCTGCTCATGAACAGTGTCAGTGTGATTTTCTTCATGTGTCCTGAACACTGATTTCCCACAGCAGCCATGCTATTGTGTGCCAGGAGAGTGAAAACACATTTTTGCCAGGAAGTGAAAAATGACAGCTGCACTGTTCATAAGAAGGTGTGGAAAAATTCCAATTTTGAAAATCTGGAGTGAAAATATTGCAAAGTTGCAACGGTACGAGCGTGCATGGAAACTGCGCAATGCACATTCATAACACACTCATTTTATGGACGTTCATCAGTAAATTTTCAACGTAGGCATATTAGGACCTCTGCTAATGAACAGTGTCACTGTCATTTTCATAATGTGTTACTTAACACAGATTTCCACAGTAACCACGCTTATTCTGCTGAACCGCGAAAACACATTTTGGCCAGGATATGAAAAATGACAGCTGTACTGTCCATAAGGAGGTGCAGAAGAATGGCAATGTTGAAAATCTGGAGTGAAAATATTATTAATTCGTGAAGTTATGAGCGTGCATGCAAACTGCACAATGCACGCTCGTAACACAGTCATTTTATGGAGTATCGTCACCAAATTTTCAACATAGGCATTTTAGGATGTCTGCTCATGAACAATGTTACTGCATTTTCTTAATCTGTTCTGAACACTGATTTCCCACAGTGACCGTGCTATTCTGCGCCAGAAGTGTGAAAACACATTTTGGCCAGGAGGTGGAAAATGACAGCTGTACTGTTCACAAGGAGGTCTGAAAAAATGCCAGTGTTAGAAATCTGGCATGAAAATATTGCAAATATGCAAAGTTACGAGCATGCGTAGTAACCGCGCAACGTACACTCATAAAACAGTCATTTTTTGGATTTTTCCCACCAAATTTGCAACATAGGCTTTTTGAGAGCCCACCTCATGAACACTGGCACTGTCATTTTGTTAATCAGTCCCAAAAGGGGATTCTGCACAGTGACCGTGAAATCACCTTTCCGGGCTGAATAACGCCATGACAGTGCCAGAATTCATGAGGAGGGGTCCTAAAAACCCCATATTGAATATTTGGTGCCAAAATTCCAAAAAAATGCCTCAAATCAAAGTTGAAAAAACCCTGTTTATTCCATTATACAGCTTACCGTCATTTCCTCAGTTCACGGTCAGCTTTGCAGAGTGCAGATGTGTTCCTGGTCCACTGAAGATGGTCTCTCTGGACTGCAGAAGTAAGTATGGGGTGAGGGGGGTGTGGGGAGGCAGGGTGCACAGTGGGTGGGCGCAGGTTGTGGGGAGGGCAGGGAGACCGCCGAGGGACTGTTTACTTTTTCCACAGGGAAAAAAGAAAACATTGCGGGACCATTTTTGGTTTTACAGGGGCATGTGGCACACTGCGGTAGGCTCCCAGCATGTGAATGGAGTCTTTTTTGGGGTGGGCAGCTGTAGCCAATGATGGATTGGGCACCCCCATCGGCACACAACAGAAGGGGGGGTTACATTATGCCGATGGGATTGGGCACCCCGTCAGCACAAAAGCGGGTGGGGGTGACATTATGCCGATGGGGATCGGGCACCCCGTTGGCACACAACAAAAGTGGGGGGGGTTACATAATGCTGACTGGGAGTGGGCTGCCTATTGCAACATCAACCTTGGGGCACTGAAGCCGATGAGGATCATGGCCCCCATCGGCAAACAGACATGGTGATGGGGCACATGCTGCCGAGGGGGACTGGGCACTCCCTCAGTGGGGGGGCTTAATATTGTTTGTGAACACAGCGGCAAGCCACTGCCATCTTCACAAACAGTATCACTGTAACAAGGTTCCGCCCAGCAATGACGGGTTGCTTCCTCATTGCAGTGAATAGCTTACGCTGTAATGACGAAGCGGCCCCTGATTGCAGTGGTTGAAACCTTACAAGGTTGTGGCACTCTGGCTGTACTAGTGTCAGCAGCAGCATGCCATGGCATTGGGGAAAGCAGGTCAAGCCTTTAAAAGCTGTAGGGGCATTGGCCACAACAGTGCTGCACCTCCACAACCTGCTTCTGGTAAGCTGTCGCAATATGTTTCTTGCGCATGCACGTAATCAACATAAAAAATTAACCTTGGTATAATCACAATAAGTCACTCGGAGGATATGGGTTATCAGAGGATTTACCATGGCTGGCAAGGATTTACCCACTTGGCTGTGCCTCATGGGTAAACCACTCCAGCCATGGTAAATCCCCTGATAACCCACACACCCTCATGGCTTATTGCTTAAATAGATCCCATTCAAAGTGCAGAAGTGTCTGAGAGTAACATTTGAGCATAAATATAACATACAATCAGCCATCTATATACAAATTCACTGCAAAAGGTAGGGAGATAGGACATTTAGGAATAGAGCATGGAGAGAGAAAGGCGTAGAGAGAGAGAGAGGATGGATAGGAGGAGGGGGTAGGGTAGACAAGTGGGGGAAAGAAATTAGTAGTAAGGTGTTAGTTTACACAAGAGAAAGCATGTGGGAACTACAAAGCAGCATAGCACAGGAAGCCATGGCCTAAGGTGGGTTGAAACAGGTGCACTGGGCATGTCCAGCAAGAAGGGAGTGATGCCTCTTCTTAAAAGTGGCATGACTTGGGGCCAAGCGTACCTCAAGGGGCAGCGAGTTCCAATAGTTGGGGGCTATGTATGAGAATCCTGATTTACCTTTGGCTGTTTTACATTGAGGAATGCTTAGCAAGGAAAGGTCAGAAGACTGGAGGCCGTAGGAGGTGGGCTGAGGGATTAACACAGATGCAAGGGAGGTGGGCTTGTTGGACCGCAGCACACTGTCCAGAAGATTCCCAAGAGAGATGAGGCAGTGGACCATGGGAGAGGGCCATTTTAGGTCTGCATATAGCAGGCAGTGATGTTTCATCCTAGAGGAGGCAGAGGCATACCGGCATATGTTATTATAGGTTGTGTCCCACTTGTGAAGGGAAGCCTTTGTCCAATTGCTGCAGATTATGTGAGTTATTGGAGTAGATTCCTCTGGCAATGGCCAACTGTGCAGAAGAAGTTAGAATATGGCTCATTTTATAGGCTAATCCCAGTTTAACATTTACAGCCTTGCACGTGGAGGTTATATTGATGTCATAAGTAAGGGATTCATCAAGCAAGACACCCAGGTATTTAAAGGAAATTACCACCTCCATTGGGGTACTGTCAGCACAGGAGGGTCTGAAAAGATCACGGCTATGTTTTAGTTTAGCAGATGAACCAAAGAGCATAGCCTGGGTTTTGCCAGTATTGAGAACAAGCCTATTTTTGGTGATCCAGAACTGAATATTTAGTAAATCCATAAAGAGCTTTTGGTTGATAGTTAGAACATTTTCTGAGCTAGTGAACAGAACAGGGTCATCGGTGTATAGCAAAGATGAACAGGAGGATGTGTTCTGTATTATGCTATTAATAAAGATCAAGAAGAGAAGAGGTCCAAAGATATATCCCTGTGGTACACCAACATCAATGATTGTTTTTTTCCTGAGGTGGCCAAGTTGAATTTTACTACTTGAGTCCTATTAGACAGATAGCAATGAAACCAGATGACAAACCCAAGGCTTGGAGATTGGCTAGCAGAAGGGTGTGATTAACAAGATCAAATGCCTTTATTAGATCAATAAACACTGCACCAGTTAGATGGCCCTGATCCATGGCATGAATCGTGTCATTGGTTAGCTGTAGCAAAGTAGTTTAGGTACTATGGCCTTTTCTGAAACCATGTTGGTTTGTGGAGAGGAGGTTGTACTTGGAGAGTTGTTCGGTAACCTGAACTGTGATGAGCTTCTCAAGGACTTTGTTTAATACAGACAGTATTGCTATTGGCCTATAGTTTGCTATATCCTTCTTGTCTCCTTTTTTAAAAACCGGAGTGACTCTGTCCAGTTTCTATACATTGGGCACAACATCTTCACCAAGGGACATACTGAATATTCTAGATAATGGTCCTGCAATAAATGGGGCAGCCAGTTTTTAGAATTTCAGTTCCAGACAGTCAGACCAAACTGTAGTACTGTCTGATATGGTATTTAGATGTTTAATGACAGCCACCTTCGAGATAGCATTGAAGTAGAATGGCGGCCCTATTGGCGTAACCTTCAGAAAGGGGGATTCAGAAGTTAGGTTCTCGGGTGGGAAAGCAGTGGTAAATTTGGAGAGGTCCGAGAAGTGAGTATTAAACATGTTGGCAATTGTGCATGAGTCATTACAGTGTACTTCTTTCAGTATCATGTCACTTGTGAAGTGTGTCTGCTTTGAGCCAAGGAAAGATTTTATACGTGACCAAAATTTCCTTGGGTCACCAGCTGCATCTACCAGAAGGCCCTTGCAGCATTGACTTTTTGAATGCCTAATTAATTTTTTGCACTTTTTTCACTGTTCCCTGTAGTTGCCAAAGTCAGCTTTGAGACCAGAGGTTTTGTACTTTTTCCAGCATTTGTCCCTAACCTTAAGGGATGAGAGGAGGTCTTTATGTAACCATCTGGTTTGCTTGCCATAAATTCACTGAGTGATAAGAGGAGTATGTTTTTCTTGAAGAAACACAAATTTACTCAGGAAAGCGTGGAGGGCAGCATCCGTATTCTGTGATAGGTAGACAGGTGTCCAGTCAGTGTGGGACACATCATATAAAAAATGGGCCTGGTTCAGGTTGGCATAGTTCCTGAAGAATATGCAGCGTTGAAGAGATGTGGAGATTGTGGATGGACTCCATATACAGAAAACAGGGAAATGATCACTAATGGTGTCCAGCAGAGTTCCTGCTGCTGCAATCCTGTAAACGCGATTTGTTAGGATCCAGTCAATGAGAGGGCTGGAGCCAGCCATCGCTGACACTTTTGTACAGTCATAATGATTTGATGTAAGTTGTAGTTTTGCACCAGAGACTGTAGAGAATCTTGGGATTTGCTTAACCAGTTTATATTCATATCCCCAAGGATGATGAGTTCATTATTTCCTGCGTTAACAACCGTGTGGTCCATCATCTCCACTAGACCATTTTGCCCACATTTGAGGGGGGGATTATAGGCACAAATAATGTGGAGCTTCTTAGTTCCTAGAGTGAGTATAGTGTGGATGTACTCGTACAAATAGTTACTTTTGACAGTTATCATGGTTAGGTTAAGATTATTTTTGAAATAGATTGCCACACCCCCAGCATGTTTTGGGGGAGGCCTGTCACTCCTGAGGAGGTTGTAGTTCAGGAGCAGGCAATGGGTATCTGGGATGGAGTGCTTTAACCATGACTCAGATAAACAGAGCACATCAGGGTGGTAGTTTGCCACCCAGGCTTCAAGTTCTGCATGGTTGTGAAGAAGACTCCTTACATTAATATGGACAATGCACAGACCTTTTTTGTCATAACCAGTGCAGTTTACGGGTACTTGACTTGCATTGGACTTGGGTTCTATTCAATGTCACTGGACAGCATGAGCACCAGCAGTATCAGGTACCCTAACTTATGGAGAGCAAAAAGAGGTATATTACAACTGTAGAGATGCCATCATTTAGCAACAGATGTGGTAACATACAGTAGTAGATGAGTAATCCAGGGAGGAGTGCAGGGGTAGCATCCAGACCTCTATCAGATAGGGTTAACATGTTAGAGTAGGTGAAATCATTTAGGTCCATGTTCCCATATTGGTGGCAGTCATAAAGATCAAGAGCTGTGAACATGGAGAGGACTAGCAGAACCAGGCTAATAGAGAGCATTAATAGGGTTTTCCTAGCCATTTTGTAGGAGTAGAGAATCCCAGCAGGGGTGATAAGGCTGGAGGGGGTGTCTACAGATAAGTAAATGGGCAATTTAAACTATCACTATAGAGGGCTGTAATGAATCTATGTCTATGAGGATCACTAACCTAGAAACAGAAATGGAGGTCAGGGTATCAGTATGTCAGATAGACATAGGCAACTGCTAGTAACAGTACTCAGCGGGAGTTTCAAGATGTAGATGGAAAGAGCTGTGCAGTTTAAACAGCCAAGAAGACAGTGTAAACATGTATGTTAAAGATTATAAATTATTAGACCCGATTTTAGACTATATATGCATTAACTCAGTGCAGTTTACAGTAATAGAATGCTATACTATTAAGTTAAAATTCAGTGAAATCACAGGAGCAATAGACTCTATATATTTTAAGATGTATTGGAACTAGTTGAAGGTGCCCTCTAGTAGCTAATAATAATAATAATATTCTTTATTGTTACCGCGTCTTTCTAAAACCAAGGCGCCTTAACAGCAAAACTTCACATAAAAACAATAACATAAACACAAATACAAGAAATACTGAATTCATAAAATACAATAAAATATCATTATCTGGGATATGCCAACAACCACAAATGGGTCTTTAAGGGGGAGCGTGGCTAGCGCTCAACTAAGATGGCGACATAATCGTGCAGCTCTCTTCGCAAGGAGCCAAGAACCCGTAAATTACTATTTTCGGGGAGGACTTCTTAACGGGAACAGGACGGATCAGTGTGCTGAATTCTCGCTTCAGTGGCCGGGGGACTTTGAAACTAAGTGGACAGCAGTAAAGCTTGTTACGAGTGAGGAATCAGCCGCCTAATCTACGCGACACGTACGATGATGCATTCTACGAAGGAACGAGAGGAGCCTTCAATTAGGGAGATGTTTGCATCAATTATGGCCAGCATAGATACCCTCATGTTGGCAGCTAATAATTCAGCTTTTTCAATCCAGCAAATTAATGTGCTAGTCGATGCAGTGGAACAAAAGGCCACTACGCAGGAGGATTTATTTCACAGTCATTCGGCCCTTATGAGAGACCAGGTGGCTCAGATACATCTTTTGCAGGACAAAGTGGATGATTTGGAGAACAGGAGTCGGCGTAATAATTTGCGCTTACTGGGCTTTCCGGAGGGTTGTGAAGATGGGAGGGTTTTGCCATTTTTACAGCAAGCATTGCCAGAGATCCTGAAGCTCCCCCAAGGCACCAAGATTACCATGGAGCGTGCACATCGTACATCGCAGCCCAGGCATGCTCAGGGGGAGCGGCCTCACCCTATCTTAACGCGAATCCTGAACTTTGCCAAAAAAGAAGCGATACAGGCAAGGGCAAGAGAGTTAGGGCAACTACAGTGGCAGGGCCATAAGATCATGATATTTCAAGATTATTCTAAAGAGCTTGCAGCCCGGTGTAAAGCTTTCACTGAAGTCCGACGGAAGTTACATGCTGTGAGAATCCCTTTTACTTTGAGATACCCGGCTACACTGCAAATTTCAATAAATGGCACAACTCAGCAATTTTCGTCCCCATACGCTGCCCTGGACTTCATTGCCAGCACCTGCCCGAACGGCTTGAGTTCTCAGTCCCCTAGTCAGGCTGTAAACAACCAGCAACTTCTCATCTCAGAAGCTGACCCTCCAGATACCCTCCCCCAGTCTGCACCTCTGGTGGGATTAGAACCTAGAAACTCGAAAGTCCGGAAGAGGCCTCCATCCTCCCCGCATACTAAACCGGGCCATCCACAGGAGAGGAAGAACAGTGTTGACATACCGGCCCCTGCCCCTCTCAGCGCAGAGTCTGAATAACAGCTAGAGTATGTTAGCCCCTATTTTGCTCACAACTGATTTTCGATCCTGAGTGATCTTCCCGACGCAGAGGCATGTGAAGTAATGGACAGCGGGGGTTGGGGGGACACCTGGAATGTAGTCTCCTGGAGGAATCACACAAGGAAAGGCCCCGTCGTGTTGACAGAGTTTCAGCGAGTACCTCGCCAGATATCCAGGCCCCAGGCTCCCCCCTCAGGTCACTGTCCGGGCCGAGAACCAGAGGAGGAAAAGCAACTGAACATTACATGAACACTGGGATCTTCCTTCAGTTCATACTGTTGACTTGTTAGATAAGTATCTGAATTTGCTGTTAGTGTAATGTTGTAATTTTGTGGGTGGGAAATGTCACAGCCTCTTTGGCCCATGTCTGGGTGATGACTTCAGGGACAGTGGTTTCCTTCCAAAGGTTAATGTAGCCTGATTACACGGGCTAATGGGTTTAGTTAGATGGTCTGGCTGCCAAAAGTTGTTCACTGTGTGGGTAATTGCTATGGCCAAATGGAACGTGGATACATAGACATGTTTCTCAGGGAGTATAAGTCAGAGGACTGGGAGCACTCGACAATCCTCCTGGGAAAAGCATAGCTGCTCGGGTGTATGTGGCACCCACCTCCGCCCCCCTTTACCCTTCCAGTCTGCCCTTTATCCTGTTCAATTTGGATTCCACTGTCTCTTTCTGGGTTTGTATCTCACCCCTTTCATCATCCTGCCCTGAGGGCTCAGCAAGAGGCGGCTAAATGTCTTTTTTGGATCCTGTAGGTGTTATCTGGTACCCAAATAACACCAGAGGCAGTACATCGGTTCCTCAGTATGTGTTATGCTGATGCCGTATTTGACATTCCTACCCGGACTCCGCAGCACACAGAGCTGTAAATGAGTAAGCCTTGCTGATGTTTCCGGCAAAGATTTCATGTGGAACGTTTGCAAAACCTTAATATAAGGATTGAAAGTTTCTAGTGATCACTGAAAACTCAACTTAAGGAGATGTCCTCCAGTAATATCTGAGGATACTAATATGGTACTGAGCCAAGAACTAGGAGCGAGTCTCCTATTTTGCTAGCAGGTCCTGGTTAGTCCTAATTACAAAAGGGGGGGGTTCTGATTTTCCCATCGACAGTACAGCAGTAGGCTGGTCCAAGAATTCGCTCACAGGACTTATACCCCCCCCCCGTTAGAGGGGGTGGTAGGCAGATCCGTACATGGCTCTGGTATGTGCGGATTTATTGTCCCTTTTGCTTTTGTCCCGCTTTCGGATATTCTGGTATACACAGTAATAGGGGATTTTCTCTCCCTCTCTGAGAAGTACCTGGTTCACCCCCCAGGAGCGACAGGACATACCATTGGCTAGGCTCTAGCTGGTTTAGTCCTACCGCTCTCCCTTTAATAGTTTGTAGATAAGTTAGTTTGTTAATTAGATATAGTGATAGTATACAGTTGTTGCAGTTCGGATAGTTAACCCCTGCCTGGTACTGGGTTTTTTTTGCTCTAACTGGGAGAGTGACTCATAAATACCAAGCCTATAGAAACACTTAACTCCTTTTTTAGGTTCTCTTTCTACGCTTGGTATATACTGGAGACCTCAACCAAATGTCTGACATTGTGATGCATACCTGGAACATTAGGGGGCTAAACTCCCCGATAAAATGTAAGAAAGTCCTTGCACACCTGAAACGTAAACATTCTCAAGTGGCCTTTCTTCAGGAGACAAAGTTTTCTGGGGAGGATCACATCCGCAAGAGGAAGGACTGGGTTCGCCAGCAGGTGCATTCTAATGCCCTGACCAGGAAACATGGGGTTCTTATCTTGGTGAATAAGTCTCTTCCCTGGACGTTAATCCAGACACGTTCAGACTCCAAAGGCAGATGGGTTATGGCCACTTATAATACTCCCACTGGCCCACTTACTCTTTGTAATGTATATGCTCCTCACTTCTTTCATAATCTGGCAGAGGTAGTACTTGAATTTAACCCCCTGGACTGCCCACTACTTATTGGTGGGGATTTCAATCTCACCTTGATGCCTCTTCTAGATAGGAATGATGGGGGGAAAAGAGGTGCATCCTAGAAGCGGGAAGGCTCTACAGCAAATGATGTCTGATCAGGGGCTCGTAGATCTCTGGAGATTGTTCCACCCCAGAACAAGAGATTATACATTTCATTCAGCTACAAACGACTCATATAGTAGGCTGGATTTCTGGCTTGGCTCAGCTACCCTGACTACTAAAACTCTGGATGCCTCAATTCTTCCCTGCTGTATTTCTGACCATGCTCTAGTCCAGATCCTTCTACACTGGGATCCAGTTGCTCCCCGACTAAGCAAGGGAGACCGGACCCACTTTTGGTAAAAGACCCTGAGTTTACCCCCTGGCTCGTTAAGGAGGCTTCTCTTTTTTTAGCTGAAAACCCTATAAGTGATACCTCTGCTTGTACAACCTGGGAGGCTTTTAAAGCCACGATGTGAGGTGACATTATGGGGTTTTCGGCTGCTAGACGAAGACAAAGGGAAATGCAGCTGCTCAATCTCGAACAGAGATTGGCTGAAGCTGAAAGTATTTTTAAGACGCTGCCCTCCCCTAACATTCACTCTGCCATTGGCAAATCCATTTTGGCCATTCGGTTTGAAATTAACCAGCTTCTGAATAGGAAAGCTGAAGCTGCTATCCTGTGTCTTAAACATACTTTTTGGGAAGAAGGGAACAAAGGGGGTAAGGTACTTGCATACCAACTACAGAAACAACAGGCTAGCAGACTTATCCCAGGTTTGAAAAATACACTAGGGTCACTGTGCACTTCTCCAAGGGATATTAATGAGATTATGTCCTCATTTTATAAAAGGCTATATTGTTCCACCCATGCTGGACCCAACAGGGATACTCAGGGTTTCTTGGACACCTTAGGCTTGCCTAAGTTGCAGAGTCAGCGAACGCAACTGTTAGATCTCCCTATTTCAAAGGAGGAACTGATGGTAGCCATCGAAGACTTGAAAAAGGGGAAATCCCCAGGAAGTGATGGGTACTCCACAGAATTCTATCAGATCCTGGGCCACACTATCTCTCCCCTTTTAACCCAGGTGTTTCAGGAGGTAGAACTTAAGGGTGCTTTACCACCCTCCATGCGGGAGGCAATTATAGTTGTGATTCCCAAGAAAGGCAAGGACCCTACTAATCCGGGGAACTACCGCCCAATTTCACTTATAAATCTGGACAGTAAACTTTACGCTAAAATCTTAGCCTATAGACTCAGCCCGTTGTTGTCTGACCTAATACACCCGTCACAAGTGGGATTTATACCTGGAAGACACAGCTCAGATCACTTAAGAACCCTGATGAATTTGATCCCCCTGGCCAAGTCTCTTCATACTCCCACGGCCGCTATTACGGTGGACTTCGAAAAGGCATTCGACTCCGTGGAGTGAGACTATTTATATATGACTCTTTCTCATTTCGGGATAGGGGATACCTTTCTTGCCAGAATAAAAGCTATATATGAAGGCCACTCAGCCAGAGTTAACACAAACTCGATGCTTTCTCATCCTTTCCCATTAGGCAGAGGTACGAGGCAAGGGTGCCCACTATCTCCCCTACTTTTTGTCCTGGCGGTGGAACCCATGGCTGCGGCTATCCGTAACCATCCAGAGATTAAAGGGTTAACAGTGGGGAATACATCCTATATAAGTTTTATGTACGCTGATGATCTTCTCCTCCTTCTGGAGGATGCATACACTGCTATCCCCCCGCTCCTTGCTTTGTTAGAAGAATTCTCTAAATACTTGGGCTTATGGCTGAACCGGAATAAGGCAGAGATACTCCCTCTCAATGAGCACTGCGTTCAGCAGGGGATAGCCGCAGATTATTTAATTTGGGCCCCAGGTGGGATCATGTATTTGGGTATCTTCTTGACCCCATCTCTAGAAACAATCTGGCAAGCTAATGTACAACCCTTCTTTCCTCCATCAAGACAGACTTCGATAGGTGGAGGCTACTTAAACTCACTCTTGCGGGAAAAGTGGCCGCGGTGACCATGATTTCTGCACCCAAGTTATTCTACCTTCTGAGGCACCTACCGGTCCCCTTACCTGCACAATGGTTCCAGGGTATTGATAAACTAATTGGGGATTTTTTATGGGAGGGATCCAAACCCAGGTTCAGTCGAGCTAAACTAAGGTCACACTGGCAGCAGGGTGGGTGGAACCTCCCATGACCAGAGGGATACCACAGTGCCTTCCTCTTGGCACAAACAGTTAACTGGGCTCGTCCTCCCTCCCCTCTTTCACAACAGTGGGTGCAGCTAGAGACAGATATTGTAGGCATGTGTTACCCCTTATCTCTCTTGGTACAGAGGGATAGCCTTAAAAAATCTGGGACTAATAAGATAGGGACAGAACGCACTTCCCCCACAGTAAAGACAGCCAGGAGAAATTGGGTTAGCTTTCATCGCAAACTTAATCTGGCCCCCCCTTCCTCTTTCCCACGTGCCTTTCTGGCAAAACCCAGACATTACCATAGGTGGAATCGAAATCCTATGGAGACAATGGATGGCACTGGGTATTACCATGCTGGGTGATTTGTTGACCCCTAACCACAAGGCCATCCAGACATTTCAATCTTTAAGACAGCAATGGGGTATCCCATCAGTGGACTTTTGGTGATATCTCCAGATTAGGGATGCCATTCGGCATCTTCTACCTCGTTTCTTGGGCTGTGCCCAAGCTTCGCAGTAGGCCAAATGGATACCCTGTACTAAGGGCCTTGCTGGGCAGATATATGCTACTTTTTGAGATACTCTCCCATCTCAATCTGATGCAGCTAAGCAAAGGTGGGAGAAGATGTTGCAGACCCATATATCCTCTGAGGCTTGGGATAAAGCCTGGGTAGACGCACACACCTGGTTCACAGATGCCAAATCCAGACTAATCCAAAATAAAACTGCACACTCTCGGTACAGAACTCCAGTCATTCTTCATAGAGCTAAAGTAATAGACCAGGACAACTGCTGGAAATGCCAACAGCCGGTGGGGGGACCTAGTGTATGTGTTGTGGAGCTGCCCTAAGATCCAACCCCTGTGGCAAGAGATACAAGATCTTGTTTTCCGGGTTCTTCAACAGACCATTCCCCTCTGTCCTCTTTTGTATCTTGGGGATTTGCTTGGATATGCTTAAATTGTCACCGCTAAGATATAGATGGCTGGCTTTTTTGGCGCTACAAACTAAAAGAGCCATATTATGCCAATCGAGGACCCCTATGGTTCCCACTGTAGTAGAAATAATGGGGTCCCAGTCTATTCTGGCCAAACTGGATAAGATATCCTACTTACAGAAGTCCAAATTCTCCTTATTTGCAGCCTGTTGGGATCCATATCTTAGATATTTGGGGAAAGTCCTTCCACCATCGGGAATAGGGTGAATACCTTCAGTCTCCTTTGCTGGTTGTAACAGGTAGTCTGACAAGGTGGGGTCCCGAACCAAGGTTCTATTATTGAAGCCCTGAGGCCTAGGTTTGTTGTGATAGTACTGGAAATTATAATCGCTGTGATTGAACACTTGTTGACATGTGGAATGCCTATTTTAAGAGTACAGATTTAAGCTTGGGATATTTTTGGTTCCATTACAGGATCAGTCTGGTCTTTTGCAGAACATATGTACACTCTTACTTAAATTTCTCCGGATGCCATGAAAGGGACACCTACGGCAATTATAAAATTACTACTGTAGAGGTGTGTATGTCCGGCAATGAGAATGCTCTGATCCGACCCTAAGGTTTTGGTAAGTACCCTTTATATGATCAGTACTGGGAGTTTATGGGGAAGTTGTGGCTTACCCTGTTTACTTCCATGCTATGTCTCTGCATTAGTAGATTCCTTAGTCCACCTGAAAGTACAGTAACCTCTATTTTATAAGGTGAAATGTTATGTGTATATATCCTATTCTAGTGTTATATCCTTCTGCCTTTCCCATGATTACTGTATTGGCACACCACCCCTATAAGTGTGGGTGGGGGGGGTTATATGTATCTTCAAAACCTGTGACTGTATACTGTATTGTGACTCTATGTTCAGTTTTCCTATGTTTTTGGAAAATAATAAAAATTATTACAACAAATGGGTCTTTAAGGCCTCTTTAAATTCCTAGTTGGTACAACGAGCCAATGGAAAAAAGAGGACATACTTTTTTTTGATTGGTCAAAATAATCTATAAGTAAATGCCCTGATAGGGCGGGCGGGGGGGAGATGCCAGAGGCGTAGGGAGCACCTAGTGTGTCAGAAACCTAGTTGCTTGCTGGCTGCAAAAGGGTCTGGCTTTGGATTTTACAGAAAATGAAATAAAATTAGCTGCAGCCTAAACAACCTTAAACTCAGCACTGAGCACTACACAGATGCAGCCCAAGGTAGGAGGAACTGTAAGAATCTGCAGCGAGGTCGGTTAGGCTGGAGTTTTTATTCAATTAAATAAAGTATTAAACGTTCCAGTTAGTCTTTCCCTAGAAGCTGTGACCAAGTTTATGCTTAACAGCTGACTCCCGAGGTGTTGAGGTCTGAGGACAAAACGCTGGTGGCTAGATGAGAAATGGTGCCAAGTTTCAAATGAGGACAAGACTAAACTTAGCAATGTGCCACAGGTTAGCAGTTCATACCTTAGCGATGTGGATGGTGGCAGGGGAGCAGCACCAATTGGGCAGAAGCCCTGGGTGAGTGTGGGCAGCTTAGCAATGTGGATGGCGGCAGGGGAGCAGCTCCGATTGGGCAGAAGCTGAATATGGCAAGAGCCACAGACTATCCTGGGCTAACAATGACCAGAGCTATGTACTACCATGAGCTATCCTGAAAATAGTCATTTTTTGGCTATGGCACCCACCCACCCGGTAAACAAAAATGAAATACATAAATATGACACTGGTAGGCATACTCATCAAATTCAGGAACAGATGAGTCTTGCCTCACTCCAGGGCCATAACAGACACCTTTTCCTTATGAGGTTCCAGCAGCATCTGTCAGTTTACAGTCATTCTCCAGCCCATTTATTTTTCTATACAATTCCCCATTTACATTACAGGTGACATTTAGGAAACTAGTAGTTACACTGTAGTGCCCAATCTTAGCCATAAGTGAGACTAGGAGATCGGGTTGTAATGAGCCCTGCATGGCACAGAAACAGTAGTATTGCTGGCAGATTGGCTAAAAAAGGGGTGTAAGCTTTCATGCACACATTCATACTGAACATGGGGTATAGGCTGCCTCGGCAGTCTGCCCAAGTCCCATGCTTGTACGGGGGTCAGAGTCAGCACCTAATGTGGTCACAGACAAAAAGTGGCTTACCGTAATGACCAGATCCATCCCTTTCTCTGGGGTGAGAGCCTCACTGCCAGCTATTGCAGTATTCCACTAGTCATGTAGTCCATTTATGGCCACAGTCCCTCGCCATCTTATGATTTCAGCTGCTACTGCTCAACCCCAAATTGCAGGTTGGGTCCCCAACAGGCCCCCACTGTCCCTGATCTTGGAACCTGGCCAGAGCCCAACCCTCCAGAAACCTTTACTCGATGGAACCAGTGCTACTCCAACCCAGGATCCTGCCATTATTACTGTGCCTCAGAGTCCCCTTGGCAGGCTGCTGGAGAAGGTGTGCCCTGAGGTGCTCAGGGCTGTTGAGGGCTCTGCTTCACTCAGTAAACCCATTAAAATTTGAAGTGCAACTGGAGCTCACTCAACTGCTCTTTTTCTGGCTACTCTGCTGAGAGAAGGCACTCCAGACAGCATGGAGCCTTGAAGGAAAAACACAGATAGGATACTAAGCTCTCTCTGGAAACAGTAAACATGAAGCATTGCAACTGTTAATCTTTACTTTCTTTTCTGACTAAAAACTGTTAGCTTTTTACAAGCTGAGCAGAGATGAGGAATACTAGTAGTGATGTAACACCAATGCTAATGTCAAAATCCCACAACGAGTCTGTTGAACTGGACTTGCAGGAGAAAGTGGAGAAGAAGTCTCAACAGAATATGTTAGTAGAGGAGGAGGAGGCACAGGAGGAGGTAGAACTGGTAGAGGGATCTTAGCAGGAAACAGAGGGGGGATATTCTCAGGAGCTGGTTGTGGAGTTTGAAGAGTCACATGAGAAAATTGCAGGGAGTGTTGTACATATTGGTAGTCATCATGCAATGCCAGATGACAAAGTAGAAAAGGTGGGGATGGAGATGAAGTCTCATGAGGATAGCAGTAATTTTGATGAGCCAACTTGATGTACACCAGACAACGGATAGCTACTCTGCTCAGATGAACTACCTGCTGTCTCTTTATGTGCATCTCAGAACTCAGCATGGGTGAATATTTTTTGTTTAAACTTTTTCCTTTACCTTTTTCAGGCTTTCCCACAGAATTAATTATTATTAATCTCATTATTAACTATACCTAAAAATATTGAACTGTGGGGAAACTGCACATAGGAATACACTTGGAGTGTCACAAGTGTGCTACCAATTAAAAAGTACTGTATTTTCATTCATAAAAATATACTTCTCCTGAGAAAAAAATGTTTCTTGTGACAGGAAAAATTGATTATGGTCCTGCAGGGCCATGGACCCCTTATAAACATGACCAAATGTTAGAGCCATGTGTCCTCACCCCAGTCACTAGATTTATCTTGATTTTTCTCTCCTTCTCTCCATTTCTTGCAGGTACTCCATACCAAATATTTCCTTTACTCAAGCAGACTACCTCTTTATGTCTCATCATCATATGTAAATCAAGACTCTGGATAGGTAAGTATTTTCCATTTAATTGTTACAAGCTATTTTTATGTTCATCATGCGCACAAGTGCAGATGAACACGTTGCTATGAGAGTTGCTAGAGAGGGATGTGAGGGGTGTCAGCCCAATGGAGACTGGTGATGTAGGGGCTGGTCTGAGGCGGGCGAATGAACAGGCAGTGTCCAGATGACACTGGTTTTGTGAGGGGGCTGTTCTTTGCAAGTTTTACAAAGGACAGAGCCGATGCAGTAGCAACGCTGCTCTGTCCTTTGAAGTACACGTAAATCAGTTGGGCAAGCAGTCAACCTTCCCACTCCTGCCCACTGCGTGTTGTCCTCCCCATTCCTGTCCTAGCCCCCGGAAACAAATAAAACCCTCCCCTTCCTCCCACTGTGTGATGTCTACCCCGTGTCCTCCGGCATCTGTTCCCATGCCCCGACATCGAGGAGCTCAATCCCCCTGTCGACATGTCCCCACCACCACCACCACCACCAATATTGTGGCACACTGGAAGCCCACACCAGTGTGCCAAAATAATTGTTCTTTTTCTTTGTTTCCAACACTGGGATGCCCACTCCTGGTGTCGGATGTGCCCCCCCCCCACGACCATCACTATTGTAGCACACTGGCAGCCCATTCCAGTGTGCCTAAATTAACTATTTTTCCCCCTAAAATAAAGAAAACTGTCCCCCACTGTAGTTTTTTTAAAAGACCTGTAAAAAAAGAAAATGGTCCTTCTTCATCTCCCAGTCCGCCTCCCCTATCCAGACCCCCTTTCTGCGCATCCACCTCCCCACACTCCCTCCTTACCCCATACTTAACTCCTGAGGTTGGATTTCTCATCTTCTCTGAACCGGGACACATGTTGCACTCTTCAAAGCTGACAGGCAAACTGAAGAATCAAAGGTAAGCCATATAATGGGAGTCAATGGGGGATTTTCAACTTAGGTTGATATCTCAGCCAGTGTTAGGAATTTTGGCACCAAATTTTCAACATGGAGTTCTTGGGATCCCACCTTGTAAACACTGGCACTGTCATTTCATTTCTTGGCCCTGAGAGGTGATTTCTCAGTCATTTCACGGAATCACCTTTTGGGACCAATTAATGAAAGGACAGAGCCACTGTTCATGAGGTGGGGTCCCAAAAAGCCCATGTTGCAAATCTGGTGAATACATTCCAAACAAGCATTTTTCAATGCCGAATGTTGCTTGCTTCTATGTGCTGTATAGGTATTTGGAAGTAATTGGAGTGTAAATATTGAAAATTTGCGAACGTACGAGCATGCGTAGGAACTGCGCAACGCACGCTCGTAAAACAGTCATTTTTAGGAATTTTTCACCAAATTTTCAACATAGTCATTTTAAGACCTCTGGTCATGAACAGTATCACTGTGATTTTGTTAATGTGTCCCATACATTGAGTTTGCACACCGACTGCGCCATTGTGCGCTATATAGGCGGAAACACGTTTTGGGCAGGATGTGAAAATGACAGCTGTACTGCTCATAAGGAGGTGTGGTAAAATGGCAATGTTGAAAATCTGGAGTGGAAATATTGAAAATTCGCAAACCTACTGATGCAGTAGGAACTGTGCAATGCACACTCATAAAACAGTCATTTTTAGGAATTCTTTCACCAAATTTTCAACATTGCCATTTTAAGATCTCTGCTCATGAACAGTTTCACTGTGATTTTCTTAATTTGTCCCGTACATTGATTTCGCATACCGACTGAGCCATTCGGCGCTACATGGGTGGAAACACATTTTGGGTGAGATGTAAAAAATGACAGCTATACTACTCAAAAGAAGGTGTGGTAAAATGGCAATGTTGAAAATCTGGAGTGAAAATATTGAAATTTCGCGAACATACGAGCCTGCGTAGGAACTGCGCAACGTACGCTCGTAAAACAGTCATTTTTTGAAATTTTGGCACCAAATTTTCAACATGGGGGTTTTGGGACCCCTTCTCATGAATGATGTCACTGTCATGGCAGTATTCAGGCCCAAAGGTGATTTCACAGTCACTGCGGCGAAATCACCCTTCGACCCGAATAATGCCATGACAGTGACATCATTCATGAGAAGGTCCCAAAACCCCATGTTGAAAATTTCTGTAAAAAATTCCAAAAATGGCTGAGATATGCAATAGTTGAAACCCCCATCTAGCCCATTATACAGTTTACTGGCATTTCCTCAGTTCGCGGGTCGGCTTTGAAGAGAGCAGAGCGTGTTCCCAGTCCACCAAAGATCGTCCGCTCGGAGTCTGGAGGTAAGTATGGGGTGAGGGGGGTGGGGAGGCTGGGTGCGAGTGGGTGGGTGCGGGTTGTGGGAGGAGGGGCCGGGAGACGCACGCGGGACCGTTTTTGTCTTACAGGTAAAAAAAAAAAAAAGACGGCGTGGAACCGTTTGCCACGCTTGGGTAGGCTCCCAGCATGGCACAAGGACATTAGGAGGCATTCAGCTGGCCGAGGATTAGGCACCCGTCGGCAAAAGGACTGATTGCCACGCTGGGGTGGGCTCCCAGCGTGCACCAACTACTGGGGGAGGAGAGGCGGCGCAGCTCGGCCGGGGATTGGGCACCCGTCGGCTATACAGTGCATGCAGAGGCGCGCACACCTGCGGGTGGGTGGCTAGCGCGTGAGCAGCTTTTATCGCTGCTCACTCAAGCGTAGTCTCCCTTTCAACTGTATGCCACTGCATTTTGGAGCGTGTCATAGACAGCTCCAAAATGCATTGGCTTACAGGGGCCGCGCCTGCCAGCACACTGCCTGAATTGGAGGAGGAGGTGACACACCTCCGAAATCTCCGATGATGGCACTATGTTTCTTGCACATGCGTGCAAGCAACATAAAAATGACCTTGTTAGGTGCGTGTGTCATGCAGTTTCTACGCACGCTTGTAACTTCACCAATTTATAATATTTTCACTCCAGATTTTCAACATTGCCATTTTTTTACATCTCCTTATAAACAGTACTGCTGTCATTTTTCACATCCTGCCCAAAATGTGTTTTCACACCTGTGGTGTCAAATGGTGCAATTGCTGCATGAAATCATCTTTTGGGATTGAGTAATGAAATGATTGTGCCACTGTTCATGAGGTGAGGTCGCAAAACACCCAAGTTGAAAATGTTGAACGAAAATACCAACAAACACCTGGGGCGTTAGGATTGCCAACAGTAATCCCCCACCACCACCACCACCCTGTAGAGACTCACAGGCGTTGGGTGTGTGCCTTGAGGTCATTGGTCATAATGCTCACAACATTTCACCCCCATCCCCACCCTGCAGACAGTGACAGGCATCAGAGTGTGCCTTGGAGTCTTTGGCCCTAACGTTCACCCCATTCTCCTATACTGCACCCATCTCAGTTTATTTCATTATGGAATGGGGTGAGTGTCAGGGCCAAAGATGCCAAGGCACACCGTGACGCCTGTCAGTGTCTACAGACTGGAGGTAGAATGGCATGAGCATTATGGCTAATGGCCCAAAGGGATACCTCCAACATCTGTCAGTCTCTGCAGGGTGGGGGTGGGATGTTAAGGTTGGAAACCCTAATGCTTCATTAAGGAAGTAAATCAGGGAGAGATAGTTGACATCACCTACCTTGATTTCAGAAAAGCCTTCAATAACATCCAATATAGAAGGCTGATTAACAAGATGTGTAGTCTGACCATGTGGCACAAGCTGATTAACTGGTTTAGAAACTAGCTGACGGACAGGAGGCAGAGGGTGATGGTAATGGGATCCAATCTGGGGAGAGGGGGTTGACCAGCAGGGTACTTCAGGGATCAGTCCTGGGACCAGTCCTGTTCAATGTCTTCATTATAGACATTGTGGAAGGGCTAGAAGGAAAGGTCTGTCTGCCTGTTTGCAGATGACACCAACATCTGTAACAGAGTGGATACTCCAGAAGGGGTGGAGAAGATGAGCAGGGACATGGAGAGGCTTAAGAAATGGTCTGAGGTGTGACAACTGATGTTTAATGCAGAGAAGCGCAAATAATGCACCTGAGAAGAGGGAAATCTGGGGAGAGTTACATGATGGGGGGGAGGTGCTGACAATCATCAAGAAGAAAGGAACCTAGGAGTTATCTTTTCTGATGAGCTAAAGATGTCAAAGCAGAGCACAAATGTTGCAAGAACGGCCAGTGGCATGCTGGGGTACATAGGCAGATGTATCACTAGCAGATGGCATGAGGTGGTGATGCCATTGTATAATGCACTAGTGAGACCTCACCTACAGTACTGTGTACAGTTCTGCAGGCAGCAAATGTGCAAGGACATTGACAGGGTGGAAGCAGTCCACAGAAAGGCAACCAAGATGGTACATGGCTTGCAACACAGAACATATCAGAAGAGATTAAAAGGACCTCAATATGTACATATTGGAGGAAAGGAGGGAGCGTAGGAACATGATAGACACATTCAAGTGCCTCAAGGGCATAAACAAGGTGCAGAGGTGGACATCTTCCAATGCATCAAATGTTCGGCATTGACAAATGCTTGTTTTTTATCCTGAAAAAAAGAAAAACATCTATGGTTGTCTGCTATGTACCCCCCTTCCCCAAACAGTATACAGACACTGGGGGTGCCGAATCCCTGTGTCCTCATCTGTCCGTCCATTGTTGTCTGCTGTTTAACCCCCTCCCCAAACAGAATACAGACACTGGAGGTGCCCAATCCCCCCAATGTCCTCATCTGTTCACCCATTGTTGTCCGATGTGTAACCCCCCTCCCCCAAACAATATACAGACACTGGGGGTGCCCAATCCCTCAGTGTCCTCATCTGTTCAGCAAGCTTCCTAAATAAAAAAAAAAACTGTCCCTCGTTTTTTTTTTCCCTGTAAAAACAGAAAACCGTTCATTGTTGCCCGCTGCGCTGTTATTCAACCTCCCACACTCCCACTCAGGACCCACCATTCCTCCCCCCCACCCCATACTTACACACCGGAGGTCAGTCACCATAATCTTCTTTGGACTGCAGGCACATCTTCGCTCTTCAAAGTCCAACCGCAAACTGAGGTAAGCACGTCACTGTATTTCAATGGTGTTTTCGGCATCAATGTATTTCAATTGAGTTTTCGACTTAGTGGCATAACTTGGCCATTTTTAAATATTTTTGCCCAAAATTTTCAACATATGTTTTCTGGGACCCCACCTCACAAACAACTTCACTGAAGCAATTTTCAAACATCCCCTCCCCCCTCCCATGACACCAGTGCACACAATGAACATTAGGCATTTACAAATGCTTGTTACCATTTCAGGTGATCCTGTGAAAATGAATTTAATTAATATAATTTGCTCGTTAAGTCTAATGGAAAACATTTAACTGATGAGGATTCTGCCTACAGAGTACAGGAGTAAATCTGGAGTGCCACATGTGTGCACTACCAAACAAAAAACATTTATTTGGATTCAAAATTCACCTGTTACAGTACCGCAGGGCCACAGCCCCCTTACTGAGCATAGCACAATGTCTGATCAGTGTGTCTCCTGGATTCCTATCAAAATTGTTTTCTTACGATTTCTGTTTCCTTCTCTTGCATGTTGTATCTTTTTTCCAGTGTCACTGAGTGTTTTCCTCCTTCATCCTCCTCCTCCTCCATGGCAATATCAGAAGTTCAGGGAAACACAACAAAGCCAAATCACATGGTTCCTCACTTCCTTCTGTACATCATGTTGTGGTATTAGAGCAGCAATACTACAAAAAAAAACCTGCGCTTTTTTGACAGGTTATTCCCTGTGCCCTGCTAATCATATACCTGGTGATCTTTCTCCCTGGCATTGTACTATCGCCGAGTAATTTGCTCAGTTATTCTCTGCTTTTGTTTACATTTCTGCCATTAAGCATGTTGCACTGGAACCCCCTCTGCTGCCAACTGCACATGTGAATGACTTGCAGGGACATCGGAAATGGTCAGCAGAGGGTCCCTCTGCTGTTGTCAAAAGACGTGATGTGACCTGTAGAAAAAGTGCAGCTGAAAATTAGTCAGCCGCCATATTTGTTGTAGCGCTATGACAACTTCAAATAAATTGCAAATATCTAAAAAACTAGAGGCGACTGGAAAAAAACATTTACAAGTATGGAAACTAGAACTTTGGCCGCATGCTTACAGCCGAAAAACAGAATTTTGATAGGTCACTTCCTGATTTTGTAGTACTGCTGCTTTAAGTGCACCAAACTGCCTGGAATTTAGAAACATAACCTGGGACTTTTCTCTCACAGCCAGTCTCGGGGTTTTGCCTCCTCCCACACCCATCACTCATGGTGCTCCCATACAAGTACAGTGACAATCACAATCACAATAATTACAACACATATCCTGCTTTTTTGTAAACAAAGGTTTAGGATGGGAACTCAGAAGGCAAAGGGACATCCATTAAGACAACACAACACAACAAAACAACCATTTACAGAAACATATTTACAAGAACAAACAAGAACTATTTACAAAGACAGTGACTGCCCATGAAAAACAGTTGACTCAGTAGGGTTGCTAAGAATCCACAGATTACAATAGGATTGGACTGTCTAGAAATTTTGGAATTTCTAGTTGCTAATTCAGTTGGTTTTAAATCCTAAAAGGACCTCAAAATCGAATTCAGATTTGGAATCTGAAACACTAAATTCCTGTGTAAAAATAGGTTGTAGGGTTCAATTTGGTAAATAAGGATTTTTGGACTGCAATTCCAATAATCCTAATTCTGAAAATTGGGTCAGAAGAATACAAATCTGATTCTGTTCAGTGGATTCCGAGCACTGTACTGGCTATGCTGGTGCTGCTGGGGTGGTGGAGATGGTTCCATGGCTATTAATTGTTGGATAGCAGCTCACAGCCAGTTGGCCACATCATGTAGATGAATCCCCAATGGCTTCTGCCCCCAACAAATGTTTTCTGTTGCCTAGTCCATATGATCTTCGCCTCTCTTGCTACTGGATGTGCCAGTCCACCACATCCATCTTCTATTGCAAGACCACAGTTGGGTTGTGAAGAATTGGGCTAGAGCTGACCAGCCAGCAGTCTTTTGCTGCCTCTCTTCCTCCTGCATTAGGGCATCAAACATCTGGATCTATCTTGACTGCTTGGCCACACATGTGCCCAGCTTCTTTGTGGTAAAACTTAGACATATCTTTGAAAACAATGAGAAAATAATATTATACTGACAGCACAGGTGTACTGTATTTGGCTTCACTCAGTTGTCTTTCTACATGTGAAGCCCTCCACCCAATCTTATGATGATAGCCTACCGGGTCATAATGTCGCAGGCTTAACAGGGTACAACATTATGGCTAACTCGATACAGCGCTGCACTAGTGAGCAAATGGTGCAATACCGCATATACTGCTGTACACAGTATCACACCATTTCCACTTTCCCAGGGAGAGGATAAGACCTCTGCTGAGAGTGGGTTCCGCTGACCAGTTGCTGTGGCTCAATGGACTGAACCACAGCAGCAGGAAACCCAGGCAGTGCTTCTGGGACCGGGTTTGATTTCCGGTCCCAGAAATGTTATTTTTTTCAATCTTTGTGCACTCCCTGACCTGAACCCCCCCCCCCCCGGAGTTCAGAATCTATACTGGGGAGGTTCGGGGGTGCAGCCCCCTGTAACGGAGGGTGTGGGGGGCAGAAAAGAAAGATATGCAGCATGGCAAGAATCACGCTGTATCAGCAGCACAATTGTGCCACGAGGCATACTGTTGTGCGCGGTATTGACCCCATGCCGGATGATAGATTAGGGACCAAGTTATAGCACAAGACCAGAGACTATTGTCAAAAGAATCCTCCATTTTTAATTGACCATGGTGACATGGTAAACAGCACAGCTGCTAGATCTACTCTGTCCAGAGTGGACACTCTTTTCCACATCTTCTGTCAATTCACCCTTGGCTGTCCTCCTAACACCCAGCACCGTACGCTCCACTCCCTCTTTTGCTCTACCTCCCTTCATGATAGGCACCTCTAACACTGTGCATCCCTCATGTCTAAATTCTGCTTTGTTTCCCTCTACCATAACCTTCCCCAACCCTTCCTCCTATGTTCCTTTGACCACCATTTTTTCTTCCTGCCTCATACAGTACCAAGTCCTTGGTTAGTTAGTCAGAATTCTCCTTCTAGTTCCTCCACTTCTGATCAAACTCTTCTCTCCAGACATTTGCTCTGATCCTTCTCCCCTTACCCTGAAACCTCTGCTTCATGTTCACACCACCCATACCTGCTCCCTGCATTTAACCCTATCTAAGACACTTGAAAATGCATGTACAGTAAATGCTCCTTGCATCACCATATTGCCTTGGCTGCCTCTCATGACTAGCTCTGCTTATAGGGGAGCAGTCACTACTAAAAGCCCCACACCCAAATGCAGGGCTTGTTCCAATTTGCACTTTGTGTGCAAAACAGTTTTTTTTAGTTATTGTTTACTGCAGTGTAGCAGAATGCAACATATGATTCTGCAGACTTGCAAGCTTACAATTTCTGTAACTACAAACCACAGAATCCACTCCAGCTGATATAACCCAGGTGCCACCTCCCAATGGGCTACTACCCCTGCCTGCTTCCTTAAGTGCAGGTTGAGGGGCCTGGGCTTTAATAATAATACCAATGTTGCAGTGCCTCCACCTAGAGTATAATTTAAATGGGTTGCAGGATTAAGATCCTGAGATTACTCACGATACCAGGACCCGTGGAATTGATGGCTGTAGTCAGGCTGGATTCTTGCTTGCCAGGCAGGCACATGGGGACCAGGGCCAACACAGCTCAACTCCACTTCATTGTTTTTCCCTTCAAGGTGGCCACAACCTGCAATTCTTTTCTCTGCAAGGGCTGAATCCCTGAGCTGGTCTTTAGACAGGATGGATGGCAACTGACAGCAATAGTCTCTGAGGCTTTGCATGACACAGGCCTAGCACATGCAGTTCAGTGTCTGGCACAGTTCAAATGGCACACTCAGTTTAGCCACTCTGGTACTGAAAGTCCTTGCTGCAGAAGGCAGGAAATAATTTGAACAGGTCTCCCCCTTTTGGAGCATGGCAGGAGACAATTCCAACATCTGCAGGCTCCACTTTTCATACAGGAGTCCCTAAGGAGCCCCCCCTCACAGCAATTTCTAGGCTTCTGAGACCGTTCATCAAAAGTCACCTCTTTTAGTAAAGCATTCTCTTTCTCAACCTTGGTAGCTGAAAAATGATTATCCTTCTGCTTTTCGGCAGTCCCAAACAATTCACACAAGGAGGCAAAGCAGGCCTTTCCCCAGCATTTCTCTCAGTTAAGGCACACAGGCTCCCTCTTTCATGAGAACTCGAGCTGATTTGTTCGATCACACTCCTTGGAAGCTTGAGTTAGAATTCTCTCTTCAAAAAAGAGACCACAACTGAAGACCGGGATTTCTGTATTCCAGTTGGCTGCCCAAACTGTCAGTCAGTTACGGAGCTCCGATTTGTTAAATTGGGCCCCAAGCGTAAGGTTCACAGTTTCTCCCATAAATCACTGAAATAAGGATCCCTGCAGTTCTGACTGGTCCAAATGCAAAGTCCAGGAACAAACATGGTGGCTTTCTTGCCAAGGAAGTGAACAGTCCATCTTTATAGTTCATTTTAAACGGTGGGGATTAAACAACAACTAATCACAGCATTCAATAGAGAGCACTCACACAAGTAATCGATTGTATAATGGGACTTATTGGGATATTGCCCGACCTGCTGTTCACTGCAGTGGCAGGCCAGACCTCTGAAAGTGGCAGCGTGGTGGCATTCATTTGCACACTCACGCAGGAACACACTGGAGCATATTTACAGTACTGAGAATGCCAGGCTCTTAGCAGCAGTGCTCCAGCTGGGACCTTCCTTTTGCAGAAACTTGGCTAGGTCCCAGGAGATGACTTTAGGTAAGCCCACCATTTGGGGGTGGGTTACACTGATATTATAGCAGAGCTGCAGTAGTGAGAGATTCAATAGCCTGCAGTGCATGTTAGAGATTTTACAAGCTCAGATCAGATGTTTGCTGATCTTGTTCTTCCAGGACTAAATACACTATTTTGCAACTGTACTTAGCCCAGAGAGGACAGCAGGACTAGCAAACAAATGATCAGAGCTTATAAAAACTCTAACACGCACTGTATGCTACTGAATCTCCCACTGTAGCAGCCCTGCTCGGATGTCAGCCACATGGAATTCTTATATTTTTAGCTGCAGAGAATGTTAGCTTGCAATTCAACAGGATCAGTCTGATACACCCTTTTGTACTGCAGAAAACAGTAACTAAAAAAACTTTTTGCACACAAAGTGCAAACTGGGACCAGCCCCACACTTGGGTATGAGGCTAGTTGTTTTGACTGTTCCACTTTAAAAGCAACTATGCACCTAGAGTCAATTTTATTGATATCCTGTGTTGTGTGCCACATGGTGCACTGTATTGTTTACTGATGCCCCATATGTTTGTCATTTTGTACATTAATGATACTACTGTGCTGATTCCAATTCTGTATTACACTTGTACTTGTTCTGTGGGCATTATTGTACTATTTCATTGTTTATTTCTGTTTTGCTCTGCTCCCTTGCACCTTCTACCAGGACTGCAGGTAAAATAAAATATATCATTCAACATCACATCATTCACATATTTATGAATGTAAAAGAATACAGCCACATGATACTTTCCTAATTTCATATACCTGATTATATATGATTTAATAATAACAATGAGATCAGTGGTGAGAAAGAAACTGTCACACAACCAAAGGCAATGGCTGAAACATGCTTAACATTGGCACATTCATTGTTCACAAAAAGACTCATGATAGAGTGGATATCATCAGAGTACAAAAAACATTAAGCTTAGGTACCACAGCACAGTCATCACCAGACATTATGCTAAACCCTCCCTGGTAGCCGACTACCTGGCAAAGATCTTTCATGACAAGAAAACAAATTCAAAAGGGTGCATTCCACATGACACACCACAACATCATAGTGGATGCCCCTACAGAAAATGAAAAACGGATGATGTAATTTGAAAATATAGACTAGCCAGAAAGTGCTTGCTGGAAAAATTCTTATCTTACTGCTGTTATCAAGGACAAAATGGTGGAGAAAAAATTGTTTGCACAATGCACAAATTTCATCCATGCTTATGAAGTGTGGCATAGTCTGACAGGATGGCCCTACAGACAGACACCTTCATTCACAGCTAACATTAAATTATTGCTACATTACGTAAATATTATACCAGTGCCTTAAAGTTAGGTAGTGGGTTCTCCTGCAGACTTGACCACCACTGGACCCTCCTGCTCCATCTTCTGCTCTTTCTGTGCCACCTGCTTCCTCTGATTGATAATCAGCAACTGCTGACACAAAAGAAAAATTACAGCCACAAGACATGAATGACTATGTCTCATAGACCAACAGTTATACAAACAGCAGGATATTCGACATCCAGACAATTTTTGTTTAGCTAGCTGGGATTCCCTGGGAATTTCTAACATTCTTTCTCTGTCTTAACTCTCACACTCTCAAAACTAAAACTGACATGCATAGGCACATGTGTCAAAACCATTAAATTTGAACCTGACAAGAAACTCATATTTCGCGGTTTACAGAGACAGCTCTTTACAACCACAGAAGGCTATTCTGGTGCTTTCAGTCTGAATCGTCACACCCAGGATACTATGATCCCCACAGTAATACTGGATCCATGGAATGAAATTTCAGTAGTTTACAATTGTGACATCAAAAACCACATGTGGAAACACAATCCGCAGTTTCAATGATGATTCCACAAATACAGTATCTTTGGAATTGTGTGAAATTATCATTGTGAAATCCATTTTGGAAGCAAAAGAATGGCACATTCCACACAGCTTTGTTTCTTTAGCTCTGTACATTTGTTTAATGTGTTGCTTAGGGACAGTGAATTTCCAAAACCTCTTTCATGGTGCATTTTCTCACATCACGGGTTTAAGGAACCCAGAGACCCTCAGCCATGCTACCACCTCTTTCCTGGTGATGTATGCCTCTAAATAGTTATACTATTGTAAAATAATTTTCTGTACACATTTAGATTTCTTCAGGGCATTTATCCAAGTACGTGTCTGATCATCTTTGCTCCATTAAATTTATTAAAACCATATTTCCAGAATTGAACCCTTACCTTTGGGCACTAGTCAACAGTATTTGTTTTTTTATTTGAGACACCAATCATAATTTGCAGTTTGTTCTGTTAAGACTGGAAACTGATACTGACATGTACAGAAGTTTGCAATCCAGGGGAGCAGGGGAATTTCCACGGTGTTCTGGCCAAATTTCCCACATTCACTAAAGATATCGCCAACAGCTTAATCTGGTTCAATGTCAGTTGGCATCCATCTGTATCCCCCCCCCCTGGGATAAGGCTGAAAATAGGTAGAATTGTCTAGTCCACCTACCCCGGTCAACAAAATATAAATAAATAAACCCACACTGGCATCCTCCACCTCCTCCCCCTCTGACCTGGCAAATTTCAAGTAAAACTAAGACAAGCAATATACATTCACCCTTCCCCTCACCTATGTGCCAAACTCTCTCACCTTGCCTCCCCTCACCCAAGTCCCATCACCGGGTCCAGCACTCATGACACCTCCCACCCAACCCCTCTTTGGCTTCCACCACCCACCTCCTCCCCACCAGCATCCAGAGAAAATGTGATGTGTAATAAAGAAAATGGTCCCCTGGTGCAGAGTGTCTGTTCTGTTCAGTGCCCATCTTAGTAATGGCACTGGCACACAAATGTATGATGACATCTTTGGTCCTAGTAAAACCTGATTGGCGGAATTTTCAGCCAGTCAGGTTTTACTAGGAGCAAACTATGCCACCATTAATTCATATAGGGCCAATTACCAGGAGGATGTTGCCAATGAGGAATGGAAGGGGGGTATTATGACTACATATTCTGAGCCATTGAACAGATAGACGCAGTTTACATTTTGTACTTTTTCCTTTAGTAGAAACTTAGAAACACTGAAGCATATAGACAATGACAGCAGAAAAAGACCAATGGTCCACCCAGTCTTCCCGTAGTTCCCTAACAAACTCCAGGACCCATTGTTCATACAAGATACTAGCTGTCATTATCCACACCCCCATTTCCCATCCTACTGCTACTGCTCAGAGTAACAACTATACCTTTCACTCTGCCCCAGCCATGTTGAAACAATTTATGGTTTTGGCACCCACCACCTCAACTGGCAGGCTGTTCATGGTTCCACCACCTTTTCTGTAAAATAAAACTTTTTCACATGCTCATCCCCTCCCAGATGTTATTTCTCATTCCCTGTCTCTCACTATCCCTCTATAATTACAACGCCTAACTGCAGGAGGGTTTACTATCGCCTGAACTTCCCTGCCCCCTTGCAGGGTTCATCATACTCTGAAGGGTTCTCTTTTTGGGTCAGGCCTTATTTCCCATCCTAGGTGTTAATCACACTTACACCCTCTCTCTCTCCCTCTCTAATCCCTACTCCAGTCCCCTGTCCCCTTGCAGAGTGTCTCACACCCTGAAGGGGTATCTCTGGGACATGACCCTGCACTATCTGTTCATCTCATCCTCTCACTCCTTCACCCCTTATTTCATGATAGCAATTGTTCACTTATTACCATTGCACTTATTAATTGTTCTCACAAATCACATATGTATGCAACACTGTTTGTAACAACTGCCTTAATTAATTGTATGCTACGTTGATCTTTGTAACTTGAAAGTAAAATGTCTCATCCCTATTGTACCCTTTCCACCCAAGTCGCACTGGAAGATGAGCAACATGTTGCTTAGTGTGCTGTCCTGGTGAAACATTTCAATAAATAAATAAATAAATAAGATGTGGATGTAAAACACACACCAACCTCTGGCAGCAGAAGTGAAAGCACCACAAAATTCTTGATACCAAAACTGCAACAATACTTCTGTCTGCAGAGGGGCCTGTGCTTCTTCAGTCATAGCTATAAGACATACACACTGACTTTTGACTGCAGAATCACAAGCCCCTGTGGGCTGCTGCACATAGAAGACAATGCACTAGCAGATCCAGCTATGTAGATGAGTTACTCACTACACCCCTTAGACCAGCAAAACATAGGTGCTAGATTCAGACACCACAATATACCCACAGCTGTGGGAAACATGCAGTGCAAGTGGGTTGCCACTTGTGGATCCGCAGTTGCCACAGTTTTCCCGCAGCTGTGGGTATTCAAAAGGGGACCGGATTACAACCTGCTCAATAATTTACGGTGGGCTGTGTTGCCAGGAGATCTCCACAGCTGCAGAGATCTGTTACGGACAGTGGCACCACCTGTAACTTCTTTTGCAAGTGCTGCAGCTGTGAATTTTAATCTCTGCAGCTGTGGGAATTTTGGGTCCACAACTGCTGTTGCAATGTGGGACATAGTACCACATTGGTTTGTGAATCCTGCCCTAGGTGTTTTAACCTAAAGTGAGCTTCAAAATGTAACATTTAAAGTTCCACCCATGGACAAACCTACTACCCCCTTGAAAAGTTTCTAGATCCACGGCTGAAACCATAATACCCACACTATGAGAGTATTTCTGTATGTAGAAGCAGAAGCCCCAACAGGGACTAGATTTCTGCAGTTACAAGTACTTATGTACACTGTATGACATACACACACAGTTGTAGCTGCAGATGTACAGATCCCTGTGCAGTTGCAGATACAAATCCACAAAGGTAGCACATCGGTGCTATTGCATTTGTGTCATCTGGAAACAGTTGTATGTTGTTTGTCTTACCTGATGATGGCTGTCTATGGGTGCTTATGTGGTCTTGTTCTTTTGTTGCTTGTGGTGGGGAGTTAGGGTTGGAAACCCTAACACCACATTTCCCTACTTTTGTGGTTTTAATTTGAACCCTAGCTGGTGCATTAATGACATTTTTTGCACTGAATTTCCGTGCTTTTTGAGATAGAAACATAGAATTTGACGGCAGATAAGGACTGCTTGGCCCACCCAGTCTGCCCATTTCCCTACCTGATGGATAAGCTGCAGATCCTAGTTAACCAGCAGCCTACTTCTTCCTACCCCCACCCCCTAGAATTGCCTTATGACTGTCCCATGCATACTTGAATTCCACCACTGTTTTTGACTCCACAACCTCCTCTGGAAGGCCGTTCCATACATCCACAACCCTCTCTGTGAAAAAATACTTCCTTAAATTACCTCTGAGCCCCCCTTCTATCTTCAAATTGTGCCCCCTTGTTCTTGCACACCTCTTTTTTTGAAAGATGCTACCCTCTTGGACTTTGTTGCTTCCTTGAGGTACTTGAAGTTTCTATCATGTCCCCTCTCCTCCTTTCCTCGAGGCTATACATATTAAGCTCCTTAAGTCTCTCTTCATATGTCTTCTGGTGCAGACCCTGCACCATTTTAGTGCCCTCCTCTGGACAGCTTCCATCCTGTCTATGTCTTTGTGGAGTGGGTCTCAGAACTGCACTCAGTACTCAGATGTGGTCTCACCAGCTGTCTGTACAGAGGGATAATAACTTCCTGTTTTCTACTGGTGATGCCTCTCCCTATGCATCCCAGTATCCCCCAGCCCTCCTTGCTGCCCTCTCATTGCTTGCCCACCTTAGATCATCTGATATGACTACCCCCAGGTCCCTTTCAATTTTTGTTGTTGTTAGTATCTCACCCCATTGTGTACTCTTCCCTGGATTTTGTTTCCCAGGTGCATTACCTTGCACTTCTTAGCATTGAATCTAAGCTGCCATACATTTGACCATTCCTCTAACCTTGCCAAGTCCCTTCTCATCCTTTCCACCCCACCTTGTGCGTCAACTCTGTTGCAGATCTTTGTGTCATCTGCAAAGAGACATACTTTTCCTTCCAGTCCCTCTGCAATGTCACTTATAAAGACATTGAAGAGGACCGATCCTAATACTGAACCCTGCGGTAGCCCACTACTAACCCCCCTTTTTTCAGAGTGGACTCCATTTACTATTACTCTCTGTGTCCTATTCTCCAGCCAATTCTTTCCCAGGCTGTCATCTTGGGACCCACTCCCAGGCTGGCTAACTTGAATATTAATCTTTTGTGCGGGACTGTGTCAAATGCCTTGCTAAAGTCTAGGTAGGCCATGTCCACAGCCCCTTCCTGATCAACTACTTTGGTCATCCAGTCAAAGAAATCTATCAGATTTGTCTGGCATGACCTTCCCGCTTGTGAATCCATGCTGTCTAGGGTCCCGTGCCCTCTGGCCTCTAGATACGTAAATAATTCTTTCCTTCAGAAGTGATTCCATCATTTTCCCTACCACTGAGGTTAAACTAACAGGTCTGTAGTTTCCTGCTTCTCCTTGATCCCACTTTTGTGAAGGGAATCACATCTGCCCTCCTCCAGTCCTCGGGTACCACCCCATCCTCCCATGATTTGTTAAAGAGGGTAGTCAGTGGTGTCACTAGTTCTACCCTTAGTTCTTTTAGAATTCTGGGATGAATCCCATCAGGCCCCATTGCTTTGTCCACCTTCAGTTTTAAGAGCTCTTTCAGAACCCTTTCTTCTGTAAATGGGCTGGTATCAGCGTCTGTATCCAGAGTGTTTCTACTGTTTGTTTTAGGTACCTCCCCCTCTTCCTTTGTAAATACTGAGCAAAAATATTTGTTTAGTATCTCTGCCTTTTCACAGTCACCCTCTGCCCACCCTCCCTCCCCTTTATTAAGCCTCACTATCCCTCCCTTTTCTTCCTTGCTCCCTGATGTACCTATAAAAGGTTTTATCCCCTTCTTAACTGGGTTGGCTATCTTTTCCTCGGTTTAGGCCTTTGCTGTTCTGACTGCCTTTCCAGCTTCCTTTGCTTTAACTGATACAGTTCTCTGTCCTGTTCCTTCTGTGATTCCTTGTACTTCCTGAATGCTTTCTTTTTCTCTTGAACCTTCACTGCCACTTCCTTTGAGAACCATAGTGGTTTCTTACCACGTTTCATTTTGTTTATTTGCTTTACATAAAGGCTTGTTACCTCTGTGATGGCAGTTTTTATTATTCCCCATTGTTGTTCCACCCCCCTTCCTGCCCATTTGCTAGTGCATTCCTTAGGCACTCACCCATTTTGGCAAAGTCAGCCCTCCTAAAATCCAATACCTTTGTCTTTGTATGGCTTGACTCTATTGCTGTGTTTATTGTGAACCATACTGTTCGATGGTCGCTAGTTCCCAGATGGCTACCCACTTCTACATCTGTGATCCTCTCTTCATCTCCATTTGAGAGAACCAGGTCTAAGATTGCTCCCTCTCGAGTGGGCTCCAATACTGGTTGTCTAAGGCATGCCCCCTGTAGGGCATCTAGAATAACCCCACTCTTAGAAGTGGCTGCTGCAACTGCACTCCAGTTAACATCTGGCATATTCAGATCACCCATCAGCAATATCTCCCCTTTATCTGCCATTCTAAGTATACTTTCTATCATTTCCTTGTCCATTTCCTCCCCCTGAGAGGGGGGTCTGTATACAACCCCTGTGTGGATTGTGGTGCCATTGCCTGCCTCCAAATTGACCCACAGTGATTCTTCTCCTCCCTGTTTACCCTTTTGTTCTGTTGCTTTGATTTCTTCTGTTATGTAGAGAGCTACCCCTCCTCCTCTTTTACCCTCCCTGTCCCTCCTGTAGATAGTATATCCTGGTATGTTTACGTCCCAGTCATGGTTCTGTGTGTACCATGTTTCTGTGACTGCCACGATATCCAGATCTTCCTCCTTCATCAAGGCCACTAATTCAGGAAGCTTGTTACCTGGACTACGGGCATTGGTACTCATTGCTCTCCATTTTTTGATGGCTTTACCTTCTGTAGCGGCAACCCCCACTGATCTTTCTACCTTGGTCTTTTTCTCATTTAGTACCCTGTTTTGTAGGGGAAGGCTGGGATTTTCCTGCTGCTTATCAGTGCCTCACCCTTGACTAGTTTAAAGGCTTGCCAATGAAGCATTTAAACTGATTGCCCAAAAGACTTGTTCCCTTCCTGGACAGATGCAGACCATCCTGCCAGTATGGGCTGGTGTCCCTTCAGGTGGAACCCCAGTCCCCACTGAAGCCAAACCCCTGTGCTCTACACCATTTTTTTAACCATTTGTTAAACTGCTGGTGCAAAGTACCCTCGCCTCACCCATGCCACTGACAGGCAGCACCTCTGAGAAGGATACTGTGTGTGCTACTTGTCTTAAGCCCCTCCCCAACTCTACAAAGTCCTTCTGCACTGCTCTAATCTCATGATGAGCTAAGACATTTGTCCCTAGGTGATAGTATAATCACATCCTCATTTGCCTGTGGAAGTGCAGTACCCTCTGGGTCCTGCACTACCATCCCCCCATAGATGTGTACATGCGGGCTCTGCATTTCAACTTGTACCAAAACAGCAATTTCTTTCCTTTGTTGTATTACTTGTTAAACTTCCAATGTTATCCTATGGTAAACTGCATTTTATATTTTTTATTTATGTTTTATATTGTCCCTAAATGATTGAGGGTTGGGGTCATGTGTTATCCTTGTAGTACTCATTACGACCTTTGTTTATATATATCGATTGTCCTTTAAGTCCAAATATTGAGGGAATTATGGCTCCTGCCCCTTATTCTAAGTTCTCACCTCATTCCGCCACTGGCAGCAATCTTCACACTCTGAAGGGGCTAGTTCCAGGTATGACTTGTCCTTCCCTACCCTACTCCTTACCACCACCCCTCTCATGCCCCCTTTCTACTGCTTACACTTAAAACAAGCATTTGTCAATGCCGAATGTTGCTTGCTTCTATGTGCTGTTTAGGTATTTGGAAGTCATTGGAGTGCAAATATTGAAAATTTGCGAACTTACGAGCGTGCGTAGGAACTGCGCAACGTACGCTCGAGAAACAGTCATTGTTAGGAAATTTTTCACGAAATGTTCAACATAGCCATTTTAAGACCTCTGGTCATGACCAGTGTCAGTGTGATTTTGTTAATGTGTCCCAAACATTGAGTTTGCACACCGACTGTGCCATTGTGCGCTACATGGGCGGAAACACGCTTTGGGCAGAATGTGAAAAATGACAGCTGTACTGCTCATAAGGAGGTGTGGTAAAATGGCAATGTTGAAAATCTGGAGTGGAACTATTGAAAATTCGCAAACCTACGGCATGCGAGGGAACTGCGCCAGCGCTTTTCAAGTAAACAGTCATTTTTAGAATTTTTTCCGAATTTTCAACATAGCCATTTTAAGACCTCTGCTCATGAACAGTGACACTGTGATTTTCTTAATGTGTCCCCTACACTGAGTTCAGCACACCGACTGCGCCATTGTGCGCTACATGGACGGAAACATGTTTTGAGCAGGATGTGAAAAATGACAGCTGTACTGCTCATGAGGAGGTGTGGTAAAATGGCAATGTTGAAAATCTGGAGTGAAAATATTGAAAATTTGTGAACTTACGAGCCTGCGTAGGAACTGCGCAACGCACACTCGTAAAACAGTCATGTTTAGGAATTTTTTCACCAAATTTTCAACATAGCCATTTTAAGACCTCTGCTCATGAACAGTGTCACTGTGATTTTCTTAATTTGTCCCGTACATTGATTTCGTACATCGACTGCACCATTCTGCGCTACAAGGGTGGAAACACATTTTGGGTGAGATGTGAAAAATGACAGCTGTACTACTCATAAGAAGGTGTGGTAAAATGGCAATGTTGAAAATCTGGAGTGAAAATATTGAAATTTTCGAACTTACGAGCCTGTGTAGGAACTGCTAGCATGCGCTAAATAAAACAGTCATTTTGGAATTTTTGGACCAAATTTTCAACATGGGGTTTTGGGACCCCTTCTCATGAATGATGTCACTGTCATGGCAGTATTCAGGCCCGAAGGGTGATTTCACAGTCACTGCGAAATCACCCTTCGGACCCGAATAACACCATGACAGTGACATCATTCATGAGAAGGGTCCTAAAACCCATGTTGAATATTTGGTGCAAAATTCCCAAAATGCCTGAGATATGCAATAAAGTTGAACCCTCCTATCTAGCCCATTATACAGCTTACGGCATTTCCTCAGTTAGTGGTCGGTTTGAACAGTGCAGGCGTGTTCCGGTCCACGAAGATATCCACGCGGAGTCGGAGGTAAGTATGGGGTGAGGGGTGTGGGGAGGCTGGGTGCACAGTGGGTGGGTCGCGGGTTGTGGGAGGGTTGGGAGACGCGGCGGGGACCGTTTTTTTTACAGGTTTAAACAAAAAAAAGACTACGAGGGACGCTTGCCATGCTGGGTGGGCTCCCAGCGTGGCCAAGGATGGGGAGTCCATTCAACCGATGGGATTGGGCACCCGTTAGCCACACAACTGATTGCCATGCTGGGGTGGGCTCCCAGCATGCACCACCTATGGGGGGCGACAGCAGCTCAGCCGGCAGGGGATTGGGCACCCGTCAGCTACAGGACATGCGGGGCACGCGCCTGCATGTGGGGAGCTATGCTTATCGGTGCTCACTGAAGTGTAGCTCCTCAATCAGAGGTTACTGCATTTTGGAGCGTGTCATAGACAGCTCCAAAATGCATTGGCTTACAGGGGCTACGCCTGCCAGCTCACTGACTGAATTGGAGGAGGAGGTGACACACCTCCGAAATCTCTGATGATGGCACTATGTTTCTTGCACATGCGTGCAAGCAACATAAAATGGAATTACTGTACTTTACTTGAGCTAATAACTTGCATTTTTTGTTCTGTCTGAGGTGCTCCCAGATTGCAGTAACCCTGTGTTAAGTTGCCCCTCACAACTGAATTTTTGCTCACTTTGCTCCAGTAATTGTTCCCATCTGTATCCTTTCCTTCCCTTAGCCGATTTCTCCTGTTTATCACTCTACCTTCCTTGATATCCTCTCAATGCACCTCATTCATTCAATAATTGCTAAATAATCTGCATCATAACTGTGATCCATTCCTGCGAAGAGTTGGCTCCAAGGCTACATTACATTTCTGTACTATGTTCCTCAGATATGCCACTTGTAATTAAATGCATATTCCACAGGTATGATATATTTAACTGCATGTTACGTCACATCCTCCTCCCTCCTCCTTCCCCTCTGACCTGGTGAATTTCAAGTAAAACAAAGACAAGCAATATACATTCACCTTCCCCTCACCTATGTGCCAAACTCTTTCCCCCTGCCTCCCCCCACCCAAGTCCAACCACCAGGTCCACTACTCATAACAACTCCCACCCAATCCCTCTTTGGCCTCCACCACCCACCTCCTCCCCAACAGCATCCAGAAAAAATGTGATGTATAATAAAATAAAATGGTCCCCTGGTGCAGAGTGTCTATTCTATTCAGTGCCCATCTTGGTAATGGCACTGGCACACAAATGAATAATGACATATTTGCTCTTAGTAAAACCTGATTGGCTGAATTTTCAGCCAGTCAGGTTTTACTAGGAGCAAACTATGCCACCATTAATTCATACAGGGCCAATTAGCAGGAGGAGGTTGCCAATGAGGAATGGGAGGGGGGGTATTATGACTACATATTCTGAGCCATTGAACAGATAGACGCAGTTTACATTTTGTACTTTTTCCTTTAGTAGAAACTTAGAAACACTGAAACATAGACAATGACAGCAGAAAAAGACCAATGGTCCATCCAGTCTTCCTGTAATTCCCTAACAAACTCTGGGACCCATTGTTCATACAAGATACTAGCTGTCACCATCCACCCCACCCCATTTCCCATCCTACTGCTACTTTTCTGAGTAAGCACTATATCTTTCACTCTACCCCTGCCATGTTGAAACAACTTATGGTTTTGGCACCCAGTACCTTAACTGGCAGACTGTTCATGGTTCCATCACCTTTTCTGTAAAATAAAACTTTCTCACATTCCTCTTGAACTTCCCTCCCATCAGTTTCCACTCATGCCCCTATGTCCTTGAACTGTTACTCATGTTAAATTCTTCCACAGAGTTCACCATGTGTATTCCATTCAGGATCTTGGGAAAGGGAAAGGGGAAATTGCTTAACCAGGAAAGGAACATGAAGCTGAAGCTTGTTTCCAGGTGTGACCAGGGAGCACAAGAAAATTAAGTGACGTGTTCAAGGTTACACAGTATTCAAGTGGAGGGTGTGGGATTCAAACCCAGGTATCCAGGTTTACAGCTCAGAGCTCTAAACCACAGTGCTATACTGCCTCCTCGATCTTATGGATCTTGAAGGTTTCTATCATATATCTCCTCTCTTGTTTTATCTGCAGTGAGTACATATTCAGTGCCTTAAGCCAATCACTCACCATAATATCTGCCCTGCTGGCCCTAATCATCCTGTTCACCTTTTGTTGTACTTTCTTTAGCTTGTCCTTATCTTCCCTGAGGTGAGGACTCCAGAACTGAGCACAGTCCTCCATATGTGGCCTCACCAACAAGCTACAAAGATGTAGTAATACCTCTTTTTTCTGCTGGCAGTGCTCCTTATGATACATCCCAGAATCCTATTTGCCTTACTATAGGCATCGTTGTACTGGCTTGATTGTTTAAAGGAGTCGCTAATGATGAATCATAGGTCCCTTTCCTCAGTGTAGTGCTCAGCTTTACCCCTTGCATCCAGTACTCTGTCATGGGGTTCTTGTTTCCTAGATGCACATTTTGGCATTGATTTTCAACTACCAAATCTCCAACTACCTCTCTAGCCTTTGAAGGTCACTTTGCATCTCCTTACTTCCCTTGTTGCTATCTACTCTCTCACAGATCTTAGAGTCATCTGTAAAGAAACACAGCTTACCCTGGATTCCTTCTCCAATATGGCTGATAAAGAGGTTGAAGAGGACAATACTCAGGACAGATCCCTGTGGCGCCCCATTCATGATCTCCATCTCTTCTGATTTGACACCATTAATCACAATCTCTACTGCCTCTCCTTTAACCAGTTTTGTACCTAACTCACTATGTCCCTTGCCACACTCAAATCTTCCATCTTATTCAGCAATCTTCTGTGAGGCACCGAGTTGAAGGCCTTTCTGAAGTTGAAGTAGGGTAAATCCACCAGATGGCCCCTATCCGAATATCCACATCACCCAGTCAAAGAAAACTATCAGGTTGGTTTGACAAAACCTCCCTGCTACAAACTCATGCTACTATCCTGGAGTCGGTTGCTCTCCAGGTAATCCACGAGGTCCTCTTTGACCAGTGACTCCATCAGTTTAACCACAACAGAGGTAAGACTGATGGGTCTGTATAGTTCCTTACTTGTTCCTTGTCTCTCCCCCTTAAAGAGCATAACTACATTTGCTACCTTTCAGTCTCTTGAAACTACCACATCTGTAATGAGCTATTGAATAGCCCTACTGGTGGGTCAGCCAGTTCTGCTGCCAGTTCCTTGAGTACCTTTGGATACATCCCATCAGGGCCCCAGGGCCTTATCTATCTTCAGGTCTGCTAGCCCTTTCTGGACCCTTTTACTGGTACATACTGGTTGTTTCATCTCCAGGACACTCTTTTTGGCCACCGTGGTGCCATTCTCTTTTAGGGGCACGCTGTCTTCCTTTATGAAGACAGAGCAAAAGTATTCATTAAGGATGGCTGCTTTTTGCACATCCTTCTCTATCTTACCTCCCTCAAATAGCCTAGCAATTCCTCCTCCTTTTTTTCTTTTTCCCCCTAATATACCTGAAGAACTGCTTTTCCCTATCCTTGACACCCTCTGCAATACACAGGTCAGTGTCTGATTTTGCCTCCCTAACTGTCTTCCATGCTTCCTTATTTCTCATTTGGTATTCTCCCCATTCTTTCTCCCCCTGCATTTCCTTATATCTGGTGAAGGTCTCTTTTTTTTGGTGTCTTCACTGCTTCACCGACCCTTTTTTGAGAACCATATTAATCTCTTGTACCCATTTCATTTGGTTCCCATTCTCATGCATAACTTAGGTGCCTCGAGGATGGGCCTCTTAACTGCCCCCACCGCTCCTCCACATGTTCAATGCTGCCGAACCCAAATAAATTGTCTTGGACCAATTCCCTCATCCAGTTGAAAGTGACCCTTCTGAAATCATGGACCATATCCCTTTATTAGTGCTTTTCAGGCCCAAGGACCAGATCAAACTAAATCGAGTTATGGTCTCTGGATCCTAGTGATTCCCCTACCTGCACACCTCCTACCACCTCTGAGATGGTGAACACCACATCGAGAACGCCAGCCTGCCTGGGGGGGTTCCTTAACCAGCTATATCAGCAGACAGTCATGGAATATGTCCAGCAAGGCCTGACTTCTTCTGCTACTAGCAGCTGGAACATCCCAGTCAATATCTGGCAGGTTCAGATCACCTACCACCACTATCGCCACCATTTGCCACTCCCCTTACTAATTCTTCCCCAAACTCCCTATCCCTCACTTCCTCTTGTCCTGATGGCCTATCGATAACCCCCAACTGTTTCTTGTCTGAGGTCACCATGAGCTGCACCCACAGTGACTCTGTCTCACTGTTACGTCACCTGATGCATCCAAAAGATTTTTCCCCACTGCTGCTGCTCCTTGTATGTTTGTTCTAGTGTCTCTGAAAACATTTCATTACATTTTTTTAACACATTTTGAGCTTTATGTTTCAAATGTGGTGAGGCGTGCTGTTCCCAGACTTTCTGGAGTGTATAGTTTCCTCTGAGCCAGATGAGGGGACCTTGGAGGTCTCGAATGCTTGTGTAAAAATTCTTCAGTTTACTAAAAGGTATTACCACAAAAAAGTGTACGAAAATTATATCTTAAGTCACCCCATGTCATATCCTACATACCTAGAGAACACGTCATTCCTTGCAGTGGAATAACAAAGCTCTAGTTTTGTCTACTGAATTTGGAGTGAGTGGTGAATTTGAATCATTATTTTCCTATGAGGAAAGTGGGTATGGCTTAATATGCATCACTAGGAATTTCTACCTCAGTAGTCAACTCAGACTCCCATCTCCTTAGCCATAAGACACAGGCCCCACTTGGAGTACAGTGTACAGTTCTGGAGACCTTACCTTGTAAGGACATAGACAGGGTGGAGAAGGTTCAGAGGAGGGCAACAAAGATTGGACAGGGATTGCATCACTAGTCCTATGAGGACAGGCTGAAGGACTTGAATATGTACTCCCTGGAGGAGAGAAAGGAGAGAGAGGGGGGATACAATACAGACATATACGTACATTGCTGAGAGGAACAGAGTGCAGGAATGCACTATTTTCCAGTAAAAAAATTGTTCCAAGACTAGAGGGCATGGGATGAAGTTAGAGGGAGGGCGATTCAGAGGAAATGTCTTAAAGAATTTCTTCACAGAAAGTGTGGTGGACAGTCAGAACACCCTGCCAGATGAAGTGGTAGGGACTGAAACAATCATGAGATTTAAGAATGTATGGGATAGACATTAGGGAATCCTGGAGGTCAGGGGTAAGGGGCAACAAACTTCTAGAAAAATGTAAGGGAACTTACAAGGGCAAATGGACAGACCGGGTGGGCCATTGGCCCTTATCTGTCAACAGTATCTATGTATCTGTGTACATTCATGGAATCTGTTGCTTGTTAATGAAGGCTGCTTTCATCTCACACATCTGATCACTGTCTGGGTGATTGAACCTACTGTATATAAAGTATGATATTCTCTACATGCCTTGGGACTGCACTGTACTTGCCTCTAATTGAATGAGGCATTCTCAGTGCCCTCACAAGCAGTGGATATTATCATGAAACCTTGCCAAGAACTAGCGTTGTTAGAGACTGAGTCAACAGACCCACTGCCTGTGTCTTCTCAGGTAAGATTTATTAAAACAGCTCTGAATGTTTCTGTCAAACATCTTACATTAAAGAGAAAAGATGATAATTCCTCTTAGAAGGCTCTTTGACTTGAAGAAATAACTAGATTAGCCCCTCTGGAAAATATCATACTCTCCATTTGACATGTGTATGACACATTAGAATTCACCTGGGGCTACTTTCTGTCACTTTCCAAAGGCAAATGAAAGGTAATGGACATAAAGTGAGTTGTACTATATATGAAACTTGTGCCTTATTCTTGGAGAGGCGGTTCCTTTTTCCAGTCAAATGTCATTATTAGGAACATATATGATGTTGTATTCCAGGCATGCATTGTGTGTGTGCATGCATGAGAAGTGTAAAAACAAGGTTATGTATCTGCTTGTGAACTTTTAATAAATCAAATTTAAAATGTATATATATGTATTTATATAGATGTAGATATAAACATATTTGTTGCCAAAAAAAAAAAAATTCATTAATACACCAGTTAGGGTTCAATTTAAAATCACAAAAGTAGGGAAATGTGGCATTAGGTTTTCCAAACCTAACTCCCCACCCCCCCCAAACAGCAAAAGGACAAGACCACACAAGCAACCACAGACAGCATCATCAGGTAAGACAAACATGCAACTGTTTCCAGATGGTGCAAATGCATTAGCACTGAGTGCTACCTTTGTGGATTTGTATCTGCAGTTCACACACAACAGATACACACTCATTTCTGACTGCAGACAGAAATCCACAATAGTCAAACGACAACACTACTTCTATGTGCAGAAGCACAGCTCTCTGCAGCCACAGACGGAAATCCACAATACCCAAATTACAAAAGTGCCTTTGTCTGCAGAAGAGTAAGCCCCTATGGGACCAGCACTTATACAGCTTCAGGAAGTCATCTACACAATAAAACATACACAGAGTCCTGTCTGCTGAAGCACAGGCATTGAGGGGTCTGTACTTCTGCAGATGAAAACACCTCAACTTATCTGGACACATTAACTCCATCCAGAAAAAAATTGCGCTCCAAGCTTGGTGTCTTGTTCAGGAACTGCAGTTGCATCCCTCCTGTGGCCAGGCATGAGCTTGTCCAGAAGATGATCCTCCCCATTTGTGCCTACTGCGATGTAGTCCATGGTGCTGCTCCAGAGCTCTCCTTTACCAGATTGGACACTCTCTTCAACTCCTTCTGCCACTTTGCCCTTGATGCTCCCTCTCGCTCCCATCACTGTGACCTCTATCGAGCCCTTTCCTTCCCCTCCCTTACAAATAGATGACTCTCACACTGCACTAAATTCACTGCTAAACATTGGCTGGGTGAACTCCCTTCCTACCTCTCCCCCTCATTTATAACACCCCCTCTTGTTTCCTACTCCCTCAGATCTACCGACACTCGCACGCTAACTGTCCCCTCCCACTACACCATCTCCAGCCAGTCTGGGTACTCTCACCATTTCCCTAAAATATGGAACTTCTACCTCCCAAATCTGACACTCCTCCTCCCTCTATTCAACACTCCTCTCTCCAACTATCTTGCTCTTAACTGTTCCTGTCATGTTCCACCTTAATTTCCTTCATCTTGCTCCTTACAGTTTGTCCCTCTTCTGAATTTACCCAATGCCTCTACTGACTCTACTGCCTCTAATGATCCTAGCCCCTCCTAGATGCTAGTTCTCATACCTTTCTCCCTTCCTCTACTCTCTCCCCCTTTTCCCCTAGCCTTCACATTCTCCTTGTAGGGATCTCAGCATCCTGAAGGGGTCCTATAGTGCCTAGGCTTGCCACCATTTCTTCCCCAACCTTGGCCTTCCTAGTCCCCTTGTGGGGTCTCCAACATCCTGGAGGGTTCCATGGATTAGGCCTCATCCCCTCCCAGGTGTTATTTCTCATTCCCATCCTCTCATTATCCCTCTATTATTACAACGCCTGACTGTAGGAGGGTTTACAATCACCTGAACTTTCCTGCCCCCTTGCAGGGTTCATTGCACCTTAAAGGGTTTTCTTTTTGGGTCAGGCCTTATTTCCCATCCTAGATGTTAATCACACTTACTCCTTCCCTCTCTCTCTCTCTCCCTCTCAAATCCCTACTCCAGTGCCCTGCCTCCTTGCAGGGTTCCCCACATCCTGAAGGGATCTCTCCGGGATACGACTCTGCACTATCTGTTCATCCCATCCTCTCACTCCTTCACCCCTTATTTCACGATAGCACTTGTTCACTTATTATCATTGCACTTATTAATTGTTCTCACAAATTACATATGTATGCAATACTGTTCTTAAAACCTGCCTTAATTTATTGTATGCTATGCTGATCTTTGTAACTTGAATGTAAAATGTCTCATCCCTATTGTACCGTTTCCCCCCAGGTTGCATTGGGAGATGAGCAACCTGTTGCTCAGTGTGCCTTCCTGGTGAAACATTTCAATAAATAAATAAATAAGATGTGGATGTAAAACATACATACCAACCTCTGGCAGCAGAAGTGAAAGCACCACAAAATTCTGGATACCAAAATTGCAACAATACTTTTGTCTGCAGAGGGACCTGCGCTTCTTCAGTCATAGCTATAAGACATATACACTGACTTTTGGCTACAGAATCAAGCCCCTGTGGGCTGCTGCACATAGAAGACAATGTACTAGCAGATCCAGCTATGTAGCAAGGTATTACTCACTACCCCCTTAGACCAGCAAAACATAGGAGCTAGATTCACAGACACCACAATATACCCACAGCTGTGGGAAACATGCAGTGCAAGTGGGTTGCCACTTGTGGATCCGCAAGTTGCCACAGTTTTCCCGCAGCTGTGGGTATTCAAAAAGGGGGAGCCGGATTACAACCTGCTCAATAATTTACGGTGGGCTGTGTTGCCCAGGAGATCTCCACAGCTGCAGAGATCTGTTATGGATGGTGGCACCACCTGTAACTTATTTTGCAAGTGCTGCAGCTGTGAATTTTAATCTCTGCAGCTGTGGGAATTTGGGTCCACAACTGCTGTTGCAATGTGGGACATAGTACCACATTGGTTTGTGAATCCTGCCCTAGATGTTTTAACCTAAAGTGAGCTTCCAAATGTAACATTTAAAGTTCCACCCATGGACAAACCTATTACCCCCTTGAAAATGTTCTAGATCCACTGCTGAAACCATAATACCCACAATTGTGACAGTATTTCTGTATGCAGAAGCAGATGCCCCAACAGGGACTGGACATCTACAGCTTCCAAGTACTCATGTACACTGTATGACATACACACACAGTTACTGTATAGCTGCAGATGCACAGACCCCTGTGCAGTTGCAGATACAAATCCACGAAGGCAGCACATTAGTGCTGCTGCATTTGTGTCATCTGGAAACAGTTATATGTTGTTTGTCTTACCTGATGATGGCTCTCTGTGGTTGCTTGTGTGGTCTTGTCCTTTTGCTGCTTGGGGGGTGGGGAGTTAGGGTTGGAAACCCTAACGTCACATTTCCCTACTTGTGTGGTTTTAATTTTAGCCCTAGCTGGTGCATTAATGAAGTTTTTTGCAATGAATTTTCTTTGTTTTTGAGATAGTATAAACACATCCTCATTTGCCTGTGGAAGTGCAGTACCCTATGGGCCCTGCTCTATCTTCCCCCCCATAGATGTGTACATGTGGGATCTGCACTTCCATTTGTACCGAAACAGCAATTTCTGTGCTTTGTTGCATGACTTATTACATTTCCAATGTTATCCTATGGTAAATTTTATTTTTTATTTTTAATGCATGTTTTATATCGTCTCTAAATGATTGGGGGTGGGGGTTGTGTATTATCCTTGTAGTACTCATTAATACCTTTGTTTTGATATAGTGATTGTCCTTCAAGTCCAAATATTGAAGGAGTTAGGGCTTCTGCCCCTTATTCTAAGTCCTCGCCTCATTCTGCCAGTGGCAGCAATCTCCACACTCTGAAGGGGCTAGTTCCAGGTATGACTTGTCCTTCCCTACCCTGTCCCTTACCCCCACCTCTCTCCTGTCCCCTGTTCTACCCCCCTGCACTTAAACAAAGGAATTAGTTCACTTGAGCTAATAACTTGCATTTTTTGTTCTGTCTGAGATGCTCCCAGATTGCACTAACCCTGTGTTAACTTGCCCCTCGCAACTGATTTTTTGCTCACTTTGCTCCGGTAATGTTCCCATCTTTATTATTTCCCCCAGCTGGTTTCCCCTGTCTACATCTCTACCCTCCTTGATGTCCTCTCACTGCACCTCATTCATTCGATAATTGCTAAATAATCTGTATCTTAACTGTGATCCATTCCTGCAAGGAGTTGGCTCCAAGGCTACATTAAATTTCTGTACTATGTTTCTCAGATATGCCACTTGTAATTAAATGCATATTCCACAGGTATGATATACTGAACTCTATGTTATGTCACAAATGCGATTGTATGATTATTTGTGATATTTATTTAACTGTATGTCTTGTTACAAATGTAATTGAATGTTTAATTTCTTGGATATAGTAAACGTTAAACTGTACCCATACAAAACAAGCATTTGTCAATGCCGAATGTTGCTTGCTTCTATGTGCTGTTTAGGTATTTGGAAGTCATTGGAGTGCAAATATTGAAAATTTGCGAACTTACTAGCGTGCGTAGGAACCGCGCAACGCACGCTCGTAAAACAGTCATTGTTAGGAAATTTTTCACGAAATGTTCAACATAGCCATTTTAAGACCTCTGCTCATGAACTGTGTCAGTGTGATTTTGTTAATGTGTCCCATATATTGAGTTTGCACACCGACTGCGCCATTGTGCGCTACATGGGTGGAAACACGTTTTGGGCAGGATATCAAAAATGACAGCTATACTGCTCATAAGGAGGTGTGGTAAAATGGCAATGTTGAAAATCTGGAGTGGAAATATTGAAAATTCGCAAACCTACGAGCGTGCGTGGGAACTGTGCAATGCACACATTCAAAAACAGTCATTTTTAGGAATTCTTTCACCAAATTTCAACATTGCCATTTTAAGATCTCTGCTCATGAACAGTGACACTGTGATTTTCTTAATGTGTCCCATACACTGAGTTGCTTTACCGACTGCATGCGCTGTACGCTTCCTGAAGGCGGAAACATGTGTTGGGCAGGATGTGAAAATGACAGCTGTACTGCTCATGAGGATGTGTTAAAATGGCAATGTTGAAAATCTGGAGTGAAAATATTGAAAATTGTTGAACTTACTGATATAAGTAGGAACTGCTAGCATGCTCAGTAAAACAGTCATTTTAGGAATTTTCACCAAATTTTCAACATAGCCATTTTAAGACCTCTTCTCATGAACAGTGTCACTGTGATTTTCTTAATTGTCCCGTACATTGATTTCGCACACCGACTGCGTCATTGTGCGCCTACATGGTGGGAACACATTTTGGGTGAGATGTGAAAATGACAGCTGTACTACTCATAAGAAGGTGTGGTAAAATGGCAATGTTGAAAATCTGGAGTGACAATATTGAAATTTACGTGAACTTCTGAGCCTGCATAGGAACTGCATAGCATGCGCTCGTAAAACAGTCATTTTGGAATTTTGGACCAAATTTTCAACATGGGGTTTTGGCACCCTTCTCATGAATGATGTCACTGTCATGGTGGTATTTGGGCCCCAAGGGTGATTTCAGTCACTGCAGCGAAATCACCCGTTCGGACCGAATAACACCATGACAGTGACATCATTCATGAGAAGGGTCCTAAAACCCTGTTGAAAATTTGGTGCAAAATTCCCAAAATGCCTGAGATATGCAGTAAAGTTGAACCCCCATCTAGCCCATTATACAGCTTACGGCATTTCCTCAGTTCACAGTCGGCTTTGAAGAGTGCAGACGCTGTTCCCGGTCCACAAGATCGTCGCGCCAGAGTCCGGAGGTAAGTATGGGTTGAGGGGTGTGGGAGGCTGGGTGCGCAGTGGGTGGGTGTGGGTTGTGGGAGGTGGGGTCGGAGGCGGGCCGTGGGACTGTTTTTGTTTTATAGGTTAAAAAAACGTCTGGGACGCTTGGCCTCGCTGGGGTGGGCTCCCAGCGTGGCACAAGGACGGAAGCTGTTCAGCCGGCGGGGATTGGGCACCCCGTCGGCCAAAGGACTGATTGCCATGCTGGGGTGGGATCCCAGAGTGGCACCAACTACTGGGGGACAGCGCGGCTCAGCCAGCGGGGATTGGGCACCCCGTCAGCTACACAGTACGTGCGGGGGCACGCACGCCTGCATGTGGGGGGGAGCTATGTTTCTTATCGGTGCTCACTGAGGCGTAGATCCCCCTTTCAACTATATGCCACTGCATTTTGGAGCGTGTCATAGACAGCTCCAAAATGCATTGACTTACAGGGGCCATGCCTGCCAGCTCACTGACTGAACTGGAGGAGGAGGTGACACACCTCCGAAATCTCTGATGATGGCACTATGTTTCTTGCACATGCGTGCAAGCAACATAAAAATAGGCCTAATGCTCAACTACCTCAAATCATTAATAATTAATGGTTAATTATTCCTCAGTTTTGCTTTGGTTGATTTTTTTCACATGCAAATGAGTTAGTGGCTAACTCCTCCTGGCTCAACCTACTGCTAACTAATTCTTAACAGTTTCATCAGTTAGTCATTGACATATTTCCTAACTGAGAAATAACTAATCCCCATGAATTGAGTATTAGCTTGGCATTCGTTAATTACTAGTTGAGCTTATGTAATAAATAATTAACGATTAATACTCAACTTGTTGAGCATTAGCTGATAAGTAAGTAGCATAGTTATTCGTTAAGAACAACTAATTCTTAATCAGCTCATTTGTGCAGTGCTGCTAGAAACTACCCAGCTGGGAGTCCAGGTACACTGCAATAGTACATCCACTCCTCACTGAAGGTGCCACACATCTTAGTGAAGCACCCTAAGGCACCCCTCCACCCCCCCAAAACCAGAAATTAGTCTCTGTCTGGGGTAAATTCCACCCCGCTAGTACAGCCCTGGGGGCTGGCCTGAGAGTTAAAAAGGAAGCATGAGTTAAGTCCTAAATGACTATTTGAAATAAACTGCATTTATGCAAGAAAAGACTCCCTTTCCCAACTGGAGTCACTTGTTTGCACTTTTGTAGTCACCTACTAGCACATAGACTGGGTACATGCTCCAAATGTGCCACTAAAAATTCAAGCAACTTTATGGTACCTATCAAGCAAACGACTGATAAGTGCTGAGTAAACTGGGAGTGTGTTGCAGAAATGCTAATGAAGTGCCTTATAGTTATTCCTGATACACCTCCAATGGAGTACCTTCTCAGTTGGGACACACCTGCATTACTCCAGAAATGCAACTTTAGAGTGTGTTCCAAAAATGTTACTAAAGTGCCTTGGAATTATACTATACTATTTGTATAACTATACACTTCAAATTGAGGACCCGTACTCTGCAAATGCACCTAAAATGCAATTTAAGTACCTTCTTGAGTAAACTTCAATCTTTCAGTGTAAAATATCCACACAGTTAGGGCACAATTGTAAATAAAAACTTCTGGAAGAGCCTGTGTGCCACGATCGGGTGGTGGGCCCAACCCTGTGTAGCTTCAGTGCCCTCCCAGAGAAGTGAACTAGGCAAATCTGGTACTCAGAAAATGTTCTTGCCCTCATGTCAGTTTCTTAGCCTCTGACCTGACTAGCCACACAAATCTACAAGCAGAGCAGGACTAAGAAAGGGGGTTGGGGTATGCATTTTATTTTTTTTAAATGAGGGTTAGGGAATCCTGGAAGCCATCACATAGGGGTGTATAAGTACCTTTTTCAAATTTTCACTGGCAAATACTTTTGCACCTCAGATACTCTGCTATTCACTACTCACTATTCATATTCCTTTTCAAGCAGACCCCCCCCCCAGTCAGCAGCACAGTGTCAAATAGTGTTTTATCACATAATGACCAAGAAAACCCTAGAGATGCAACATTTCAGTGGGGTCCATCTTCACATAATTTCACAACTAGGAGCAGAAGCTCAATGGAGATCAAGATCACTTGCTCAGGGACACACAGTGAGTCAGAGGCTGTGGCTGGGCTTGAACATGGATATCCTGCTTCACAGTTTCAGAGACAATATTATGATGGAAACATGATACAACTAACCACAATTCAACACTACAACCCTCTACCATATCTTAGGACATTTATTTACTGGTGGTGGGGCTTTCTTCAGGGGGCTGGTAGTTGTACTTTCATTTCTGCTCATTGAATTAAACACAGTGAAGTCTTCATCCTTCTCAAACATTAAAACATTTTTCATAATTTCTTGGGAGTTAAATCCTGAATGTGTTCAGTAAAGAAAAGTAATGGTCATATCCACTGTTTAGAAATGCAATTGAAGCCCATACTAGACCACATTTTTCTATCATGAAATTCAATGAACTCCGTCCTCAACTCTCTTTGAGTCTTTCTACAAATTGTGAATACCCCCAATACAGCATAGACACTCATGGTGCAGTGGGAGGAGGAAAGACTATTATATCATGAGTAAATGCACTCTTTGGGGGTGTTCCTAATTTTCAAGAAGCATGCAACAAGAGTAAATAAGCGATTTGAAACAAAATGTTGGTAATAAATACACTATTTGCATGCATTTCAGTTAAGCTAAAAAAAAGCACAGCAGTTAAAACAACCAACAACTTGAATAAACTGTAGAGAAGGTAAGCAATCATTAAACATATGTTTTCAATTATAAATAATATAATGTAAAATGGATTGACAAGTGTCCATTTGATACCAACTGTATACCAAAATGTGTATGTGATGGTCAAACAACAAAACTTTAAAAAGTAATTTTAGTGTAAATAACATTTTTTTTCCAGTTAGCCTTATTTCTCCCCCATGCACTGGCAGCCTCCATTATACCAGCCACCCCAGCCAACACCCCCCAAGGACTTGTTATCCCTCAGAGGCAGCACAGTCTGGGTCATCAGGTACAGGGTGTATAGGCAGCTGGAGTCATCCTACAGCCAGTGCACAGATTTTCCTAGTACTCCCCTTAAAGTGCAGCATGCCCCCTGTGCTGTACACCTGACATCTGCCTCTCCTCTTCCCAACTCTGGTGGTTTCAGCCTGCTTATCCTCGGCCACTGATAGTATCTGGCAGGCACCAAACTCTGCTCCACCCCACCCTGAGATGAGCAATCCTGCAGAAACTCAATCTTCTTCCCTCTTGCTGACCCTCCAACTCCCAAGATAACACTTGAAACTTGGGTATTCAGCACTGCAAGTACAGCACCATCACTGCAATGGTGGGTCTGCAAAAATCTAAGATCTGTGAAATGTAACTGGTTTGCACATCCACGTGTAGTTGTAGATCCTGTCATCTTATTTTTTTGTGGATATTTCTACACTAGTAAGCATAGAATCTGTCAGCAGACAAGGACCATATGGCCTACATAGTCTGCCCATTTCCCTACTCACTGCTGCAGCCCCAGACCCTATCTGGTACATTTTTGTAAACTGGTAGTTATTGCCCAAGAACCCTCTCAGTGATAAAATAACCCCTAAAAACACCATAATAATGACTTTTGGTAGGGGATGGGGCTGCAGGTACTCTGTGGGCATTGCAGTGGGATCGGGGAGAAGGGACATCTAAATATACTTGGCTCATCTTTGCTGGCAGGTATACATGTATGGGGCTATTTGTCTAGCATAATCATTATGCTGTTTTAGGGCTACGGATACAGTGATTGGTGGCCACTTGACTCGGACAAGGAAATTATAAGCCAGGCTTTATGAATTAAACTCTTTATGCAAGCCAAAAAATGTGATATATGGTTAAAATAGCTTCTGCCGTAGGCACCATCATGTTATGGGTTGCCTGACTGGAACTAGTGTCAGTTGCTCCTAAAACTGCAGACCCTTCCATTTCCATGTGGAAAACAGCAAGCTGGAACATGCAGATGAAGCTGCAATAGAAGCAGCTGCTTGGCTGGATACCATATGGGGTTGAAAAGGCTGGTCACAGGTGGATTAAGAGCAAGGCTAAGCATACAGCAGCAGTGATACAGTGTGTTGTAAGCATTGTTCTACACAGAAATCCATAATTTTCAAAATGCTGTTGTACCACAGTTCAAATACCACGGAATGTAATTGTACCCTTCTGTTGTAAAACAGCATTCTAAACCTCTAGAAACATGCAAGTTAAATTCACGGTGAAAGAAATATAAAATAATGCATGGGAAGTTTGGTTTATGTGGATTTTATGCATCCTGAGGTGTGTGATACCCATGAAGCCTGAGAGATTTATATGGGCATCTCACACACACTGAAATGGTGCATAAAATCCCCATAGAACCACACTTCTCCATGTTTTATTTTTTCATTTACTGTTTTTTGGTTTAAATTGTCTGACGCTTTGCGAGGGTAACTGTTACCGCTGACAAGCTTGTCTCACGCTGAGTGACTGATTGAGTAGTGCTTGTGAACCTCCAGCACGAGGACAGCTTGTTCGGTGGTTTTTCAGGTGATGTTGTGATACTGTTCTGCCCATGGTTTATGGAGCTCCATAAACACCACATGTGGTTTACGAAGCTGTTGGGCACTAACTGGTAGTGGTTTAGAACCACTAACCGGTAAATATAAAAATAACAATGCACATATTTCACATAATAATATACACTATAAAAATACAGGATGAGCAACTTTATGTATAACCAGTGTGTAGTGCCACCTCGGGGTTCTGATTCCCATGGAACACTCAAGCTTCATCCTCGAGGTCAGAGAGAATCACATGTCCTCTGTGGCAGAACACACTGACTGTGCATAGTTACCCATTCAGTATTTTCTATGCTGAGTTACCCAGTTTTGACTGCATATCAATATGCCTGTTTCATTTTGGGCTTCATTTTCAAACCACTAGCAAGCAGGAAGAGCTTTGTTGTGGAATTCAGGCATAGCCATCACCATAAACAACACCCCCAGTTTGGGCAGTCTTTCCTGCACAAGACTGATGCCTCCTCCTCCGCATCCTGTAACAGGCATTCCCTGCTGTACAGTGGCACCCTCTTTCCACTCATCCTATATGGACCACTTCCTGGTTACTAGTGGCACTTTCTTACCACCCCATGCAACGTTTTCTGTTGTCTAGTGGCATTTGTCTGCCTTTCCCAATATTGTGCCATTCTCTGGTGTCCAGTGGCCCCAACATCCATCTCTGTGATAAACTCTATAGTGCATGGTGGAGTGTCATTGTGTATGGAGAGCTCTATACTGTGGTATGGTCTGGCATGGAGACAGGGACTCAGTTAAGCCACACAAGGGCAAACGTATTAGATATCAGGAGGGCATCTTTCAATGAAATGTGTAGATGCTTAAGAGCAGCCCCGGTAATAGAGGGGGTGGAGAAGCAGTGGGGGAGACTAAAACGAGTCATTATGGAGGTAACTAACCAATGCATTAGGATAGTGGCCAAAGGAAAAAGAAGAACAAAACCACTATGGTTCTCTAAAGAGGTGGGAGACTAAGTAAGGGCTAAAAGAGCAAATTTCATGAGCATAAGGAATCCAAATGGAGGAGAAGCAGGAAGGCTGTAGAAAAGCCAAGGCACAGACAGAAGGGGTTTAGCACAGACTATGAAAAAAGGGGACAATACATTCTACAGGACATAAGCAAAATGTGGGGGATTGTTAGGCTCAAAGGGAGGCGGAGGAAGAGTGTAGGGAGGATTTAGACAACACAGAAATACTAAACAAATACTTCTGTTCGGTATTCACTGAGGAGGGAGAGGTCAAGGACCACATTTGGGGAGCAGTGGCAATTGTGGGAGAAGTAGACACCAGTCCATTCACACTGGAGAGTTCTGAAGGAACTCACAAAGCTGAAGGTGGATAAAGCCATGGGTCAGATGACATACACCTGAAGATATTATGGGAGCTGTTCAGGAACTAGCAGTGCCTCTGCCACCCTTTCCACTAAGTCACTCAACACAGGTGTGGTTTCAGAGGACTGGAGGAGGTGCATGTGTCTTACTGCACAAAAGTGGCAGTAGGGTGGAAGCAGGGAACTACAGGTGAGTCAGCCTCACTTCAGTGGCGGGGAAGATCATGGAGGTACTGCTGAAAGAAAGAACAGTGGTACATCTGGAATCCATTGGTGCCTAGGATCTAAGGCAGCACGGATTCACATCAGGAAGGTCTTGTCAAATGAACCTGATAGATTTTATTTATTGGGTGACTAGGAAATTGAATCAGGGAGGGGCCATAGACCTCGCCTACCTAGATTTTAGCAAAGCTTTCAATACCATCCCACACAGAAAGTTGGTTAACAAGATGAGTAGTCTGGGCATGGGGCATAAGGTGATACACTGGGTCAGAAACTGACTGACAAACAGAAGACAGAGGGTGGTGGTAAATCAGATCCAATCCGGGGAGAGGGGTGACCAGCAGGGTACCACAAGGATCAATTTTGGGACCAGCTATGTTCAATGTCTTCATTAGTGACATTGTAGAGGGACTGGAAGGAAAGGTCTGCCTATCTGCAGATGACACCAAGATCTGCAACAGGGTGGATACTCCAGAAAAAGTGCAGAAAATGAAAATGGACCTGGAGAAGCTTGAAAGATGGTCGGAGGTGTGACAACTGAGGTTCAGTGCAAAAAAGTGCAAGATAATGCACCTGGGTAAGGGGAACCCTAGGGGGAGCTACAGGATGGGGGGAGGTGCTGTCACCCAAGAGGAACAGGACCTAGGGGTTATCATATTTAATGCCCTCAAGGTACCAAAGCAGTGTACAAAAGCTGCAATGAGGGCTAGTGACATGCTGGGGTGCATAGGCAGGAGGTATTACTAGTACGAGATGGGGTGATGCCATTTTTATAAAACACTGGTAAGGCCTCACCTGGAGAACTGCATGCAGTACTGGAGACCACATATGCGTAAGGACATTAACAAGGTGGAGGCTATCCAGAGAAGGGTGACAAAGATGGTGCATGGCTAGCATCACAAAACATATGAGGAGAGACTAAGAGACCTCAATATGTACTCACTGGAGGAAAGGAGGATATACCATGAGTACAGCAACAGAATATGGGCAACAGGTAAAAATGGCAACTCATATTGGGTGCTATACTCTTGGGCTACCCTGCAAGGGTAGCAACTGTACACAGATGTGAGGGTAGTGGACGGTGTCAGGAAGGGGAGATAGTGAGGGAAGGGAAGGACAATGAAGGGGTTCAGAGCGATGGGTGTGCCTGCTGCCACCGAGATAGCCTTGTGGTGTGGTGGTGAGGGTGGATAACTCTGGTGCAGCAGGTACAGGGCTCTGGACCAGGCGTGCAGAAACTCTGCTGTTGCCTGTGGCACTTAATTTTTGTGTAATATGGAATTTTGCCCCCTGCCTGACATGCATCCCACTGGAATTGATAATCTATATTCAGAGGGGTGCGGGGGGGGCACAGCCCCCCCAAACACTTTTTACCCTTTCTTGTGACATTCAAGTTTTTTGGTTTCCTGAATTTGTATATGATGCACATAATACCTTTCAATAAAGAAAATAAAAACTAAAATTTGCGTTTATGGTGCTTCTTTGAATTTAAAGCAGTAGTACAATGCGAAAAAAAAAACCATGCACTTTTTTGAAAGTTTATTCTCTGTGCTCTGCTGAGCATGTACCTGGTACTCTTTCCCGCCAGCATTGTACTGTCACCCCGTAATTTGTTCAGTTATCCTATGTTTTTGTTTACATTTCTGCTGCCTGATGCATTGACAGCAGTAGTACTAGATAGCAGCCGCCATATTTTCTGTGGCGCTACAACAGTCGTAACGGATCACTTTCTGGTTAGGTAGTACTACTGCTTTAAAATGTACAATAATTAAAAGTGCGTGCCTAAACACAAGATGAATACCAACTAGCATGCATCTGAGTAAAAGACTCAAAGGGAAACTCCTATGAAATTAGAAAGACCCGCATACCTCTCAACCTCCTGCCTCATAAATCAGGGACAAGGCTTAAAAAAATCAGCGACAAAAGACCAAAATCAGGGACACATTTTCAAAATTAGAGGTATCCACCCAGAAAGCTGGTAGAATATTGGGCTTAGTGCAAAATGCATTTTCTAAAGAAGAACAAGTCTGCAACTTAAATGCTTGACATTGTTTTGTGCTTACAGTCCCCACTGTTTAGCCACAAAAACACAAATTTTAGGAGGGACAGAGTCAAATTTTGAGGCAAAATCAGGGACACTTGAGAGGTATGAAGACCCGCCTTATCTATAATGACTGCAGAGCTCCAGGTGGACATCTTGCACACTCCGAGTGGCTTCCACCATGAAGTCTATGCTAACGAGAGCTGCCAACTCTGATATTTGTTGGTAGTCCTCATTAGCATAACCTTTGTAGTGGAAGCCATCCGGGTGTGTGAAATGTCCACCAAGGGCTCTGCAGCCATTATAGACGGAGCGGGTCTTTCTAATTAAAACCACCAGACAGCAAGTAAATAAAATAATTAGTTTTATGCTAAAAACCCTAATCGGGCATTTCTGCAGCAGCTGGTGCACTTGGGGCTGTATAGGAGTGTCCCTTTAAGAAAATTCTCACTCAGATAAGATGTCTTAATCTGTCATTTTGTTATTTAACTGTAATTCACATAATTTTGCTTACTAGTTATTCTGGGTAAACAACATGGCAATATTGTATAGCTAAGTACAAGGAGTACAGTTACAACTTTGAAGCTTTAGAAACTGACACACAATTTAAGCAATATTACCTGATGTGAGCTTCTCCTGGTCTGCTATTGACTTGGAAGCTGTCAAAGGACATGAGGTGAAGCAAATGCCCTACCCTTTTCCAAGGTCAGTAACTCCAGAAGATGCCCTGCACTTCCGAGGGTAATACTGCTATTGTAAGAATTTTTGGAAACTCACCTTTTGGTGCATTTTAAACAGTGTGAGTGGCTGGAGTGCATGCTTAGACTATATGTTTACATTAGCAGACTCCTTCTGTGAAGTTGCCTTCTTGCATAGCCAGGTAGTGCACTAAGACATTCAGTCCAATGCTCGAGTTATATGATGAGGATTATTTAACCTTTTGGTTGCTGCAAGCACTTCCCTTGACATTTTGTCTTAAACTTCAGAGCTACACAACTCCCCCAACCCTGTCTCCCATAAATGCATGGCCTGCCCAATATTTCTAAAGAAGTGACTATGTCCTATTGGGTATTGCTTTCCAATTCAAAGAAATGGAAATGAAAGTCTATGAACCATGCTTAGTTTAAATATATGCTGCAATTTTTATTTTTTTATTATCTTTTAAATGTTCCTTCACCAGCAGTGTAGTTTACAACTGTAGCACTAGTACCAGTGGGGAAATGATGTCTTTGGACAGCTGAGAGCTCACAATGAGGTGGGGTCAAAGTATCTTTCTAAGAAAGTGCCCGCTGCATTGTGTGGCCTCGGCTGCCCAGACAACAGTTCCCCACCAGCGACAGCACTGCAAATGTAAACAAAGCTTTGGGGGAAGGGAGCTAAAAGAACTGCTGATGCCTCAAAACTTTGAAAAACATACTGTGTGGGTGCAATTCAGCTGGCATTCTGTATATATTCTATAGATTTCTCCTGTCCATTGTTTATTACTGAGAACATTTGCATGAATACACGATCTTTGTTTCTTAGAGTTCGTCTGCCTCTACAGCTGACTCCCTACTTCAACACATAATCCTCTGTTGTGGCATAACAAACTGTTGTCATGGGAGAAACTGTGATGTCAAATCAGTGCATTATGACCTCGGGTAGGGAGAAAGCAGCAGGAATAGATGATTCAGGAGCAAAGATCCTGTTGTCATGCAGCTGACCTCAGTAATAAATAATGAGGAGGAAAAATACAGAATTAATGTGAAATACAATCTGAACTGAGTATAAATATTGTTTTTTTAAGTTCTACTGAAGGCATCAGCTTCTATTTAAAAGGTAAAAAAATTCCAGTATTTTTTTAGGGTTTCCAGGCTCTTCCTTTCAATTTCTTTGAGTTGAAAAGCAGTAGCCAATAGGAGATAGCCAAACTTAAATTAAGCAATAACCCACAACAGACTGTGGATGAATTACATATAAACATACAAAGTAGCCAGCAGAAGAAAGCCATTTGGTCTGTCAAGTCTGCTTGTATTACAGGGTCCACAGCTTGAGCTAATGCCCCTGCCCTCCCTCCCCACTCCTCCCATTCTCCCTACCCATGATTCTTACCTTCCCCCATGCCTATCCCAGCCTCTCTTAAAGCTGCCCACTGTCTTCAATGAGATGACCTCTTCCAGCAGCGCATTCCAAGTGTCCACCGCCCTCTCTGTGAAGAAGTGCTTCCTGACCTCCTTCTAAACCTCCCATCCACCAGCTTAAGACTGTGCCCCCTCGTGTTATGGTTGCCACTCAGATTAAAGAAACTCTTCTTACCAACCTTATTTATCCCTTTCAAGTACTTGAAGGTCCCAGTGATGCCCTACCTCTCTCTACTGTCTTCCAGGGCATATATGTTCAGTGCCCTTAACCTCTCCTTGTATGCCTTGCCCTACTGACCAGCTATCATCTTTTTAGCCCTCCTCTGGACCTTCCCCAGCAGGTTAATGTCCTTTTTGAGGCGTGGGCACCAGTACTGAACTCCATACTCTAGATGCGGCCTTACCAGTGACCTGTATAAAGACAGTACAACCTCCTCTCTCCTACTACTAATCCCCCTAGCTATGCATCCCAGCATCTTGTTTGCCTTTGCTGCTGCTTTCTTGCACTGTGTGGAGTGCATCAGGTCTCTAGTGATCATCACTCCTAGGTCCTTCTCCTCCTCCTCCTCAGATGCAGATACTCAGACTCCACCCAGGTAGCACTCTGTCCTGGAATCTTGGGCTCCAAGATGCATAACTCTGAATTTATTGGCATTAATGCCAAGCTGCCAGATCCTGGACCACCTCCCCAGCTTTTCCAGATCTTCTTGGAGGTCCGGTATCCCTTCAGCTGTGTCCCACAGAGCTTGGTGTCATCTACGAATAGGCACATTTTTCCCTTAATGCTATCCCCAATGTCACTGATGAAGACATTGAACAACACCGGCCCCAGCACTGAGCCCTGTGGGACCCCACTGGTTACCTCTCTAGTGCCATATAACTCTCCCCCCACAACCACCCTCTAGGTTTTGTCCCTCAGCAAGTTTTCCACCCATCTAGCCATTGTTTCCCCAACTACAAGATCCACCAACTTCCTGATCAACCTTAAATCAAGATAGAGGATGTCTACCACTTGGCCCCTGTCTACTGTCTTAGTGGCACAGTCAAAGAAGTCAATCAGATTTGTTTGACATGATCTCCCCACCTATGAACCCACGCTGCCTGTCATCCTGGAGCCCATGTTCCTCTAGATATTCCACCAACCCTTCCTTTAGTATGGTCTTCATGAGCTTGCCCACAATGGAGAATTGGGGCATTAAAGAGCAGCTTCCTGGTAGCTGCTTGCCCCAGCCATTCGATTCCTTACCTGAATGGAATCGAGCTGCTGACATTTGGCATAAAAACTCCATCAATTTGCAAAGTTATAACCCTTGAAATTTTGGAAATCATGATGGTGCCGAGAAAAAGACTGACTTCCCGGTTAGAAAAACAAGCCCCCACGCTGGCCCACACAGCATTGTTTTGTGATGTCAGAAAACGAAGGCTGCAGGAGCGTGCCTCATTCAGTTCTATGGGGCTGGTATTTTCTAATGTACTTAAACCCTTTAGTGTTGGGATTTTTTCATATCAAAGTGATCGATCAACTAATCAGGATCCTATTAGTCGATCAATTGCTTTGACATGAAAAAATCCCAACACTAAAGGGTTTAAATATATTAGAAAATACCAGCCCCATAAAACTGAATGGAGCACACTCCTGCAGCCTTCAATTTGTGACATCACAAAACAGTGCTGCATGGGCCGACGTGGCGTGTTTGTCTAACCGGAATGTCGGTCTTTTTTCGCACCATTGTGATTTCCAGAATTACGAGGGATATGACTTTGTGAATTTAAGGAGTTTTTATGCCAAATATCAGTAGCTCGATTCCAGTTAGGTAAGGAATCAAACAGGCTAGGGGACAGTAGCACTGCTGAAAGTAGGAACCTGCTCTTTAATGCATGCCCTGAGTGCACTGTGAGGCATGAGGGTAAAGCCCGAGTGCTCTCCAGCCACCAGTGAACTCCAATAAATTTCCCTCCTTTCATGATGGTGGAATAGTAAAAGAACAGTTTAGAGATGTCAAACCCTGCATCACCAACCACCTAGTAAGTGAAAATTTACATTTAGCACCATTGCAGGTTAACATCCTAGCACAGATAAGCGATCTCTTACTGGGTTCCTGTGGAGCCTGGGATAATGGGGTCTCAGGAGACTATCCAGTTGTACCTGTGAAACAAAATCAGCAATGGGGTCACAAAGGATCTGCAGCTCTTTATGAAATAACAATGATAAACAATGCAGGATAAACAAAAAAATAATTCTTATTTGATACATGCAGCCAGTGTCCTCCTTCACCCAGTCAGCATCTTGTCAGACCTGTGGACACATAAGGGGAAATGGGTCAATATGAAGAATAAAAATACTGATCAGCTGGATCAGTTGGGAAAGACTTATAATGGTTAAAAAAAAAGTGGGTTGTGTATTGGGGGAAGGGGAATACAGACTGGTACCTCACCATCGAACTGGCTTTTAGAATGGACTCTGTCTCTCAGGGGCCATCATGCAAGAGAGTCAGTGCCCCTATAACTGATTTTCTCTTAGGAATGGGGGGCCATTGTACTCCAGCAATCAACTGACACAGGCCAGGATGAAGACACCAGCTGTTATCCGTCTTGTACCATTGACAGGGCTCTGGACTGCCAAACTGCTAAAGCATCTTGGGATGGGTTGCCATAGCTAATGAGAAGAATGACCCTTCCCCCTCTGCCTTCCCCCCACAGAGGGAGTGGCTGTACTGAAGGTCCAAATTTAGTCCATGGGATGGTGGATGATGTAGCTATGTGGCTGGTGGCAGTATGGCACTTCTCCATGGTGCAGGGCCTGCTCTGACTGTGGCTTCATGCAGGCAGCTGCTATTTTTCCCAATTTTCATGCCGGACCACCTCATGCGACAGTGCATAGTCTTGTCAGACCTCACCATGCGCGCAGATCCATGTATTTTTGAACTCGGTCAGTCCACCACCAGAAAAAATTAGAAGAGCCAGCATCCCCACTGCTTTCACCAACATGGGCATTCTATTCTCTACACCCAAGAGAAAAACAGAAGACTCTTCCATTGTACCAACATGAGTAGTTCAACATCCTACCAGTATGGTCAGCCTCCCTCTCCTCCAACTAAAACTAACAGCCAGCTTCCCTTAACCCCACAGTCTCCCTCCCAATAATGCCTCCACTTTCACCAGCACAACCAGCTACCTCAACCACACGGCCAGCAACCTTCTCACCCACATTACACTGCCCTTTTCCCATACATGCTCCAGGTCACTACACACGGTCACTTCCATGGACAATATCTAACGCACATCTGGCTAGCCACCATTTCAAATATGGACTGTACCCACAACACCACCCAGACTACCTTACTGACCACATATCCAGAGTCCACACCTCCATTAGCAAAGCACTCCTTACTGGCACACTACATAAGATCAACACCATTCAGCCAGCTCCCCTTCAAGCATAGACCAAACCCCCACCACCAGCATAATAATCTAGCAGCCCCCAAGCAAAATCAGTCACATGTCTCCATGTCCAAATCAGCTGTACCACCAACCATAATGAATCACCTTGCTGTATATTACCCCCCCAACCACCACCACCACCAAGCGCATCACACTAGTGGTACCTCTAATACCTCATAGAACTGTTTGTCTTACATTCTGGAACACTTGCCTATGCAACTGGATGTAGGAGGCAGGCAGCAATCTCCCTTAAAGTTCCTTGCCCATTAGATCCTGCCCAATATGCAGGCAGAAAATGCTGGAAGACACAAACTAAAAAATGTGTTGCACAATGGCTGGCAGCAATCACAGAATAATAGCCCCAGTACGGCGACACCCAACACAAATATAAACAAACTGGCCAGATGAATTTCTTACCCCCCCCAACACCTCACAAGACAACACAATATAATATATATTATATAGACAGCTCTGGCAAAGAAAACTGCGGTAGGCTTTCCTTTTTAAGTATTTGTTTGCAGCTTTATGTCCAAGGCCATACTGCAGATGTGACTTTCAAAAAAAATTACCCCTGCAAGATTTGTTTCCACTTTGTACACAGCATCACCAGCCTTACCCCCACCCCGCCCATGCCACAACACAATCAGCAGACAAATGGAGAGCTTCCCATTTTTTTTAAAGTTCAAACTGGCACAGGTTTTAAAAGGAAAACTGCAGTAAATGAGAATGATCTACCTTTAATGTGTGTTGGCAATAGGGTTACCACCTTTTCAGAAGCCCAGAATGGGGCATTTCTTACTGAACAATGATTTTTTGCAGGACAATCTGTGACCTCAGCCAGTGCAACAGACTTGTTTTCTCTAATAATCAGAATCAAGACTAAATATTGTAGTTTTTTAGTTGTTTCTATTGTTTCTTATTCTTTCCAAATATTTTAGTTAAGGTATTATAGTTTTCTGCAACATTTTGAGGAAAGTTAGAAAATACTTTTTCTACTGAATGGTCAGGACATGTAGTATTTTTTCATGTGATTTTGCAGGACACAGCTGCCCAAATCAGGATTGTCCTGTGAATATCAGGGCAGGTGGTAACCCTAGTCTGCAGTATTGCAGGCAGGTATGGCAAAGCAGGGTTGCAGTGGGCCTCACATTCTTTTTGTAAAGGAGAAGCCTCTTGTACACTCTAGGAGTTTGTTTTCCTCACCTGATCAGCTGTGATTGTTCTTGGAGGTCTCGCTTGTAATATACTGTGTTTAAAAAAAAAATCAGTTGATTGGTAAAGTTTTTATTAATAAAATAAATAAATATGCAGTCTGCCATCCATTTGAGCTTGAAGAGGTCCTTTTCATAGCTTCATCACAGCAACAGTCCTCTGGTGTCACACTGAATAATGTCCCACATTGTGCGACTACTGCTAACATTGGTTCCACCTGTCAGTAAATGGGGACAGAAATAAGTGACACACACATTCATTCCAGTAGGTAGTGCAATGTGTCAGAGTGCTGCTATAAAGTTTCTGAACACTTGTTAATGACAGCATATGCTTAACACAGATAATGTTTAAATGAATAAATACTGTGAACAAATGATCTGTGTTGTGTGCAGTTTTCATTTCCTTCTGTATCACAAGCTGCATGCACTTCCTTATTTAGTTTTTATTTAGAATGTCAGTGCATGAAATACATCGTACCTCAATCCCAAGGTATTGCCACTTTCAGTATTGATTGGGTTATATGCCTGTAGTTTTCCTCAAAAAACATATCACAGGCTCATAGATTTAATAATCTGTTTCCACACATCAGCACTGAGTGAATGAACTGATCACCTTTGAATTTCATTTTTCATTTTTTCCATTTCATTTAATTTTCATTGGTTAAACTGGAAAGGCATGTGAGCATTGCTGCCTGTTTTAACCAGTGTCCAGTGTCACCTTTGAATTTATTAGCAATTTGTTTTTTCAGCATTACTGAAGTACTAATTCTACTGTAACTCATTATAATACTGCATACCTTCCAAGGCAGGTCTGAAGCTTTGCTAGAATATTTTAGCACATTTTCAGGAGATTTTCTGGAGGAAATAGTTTATATAAATGTTGGCGGTTTGGGGACTGCTATGACCTCAGAAGCTCTTTGGTGCATCTTGGAGCTTATACACACTTCTGTGTATACTGAATTCAGTAAATGTAATTACTGTCCTGCACCACAGCAGTGTCCTTTGTGTTTAATGAATACTGATGAATGTTGAGCCAACTTCTTGTAACTGTCAGAGCAAGAAATGACCACATTAACATCCGTGTGTAGTGGACAATGCACAGAGTCCCCAGCATGGGATAGGGGATGGCTCTGGGAGCCTATGACAAAGTGGGGGAATTACAGTTGGTGGTTAAGTAAAAAAGAAAAAAGCAGAAGTCCAAGGAAAGTGGGAGGGGTTCATACAGACACCAGCTGTCAATGGCCATGCAATAAATTCCCCATTACATGAGGGAACAGCATGGTACTCTCACCATAATTTGATTTGCAGCCATACATTAAGGATTGCAGTCTACCACACTGCTTCCTTCCTGCTTTTACTCACCTACATAAAGCTTGGTGTCACTTCTGCTTGTTTTAGTTCCACTCATTCTGGTCACTGCTTATGTAACTCCCTGAGGTTGATTTTTTAGATTAAACCAGTGCGCTATGTCTCGTATGTCCTCCCATTTTCACCAATCATTACCACGTTCTTTTAAGTTCTGTGTTTCACAGGCTACTGAACCAGAAGCCCAATGCTGCAGTGCTTCCTGACCAATCTTTCTTTCTTTCAAGTTCTGTGAGAAACAAGTGTAACCCCTAGGTGGTGCTAGCCCAAAGGACACTACCCCTGCCTTCATGGCTAGGCGCAAGCTGAGTGGCCTGAGCTCAGTAAACAGGTGCCTCCGCAGGAAGGGTTGGTTTAAGGGTAGCGTAGCTGCTCTAGGTATAGCCCTCCGGGACACTGATACCCCCCCAGTGGCTTGCACTGGTCAGCAGATAAACAATCACCATTAATGTCAGAATACAATGCTGAACCCACTCTTGGCACACTTACCACCAGGGCTGGATCAGCTGCACTGGATCTGGAGACCCCCTGTAAAACAGGACCTGAAATAGAACAGTGCAATGGCAATACAGTATCCCCTCCGCAAAGGTACACACTAGCCAAGTTAAATGCAGAAAGAACAGAATCTGGTTTATTCAGGGGATGTGAACAAGGGTAGGGCAGCAATCTGGCATTTGATTTCCTATCTGATTTAGTCAGGTTGAACATGCACGTACTAAGAGTCCTTCTAGCACTGTTACACACACCCTGGGTTCCCAATTGTTACTCAGGCTAGAAGCATTGCCTGGAGTAAGCCGGCATTGCAGTTGTTGTTGGGGCCCTTAAAAAAGAAACAAGCAACATGCACTTTAACCCACAATTTGTATTCTGGAGCTGGATGGCTCAGTTCATAATGATCAACCAAAACAAATCAGATGACACACAATACATACGAACATACAAATCTGCCAGCAGAACAGACCAACTGGCCTATCAAAGTCTGCCTGAGTGTGCAGGTATCATCAGATTGCAGCTGCCCAGCTTCCTCCCCACTGTCCCTCTCATACCTGTCATAGCCCCTGCCCCCTAGACCCTTCCTCTTGCTTTGTCCCACTCCTTCTTAAAGCTTCTGACTGTCATACATGTTACCACCCCCACTGGTAGCACTTTCCAGTTAGACACCACCATCTCAGTGAAGTAGTGCCTCCTCATCTTCCTTTTAAATGTCCCCTCCAACCTTAGTCCATGCCCCCTCGTCTCCCTACCTTTCCTCAGTTTAAACACCCCTCAGTGCTAGGTTTATTTACCCCCTCAAGTATTTGAATGTTTCAATCATATCCCCCCATCCCTCCTCTCCTCCAGTGTGTACATATTCAGCTCCTGCAGCCTGACTTCATAGTCTTTTCCTTCTGTCCCCTTTAACATTTTTGCTGCCCTCCTTTGTACCCCCTCCAGTAATTTTATATCTCTCTGCAGGTATGGCCTCCAGTACTGCACACAGTACTCCAAATGCAGTCTGATCAAGGATCTGTAGAGATACAGGATCACATCAATATGCATGGATGATAAACCTCTTGCAATACAACCCAGTATCCTGTTTGCCTTAGCCACTGCTTTCCTGCATTGGACAGAGTTGTTCATGCTCACTGTTACCAACACCCCAAGGTCCTTCTCCTCCTCAGTGATCCCTAGCCTCACCCCTCCAACCAGTAGTCCCTCCTATGTTTTTTTGCCCTGAAGTGCATCACCTTACAGTTCTTCATGTTGAATCATAGCTGCCACTTCTCCAACCATGTCTCTTGTTTTTTGAGGTCCCTGTGCAATTGTTTCCATCCATCCTCTTAGTTCACCACTTCCCCCATTTTGGCATCATCTACGAGCAGACTAACCCTGCTCCCAACTCCGTGTGGCTATGTCAGAGATCAAGAGCCCAAACAGCACCAGGCCCAGCACTGAACCCTGCGGCACCCCACTTGTCATTGCTCTGGGTGTCGAGAACTCTCCTCCACAACCACTCTCTGCACCATCCCTTGTAACCAGTTCTCTATCTACTTTGTCAGCTTTTTCCCCAAACCACAGCAGTCAGCTTCCTCCCAGCCTCACATGAAGCACTGTATCCAAAGGTCTTGCTGATGTCCAAGTACAGGACTTTTACTGCATGACTCCCATCTAGCTCCCTTGTTGCCCAGTCATAATTCTTTATTAGGTTTGTTTGAGAAGACCTCCCTGAGACAAACCTGTGTTGCTGCTGATCCCGGAGGCCATTACCCTCGAGGAATGCCACAAGCCTCTCCTTCCGTATAGTCTCCATAAGCTTCCCCACTATGGAAGTGAGACTGACCAGCTGATAGTTTTCTGGCTCTTCCCTAGGCCCATTCATGTGTATGGGCACCACGTGGGCCACCCTCCAGTCCGGAGGCACAAACCCCATTTCCAGGGAGGTGTTGAACAGATCTGCCAGTGGCTCAGCCAACACCTACGCCATCTCCTTCAGCACCCTGGGGTGGATGCCATCAGGACCTGGTGCCTTGTCCACCCTTAACACCCTCAGCCCCTCTAGCACTCTATTCCCTATGATCATTTTGTCTGTCACCTCCTCCCCCACCTTCTTCCACCCCCCAGTCCATAATGGTAGTAGGTCCATTCCTCTCCTTAGTGGAAGCAGAGCAGAAGTACTCATTCAGTATTTCAGTTTGATCCTCTCCCTCTTCCACCCATTTCCCTCCCCACTTTATACTCACTATATGTTCTTTGCACTTCCTCTTTTCCCTGACATATCTAAAACAATCCTTCTCCCCTCCCTTTAGGCCTTGTGCTAACATTAATTCCCTGGAGGCCTTGGCTTTTTTCACCCACCTGGCCACCTCCTTGGACCATCTCCCATAAGCCTCCTTATTCTCTTCCTTCCTTGTTCTCCTGTACTTCCAATATGCAGCCCTCTTTGCCCTCACCCCCTGCAGCACTCACTATTCAGCCAGCATGGTTTTCTGGTTCTACCCTTCTTACTCCTAGCCCTGGTGCAGGCTACTGTGGCTTCCGTTAGCCCAGCTTTGACAACTTCCCACTTTTGCTCTGCATCCATCCCAAGCCTTATATCCTGGAGTCTCCCTTGCAGTATTTCTCCCATCCTCCTAAAGTCCACCCTCCTAAAGTTCACCACCTTCATACCCATGCCTTCAGTCTCCCTGCCCAACGTGAGTATGAATCACACTGTTTGATGGTCACTACCAGCTAGTGGGTCCTCAACCCTTACCTCCCCCACTGCCTCACCATTTGCCAGTACCAGGTCCAGTGTGTTACCAAGCCTTGTAGGCCCACTTACCATTTGTGTCAGGAGGCCATCCTGGATTGCATACAGTCAAGTCAGTTTTATTTAAAATAGGGGCCTTTCTAAAACCAAGGCACCTGTAAAATAAATGCATAAAAATAAAATATAATAAATTATTATAAACAAACATATAATTCCAACAGACAACAATAAAATAGCAGCATAGCATTGCAAAAGCAAAACATCAATCAAATGCCAGGCTAAAAAGATGTTTTTAAAGCTGTTTTAAAACTCTGGATGGTTAGGCAGTCTCGAACCCGATGAGGTAGAGAGTTCCACAGGGACGGAGCAGCAAAGCTAAATGCCCTTGCTCCGGATGTTTGCAAACGTACCCTGGGAACCTCTAGCAATCCCTCATCAGAGGATTGGAGAGGACTGAGGGGACGGTAGGGCAAAGGAGATCTTTCAGGTAACTCATTCCCTGTTCATGTAGGGCCTTCTAGGCTAGCAAAGCAACCTTAAAGGTGATCCACCACCATATCAGCAGCCAGTGCAGACCATGGAGCAGAGGCGTTATATGACTAATTCTTGTTGCACCAGTCAATAGCCTGGCTGCTGCATTCTGCACCAGCTGCAAGCAGTGGATATCAACCCCCGACAGCCCTAGGTAAAGGGCATTGCAATAGTCGACGTGGGAGGAAATGAAGGTGTGAACCAATATTGGAAGATCATGGGGAGGAACCAGAAGTTTCACCCTGGCGATATTTCTCAGATGGTAAAAAAAAGTTTTAACAACTGCTGATACCTGTAATTTCAGGGTTAGGCAGTCAACAAACAAGCGCCCAGGTTTTGCACCTGGTCTGAGGTAGCTAGCTGGACACCTCCTAGCCATAAACCCGAAGGTGAACCTGCCAACATACCCACTTCGCGACGACCCGGGTTCACAACCAACACCTCCATTTTTTCAGGGTTCAACCTTAGCCAGCTCTCATTCATCCAGGCCTGAATTTCAGTCAGACAGCTGTTGAGCACTGAGACAGCATTGTCTTGTTCAGGGACAAAAGACATGTATAGTTGAGTATCATCTGCATAACAGTGAAAACTCAAGCCATAGCATCTAATAATCGCTCCTAATGGCAGCATGTACACTGCAAACAACATGGGCACTAGAATGGATCCCTGCAGAACCCCACAGGGCAGGGAGAATGGAGATAAGGTACAAACCCCTAATACCACTCTCTGAGTCCTACCCATGAGGTAGGATTGAAACCATCTGAGGACAACCCCCAAAAGTCCGCAGATAAACCACAGGCGATTCAATAGCACACCATGGTCCACAGTATCAAATGCTACAGAGAGATCAAGAAGGGCCAAGATGGAATGAGCCCTTTAGTCTCTTGCTATCAGGAGGTCATTTAGTACCTGAACAAGGGCTGTCTCAATACTATGTCTCTTCCTGAAACCGGACTGGAAAGAATCATAGATATTGTGGCTGGTCAAATGGTCCTCCAGCTGTAAAGCTACCACCATCTCAATAACCTTACCCAAAAAGGGAAGGTTAGAGACCGGCCTGTAGTTTGCTAGACAGTCGGGATCCAAGGAGGGCTTCTTAAGAAGAGGCCGAACTATGGCCTCCCTAAGGGAAGCTGGAAAAATTCCCCTCTCCAAGGATAACCAGACAATCTCAGCAAGGACTGAGCCGATAACATCAACGCATCCAACAAGCAAGCGCATTGTGCCCGGATCCAAACTACAGTTTGTAGGACGTAAGGTCTGGATTACCATCATAATATCATTGATTGTAGGCAGGCCAAAGTCCACCACTCACACTAGGGGTCCGACATCTCCTGCCGACCACTGCTACTCCCTAGAGAAATGGTCAAGCGTATATCAGACCTGATCATGGCAACCTTATCCGCAAAGAATCGAGCATACTCCTCACACTGCTCTTGTGAAAAAGCATTTCTGGGCTGAAGACAGAGTGGATTGCACAGTCTGTCCACAGTCTGGAAAAGCTGAGCTGGTCAGTTCGGTGCAGCAGCAATTTCCCTGGACAGGAATTCTGCCTTCTTATGGGAAATTGTTGATTGATAGATCAAATAATGATCCATCAAACTAAGCCTGTCACATACCAGGCCAGACCTCTGCCATCACCTCTCTAGCCTTCGTCCAACTCTCCTCAACTCCCTCAAGTCCTCATCAAACCATGGTGACCTAGGGCCAAGGGAGAGTGGACGAACATGAACAGTAGCAATGGAATCCAGGGCCTCTGTCACTGCCTTATTATAGGCAAGTACCAGATCCTCTGGATCCTTGCATTCCCTCGGCATGCCCGATAGGTCCAGCACCACCATCAGACCATCTGGGGATACACCCCTCAAAGTGCGGTACTGGACCATCTCTATAGGGGCAGGCCTCGTGGGGGGGCCTCAAAACTGAAGCTGATGGTATGATGGTCTAACCACCCGAATGGTTCCACCACCAAATCGGATATCTCCATCCCCAGGAGAAACATCAAGTCCAATGAATGACCACCAATGTGGGTCGAGGAGAAATTAACCTGTGTGAGACCCAGTGAACTCATTAACTGGAGGAAGTCCTGCCCAAACTGCACTGAAATCCACAAGGATCAGCCATCTATGGGGTCCCAATGTTAGGTCGGTGATGAGGTCCGCGACTTCCTGCAAGAAAACATTCCCATCTCCTGGTGGACAGTAGATGAGAAGAATCCTGCACCTCACACCCTCCCCCATGATACATTCAAAGGAGTTGGTGGCTCCCACTGGATTTTACCTCAGGTTCAGTTCTGATTTAAAACAAAAGGCCACACCCCCGCCCCTACGATCGATCCTTGGTGGGGTATCACCGGGTACCCAGGAGGAACTGCTGAAGCCAAAATTGGGCCAGCATTTCCATCCAATCAGGTCTCGGTGATGCAAGCCAGGTCAGTTGAATTAACAAGATTGCCAATTATGGCAGTCTTGTTTTTAATGGACCTGGCATTGCATAACACCGCCTGAGTTCGATGAGCAGCCAGGGAAAACCAAGTTTCCCGTCTGCAATAAGCAGAAACCTTGGGTATGGGAACTAGGCAGGGAGGACCTCTTCCTAGACCCATTTCACCCCAGGGCATCTCCTTGTCCCCCCAAATCCAATCCACCCCCTCCTATCCATTCCTCCCACATGCCAAGCCCCCACCCTAACTACCTGCTCCCTGGCACTGTTGGTGACAGGGGTGCTTGAGTCATCCCCCACTGTCACCACACTCCCCCTCCTACACACATTCCTTATCTGCTCTGCCAACTCCCAATGCAGTTCCCCCAACTGGGTTGGTGGTCTGTACTCTACCCCGGCTCAGTTTTCTACCCTTGGAGTCCAGAAGCTGCACCCAAAATTCCTCTGTCCTCCCATCCTCCCCCTCATCCCTTGTACATTTGATGTCTTCTCTCACACACAGTGCTACTCCTCCTTCAACTCCCTAATCCCTCCTGTATATACTGTACCCTGGGATTGCTAGATCGAAGTCATGGTACTCAGTGGCCCAAGTCTCTGTTACTGCAGCAACATCCTCATTCCTCTCTGAGAGGAGTGCCTGAAGTTCAGCAATTTTGTTTCCCAGGCTTTTTGCATTTAGGGAGACCACCTTCCATCCATACCTCTCCTTTCTCTCTCCCTTCCCTCTTCTCCTTGGTCTGCTCCCCTCCTCTCGGTAGTCCACACCCTTTTTTTGCCTTGTCATTACAGTGTGGTGGTGCCTTCTGCAATTCACACTGGCTACCCTGCAGCCCCTTCCCTGAGTCACTTCACCTCTGCCTTTTTACTGTATCTGGGGGGGTGAGCTCACTAGGCTCCCCAATCCAGACTGTTCTACTATTCTCAGTCTTCTTGCCACCCCCCCAGTTTAAATCTACCTCAGTTGATACATACCCCTCAATTCCACCCTTTACTACTCCCCTCCCCTCCCCTCCTCACTGAAGTGTAGCCTATTCCCTGCATACAAGTCACTATTCCCCCAGATCCTATCCCAGTTTGTCACTAAACCATAATTCTTGGTATGGAACCATTCTCTCAGCCACTTGTTGAACTCCTCTATCCTTCCTTTCTTCCCCATGCTCGCACATGGTACCTGAAGTACCTCAGAGAATGCCACCAACTCCCAAACCCCCCTCACATTGCCTGCCCAACTTCTCAAACCTCCCCTTCACCACTTCTACAGACTCCCCCACCAAGCTGTTTGTACCCATGTGCAACACTAGGTGAGGTTTCTTCCTCCCCTTCAATGCACACTTGAACAATGCCTGCCCTGCCCTTTCTGTGGTCAACCCAGGAATATCTTCAACCCAAATATGACTGTGTCTTCCTCCCCTTCCACACCATCAGACCCCTTTCAGTACAGAATCTCCGAGTACTAGTACCCCTCTGTTCCTGTCCCTTACCCCTTTCCTATCTTTTACCCTTTCTACTCCAGAGTACATACTGCCCCCCCCCTTACACTCCAGCTGCAACCTCTCTTGTCTCCTGCAACCCCCCCTGTTTTTACCTCACTCCCTGTCTCTGCCCTGCTTCTCTCATCCCCCCAATCATCTTACCAGCCTGACCTCTGCCTATTGGGCTTTCTCTATCAATCTTCCCTCCACTCCTGCAGACCTCCAACCCCCTTCCCTATCCACTCCATTGCAGATTTTGAGCACCCATTACCCATGACCCACAATGATTTGAGCTTTGTTGCAGGGACCTACCCTGATGGTTACTCAGGTTACCCAGACCAGGAGGCAGGATTGACAAGATGAAACCCTCAGGATGGTATGCTGTTTGCCAGGGAAAGCAGGGCCCATACAATGCACCATGATGGTCAATCCTGCTTGATGGTGTTGAGCAGGGAACCAAAGCCCCGAGTGGGTCTTTCATTGGATGAATCTCTGCAGCATGAGTGGCAGGCTAGGCTGAGATGGAGAGGTCCAGACCAGGTGAACAGTTCAGATTGTAGTCCATTTTAGGTGATGGATGCAATGTCCAGCTAGTGCAGCACATTCAGGGTGTGGGGAACCAAATCATGACCCACACTACACATTCAGCACAATTATAACCAAAACAGCCAGATACCACAGTTTGGATGACAGTCCAGTTGCAATAAAGCAGTGTCTCTATGCAAACCATACACTCTGCGGTTCTATCCAATTCCTGACAGACCGACATTTCTTCAGTATGCGATTGGCTTTGAAGAGTGCAGACATGTTCCTTCTCCACCGAAGATCATTGTGCAAGGCTCCGGAGGTAAGTATGGGGTGTGGGGCATGCAGAGGGTGGGTGTGGGTTGGGGGAGGAGCGCCACGATCAATAAGAGACCATTTTCTTGTTTACAGGGAAAAAGAAACAAAAGCACTTTGGCGGAAGGTTTTTTTACAGGTTACTCAAAAATATTTGGGCACACTGGGGTGGGCTCCCAGTGTGCCATCTGTTTTTTTGGGGGTCGGGGACTGGAGCTGATGGGTATTGGGCACCCCTTTAGCAAAGAAAACATGTCTGTGTTGCGGGGGCATGATGCCGAGAGGGAATTGGCACCCCCTGTCAGCAGACAAATGAAACTGGGAGGACATTATGCCGATGAGGATTGGTCACCCCCATTGACAAACAAATTGAACTGGGGAGGGGGCATGGTGACAGGGGGATTGGGCACCCCCTGAAGTCAGCTTTGTGCATTTCCAAAATATTTTGCGGGTGTGAAATGAAAAGTTTCACCTGAAAATGGAGAAATTTCACCTGCGGTGGTGATTTTGCCATTCATAGAACAATTTCACACCATAAAATATTTTGAAATGCACAAATTTTGCAAAATATATTGTGTAATGAAATTTCTTAATTTTGTACAACACTGTTTCCATAGTTTAACTGTTTTTTACAGGACTGACGTTTGTCACAGTAGTTTTTCAATAGTTCAGGGGCATCCTACAAAAGCATTGCTCCAGTGATTTTCCCTTTACTTTCAAGATGTAGAGCAACATGGTGTGTGATTAAGAGCTGCATGCCTTCTGGTCAGTAGTGTTGTGTTGTGTTGTCTGCCAGAGAGTGGTGTGGAGTTCAGTAGGGAGCAGAGTGTGGTCTACCCAAGAGTGACATTTTGCTTGCTAGCTGAGTGAGAATAGAGGATGGTGAGTGGGTTATTAATGTAGGTTAGGGTAGCTTTCTGTAGGTAGAGTTTGGGGGAATTTTATGATGGCTGTAATAACAGTTCATAAGGTAGGAGTTACATGAGTTATTGAGGTGCTTTTTACATGTGTTAGGGTTTCCAACCCTAACCCCCCACCCCCACCCTACAGACACTGACAGGCATCAGGGGTGCCTTGGGGTTGTCAACCCTAATGCTTTCCCAATTCCATAAGTAAATAAGCTGAGATGGGTAAAATATAGGAGAATGGGTTCAGCATTAGGGCTGATGACCCCAAGGACCCCCCCGGAGTGTCTGTCAGTGTCGGCAGGATGGGGGTGGGTTGTAGGGTTGGAAACCCTAGCACCACATTTCCCTGCTTTTGTCATTTTAGTAACAACTCTAACTGATGCATTAACAAAGTTTTTTGCAATGAATTTCCATACTTATTCAGATAGTATATTCATATCTTTATTTGTCTTTGGGCCCTATGCTCCAATTCCTCCATAGATGCACATATGTATGTAGCAGTGGAAGCAATCCAGGCTCTGTGCTTCCATTTCTATGACATCCATGACCAAATTGTCAGCATAGCCATCTTATTACCTCACCTCATGTACTCCGGTACAGAAAATTTTCGAATCCACACTAAAACGTAATTCTGCACAACTGCAACACCATTCCATGCCACATGTGTGAAAACACATTTTGGCCAGGATATGAAAAATTACAGCTGTGACATACATGAGGTCAGGTAATAAGAAGGCTATGTTGAAAATCTGGGGTCAAAATATTTCAAATCTCCGAAGTTACAAGCAGGTGTACCGAAATTGCAACGAATAGTCATAATTTTGACATTTTTTCATATTTTGACCCCACATTTTGAACATAGTCTTCTTATGACTACAACACATAAACCCCATAGGTGAAAACATTTTATTTTTTTAAAATCTATGCCAAAATGCCATTCTGTGTCACAGGTGTGAAAACACATTTCAGGCAGGATGTGAAAAATGACAGCTGTACTGTTCATGAGGTGGTGTGAAAAAATGGCGAAGTTGAAAATTTGGATGCAAAATGTTGAAAATTACCAGTTACACATGTGCTTAGAAAAATTTCCACAAACATTCATAACTCACCCATTTTCAAGAATTTGTTCACCAAATTTTGAACATGGCCTTTTTGAGACCCCACCTCATTAACACTAGTGGTGAAATTTTGTTATTCAGTCTCAAAAGGTGATTTCATGCAGCATCCACAAAATCACCAGCTGGGCCTGATTAATGAAATGACAGTTGCAGTGTTCATGAGGTGGGGTCCCAAAATGCACCATGTTGAAAATTTGGTAAACAAATTCCTAAAAATGGCAAAGTTATTAACATAAGTTCAAAACACCATTGAAATTCATTATACAACATTTACCTTGATTTCCTCAGTTTGCAGTTCAGCTTTAAAGAGTGCAGACATGTCCTGGTCCACAGAAAATGATAGAGAATTGAACATCATATGGTAAATATAGGGTAAGGGGTGTGTGCGGAGGTGTATGCTCAGCAGGAGGGTCGGGCTGGGCGAGGGGAATGTGGTGACAATGAGAGATCATTTTCTTTGTTACAGAGAGAAACAAAAAGACATTGGGGGATGCTTTTTCTATATCAGGTACATTAAGAAACCATTTGGGGACACTGGGGGTGGGCTCTGCAGGGGGGGACTTTAAATGCCAACACGGGGATTGGGCCCCCTGATGTCAGCTACACAACATCAGACAACTGGCTGCAGGTGAGAAGGGAGGCATCCAACACGGGGGGGGGGTTGGCATCCCGGTGTTGGATTATTATATAAAATATAAATCAATAAAAACAAACTAGGGACTAGGTGATGGAGATCAGAGGGTGGGGGGTGCCACTAGGCACCAGGGAATACATATTTAATTAAGAGGGACCATGACTGGGGAGTGAGGAGTGCCAGTAGACAAAAAAGAGAAAAAGCAGCTCCCACCTCACCCTGCAGCTGGCAGCACAAGTTCCAGCTGTGGCTGCAGATTTCAAGAAAATTCCACTGTTCTCATACTGAGAACATGGCAGAAGCGGTCCTCTCATTAACCTCAGTACCAGGGATTTTGGGTGTTGTCACATCACGAGGGAATAAACTTCAGACGAGGCAAATTTATAGGTTTAAAACACACCTTGGTGTGATATTTATTTTTCAAAAGTTTAAAAAATAATAAATGAAAGCAAAGAAATTGCAAAGAAAATCACTACGTAACATCAGTAGTTTCTCCCATAATACAGCCCTGGATCTTAGAGCTCCTAAGACCCTTATCATCTGCATTCAACGGCTTGTCTGCCTTTCTTCTCCTCTTTCAGGGCTGAGCCCCACTGGACTGAACTCTACTAGACTTTACTGAAGTAAACTCTGTGCAAAGGTTTTTATATCTTTTTAGTAGGGTCACCTGACTAAGCCCTTACATGTCAGGACATGTTTCAAAACCAAGGGGGGAAGGGATTGTCAGGGGATTTCCTGGTTCAGTTAAAGGTACAGTGTATATATCCACAGGGATTATTTGTTACCTGTGTGATACTGTGAATGTACTGAGCATGAAAGAAAGACAAGTAAAATCTTTCAGTAATTTGGAAACCTTTCATGTGGACATTTCTTTCTTTTATTTCATGCAAATAGATGTTGTTCCATGTGTGTGTATTTCCATTTGGAATATTTTGTTCTTTATGTGAAGGCTAGCAACCTTTGGAAGTGCAGCACGGCCAGTATTTGCAGTTTGCGGTGGACACTTTGGACTCATATATCCACAGATATTGACGTTCTATATCTCTGATTCATAGTGACTAAGCTCTTTTATACATAGAACCTTAAACAGCAACAGGTTTATAGTGTGACTTTATGAAAATACCTAAGGATTTCTTATAACTGTATTAATCATGAAATTATTATTGTTTATATGGCTTCCCGAGTCCTTTTTTCTTTAAAATGGTGTTATTAACTGTATTCATTCCTGCTATCTCAAATAGCCTTCATGCTTTTTTGTACACAAAATGCACTCATGCACTTTACACAACACCTCTCCGGGTGTTTGGCATCCTTCCAGGGACTGGATGCATGGAAATGGAAAAAAGAATGAAAAGAGAGAACTAGTAGGAAGTTTAGAAGGGAAAGTAAAGAGCTACGCTAGGTGGCCAACCTAGGATAGGGGTAAAGAAGAAAAGCAAAGAGAAAAGCATTGACTGTTGCATAATAGAAGTTTTGGTAGCTAGGAAATGAGATAGAAAAGTGGTCCGTCAGTTACAGCCGAGGGTGTAGCCTAACTCTGCCACAGGTGCCCAGAAAAGGTGTTTTTGGCCACAATTTAAAAAAAAACAGACATCAGAATGTAGCTAAATGGGTCATGTTTAGCTAAGTCTGAAGTTTCTTCTTTGTACTTCATTCATTTTTACATGTTTTCTTTATTTTCTTTCTCTCACTAACTGAAAAACAAGATGGCAGACACAGCAGAGCTCTGTGAAAATACTTCAGGCTCCCTGCGACACTATATGATCCTGTCTGCGAAACTACAATAGCTCCTGAGAAAACAAAGGTATTTTCATGCCACACATCTATTTTTCTCCCTTACAAAATAATGGGACATTTCAAAATGTAATAACTTTTGAGAGGATTAATATTTTTTCACCAAACCTTCAAAATGCACATCTGTGTGGTAAAGGCTTTCTGCCCTGAAAATTACAGATCACAGACTAAAACAGTATCTGAGATACAGGTGGACAAAAAGCAACAAAAAAGATGTACATTTAGGGATTTGTGACACTGTATCTCAGAAACCACATGACGGATTCACCCAAAATTTGCCATGTCAAGAGATCTACCCCAAGAGATTATGCCTGCAAACTTTCATGCAACTCTGTTGAACAGTAGCAAATTTATTAAGGTTCACATACCCCAAACCCACCCTTCAAGCAGCAACAGGCATGGGGTGTGCCTTGGGGTTGTCATCCCTAACGCTCATCCTATTCCATCAGTGAATAAGCTGAGATTGGTACAGTATAGGAGAATTGGGTTCGCGTTAGGGCTGACAACTCCAAGGCACACCCCCATGCCTGTTGCTGCATGTAGGGTGGGGGTGAAGTGTTAGGGTTAGAAACCTTAACACCACATTTCCCAGCTTTAGTCACTAGAACCCTATCTGATGCATTAACAAAGTTTTTAGCAAATAATTTCCTTACTTTTTGAGATAGTATAATCGTATCCTCATTTGGCTGTGGGAGTGCAGTGCCCTCGAGGCCCTGTGCTCCTATCTCTCTATAGATGCATGCATATATGTTACTGTGGAAGCATTTCAGCCAAAACAGCAACCAAATTGTCAGAATAACCTTGTTATTACCCCACCTCATGAACGCTGGGTTGAGAATTTTCAAATCCCAGCAGAAACATCATTCCATACTACCGCAACATCATTCCATGCCATAGATCAGAAAACACATTTTGCCCAGGATTTAAAAACTGACAACTGTCTTATTCATGAGGTGATGTAAAGAAATGGCTATATTGAAAATCTGGGGTGAAAATATTGAAAATTATGAAAGGTAGGAGCAAGCACAGCAAAATGTTAACAGATGCACACAACTTTGCCATTTTAACATATTTTGACCACAAATTTTCAACATGCTCTTCTCATGACCCCACCTGATGAACAACTATGGTGAAAATATTGAAATCCATCCCAGAAGGTGATTTCATTAGCTGACCACAAAATCACCTTTAGGGCAGGATTTGTGAAATGACACCAACATTGTTCATGAGGAGGGGTCTCAAAAAAGGGTATGTTGAAAATTTGGCGTCAAAATCTTTAAAAATTACGAAGTTATGCATCAAAGTTGAAAACCCCTTTGAAATACATTGAACCTCATTTACCTTAGTTTCTTAATTCCCTGGTAGTCTAGTGGTCCTCCCCCTCCCCCATTCTCTGATCACTGTCCAGCTGTGCAAAAATAATTCCCTGGTAGTCTAATTGTCCCCCCCCCATTCTCTGGACTCTGTCCTGTTGTGTAAAAAATGATTCCCTAGTAGTCTAGTGGTCCCTCCCTGTTCTCTGATTGCCATCCTGTTGTATAAAAAATAATTCCCTGGTAGTCTAGTGGCCCCTTCTGGCTCACCAGTCCTCTGATCACTGTCTTGTTGTGTAAAAAATTATTCCCTGATAGTCTAGTGGTTCCTCTCCCCCTCCCCACATTCTGTGATCACCATCTCATTGTGTAAAAAATAATGCCCTGGTAGTGTAGTGTAGTGGTTCTTCCCCCTCCAAGAGGTTGATCCCTGACCCATTAATTATTTTTTTAGGGTTCTCAACCCTAATGTCCACCCTGTTCCCTGAGTGAACAACATCAGACGTGAGCTCCTTTCCTCATGCAGGGCCCACAGGACCCTGCACGAAGAAAGCTACAACAGATTGTGTGGGCAACATGTGGCAAGACATAGCTCTCTACATTTGAAGAGTGTATCACTATGAGACACTGGCTTGCAGTCGTACCTTGTACTTCAGACAGGAGGGTACAGGCTGGGGGGGATGGAGAAGCATTAGGCTTGACAACCCCAAGGAAGTCAAGACCCTACCACTGATTTGCCAACACTACAGAAAACAAAAACCTTAATGTTTTTCCCTTTTGCTGCTTGAAGGTGGGATGGGGAGTTAGGGTTGGAAACCCCAGTGCCACATTTTTCTACTTTTGTGGCATTAAGTTGAACCCTAACTGGTGCATTAATGAAGCTTTTGTAAAGAGTTTGTGTGTGTGTGTGTGTGTGTGTGTGTGTGTGTGGTCTTTCACTTAAATTGCTGACCACTTAAATGACCCTCAGCACTAAAGACCAAGCACAAAAAGGGCATCATTTGATGTCTGACAGGGAGTCAGTCAAGAGAGGCAGGCAGCAGCCAGGAACTCTGCTCGGCTCATCCCAGATAAAACTGTATATGAACAGTTAACTGCATTGCTTATGGGAGTATTGTTTTGGGACCATACTGCTACTACATCCTACCTATAACCTGTGTGAGTACTGGAGGTTACTGGAGTAGTCTGTGTCAGCTACAGTTAATACTCATTGCTTATGTAAAGTTTAATGTTAGACCTGTGTTCGATGCTATAGCTAGTGTAGCTGTAATTTGCAGGGTTGTTTTGTGTTATGTTAAATCATTCAGCTTCACACTATCTTGGTGAGCACTGCATGGTAGTTTTTGCTCCTGTTTCTTTTTTCTTTCAAATTAAGTAAACTTTATTGAGTTCAGGGTAAATACACACATCTACAGATAATGCCAAACAATGAAGATAAAACCAAATACCAAAACCAAAGATTTTACAAACAGTAACAATTATCAAAAACCATCCCACTTCCTCCCCTTCCCTCTCCCTATCCCTACTACCACCCCCACCTAGCCCTTCATGACCCTACCCAGAGGAGAAATATAAACTTCTCTGATGTATGGATGATAAAAGCAGAGAAGTAGCATAAGTAAAGGAATGTACACCAGAGAGGTATATTGGTCCAAAAAGGTTACTCCTGTTTTCTATGCTTTAGCTAAGCTTCCAGCTACACTCTATCTGGGTGAACACTACAAGGTAGGTTTTATCACTGTTTTTGTGTTATAGCTGAGTCTTACAGCTACGCTCTGTCTGAGTGAGCACTACAAGTTAAATTTGTTGTCTGCTTAGCAGCTCTTCATGTGGCTGGGTCTCAGAGGGAGGCAGTCAGTTGTGGTGGCCATGGGGAGTTTTTTTCCAGGGATATGCCCTGGAGAAGGGGAGCACTGTGTCATCTGCAGGACCTTGGCAGAGCTCAATGCTTAGCTGGTGGGAGCAAGGGAAATATCTCAGCTGCATTATCAGCTTAACTGGAACCACACTCTCACTCACGCAGAGACCCACTGGTCCTGGAGGGTAGAGAGTGGTGTGGAGAGGGGCAGTGGTGGCCATAAGGGGTTTGTCCAGACCCTCATCATCCAGATGGTAAATTGTTTTGCAGTCCTAGAGGGGGTTGAAGCACAAGACTCTGCTGGGGGTCTCTGAGTCAGTTGATGAGCAAGGGCAGGACAATATGATGGCACTCTAAAGGAGCAAGTCTACCAGGAGAGTCTTAGTGGCTGGGGACTCAATGATAAGGTGGGTACAGAAATAGTGGTGGAGGAGGGGTTGAAGGGAAGGGGGTGGTCCAGTGCCTTCCTGGGGCATTGACCATCCAGGATTTAGGCAAGATAGGGAAGGTGGTGAAGAGGGAGCAGGGAGAGTGGGGGTGCTGGTACACCTGAGTACCAATGATCTAGTGAACTAGTAAGTGGAGATTGTGAAGCAGAACTTTCATAGACTGGGGGACAGATTGGTGGCATACTCAGCCTTCTTGGCCTTTTCCAAAGACCTCCCTGTGTGGGGCAGGGAGAGGAAGCATGACAGAATAAGGAATGGTGTATTAGAGGGGTTTAATGGATGGCTTAAGGGATGGTGTTGGGAAAATGGATATTTACTTATTTTATTTATTTATTGAAATTTGTTGATCGGATGAGTCCACTGAGACAAATGTCCCTTTTTCAGGGGTGACATGGAATTAATTGCAGATAGTAACAGAAAAGAATACATACAGATTCAAAATGCACAGAAACAGGTAAGAAATTGTAATACTGCACAAGTGCAGCCAGCATTACTGTACAAATCATAATATAAGTCCAGTTCAAGGGTTAATTACACTTACATTAAATTGCACATAAAAACAGGAACATGGAGCAGGGCTTCAGAATAAGTTTCAGCATGGCCAATCACTACAACAATTGTCAAATCATACTAGGAGCAATGTGGCCCTTTCATAACTGCAGTGGTAAAAAGAACTACCGGGAAGGATCTGGATCCAATATACCCTCAAGTAATAGCCAATCACAAAATGAAACCAAGTGACTCATTCACCAGTTAACTCATTGAGTATCATTTATTGCTGTAGTGTAAAATTTACTTAACACAACGTTTATTAATGTTGCATGGTAAACTCAGCTCTTCTTCAGGATCTACTTCAGTGAATTTATATACATATATATCTATATATCTATATATCTATATATATATATATATATCTATATATAAGATATATATATATATGATATGCAATGAAGTAAGTGTAATAAATGATTTATCTGCAGAAGAGCAGTTTGACCTCAAAGGTAACCTCACGGTGGCGTAAGCCACGAGTGAGGTGTCCGAGGTCAAACTGCTTGAGTGCAGATAAATCATTTATTACACTTGCTTCCATTGCATATTCCATTTATGCAATTATTTTGTTTTTGCTTTTGTAGGAGGCATGTGTTAATCAAAAAAGTGAATAAAAATTGAATTTTCTACCATTTTTTTGCTGATTATAGAAAATCTAGAAGGAATCTAGAAATGAAACCCCTCTCATTATGTTTGCTTGCACGCATGTGCAAGAAACATAGTGCCATCATCTGAGTTTTCGGAGGTGTGTCAGCCCTCTTCCAATTCAGTCAGTGTGTTTGCAGGCATGGCTGCAGTTCTCCAATGCCTGCTGGAGCGGTCTATGACAGCTCCAAAATGCAGTGCAGTACAGTTGAAAGGGGCAGCTACGCTTCAGTGAGCAGCGATAAGATATCACCTGCTCATGCACGCTCCCCCTACACACACACACACACACACACACACACACACACACACACATATGCTGTGTGCTGCCGCCCCCCCACACACACACTGTATAGCCGACGAGGGTGCCCAATCCCTCATCAGTTGTGCTGCACCCCCCCAAAACACAGTTCCATGTGCCATGCTGGGTGCCCACCCCAGCATGGCTACTCGCTATAGTCGGCGGGGTGCCCAATCCCCGTCGGCTCCACTGTCTCCCCACACCGAGTACAGAGTGCCAGCTGGAGCCCACCCAGCGTGGCAACCATCTTATAGGCTGGCAGGCGCCCAATCCCCGTCGGCTCCGCCCCCAACCAGCGATCCTTCTGCCACGCTGGAGTCCACCCCAGCATGGCAAACGCCCCAAGGCTGCCCTTATTAAAAAAAAAAACCTGAAAATCAAAATGGTCCCTCACTGTGTCTGCCCCCACCCGCACCCACCCACTTCACACCCTGCCTCCCCACACCCCTCACCCCATACTTACCTCCGACTCCAGCGCGACAATCTTTGGTGGACCGGGAACATGTCTGCACTCTTCAAAGCCAACCGCGAACTGAGGAAATGCCGGTAGGCTGTATAATGGGATAGATAGGGCTTTTTCAACTTTTTTGCATATCTCAGGCATTTTTGGGAATTTTGGGCCCAAATTTTCAACATGGGATTTTTGGGACTCCTCCTCATGAATTATTGCACTGTCATGGTGTTATTCAGGCCTGAAGAGTGATTTCGCAGTCACTGCATGAAATCACCTTTCGCGACCAAGTAATGAAACGACACTGCCACTGTTCATAAGGTGGGCTGTCAAAAAGCCTATGTTGAAATTTTGGTGGAAAAATTCCTAAACATGACTGTTTTACGAGCGTTCATTGTGCAGTTCCTTCGCACGCTCGTAAGTTTGCGAATTTTCAATATTTTCACTCCAGATTTTCAACATTGCCATTTTACCACACCTCCTTATGAGCAGTACAGCTGTCATTTTTCACATCTTGCCCAAAATGTGTTTCTGCCCATGTAGCGCACAATGGTGCAGTTGGTGTGTGAAATCAATGTATGGGACACATTAAGAAAATCACAGTGACACTGTTCATGAGCAGAGGTCTTAAAATGGCTATGTTGAAAATTTGGTGAAAAATTCCTAAAATGACTGTTTTACGAGCGCATTGCGCAGTTCCTATGCACGCTCGTAAGTTTGCGAATTTCTATATTTTCACTCCAGATTTTCCACATTGCCATTTTATTACACTTCCTTATGAACAGTACAGCTGGCATTTTTCACATGCCACCCAAAATGTGTTTCGCACATGTAGCGCACAATGGTGCAGTTGGTGTGTGAAAGCAATGTTTGGGACAGATTAAGAAAATCACAGTTACACTGTTCATGAGCAGAGGTCTTAAAATGGCTATGTTGAAAATTTGGTGACAAAAGTCCATAAAATGACTGTGTTACGAGTGAGCATTGCGAGTTTCCACGCACCTCATAAGTTCATGACTTTGTAATATTTTCAGTCCAGATTTTCACCAGTTGCATTTTTCCACACTTCCTTATGAACAGTACAGCTGTCATTTTTCACAACATGGCCGAAATGTGTTTTCGCACTTTCAGCGCAGAGATGCATGGTTGCTGTGGGAAATCATTGTTCGGGACAGATAAAGAAAATCACAGTGACACTGTTCATGATCGGAGGTCCCAAAATGCCTGAGTTGACAATCTGCTGTAAAAAATCCCCATGCTAATTATATTACGCGTGTGCGTTGCACAGTTTCTATGCATGCTCGTGACTTCACCAGTTTTTTTAATATTTTTACTGCAGATTTGCAACATTGCCATTTTTTCCACCTCCCCATGAACGGTACAGCTGTAATTTTTCACATCCTGTTCAGATTGTGTTTTTGCACCTGTGGTGCTAAATTCCGTAGTCGCTGTGCATAAGCAGCTTTCAGATAACAAATTGATATTGCCACTGTTCATGAGGTGGGGGTCTCAAAAAAAAATGTTGAAAATTTGGAGAGAAAATACCAACGAATGCCTGAACTGTTAGGGTTTCCAACCATAACGCCCCACCCTGTAGAGAATGACAGGCATCAGGGGTGTGACTTGGGATTCTTGCCTGTAATGCTCATACCATTCCACACCCTGCAGCCAGTGAGAGGCATCGAGGTATGCCTTGGACTCTTCGGCCCCAAAGTTCACCCCATTCTCCTATACCACACCCATTTCACCATATTTCCTGATGGAATGGGGTGTGCATAAGGGCCAAAGACCCCAAGGCACACCGTGACACTTGTCACTGTCTGCAGGGTAGGGTGTGGTGAAATGGTGTGGCCGTTATGCCTGACAACCCAAAGGCACACCCCAATGCCTGTCACTGTCTGCAGGGTGGTGGTGGGGTTGGCTTCAGTTTAATACTTCACTGCCATTCCTATTATGCAGCTCTGTAACTTCTGCACTACCAATGCCAATGCCAGCAAGCAAACATTCGGCATTTACAAATGCTTGTTTTGTAGATATTTTTATGCTGAACAACTTTTGTGCTCAGCGTACCACTCTATCATTTGTTGTTTTTTAAGTTATTTGCATTTGTTTGATGAAAAAAGTGCACAAAAATTGAATTTTCGGATGTTTTTCGTTAATTCTGAAAAATCTAAAAGGTATTTATAAAGGAAACACCACTCATTTTGTAGATATTTCTGTGATGAATAAACTTTGAGCTCATAGTACCATGCTATCATTTTTCATTTTAAAGTTAATTATGTTTGTCTGCAGACAAAATGAAAAAAGAAATGAATTTTTTGTTGTGTTTTTGCTAATTATCAAAACATCCAAAAGGTATCAATAAATAAAACACCACTCATTTTGTAGATATTTCGTGCTCACAGTACTATGCTATCATTTTTTGTTTTAAAGTTATTTGCATTTCAATATGGTTAATACTGCTACTGAGGCCTAACATTTTAAATGACATAAGCACTGTGTGGATAAATGGCTGATGACATAAGCACTGTATACATGAATTAAATTTATGTACACAGTTACTCAGATAAATGGATTTATCACAGTCTGATTATGTCCACCCCATTGCATAAATGTATATATATGTGTGTGTGTGTGTGTTACCATTCACTTACTCTTTCATAAGACATAGTACCCAACAGCCATTCAAGAAACAGAAAAAGTATATCAGCTTAGTTATGCAAATTTCACCACTTACTGTATAGATGTTGTGTAGAAACACAGTAAAAGCATTTTAACATAAAATAGATTATGTACATCACAGTTTATCAAATAATAATGCAATGCAAAATCTTAAAAAAATAAATATTAACAAATCTGCAGCCCATCTATGAATGTGATCGTACAACTGCCAGTCAATAATCTTGTCTAAGTCCCTATCAAGTAAAAATATTCAAATTTAATTATCTTGTATTAGGAAACATATAATCATATTTCACATCTTTTTCCTCACTGTTGAAACACATCATCTTTATCATTTTCTTATTCTTGTTCCACATAAAGTTTCCAACTTTTGCTTCCATAACTTCATATAAATAAATTTATTTCATGACAATGTTATTATTTATGCATAAATATTATATCCAACAAAACTAAAACGCATATAATTATAACCCTCAAGTTTCTCAACATCATCAACTTCTACTGTGTAACTACATAATTCAGAAATAATAATACTCACATTACAAAGCCACTAGCTTCTGTATGCCCCACAACCTATGAGTAATTGTAAAAATAGCTTATATTTACCAACCAGATGCTTCTTATTATATATGGTAGTTAACCTTTAGATTGTCAACATAATTAGGGCATATAGGGATTCTAGACAGATATATCCAGTATGTGGCACTGCAAGGGTTAATAAATCAAATGATATAATTTTCAGTTAGCTCAAAATTAAATCCTAATTAGTCTTGTTCAGCGTATTTTTCATAAATCCTTTTAACTCCAAAGTCAAAATGGGGCTGCCTATACCCATAGCAGGATTAATCCATTTAAATATGCACTGCTAAATACAATTTTAACACTTTGTAATTAATCACTACTTTCTCAAGTGCTCCTGTACTGCCCAGATGTTTGTCTTCAACAGACTTTCACGTTTTATGTTTTACGTTTATACCCCTTTAGTGCTGGTGAATATTTTAGTCTTAACCATTGTGCTTGCAACATGGTTACTCTATCACCAACAAAATTTGCCTCACATTTATAAACACGATCTTGAAATACATTTAATTAATTCATTTTTTATAACGTCAGCTTATTTTAACAATTGAGTGTGCACAGCATCTTAATTACTCATTTCAAATAACGCTAGACTGAAGAACCTTTAAATGTTTCAGTCTTACCTGCCTTCTTGGTGTTTTAAACTAAAGTGTGGGTGCTGGCTGCTACAGCCGCATCCCATAAATAAGTCTGTGGTTACCATAGTAACCCAAAAGCTTGCCAAACTATTAGTGCCTGTTTGTTACAATTTTTACTCTCTAAGCAAATGTTCATGACTAAAGTTTGTTCCTATTACAGAGATAGCAGTGTGTGAAGGAAATAATAATCAAAGGTAGCTCTAAAGTAAAACTTCTTTTGGAACTGCATTTAGCTAAACTGTCACAATGGAACCCATGGTTCACTTAGACATAAGTAAGCAATAACACATGACAGGGTGTGGATTATGCTCTGATAAGTGCATGCCTAGGGGCATAATGAGGTAAAATAGTCCCTCTGCTGCAGGGAGGAACTTTTGAAAGCTACATGCAAGGTACAGAACAGCAAAGGCAATTGCCAACAAATATTTGTTTCTGTGATTTTGTTTTCCACTGAAGAAAAACAATGTAGTTTTGATGGGGGTAAGAAGCCTCGGAAGGAACTCAGCATTCCTTTTATAACTATTTTTCTAGTTCGGCTCTGGATACAGTATAATGGACACACTTTTCTGTACTCAGAGCCAAAAGATTTAAAAAAAAAACTGTTGGTCAAGGTGGCAAATGAGGATTGCAAGTGGTAAAAGACAAATTGGAATCAGGTTCATGCAGACCGCCGGCAAGACCAAGATTTTCTTGTGGTCTTGCCGGCAGTACACTTGCATCTACAACTGGGACTCTCCTTAAAGTACAGATGGCCTCGCTGCCTTCCTGTCCAAAGCAAGAGACTGCCAGTGAGTTGAGCGAGGACTGCAGTCAGAGACAGAGATAATACATTGTTTTTTTTCCTGTGGTTAGCTATACTTTTTTTTTAATGTGGTACATTTTGTTGTTTGACTTACTGTGAGTCACTGAGGAGAAAGCAGGGTGACTGTCCTACAAAACAAAGGTGGCTTCATCACTGCATCACAGCTCCCATTACTGATAGAACAAGATGGCAGTTTTCAATCCTGTCAATGGAGGGTGGCACAAGAATATGTTTTTTGGGGTGCTTGCTATTTTGGGAGGACTTATTTTCTTGTGTGTTCATATACAAAACAAAATTTTATGGCTGAGAAGTGGTGCCAGTTAATCAGATTGCTCAATTGTCTGTACCCATTTTCTAATTAAGCAATAAGGCACGACAGGGTGTGGTATATCGTGGGATATCGTCACGCCTCGGGTGGTTGGGCACGAGGCCGCAGGCCGAGTGCATCCAACGACCCGAGAAGTGACGATATCCCACGATATACCACACCCTGGAGTGCCTTATTGCTATTATGAACTGGATCAGTATTTCTATAACTAAAAAAGAAAATTAAAAACTGTTTTAAAATGTTTTAAGAGTACATTTGGTAAGGTGTAGTGATACATTAAAAGAAAATAGTTCTTGTAATTTTTACTGTGGGCAACAGGTGTCGCTGTTGTAAGGCATGAGATAGCTGAAAGGATCCAGGCTGACTGCAGTGAGTCTTGGTGGAAATCTTGCTGACCCTTATGAGTTGGAACCCGCCCTCCTGACCCTTGCCAGGAAGTACAAATATTCTCACAACCCCTGCTCCTAAAAAAGTATTGTGGAAGGAGAACTTTTATTTCCCGATAATGCCTGGAGTGAGAAACACAAGCCGTCGATGTATGAAGTGGCAAACTCAAGCCGTGGATTTGTATGGTAAGGCAACACTTTTTTTACCGGAGCGGGGGTTGTGAGAATATTTGTACTTCCTATGTTAAGTGCTGGCAGGAAAATTGCAGTTTAGGCAGATCTGGAGATGAGGGGGAAAAGCTGTAAATGTGTATTGAGTCTTGTTTTTTAATCAATGTTACGAGCAGCTTTACAGCGAAACAGACAACCGTGCGTGCGCCTCTTAAAGCAGATAAAGATATTTGAAGTGTCGTGCTGCAGCGCTTCCTAAACAAAATAGCGCGACAGCAAGCAGATGTGTTTTGGGGACAGTGAGGGGGCTGGTGGCCGGAGGCTGTTTGAAACTGTGATGATGTAGCTAGATATCATCACGGCTTCAAAAACGTCTCAGCCAATCAGCGACATCCATTTACGATCACTGGTTCATAATTTAGCTTAGTTTATCCTACTCCTACTTAAAGCTCTGCATAATACAGCGGATACCCACTCAAAATATTCCTATAAACCACCTATTTCTTTAAAGCAGGAGTTAAGATTCTTATTTCAGAAATGTTTCCTTGTGTATTCAAACTGCTGTCTTCTGTCTTTTAAACCACAGTAATGGTGCTGTTGTTAACATGGTTACAACAGACTTATGCCACCTTAAACCATCTCAAAAGTAAACTCTAGTTTTTTTTTTTTTTTTTAGCTACTAATTTCTGCTTTTTCTGGCCACCTCAGTCTGCTCCCCTCTTGTCCCCGCATCTGGTCCAGGGATTCTGACCACCGTCCATCTCTACCCAGTCAGTCCCAGACACCCATATGCCCCTGCAGTTGTACCCTCCACAGCAGGGCCGCAGGAAGCCCCCCCCCCCAGACTCCCTACAGAACACAGATCCAGCCTAGGTGCCCGGCCACTGGGTGAAGCTCATAGACGGCCATCAAGTCACTCAACTGGGCACCCATTTAAGCCCCTCGGAGCTGAGGGCGTGCAATGATATCACCAGAGGGGGGTGCACACGTGTCCACAGGCGCTCCCTCCAGATGTCTGCTCTCCGCTCCACCCTTGTGTGCAACGAGCATGTAATCTCCCAGCTGCCGCCAGGAGGCAACCATGCACTGACTGCCATGAGCCTCCCTCCCCGGAGAAGGAGAGCAGTCCTTCAGATGCTCAATCCTTCTGCTCCCCAGCTGACCCCCAGTGACCCAGGCTCATTCCCAAACACCGGTTGCCGGCATGGAGCAAGGTGTGGCGACCAGCACCTCAGCCCTCAGTGTCACTGGGCCAGCTCAACTCTAGTTTTCTAATAGATGTAACAATACTATTAACCCTTACAAGACTGCAGGATTATATATATCATTAAACATATTCAGCACTCAAACAATTAATACAGCAACTGTTTCTTTTTTAGTACTGCAACACGTTTTTCTCTACTCCAATGATAACTGCAGCAGTGACACAAAACACTGGATAAAAACTCTAATAACTTAATACCATTCTCCTATAAAGCTGTCATAGTTGCTGTGTTCCATGCTGTACAGAGTGACACTCACATTACATTTATTTTCAAGTGCACTTCTAATTTTAGCCACTTCTGCACGTATTTACTCTGTTTGTATTTCTGTACTGCATTAATATTTTAGTATGTCAACAAGAGAAAAATATATGGATTGGAGCACTGAATCAGGACTCCTAGGCTAGCCCATAGGCAGGCCCTTCATCCTGACCCACCCAGTACAAAGACTATACATGGTGGCCACCAGAATAAAGTACTAGCCCAAATGGCTAGTTCTAAAACCGATGGTCAGCTACCTTATTGACATGATACCATGGGAATTAACTCTAAATGGCAGCTCTTAACCTATTTACAACAGTTGCTGTCCTATCTTCTGCCTGGTACAGTATTTAACAAGCATGTGTCAATGCCGAATGTTGTCTCGCTGGCATTGGCATTGGTAGTGCTGGAGATAGAGACACATACTAGTAATGACAGTGAAGTATTGAAGTGACGCCAACCCCACCCCCACCCTGTAGAGACTGACAGGCATTAGGGGTGTGCCTTTGGGTTGTCAGCTATAACGCTCATGCCATTGTACCCCACTGTACCCTGTAGACACTGACAAGTGTCGTGGTGTGCTTTGGGGTCTTTGGGCATTATACTTACCCCATTCCATAAGGAAATACACTGAGGTGGGTGCAGTATAGGAGAATGGGGTGAACTTTGTGGCCGAACAGTGCAAGGCACACCACGATGCCTGTCACTGGCTGCAGGGTGGGGGTAGGGTGGTATGGTGTGAGCATTACAGCCGATGATCTCAAGTCATACCCCTGATGCCTGTCAGTCTGTACAAGGTAGGGTGCCACAGTTGGGAACCATAACACTGTAGTCGTGTGTTGGTGCTTTCACTCCAAATTTTCAAAATGGGCTTTTTGTGACCCCACCTCATGAAAAGTGGTGCAATCAGTTTGTAAGCTGAAAGGTGGTTTTGCACAGCAGCTATGTCAGTTGGTGACACAGGGATGAAAACACATTTTGGGCAGGAATGTGGAACATGACAACTGTATTGTTCATGAGGAGGTGTAAAAAATGGCAATGTTGAAAATCTGGAGTGAAAAAATTAAAAATTGGTGAAGTCATGAGCATGCATAGAAACTGCACAACACACATCCATAACCAAATTATTTGTGGGAGTTTTTTTAGCCACATTTTCAACATAGGTATTTTGGGACCTTCCCTCATGAACAGTGGTGCTGTGATTTTGTTAATGTGTCTCAAAAGGTGATTTCCCACAGAGACCACGCCATTGTGCAGCACAACTGCGGAAATGCATTTTGGGCAGGCTGTGAAAAATGACAGCTGTACCGCTGATAAGGAGGAGTTTGAAAATGCCACTGTTGAAAATCTGGGATGAAAATATTGCAAATTTGCGAGGTTACAAGAGTGCGTGGAAACTGCGCAATGCATGTGCAACACAGTTATTTTATGGACTTTCAGCACAAAATTTTCAACATAGGCATTTTAGGACCCCTGCTCATGAACAGTGTGACTGTCATTTCCTCAAACTGTCACGAAAACTGATTTCGCACAGCAACCGTGCGATTCTGCTCTGGACGTGAAAAAACACATTTCGGCCAGGATATGTAAAATGACAGCTGTACTATTCATAAGGAGGTGTGGAAAAATGCCAATTTTGAAAATCTGGTGTGAAAATATTACAGATTCACAAAGTTATGAGCGTGTGTGGAAGCTGCGCAACGTACGCTGGTAAAATGCTCATTTTATGGGCTTTCATCACCAAATTTTCAACATAGGCATTTTAGGACCTCTGCTCATAAACAGTGTCACTGTCATTTTCATAATGTGGCTTGAACAGAGATTTTCCTCAGTGACCGTGCTATTCTGCACCGAACATGCAAAAACACATTTTGGCCAGGATGTGAAAAATGACAGCTGTAATGCTCATAAGAAGGTGCAGAACAATGGCAATGTTGAAATTCTGGAGTGAAAATATTATAAAGTCATGAACTTACGAGCATGCGTGCAAACTGCCCAATGCACACTCGTAACACAGTCATTTTATGGAGTATCGTCTCTAAATTTTCAACATAGGCATTTTAGGACCTCTGCTCATGAACAGTGTCACTGTCATTTTCATAATCTGTCCCAAACACTGATTTCCCACAGCGACCGCACTATTCTGTGCCAGAAGTGCGAAAACACATTTCAGCTAGGATGTGAAAAATGACAGCTGTACTGTTCACAAGGAGGTGTGAAAAAATGCCAATGTTGAAAATCTGGGGTGAAAATATTACAAATTCGCAAAGTTACGAGCGTGCGTAGTGACTGCGCAATGCATGCTCGTAAAACAGTCATTTTTTGGATATTTTGTCCACCAGATTTGCAACATAGGCTTTTGAGAGCCCACCTCATGAACACTGGCACTGTCATTTCATTACTCTGTGCCAAAAGGTGATTCCACGCAGTGACCACAAAATCACCTTTTGGGGCCAATTAATGCCATGACAGTGGCAGAATTCATGAGAAGGGGTCCCAGAAACCCCATGTTGAAAATTTGGTGCCAAAATTCCCCAAAATACCTGAGATATGCATCAAAATTGAAAAAAACCTATTTATTCCATTATACAGTACAGCTTACTGGCATTTCCTCAGTTCGCGGTCGGCTTTGAAGAGAGCAGATGTGTTCCAGGTCCACCGAATATTGTGGCGCCAGACTCCGCAGGTAAGTATGGGGTGAGTGGGATGTGGGAGGCAGGGTGCACAGTGGGTGGGTGCGGGTTGTGGGAGGGGGGCAGGGAGACTGCCGAGGGACCGTTTTCTTTTCCCACAGGTAAAAAAAAAAAACATTGTGGGACCATTTTTCTTTGACAGAGGCATGTGGCACACTGGGGTGGGCTCCCAGCATGCCACCAGCATCACCAGAGTCTTTATTTGGGGGGCAGCTGTAGCCAGTGGGGATTGGGTACCCCCGTCGGCACATAACAAAGGGGGGGCCACATTATGCCGATGGGGATTGGGCATCCCGTCGGCACACAATAAAAGTGGGGGGGTGACATGATGCTGATGGGGATTGGGCATCTCCGTCGACACACAGCAAAAGTGGGAGGGGGTTACATAATGCCAATTGGGAGTGGGCTCCTCCATTGGCATTGTGACAGGTGGCAGTGGGAGTCACTGCAGCCATGTTGCCTACACATCAGAAGGCATGCTGTGGTCATGCTGCATGAGAGCTTCGCTCTCATTACAGTGGACCTTTGCTCAGATCTGGTGGCCACATTAGGTATGCAGGGTGTCGACCCCTGCTTCTGGCTGATTTGGGAAAGAGGGACGCACCTACTGATGCATGCCCTGCATTCACCCAACAGCCTCCAAATCTGCTAGTACCACAGTATGTTGGCTGCGCATGCGCGTGAGCCAACATAAAAAGGTATGTCATAGAATTAGTCATACAGCCTTTCACTTCCATCTGAGTACCGGTCAGTCAGGATAGCTGGAGATTATGTCTGTCTTTACCAAGGTGCCTGGAATAGATGGGCATAGTTTTTGTTTTCCTGTGGTTTAGTACAAGCTTATCGTCTAATAACCATCTTTCTAATTCTCTAAAGTCAGTGTTGAGGTCCAGGTTTATCTGGTTTACTTCTGCTGAACTTCTGTATAGTACAGCATCCTCCACATACAATTGCAGCTTGGATCCCCCACAGTTGTCATGCATGTAGATTATAAACATAGAAAACAAAAATGGGCTCAGGATGGAGCCTTACGGTACCCTTGTAGTTATTGGCTTTAGGTCAGAAACACTTCCTCTTCCTTTTCACTAGTTGCTATCTATCTGATATTTGGTGCTGGAACCAGTTGCATGCATGACTGCCAATCCAAGATGTCTGAGTTTGGACAGCAGAAGTTCATGATTTACATGGTCAAACACCTTGGTTACATCTATGAATACTGCTTCAGTTCTTAGCCTGTGATCTATAGCCCAAAGTATATCTGAGGTGAGTCAGACAACAACAGTATCCATACCATTATTATTTTTTTGTTGCTTCCCATCATGGTTGGCCCTCCTGCCTGCTGATCCCCCCAGCCCCATCACCCTGGCTTCCCCCAGAGCTTACTTCTCCCGTAGTCCCCCACAGTCTGCCCTTTATGGCAGGGTGGCAGGGAGTCCCTCAACCTGCCAGGACCAGATCCAGATTCCGTGAGGAGTTGGAGTCACCAGGTGTGTGGCCTGTGGAGGACAGCAGTCATCTTGCTCTGCTAAGTGCTTTCCCCTGACATTTCCTGTAGAGTTGTGCAAAACTGGAAAAATTTTGCTCCCAAGAATATTTCAAGTAATTTGTACATTTCACAAAATATTTCACAGGTCAAAATGCAAAATTTCACCCCCCTGTAGCAAGTGAAACTTTGCCCATGACTGGCCAAATTTGCCACTCGAGGGTGAAATTTCACCACCTGCAGTGAAATTTCACCACCTCCTGGCATGATTTTGCCTCCTGCAGGTGAAAGTTTAAGTGGCTACTGGCCAAAGTTCTCCCTGGTGTCTAGTGGTCCCCCCTTCCCCCCCCATTCACTGGCCCAAATTATCTCCCTGGTGTCTAGTGGCCCCCCTGGCCAATCACTGGACATAATTGAATAAAGGCCCCCGGATTTGCCCTGGCCCCTCATGTCCTTTTTAAAAAAATGAAACCCACACTCCCTGGTGTCCAGTGGGTCCCCCCGGCTGATCACCAGCTGTAATTGAATTAAGACCCCTCCTCCCAGTTACCCTGTGTCCCTCATTTCCTTTTATTTAAAAAAAAAAATCAGACCCACACTCCCTCGGTGTCTATTGGACCCTCACCCCCCACCTGTCATCATGAATCAGCTCTCACCGCCTCTGAAACTCCCTATCAGCCACTTGACAGGACTCCACCATCTCTACAGCTGGCAGCCCATCTGGGCAGCTTCAATGAATGAGCGTGTGCTTGTACAAGCACGCACTCATTCATTGAAGTGCCCAGTCAGCTACCAGCCTTGAGGTGAGTGGAGGGCTGTGCGCAGGCCTGATTGGGTATTGGGGGAGCGTGTGGGGCTAGTTCATGATAACAGGGTGGGGGTCCACTAGACACTCAGGAGTGCAGACTGAATTTTTTTTTATGATTGGGTGTCTGACGTAAGATAATAAGTTAACTGGTGGGGGGGGTTGAGTTATTCATGTAATGGCCTGGTGATTGGTTGGTGGGACCACTAGACACCAGGGATAATGTTGTTGTTTTTTTGAAATTTTGGCCGGAGAGCATCTGGGGGGGAGGGGGAACCAGTAGACACCAGCATTAGTGGTGACTGGAGGGTGACATTGGTGCTGACAGAGGCACTAGCAGGGCAAATGGGGAGGGAAAAAATGCTGGAGAAAAACCTGGTGGCCAACTGAATTATCACTTTGTTCAGCCTGATCATGGTATATCTCTGTGAACAGAGTATATCCCTCAGATAGGAGCTGCAGGCTGGGAGAAAAAACAATATGAAAAGAAGAGTCTGTGTGTCAACTCTCAAATCTCTTGCTTAAAGGCTGGACAAGTTATTAGCAGCCACACATTCCAAAATAACATCTGTAATTAGAGTTGAATTTCATGAACTTTTGTGAAATTGTGTAATGTTGTGCTACTTTTGTCAAAGCCATGTCAATACATTTTGCCCAGTCATACACCTGAGTTGCCATTGTACAGGAAGACAAAGACTGGGAAAAGTGGCAATAAGGTAGCAGTCATAGGAGGCTCCATAGGAAAAGTATAGTGGTGCCAAGTGTCAGGTTACTATCTTGAGTGATGAACCACGAAGAATAGTCATGGATACCACTGTGTACTACTTGAATTCTTGCAATATGCCAGATAACCACTAGAGCTCACTGGCTCCACAAAGACATAGACAGGGTGGAGGCTGTCCAGAGGAGGGCAACCAAAATTGTGCAGGGTCTGCACCACAAGACATATGAAGAAAGACTAAAGGAACTTAAGATATATAGCCTTGAGGAAAGGAGGGAGAGGGGGGACATGATAGAAACTTTAAAATACCTCAAGGGAATCAACAACATCCAAGAGGGTAGCATCTTTCAGAAAATGAGATGTGCAAGAACTAGGGGGCACAATTTGAAGATAGAGAGGGGACGGGTCAGAGGTAATGTGAGGAAGTATTTCTTCACAGAGAGGATTGTAGATGCATGGAACAGCCATCCTGAGGAGGTCATAGAGTCAAAAACAGTGGGGGAATTCAAGAATGCATGGGACAGGCATAAGGTAATTCTAGTTGGGAGGTAAGAGGAAGTTGGCTATTGTTTAAATAGGATCTGCAGCTTATCCATTAGGTAGGGAAATAGGCAGACTAGGTTGGCCAAGCGGCCCTTATCTGCTGTCAAATTCTATGTTTCTATGTTTCTATGATTTAATAACTTTTGGAAGCAAATGCACATGCAGCATTGTTTCTGTGCAATGCCACCTGGTGACTCTTTAACAACCCTGTAGATAGCAATCTGCATTTTTACTATTTGAAAATAGTGGCACCAAGTGATGCCAAACCATACAACTAGTAGTGCCAGGAACTCTGGCAGTGCAACCGACCTCCAAAATTACAGGGCTGCTAGAAATAGGTGTACCCACCTCACAAGACTAGCCAAAATGAAATACTTCAAAGACCTGATGGATAGGAATTGGGGCAATGAGAAGCTGTTCTGGGATAATGTTAAGGAACTGATGGGTAAAGAACACAGGAAATACGTTACCATGCTAAACATTAAAGGCACCCCAACCTTAGATCTCCATATTATTGCAGAAGCATTCAACTCTGCATGCACAGACTTGAGTTCTGTCATCCCTCTGGAATACCTCACCTCAGCTGACCCACCTCAGTCTGTGTTGGGACCCAGTTTCACTCAAGCCAGATTCTAATTCAAGTGAGTCATTGTCAAGAGGGCAAAAACCTGTGTCCTAAAGGTCCCAGGTAAAACTAGGCTTGGCAGTGACAACATCGATATGAAATTGATTGCCTTGGCACTTAATGAAGTTATTGCCCCCATTACCAAAATCTTTAATATGTCTCTAGCCCTGGCTAAATTTCCATCTGGTTGGCTATGGTGGCCCCCATTCCCAAAAGTGGGGACAGATCTAGCACTGCCAACTACTGACCAATTTTGATTTTATCACCCCTTTCTAAGGTGCTAGAGCAAATTGTCCCAGACCAAATCTCAGAGTACCAACAGAAATATGATCTGCAATGTGCCCAGCAGCACGGATTTTAGAAAAACCATAGTACGGCTACTGCCTTAGTTGAGTTCTCTGAATATGTGCATAAGGCCGTGGACAGAGGCAGATATGTAGGATCTATCTTCATAGATCTCACGAAGGCCTTTGACACTGTCAACCACCCAATCCTGCTTCAGCAACTGCTGTCACTAGGGATTGCCTCTGAAGCTGTCCTTTGGTTCAAGGACCATTTGTCCCTCAGGACCCAGAATGTTAAAATAGGCCCCAGTATCTCCAATGCCAGGCAAATTTCACTGGGAGTCCTGCAAGGACCAATTCTTGGTCCTCTCCTTTTTAGTCTATTTTTGAATACTCTACCTAATGCCTGTAACAGCAGATTAATTTTGTATGCAGACGATGCTGTGATCTTGGATAGTAACACCCAGCCTGAACTGCTGCAAAAGGAATTACACACTACCTTCTACCAGCTGGAAGAATGGTTCTGTTTTACATAAATTACGCCTCAACTATAAAATGACCAAATCTATGTTATTTTCAAGCCACTGGCATAAGAAAATTAATCCAGTCCTGACCGTTCTCAACAATAAGGACGTTCCCCTTGAACAGGTTCACTCATTCAAGTACCTGGGGTCACTATAGATGACATGCTATCATTCTCACAACACATTGACCTAGTGGTAAAAGTGGTCAGTACTAGGCTGGGTGTCCTATACAGACACAAACAATATCTTACTCCCTCTGCCCTCCACTGTCAATCTCCAGTTTCATCATGGCTCTCATTGACTACGATCGGATTGTCTATGGAGCAGCACTGAAAACTGCTCTCAAAATGTGTCTTGACTTCTCTTAATAAAGCATGCAGACTGGCACTTGGTGCTGATAAACTTGCTCACACTTTCTCTCTTTACAAGCAAACCTGAATTGCAGAATAAAGTTTCAGACGTGTCTGCTGGGCAAAAAAGTCACTTCAGGAAAAGGCTCTGCCCAGTACTGTGTAGACCATGCAAGCAAATCATTCAAGCTATCAGACAAGAGGCATGAATTGAGGCCCTCTGACCATTCCTTTCTGGAGAACTTCTCTTGGACAAAGATCCTTAGCTTACAGAGCCCCACTTTGGCTGAATGAGGTTCCTACTCATATACTTAACATAGACAGCCTCTCTTCCTTCAAAAAGGAACTGAAGTTCTATCTCACTGCCAGTAGTCTGTGTGTATGTAAGACAGCCACCTGACCCTCTGTTCCCCATCACTAGCCCATATACACACCTTACTCCAAAGCTGGCCACGGAAGTTTGCATATTGCTGCCCCTAGCCTCTCCTCCCTGAGTCTTATACATGCACTGAATACCTTGATCCTTGATTTTCCCACCTTTTCCCCCCTCTCTTTGACCCCTCTCTCACACCCTCTATATAGTCCCCTCTCTTACCCAGTCCCCCTTCCCTCCTTTTCCTTTTCTGTACTATCCACCCACTTGGTTGTCCTAGCTGACTCCACGCACTCACTTGGTTGTCCTAGCTGACTCCTAGCAATCCACTCTTTTTCTTTGGGCTTCCTCAGCCTGCCATCCCTCTTCCATGCCCCTTTCTGACAAAGCCTACTCCCATAGCTACAGCCCTTCACAGCAATAAAAATTAGGTCTACCTCTTATTGAAGCACACCATGCCACATTTTCAATCTGTTGCCCTACTTTCTTCTCCAAATTCTAGCCTTTCCTGTTACCATTGAGACTCTATTTAAATGTATTATGTGCTAGGTTTATTTGCACCTACATTATGTACTGCACTGTACAACAATGTTATGTTATTGTTTGCTGACTGTTGTGTTTACTGTATGTATTGTCCCCCACACTTGCTGACATAGAACCTTTGAAAAAGAGCACCTTGCTCAAAGGTTATTTCCAAATATACAAATAAATAAATAAAAAATAGTTGTGACCTGGGCCACTGTGACACAAGTATCTGAATATCTTTAATCACAATGGAGCACGATGCTGGGCATCACTGTTGCAGGATTGTTTAAGTAGTATTGCAGGGCCATGATGCTAATGCAGGTAAGGTGATAGAGTAGTGATAAGTGCTTTGTGAAAGTTAAATTCCACAAGTGGAATTCTAGTGCCATTACCTATTATGCATCCATGAATATTTGAGCAAATTTGACCAATTAGTAATTTCTAAAGTATCAACAATAAATGTTAACCTACTAAACCACATTTAACCTGCTTAATTAGAGTCAAGAACATATTTAGTTTGGTATGCATGCCAAATCTTGAGTGTATACCTGCAATACCAGTGGAACTATCAACATCAAAATATTCTGAAAATGTTCACACAATTTAGCAAATTGTGAAATTTTGAATGCCTGAAACTTACAATTTACATAACCAATTACCTCTCTGTTTAGCAGTTTATATGACTTTTCCAAGAAAGTATGCATATAAATTTTCAATGGTCTAACTCCAAAGCTTGCAAAGTTGTAAGCATAGAAATATTTTCTGAAATTTTCACATAACTAATACATTGCCAGATTTTAATCCCTATAACTTCACCTCTGCCAATGCAAATGAAATGTGTCATCCTTTTATTGCCTCTTCCAAACAACATGCATGCCAAATATCAGATCTCTAGCCATAATGCTGACTGAGGCATGATTAGAGATGTGCGAAATGCATGAATGTCAGTCCACAAATTACTTCTCAAAATTCACATATTTGCAAAATATTTCACAGGTGCAAAATGCAAAATTCTGCCAGCAAAATTGTGGATTTCACCTACAAAATTGTGCATCTTTACCTCAAAATGCAGAATTTCACCTACAACCAGTGGAATTTTGTCACTCTCTTTTGAAAGTCCGCCGCTCGAGGGCAAAATTCTGCATTTCATGGGTGAAATTCCCAATTTCACTAGAATTTTGCCAACAAAATTAAATTTAGCTGCAACACTAGTTATGACCAATTAAATAATTTCAGAAAATTCTGAAACATTTCTCAAAATATTGTGGAATGTGCCTGCTCAGTGGCGTTGAGGGTTGCGGCCCTGGATGCCACACCTCATGCTACACCAGGAGTTTGAGAATGACCTTGGGTCACTGGGGTGCCGCCATGGGGGGGAGGGTGAGAGTAGGATTGAGTGTTGGCTCTCCTCTCCTGGGTAAAGGGTATGGTCACCCGCCCATAGTCCCGCCATTACTGAATGAAGGTTTGGTGCCCACACAGGTGGTCAATGGCATGATTGGAAGGGAAGGGCATCCTGAACAGCGTGTGTATGCATATGCTACGTTGAGGATGCGTGGGTGTAGGGGTCAGGAGAAAACCCACAAAAACCTAGAAACTATATATGAAAAAAATATATATATATTGTAGAATGTCACAGAATTTCATAAAAATTCTGTGAATTCAGAATTTTCTAATTTCACTCAGCCCTAACTTCACCTGATGGGTGGGGCTGCATGCTGGGGCAGATGTTTCACATATATATATATCAGATTTTTTAACTGACTGAGGGAGAGACTGGGTCTAGGGGAACCACGGTGCCAGGTGAGAGAAAGAGGATCTTAGCTACTACTCTTCCACATCTGGAAGCTTGTAGCAGCATAGCTGGTATGAAGAGAGTGGTGGCTCTTACTGGACTAGGAAAAGGGACATTAGAAAGGGGGAACATGAAGGGTGCAAACTTTAAGAAGAACAAGCTGATGAGAGGACAAGAAAAGCACAAGAGTAGTAGCAAAGTAGGATGAGGAGTAAGTGGAAGAGGGAATGCCTTAATGCCTGGAGCCTAGGTAACAAAATCAGTGAGCTCCAGGTGCTGATGCAGACACTGGGGTGGACCTTGTGGCAATCATAGAAAGGTGGGCTTTGGAAAAAAATTACTGGGAACTGATGATCCCTGGGTACTCTGTGTTTAAGAGGAATAGATGATAAGGTATGGGGGAGGAGTAGCCCTTTTTGTCAAGGAGGGCACTGAGGTGGCAGGAGATGGGTGCATTGGGGTAGTAATAGGGAGACAGAGTTACTGTGTGTGCAACTCATGGCAAGCTCAGGCAATAAACTGAGTTTGGGGTGACCAATAGACCTCCAGGGCAAGGTGAGGAAAAGTACAGAGAGCTCAGTGAAGAATTTAAAAGAAGGGAGCAGAGGGGGAACTAGTGGTGGTGGATAATCTGAACCTGCTGGACACTGATTGGGATGTTCCGGTGGCCAGGAATATCAGATGTTAGCCCTTGTTGGACATGTTCCAAGACTGTCTACTGGTACAGCTAGTTAAGGACCACAATTTTCAATGGTGTGCTCATCAACTAGGAAGTGGTAGGAGCTGTGGGAATTGGGGAGCCACTGTGGAACAGTGAGCATAACTCTGTTTCATCCAAACTTGCCCTCAGGTCTGATAAACCATAATCCAGAGCTAAAGACCTTGATTTAGAAAGGTGCGGTGGGATTCTAGAAGCGTGGCGCAAGTCACCGCCAAAGGTCACTTGCACCAAACTCAGTTGTGACATGGACCCTGTGCCCTATTCTAGTAGGGGAAGGGTCCTCGTGGCTAAGTCCTGTGACTTGTGACATGCAGAGGGCTACGCTAAACCAAGGGCATACTAGAGGGGCATGTCTCAAGTCACAGCCCCCCATGAGTGCAAGTGCCCCCAAAGCCCCGCAGGGCACCTGTGTCCCCCCAGCCCCTGAACACCCAAATAGTAAAAGCCCTGCAGGGTAGTACACAACCACAGCCCCCAAAACCCCTAAACAGTAAAAGCCCAACAGGACTGCCCACACACCTCATACCCCCAAACCCCAACCACTAAAGGCCCCACAGGGCAGCACTGTGAACCCCCCCACCCATGCCCAGACCCCGAGACAGTGCCACAAATGGTAATTAATTACTGCACAACAACCCTGGTAGTCTAGTGGCCCCCCACCCACACAGCAGCCCTGGTAGTCTAGTGGCCCCCCACTCCATCAATACTCATTCATTTCTGAGCATGTCTATATAGTAAGCATTCCTACAGAACTCAGTTGGTGGCTGGCTATGGAGGTGAGAGGGGGACTGTGCCAGTTGCCGGCTGGGGATGGTTGGGGGGGTAATGGATGGATTGGCACTGCTGGGTGGGGGGCCAGTAGACTACCAGGGTTGTTGTGCAGTAATTAATTACCATTTGCAGCACTGTCTCAGGGTCTGGGCAGTGGTGGGGGGTTGACAGTGCTGCCCTGTGGGGCCTTTAGCGGTGGGGGTTTGGGGGCACGAGGTGTGTGGGCAGCCCTGCGGGGCTTTTAATGTTCAGGGTATTGGAGGGCATGTACAGTAGGGGGAATCAGGGGTGGGGGTGTGATATGCCCAGTGGGGCAACAACGGAGGTGTTCTGTACATGGAGGGGAGGGCACATGGAGTGGGTGCTGGGCTGCTAGTGGGTCTACAGGACCCCCGAAGGCATACATACAGTTACGCCAGCTAAATGCTGGTGTAACTTACGTTGAAGGTTCTCCTCCAAGGATTCTTGTAAAATCCTGACATTGGGGACTTTGTTGCTGCCCTTCTAGAATAGGACACAACTGATGCCATAAACCCCCCAGTGCCATGTCACAGGGAGTTTAGGGCATATGTGCTGGTGTAAGTCAACTTTGGCATAAGTGGCCTGCAGCATGTCACAGGCCACTTTGTAGAATACCACATGTCGCAACTGCTGGGTTAACTTGCTACTTGCACCATTCTTTTTGGTGCAAGTGCAGTTATGCCAGGCATAACTCTTCTAGAATTGGGCCTGTGGACTTTAATAAGCTAAGGTAACTGGTCAGCAATTTTTATTTATTTATTTGAATATCAGAGTACCTTTGAGCTATGTGCTCATTTGCAAAGGTTCTACGTCAAATGTTGTAAACAAAGTTGTAAGCATGCAGCGTAAGGAGCAGTTGTTATTACATTCAAGTTACATGTCAAGTGTAGTAAACACACAAGTTTGTATACAAGCAGAAAAAGAGCATTTGTTAAAACATTCATAGGGTTGACTCCAGGCAGCTCAGAAGAGCATTCATCAGAGCAGTAAATACCTAATGTATACAAAAAAATTATAAACCCTCAGTTGTATACAAATGTTCCAATTTGGTTAGGAGAGCAGTAGGGATGTTGGAGGAGGTTGACAGGGTGTGGGGAATATTGAGTTGGTAGGGGGATGGGTAGAGCAATGGGGGCCAGGCAAGGCTAGGGTTAGGGTACGCATCTGCATGTGGAACTTTCTGTGAGTTCATTCTTGAGGACTATCTTGAACTGAGGTAGTTTTGGTATATCTGTGATGAATAAGACAGTAGGGGTGGATAACATAGGTGGGGTAGAAGAGAGATGGAGGCAATTAAGGATGCCATTCTTGAGGCATCTAAGGAATACATTAGAATGGTAACCAAAAAGAACATGTTCAAGAGAAGAGACCATTACAGGTCTCAGCAAGGGTCATGAAAGCTGTGAGGGTCAAGAAAAAAGGCCTTCTTCAAATATTAAAAAGCAGGGAGAGGAAGAATAGGGAGAATGTTTACTGAAAAATAGATAAGCAAAGAGGGCAGTAAGGGAGGCAAAAGCAGCACAAAGATGCATATTGCAGAGGGGGGTCAAGAGCAAAGAAAAAACAGTTTCTCCTGCTATATTAGGGGAAAAAGGAAGAAAGGAGGGGGAATTGTATGGCTAGCTGGAGGGGTAAGATGATAGAGGAGTGTGGGCAAAAGGCTGTTGTCCTTAATGATTACTTTTGCTCAGTTTTCACTAGGGAGGACAGTGGGACCTTGCTAGAGAGTGGCATCAAAAAGTGGCCACTCAGAGGGTCCTGGAGATGAGGCAGCCAATATTTATTAGTAAAAGGGTTCTGAAAGGGTTGGCAGCCCTACAGATATATAAGGCCCTGGGGCCAGATGGGTTGTATCTGATGATACTCATGGATTTGGCAGTTGAACTTGCTAAACCCCAGGAGGTTTATTCAACAGCTCACTAAGGACAGGGATAGTTTCAAAGGACTGGAGGGTGGTAGATATAGTTATGCTTCATGGGGATGGGGACAAGGAACAAGCAAGGAAGTACAGACCTTTCAATCTTACCTCTATTGTAGTGAAGCTGATGGAGTCCCTGGTCAAAGAAGACCTTGTGGACTACTTGGAGAGCAATGGTCTCTAGGATAGTAAACAGCAAGGATTTGCGGCAGGGAGCTCCAGTCACACTAATCTGATAATTTTATTTGACTGAGTGATGAGGGAATTAGATAGGGGTCACACTGTGGATTTGCTCTACTTCGACTTCAGCAAGTCTGTTGACTCAGTGCCTTACTGAAGATTATTGAAGAAGATGAAAGATCTGGGTACAGCTAAGATCATAGTAAACTGGGTAGGTAACTGGCTAAAAGAGAGATAGCAGAGGGTTGTGGTCAAGGAATTAGATGGGAAGTGAGGGAGGCCATGAGTAGGGTAAAACAGGGATCTGTCCTCAGTCTGATCCTCTTCAACATGTTCACCAGCAATACTGGTGAGGGAATCCAGGGCAGGTTGTGTCTCTTCGCAGATAACACTAAGCTCTATGGGAGGGGGAGAGTGAAGATGGAATAGAAGAGACACAGAGAGACTTACGAAAGTTTGAGGGGTGGTCTAGGGTTTGACAGTTGAAATTCAATGCCAAAAAATGCAAGTTAATTCATCTAAGGAAGAAGAACCCCAGGATGGAGTACTGGATGGGAGATTTGAGACTTAGTACTATGGCCGAGGAATGAGACCTTAGAGTTGTCATCAGTGACTCCCTAAAGCAGTCAACTCAGTGTAATGAGACATATACAGTACAAGTCACATTAAACTGTTCCATCAACTCACTGGTGTAGAATTTTGTTTTGTGATGCTACTGGAGTGGCAACTCAAACTGCTGAAGCTTTCAACTATTTTCCAACCATTCTACACTGCCTATTCAGCTCACATGTAACTGTTTAGTGAAATGGCAGTAGCTGCATTTTCATGGCATTGTTTATAAATATCACAGCATTCCTTAAGAGCATTGTTTATAAATATCACAGCATTCCTTAAGAGTTGTTCAGTCTTCCTTCTGAAATGAAACTCATAAGCACTCAGCTGAAAATAAAGCTTGTAGCACATAACAGCTAGATGCAAACCAATACTAAACTTTTACTAATTCATTGAATTAAGCCCTGCACAGATTAGGAAACTCATTGAACAATGCTACACCAGTGAGTTTAGGGAACAGTTTAATGTGACTTGTACTATAGCAAGTCAAGTAGGATGTTGGGATGTAGAGGGAAGGGTGGTGATAATAGAAAGGGAAAGGTACTACTTCTTCCGTATAGATTCTTGGCAAGGCCACACCTGGAGTACTGTGCCCAGGTCTAGGGTTCTCACCTCAGGAAGGAGAGGGATTGGCTGGAGATGGTGCAGTGCAAGGTATCAAAAAAAAATTCAGGGCCAGCTGAGCAGATCCTATGAGGGGCATCTCAAAGCACTGAACCTGTAGTCACCGGAGACCAGAAGGGAGATTTTATAGAGACCTTCAAGTTCCTGTGAGGAACTATTTAGCTTGAATATGAGGCTGCAGTTATGTGGACATCAGTGGAGACTAACAAGAGGGAGGTTCAGGAGGGATGTGAAGAAGTATTATTTTATAGAAAGGATGGTGGAGCCATGGAACAGTCTGCCAGCAAAGATGGTAGGTGTGAAAACCATTAGTGATTTCAAACACAATTGGGACAGAATGAAGGCTATAGTGGTTGCTCAGAGCTGCAGAATCAGGGAGGAGAATGGGGGGGAGGAGGAGGAGGGGCTAGGACTCTGGAAGTACAGTAGGTACCAGGGCTAAATAGGGAATTTGGGCAGATTGGGTGGACCATTGGTCTTTCCCTGCTATCATTTCCTGGGTGGACCATTGGTCTTTTTCTGCTATCATAATCCACTAC